>OU452220.1:28374372-29855742 GCA_911728455.2 Marthasterias glacialis | reverse complement strand
TCAAATCCAATCTATGAGTGAGGTATATTAAAACAAATATTGAATGCATTTTGTTCATGCATTGTTGCACAATATAATCACTCGGTGAAATCTGACCTTTCAATTTTCACTCAGCTTCACCCTGCGAAATTGAATGTACCAAACTTTACCTCGTTATTACATTCAGCAACAATGCACTCACATGCATTCATTATTTTGTATATTATTGGATTTTATTACAATGCACTACATGTACCGAGGTTTGCAGTCAACTTACCACTGTACCAGTGTGAAGCTTATCCCAAATCCAGACAAACGTAGACTGGTTGCCAGTCCCTACATCGCTCTCTTCTGACTGTATTATAGGGACTGGTAGTTACTACTGATTTGGCGCTTTTGATTGGCCCTCAATAGACCCATCCATTAAGCCCCGCCTACCATAGCAACTGCCTAGCAACAGCATATAGCGTGACTTTCTTGCCACGATCTTAGCGGTGGTTCGGTTGATACACACACAGACATGATTTTTGTGAACGGTATGAATTTAGTTTTGTGGCCTTTTGAGCAGTGCATTGAGTTCAAAGAACAATGCAGACAGGAACACTGTTAAACTACTTGGACACGACTGTACAAGGACCACTGCTGTGGGATTTGCACCACCAGGAATACGAAAAAATCAAAGCTAAACAAAAGTAAGTACAGTTGTGTGTGCTGTTGTGTGTCAGAACAATGGCGGCGGTTCCTTTACTTTTCTAATGGATTTTTAACGTGTCGGACATTTGTCGGACTTTCAGTGGTGTTGTCAAGGCTATGATTGGTCAATACGTTAGTAGGCGGGGCTTAATGGATCAGTCTATTGCACAGGCGAAGTAATAATTTCTAATTTTAGAGATGACGTTGGCTATGCTCGTGATGTGTGCATGGTGTTGTTTGACACTAGCAGACGTGTGAGTATCGCTCACAGCCTTGGCGATTGTGTACATTCTGTGTATTATGTGTTTTTTCTTTGAAAACCCGTGAAAAATGGGGGAGGTGAGTGGATATGCAGAATCGCATTTCATGAATAATTCATCGTTCTTTGATAGCCAATCACAGCGTGCTAATTGATGGTTAGCTTGGACTTTGAACAGGCTACAAAATGTGCTGTTGCCATGTTCTTTAGAGCAATCTTACATATTCATACATTGAAGACAAGACCGCTTCAGGTGGCCAATCAAGATCCTACAATCCTACGTAGGGCTACCTTGCTGAATAAAATTAGATCTTAAATTACTTGAGGCTTGAAGAAGACAGTCATTGGTCACCAACCCCCCGCTGGAAGTCTCGTCAGAGAAACGCCTGAGGACGTCCTTACTTCTTGAGAACACATACAGGGCTAGAGGTTTCGACCTGCCAAAACAAAACATTGTTTTCATGAACCCTCCTACTGGTAAAATTTTCCTTTTTTGACTGAGGTTTGAAGCCAATTAACGCATGGATTGTGCATGGTATTAGTAGCACTACAGTGGTCTGAACCAACCATCCAACTGTGTATATACTGTGTAGATCCATTCACCCAATTACATATCATTTGTCAGGCTGGCAAAGGGCCATTCAAAACCTCAATCAATGATATTGAATGGTCGGGCAGTGGGAGGGTTAACTGTGAACTGTGTAAATGTAATCACAACATATCATATGCATATTGCAGGCTGGTGTTTTTATATATCATTCAAAACCACAGTGGGTGATATTGAATAGTCAGACAGTAGGAGAGTTGACTGTGTGCTGTGTATATTTATCACATGGTATCATATGGTAGACTAGCATAGTTTATCCTATCATTCAAAACCACATACTGAACTGTAGGAGGGTTGACAGTGTACCGTTCAGATGCATTCACCACATAATATCATGTTGGAAGCTAGCATAGTTGATGTATCATTCAAAACACAGTGGGTGAAATTGAGTGGTCACACAGTGGGAGGGTTGACTGTGTGCTGTGTAGGATGCATTCACCACACGAAATCATAAACTGTATCATGACAAGCAAGGCAGGGATTTGAATGCAATGCAGCAAAATGGACTACTTAATCATGAGCACTCAGGCACTGGTATGACTAGCAGAATCTTTTGTTGAAAAATAAAAAATACTTTCTCACAGGACTCTGGAAAGTACCGAGTATACAATGTTTAACACACATCGGTGTATGGGTAAAAATTACAAATAATATTCTTTATCCCTGATGCAAAAGTTAACATCTGTCATAATGGTTGCGGTACCCGCTGCCAATAGGATTCGAACTGCCTCTAGCTACCGGGTAGTCTCGGTAGTCTAGTTGGTAAGACATGTGCTTTAGAATTGGCGGGGGTCGTGGGTTCAAATCCCACCCGAGGAAATATGCCTGTGAATTTTTTTCACAGGACTCGTATCGGGAAAGTACTGAGTGTACAGTGCTCAACACACATCCGTGTATGGGTAAATATTAGAACTAATATTCTGTATCTGCGATGCAAAAATTAACATCCATCATAAAAATACTTACTTTGAATTGATGGCTTCAATCGCTTCGTCGACATCATCAACATTAAAAATGGGCAGCACAGGTCCAAAAATCTTTAGAATAAAGACAAGTCAGAAATAAACCAAATTAAGCTGTGTTTTTTTCAAAAGTAGAAAAAACTCAACATATCTAATATCTCTTGAACATTATGACCATAACAAGACAGTTAGGTCTAAATAATAATAATAATAAAAATAATAATAATAGCACTTCAACTGTTCTTATAATAGTTATAGTGCATTTATCTTTGTAGCTAGACCAAGGTGCTGTACAACAGTGTTATCCAGGGCTGTTCATCAGCCATACTTACAGACCATTTCTCAAACTTTCTCAACTCCCTGGGGAGCATACAACCCCAAGCTGCTTGTGTTATCACTGAGGGGTTAACCCAACACAACACACTGTCTCAGCCCTCTCAGGTTCCCATTTATACACCTGGGTTGAGAGAAGCAATCATGGTTAAGTACATTGCTCGAGGACACAAGCGTCATTATTGGGAATCAACCCCACACGCCAATGATTCAGCTATTAGAACTTGAGTCCAATGCACTAGACTGCTTAGCCACGACACGCCACTAAGAATGCGAGAGTCTCTGATAAGGTTAGTTCATGAACAGATTTGAGATTCTTGGGGTGGATTTCACAAAACTAGTCCTAACTTCGGACTAGTCCTAAAATATGATAAGTCCTATAAATTAGGACTAGTCACTCGTCCTAACTCAAGATAAGACTGGTCCTATGGAAGCCACACTTAAGATCATAAATATAATATCTTTTCCATTGACAATTTTCTACAAAATACACATTTATAAATCTACCAAAAACATGTCTGTGTTGGTGGTGTGGGTGGCATTTGGGTAAAGCGCTTGCCTCTCACCGCTGTGGACCTGGTTCGATTCCCGGGTAGGGCCATATGTGAGTAGAGTTGAGCGATGGTTCTCTGCTGTGCCATGAGGGTTTTTCTGCGGCCCTGCCGGTTTTCCTCCCCCAAGAAAAAAAAACATTTTCAATCTCAGGCTGTGCTCCATGGTCTTATATGGGTTAATCTGGTTGGCAGCCTAGGGGAGCTTTGCATGATAGCAGCTTGAATACTTTGTAGCCACGTCCTTCGCAATTCAGCCTCTCAGCTGCCAGTAAGGATGATTAGCCTCCCAAATAATTATTATTATTATTCAAATATAAACAAGAAATCAAACATGAAAAATCACCTCGTCTTGCATGACAGGGTCGGATTCCTTCACATCTACCAGAATCGTTGGAGAAATGTATCGTTCGGAAGCATCACTGTCGCCACCTATCGCTACCCTGCCACATTTGGTCAAGCTCAGTACACGCCTAAATGGGATAGGGTTAGGGGAGGTACATGAATATGTATGAAACATAAGTCAGGTGCATTAAGCCCAGAGCCCAATTTCATATAGCTGCTTTAACCCTTTTGTTTTAACATTTTAACAACCGCTGACGACCGCATTGTTCGACCACTCAAGCGTAAAGCACACATTCTGACACAACAGAAAGCTTTTTTTCAAAGGCCATTTTTACAAACTCTATTATCACCTTGAATATATTGTTTTACAGCAAAATAAGCAATACAAAATATCGAACTTGATAATCCAAAGTCAAAAAATCAACAAGATTAGCATTGTCTGGGCGTATGGCGATAATTCTACAGAAAAAAAAGTTTATCTGTCCTCAAAATATGATTTCATTTATTTGAAAAGGTGTATAAGTTGCTTCAATACTCACTGGAAATGTCTATCGTTAACGATACGTCCCAGGTCTGGGGAAGCCTTCGGATCCTGTGGCAGAATGCAAATATTATATCCATGAACTATTCAAACTTACTTTGTCATTTTCAAACAAGTTTACGATTTCTAAAACTCTTATCAGTTTCCTTTTATATTGACCCCAACCCCTTGAGCATTTTTACTAGGAGACCTCATCAACCCATCATACTCCAACAGTACACATATGGGGACAGTACACAACCCATCATACTCCCATAGTACACATATGGGTATGCAATTTGTGAAAACAGCTTGTGCGGCACGTGGATCTTAAATAACACAAGTCTAAGTCTTGACTGGCACTCCAATTCACCCCACAGTGATCTATAATGGCTTTGGGCTTGCAGGGTGGGTTTTTTGTCCTAAAGACAGGGTGGACGAAATTTTAACCACATGGATCCAGCAAAGTTTTTGATTTTGGGGGCTGCTCCGAGGGTTTTAAACACCCCCATGTGACATGCTCTCGACCAATCAGAATGGATAAACTGTCTGGGGTATTTATAAACTGGGCTTCACTTGTCTGTCTAGCATTCATATCAAGAACTCACCTCCCCATAGTACTCTTTAATTGTCTCGGATAATGCACTGAGCAACTTGTCATTCATAGACCGATGACACATCACATAGTCTGGTGCAATACACGTCTGTCCAGCGTTAATCATTTTGCCCCATATGAGTCTATGTGCTACTACGTTTACATCAACATTATCGTCAATGAAGCACGGACTGTAAAACAAAGATTAGTAAACATCGTTAATCCTTTAGAAAATTAGAAAGCCATGTCACACAAGGTGATTTACAGGCAACCAGGTTCAAGCAATGTCTAGAGAAAAAAACACACCGTAGAAATAAACCAGAGAACCGGTACTTCTTATACCAACCTGTGTATATAAACTGCGCCGTTCCTTATGGCGTCTCAAATAGTGTTCCACTTGGAAACCCCACATAAGTGGAATGGAAGACAGCATATCAAAATAGCGCGCCTGAAAAACATGGCGTGTTCTCTATGCGTGATCTTCAGTTTTATAGCGATCATGGTGCGTGTCTTCTTGTTATACACATTCACAGCAATGGTAACCAAACGCGTTTCAGCACAGCCGAGGTATGCCGAGGGTACACTATTTTGTGCTCCATAGACGACAGCAATGGTGGCGAAGTCCTGTTTCTCTGGTTCATTTCTTTGCATCACACTTAAATTTTCACAATTTTGAAATTAGTCTTTATAATTTTATGACCATTATTGCATTGGAATGCATTGGAATGCTTTAATATTTGTCATCCAGCACATGACTTATTTCAGCCTATGCGGTCGAAGAACCGATATCGATCCATCAAATCCAGTTCTAATCGTACATTAAAGAGTTTTAACCCCACAGCTGTACGTATCCTTAATGAGGGTATTTTAACATAGGGCTTAAATCGACAGCAGTGTTTTTAATATATAGCAAGCGTATTATTTAATGAATTGTATTTCATACATGTTTTATTGCCGTCTCTTTTCTCTCTTTTTCTTTTGGTTTGTCATAATGTGTATTTTTATAAATGTTTTTAGACACGCAAAACCAAAATAAATTTCACTGTACATTTTGCATGTGACAATAAACCAGTATGAATTGACTTAGATCAGTAATACTTTTTAAAAGAATTCTGTGAACTTCTTTGTTATTTTGTAATGTCCGCCATCTTAAAACCAAGGCTTATCGAACCAGCAACTCAGTTGGGGTTTGGTCGGACTAGCTACATGTACATCAGTGCAACTGAACCAATGTTTTTTTAATTTTTTTTATTTTAGCAAGTCGCCAGACACACAAGGCCAGTAAGCCACTCGAGGTGTGGGCTACAAATCAACTGTTTTAGGGGCCAATGCCACCTACTCTTGGGGCTGAAACAGGGTAACCCCCTTTACAGTCCGTAAGGATGTAGGCTTGGGTATCATCCATCAGAAGCCTGGCTGGTAGAGCAGAAAGCTTTACCTCCCCAACTTCTACGGAGCAATTACGGTTAAGTGCCTTGCTCAAGGACACAAGTGTCATGACCGGGACTCGAACCCACACTCCGATGACTCAGCCACCAGAGTTTAAGTCAATCGCACTGACCATTCGGCCCACGACACGCCACATTTTCATAAGAATTCTGTGGACTTCTTTGTTAGTTTGTAAACCCCACCATCTTGAAACCAAGCATAACTGAACCAGCAACTCAGTTTGTTAAGAATACTTTATACATCACTACAGCTGAACCAAACTCTCAAACAAAAATGCTTAAAAAACAACTGAAGCTCAAACATGTTTACAGTCAGAGTTGCCAAAACATACCCCACTTCTGGCTAAAGTATTTGAACTACCATGGAAGCGTATCTGACCTTTTACCCCCAAGTTCAAGGGTCACAGGTGTGAGATGATTTGCAGCAGCCTGCATGACGATCTTTCCTACCGCACTATTACCGGTGTATAATATGTGGTCGAATTTCTCCTTCAAGAGATCTGTAGTAACGCTGACTCCGCCATTCACAACTTGAACACAATCCTGCACATTATTTATCACAAAAAAAAAAATGGTGCAGCTGAAATTTAAACCATTGCTATCATCAAATTGGAGCTTGAAAAGAAAGTAGTTTGCACCCCTTTTTAAACCTTACCTACCTAACCAGGGGTTTTTCCGTAGAACCATTATTTATCTATTTTTGATGTTTTATTATTAAAAAAAACAACACTTTTTGGCATATTTATTTTTATTTATTCATTTCTTTGGTTATTCATTTAGTGACCAATTTATACGTTGATTGATTGACTATAAGTCGAATGATGTTCACCTTTTTGGTTAAAAGTTGATTGATCAATCAGTTTTATTTTTTGCTTGTTTAAGCTCATTTTTGATTCTTGAACTTATTGCTTCATATATTTAATCTGTTGTTATTGGTTTAATAATTGTTATGCTGTTTATTATATGTTATTTTACTTCATTTTGTATTTTGTACTGACCATGTTGGTTTTAGTTATTTATTGTTTTTGACAATAGCCGAATTAATAATAATAATAATAATAATATAATAAGAACACATATGTTGTTAGTCTGGTTCCCTGACCAAAGATTCCCTGACGACTCTTGTTTAAAGACTTAGGTCAGGCATTATCCAAAGCTTAACATAGATTTTAATTAATATTAATAGTAATTAATACTATTAATAGTAAATATTAATAGGATTAATTAATAGTATTAATTACTTGTCACCAACGGTGGACGATGTCATTGGATAAAATCGGAGCCTGCTGACGGACTCTGTTTACTTTCAAAAAGCCTGTAATAATCAGTTTGTAAAAATGTTACAAATAAATTCAAATATAGTGTTGAATTAGTTGGGGGAATAAAAAAAAGAGGAAAAAAAGAAAAGAAAAAACGATAATGGGATGTGTCTGCAAAATGTTTGAATTTTTGTCAACAAAAGAAAAGTCGCACCATCAACGACACTGTTCAAAGTTCGGTGCATTTGGGATATTTTAGGAAAAGTAGGAATTCCTCCTTTTTTGTCACGTGACATTTGGGTGATACCGGATCCTAAAATTGACAGAAAATAGTCAGCAATTTTTTGGTCTGGAAACCAGACTAATATGCTGTGGGTGCCTAACCCGCAGTTGAACAAGAAGCTTATAGTGTCTTTCTTTGTACTCTTTGTACCATCGTCAACCAATGGTTGGTTGGTGTCTAACAGTGTGCATGCGCTTTATATTAAAGCGCGAACGATTCTAGTCGAACAAGCGTGAGCTATTTTTGTGTAATGTCAACGTGGCGGCCTCCAGTATGTTTGGATTGTTATAAACATAGGCCTACTCACATCTTCTTTTCCTTCGCCGATTCCGCCATTTTTGTTTTGATTTTGTCGTGGTTCCCGTGCAGTTTGTCACAGTTAAGAATGACCAAATCCTGTGATAACCAGTGAAGCAACCATTGAGCGACCACCGTCAGTAGACTGGTTCCAAATAGTTGACTAGCGTTGACTAACCATAGGTGACTAGACAGCGTTCGGGTAAAGTTAGTCGAACAATAGTTGACAATTATCCTTTAGCGAACTTGCCCATAGCAAAATATACATCACATTAAAGAGAATGATGCTCTTTCCAACAGTATACGGTTTGTTGGGGTATGTTTATTTGCACGGCAGTACAAAATGAAGGTTTATTGTAATGCGGCAATAAGAGGGAGCAGTTTACGACGGGGGTTAGCTGGCAGTACAGTGGGCCCTTAGTTCATGGAACAATAAACATGAATGTTTCAACTTACATTGTCCAAGTACTGTGGAACGACCCTGGCCAACAGAGTAGCATACTCATGCGCAATCTCAGATGGTTTGATGACAACCGTGTTGCCTGTGAAAAATGGACACAACGCAGTTCATCATTACGTGCATACTTCCCTTTGCATGTCACAAGCTCAAACAGCGCCCTCACTGAAGTCGAAGGAAAACTTCTCCTTGGCCGACACAGTAGTTGTGTGTGGCATGTAAACAAGTGCAAGATCTATGTTTTTCTTTGTACTTGAGTACTTGGCCACTTTTGTATGCTCAGCAGTCCGTGTACTGGGCTAAACAGTACTTGACAACAAAATAGACGCATGCCAGTTGATATCATTTTGCCATACATGCTTGTCACTTGATGTCATTTTGCCATACATGCTTGTCACTTGATGTCATTTTGCCATACATGCTTGTCACTTAATATCATTTTGCCATACATGCTTGTCACTTGATATCATTTGCCATAAATGCTTGTCACTTGATATCATTTTGCCATACATGCTTGTCACTTGATATCATTTGCCATAAATGCTTGTCACTTGATATCATTTTGCCATACATGCTTGTCACTTAATATCATTTTGCCATACATGTTTGTCACTTAATATCATTTTTCCAAACATGCTTGTCACTTGATATCATTTGCCATAAATGCTTGTCACTTGATATCATTTTGCCATACATGTTTGTCACTTGGTATCATTTTGCCATACATGCTTGTCACTTGATATCATTTTGCCATACATGCTTGTCACTTGATATCATTTTGCCATACATGCTTGTCACTTGATATCATTTTGCCATACATGCTTGTCACTTAATATCATTTTGCCATACATGTTTGTCACTTAATATCATTTTTCCAAACATGCTTGTCACTTGATATCATTTGCCATAAATGCTTGTCACTTGATATCATTTTGCCATACATGTTTGTCACTTGGTATCATTTTGCCATACATGCTTGTCACTTGATATCATTTTGCCATACATGCTTGTCACTTGATATCATTTTGCCATACATGCTTGTCACTTGATATCATTTTGCCATACATGCTTGTCACTTAATATCATTTTGCCATACATGTTTGTCACTTAATATCATTTTTCCAAACATGCTTGTCACTTGATATCATTTGCCATAAATGCTTGTCACTTGATATCATTTTGCCATACATGTTTGTCACTTGGTATCATTTTGCCATACATGCTTGTCACTTGATATCATTTTGCCATACATGCTTGTCACTTGATATCATTTTGCCATACATGCTTGTCACTTAATATCATTTTGCCATACATGTTTGTCACTTAATATCATTTTTCCAAACATGCTTGTCACTTGATATCATTTGCCATAAATGCTTGTCACTTGGTATCATTTTGCCATACATGTTTGTCACTTGATATCATTTTGCCATACATGCTTGTCACTTGATACCATTTTGCCATACATGCTTGTCACTTGATATCATTTTGCCACACATGCTTGTCACTTGATATCATTTGCCATACATGCTTGTCACTTGATATCATTTTGCCATACATGCTTGTCACTTGATATCATTTTGCCATACATGCTTGTCACTTGATGTCATTTTGCCATACATGCTTGTCACTTGATATCATTTTGCCATACATGCTTGTCACTTGATATCATTTTGCCATACATGCTTGTCACTTGATATCATTTTGCCATACATGCTTGTCACTTGATATTTTGCCATACACACATTCCGCGTGATATCAAACTCGGCATCATGTCGAACTCAACATGAAAGCATACGTTATGTACGTTTAAAGCCCCAGCTCAACATTGGTAAGAAGAAAAACATTAATGCTCACAGATTTACATATATCTTACATGGTATAAAGATAATGATGGTAGAAAACTTTCCTTGCTGCCAGAAGTGTTATCATTTTTAAATAATAACTGAAATAAGATCCAAAATTAGTTTTCGTCTCAGTGTGACGAAAACTCTGCCAATAAAAGGAATGCATATGAAAATACTGAATGCATTGTTGCCGTTTTCTTGCAAATAAAGCAATAAAATGAGCAGACATTTTCACAGGTTGGTTTTATTACATATGTCTTGATTTGTGCGAAGTTGTGGCTTTAATTGACTAATTCCTTCTAAACGAAATCCTAGATTACTGGATGAAATTAATGAAGTAGAGTCTAATCGGTAACTGGTAACTGCAGCCTTCCATGACCTCATGTTCAACTTTATGGGATCACTATTGATGATGTTAAATGTGAGGTGGCCGCTACCGGTTACCTTTTAGAGTCTAGCTGACATTAGTCTTGTTTCCAGACTGACCTGCAGCAATAGCCCCAACGAGGGGGTGGATTGTCAGTTGATGTGGATAGTTCCAAGCTCCAATGATAAGAACAACTCCATAGGGTTGATGCTGCACATATGCTGGCACTCCTACCATATGTACAGGCTTCTCCACCTACAAGAAAATGAGAACAATAACACACCATAATAGACCGATTGCGTGACCAATGTCTACATGTCATCACGTGACCTATTGTGGGTCATAGTTATCTGAGCTGATGGCAAACTCTGTGCAAATACATGCCGTGACCGACAGAGTCACACCAAAAAATGGCTTTTGGTAATAATAACACAGTTACTAGGCCATTTTATTGAAGTAGTATGTTGTGACATTGATTTTTATCACTTTACTGTTTCATAAACAAAGTATTGAAACAAAGGATGCCTCATAAGTGAACTTAATCACTGTAGCTCTCAAGCCCATGTGAACCAGAAACACCGGGGTAATTCCCCTACTCTGCTACGATAAGTGTTCTGGGTTCTTTTACGTGCACTACCAATCCTAGTACACGGGACGTACAGCTTAATGTCCCATCCGAAGGACAAATCAGATATGGTTAAGTATCTTGCTCAAGGACACAAGTGCCGCGACCGGGATTCGAACCCACACTCTGCTGCCGACAACACCAGAACTTGAGTCCGGTGATCTTAACCGCTTGGCCACGACACTCCAGGAGAGTAAACTATAGAAGTCGCGCTGTATTGTGAATTAAAAACAAGAAGCAGTGATTTGTGGGGATTTAAGTTGCCATTTCCTCATCTAACAGCTACATTTCTCAGGAGGATTGGAGCTTTTTCAGATAATCCCATCATTCTGGAACAAAAATGTTGTTACCTTTTGTGGTTTTGTCCAGTTATCCAGGTTGTTGAGAGTGTTGATGATCTCATTCTTAGAATAATCAGTCTCGTAGGAGACACTTTCAAACCTTGGCTGAAATCAGAACATCAAAAGCAATCAAGAAAATAAAAACTGAAGCATACAGTCTCTTGTCATCAATTATCAAGTATCAATACTCACATTTATTATTACCATACTTCATGACAATTTCTAAACAATATGTAACCAAAGGAACTGAATTAAGGAAGTAATCAAAATGCATTTTAAGACAAATTTTTAAAACAAAAGAAGTATGGAGGCATCTTCTAGAAGCCGGGGCTTGTGGTGAGATGCCTGATGGACAGACAAACAGAACCTAAACAGGAACAAGAACATACGAACAGACAGTTTTACCATAGACAAAAATGATAAAGAGATAAACTGATGAGCAAAGAGAACATTTTGCTGACTAAGCCTTTGAGAATATTAGTTATCACACAAGCGTGAGTGGAATACGGAAAAATATAGCGCTTCTGCATCCCATATCCAACGAGGCCGAATGCCGAGTGGGATATGGGACACAGATGCGTTATAATTTTTCCGAATTCCACGAGCGTGCGCATGATATCGAATCTATCTTCCAGCAAACGCACCACTTTTGAATTTACAGTGACAGTGACACTTACCACAGGATGGGAGATGGGAGTTAGAACAGCGCGTAAGAACAGCGCGTTTAAGAACAGGGTGTGACGTGGGCCGTGCAATATGACTATATATCACACTCTTGTTGCTGTGGATCGACTAATCAGAATCGAGGATTCAAGTTTGCTTGAAGATAATAAGCTATGTCAGATCTTGGGAGAGGAGAGCTTTCTTATAAGTGATTTTAAAATGACCCACAGATGGTTGTGTTTTAATAGAATCGCCAACGCTATTCTAAAGATGCGGTCCGAAGAAATGAAGTGTTATATTATGAGAAGAAATCACGCCTTAGATTTCTCAGCGCACTCTGCGATTTGGACTATAGTTGTCAACTTTGTCATGAGTTGCATATAGTAGTAGGGCCTTCTCCTTCTCCTGAAAACTTTAGGCACTGTTGTTGTCATTTTACAGCGGGTACCAACCACATTTCAGACCGTGTATAATCCAATACAAGAGGTCGTGAGATCAGAAAATCCCCGACAGGCGATCTTTGGAGCTTCAATTTTTTCGAAATTCTGATCAACGAGGTCACTTCAGACAAAATAATGTCGCAGGATGCTTACTACCATGACCATCTTTTTAACAAGTAGGCTTTTGGATAATTACACAATTTTTTATTTATTTATTTATTATTTTGTTTGGGGGGGGGGGGGGTCATTTACTTGACGCGGGTAAAATTACTCCTAAAGGGAGAAACTCCAGAAAACACAAACCTTCCTTAGGTCTTTCTGCATAGCATCCACAAAGTCCTGTTCATTCTCTGTGACCATACGAAGTAAATCTTGTAGGAGTTTCCTACGGCACTCGACTGGCCTTGTCTTGCCAGCTCTGAAGGCATCTCTGGCCCGCTTCACCACCTGTACATCAATCAACAAAATGTTCAGACGATTACAACGAGTACCAACACATAGACCATGGTATCTTTGTGTACAAAAAGAGTGACCTTGTACATTCCAGGGCATTTCCGGCAGGCGAGATACTACTCTGGTGATATGGGAAATTTTACATTTTGTGTCATAAAACAGGCCTCGATCTTAAGAAAAACGAGGGCAAGCCTCTTTGCTGGCCAAATCAGAGAAATTGTACAAGGGCATGCTGGCCAAGTTGGTAGTGACAGTGCAATTTTTCTGAAGGGCAGGCTGGCCAAGTTGACAGGGCATGAGGCCAATGGCCTCGGTTAAGATTAAGGCCTGATAAAAGACCAATCCATTAAGCCCTACCCCTTACGCGTTGACCAATCACAGCCTTGGCTATGCCAATGAAAGTCCGACAAAAGTCCAACACGATAAAATCCTACTGGAAAATGTGAACATGCATGCGCGCATTCATGTCATGCAGTGTGACATTAAAGAGACGCACATGGTGCTGCCAAAATGTACAGTGGTGATGTAGCCAATGCGGTGATTGGTCAATATCTTTAGGGGTCTGGGCTTAACGGATTGGTCTTTTTCCACAAAAATTCAAGAGTAACAAAAATAACAGTTGAACAAGTTTTGAGGTGTGCCCTTGAAATGTTTCAATAGAAATTTACAATCTCCTCACAGAGATATCGTTTACCATGGAGAAAGTGCCTTGGTGCCCTAGCCCTTTCAGAAATGAAGCAATCGGACCTGTTCTTCATATCAACAGTTGATAAAAACCAGACAGAGTAATCTCCTTGAGATTTTAAGTTTTCTGCCACTGAGCTGTGTACAAATCGAGCCTGCAGGAAGTCCAGGCTCTGTGGCTCTTTTGTAACCATGTGATGTCACGGGTCACATGGTCTATACATAGGGTTCGAAATATTCACCTGACAAAAGGGCAGAGCCCAGTGATCTTAGCATTGAGTAAGCAACTTCAAAACTTTGATCAACTTCATTCAGAGAAAAGTAGTAGTAGGCCATTAAAGCATTCTGTTGATATGCCAGTACTCAGCAAGACAAAATTATTATGTAATGCAAAGTTCTTCAATACAGCATCTTAGCCAGGATTTTTTTCACTGAAGGGGGGAGGGGGCATGCTTTTCGGTGGGGGGGGGGGGGGGGGGCAGGGGCCATGTTTCTGAATGAATCAAGTGCATTTTTATTTTTTCATGGAGGGGGAAGGGGCACAAGCTAGGAAATTTGGGGGTGGGGTGGGTATGGGGGCAGGTACCCCCAGATCCCCCCACCCTCAATCGCCTACAGCCCTGTGTAAAAGCGTCGTTCCTTATGGCTTCTCAAAATCGTGTACCCTCGGAAAACCCCAAATTTGCCTAAATTTAACAGTAGACAGCGCATCAAAATACTGCACCTGGAAAGTAAAGCACGTTTTCTACGCGTCATCTGCAGTCTATAGTGCGCCCATGTCCAGGGCAATCATGAAAGTGCGTGGTGTGATCGTGGTGCGTGTGTTCATGCCATGCCTGTGTTTTTGTTAGGATACGCTTTCACAGCGATGGTAACCGAACGCGCTTCAGCACAGCCAAGGCATGTTCCATATGATAGCAATGGCGGCCAAGTCATGGTTCTCTGGTTTATTTCTACGGTGTAGTGGCACGTTAACACACGTACTGTACGTTTCCATTGTTTGACCAACGATGGCAGCCTTTGCATGGATCTATTCCTGATTATACATGTATTCTAAAACCGTTGCAACTCATTGGGAGTGTGCAGTACCAGCAGCCAAATGGCGCACAGGTTGCTAATCATTTGTAGACAATCTCTACCTTCTCAGATATAGACTTGGTTCCAAGTCTGTGATCGTGGTTCGCTCTAATGTCCGACACAGAATCATTGTTGCCTGAAATGGCGCCCTCTTGTGGCCTGAGCACGAGAATTTTAACCTTCGATCACAGACTTGGGAATGTTGTTCATCGGTTTGTACACAGCATACGGCGATCCGTCCCAAACTGGACGGAGCAATCCGATTGGTCAGTAACCCCCAAAATAATGAATATTCAAAGAAACCTTTTACTGGTTGGAAATACAACTTGCATGCATTTTAAGCAACGTTTGCCAATGTGATTGGCCATCTTTCTGGCGTCACCTTTGTTATGTAAATTTCAGTCACGAATGAATACGCCATGAATGCAACAGTGTCAAGTCTGAGATCGTGAGTCGAGTGTGGTGATATTATGTGTGTAGTATATGGGCAATCTAGTCAGATGATGTTGCGGGGAGTATACGAACAAATAACCGCGATCTCGGACTTGAAATCAAGTCTATCTCTATACGAATTTGTTCCTGGGTGCAAATTAAAGTAAGCAATTAAGGTTAAGGACCTCAAAAGACTCCAATATAATTTTTGAACAAACAACCAATGCCCTGGTTTTCCTAGTCATTTGTTTCAGTGCGTTGTTCCCTTAACTAAAAAATAATATAAAAATGTCAATTTACCGCAACTGCATCAACCTTCCCCATGTTCTGATGTTCCATGGAAAGTTATCTGGAAAATTAAAAGTAAACATTAATATTTTAAGGTCAGAAAAGAAAAAAGGAATCTTCAAAAGTTCTTTGCACTATAGCCTAAAAACAAACCTGCAAAGAGAATGATAAATTAGGCAATGTGTAAATTACGTGTTTTTTTAAGCAAAGTAGGCCACTCCATTAATCTAAATACAGCATTATTACCCCCTTTTATCAGGCCCTACGCATTCCTATTGATTGAACCATCTCCGCTCCTTGGGAGTATGCAGCACCGGCAGACAAATGGATGCACAGATTGCTAATCATTCACAGACAATGTCTACCCTCTCAGGCATCCATACTCCTGGGCAATGAGAATCAATTTAAAGAAGTGTCTTACTCACAGACACAACCGGGATTTGAACCCACACCCCAGGACTCAGCCACCAGGAGCATGTTTCGGCGACCTCGACCAGAAACAAGTTTGAGCTTCGGTCATTGGCTTAGCGTTTTTGCGCGTTTTGTTTAACCGCAGTGACGCAGCTGTTCCGACCAAACCATAACCGAGTTGTTGGCTCGGTTAGGCTTGATTTCAAGATGGCTGATTCCACAAACATACAAAAAGTGTTGACAGAATTCTTTTAAATATGAAAAATATTAAAGCATACCAATCCAACAATGTTGATAAAATTACAAAAACTAAGTTCCATTGCTTGAAAATAAAAAGAAGGCTGTACATTTTGAGAACAATAATTTCTAAGAAATGTATCCACATCACAAACTGTTCCTGGTTACCGGCCCTTTTTTTGCATAGCTCTCAAAAATTGTTCTGGTCTGTGAATTTGACGTCAGAAACTTGTTTCTTGTCATGATCGCCAAAACACGTCCCAGAACTTAAGATCGATGAGCCAGATTGCTCGGGCATGACACATGCATCTTGATTGCTTAAAAAGAAATTATAACTAAAGATACTAGAAACACAAGATGACACTTGTGCCGTTATTGTGCCGTTTTGCACGATAGCAGATGAAAAGCCTTTAAACCTACCAACCAAAGATTATACAGCGCCGTAGGTGCAAGATGGGGAACTCTGGCTGAAATGTGAAATCTCACTGGACGCCATTTCGGCAAGTGACTCTATTGATACAACATTGATACGCGCGGACCAGTGTAGACAATGACAATTGCTATCAATGGGAAA
The DNA here is from genome assembly GCA_911728455.2 of Marthasterias glacialis. Classification (NCBI taxonomy): domain Eukaryota; kingdom Metazoa; phylum Echinodermata; class Asteroidea; order Forcipulatida; family Asteriidae; genus Marthasterias; species Marthasterias glacialis. Next base: position 29,838,715 of record OU452220.1, on the reverse strand, counting down.
CACAGGCATTCACTTGCCGAATTGGCGCCCATGCGTATTTCACTTTCCAACAGTAGATAAAGGCCCAGTTCCCCATCTTGCGCCTACAGCCCTCTATAATCTTTGCTACCAACCGCATGATGGCGCCCTTCCCCGTGTGTACATTTTGCCAGGATTATTGGCAAAATTTATTGCCGAACACCAAATTTTCAATCTGCCTTCACCTTTTTTAGTTGGTGGGATCGTTTGGCTTAAGTTTTCCCATTTAGTAGGCCCTACTTATTGTACAAACGATCTTTGGTTTAACCTACCAAACGACAGTGGGCGTCCCAATTTTGCATTTCATGTTTCTGAATCGACAGTGGGCGTCCCACTTTTGCGTTTCATATTTCTGAATAGAGTGTCCTATCTTGGTTTTGTAGTATCTTTGTCCATCCCTAGTTGCGATAATCATAACCCTCCATCCTCCCGACGGTTTGTCGGGAGGATGGAGGGTTACGATTATCGCAACTACCCCATCCCCACACCGTCACAGACACTACCAATCCTACCATAACCAGTGCAGTGCCACTAGTAATGCACCTGGTAGACTGTGGTAGTTTAATCCCATTGCAGCCCAATTTGGGCTAAACTGGGACGTTGCTAGCCCCAACGGGGACGAAGTGGATTGGCCCTGGGGCTAGGATGTTGCGGCACTTTCCCAATCAATATCAAACTCATTAGAGTGTAGACACTCTAGTCTATACATATATCTGTAGATCAGAGTTGTTTCAATTTCATATAAACTCAGTTTTATACTTCTAATAATATAGTTGAGCTATTCTGATCATCATGCTGATCCAGTACAACACTGCCAAAAAAAGTGCCATGACTGCAGACACTGTGACTGTGAGTGTGAGTTTATATTGTAATTATTAAATATTTATTTAATAATTTTGATCTGAGGCTGTTTTTTTTAGGATTCTGTAATCAGTCAGTCACTCATCTGTTTTCCAAATTTTTTTCAAAGGCCATTTGTAATATCAGTTTGTAAGATATAAGCAAACGTGTACGTTTTGATGCAGAATCATCAGTCCATAACAGTTGCGTCACGAGCTAGATCATGTGGTAATGATCAGCCTTCCTCCTCAGTATCACTGGTCTGTGGCGTCACTGGCTCAGTGAACTGAACTGACTTTTGTGTACTACATATTCTAAGCCTAGAGTACACATTAATTTAATTAATGACATTAATTTGTATAAGCTGCTTGAAAAAAAAACAGTAAAACTTACTCCACAATAGTCTTACGACACCGACGTCTAGACACAGATGTAGTTTCACAACAAAACCGCACAGCAGACCCGGAAATACCGCTAGCGCCCTCAAGCGTTGCAGACCCAATAATACTACTACGAAACATACTGTACATGTAGGCATACGATGCGATAAACACACACGATTGAGTGATGAGCCAATGGAAAAACAATAGAACCGTAAAAGACGATTTTTAAAGTGAAAACTTAGTTTTTATTTTAAGACTTCACATCCGCAATATCAGTTAGTCTGAAGTTATTGCAGGGTCCAGATTACCCGAACTACCAACAACAATTGAGGGTAAATAATCTCAAGATACAATTGGACTTGAACACTCGATCAGTCAAACTTTGTTAGAAATTGCGACAAAGTTGCTTGAAGTATCAAACTTTGCAAGAAAAATGCGTCAAACTTTGCCAGAAGTTGCATCAAACTTCGCAAAAAATTTGCGTCAAACTTTGCTAGTAATTGCGACAGTTGCATGAAGTTGCATCAAACTTTGTAAAAAAAATTGCGTCCAACTTTGCTAGAAGTTGCATCAAACTTTGCAAAAAAATTGCGTCAAACTTTGCTAGAAAATTGCGACAAAAAAAGTTGCTTGAAGTTGCATCAAACTCTGTTAAAAAATTGCGTCAAACTTTGCTAGTAGTTGCATCAAACTTTGCTAGAAATTGCGAAAAAAAAGTTGCTTGAAGTTGCATCAAACTTTGTAAAAAATTTGTGTCAAACTTTGCTGGAAATTGCGACAAAAAAGTTGCTTGAAGTTGCATCAAACTTTGTAAAAAATTGCGTCAAACTTAGCTAGAAGTTGCATCAAACTTTGTAAAAAATTGCGTCAAACTTAGCTAGAAGTTGCATCAAACTTTGCAAAATATTTGTGTCAAACTTTGCTAGAGTTGGCATCAAACTTTTGCAAAAAAATTACGTCAAACTTTGATAAGGCAACAAACTTTGCTAGAAATTGCGTCAAACTTTGCAAGAAGTTGCATCAAACATTGCAAAAAATTTGTGTTAAACTTTGCTAGAGTTGGCATCAAACTTTTGCAAAAAAATTACGTCAAACTTTGATAAGGCAATAAACTTTGCCACTAGAAATCGCGTCACACTTTGCCAGAAATCGCGTCAAACTTAGCTAGAAGTTGCATCAAACTTTGCAAAATATTTGTGTCAAACTTTGCTAGAGTTGGCATCAAACTTTTGCAAAAAAATTACGTCAAACTTTGATAAGGCAACAAACTTTGCTAGAAATTGCGTCAAACTTTGCAAGAAGTTGCATCAAACATTGCAAAAAATTTGTGTTAAACTTTGCTAGAGTTGGCATCAAACTTTTGCAAAAAAATTACGTCAAACTTTGATAAGGCAATAAACTTTGCCACTAGAAATCGCGTCACACTTTGCCAGAAATCGCGTCAAACTTTGCTAGAAGTCGCATCAAACTTCGCTAGAAGTTGCATCAAACTTTGCAAAAAATTGCGTCAAACTTTGCGAGAAGTTTCATCAAACCTTTGCAAAAAATTGCAAAAGAATTCGCAATCTTTGCTAGAAATTGCGTCAAACTCTGCTGAAAATTGCATCAAACCTTGCAAACTTTTCTCAAAATGCAACACACTAAAAATAGCGTCAAGAACATTGCTATAAATTGCATCAAATTTGGTTGAAATCGCATGAAACAAACTTTGCTAGAAATTACGTCAAACTTTGATAAAAGTTGCATCAATATTTCTAGAAGTTGCATCAAACTTTGCAAGAAATCGCGTCAAACTTTGCTAGAAATTGCGTCAAACTTTGCTGGAAATTGCATCTGAATTCTGTTAAAATTGTCCTTATATTTTTTGCATGAATTTTCCTTAAACTTTCGTGTAAAATTTTCCCATAAATTTTAATTAATATTTTTCGTTCAATTTTCATACATGTATATAAAAAAGTGTTTCCTTATATTTAATTACAATTTTTCCTTAGATTTTGTTACAATATACCTATTTTTGTTCTTTTTTTTTTAAACTTTGTTTCAGAAATTTTCCTTCAACTTTGTTACAAACTTTACTTCATTAAAAAAGATCAATGCTTTACACCGTCTCTTTCAATTGTTCCATTTTTCTTATTCCTATTTTTTTTATTACTAATCCCACGTTGTAGAACGCAAAGATATACCGGTAAGAACTCCACTATTCCTGCCATAGCAAGAATTTGATAAGATAGTTTTTTTTGGTGATTTTCGTGTGTATTATTTTTGTGGTTTTTGAATTATCGGTCTCTATCAGTCTATGCATTTAGTATCTTTGTTTTTTGTACACACTTAAAAAAAAAATTCTGGCGCTTTTTTTTGGTGCTTCATTATACATTTTACATTTTTTTTTTTAATTTGTTTAACTGTGTATAAAATGTATAACTGTGATTTTAATATTTGTAAGCAGGGTTATTCCAGTTGCTCTAAAGTGACTGCCAACCGTGTGTTTTTTACTAAACAAGAATAATAATAATAATAATAATAAAAAATTCATCGTTGCCTTCACTATTAATTATATGAACAAACATACGGCGATTAACTGAGTGCAGATAATAGATACTTGTAAGTAATTTGTTTGCTTCTCTTGCATTTTTTGAATGGTGGGGCCTAAATTATTTTAACTGAGGTGCTGTACTCCTTTTTTGTTGTTGAGATTTTGACTTTATCGGTCGTACTACTATAGCTAGTACGACCGATAGATAAAGTCAAAATCTGAAAAAAAGGAGTACAGCGCCCCAGTTAATGGGTTTAGGGCTTGATAGTGTTATTCAATCAGTTTATTTATTTTGTATCATTTTTTACAATGGTTATGATGTAAAAATGATAATAAATGCTTATGGACTAACACAAGGTGTAATCACAGTGACAACATGTCATATTGGCAGTCTGTTTTCAACATTTGACACAGACCCTGCTGGGGTTGAAATCCCCTCAGGTCATTTACCTTTTGACCTTGTGTTGTAACTTAACATAAAATCGTACAAAAATCTGAAAGAACCATTTTACATATGTTAATTCATTTTAATAGGACAATTATATGAATAAACATACAGTGATTAATTGAGTTCATGAATTATACTTATATAAATAGTTTGTTGTTTACGTCTTTTATTTTTTGAATGGTAGGGCATATACTCAAAAGGTAAGGATAGAAAAGATAAAATAAATTTCAAAACAGTCGAAAAAAACGCTCTGGCATAATCTTTACAAGGTTTTTTTTAAATAATGACCTTAAAACAAGACTAAGAGGTAAAAAGGAAAGAAAGAAAACACATTCACAGGTAAGTTTTGTTTAAAGTAACATTGAAAAGAAGATCTTTAGCCTAAATAAAGGATTAATTGTTATTATTATTTTTATTTTTTTCAAGTCAAGAATGACCGCTTCCTAGCTTCTTCCGAATTAAGCAGACAACTAGTTTCAGCTGAGTCAGATCCTTGTCCAAACTCTTCTCTTTAGTCTTGGTATCATTCGAGTCAACAGTCGACATCAAAGAAGGTTTTGGCATAAGTAGTTCAGCAGACCAAGCCTCCCCTGCTCCTTCGTAAACCTACAAAATACAAAAACAAACTGGTGATACCTTCTTACTTCTCCATGATATTAGCGCCAATTTCATGAAGCCATCAAGCATACAAATCACCCTCGTACAGAAAAATCTTACTTTGCAAACATGTTACCTGTCAAAATCCCGAAGTCTACATCATTGCAACTAGCATGGTAACCCGCATTTGTATTTCATTTGGTAAGGATGATATTATGTATAGCAAATTGTTTGCGTATTTTTATGAATATTGGCACAAGCTAAAACGTGTACTAGTATGGGGCCTGGAAGTCATGAGGGATCTGGGACTTATATATCCCAATTCCATACAACTACTTGCAGAAAATTTCCTGCAAACATTTGCAAAAAAAAAAACCAGTCACAAACGGAACAATATGGATTAGAGTTTGGGCAGGTATCGTTATTCTGGTAAGCAAAATTGTTTTGCGTCGAGCTATTTCATGTGCTTTAAAGCAGCTTTATGAAATGGTCTCTGGCCAGCCACCAGCTGATTTTGGAAACACAGCTATCAATTGATGCACACATTTTTGGAAACGCTTCACAAACAATAAGAAAATATATACAATTTTCATATTTTTATTGTATATGTGAGCATGTTTGACAAAGCAAATTTCCTTTTTTTTTGACGAATAAATTAATTGTATAAATACATTAACTTGTATGAAAGTCAGTAATAAAAAACATTGAATAAATGTGCATGATGTTGAGTTTGTACTTTGTCTAAAATGTTATTTTTTTCCTTTATGTTAAAACTATTTCTTCAACATTGTAGAAATACATAATTGTATGAAAGCCAATAAAAAAATTGAATAAATGCGTAAGATGGCGAGTTTATACTTTGTCTTAAATGTTTTTTTTTTCTTTAAGTTAAAACTATTTCTTTAACATTGCATAAATACATACAGGTATGAAAGCCAATAATAAAAAAAATAAATAAATATGGGTATCACGGCGAGTTTATACTTCTTCTTAAATGTTATTATTTTCTTCATGTTAAAACTATTTCTTCAATAGGAAAATTGGACTAATTTTGTTACCCTTTCCAGCAAAATCTTTCTTTGTGAAATGTCTCCGTGAATAATTCCACACCGGTGCAACTCTCGTACAGTGTTTTCCAATTGTGACTTCATTCTGTCCAATTGTTGCTTCTGGAGATGAAATGTCTGCTGCCCTCTAACGTTGATTTCCGAAAGCAATATTCGAACTGGTGTAGAACCACCGCTGACAGTCCTAAGTGAATGTTGACAAGCTGATTGGACAAAATAACATCGCGTTACACTTACATGTTCCTTGAAGAGGATGGGCACGCTAGAAGTCTCTCTTTAAAAACGTTTTACATCCCTAAATACACCTATATCTACCACGAAAAAACGGTGACAGAATTTATAGAATGCGTGGTTGACAAAGGCAGTTTCTGAGCCTCTTTTCACCCCCGCCTCGAGCCAAAATCAGAACGACAGCAGTCGGTGCCTGAAAGTTGTCTCCAGAAATTCTAAAGAATAGTGACGTCGCAGGAGTACTCCTACGTCAAACGGCTGTTTGTTGTTACTTATTGAAGCATTGCTCAGTGCAGACCATCCGGGGATTCAGTACTTCCAGTGACGTCATGATTTGTTTGCTGCCCTCATTTCCGGGATTTTGATAAATTTAGGCGGCGGGCTAGTTAAAGGAGTAAAAACTCCCTGCAATAATCACTTCTTTTGTCAATTTAATGTCACAAAAGAGAAGTTTGTCCCATGCAATAATCATAGAAAGCAGAAAACTAAACAATAACGTCAACATCAATCACCATGGCCCATCCTCTTTACAATCAAGTGATTGTAGAAATTTGCACTTTTTCACATTCAAGAGTAGGAAAGACTCTGCAAAATAATATGTATTTTGTTTAAAGAAACAAATGTAAATTCATGTTTAAAATGCTATCACATTAAGTTTGATCAAATACAAAAGTATTCAAACTGACATGTTTCAATTCAAACGCTGCTTGAACTCTTTTTAACGAACATTAGTGTGCTTTTATGACTGGCATGTACATGTGTGAAAGTGACAGCGGGCAAAAAGTGAAAATTTACACCCCTCAAAGATTAATTAAAAGCATACTTACTGTTGGTGTTTTTGGCAACGCCCACTTTCCTTTTTCTCAACTTCAACGCCGAGATTGTGTACAGGTAGGGGTTGAGGGCGCTATTCAAAGGAAGAATGAATACAGCCGTCCAGGCGTACACAGATCCAGGAATGATCAAACCTCCAGCGAGAGAAAGAATCCCCATAATGATAACAGGCATCCAGCAACAGAAATCCGTGCACAAAATTAAAAACATCCTCCAGGCCATTTTAACTTCTTGAGTCTTTTGGTTTGAACGGATTTTCCTGGAAGTTCTTTTAACGGTGATGTAAATTCCTGCGTAGCATACCAGGATCACTATGAAGCAGATCATATTGAAGAGGAGAAAGAACGAGACAGAATACTCCCAGCCTGGAGATTGGTCTGGGGTCAGTGGAAGTGCTAGACATACCCCCGTCCGTCCATAGAATGACCCAGCGAAATAGGGCAGGCCTAATATGGGCACGATGCTGACAATCAGCATGGTAGTCCACACGACTGCTGCCACCACTCTGGATGACCTGACACTGAGGCGTGTTCTCTTCAGTGGGAACACCACGCACCAGTACCGGTCCAAGCTGATAACAACCAGCATCACAACCGACACCTCGCTGGAAACGACCGACAATAACCCAGCAGCTTTACACAGAACGCTATCCTCCCACTCTTCTGCATGGAGTATATACACATCTCTGTACTTCAGATCAGCACTGCCTATCACCACCATATACACACCCATGAGAAAGTCAGAAAGCGCAAGATTTAGAATCAAGAAACTCTGAACTCTGCTCCTTTCGTTGGTGCCATTTTTCAGTCTCCACAACAGGACAATGAAGTTCCCCAGCAAGGCACTGATTCCCAATAACCAGATACAGCTTCGTAGAACATAGTTACGCATTAGGTCTTCGCAGGATGAGAATTGGTCGGGAGGGGGCGTACACGTCTCGATCTCCCCCACTAAACAGCAAAACAAGTATTTATCAGAATATCTGTTGGATAAGACAAATGACAAAGTCACTTGGGTCAAAGCAGTTTATTTTGAGCATCGGATAATTGGCATGGCTTATGAAACACCACCTGTCAGTGCAAAACTTCTGAAGCAACTACCGTTTATGTTTAACAAAACAAATTTGATAGAATAACACAGTAGTTGCAGTTGAGTATATCTAGCATCACTTTCAATTAATGTTGTGTTGGACTTGGGAAGCGACACACACATTTGGGAAATATTAGGGTTTCTATTTCTGGTTGTGTGGATGAGCTTATGCAAATGATTTACTGATCTGCTCTATGACTGGTCAACAGTTTACTCAACTTAAGATTTTAATTGGCTATTATCTGATAGACAGGATCCTCAGTTTGTCACAAGTAGGTGATGGAAATTACAATGTTTCAGTTTCTGCACTGTGTGCAACTGTTGTTAACCCAAAAGTTTTATTGCACAGAACACATGTATGAGGTGAGAAGAACATAATTGAACAAGCACTACAGCTAAGAATAAGGCATTTGATCACTGAATGATAAAATGTGTTGGAATAGGAACAAGATGATGTTCTTCATTTAAAGGCCATGTCACACGAGGCATTTCACAGGCAACCAGTTCCATGCAATCTCCGATGAGAAAATTAATTCACATTTCAGTCTTCTCATTATTTCCCTGGCGATAGTAAGTTACAGCTAGGAGAATGTCTACTGTGCTGCTGAAGTGTTCCTTGTGCATGCAGTGCATGAGTTGGTTGCCTCTACGAGCAAGTTCGAGCATGCACATTTGGTCAAACTGTGGTTGACCGCTGACTAGCAATGCACAAGCGCAGTGACGTATACACTTGAACGACCCGTTAGGTGGTCTAGTTTAAACACAATTCTTTGTCGGCACTGATACGTGCACTTCCATGACTTTGCGCCATTCTGCAGTAGCGTCACTGGTTCCCTTCTGTGCTTCAGACAGGTTGACATGAAACAAGGTTACCGGGACCAGGGAAGAAACCAAGGTCCTGAGGCTGGTTCCAAATGGTAGACCCTAGCAGTCAACCAATGGTCGACCAGCCTGGGTTCGGGTCAAGATGGTCGACCTTTAGTTCACCATAGTGCGCACTCGAATTTGCTCTTGGTTGCCTGTAAAAATTGCCCTGTGTGAGATGGCCTTATAAAACATTGCGGAACATAGTTGGAAATGGCCATTGCCGAAGAGGGCAGTATTTGTGGTCCTTTCAATCACCAACTTATTTGCATTCGTACTACATGGAAACCTACTTACAAAGACCGCAGCATGCGAAGTCCAGCAAATGTATCTTCATTAACGGCCGTAATAGCAGTGTTCATGATATTGCTGTAAGACAATTAGCAGTGAAAGGTTATAAGGTCACAACAGTACGGAGCTCCCAAAGTGCCATATCCCTCATCCAAATAATAAGATTTGTATTTGAGCTCATTATTCAAACTAAGATATTGACCTATCCTGTTGGTATGTGATGATTTTTTTTTTATGGAAGTCGCCAGACACACAAGGCCAGTAAGCCACTCGAGGTGTGGGCTACAAATCAACTGTTTTATCCAGGGGCCGTTGCCACCTACTCCTGGGGCTGAAACAGGGTAACCCCCTTTACAGTCTGTAAGGATGTAGGCTTAGGTATCATCCATCAGATGCCTGGCTGGTAGAGCATAAGGCTCTACCTCCCCAACTTTTACGGAGCAATTATGGTTAAGTATCTTGCTCAAGGACACAAGCGTCATGACTGGGACTCGAACCCACACTCCGATGACTCAGCCACCAGAGCTTAAGTCCGACGCAACCACTCGGCCACGACACGCCACCAAATGATGTTTTTGGAGTCGGAAGCAGCGGCGTAGCCAGGATTTTTTCAATATGGGGCACAGGGGGGACCATTGCTTCTCAATGGGGGCCCAGGTACCATGTTTTTAATTAGTTACACGTATCTACTTTTTTTTATGGGGGGCAGCTGGGGAGCACTGGAAATTTGCGGAGGGGGGTGCACCTTCCCCATCCCCCTACCCCCTGGCTATGCTGCTGACTGGAAGTGCAGTGTAACAAATTTTCATGTACAAATTGTTTACATTGCACTTCTGGCTCCAAAATGTCATCACTTTACCAACAGGGTAATTTGTCTCGTCAAGATGGCTTACAGAATCTAAAAAGTTGATGTATCGTGATACTTCATTTCACCGAGATGACTCGCCGAAATAACCATCCTTTCTCTTTGCTAAAACTATTTTTTGAAAAGATGGTTATTTGACTTCTAAGTTTCAGTTTGTCGTCTTGATGAGATAAATTATCAAGATAACACAACTTATTCCATAAAATAAGTCGACTTGGTAAGATAATTTTTGTAGCTAAAGATCCAAAGAGTCAAAGTTTTAGGATTATGTTAAATAGCATTGATAACAAATTAAGAGCCCTCAAAATTGCCTTGCATTGTAACCTGTAGGCTGAAGACACCCAGTGAAGGGAAGATGTCAAAGAACTCTCAGTTTTACATGTGGGAGGAACCCAAGACTGGAAAAACCACTGTAATTGGGTAGGAACTCATATAAACCAATCCACATGCAAGACTCCAGTTTGAAGCGGGATTCGAACCAGGGTCCACAGAGGTGAAAAGCAGGTCAGAAACTATGAAGCCAAAAAAAACCAAAAAAACTATAGGCTCTTACAAAATGAACTATGACAATTCCAAACCCCATTTTTGACATATGCTTAGTACTCTGCAATTAAACAGACAGCCAGGAATTATATGTAATTTCGAAAATACTTACAGCTCCAAAAGATTTCCGAGAGTCGATAATGTTCCTGGCATTATGTTCATCTTAGAGCAGTCACTTAATGATCTAACATAAGTTAAACAAAGACTCTGTTCTTAAAGGGGCTGTGTCGTCATGATCACAGCGAGTCTGTGGCTAGACTGACTTATGACCGCTCAACCTGTTATTGCACGCACACGCGCGCGAGTAGCGGTCACATCACAGAATAATAAAGACGGCACCCTTTGTGATATGATGGTCAATGCGGGCGCGTGCAGTAACTGGGTGAGACATCATGTTTCTGGGCCCAGAAACAGGCAGACTACGATCATGACAACACAACCCCTTTAAGCAAACCATTTACAACAACGAGGAGAATGGCTAACATTCCTGTAAAGAGGGATTAGATACAAGTTTTGATATAGTCAGATTTACTCGATTTAATCACGTGCGCTGATACTCAGAAAAAGGACAGTTGTGTCTGCTGCCACCAGTGTCTCAAAAGTCTCCCATTACAACACACTGTATGTGATTTATTGCATGAACAACTCTTAAAAAGGATAAGGAGCTATTCTAAACAGCAACATTTTAAGAGATTTGAAGGCAATGTGCCCTTTTAACTTGTAATTGTATTAGCTAGATGATCAAACTCTTACAAGATTTGTAAAGAATCCAAACCATCCAATGCTCCCTCAGGAAGTACCTCGGCTGGAAAACCCGTCAACTTGCTGCAATCAGAGAACGGCATGATAATAATTATACTATAAAATAATAAAACTGCAGTCAACGACAGTCACTTGTTGAGACTACGGAGCTCTAAAAGGTACCTTCCTGATCCTGAGATAATTGTGCGGGTAATGTCGTCATCCGGAGAATTAGGACTACTACCTTATTAAAAAATCTGCTTATTGCAGCCAGCCGGCTGCTGAACTGCAATACAGATTACCAAAATATATAAACAGAACATGCAGATTTTTACATAGACGAATGGCGACTCATTGGTTAGGGGGGGACGGAGGGGTTGATTTGCTCGAAGTTTTCAAAGTCAAAGTGAAGTATGCCACACAATTAAATTCATTTAGTCATCTTTTTAAGTACACGCTCATTGATACTTACAGCTCGGGAAGAGACTTGAGACCAGTGAATGCTCCTGGCTCGATGTATTGCAATGGATTTCCAACTAAATTCCTGCAATACAGGTAAACAGTATGACAAATTTATTTGTGGTTTTATTTGGATCGAAGAATCAGTTATCTGATCTATCAATTCACTCATGTTGTTCACAGCATGAAATCCACCGCAGTGGCTTAATTAAAATTATGATAACTCTAAATCTTTGGTTGATATACAAGAGAACAAATTATGTATAAAAAAACACTATAATAATGTTGATAACGCTTGGTTTGTGGGAGCACATCATAAAAATTATAAATCTTGAAGCAGCATTTTAATAATATTTTAAAAATAATATATATTATAAATTAAAATGGGGCGTTGTGGCCGAGTGAATAAGAGCACCGGACCCAAGCTCTGCTGTTTCTGATCAGCAGAGTGTGGGTTCGAATCCTGGTTGTGACACTTGTGTCCTTGAGTAAGACACTTTACTGTAATTGCTTTTCTCCACCCAGGAGTAAACGGGTACCTGTGAGGGCAGAGATGGTTCATGTGAATGATTAGCTTGGAGCGCGGTTACTTGCAGCACCGGCTGTATACTCCCCAGGGAGCTGAGATGGTTTAAGGAATGAAATAAATGGCCCAGTGACCAGGGGTTGTAATGTCAGAAGCGCTTTGATACAGTACTGTGATAAAGCGCTATATAAAAACTGGTTATTATTATTATTACTATTAAATTAAATATATTATTGACAACTGCTTACAAGAATACAAGACGCCTGAGTCCTATAAAGGTATTGGCCTTCAAGTGTGTTATCAGATTATTCGCCAGTGACCTGTGTTGGAAAAAACAATCATATATTACAGATAGACAAACTTTAAAAGCACAATTCACAGTCCAACTTCTGCTTGTCAGATTTAAAAAGAAAATTTTTTATGGAAGTCGCCAGACACACAAGGCCAGTAAGCCACTCGAGGTGTGGGCTACAAATCAACTGTTTTTTCCCAGGGGCCGTTGCCACCTACTCCTGGGGCCGAAACAGGGTAACCCCCTTTACAGTCCGTAAGGATGTAGGCTTGGGTATCATCCATAATGATATTATGGCTCTATAAACCACGGCTGTCGAGCAATCTGATTGGATGATTAGAGCATGCTGGAAGATAAACACATATATATATATAAAGACACTTTTGAAAAAATATAAAAACATCACACTTTGCAATAACAATCTTTTTGGAGTCACAGAAAGACAGGAATTATGGATATCAAAGAATATTTTACATTCTAAAAAAAGAAACAACTTTACTTACAGATTAAACATGTTCAATGACTCGTTGAAACAAAATGCTCCAATTTCCGTTATTCCATTGTAAGAAATGTCACTAAACAAGAAAAGGAAACAATATCTTCAGTAAGAAGTCAGAATAGTTTAAACTAGACTAGAATAAAACAGACTTTAAACTTCTTTCCCAATAAAGTTTTAACACATAAAAGTGACACTGACAAACATATTTTATATGCTGACAAAATAAAGATGTTTTGACAAGCCTAGACATTCAGCTTGTCTTTTACAGGTTTTAGATATAGCCAGCGGCGGTGCCCCCCCCCCCCCGCCCATTTTTTTGCTCCCCCAGTTCCAGCCTCAATTTTTTGCCTATGCCCTAAATTGAGTTTAACTGCTTTTCAGCAGTACAAAATTACACTTAAATATTTTTGTTTGCCCCCCTAAAGTTAAGCTTGCCCCCCTCTTGCCTCTCCAGATTAGCAGATCTGGTGCTGCCGCTGGATATAGCCCTACATACATGTCGTGGGCGAGCGGTTTAGCGCATCGAACTGAAGTTCTGGTGGCTAAGTCATTAGGGTGAGGGTTCGAATCCCGGTCATGACACTTGTGTCCTTGAGCAAGACACTTAACTATAATTGCTTCTCTTCACTCAGGGGTAAATGGGTACCTGTGAGGGCAGAGATGGTTCATGTGATTGGTTTAGCTTTGAGTGCTATATACTTGGCAGCACAGGCTGTATACTTCCCAGGGAGCTGAGATGGTTTAAGGAATGAAATAAATGGCCCAGTGACCAGGGGTAACAATGTTGGAGTGCCATGTGTGTCACTGCGTGATGGAAATGAGCGCTATAGAAGAAGCCACTACTACTAAGGGAATAAAAGAGTGGTGACCGAGGTCTTAAACGGCTGTTTAAAACCAGCAGGGTCGGGCCGTGTGATAAAGGTCCGAATGCACGCAAATTATTAGACTTTACATTGAGTACCACTATGTATTGATTGCGCTACGCATAAATTAGCACCGCGTAAGCTAGTGCGCCAACACGCGTATGGCTATAATGAGCGCAGAACGTGCCTTCACAGCTCCAGCTATGTCTTTATCATACGTTTAAAACCCATCTTAAACAGTCATGTGACCACCTTTCAACCAATAGGAATGCCCAAATTTTTCCAAACTGACTAGGGTATTTATGAATACTAGATCAAAGTAACAAGTTTCATGTTCTTTTTGTCACCTATGATCCTTTTTAACAAAAGAAGAAGCCAACAGTTAATAACCTACTCAATTAGTATCTTCATGTGCTGGTGTATAATTTACTAATACATTTAGTGGCTGTCTCCCTTAAAGCCCCAGCTCAACATTGGTAAGAAGAAAAACATAAATGTTCACAGATTTACATATACCTTAACATGGTATAAAGAAAATGATGGTAGAAATATTTCCTTGAAATATTGCTGTATGAAGTGTTATTGCTTCCAAATAATAAATGACAGAAGATCCAAAATTAGTTTTCATCTCAGTGAGATGAAAACCCTGCCTAAAGGAATGCGTACAAAAATGCTGAATGTTTTTTTACCAATTTCTCGCAAATGAAACAACCAAATGAGCTGACATTTTCACAGGTTGGTTTTATTACATATATCTTGATTTGTGCAAAGAATGGAAGCATTTCCAGTCAGTTTAACAATGTTGAGCTGGGGCTGTAATAAACATGGACTAGTTGTACATTGATAGTCATTTTAATTAGAACTTTTAACTTTGGTTTCAGTTAAAAAAGAAAACAAATTGTTTGAAATGAAAAATAATACTGAAATCTTTATTGATTTATTGTTCATAACTATTACTTTTACAGTGGCTTGCAAGTTTGTTTTATGAAATAAAAGGAGACATACAATTTTATGATAAAGAAAAATGAACGTCTTTAAACTTACAGTTTTGCCAAGAATGGAAAATTTCTTGGTGAGAAGTGTAGAATCGTTGGGATAATCGTTTCGTTAGATGCAAGTTCTCGTTTGGGTCTGCCAGGATTTTCCTCCCGTAGAAAAGTCAGCTTTCTTAATTCAAAGATAAATTAAGTCCTTACTTTATGACAATTTTGAATAGATTTGTGTTGACGAATGCAAAGATAACTTAAAGATACAAATTTTGGTAAAGTGTAAATATAGAAAAAAGTGTTATTCCTATTTTGTTCTTCATATTTGTCTGACATAGTAATGATGATATTTATCTGAAGTAACCATGGTTTTAAGGAAGTCATTTTCGGTTGAAAGTACTATTTTTTAGTAATTTAAACCTAAAAATAAGCAAAAGCTTTTCGAGGTAATTCCATACAAGTATATGAGCATCAATGTTTATTATCTTTTTTTAAACAGATTGACTATACATGTAGTAGTGGCACAATGAGCTATTTCAAGATTTGCTGATATGGATACAATTTTAAGAGGGCGCTTGTTAGGTGTACAAAACGACTTTATCCACACCAAATAACGCCCTTCTATCGTTCCCTCTTTATCTCGAGAAGTCTATACGCTGTACCTTATCTTGAATCAAACTAGTAAGCTTGACAGAGGCAAGGTAGTTTTACCCAAAGCAGTGATGATGTATCTTGATTTCCCTTCAGAGGCTTCAGGCCAATGGCAGACTTTTGGGGCACTTAAATGGCAGCAGACTTACCCAGGTAAATCCACTGTTCTCAGAAATGTGCGAATGCTCAGAATAACAAAAAAACAATGGAATTAAGTCTGCTGCCACCTAGTGTTACAAAGTCTCCCATACTGTACCTTGTGTTTACTCCAAGAGAACAAACATGTTGACTTAGGACAAATTAAATTGATCAGCAATGTATTTTATGCTGTAACTTATATTGATTTAAACATTGATTCAGGTCGTTGTAACTTACTTTACCTCCCATTCAAATAGTCATCTATGAAGCATTACAAAGTAAACATAATAGACCTTACGCATATGACGTTATTTCAGTAGAGCGCCCTCGCCAGAAGAAAGCTGCTCATTGGCCCATCCTGGGCACTGCAATGATGCGCGTTTCCATTGTTTCATCATTGTTTGACCTCTAAGATGGCGGCATGACAACGCCAATGCATAAGGTCTTTACAGTTTTTATCTTACATCATTCTGGCTTGGGTAGGTAGGCGCAATGCATGGTGAGGTGACCATGCTATCCCCGTACACTCAACTGCATGTCCCTTGCATTTACATCCATTTGGGCAACTTGAATCTGTTTGCAAAACATGTTAATGAGACACCTGTTAATATCTTTAATTTTTAAAATTCTCATTAAAGCCCCAGCTCAACATTGGTAAGAAGAAAAATATAAATATTCACAGATACAAGGTATAAAGATAATGATGGTATAAAACTTTCCATAAAATATTTCTGTCTGAAGTGTTATTGTCATTAAATAACAAATGAAATAAGGTCCAAAATTGTTTTTCTCGTCTCAGTGAGACAAAAACTCTGCCTACAGGAATGCGTACAAAAACGCTGAATACATTTTTATCATTTTTTCGCAAATGAAACACTGAAATGAGCTGACATTATCATCACAGGTTGGTTCTTTTACATATATCTTGATTTGTGCAAAAAAAATTGAAGCATTTACAGTCAGTTTACCAATGTTGAGCTGGGGCTTTAAAAATGTTTTGCGACTGCAATAATCAAAAGATCGTCTCATACCATCTTACTTTAGAAGTCTATAATACTGTGTAGATGTTTTTATGCTTCCATTTTTGGGGCAAATGAATCTGTAATTTAAAAACTGTGTTAATTAAATCAACACTGAAGAGTGCAGTGAGTGACTACTCTTTGTAAACCTAGAGTCAGCTGATTAGAAAGGAGTTATAAAAATTACAGCATGTCAAATTTAACTTTGACAAAGCTAAGTCAACTTGGTTCATGTTGTTAAAATCTAACTGTTATAGAGTCGTCACTGGTCACACTCTTGAAAGTGAGAATTCAACTGTCAGAATAGGCTAATCCATTAAGCCCCGCCTACTTTAGCAACCGCCTAGGTACATCACTTGGTGCGACTTTCTTGCCAAGATCGCAGCGGCGGTTCGGTTGCGGCCACACACACATATCAGATACACACACGTACATGGTTTTCGTGAACATTTTCGTGGCATTTTGAGCAGCTCCTTGAGTCCAAAAGGACAATGCCGACAGAAACACTGTTAAACCACTTTTACAAGACTGTACAGAGACCACTGCTGTGGGATTTGCCCCATCAGAAATATGAACAAATTAAAACAAAAGTAAGTACAGTTGTGTGTGCTGTTGTGTGTCAGAATATTGGCAGCGCTTTGTTTACTTTTCTAATAGGATTTTAACATGTCAGACTTTTGTCCCACTTTCAGTGGCGTTGCCAAGGCTGTGATTGGTCAATACATTAGTAGGCAGGGCTTAATGGATCGGTCTTTTAATGAGGTTTATTTTTGTCTTACCACAGTAGAACTCGTCATCGCCTTCCGGACATTGTTTTATACCATCACATAGCTCATCTGGGGCCACGCAGTGTGAACCACCATGGCAACGATACGCACCAGAACACCTGTATGCATCTACAGTAATACACGGCAAATCATTCAACGTTGCCTTAAAAAGCTGTATACATCCGTGTATGGTTAGTTTTCTACCCAAAAAACATGTGTGTGGCGAAGCGACATATAACTTCTAAACGTAATCGGAGAAAACAAAATTAAAAAGTCTTCAGATCTGTCTATGATTAGTTTTCTACCAACAAACAAAGGTATACTGACGGATTATTATCATTCTAAACGAAATCGGAAGTAACAAAATTAAAAAGTCCTCAGTTCCGTCTATGGTAAGTATTCTACCAACAAACATAGGTATACTGACGGTATATTATTAATCTCAGCTAAATCGGAAGTAAAAAAAAATCAGAGCAGGTTCTAAAGTTAGTTTTCTACCAACAAACATGGGCATGCTAACGATATATTATTAATCTAAGCGTAATCGAAAATAAAAAACTAAAAAGTCTTCAATTAGGTCTGTCGATAGTTTTCTACCAACAAACATGTGTATACTGCATTATATTATTAATCTAAGCGAAATCGGAGTTCTGAGTTAACCATATTTCCTTTTTAAAGAAGGAATATACCTTTGGTGTTTGGAACAGTATGCTCATTTCCCAATCCTATATAATTGTAGATATATACCATAAAAATGACCCATTCGTCTAAGTACTGAGAAACTGTGGATAAGGCACCTCCTCACCATTCAACCCCATGGTCTGAACATCCAAGAAGGAAATTACTTATTGTCTTTGCCCTCTCCTTTTTCCACCTTTTTGTCCCCCGTCTCGTTCACTAATTTTTCCCTCTTTTTCCCACCTTTGATTTTGTGTGTGTGTTTGCAACCTCTTGTGCTTAAACCTGACTCTTCCCACCCCATTTGTCTCCCTCTTCATTGTTCATCCCTTGCATCTTCTGACTGCTTTCTGCCTCTCTCTTTTCACTTCTTTCCACTTGACTGCTTTTGTTACTCCAGTATACCTGTATGTGTGTGTTTTGTTATCATTCGACCTTTGAGAAAGACTCTGCTAGGGTCGAAAACGTGAGGCCATCAACCATTTTTCACATAAAAATAACCTCTGAAAATTTTGTTTCAAAAGATGTTTGTGTTCTTGAGATATCGGTGAAAGTCTGGAGCAGTTATTTCCACTCTGAAGGATACAAAATTGCTGAAACAACATGTTTTTTAATTACGTGAAAAAGGCTTCATGCCTGAAGCCTTTCTCAGATTCGAATATTTTAGCGAGAAATTACCTCTTTCTAAAAAACTATGTTACTTCAAAAGAAGTTGTTTCTCACAATGGTTTTATACTATTGTAACACAGGAATATGTGTACTTGTTGAGTAGCAATGGACGAGACTATAGTTTAGAGATAAGGCTTGTAGAAAAGACACAGTGAGGCTTCTTTGGGCTTTACCCTCAGCGCAACCACATTAAACAAAAACTTCCCTTGATCCAGGAGGATAAAATTTCGTCCACCCTGTCTTTAAGGTCAATAACCCACCCTGCAAGCCCAAAACCATTATAAATCACTGTGGGGGGTGAATTGGAGTGCCAGCGAAGACTTAGACTTGTGTTATTTAAGATCCATGTGCCGCACAAGCTGTTTTCACAAATTGCATACCGCCCTGTGCCAAGGATCCTTAGCCACAAGGTCAATCAATTACTACACTGAGTGAGACAGGTGGCTGCTGTCTTTCAACACTCCTTACTCTGCAGTGGTTAGGGTCTGGCCAATAGGAGTCTACAGGCTTGTGGGGTATACCAGGGGTGAGGATTACATGGAATCTTGGCTCTTGGCCTTATTGGCCCATTGAAAAAAAAATTATGACCATATTTGGTAAAATGTGGATTATTTTTTAACCTCCCCGCTGACGCCAGTGTTTTAAATATATTTATTCATTGGCTTTACAAAGAAGGTGACTCAATGGTGGTACTCAGAGGAGAGCAGAAACGGCGACTGACCAAAACTACAGGATTGTTAGAATATATATTGTGAAACCTACATCATGACATGTATAAAGTATTAATAAATCATATTAAATCAATGGGGGTCACTATCTAGAGTGGCGATGGACATTTACTAATGACATTTGGGGAGGTCTGGAAAGAGTGGTCATTAAAATATTTGGGGTCTTTGGTCTACTTGGAAATTACTGGGAAATTTTATACGGGGTCAGTTTCTTGACTTGACCATAATGAAGGTACCATCTGTTTATTGGGAAATTGTTGATGTGGCTAGATGTGTTCTTAACCACAAGCATGACAAGTAAATAGTGAAACTAATGGCTTACACTATCAACAGCTCTCCGTTGCTCCTACCAAGTAAGTTTTTATGGTTATTTATTTTTGGTTTAATTACCAAAAGTATCCCCTGCCTCGAACAACGCAATCAAGGTTTATCTGTAATAAATGAATAAAACATAGTCAGGCCTGATACTTCATGGAGGCAATGGAAGTGCCTCCATGCCCCTGGTCAGTGCCTTGGTGCCCTTGAAATGTTCCACTAGAAATTTACAATTTCCTCATAGAGGTGCCCTTTACCAAGGAGAAAATGCCTTGGTGCCCTTGCCCTTTCAAGAACGAAGCAACAAGGCCTGCATGATTTTGTTTTATTCCCAGTATTATTTTTTATCCATTAATGCTTGATTAGTTTTACTTACCACAATTGACTTCATCATCTCCACTTGGACAATCTTGTATGCCATCACAGCGCATGCGTAGTGGGATGCAATATGAAGACGGACACTTCACGAACCATAACGGACAAATAAAAGACTCTGAAAAACAGGACGGTAAAAACCATAAAGTATTGAACAGAATTGAAAAATATAGTGATGGAAAATAGATTAACAAGATATTCAGTTTATTGTAATGTACATTATGACTTGGTGCTAGATAATCATTCAAATAATAATTAAGCTACTGTTATATACTCAAATGCACGCTTAGTGTACAAATCAAATTGGAATCAGACTAAACTTACTAGCTAGAGAGCAAACATTTACTCGATCTACACTTGGCACTAGCTAAAGGAAAAACTGGTTAGAACAGTCATCATACAATGAAAAACATATGGGCTAATCGGCAATACTTCAAAGGGTGGAGTGTAGGATCAAAGGTTAAATACCAAGAGTAAAAGTGGGAGTCCTGTCAAGGGACTATAGTGAAATGGGGCTGCTTAGGGACCCATACTTCATCAACATGTCAAACATGTCAAAGTCCAGAAGTAATAAACAATGAAACTTTCTAGAATGGAAAATTAGGTCGCAGGGTTATTACAGCTACCAGAAAAAAATCCATATTTTTTGACGTGACTCAACATTTGACAAAGTTTTGTTTGCATGGTATGATCAACAATTACGATGCCAAGAGAACAAAGATTCTCTTTACTGGATTGTCCAATTTGTTTCTTGACCGTCATTATCAACATATGAGTGGTTCCCTTCACCTGACAAGTGAAGCCAGGGGTAGGGTACAACAAACCCACACGAGTGTCAAGACCACGCCCAACAGCACAAACTAGAACTTTAAAAGTAATTACATGTACCAAAAAACAAACACTAACTAAACAGAAAAAAAAACCTAGTTTAGAAATTTGTGCACTGAACTGGTAGCTTTCCTTCTATAAGGCTTATCTTACCACAAAACCTCAAATGAGTGACGTCACGACATCCGTTCTGCAGACCATACTCATCAAATTCATGGATACAAGTTGCACTCTCGTTTGCACAGGCGCCGTTGTTGCATTGGAGTTGATTTAACTCATCACAATCATAGGCTGAAAGTATACAACAGCATCAACATCTCGTCAACTGAGTTCTGTTCTGAAATCAGCGGTGCTGTTTTCATTTGTGATGACTGAGGAAACCCCTTACACAATGGAATGGTTTGACCCCACTTTTTTTTTGGGGGGGGGGATCTGTCCCTATAACCCCATAGCCATTAATGGAGTTTCTTGGCAGTCTAGATCACCGGACTCAAGTTCAGGTGTTGTCGGCAGCAGAGAGCGTGGGTTCAAATCCCGGTCAAATCACTTGTGTCCTTGAGCAAGATACTTTACCATAATTGCTTTGTCCTTTGGATGGGACATTAAGCCGTAGGTCCCGTGTACTAGGATAGGTAGTGCACGTACAAGAACCCAGAACACTTATCGTGGAAGAGTAGGGGTTTACCCCAGTGTTTCTGGTTCACATGGCAAGCACCCTTGTTTACAGGTTTCCTCAGGCTTGAGAGCTACAGTGATTAAGTTCACTTACATGTATGACGCATCCTTGGTTTCATTACCAGGAATTTACAATAATAATAACAATAATAATATGGTTGCGAGACAAGGAACACTACTTCAGATCAGCTCTCGATTCTATTGAAGATTAATATAGTTCTCTGCCATTTATTTTACACCAAAAGTTAACTCCTTGTTGATACTACTTGGTAGACACCGCAGGGTAAGTTTAAAGACAGCAAGTTAAGACCTTGTTGCTATTTTTGGTGGAAAAGTGTTGGATTTTTTGGAAAACTTTGTACAACGTAGACCGCACAGTGTACACTGTATCAGTGAACAAACGCACGCATCACCATCTGCGTCCTTTGGAACATCTCTATTACAACCAGCGTTGAGCAGTCTCCGTAGGGCTGAATACTCTGCAGCATTGAAACATAGTGAGAAAGACATTTCGCAATCCCTTGCTACGCTTTATCTGGACAACCACCATTGTGATTCACACACATTGTTAATCCTTCGACTCACTCAATTATCATAGTGGCACACCCACAAAATATCTTTTGTGGGGCTAAGTGAAGAAAAAAAAATAAACAATCGGTAGGCCATTTAGAGGGGGACTAGCCCCCAACCCCATCCCACTCAATCACACTTTGAAAAAGTTTTGTGTAGACAGATTAAACTTTATAACTTTTCAAAATCTAGAACATGTAACACTAGAACGGCATTTCTGAAACTTTTGACTTCAGGTTTTCTTAGAGGTTTGAGTTTCCTTACTATACAGTGATTATGAGGTTAGGTATAAGCAGGTAACAATCAGAAAGAGACAATTGCAATTTCTTGGACAGGTCATGAGGAAAGAAGGTCTTGAGAACTTAACAATCACGGGGCGCATCGAGGGGGAGAGAAGCAAGGGGAGGCAACGGCTAACCTACTTGAAAAGTCTAAGTCAATGGATGGCAGACAGGGTACCAGATAATGAAAGAGTTCACATAAAGGAGTAAGAGTTGCTGAAAACAACAAGAGACAGGAAACTGTGGAGAGCCATGATCACCGACGTCCTGAAGGGACATGGTACCTAAAGTAGAAGAAAGACGGGCTTCTATATAACACATGTATGTGTTTCTGGTTTATAGCAAATGAGGTAGTACATTTGCAAGTTTTCTTTTAGACATGATTCTTCAACGATCAATTTGAAGCAACTTTTACATAGTTACTAGAAATATTACAATACAAAAATTCACTTTTCAGTCTTTAGACTACAACAAGTAATAGTAGGCCTACAGCAAATACATTAATAAGTAAGGATTTGCAGTGAGACATCATGTGTTAAATCTCTTTTGAGTATGTGTGGTTCCGAAAGGAACCGATTGACTCAACGTTTCAGACAGTATACTCTGTCCGTCGCCAGGAGACATGTTTCTTCAACGATCAAGTTTGAAGCAACTTTTACATATTGTCTCGCGACGACGGACAGAGTATACTGTCCGAAACGTTGAGTCAACCAGTTCCTTCGGAACCACATATATTCAAAAGAGATTTAACACATGGTGTCACTGCAAATCCTTACTTAATGTATTCCCACCATGCAAACCTTTAAGTCTTATTTAGCAAATACATTTTAATCGGCTTGGAATCTATTTTTGAATGTAAAAAGTTTACCACAATCAACTGGTTCGTCTTCCCATCTGATTCCAGGGCAGTGTTTCATTCCATCACAGACGGCGCTCTCTGGCAGGCAAGTACCGTCATAACACTGAAATCCCGCATTGCAGTAATCTGTAGTGTAGCCAGAAATTAAATCAAAATCACACAACTATTCCTCTGAACAAACACAGAAAGTAGCCAAGGACTGCGATAATATCATGTACTTAGGCCTTTTCTCAAAACCATTCCAGGATAACTTGCAGTTAAACTTCTCCACAGTTGATTTTCCAAACTTTGAACCATGTCAAAGGAACACAATGAGTCTTGTTATACCATGGTATTAGATTATGAATTTTAATTGGTCGAGAACCAATCATGTGACATAATACAAAATTTCATGTCTTCTCAAAAACGTGATGTTGTCGGGGCCCATTACCTAGATCGTCCTCAGAAAATTCATTTCATCGTCCCCATTGATATGTATATTGAAGTGAGCAATACACCCAAGAAAGAGGTAGGTCATGTCGCCCGCATCCATTACCTAGATCGTTCTCAGATGGCAGATGGCACCCTCGGCTTCGCCTCGGGTGCCATCTGCCCCCTCAGGTGTCAAAAACAGCATGGACCACATCACAGCAGACAACAATTGTATAATGTTTAAGTACAAGACTGGGTGCCTTTTGAATGCTGTTTTTGCCAGTGGACCGCATTCTGTGTGTAAAAGAATCACAGCTTATAATGCGATCGGTTTTGGTACATTGTAGCTCAGGTTATGAATTAAACTCATACAAACATTCTGGGGCTTTTTAAAATCGATGGAATTCCTACTTTTTTAGAAATATGGAAAAGCTTACTGGACCTCTTTTTTCACAATATGGAGTACCACTTTGTGTCCGCCACATTACCAGTTTGTCCGATAGTTGTAATTGTTTAAGTACCAGAAACCACCCAAAAATGTGTTGCAACAAGTGAAGGACATACAGGCTTATACTGGAAATAATTTGAGTCTATTCATTATTATTAAGTTCTATTTTAATTACTTTTTCTAAATCACTTTCAAATATCTATCAAAAATGAATGGAAAAAGTCACTTATCTATTCCATCCAATATTTGACTGCAATTGGAGACTTTTGAGGACACTAGGTGGCAGCAGACTTACCAGGTAAATCCATTGTTCTCGGAAATGTGCGCATACTCAGAACTACTCAAACAACGGAAATTTACGTGGTAAGTCTGCTGCCACCAAGCGTTCCAAAGTCTCCCATTTGAGAGTAATTAAAACATTAATTATTCTCACCATCTCAAACTATTTTTAGTACAAGCCTTTTAGTATAAGTCCAGTCACATGTTGAAACTGTGTTAGCTGGTTTCAAGTACTTAAAAAAAGTTACATTTTACAACCATTGAACAAAAACTGCATATGTGACGGTACAAAAAGTGGTACGCTTTATTGCAATCCTTGTGACAATATAAACATGTGAAACAACTGGACTTTCCTTAAGCCCATAAAAGTTCCAGACAGACTGTTAATATCTCGATCATGTTCTAGCGTCGTGGAACCTTGTGTGAACATTAATGTATTTTTTTTATATTTTTATTTTTTTATGGAAGTCGCCAGACACACAAGGCCAGTAAGCCACTCGAGGTGTGGGCTACAAATCAACTGATTTTTCCAGGGGCCGTTGCCACCTACTCCTGGGGCTGAAACAGGGTAACCCCCTTTACAGTCCATAAGGATGTAGGCTTGGGTATCATCCATCAGAAGCCTGGCTGGTAGAGCAGAAGGCTCTACCTCCCCAACTTTTACGGAGCAATTACGGTTTAAGTGCCTTGCTCAAGGACACAAGTGTCATGACCGGGACTCGAACCCACACTCCGATGACTCAGCCACCAGAGCTTGAGTCCGATGCACTAACCACTCGGCCACGACACACCACATATATATTGGGTCCGAGTGTGAAGGAAGCTTTGAAGTGGGTCTCAAATAGTCCACTACGCACTATTAAAATTTTATTCACGGTGAACATTTTTTATTGTTATATTGTTGCTTCACGGAGGCAATGGAGGCAACTGCCTCCATTGCCTCTGGTCATTGCCTTGGTGCCCTTGAAATGTTCCAGTACAACTTTACAGTTTCCTCATAGAGGTGTCCTTTATCAAGAAGAAAATGCCTTGGTGCCCCTGCCCTTTCAAGAATGAAGCAACGAGGCCTGAGGATTGAATGCTTGTTTGCTTACCGCACAGTTTCTCATCTGATTCATCTGCACAGTCTGCAATTAAATCGCATCTCTTAAGTGAAGCAATACACTGGCCATTGTCACACACATAATCATTACCTCCACACACAGGATAATCTGCAAATATAAAATGCCACACGTTTTGTTTGGAATATCAATCCAACAGAATATATCACAACAGAATACAATTGTGTTTGTATCAAACAGAATAACAGCAAACAGAATGTAAAACTACAGATATCTTTATAATTTTACATATGGCTAGTTGAATGTAATCATACATTAAACTCTACATATTACAAGGGTGAAGTGAAACAAACTTGTTTATTCATAATTTTCTCATAATTTATGCTGTTGCTGTTGTTGATGTTGTGATTGTTGTCGATTTTGTTGGGGTGTTATTTTTATTTTTTTCATTTTACTTATATTTATTTATTAATTTATGTATTTTATTTTATTGATTTATTGATCATTATTTATTTCTTTATGATTTCTCTATTTCTTCTTCTTTTTTTTTTTTTTTTTTTTTTTGGGGGGGGTTCTTTTCTTTTTAGCTGTTTTGCCTAAATTGTCGCCCGTTTTTATTGAGATTTTTCCCCAATACCAGTGCTTCTGTACAACAGATTTACTGCATAACTAGGGGATGAGCGAAGCTGGAGGGGCCAAAGGAGTGCAAAGCATGGAGCCTTTCCTGGCATGAGGTTCAGGGCCCGCTTCATGGTCCCTAAATAAATTCTAGGGAAGAAAGGGTGATGGCAGTAACATAAATAGGCCTTTTTTCTAGTATCTTTATGTAAAATCTCTTACCACAATAAGCCTCATCTGAACTATCAGCACAGTGAGCAACAAAATCACAGTAGAATGAAATGGACAAACGCTCGCCGCTTATGGCGCAAACAAAATCATCCTCAGAGACATGGTTCCCCGTCTCACTGGGACAATCATAAGTCAGGTGTATGCATTCACCATTGCTGCACTGTTGTGTAGAAGCAGGACACCGGTGATGACTGGTTTCTAAAATGAGTTATGAGAAACAAGCAAGATGCAATAAATAAGGTATTTCTTATTGATTGTTATTTTGTCTCCATAATGCTACTTACGATTGGTTTGTTAATATATTTCCTCTTATAAAAAAATATCCATTGACTCTGTCCAGATAAACAGGACTTGTACATAGTGAGAATACATAAAGGTGTTTTACAAACGGTATTTATTCAAATAATGTAAAGCCTCAAATCTTTCTGGCCCTTGAGTTCATAATATTAGTATGTGATGTTTTTTTGTTTAAATTGAAATTAAGCAAATTATCCAGACAAGTTTTGATAATAACTAGTAGTACGAATTTGTAGTTAATAATAAGGGAATAAAGGTGTGATGAAGAGGTTTTTAACTTTCGTTTAAAACCGATGAGGGGCCTGGTGGCCGATAATTGCCCGAGCCGAAGGCGAGGGCAATTATCGGAACCGATGAGGGGCCTGGTGGCCAATAATTGCCCGAGCCGAAGGCGAGGGCAATTATCGGCCACCAGGCCCCTCAGAGGTTTTAAACAATAGTTAAAAACCGATTCAGCACACCTTTATTCCTATTCATAAATGCCTTTCTGTCAAAAACATGCAAAAACCTTCAAAAATTGGGAACAAATCTG
The DNA here is from genome assembly GCA_911728455.2 of Marthasterias glacialis. Lineage (NCBI taxonomy): Eukaryota > Metazoa > Echinodermata > Asteroidea > Forcipulatida > Asteriidae > Marthasterias > Marthasterias glacialis. The sequence goes on along the minus strand of OU452220.1, from coordinate 29,811,316 downwards.
ATAGTTTCTCAGCTTGACTCTGCGTTAGATTTCTATCCATATTTACGGGCCAATTCCTTGAACGGAATGTCGATCTTGAAGTCTCTGCAGCTGTTATAGGCATTTGATGCCCTCTCGGCCAATCAGAAACCCAACAGCTGGAAACACGTATACTTCTTTATTCTGATACAGGGGCTATATTTTTCGTTCGCAAGCTAGCCGGTTTTAAACACTTTTTACCATGTTTATATCGCCCGTTAAAACATGGCCACGTGATGCCCTCTCAGCCAATCAGAATAGATAAACTGTCTCAGGTATTTATGAATTAGTAGTTAAAGTACTGTCATTCAAGTTTCCAACCAATTACACCAGAAATAACTTATACAAATATTCCTTCAACTTTTTAACCATTTGAAACCGGATGACGTGAATACAAGCAACTGTTTCCCCTGCCTGGAAACGGAGGTCGTCTTGCGATGCCTTTAAGTAGTTTCGGACCAACTGAGCGAAGGTCGCCCGGTTATTCATTTTCGGAGCGTGCGCAGACCATACTCACGCTGTCTAACGCTTCGTTTCACCCACACAAAGACAAAAAGAGGTTGTGCATTTACTTGTATTTTGTGGCCATTATGAGAGGCATTTCTTGTGTAATCCCTGACTATATACCTTTGTCCTTTTGTTCAAAGAAGGAGATTATGCACCATTGTTCATTCAGAGTATTTCGGCTGAATGAAGGTAAGTCAGAGTGAGCCGGCAATCGAGCCCTGGTTCCGTGTTTAGTGCCACTCCTTTTATGTCGTAGGTAACGGTTGATGTTTTGCAATTCACATTACATGAATTTGAAGTTTTCTCGGTCGAGCAACAAAACAGCCGATCCATCAAAGAGAATCTTTCTTCTCTTCGCATTGTCAAATCAGGGTTTCTTTGTGCCAGCGGTGCCCTCAAAGAAAATTTTTTCGGCAATTCCGCAAAAAAGAAAAAAGAAGAAAAGGAATCCTGGCGGCAAGACTCCAGACTCCTTGCACTGACATCACTTGCAGCTCTTGTCTGCCCATGGTCTGCCATTTTGTCAGTCAAACTGCTTATAAAGACCGATTTTCGAAACCACTGCTTCGAATTCGGCTTCAGATTTGACTCCAGCTGTTGCCCCATTAACAACTTTGAAAACTTACACCTTTTGTACTGTACTAAACCGAAGCCTAAGCCGTGGTTTCCAAAATGGACAAAATGGTGCATTGGGTCATTAGCCCTTCAAGACTAAGTACTGTAGTGATAGGCAAGCAACAAAGACCACATTATCTTTATCAATATTTACCCGGTGGTGGTGCTGTCATTGTGGTTTGAGTTGAATCTGGAATTGCCACATCTATATCAAACAAAAGAGATAAGTATAAACGCATATACCGTGGTTTTTAACACAAAAAATTAACAGCCTACAAATCTAGTGTGATTATTTATGTTTTAATGTCAATCATTTCTAAACCAGTCCCCTTAATTATCGTGTGCTGGACGGTGACTAGATAACAACACGATCGTACCATCGTAGTTAATTTCTCGAGTCAGCAGGTTTGAATATTGTGCAATACATTCTTCTTAAATGGTCTTAAAAGACCGAGAGGCCCTTGATCTCTAGACCCAAGAAAAACAATTTCGAGCCAAAATAATTTGTCCATGCCCATAGTATATATATACCAACACGGTAACGCTAGATAACACAGTAACACTCAATTTGTCAGTAGGTGTGAAAATCGATGGGAGCCATGGGAGCTTGACTGGGCTGTGTTTGGAAGTCGATTTCTGGGTCAATGGTTCAACCCAGACTTAAAGTTCAATCACCAGCCTTTATGGCTATAGTTCAATAGGGAACTTGTGGATTATGAGAATTTTTTAGGACAACATGGCGGAGTAAACAACAGTTAATTACAAACCTACTGAACAATACAGCATGATTGCTTGGCGCATTAAGTGAGACCGATATCTCAAACAAAAAGCTTATCATAAAGGTCCCGCCTTGTATAAATTTGGGTGAAGAAAAGGCAATTTTGAGCTTCAAGTATTGAGCTTCAAGAAACATGCTTCTAAAAAACATACTTGAACTAGAATTAGAACAGATAATAATAATAATAATAACTAGTTTGTATATAGCGCATTTCACAATAACGTCTCAATGCGCTTTACATAATGGCCCTAGCCATCTGGCCAATAACATTCATGTAATCTTTCTCAGCTCCCTGGGGAGTATACAGCCCCGAGCTGCCGTGGCGCTCCGTAGGCTTGTTCAAACAATATATCCACCCTCGCAGGTACCCATTTATACCCCTGGGCGAAGAGAAGCAATTATAGTAAAGCATCTTGCTCAAGGACACAAGTGTCATGACCGGGATTTGAACCCACACCCCGATGACTTGACCACCAGAGCTTGAGTCCGGTGCACTCCACCGCTCGGCCATGACGCACTACAGATCAAACAGCAGCTCACACGATGGGTGATAAATTGACACAATTTTTCAATTAAAGTTGTCTTACCTTTGTTTAGCGTTGCAGGTTTCTTGCAGATAAATTGTCTGGCATCTTTAGATGCGCAAGCTACGTCGTGCCAGTTTGCTGTGGAATGTATACTGTGCAAGGTGATCATAGTACAATCTTCTAAGATCCCACCATCCGGCTGACGGTTGACCCCAGGTGACCTTTAACAAAATGACTACCATTAGCCTCTATCATGAAATTACTGACAATGACTGAAGAGCGAGTTCAGCAGAGCAATGTCAATATGGTGGACAATCCAAAGCTCAATGACAAATATTCAAAAATCACAAAAAAATACTTCACCAAGTGATGAAAACTGTTTTGAAATACTGTAACATTCATGCCGATCAGCCAGAAGAGGGCGCCAGCACGGCTCCACGTTTGAGCCATCCGCTGGCGGGGCCCCCTGCTGGAAGATCGGGAAACCCGCTGGCCTAGAGACGTCTTCTGGTCTGGTTTTTGTGTAACGTCAAGAACAGAAGTGTGACAATAAAGCTCCCAGAAAGTACAGCATAAATACCAGTTTTTACCGTGTGTTAATGCTCCAGATTGTCATTGTATCTGACAAAAATAAATTCTTGTTACAATACTCTTTGATTTCTGAGGTTTATTTTCTGTATTACTTTTATGGGATACTGGTTGGGACGCGACTGATATTTCCCACTGAGTTACTGTAGCATGAAACGCTGCGATCTTGAAAAGTTTCGTGATGACGTCACTGTGACAGAGACTAATTAAACTTTGACCCCACGTTCTCACAAAAGAAGTGGTGTTGCGTTAGTACCAAACCATCAAAAGCAGCCGGACTATAAAATGACATTTTTGGTAGGAGAATGCATGATCAGAGAGTCTGTGTGTGCCAGCTGTGTAGCCTATTCCAAATAAGTTGTTATGCTGGACCCAGAAATGAAATAATGAAATAAATATTAGGTAGATGTTAATATTTGCATCGGGGGAATGAATATAAATTTCAATTTGCCTTACACCGATGTGTGATACGCACTGTATACTCAGTGCTTTCGAGTCCTGTGGAAAAAAAATCCACAGGTAACTCGGGTGGGATTCGAACCCACGACTCCTGCATGACTAGAGCAGATGTCTTGTTTGCGGTACCTGCTGCTAATAATACTGGATTCGAGCTGGCCCCTCGTCACTGGGTATGCTCGGTGGTCTAGTGGTTAAGACATCTGCTCTAGTCATGCGGGAGTCGTGGGTTCGAATCCCACCCGAGTTACCTATGGATTTTTTTCCACAGGACTCGAAAGCACTGAGCATACAGTGCTTATCGTACATCGGTGTAAGGCAAATTGAAATTTAGAAATAAATATTGTAAAGAAAATTGCTTATTTTCACCTGGTTGGCGCATACCAATCTGTATAGCTCATCGGTGCACCGTCAGTCCAACGAAAGTTCCCCTCGGAAAATATGTCAGTCAACCCTTAAAAAATATAACAAAGCAAAAGTGTTGTCTTGAATCATTACAAAAGAAGACATAATGTTTACCTGTAAAGTCGGACACAAAAAGCACAAGTGGAAATACAGTAAAAATTTATCACTACGCTGAAAATTGTATAATTCATTTTGTTACAGCTGTGAAATAAATATTTCCATTGTTAATAATTTCAAGCGGATCACCATAGGTAAGAAAATAGTTATACTTGGTGATGAATAATGTATTGAGAAAATGTATGAGAATACTTAAAGCAATTGTTATTTTATAGGCTCTGGCATGACCTTCATACTTTGTGCTTAAGTATGATGTTATATAACCTGTAAAATAGTTCAAAAAAGTGCATCGTGCTTGCTGTGCATTTTCATTGTTTTATCATAGTTTTATCTCAAAGATGCTGGAGGGGTGACATCAATGCAAAGCCTTGTATAATTTTTTATTTTTTTAATTTATTAAAAAAAATATATTTGAGGTGGGGGGGGGGTGGGTTTCACAGTTTGCCCGGCTTGATGGCAGTCTTCATTTCTCCTGGATGAGGGAGGGTTTGTTGCGTCTTTTATGCTCAATTTGTGTTAAGAATCATTAAAAGGTAAGCCACTTTGAAAGTGACTTCTTGTCACTATTGGCTTTCCCTGCCAGGGTTCATGGTTTTATGTTTCTTTTATACTGCTTTGCTGCAACCCTCCCCCTCCCAAGCCTGTTCCTAACTGCCACCCAGCCGGGCCTAGCTCTGTACTTTCTTATATTTATTGTTTCTAATTTTTAATTTGGATGTTTATTTTAAGTCTATTTTATACTCTATTTTATGTGAAATTTTTTAATGTTTCATGTTGCTGGCAAATAAAATGAAATGAAATGCAAGTGGTCAATCACCACATTCTTAAACAGAATTAAAATTAGCTATACCTTTTGCATAATTATGACATCACTTAACTAATCAAAGAGTTTAAAAAGGTACATTGCGCTTGCTGTGCGTTTCCTTGGTTTTTATCATAATTTCACCTCTAAGATACTGGAGGGCTGACATCAATGTTTGTGGTCGATCACATTCTGAAACTGAATTAAAATTAGCTATACCTTTTGCATAATTATGACATCACGCAACTAGTAAAAAAAGAGTTTAAAAAGGTGCATCGCGCTTGCTGTGCATTTCCTTGGTTTTATCATAGCTTCGCCTCTAAGATCCTGTAGGGTGACGCCATTGTTTGTGGTCTATCACATTCTGAAACAAAATTAAGATTAGCTGAAGAAAACTTACATAAAATTAGCTTACCAATATAAATATCGGAGTCTCCTGTAAACCAAGACGAGGTCACCATACCGTGGATGTACTTCTCCTCGTTGATATCCTGTATGCTAACTAAATGCGACTTACGATGAATGCATTCATTCTCTGCATCCCTCCATTGCAAATAGATAGATCGATTCTGGAATAAGTAGCAGTGTCCATTGTAAATAGTCCACCCATCTGGACAGCTGTAATCTGGTTAGACAAACAATTCCAGGAATGAAGCTTAAATACAATAAATTTGGGTAAGACAAAGAGTTGCAAAGGAACACTGTAGCAAACACAATTTTATAATAATTAGACAACATTCTTAAATTGTGCTTTATCTACGGCCGTTGCAAAGTACTTAAGAATGGAAAGCATTTACAGTCAGTTTACCAACGTTGAGCTGGGGATTTCAGGGCCTTGTCACTAGGAGGCATTACGAGACAACCAGTTCCCGGTATCTCATGAATTATAAGACACTGTATGAATGGATCTCCTAATTCAAACTGAGCTCTGCATATACATGCTTAAAACTGAAGTGTTGAATCCAACACTTACATGTGTGCGGTCAGTGACTACACTTTGGAAGTTTTGAATCCAACATTGTAAAATGTTAAATCCAGCATGCAAAACTTTTAATCTAGCCGTTAAATTGTTAATTCAACATTTAAAGTTCAGATTCAACAATTTTGATTAAAAAAAATTGAAAATGTTGAATTTAACACTTAAATTGTTGGATTCAAATCTTTGGCGATGGATTTGATATTTTAAAATGCTGGATTTAACATTAACAATGTTGGATTCAAAACTTACAAATTGTAGTCACTGACCGCACACATATGTAAGTGTTGGATTCAACTCTTCAGTTTTAAGCGTGTATATGCAGAGCTCAGTTTGAATTCGGAGATCCATTCATACAGTGTCTTATAATTCATGAGATACCTGGAACTGGTTGCCTGCTAATAATGCCTCCAAATGACATGGCCCTGAAATCCCAAGCTCAACTTTGGTAAACTGACTGTAAATGCTTTCCTTTTGCACAAATCAAGATATTTGTAATAAAACCAACCTGTTAAAATGTCAGCTCATTTCGCTGTTTCATTTGTGAGAAAAGGGTAAAAATGCATTCAGCATTTTTGTACGCATTCCTATATGCAGAGTTTTTGTCTCATGATATGGGACGCAGACTTGCTATATTTTTCCGTATTCCATGAGTGCGCGTGTGATAACAAACTTATCTGCCAGCTGATGTTCACGGTTCACGAAACTAAAGATACGCAAATATGTTGCGTCTTGTGGCGCACTCGAACAGTAATTACGCACCATTGGATATAAAATTGCAGCCGTTGTTTATGGCTCTGTAAACCAAAACTGTCACGCAATCTGATTGGATGATTAGTGCGTGCTGGAAGATCAATTTGTATAAATATGTGCAGTCTTATTCACCCAACGCAAGTTCTTGTTAGAGTGTTGGTTCAGGTCCCGGTCCAAGGCACTTAACCATAGCCTAATTACTTTTTCCTTCGGATGGGACATTATATGGGGGCGAGGGCGGGGTGGTGGGGTAGGTTCCGTGTGTTTCATATCGCCATTAAAGAACATACACTTATCACTAAAGAGATTGGATTTTCCCCGGTGTTTCTGGCATAGTTGACAGCAGACGCCTTTACGTGAACAGAACTCAAAACCTGAGCATACCTGCATCTGAACAATAGGCCATTTGACATGCCTTAGATAAAGCACTATAAAGTCCTATATAAGACCCGGTTATAATTTTAAACTTTTATATCTTTCTTAAATCCAAATAATTGTAATATTTGTCAGTGTTGCACACCTTTATCTGAAGAAATCTGCTTCAAACCTGAATCAAAATAGAACGACTTGTATTTGATATAAAATCCAGTCCCGTCCATATCTTGCCGATTCAGAAAGCCGTCAGTTTTGAAATTCACCAGGAGGTCATTTTTATTAGAGATGATCGTTCCGGAAGGCGGTGCAGCATTGCAGAATCGACCAAGCACGTCATTCGGGTCGTCACTTGATTTGCTGTCAAAGATGATGACGTAGTCAAAATCGCAAACTTCCTCTTTTGTTGGGACATCAAAATGTTCGAAACTTAGTTTGATGTACGTAGCTGGAGCAGTGGTTATATGCCATGTTATGCGGTTACCAGACGGGTATGGATTGGGAAATAGTGGACTTGCAATAACAGCTGATTCAAACGTGCATTGAATAAAATCCGGCATAGGAAAGGTTCCCACCTGGCACCCGGGTAGATCTGTACAAAAAATAATCAAATAAGCCACTCAGAAGTATGAAACGCCAATAGGGCATAAAATCTGGCCAACTATTAACGGCAAGTGTACAATCTGGCAATAACAAGAAAATTATCAATTTCAATTTGCCTTTCACTGATGTGTGATAGGCACTGTATACTCAGTGCTTTCGAGTCCTGTGGAAAAAAATCCACAGGCAACTCGGGTGGGATTCGAACCCACGACTCCTGCATGACTAGAGCAGATGTCTTAACCACTAGACCACCGAGCGCCCCCGGTGACGAGGGGCCAGTTCGAATCCAGCATTATTAGCAGCAGGTACCGCAAACAATTAGTTAGATGTTAATATTTGCATCGGGGGAATGAATATAAATTTCAATTTGCCTTACACCGAAGAAAATTATCCCCTATCAAGAATTTAGAGCGGAGCTCGGGGTCGCCTAGACAACTAAAAAAACATTTCTTTTTTTACGGTTTGTATTTTACATACAATCATGTACCCTCTTTTACAAATTTTTGATCGAGATTTAAAATGCCTTTCTTTCAAGCAAAATGAATTTTGCATCATTTGACGATTTAAAGGAATACTTGAAGCTTTTACAGTCTATAACCTAATTAATAAAAATAATGTACTTGTTTTTTATTTATTTTTTGCTAAAAAAGTGATAGTGATGAATCTTGTGAATTTCAGCTTTGACGGCTTAACGCCAATATACACTCATTTTGCATAACATATTATTTTGTATTTAACGTTTTTACGCATTTAGTGAATACTGCACATCTCAATCAAGAATGAGTACAGCTATAGTGCCTGCAGTTGCAGTGAATGTACATGCAGTAAACTTCCTCTATAAATATGCATAGAAGAAAAAACAGACAGTAAAGTCTAGTGTAAAAATATTTTTGGTTGAACATACAAATTTGACCAGAAAGGGATTTGAACCTGCGACCTCCAGATTAACGTACTGGCGCTCTACCAACTGAGCTATCTAACTAGCACTATGAATTTTGGGCTTTGTTTCTTCTGACTGGCACACCTCAGTTGGTAGAGTGCCTGCATGTTCATCCACAAGTCGCAGATTCAAGTCGCTTCGTTTTTAAGCTTGTACCCAACTTTGCAAGCTTGCGGCAAGCTTGCAACCACTTTTGCAAGCTTGCGCCCAACTTTGCAAGCTTGTGCCCGACTCTGCAAGCTTGAGGCAAGCTTGCACCCAACTTTGCAAGCTTGCGGCAAGCTTGCAACCAAATTTACAAGCTTGCGCCCAACTTCGCAAGCTTGCAACCAAACTTTGCAAGACTGCGGCAAGCTTGCACCCAACTTTTCAAGCTTGCAACCAAACTTTGCAAGCTTGCGGCAAGCTTGCGGCAAGCTTGCGCCCAACTTTGCAAGCTTGGGCCCGACTCTGCAAGCTTGAGGCAAGCTTGCACCCAACTTTGCAAGCTTGCGGCAAGTTTGCATCCAAATTTACAAGCATGCTGCAAGCTTGCAACGAAATTTACAAGCTTGCTGCAAGCTTGCAACCAAATTTACAAGCTTGCGGCAAGCTTGCAACCAAACTTTTGCAAGCTTTCGACAAGCTTGCAACCAAACTAACAAGCTTGTGGCAAACCAAACTTTTGCAAGCTTGCAACCAAATTTACAAGCTTGTGGCAAGCTTGCGCCCAACTTTGCAAGCTTGCAACCAAACTTTGCAAGCTTGCGCCCAACTTTCCAAGCTTGCACCCAACTTTGCAAGCTTGCTGCAAGCTTGCAACCAAATTTACAAGCTTGCTGCAAGCTTACAACCAAATTTGAAAGCTTGCAACCAAACTTTGCAAACTTGCAACCAACTTTGCAAGCTTGCGGCAAGCTTGAAAGCTTGCAGGGAGCTTGCAGTGAGCTTGCAGAAATAACACAAGCTTGCTTGAGCTTGTGGCAAACTTAATTAGCTTCCTGCAAGCTTTACTAGCTTGCCGCAAGCTAATTTTTCTGTAAGGGTAGTAAATTTTTCTTTGTAACAAAAACAACAACAACAAAAACTAAATTTTGTTGTACAAGGTGCACATCTTACCAGTGACTGTATACTCGGCACGGAATCCAAGTGACGACGACTCCAAACCTGTCCAAAACACAACCTCAATGTCAGAGCTCTTCGTATGAATCAACGGCGGCGCGCTACCACACAGCTCCTGTATACTTGTTCTGTCACCAATTGGATCCAACACATACACCGCATCTAGGCATCTTCTTCTGACGCCATCCAGTTCAACCACATCGAATTCTAGGAAGGTTATCTTGAGATATTTTCCAGGTTTCACGTGAATGCCCCAAAGGCAGATACTGAAAGGGGGCAGGGAGGAGGGGAAGTTGGGTGTCGTCAGGTTGCCGCTGTCTGACGTTAGATTTCGGTCTATTCCACAGCCTAGCTCACACAGTTCCTTACTACAATCTGACATAGAAACAAAATAATGATACGTAAATGTGAAAGTACGTTGTTAGTTTTTAGTGTTCCATTACGTGAATTCCCCATTAGACGAAAATTGCTAAAGATTTTATCCCTTTGGTTTTAGCTTTTTACATTAAAGCAAGTAGCCGGTGTGCCAAAGTAAACAACACACAGCAGAGTTAATCTCATTGATGCCTCAAGCAAGAAACTGCAGTTCAGTGTAAATTTTGAAGACCTACAGTACAAAATGCAGCAACAGAAACATTCACAAAGTTGTTCTCAGCTCATACTTAGCTGATTTCTATGGTTCAAAAAGGAAACCAACAGATCATTTCATTTGTATGAAGAGCTTTTAATAACTAATACTTCCAAAAGGTATTACAAATAAATACACTAGGCAAAAAAATTTGAAGGTTGCAGGCAAGCTTCATTACATTTTAATTGGCTTATCACTGATGAGGCTCTACTCCTGAGTGCCAGGGTTTTCTTGTGAAGGTTACCAAAGGATTAATTCCAACCCGAGTTGGCCTATAACCAAGTTGGGTTGGCCTCTAATGGTGAGAACCTGTAATGATCCATTCTCATTTTCACTAATTAATCCACTCACCATTTCAGTATTTCTTTAAACAAAAAAGAGACAATTTAACATGAGCTATGAACACTCATTGAAAAGCTTTGAAATGTGGCAGGCCTGATGGCTGTTTGTCAAGTGAAACAAAAATTATTTGCTTATTAAAACCCTTGTGTCAACCACAAGATGATAAAATTCAGCAGGTACTACCAAATATGGCCATAACTTTTTTTTTCAAAGGGCCCAAAAAGCCAAGATTCCATGTAATCCTCACCCCTGGTTTAACCCAAAAGCCTGTAGACTTTCAATGGCCAGACCCTAACAACTGCAGAGTAAGGAGTGTTGATAGACAGCAGCCACCTGTCTCCGTACAGTAATTGATTGACCCCTGTACTAAGGATCCTTGGCACAGGGCGGCATGCACTTTGTGAAAACAACTTGCGGCCGCACACTGATCATAAATAACACAAGTCTAAGTCTTGACTGGCACTCCAATTCACCCACATGGTCATTTATAACAGCTTTGGGCTTGCATGGGGGGGATGGTGGGGGGGGGGGCTATTGACCTAAAAGACAGGGTGTTGATAAAAAATCAGCTTGTGGTTACACAGCGTAAATTGTTCAGTGCAGCGGAGCCCAGGGTTAATATCAATCTCTCTAATTGAAACAATTGTTCTTGTAATAAACGAACTAGGAATGATTTTTTACCTATCATCTCATAAGCAGTAACAAACCCTATTTCCAACGCCATGTCTGCCGTAAGCTCAGCTATTTGCAGATCCATTATGACATCATGTGACCTTGTTACGACCTGGAGACCATGTTTGTTGCCACAGTATCGACCCCTGAGGAGCCTTCCAGTGCCTGGGATGTTGTCTTCAATTGTTAAGGTATCTAAGCAGGTATCAGCACCTGTACCACTCCGTAAGGTCATTTTCAGGAAGTTGAACCTGGCGATTAAATTCAAAGCAATGTTCTCTTGTTATGTCTAGCCTACATTGAGAATGTTTGTAGCCACAAAATCGACCCCGGGGAGCCTTCCAGTGCCTTGAATGTTGTCTTCAATTGTTAAGGTATCTAAACAGGTATCAGCACCTGTACCGCTCCATAAGGTCATTTTCAGGTAGTTGAACCTGACCATTCAATTCAAAGCAATGTTCTCTTGTTATGTCTAGCCTACATTGAGAATGTTTGTAGCCACAAAATCGACCCCTGGGGAGCCTTTCCCAGTGCCTGGAATGTTGTCTTCAATTGTTAAGGTATCTAAACAGGTATCAGCACCTGTACCGCTCCATAAGGTCATTTTCAGGTAGTTGAACCTGACGATTCAATTCAAAGCAATGTTCTCTTGTCATGTCTAGCCTATATTGAAAATGTTTGTAGCCACAAAATCGACCCCTGGGGAGCCTTTCAGTGCCTGGGATGTCAAGGCAACCTTCGGGTCCATTGAAATAATGGAACCGGAAAATGGTAACCTATAAAAGTGTATGTTTGGCACATCTTTTTTATATTTTCTTTTAATTTTAAAATCGGTTTTGATCTGATTTTTATTTGAATATTTTAAGAGGTTATTTGACTTTGAGCAACAAGCTTATAAGATGTGATACAACATGATATTAAACTAGGCAAACTGAACAAACACCAAACATCTTAAAACTGCTTAGATGAAAATATTGCTAAGTAAATGCTTTCCCCGAGTAAAACCCATTCAGGGCAATTTGAGCCACTCACTCACCTTGTCTTGGCTGGAACCTGATTCTGCTCAACATAATTATTCTGTTCTTTAGTGCTTAAAATCAATGCCTATTCTCGCTACCCCGACTTAGGCCCTCGGCTCCAGCATAAGGCACTACCTGACTGTTTGAGTCCTTCACCGAAAGGGTACATTTTTAAAATTACTGATGGAGCTCATCAGCCTGGGCCTCGGCAATGGTTTCAAAAAAGGGCCTAATCGTATGTGATCTCGTGCTACAGTGTAAATAAAGTACCCATCATAATGGAGTTCATAACATTTCTTCACCCAGGACAATTTTGATAAGTAAAATAATACCCTGTTGTTTAGCAGAAACTTTTTACAAAATCGAATGTCAAGTAATTCACAATAAGTTGTGATTGCTGCCTTGCTGTTTTTTTTGTTAAAGCCCCAGCTCAACATTGGTAAGAACAAAAACATGAATATTCAAAGATTTACATAATCATACATGGTATAAAGAAAATAATGGTAGAAAACTTTCCTTAAATAATTCTGCCTGAAGTGTTATTGTTTTTAAATAATAAATGAAACAAGATCCAAAATTAGTTTTCGTCTCAGTGAGATGAAAACTCTGCATAAAAGAATGCGTACAAAAATGCTGAATGTATTTTTACTGTTTTCTTGTAAATGAAACAATGAAATGAGCTGACATTTTCACAGGTTGGTTTTATTACAAGTTTCTTGATTTGTGCAAAGAATGGAGGCATTTACAGTCAGTTTACCAATGTTGAGCTGGGGCTTTAAGCAAACAACTTATAAGATGTGGGTCTTTGATTAGGTGGGAAATATTGAATGAACATAAATGCGTAAAAACCTGATCACAAAATGGCCCACTTGTACTTATAGACGAGGCCTGAAATTGTTGAAACTTGCAAAGAACTTGCAAAAATTAATAACCGGTGCTACATATCTTGGTACCTGGACATGAATTTTACACAGGGACACCAGAATAGACCGATCCATTAAGCCTCGCCTCCCTTACGTGTTGACCAATCACAGCCTTGGCTATGCCACCAAGGTCCGACAAAAGTCCAACACGATAAAATCCTGTTGGAAAATGTAAACATGTGTGCGCGTACTTATAGTGCATGTTCATGTGATTCATGTCGTGCAGTGTGGCATGGAAGAGACGCACATTTTGCTGCCCATGTGTACAGCGATGATGTAGCCAATGCTGTGAATGGTCAATATATTTAGGGGGTGGGGCTTAATGGATCGGTCTATTGTACCAGGGTTGGGAGTTTAAAGACTGACTGATTTAATGGAATAACCTACCTAGTCACCAAATGCCTTGGCCCCTGAATATGAATAATGCAGCTGGAGCCGGAATTGTACCAGGGTGGGTAATTCAATGATTGGATTATACCAAATGTAGCACTTGTTTCCAGTGTTGGTACATTTTTCTGGATTATTTCCTCGCAGCGTATATCCTCGAAAGCTAAAAAAAGGAAAGTGAGAGAAAGATCAGCTCAAGAAGTGTCAATAAGTGTCAGTATCTGGAGCAAATCAGATCTTAAATAATACATGATGTATAAAACTGACACATTTAGACTTGCACTATTTACAGATAAATGAGCTTCGTACCGGGAAAATATCTAACTATGAAAATAATCCATCCACAACTTATCCTCAATGATTTACGCTTTGTGGATATACATTTCCGCAATTTATCCAGGAATAGTGCTCAGGGAATATGGATGTTATTATTTATTCATAAATACCCCAGTCAGTTTGGGACAACGTGGGCATTCCTATTGGTTGAAAGGTGGTAACATGACTGTTTAAGACCGGTCTTAAATGGATGACAAAGACATAGCTGGAGCTGTGAAGGCGCGCTCTGCGCTCATCATAGCCACACGCTTGTTGACGCACTAGCATTTACGCGTAGCGCAATCAATACATAGCGGTACTCAATGTAAAGTCTATTAAAACGCCCGCGTACGCGCAACCGTTGAGCGTCGACCCTTCACGGGCAAGACAAGAATAGAAAAATAAATTTAAAAAAACGGAACAGTTCCAACGGATTTGTCTACATTATTACAATTTTTACCAAAAAGGGCATTTATGAATGGGAATAAAAGAGGAGTGACTTGGTCTTAAACGGCCGTTTAAAACCTTGCAGGGTCGTGGCCGTGTGATAAAGGACCTCGCCTTTTATTCCCTTATTATTATTATAAGTACTATTATTAATTTCTGGTAATGAAACCAAAGATGCCTCAAAAGCGAACTTAATCACTGTAGCCTGTAGATAAGGATCATGCTTGCTATCTGAACCAGAAACACTGGGGTATAAACCCCTACTCTTTCACGATAAGTGTTCTGGGTTCTTTTACGTGCACTACCCATCCTAGTACACGGGACCTACAGCTTAACGTCCCATCCGAAGGACAAAGCAATTATGGTAAAGTGTCTTGCTCAAGGACACACATGTAGTGGCTGGCCAGGCCAGGATTCGAACCCACAATCTGTAAACTACAGAACTTAAGTTCGGCATACTAGACCGATCGGCCACGACACTCCATGATGTATGACTAACTCAAAACCATTATCCTACATTTGATAATGATAATAGTGATAGCAAAATACATTCTTACCTCTTGCGCAGATGTGTGGTAGTGTCTCATTACAGGCTTCTTGGTGGATATCTAAATTTGTCAAATTGTCTGATCCAGCTACGAAACAATCTACAGATCCATTACCAGAGGTGTTCATTCTGTTGACCCAAACATTGTCCTGCAACTAAAGGTAATTTTTCTGTAACTGCTTATTTAAGTTTTCTTGGGGTAGCACCATGCCTTGAATTTCATCTTTGAGAGGGCAAGGCCATTTTCATTTTGCAAAGGGCACTTCCATTGGAAAATCTTATTGTCTATGGACAACTTTTGAAGGGCACCAAGGCCAAGACTAGGGTAATGGGCCTCTCTGGCCTCCCTATAATTCCAGGCCTGTATATTGTAACGATTGGCCCGACCCGTCAGCAAGAGGGCGTCAGCACGACTCCGGAGTGGAGTCGGCCGATGATGGAAGAGCGCTGACACGGCCCCGGTTGGAGCCGTGTTATGGAGCAGCTTCCTTGAGGGCGCTACAACACAACACCGTGTGGAGTTGTGTTGTAGCAAGCCCCTGCCGAAGGGTCGGGACACCCGTTCCGCTGGGAAGACGTGATCTATTCTTTTTCTTGTTTTGGCTTTGTTTATGGTAAGACGTGAATAAAGAAAGAGGAAAAGTGAACAGGAATTGCTTCCTCTGTGTGTGTTCTTCTGTGTCATGCCAAGGAGGATCCTACAAGAATAAAATATTGTTACAATATTCACTGCATATTCTCAGCGATGAAAACAATGGAAAAGGACCGGTCTGTGGGACGCCCACTATCGTCTCAAAAGTCTCCCATTGTCTTTATAGCTGTCTCATTTACAACCTACACAAAAAGGGCAATAAAAATGAAAATCACAATCAACGAAAGATTTTACAAAAGCCTTTTAAGTTTTGACAGTACATCAGCTTACATGGACACCAGTCAGCTCAACTTCACTTGCAAGCTCAGCAAGAAATGCATTACATGAATGCTTAGCACCTGCCCAGTCAGTTTGGTTATTTAAATCAATCAGACACACTGTTTCGCCTTGGGATATTGAGACATTCGTACTTCTGCTGACCACATTCAGTTTGCTGCAGATTTCTGTCAAGAAAAGTTAAAAAAGTACTTAGTTGAAGTTGAACTTACTCCTGTAGAATGGGCTGAAATGATAGTGAACACCCGTTTCAGACTGGCACTCCAGAGTCGTGCCGAACCAAATTATTGAATGATAATTCATGAAAAGTTTGTTTGAAACAGTTAGGAGCGACTAGACGCGCTAGAAGTAGAAAGATCAATGGTTGCAGTTTGTCGGAACGACTCTGGAGCGTCTTGGGTTCAGATATCGATCTTGTCATGAGCCGAACCTAATGCAAATTTATGTTAATTAAGTTTGCCTGTCTGAAACCGAAATCTAGAATCGCTCTTAATCTATTTGGTTCGACACAACACTGGAGTGCCGGTCTGAAACGGGTGTTATAATAGATTGATTCCTTTAATATTCAATTAACATACGTCTTAATCCATTGTCAACAGTAAAACAAGACGGTAATGTATCGATGGTTGGTTCCAAACCTCCATGTCTCCTTTGCACTGAGACTATGTGTCGTGGCATGTCGTGGCTAGTGCGTTGGACTCGAGCTCTGGTAGCTGAGTCATCGGAGTGTGGGTTCGAGTCCCGGTCATGACACTTGTGTATTTGATGAACAAGGCACTTAACCATAATTGCTCCGTAAAAGTTGGGGAGGTAGAGCTTTCTGCTCTACCAGCCAGGCTTCTGATGGATGATACCCAAGCCTACATCCTTACGGACTGTAAAGGGGGTTACCCTGTTTCAGCCCCAGGAGTAGGTGACAACGGCCCCTGGAAAAAAAGCCGTTGATTTGTAGGCCACACCTCGAGTGGCTAATTACTGGCCTTGTGTGTCTGGCGACTTCCATAAAAATAAAATAAATAAATAAATAAAAAAAAAAAAAAAAATATGTGCACTTTCTTATGGTGGGAACCAGGGAATGAGGGGGGCTACGAATTTGAAGCTCCTAAAGGAAAACACATGTAAACAAAGTGTTACGTCAGCAGTACAGGGGTCTATTGTTGACATCCAACAGGGACAACAACAACAAAAAAATCTCGAAAACTATCATATCCCAAACATACTTCCTAGACAAGTTGTTTGTGTCCATTTATCCCTGGGGTCATCTGCAATGAAAACTTTATGCTGTGCAACCACAAGCTGATTTTTTATCAACACCCTGTCTTTTAGGTCAATAACCCCCCATGCAAGCCCAAAGCTATACTAAATGACCATGTGGGTGAATTGGAGTGCCAGTCAAGACTTAGACTTGTGTTATTTACGATCAGTGTGCGGCCGCAAGTTGTTTTCACAAAGTGCATACTGCCTTGTGCCAAGGAACCTTAGCACAAGGGTCAATCAATTACTGCACGGAGACAGGTGCCTGCTGTCTTTCAACACTCCTTACTCTGCAGTGGTTAGGGTCTGGCCAATGAAAGCCTACAGGCTTGTGGGGTATACCAGGGGTGAGGTTTACATGGAATCTTGGCTTTTTTGGCCGATTGAAAAAAAAGTTATGGCCATATTTGGTAGTACCTGCTGAATTTTATCATGTTGTGGCTGACACATAAAGCACACCATAGAGTTTTTCGTAGCTGTTTACCAAAGTTTGTAATCAAAATTACAGGGCCGGCAAGAATCCATGTTTGCCGCAGAATCAATGTCTAAGCAAGGATAATATGGTATTTCAAGGTTGGACGTCTTTAATTTTTTTATTTTTTGAGGGGGGGGGATGCTGTCTGTATAATGATCATAATTGACAATAATAGAAGTAACCAAACTATTTTGTAACACTAAATCTGGAAGTTTCAAATCAGGCATAAGTGGTGGCATCTGGGGATCACTCAATGGGCCCTATGCCCACCCCAACTTTCTACCAAGATAATTAAATTATACATTTTTTTAGCACATGGAAATGATGTATAATTTGTGTTTCGTCAACACTGAACAAGATGCATCAAACGTTCGGATATTCATGAACAAACACATTATGTAGCAGCAATGTTTGAAGAAAAGACTGAAACTTTAACTTACGAACACAAGCTCCTGATTGGTAGAAATATCCATGTGGACATGCGCAGAAATATCCTCCTGGGAAGTTGATACACTCTTCCGGACAGATACTGTCTACATAACACTCATTGATGTCTTAATGTCGTTTGTGGAAGAAGAGAAATTATAATAAATTTGAATTAGTTACAATAACCAGGAACAAATTATGTCAACAATTTTAAAGTTGTTCTCTTTAAAATATTACAGTGCCTTTGTATTGATCAAGCAAGCAAGGCTGGTGATACTTGTAAAAGTGATTTAAAGGGGCTGTGTCGTCATGATTATAGCAGGCCTGTGGCTGTGCATGGATCAAAGATGAACTCTCACCCAGATACTGCACACGCGCGCGCTTGAGGTCAAATCACAATGGGTGCTGTCTTTGTCAAACTGTGATGTGACCGCCGGCGCGAATGCCACCGTAGTAAACTGGGCTATTCCATTCACTGCTATAGTCATGACGACACAGTCCCTTTAAGTTCGTTGTGCCTTTGAAAATTACCCTTAATCACCTCCCTCATCTGAGTAGATAATCCTGTCCTTTCATGTCAGCCGCATTACCCACCATGCAGCTTTCCTCCATTGTTCACTAATCTCCTTTTTGTACTAACCGACCACTGGACATCCTATTGTCCACACTGCTGTATTTTGATTGGTCATCAACAATCTCTTTGTCTGTATTTAATTAACTTTGATTGGTTATTTTTTTCCCGCCTATTTGGATACTCTCCATCTATTTTAATCCCAAGGTTTTTCTATAAATGGATCCGTTTTTATGTTTGTGCTTGTTTTTGCCTCTGACGAAGGTCCGGTTTGGATCGAAAGCTAAGGCCATCAACCCTACTAGTTTGATATATATATATAATATATACACAGGTGTCAAATAGTTTTCTATTCCTCATTGTTTTTAAATACATAATTTTATATTATTTGTTTGTGCTTGTTTTTGCCTCTGACAAAGGTCTGGTTTGATCGAGAGCTAAGGCCATCAACCCTACTAGTTTTAAGAACATATACATCTAAATATAAATAAATAAAAGAAACTGGATGTATTCTTTTTTTGATTTACCTTTTTCACATACTGTTGCTGCATAAAGAATGTGGGAGCTTGTGCAGTCGGAAATCTTCCATGTTAGGTACGTGTTATCTTGGACATAAACACACTGCTGTCGGGCACCAGTGAGCGCACCCAAACTTGTCAAAGTTGCCAGATCAAAATTCTGAAACGTCATCGGTGTTCCATCCATCCAACGGAATGTGTGATTGGTTGAGATGTTACTGACGTCAGATTGCAGACCAATAAAATACTCATTTACATATTGGGAACGGAGTACGTCAAAGTTTTGCGTCACGAAGGTTTGTTTTTCGACAGAGGTGAGTTTGATGGGTTGACTTCCTTCGGAGAAGACGGAATCGCATATTTCGTTTTGCCTGCCTATCACGGAGGCAATGCAAAACCCTTGGAAGTACAGAGCTGAATCAGCACACAATTCTCCTACATCTGCAGAAGATTATTGTTATTAATAAATGGTGTTTGGCATTTGTCATGACATTTGCAAAGATGTGTTTGAGTTTATTACACAATTGATAATTTCTAAGTTGTGACTTACTCTCTTGAAAGATAGAGATTTGGGCATGTAGTTAAGCAGGCAATTTTGTAATTAACAATTAAAATTAAAACAAATCAGTAAGTTTAGAAATTCATTAATTCAAGATGGAACGTCAAATTACAAAAGAAACCAGCATTGCAAAGAACTAAATAAGGAGACGCTTGCGGTGACACCATGTAACAACTCTTTTTGGAGAGGTAGTGGCTCTGAGAAGATCTGGTGGTTTTCTCAACATTTCGGACAGTATGCTCTGTCCTTCATCAGGAGATTGCCGGATATTGGAGATTCTACTGCTAATGTGAGTGGGTTGGACCGTGTGTGGCTTGCTGATGCTTGTGGCGCTGGACCATGAAGGCAGGGAGGCTGGAACGGTGTGGCGGTGAATCCCGTGAGTGAGGGCAGTGGTGTGTCTGCCTATGGCTCAGAGCCACCACCTCTCCAAAAGAGTTGTTACATGGTGTCACCCCCAAGCTCTTCCTTATTGTCTATCCACCATGCAAACCTTCAAGTCTCATTTGCAAAGAACTGTTGTCATTCAGAATCACACCAATAACTCTTGCTCGGGCTATAGTGTTTTTTGTGTGTAAGCTTGGTCGACAGAAGTTGCCAATGGTAAAGAAGAGGGGGTATGAGTGCAGTCGGCTAAAGTCACCTATGGTAATTGGAAAGGGTTAAGATCAAAGATTATAGAGCGCCGTAGGCGCAAGATGGGGAACTCTGGCTGAAATGTGAAATCTCACTGGACGCCATTTCGGCAAGTGACTCTATTGATACAACACTGATACGTGCGGACCAGTGTAGACAAGTACAATTGCTATCAATGGGAAACACAGGCATTCACTTGCCGAATTAGCGCCCATGCGTATTTCACTTTCCAACAGTAGATAAAGGCCCAGTTCCCGATCTTGCGCCTACGGCGCTCTATAATCTTTGGTTAAGATGTAGTTCTTACTCACCTGCAAGAGGACATCCCAAGAGCTCAACACGCAAGCAAGGAAGAGAACTATGCCAACTATGGGGAATTATGCGTACTACCCTTGTTATAAATGGACGAGTCAGATCATTTCGAACTTCGCTGTTACTATCAGTATTCCCAGTAAAAATCTGAATAAAGAAAACGACACAAAATTGCTAAAAATGTTGAAATTCATCAATAGTTTGTTAAAGAGATTCATTCCGGTCATGTTATTTACAGATTACACATCATTCATTATGTGAAACTCCCATTAGCCAAATCATGTCCAAGCCTACCGGTTTCGTTCTGACTCCTTTGTCAGTTCTTATCAACGAAAGTAATCAACACTGCACACACACTGGTAACCAGACTTTCCCTCTGGGACGTGACCGCAAGCTGGGTTAATGCCATATCATGGACCCTAGCGTCAGTGATGGCAATTGTGACCGGCTGGGATCACTAACTGCTGGTGTCAAATCACAGAAACCCTTAAGTTTGTTATTTCATTTCTTGAGAAATATTTAGCCAATTTTTATGATTCAAAGTTGCTTGTATGAAAACCTTTGACACTTTTCTCAACATCTTAGAGTATAAACAAGAACCTGGTATAATTTTAAAAATACTTTTTGTCAGTAAGCTCACAGGCAAGGCGCCTTAAACCATGGACTAAACCACAAGTCCAAGACCTCAATAACTCATGGTCAGATGGGAGTAATAACAAATCAGCAGGTACGGCCATTAGGACCTGAGTTCACCATGGTGTCTGTACTCGGGTCGCTTTCTAATGGGCGATTCACGTAATATTTAACAAACCTGTGAAATGTTATCAACAAGCGTCAAGTTTTCCTGAAACACCGAAATTGGTTTTCATATTGTCCGAGATTTTGCTGTGTACATTTGCTTATTTTAATTTACAAAATGAACAGTAAGATTTGCGGTAGACACCATGTAACTAGCTCTTATCTCTTTTGAGATGGGATGGTTTTGAAAAGAACTGGTTACAACTCGACGTTTCGATCAGTATGCTCTGATCGTCTTCAGGAAAAAATCTCACTGTTTATTGTATCTCCACCATGCAAAGTTTCAAATCCTACTTATTTTAATTTAGAAACTTGGCCACTTTGCCTTGAATATGATTTGCTTTTCATAGATAGAAATATAATACAGGCATTCAATGTTAAAAAATTTTCTGACATTCTGTACTGTTACAGGTGCAAGCTCAAAGTTCCACTTTGCAAAAATACAAATCAATGTCAAATTTGCAAAGCTGGAGTCACTTTTAGAAAAATTACACATACATAACTTTGAAAGAATCCTTTATAATTTTAAACACTTTTGGGGTGAACAAAGAAAAATCGACTGGAGCAGGATTTGAACCTGCGACCACCGGTTTAAGGTACCGACTCTCTACCAACTGAGCTATCCAGCCCTAATGTTGGCGGTCTCCCTATTTTGTCAATATCTTTGTTCGGGGGGTGCCAGTCAGAAGCCATTCAACCGGTTACTGCCGTGTAGCCAGAGACCACACCCCATTATACGACACAACCATAGAGCTAGCTCTATGGATATAACCTTGGAACGGCAGCACGGAATCTACCTTAAGGGTGATGCGACTTTTACTTTTAAATATAAGCAACAAACCACAAGGGAAACTGACTGGGTAAAATTTTAAAGGGGCTGTGTTGTCATGATTATATAGCAGTAAATGGAATAACCCAGTTACTATGCGTGCGTGTGTGCCGGCGGTGACCACACAGTCTGACCAAAAAGGCACCCTTTATGATTTGACCCCAAGCGCGTGTGCAGTACCTGGGTGAGAGTTCATCTTTCCATGCACAGTAAAGCTACGCCTGCTATAATCATGACGACACAGCCCCTTTAAATCAATTTTGGAGTGCAAATTTTTGGATTTAAACCTACCTCTAGACTGCCATCAAGGCTCTTGTAGTCACGCCAAAACGCGTCTGATTCCTGACCCATGTATTGGATGACGTAGCTGCTTACCCAGTTGTCCACATCGAACCCTCTCCCCTGAGTGATCACCCCAGTCACAGTGTGTAAGGTCAAAAGATCAACCTGCAGCCATTCATTAGTTCTGATTAGTGTTGGTTGCCAGCAACCTTTTTGGGTTGTGGTATGAAGACGCGCTGATTGAGGTGTGTAGTTCAAATACTGACTGGAAGCTGAAATTTGGTTATCTCTAATAACACCAGACTCAAGCCCAAGGCGTCGACTACATTCTAAAAGACGAAATATCAAAATTTCTACATTAATCAAATTGAACAAAATACCTGATGTTAAAGTAAATATTCCAAGTATAATTTATTATGAAGTGCCACAGTGCAGTGTCGTGGCCGAGTGGATAAGAACATCGGACTCAAGCTCTGGTGTTTCTGATCAGCAGAGTGTTGGTTCCAGTCCCGGTCGTAAGGGTCTGTCAAGAACACCGTGAATACTCCCTGAATACTCCTTGAGATTTAATTGCGCTTTGCAAGCAACCACGATGGCCTTGGTGAGTTTTCCAGTGACAGACCTGGGTGGAACGCCACTCAACAGAATGAAAACTCCTTAAAACCGTGGTGAAACACTTATCTCTGGCTAGTTGGAAAATAGCTCCGTGAAAACAACGTGAAGGGGTAAATATGCATTTTCACTGAGACAAACGGATTTCACACCATTTTCACGGCGGAGATTTTCATAGTGTGTGTCCTTAAGCAAGATACTTAACCATTATTGCTGCGTCCTTTGGATGGGACGTAAAGCTGTAGATCCCGTGTGATGTGTAATGCACGTAAAAGAACCCAGTACACTTATCGCAAAGAGAAGGGGTTCGCCCCCATGTTCCTGGTTTGATCGGCTGCAGATTGCACCACAGCACCTTGTAAACCCTTACATGGTGCTATGTAAAGGAACAGGTCTCATACTTCAAAAAATTCTGCATACCTTGCAGAAAAAAGTACAGAGTGCTTTGAGACGCCCATCGGGTGTGATAAACCGCTATATATAAGAACTGCGTATTATTATTATTATTATTATTTTAGGAGGGAGTTATTTTAGAGCCCCAGCTCAACATTGGTATGACAAAAAAAAACACCAATATTCACAGAATACAGTTTTTATGGTATAAAGATAATGGTTGTAGAAAATGTTCCTTTAAATATTTCTGCCTGAAGTGTTATTGTTTTATAATAATAAATGAATTAAGATCCAAACATTCATTTTCGTCTCATGCGACCACAACTCCAAAGAATGCATACAAAAATGCTGAATGCATTTTCACTGTTTTCTTATAAATGAAACAACGAATGAGCAGAAATTTTCACAGGTTGGTTTTAGTACATTTATCTTGGTTTGTGCAAAGAATTGAAGCATTTAAAGTCGCTTAACCAATGTTCAGTAGGGGCTTCATTCACTTACTGTGGTATCGACATCCAATGAAGTCAACTCGAAGACAAATTAAACTATTCCACGCAACAGGAAACAGTCGTATACTCTTCATGATCAGAGGATGGTCAAGGATGTTGTTGACTAAACCGTTTCCATCAATGTTAGCTTGAAAAATCTGCTCTTCAAATGAAAGGGGAAATTTGTGTAAGTGTTCTTTTAAAGGGGCAGTGTCGTCATGATTAATGCATTAAATAGACTAACCCAGTGACTACGCACGCTTGTGGTCACATCACAGTTTGACAAAGACGGCACTCTTTGTGATTTGACCGCAAGCTCGCTCGCGCACAGAATCTGGGTGAGAGTTTATCTTTCCACGCACAGCCACAGGCCTGCTATAATCATGATGACACAGCCCCTTTAATCAAATTATTGTATCCGCAAACTTTTTTCTTTTTCTTTTTTCTTTTGCAGGGCTTGTAGATTTTCCCGGTCAATTTGGGCAAATAAGCAGCCGATTTAAACACCACACGATTTCATTTTGGCGAAATTTAATGCTTTATAAAATCATCATTCATCAGTTTCATTTTATAAGAAAGCTAAAATAACAATGTGTGACTATAGTTTAAGTGTGTGGCACATCATTGTGGGCACCAGGACCAAGCTAGGACAGGGCCTTCACCAGAAACTGCCTGGCTTTTTTAGGTGGTTTACGTCAAGTCCGTATCACTGCTATGTAACTTTTTTCCTTTTCTTTTACCTTAACTTTGATATCGTCTTCAAAGATCTTGACAAAGTCTATCCCGTCAGCTGAATAATCGATCTTGTAAGATGTAACCCATCCTTTCTCTATCCCACACCCCTGGGTCACAATGGTATGAACAATTCTATCACGCACAAACTCCACGCGAATCCATTGGCTCGCGTCTGAGGTTAGCGGCACCCAGCCTGTTCCACGATCATCAAATGGGTTAGGCCGGGCCGTGTAAGGGGAGTGAGTAGAGTTGGAGTAGGAAGATGCTGCGATCAGGTTATCATGTAACAATCCATCTGTCATCCCTGCAGATTGATCACAGTCTGATGGTAAAGTATAAGAGATTAAATTGAATTTTTGAAATATTCAAATAAAAAAATTACGTAAAAATTTTTTTCAGTAAGGTAACAAAGTCAACTGCTAGGGTATCTGGGGCATTTTATGATGGAGTATCGAAGCATATTTGGTTGATAACACCATGTGATTATAAACACTTTGCTGTTTTGATTGTTCTTATCCAAACTTGTCTTGCTCTAATTATGTTTATACGCGTGTAGATTGGGAACCAATTTCAAATAAGAACTTGCCCCACTATTTACCTGCTGCCGCAAAGTAGATTTGTAATCGGCAGACTACCTGCATGTAGTTCAAATACTAACTTGTCAATGTGTTTATCAACAAATTTGGAGTAGATTCGGAAAAAACTGGAGACTGTGATTTTCTGATAAGACCTTGTCCCACTATTATGACTGCCGCGAGGTAGATTTGGAATCGGGAGAATGCCTAGTTCAAATAACAACTATTTGTCATTGTGTTTTTTAACAGACTTGGAGTAATATTCATTATATTCTGGCAAAACTAAAATAACAACAACAAACAAGGAGTAAACGTAATATCCACTTGCCATTATCAAGACAGCCAAACAAACGGAATCTCATTGCGATTTCTTCATTCCACTGGGTCGGCATTATCTTTACCATCTTGGCTCTGATTGGTGGGTTCAACTGGATAGTCTTGACACAAGTCGCTTCACCATTACCTCGGAATATATCATACTAAAATAAACAATGACTTGTTTATGATTATTGAAACTTAAGGTAGATCAAGGCCAGTGGTCCATTAAGAGTTAAATAATATTAGTTTTCTCCGTGATGTACCAGACGAAAAGAAACACTTCATGTGAATACAATAAATACAAGTGTGTTGATCTATGCAAAGTTCCTTGAGTGCCATATCACTTATCCAGACTACAAGCCAATTTGACATGAGCCTGAAATTCATGCCGTGATTTCTCTTTAAAACAGAAACCCCGAGTATATGCCTCATAGTCAGGTGGCTTAGTGAAATTACCTGGACACGGCGAACAAAAGTAATGAAAGGATAGGAACCATCCCGATTTTCAAATTTATAATTTTCCCCCTTTGTTTTGTACACATGGGAGGGGGCAGGACATAACTCCAGTTAGGAAGAGAGTTCAGGAATAAGACTTACATAATGTTATAGCCTTACCCTAGTAGAGACTACCACGACGTAAAAAATAATTCAGAATAAGTCAGGAAAAATGTCCAAATCCGACTGCCACTTTCTGAGGGATTTATTTCGATATTTTAATGGATATTGGGCTTTATTCCCCTATTTTTTCATATTCCTCTCGAGGAATGGTAGTTAAAACACTAATTATCAACCTTAAAAAAGAAAAATCAAGCAGTTTATCGCCTGGCCAGAACTCTTGCGCACTCATGCCCAAAGGAACTAAAACGGCATTCAATTAGCGAGTAGTGCTGTCAAGCCCACTGTAGACGCGAAAACTGATTTATTTTTCATAATTTTTGACACTTTGTAATCATTCAAAGTGCCTGTTCCTCTCTGTATAGATACTGTCAACCTTTCTGGACAGGTAAGGATATAAATTGACCTCAATAAAGGGAGATGAAGTGGCAGTCGGATACAGCACTTTTGCCGATGGAGTTTGTAATATTTTTAAATTAAGGAGTACAAGGAATTCATGGGTCAATTAAAGAGGTATACGGTGTGTAGTTAAAAGAATGGCTACCTGTACAGATCTGTCACTGAAAAAAATACAAACACAGCTTTGAATTAGGGAAGCAGAATAAACAAGCAGTAACACGAGGTCAAACCCCAGATAACCTCGGAAAACCTAAAAAAACCTATGAGTACGAGTTCTCCTTGTTAGAGGCCAACCCGACTTGGTTAGAGGCCAACCCGACTTGGTTAGAGGCCAACCCGACTTGGTTAGAGGCCAACCCGACTTGGTTAGAGGCCAACCCGACTTGGTTAGAGGCCAACCCGACTTGGTTATTGGTTAGAGGCCAACTCGGGTTGGAATTCATCCTTTGGTAACCTGCACAAGAAAACCCTGGCACTCAGGAATAGACCCTTATCAGTGAAAAGCCAATTAAAGTGTAATGAAGCTTGCCTGCAACCTTCAAATTCTTTTGCCTAGTGTATTTATTTGTAATACCTTTTGGAAGTATTAGTTATTAAAAGCTCTTCATACAAATGAAATGATCTGTTGGTTTCCTTTTTGAACCATAGAAATCAGCTAAGTATGAGCTGAGAGAACAACTTTTTGAACGTTTCTGTTGCTGCATTTGTGTAGGTCTGCAAATTTGACACCGTCAACTGAAGCTTCTTGCTTTAGATGTTGTATGGGAGTAACTCAGCAGGGTGTGGCTTTATGCAAACAGCTAAAACCAAAGGAAAAATTCTTCAGCAATTTCCGTCTATAATGGGGAATTCACGCAATAAACCTCGAGTTACCTCCGATTCAATTTTGCATTCCTCCCTGATGTACAATTGTTAAACTTACAGGCTCTATGTTCACGTTCCCCTTTGAAGTAAACCATACCACACCCTCCTCACTATAGAGTAACTTGAAGTACTCCACCCAATATGGCTCCGTCTCCCCACCGCCTTGTATTGCAACAGCCGTGATCAAAACACGTGTAGCAAAATCCACCCGTAACCACTCTCCTGTAGATTTACGAGTAGGGCGCCACCAAGTGTCATTATTCAGTGAGGCATACGTGGGAATGTGAGAGTCGTCATAAATGCTAGAAGCTGTGATGTTCATATCAGCAATAATCGGAAATGGACATAATTCTGAGAAAGAAAAAAAATAAATGTAAAAGACCACACAGTCCAGAGACAGAGTATCATATAGTTTTGATTCTTTTTTAGTTTGCTACATGAATGTATGTGTAGGCCTATGTTTATTAGAGTGAACAACAACATGGACGTCAAAGTATTTAAAAGCGCGACATCGAGTTACAATCTTCTGGTCACATTTAATGCTGTACTCCACATCATTCCGGCATGTAATCTCATGCCTGGCTAATCTGATGGTTTCTTTACACTGCTTACCATAAACAAGACCAAGATCCTGAATATTCATGACTTTGTCCAAATGCAGCAGAGCATGTTTGCTCGGCCCCACCAGTCTCATCCAAGACTGCTTATATGGGCTGATATATACATGTAGCTATCACAAATTCTTGTTCAGGATGTAGTTTATGGGCCATTCCAATTGTCAAGTCATCACACCATCCGGGGTCAATCTCATGGATTTTCTTTAAATTTGCTGGATCATTTTGGTCCTATGAGAAACCTAAATTTGAGCGTTTTGGGTCATGTGGTTGGTGAGTTACAGGTCAATGAACTTTTGACCTTGCGTCTTTTCAATATAAAGTCAAATTCTTGTATCTCCAATTATGAATGTCAGACAAAGGTGATTTTTAGCTTAAAATAAAGCTCTTGATATAACAAAACCTTAAACCTTAAACCCAAATATTAAAAAGAAATCTAAAATTCAGTAGGGGGTTGCACTAAATAAACTTTGACCCTTGACCCTCGGGGGCCGCAGTTTCAATTTGTTTTCACACCACACACATAGTAAACACAGCTGGCTAGACAGTATAATTTATAACGGTACACAATTGATATAGTACTTTATGAGTGGGGACATAATTAATTGGTTTGCAGTTGAAAACATAAAGTTATGTCCACCATCACACCAGTCAATGTGTGCTTAAAAACTAAAATAGCCGCCATAATCGGAGAGTGACCTCTCCCGCCATTGTTAAATTGGTACAGGAAGAAGCGAAGTGTGTCACCGGGGTCGCAGAAAAACCATTTCGCATCCGTAAACGTACGTCGGCCCATTCCAGTGCCTTTGGTTCAGATGCTGGGACGGAGCAGACGGATCAGGGTCTTTGGAGTGGGGTGTGTGTGGCGTGACCCTGAGTGACTGTGTGCCAAACACAGTAGAAAAGCAAAGGTCGATTTGCATAATTTCACACGCATGCCTCCCGGAATACACATTGATGTGTATAGATCATTACAGGACCGAATTTTCCAGAACGCGAACGAGTCATCACGAAAGTACTCGAAGTGCTTAAGCCCTAAACCAATCAGACGCCTCCGCCCTGCGCGTACGAAACTGCAGGCAATTTAAAAAAAAAACACGCAGTGTCGTGCACGTGAACGATGGCGTTGCACAAACCACGTTACCACACAATTAGAAAAGAAGACACGTTTCAACATTTTGGGCTACAAAATCCACAATAACTGTAAAATATACTCCCGCTGATTACAGAGATAAAACACCACTTGAAGTTTGAAGTCACCCATACAGGTAGTATTCAGTCTAATTACTTTGAAATCTTGATTCTACCGTTTTTGAAAGTGGAAATGGTCGGCCGCCATCATTCTACAGTTTTCTACAGTTTTTGTACGGGCGCACCGCTCACGACCATGGGCGCGATTATGCAAATTAGGTTTCGCGAAGTTTACCGAGCGCTGGTGTAATGGTCTATTGGCTTAACTTTATAAGTCAAGTTGTCAACAACTTGTACTCGTTTCAGCCTCAACATGCCAGGTTAGCATAGAAACAAAGCTGATGCTCTGCAAAGACAGGATTTTTTCAATGGGGGGGGGGGGGGGCACAGGGGGGCATTGTTCAATTTTAATGAATCACATGCATCAGAATTTTTTTCGTGGGGGGCACCTGCATGTGGGGGGGCACTGAGAGTTTATGGGGGGCACGTGCCAACCAGACCCCCCCCCCCCCACCCGTAGCTCCACGGCTGGCTCTGCGTTGGAAGAGCTAAGCTTATTTCGTAAAAGTCACTGAAATGTTAAAGATTTTTCTTTTTGCAAAAACAAGTCCTTACCTGGAATTGAGTTAGCATGAAAGGCATCGCATACTACAAAAAGGGAAAGACAAGAAAGCAAGCATACAGGTGTGTTATCTATCAAAATTTCCTCATAAAAAAGGAAAAAGACAATCAAATAAAATTGTGTGTACCTTTAACAGTAATCTTTTTTTTCCTTGTAACTTTGCGAAATCGCCACTAGTCCGTGCTAGTTGTGTTTATAACACCTCTTCCTTTGATTCTATCTGGTGATTGGCCGAACGTGCGTCACGTGGTGTTGTGTATTTTTACTATCACACTGCACACCGACCAAAAGAACTATTAAATGGTACTATCCAACGACAACCTCGAACCCCATAAAACGATCAAAATAATACGTGCATTTGAATAAGGGTATGAGAACGAAGGCAGTGTGGTACCCCTTTTTTCTTTTTGTCAAGATTTCCTGTCAGATTTTATACAGTTGTTTGAAGACTGACATACGCACAGTTGTTTAACGAATATTACCACAAAATGGATGAAATTGAGGTTTTATAAAACAAATATTGACTGCTTTATCTCGTGGCGTAGTAAAACTAGTCACTCTCGGTGATCCCCGGAGCCGCCTATCTTCCCTCGGCTCTGCCTCGGGAAGATAGGCTGCTCCGGGGATCACCTCGAGTGACTAGTTTTACTACGCCACTCGAAGCAGTCAATATTTGTATACTAGTTGTGTAAATCACATAACATGGGGGATCATGCACTTTCAGTTCAATCTAATTCCGTAAGCCCCCAGGGACTGTGTCTCAGAAAGACCATGGATTTATTTTCTAATTAAATTGTGCTGGCACGAGGTTAAAAATGTCTTGCAGTTAATTGAAATTTTGGACAAATAACCTCCGATGCTTAATTGCATTGTCAGTAGTTTCCATATGACCTAACACCTTTAGAACTATTTCACATACAATCGATTCAACAACGGTCTCAGATTTTATTAGGCCTTGATCTTAACCGAGGCCACCGAGGCCATCGGCCTCATGCCCTGTCCTATTGGCCAGCATGCCCATCAACTTCGTGATGGCTTTTTTGTTATGTCAGGCCTTGATCTTAACCGAGGCCATTGGCCTCATGCCCTGTCCAGTTGGCCAGCATGCCCTTCAGAAAAATTGCACCGTCACTACCAACTTGGCCAGCATGCCCTTGTACAATTTCTCTGATTTGGCCAGCAAAGGACTGCCCCCATTTTTCTTAAGGTCGAGGCCTGGTTTTATGATGAATTTTTAATGCCATACTGGAGCAGATGTCTTACCAACTAGACTGCCGAGACTGCCTGGTACCTAGAGGCAGTTCGAGTCCCATTAGTGTTAATTTTCATCGGTGTATAGGTAAAACATTACAAACAATCTTTATCCCTACTGCCTCTAGCCACAGGGCAGTCTTGGTAGTCTAGTTGGTAAGACATCTTCTCTAGTATGGCAGGGGTCGTGGGTTCGAATCCCACCCAAGGAAAATGCCTGTGAATTTTGTTTTACAGGACTCGGGAAAGTACTGAGTATACAGTGCTTAACACACACCAGTGTATGGGTAAAACATTACAAAAAATAACCTTTTACTTATTAACACTGTATTTTACCCACTGTATTTTAACTGCATCTCAACACATGAGCGCGCTCATAATGCAGTGATAAATCCGCAATCATTCACACGTAATTTTCCAGGGGACGATTTTACAAAGAGCTAAGAGTGATCTTAACTGTATATATCAATCTTAGTTGCTAAGCAAAGTGTGATGTCACAATACAAATCACTATGGTAATACTGACAACTCATCTTAAGATGAATCTTAGCTCTTTGTGAAATCAACTCCTAGTTTTATAAATCACATGACATCGGGGATCATGCAACCTCGTTCCCAGGAGTAATTGGTCTCGCCCTGCCATTTTTTGGGTACTGAGGTTGGCTAGATCAAAACCCCTGGAATTGTGACACGAAAATCTCATAATGTGGGAGATTTTAATTAGGCCTGTGGCCTATCCACTCAAAGCACCGCTCAATATGGTATCCCGCAAAAGTGGCATCATTAATCATAGAGCAACTGGTCCCCTCTCGTTCTTCTTGGATTTTTTACCTGTCTAAACTGTATGCAGTTTATGGTGACCGCATAAAAACGAATCATTTGAATTATGATTGCATCAAAATACTTGCATTTTGTAACATGCATGCCCATGGTGGCGAGGTTGGGGATCATGCACTTTCAGTGCAATCTAATTCCGTAAGTCCCAGGGACCATGTCTCAGAAACACCATGGATTTATTTTCTAATCAAATGATGCTGGTACAACATAAAATAAGTCCTTACAGCTAATTGAAATTGTCAAGTTTCTGACGAATAACCTCCAATTCTTAATGGATCCATTTGTTATTAGTTTCAACATCACCCAACACCATTAGGATCAGTTCACATCCAATCCACTCAAGTTAGAACAACCTCAAGTTTTATGATGTATTTTTAATGCATTCAAAATTTTGTTATGATATTTGTCTATAAAAACAATGTCAAATGAGAAGAGGAAACTTGTGAACGTTTTTACATGAAATCTAAAGATAAAGCCAAGTTGACCAGCTACATGTATTAATTGGCAAAAATATTGATTCCAAGTCAATGATCTTCCCTGGCTATTGTTACATTTATATTTCTGTCATATTTTGTTGGACAAATAAAATACATTTGGATTGGAACCTGCGATCTCCAGATTAACGTGAAAGCACTCCACCAACTGAGCTAAGCCCTTTTTTGGCAGTCTCTCTATTTTGTCAATATCTTTGTTTGGGGGGTGCCTAGCCTTTTATCAAGGCCTGCGTGACTGTAAACAGCCGCAAAGCACGAGGGCCTTTTCCAACTTAATTTTGCGGTATTTTGTCATTGAATTATTCAAACATAAATTATTCATAATTTGTACGCAAAATTTTTCATTTTTAAACAATCACAACGCGGATGAGGTCATTGCATATGACACCATCGCTTCTGATTGGCTGGGAGTTTTGTTACCCCGTTAGGGTAGCAAGAATCGAGAAAATAACAAACTCCTGACAAGTTGGACAAAGCCCTCGTGGATTTGCCCTCTCCTCGTGCGCGCTGACTTGGTCTTCACTGCAGTGGCTTCACGGCTACAGACTGCTAAGCCGCGAAGGCCTTGACGAAAGGCTAGAGGGTGCCAGCTAGAAGCCACTCAACCTAAATAAAACCACCGGAAAACCAGGGATCTCACCCAAGTTTTTATGATACAACCTGGGAAGCAGCAGTACAGGAATCACCTTGGGAATGTGACTTTTTATTTCAAATATCAACAAATAAACCAAAAGGGAAACTGCTTGGGTCAATGTCCCTTGTGGTTTATCACTTGATACAAATAAATAAATCAAAACTATCTAACTGCATCAAGGAACCTTCTCGTACTCCCACGATTAAACGCTGCTACAACTCTACAAAAGATGGCTGTGAACACTGTTACATACGGCCAGTGATCATTTCCAACACAGCGCCCCAGTTCTCAGAACTGGCTTCACAACAAATTTTAGGAATGCGACTTCACTGGATCTGTTCAAGAGTTCACTCAAAACCCACCTGCTTAGCCTGTGACTTATCACATCTTATCTTCCAGTACGTGCTAATCCTCCAATCAGGTTGCTCAACGGGAGTGTGATAATAAACCATATTATACTTCCAGTAGTCTATATTGCACTCTGCGTATTTTGAGTATCATGCGTCACGCTCCGTATACAGACAGTGCAAAATGACGCTCTCAAATTTGCGCGCTATGCCCTTCATGAAATAATGCTCAAAATTGTATTATGTTCCAGTTGACTGGAAGATAAATTGGTTATCACCCTCGAGCTTGTGAAATACGGGAATATATAGCACGTCTGCATCCCATATCCTGCAAGGCTGAGTGGGATAAGGGACGCAGAAGTGCTATATTTTCCAGTATTCCAATCATGCTTGTGTGATAACTTATAACACACCTCTCCCTGGTTCTTTATCCTGATTGGCTGAAACACAGTCGCGTGGGGTGAACTAATACAGCCTAGTGCATGAAATCTGCACCACACACACCGCACGCGCTTCATTTGGGGGAAATAGTTCGCAAAGCGGGAAATAGTTTCAAAAACCCAAAAACTATTGACTGGTAAAGAGCGCCCTCAAGAGAGAACAACGGCGTCTGCGGATCGAGAAGAATCACAATTACTCTTCTAACCGACATTTTGGACTGAGGTGTGTTATAAAACACATATGGACTGGCATTATTTGGGCAATAGTGCACGTCTATGCACCCCTTCGGGCCTGTGAGTGACCAGGAGAGGGTCCTATTTCCCTCGGCCTTCGGCCTCAGGGAAATAGGACCCTCTGCTGGTCACTCACAGGCCCTCGGGTTGCATAGACGTGCACTATTTCCCTCATTACCAGTCCATATGTGTATAATAATGTGTATCTTTTCACAACTTGTTCTGTATATAACTATGTAGTTTGTGAATTTTTCCACGATTATCATATTATTGTTATCATGCCTGTACAGCACAATGGGGTCTTGTCTTTGACAGAATGCGCTTTTCAAGAGTGTTTTATTATTAATTATTTCTATTATTAATTATTATTATTAACAAACATCTTGTACTAACCTGTATCAATCCTCGTGAATAAATCTATAGCAAGACCCCTCGATGGATTTTCTGTAAGATCCAATGAGTATAAACTCTCATTGGTCAGTATGCACTTCCGGTCAGTGTATGGCCATAATTCACGATACTCAAAAGAACGGCAGACAAAACTTGTCTCAGCTAGACACGCGAGGGCGCAATCCTGTGCTGTGACGTCAAATCCTGCGACATATTTTAAGTTTTTACCACTGATATACACCATTATGCTGCGGGTAAACTTGGAAAGGGCATCTGAATTACCTGTCAAACAGACAAAACATATTGTAACTATCATTTATAAACTTTGATAATCCATTCTGTTCATCTTCAAAACATAAAGGCATTAGAAGTTCATCATCATGAGATTGGGAACGGTTCTTAAAGCCGCAGTTCAACATTGGTAAACTGACTGTAAATGTTTCCATTCTTTGCACATATTATCAAGATATACATTGTGTGTAATAAAACCAACCTGTGAAAACGTCAGCTCATTTCGTTGGTATGGGACAATCTTTTGATTATTACAATCGCAAAACATTTTTAAAGCCCCAGCTCAACATTGGTAAACTGACTGTAAATGCTTCCATTCTTTGCACAAATCAAGAAACTTGTGATAAAACCAACCTGTGAAAATGTCAGCTCATTTCTTTGTTTCATTTGGATTAAAACGGCAAAAATGCATTCAGCATTTTTGTACGCATTCCTTTAGGCAGAGTTTTGATCTTACTGAGACGAAAACTGTTGACTTTGTCACATTTTACCCATCCATACAGCAGCAGATTGAAGCCTCAGTTCAACATTGGTAAACTGACTATAAATGCTTTCCATTCTTTGCACAAATCAAGATATACATGTATGTAATCAAACCAACCTGTGAAAATGTCAGCTCATTTTGGCTGTTTCATTTGCAAGAAAACGGTCAAAATGCATTCAGCATTTATATATGCCATTCTTACAGGCAGAGTTTTCGTCTCATTAAGACAAAAACTAATTCTGGATCTTATTTCATTTATTATTCAAAAACGCCTTAGCCAGAAATATTTCAAGGAAAGTTTTCTACCATCATTATCTTCATACCATGTAAGGTATATGTAAATCTGTGAACAGTTATGTTTTTCTTCTTACCAATGTTGAGCTGGGGCTTTTATTAACGTTCCCACTTGGAACTTTATTACATTTCCCTGAACCGTCAGTGTGCCCTTAACAGCACTTTAAGTTGTATCTGGAACATTTTAAAGTCTAAAACACAGATTTGGTGACTACCGAACGAAACAAAACTGAGTAGCCAATCTGAGAGATCTTTGAATTCGAGAGACAACTTAGTTCTGAAAAGAACTGCCCTGCTTATTAAGTACTACCTGGGGAGGTAGGAAATCGGCCAGGACTACTATTACTTTTTTCACTAAGTGGATTGAGGGGACTTCTCGGATAACTTCACTGCCGGGGAGTGAGTTTTTTAATCATTTGGTCTCATTGTTTCGACTAGCTTGCTCTATTCATCGTCAGGAGAAAAGTATACTGGAGTAACAGAAGCAGTCAAGTAGAAAGAAGTGAAAAGAGAAAGGTAGAAAGCAGTCAGAAGAATATGAGTTAGTTACATTAACCAGAAGAACAAATTATGTCAACAAATTTTAAGTTGTTCTCTTTAAAATAGTACAGTGCCTTTTGTATTAATCAAAACTGGTAAGCAAGGCTTGTGATACTTGTAAAAAGGACTTAGCTGCATGATGGCTTTTTTGTTATGTCAGGCCTTGATCTTAACCGAGGCCACCGAGGCCATTGGTCTCGTGCCCTGTCGAGTTGGCCAGCATGCCCTTCAGAAAAATTGCACTGTCACTACCAACTTGGCCAGCATGCCCTTGTACAATTTCTCTGATTGAATAGTTAAAAGTAGTATACCAACTCCCTCAGGGAAATATGTTTGAAATACTGTCAAATTTTGTTACATTTTTGTTTATGCAATTTGCCCATCACAAGGCCCAAAGGCCACTCGAGGTGTGGGCTTCTTTTTGAAGGGATAGAAACCTGCCCCAATGTGCAGAAACAAGACATGGTGAGATATAAACGCAAGTCTCTTCACATCACAGCTAAGAACAGGGAGGGGTAAATGAATCCGTTGCGAGACAAACATAACTGCCTCTTCCCCTATTTGAAGCAATTATAGTTAAGTGTCTTGCTCAGGGACACAAGTGTCATGACCGGGATTCGAACCCACATCCTGACGACTTCGCCACCAGAACTTCAGTCCAATGCACTAAACCGCTCCGCCACGACACGCCATTGTTTGACAACAATAAAATTGGACGACCCCAAATATCACTCTGGCTTGTTTCAACTGCAGCAATCAAAATGGGCACATACATTTATATGAATATACACAGAATCTCTGTAAGAATTTAAACATTATTTGTGTTGTTCACTGAAATGTTACCAGCTTTTTTGATGAAACTTTCACAGGTTGCTAGGATCTTTGTTGCAGACTAATACACGTTTGAGGATGAAAACATTTCAACTTTTCTAAAAAGCAATGATCTTATTAGTGTCATTTTACGTATACTTGACAAATGTGTCCACCATCAAGAAGCTTTTTTTTTTTTTTTAGACTTTGTAGGATGAAATGAATTGGTGGATAGCTAGTAAACAAAATACACTTTTAAATAAATAACTGTAGCCCGTTATTATAGTTAACAGCCATTTTGTTTTGGGCATTTTTGGCCAGTGTGGAATCTAAAAGAGTAGTATTTTGCTCATGTCTAAAAGTTCACCTTGCCAAAATGCAAAAATTTATCACATAAACATTTGTAGACTCATAAATTACCATCCTTTCCCACACGTGAAAAAAGGTGTTCTTGTTAGAATTGTCATTCCCCTGTGCTACAGCATGTATTAAATCATGTTTCTGGTTTCTGTATTTTTTAGTTGTTTGTTATGTACTATGCTGTGGACTTTTAGAGGTATCCAAGAGTTTTATTCTGTATGCATGTATGTAATCTTATGCGGGATAAGTTTTTACTGGCCAGGGGTTGTGAGTTATATTGTAATTTTGCATTGCCTGTAGTTTATCTGGTTTCTGTATTTGTTTTTAGTTGTTTGTTACGTTTTATGCAATGGTCTTTAGAGAGGTGACCAAGACTTTTATCATGCATGCATGTATGTAATCTTATTATTATAATTATTATTATATATTTCTGGTGATGAAACCAAGGATTCCTCAAAAGCACATATTGCACTGTAGTTCGCAAGCCTGAAGAAACCTGTTGGGTAGAAGATGATGAAGAAATATTCAGTTTTAGAGGTGGGAGGAAAACCCCAGAGAAATACTCCGGGGGAAAACCCACGCGATCAGGTAGGAAATGAAAACCCAATCCACATAGTGACTGGCGGGATTCGAACCGGGTACACCAGAGGTAAAAGGCGAGGAAAGTACCGCTACGCCAACCTGACCACCCAGGTTAAGTGGGATGTAGGGTTTTTACTGGGGTTGTGAGCTATATGTATGTTGTAGGTTTTTTTTTTTATAATTTGTTTTTTTTTTTTTTTTATTTCCTGTAGGTTATCTGGTTTCTGTCATGTTTATTGTTTTTACCCTTTAATTGTTTGTACAGCGCATTGAGCGTCTTTTTAGGCGGATTTTGGTGCTATATAAATGTTCTTCTTCTTATTATTATTATTATTTTAGAACTTGCAAAATTGATATTTTTACCCTTTTATTGCCCCTCAAAATGTCAACTTGCCAGGGGTCTCAGAATATTTTCCTTTTCAGTTGTGATTAGGGCCAAGATTGGTCTTTTCATATCGGGTGAACAAATCTTGGGATATCATATCTTGTTGTGACGGTGTTGCCTCATGCAAGGTAAATTTTCCACAAATCAAAAATAAAGAGCCTTTGAAGTATTTAACTAATAAAGGTTTTCAAAGGACTTGAGAAAAGAACTGAGTATACAGTGCTTGACACACATCGGTGTAGGGGTAAAAAACACAAAGAAAATATTCTTTATCCCCGATGCAAAATTAACATCTATTATAATAAAGGCTTTTCTCGGTCGATTTCAGCAAAAATTACTTCAGTTTTAATAACATGCATTCACAATGCACGTTTCCCTGATTCAAACTAGGACTTCTTTTCAGCTATGATTGCATTCAATTTATTTTTTTGTGTACGCATGACTTCATCTCGGAATCAGGTTGGTTTCAGTCCCAGTATTTCCATTTATAGACATTCAAGACTACATTTTCACCATTCTTCATTTTCTTCATTCTTCACGAAATTGAATGATGGAGATTAAGACTAAATGTTTACCATTCTTCAGTTGAATTTCCACTTCCTATTTGCAATATTGATGAAACTGAATGGTGGGCCAGCCTCTTGCTGCTGATTTTTAAGAAAACGGGATGATAGGAATTTAAGACTACATTTTCACCATTCTTCAGTTAAATTTCTACCAAAGATTATAGAGCGCCGTAGGCGCAAGATGGGGAACTGGGCCTTTATCTACTGTTGGAAAGTGAAATACGCATGGGCGCCATTTCAGCAAGTGAATGCTTTGTTTCCCATTGATAGCAATGGTCATTGTCTGCACTGATCTGTACTGATCTATTGTTAAGTCACTTGCCGAAATGGCGTCCAGTGAGATTTCACATTTCAGCCAGAGTTCCCCATCTTGCGCCTACGGCGCTCTATAATCTTTGATTTCTACTACCTATTTACAACTGATGATATTGAATGATCGACCAACCTCTTGCTGTTGGCTTTTGCGAAATTGAAAGATCTGTGCGACCTAATGAATTTGAATGATCTTACTTGACCAGAGTGAATGCTTAAGTTATCGTTATTATTATTATTTATTTGGCCAAGATTCAATGACAATAAAGTTCACAAAGTTTGTACAAGTAAACAGAATCGAGCAAAATATTAAATAACACATGTAAAAATAAATTAAAATGATTAAATAAATAAACAAATATGCCCATAACAAATAATAATAATAATAATAATAGGCATTTATAATGCGTTTTTCCAAAGCATGATCAAAGCGCATAACAAAGGAAGGGGGGAAAAAAATTTAAAAAATAAAACAGGCAAGAATAAAAACAAAACAAAATCTACAAAAATCTACACATTAGGAACCAGATAAGTCTTCAGTTTACTC
Organism: Marthasterias glacialis; assembly: GCA_911728455.2. Lineage (NCBI taxonomy): Eukaryota > Metazoa > Echinodermata > Asteroidea > Forcipulatida > Asteriidae > Marthasterias > Marthasterias glacialis. The sequence goes on along the minus strand of OU452220.1, from coordinate 29,771,666 downwards.
TTAAATCTTACTACACAAGAAGAATCACGGACAATAATGGAGAGACTGTTCCAAAGCTCAGCAGCAGATTGTGAGAAGGCATGTTTGCCATAAGATAATTGGGACTTATGAGTGGTAAGCCGAGTTCTATCGGAAGAAGAACGGAGTCCTTGACGGTTGCTTTGGTGGAGATGAAATATATCATTTGAAAACATATAAAAGAGTTTTACGTTTCTCAATGGGAAGCCAGTGTAGTTGAGCTATTAAAGGAGATCCATGAGCTTTCCAGCAGTTAACAGCGAGAACCAGTTAACAGCGAGAACCAGTTTGGCAGCTCTGTATTGACTACTAGTCAGACATTTCAGATGTGCTTTGGTGATGCCATATAACAGAGAGTTACAATAGTCTAGACGAGAAGTGACAAGACAACGAACCTCATGGTGACAAGTATCATGATCAATGAATTTCCTAATCAGCGGCGGCGCTACAAGGGGGCAAGGGGGTGCAAATGCCCCCAGTTATTTTTTTGCCCCCCCCCCCCAATTTGACCCCCCAGTTCCCGCCTCAATTGTTCGCCTGTGCCCTAAATTGAGCTTAACTGCTTTTCAGCAGTACAAAATTGCATTAAAATATTTTTGTTTGACCCCCCTAAAGTTAAGATTGCCCCCCTCTTGCCCCCCCCCCCCCCCAGATTAGCAAATCTGGTGCCGCCGCTGTTCCTAATCCTAGCAATGTCGCACAGATGGTAATTAGTAAAACTACATATTGAATTGACTTGAGATGACATTGACATGACAGGGTCAAACAGGACACCCAGATTGCAGACTGTAAAATTTTCAATGTCAAGAGAAGCATCTCAAACAAGTGATAGGCCTAAGTTGTTCTTAGAGGCAGCGACAAAGTATTCATTTATCTCGGCATTCAGTTTTAATTTACATACATAAGACTATAATGACTAAAGGAAGTTGGAAGGAAAAGGGTGGGAAAGGGAGGGGGTAGTTAAGCATCAAGATGAATGACAAGGAAAAAACAACAAAAATAACAAAACCCAAACAACAAAAATAACAAGAAACAAAGAAGACCTGAAGATGAATAAATATACGAGATTCATGACAAAAACAACATAATCTGTGAAACAACAATCAGGTAACAACACAATCAATTTAAGCTGGCCAGGATAGACAAAAGTGTACCTAAAACACTGTGACCTGCATGAAGGCTTGGATGCATTGCAGAATTCATTTTCAAAACTAAATTGAATGATCTGGGTGTTGAATGAAGCTGGCAGGGGGAAACCTGCATTTATGATTTCATGAATATGGCTCTCTCTCCAGACCAGTTGAGTAAATATGACATAGTTATGCTCAGACTCTTTAGTTACAAAGCAAGCTTTCTGAATTCCTGTCACGCTGTTTTTATTCCAAGTGACAGATACCCATTGGCAATCGGATCACATCAACAATAGCCAAATGGCGAAACAAATAAATATGGCATGTTGTGGCCGAGTGGATAAGAACACCGGACTCAAGCTCTGGTGTTTCTGATCAGCAGAGTGTTGGTCTGAGTCCCGGTCTGACCCTTGTGTCCTTAAGCAAGACATTTAACCATTATTGCTGCGTCCTTCGGATGGGACGTAAAGCCGTAGGTCCTGTGTGTTGTGTAATGCCCGTAAAAGAACCTAGTACACTTATCTTAAAGAGAAGGGGTTTGCCCCAGTGTTTCTGGCATGGTCTGGCAGCAATATGCGCCACCTCATCTTGTATCCCTTTCAAGGTGTTATATTATGGTTGCTTCGTCTCATAAAATCATTTGTAACAATCTCCAACAGATTGGATAATTCAACGCCAGGAGTGTCATTTATGAGAGACATGGCGCATTATAAATGTACACTATTATTATTATTATTAAAACATTGGTGATTTTCTGTTCTTCTTTAACATGCAAAAACTTCACGTGTAGTCTTCGGACACCACTTTGTGACTGATTTCCTCACATTTATGATAAACTTTTGAAAGCACTGTGGTTTACAGAATATTTTGATAAACTAATAATAATTTGGGAGGCTAATCATCCTTACTGGCTGCTGAGAAGCTGAATTGCGAAGGACGCGGCTGCATGTGTTTGAGCTGCAGGCATTCAAGGGCGCCTTCGGCAGCCAGCCACATCAACCCATATATGACCACAGAGCACAGCCTGAGATCAAAAGTGTTTGGCTTTCTCGAGGGAGGAAAACTGGATGGCCTTGAGAAAAACCCTCATGGCACAGGATATAACCAACGCACAACTCTACTCTGGCCCCAGCCGGGACTCGAACCAGGGACACATTGGTGAGAGGCGAGCGCTTTACGCACACGCCACTCATGCCACCCTCGTTGAAAGAAGGTGGAATGAAAGTTCCTTCATAATGCAATACTTACACTGAGGTATGTCACAGCTGTCTCGTTGGGTTGTATTTGTAAATGGATGTTTGTAATAACACCATGGGCTGGAGCTGTTATCTGGATTACGACAATAGTTTTCATCCAAACCTGTAAGAGATGGATCATTAAGTTTAGGAATGCAGTTATTATTAAGGAGGGAATTAAAATGTACAAATTAGTTCTGGAAACAGGAGGTTGGGCGTGAAGCATAGGGCATGGTCCCTGGGCGTGGTCCCTGGGCATGGTCCCTGGGCGTGGTCCCTGGACGTGGGACACAAGACGTAAGGGGATTGTAAAGTTTCTTAGTTCCATCTAGGTGTTGCCTAAAACTAAAAATATTTAAATAAACTTATAAACTCACAGTTGATTTCTTTTAAAGGTAAGATACAGGATTGGTATAGACCTTATGAATTGACGTCATCACGCCGCCATCTTAGAGGTAAATTGATGATGAGACAATGGAAACGCGGAGATTTGTACGCGCGGCGCACAGGATTGGCCAATGACCAACCTCATTTTGACCTCTAGACGAGGGCGCCCTACTCAAATGACGTCATGTGCATAAGGTCTATTCATCAACAAGATTTTTTATTAGTATCAGTCTGAAAGCTTACTGATTAAAGCTCATACCAGTACCAATCTTCCATGAAAACATTTGTCTGAAATACTGTCAATGTCCAGCAAATAGAATTTGAAGACCCCAATTTTAATTTTGGTTGTAACAATCAAAATTAAGATCAATGTGTTTACATGTTCAAAAGTGTGCACGGTTTTTCACTATTTTCTCCTGACTCAGGCGGCGGATTGAGCCTACATTTTTACAGGTTTGTTTTTTTCATGTACATGGAAAGGCCAATATTGAATCACACAAAGTAAGAACACCGCGCTATATAGCCTGACCAATCTTGTATTTAACGTTTAAACATTTGTCAGAGAAATCAGGTCTGATAAACGAGCTGTTGAACAGTAGGTGCAAGAATTTACAACCTCGTCAAATTTTGCTGCATATATTTTGCTCTGGTGCACTTTATCTTCTTTTTTTTGGCAAATCTTTCCTACAGTGAAGAGGTTTCCTAGAATTTATGAGTTCACACATGGGATACATGATTGGCTGCTCTGGCCCAACATCTGCAAAAACAGAAAGCAGAAGTGTGTGCATGTTCTTTGAAATTAAGATCATTGTGTTTGTCAACACCTTATTTCTATGCGGCGGAAAATTCCTTCTAATTCAGGTGATGACTCCAAGCAGTGAACATCACAAACTAAAACAATAACTGACAACTAAATAAAGAAACAAAATGAGACCAAGTATGACTTGATTCTTGAATATCTTCTGCATTTACAATATTTAGAACTATATACAACAAGAGCAATGGGGAAATTTCATTACAAAATAAATAGTCAGATGAAAACTTTCTGATTTAAATTTTAACGATAACTGACAACTAAAAAAAGAAACAAAATGAGACCAAGTATGACTTGATTCTTGAATATCTTCTGAATTTACAATATTTAGAACTAAATACAACAAGAGCAATGGGGAAATTTCATTACAAAATAAATAGTCAGATGAAAACTTTCTGATTTAAATTTTACAATTCCAAGTTAATTATTAATCGATCATTTACAATTTACGCCCGATTCATTGAAGGCACGTCTGCCCAAACTAAACTGAGTGAGAATAACAATGTATAAAAGAAACGATACTATAACTGGACTTGGGCATATGATGATGTCTAGTACCCTGTCTTCCTGGGTTGTAACAATCAAAATTAAGATCAATGTGTTTACATGCTGAAATGTGTGCACCATTTTTCACAATTTTCTCCTGACTTGGACGACAGACTGAGCCCAAACTCTCACAGGTTTGTCTTCTTTTTCTCATGTATATATTGTATCACACAAAGTAAGAGCACTGCAATATCAGCTTTAACAATCCTGTCTTTTAGCTTTAAAATTTTGCCAGAGAAATCGGGTGTGACTGATTGATGAGCTGTTGATGACTAGGACCAAGAATTTGCTGCAAATAATTTTCTCTCTTGCGCTTTTTTTTTTTTTTTGCAGAGCTTTTATTTAAATGTTCAGATGAAGACGATACTGTGTACAATGTAGTTCTCCAATCACTATTTTCTCCTGACTTGGACGACCAAGGGCGTCGATTGATGGGGGACGGGTGGGGGGGGGGATGTCCCCCCCCCCCACTTTTTAGAGTGGAATGGATAACACATCAAATGTCCCCCCATTTTTTGACACCCCCCTAAAAAATAGGCTGGTAAATAAAAGCAACAATATACAGCATTCGTGAGTGGTTTCGGGTTTTTCATACGTTTTTCTGCAAAGAACCGATAACGTTCGAATGGTAATGGGTGAAATGATTTTGTGTTTATTAAACATTGCCCTGTCGGCGGCGCGTACCAAGATGGACCACGCGCGGCATGCTATTTGGGCCTATTTCCAGCCAACCTATTTCCGATCTTCCAAGGCTTGCACGTGCACGTCTCCCCCAATTTTCGGTTGCGATTGACGCCCTTGCGGCCAACGGACTGAATCCAAACTTTGACAGGTTTGTTTTTCATGTATATATTGTATCACACAAAGTAAGAACACTGCACTATCAGCTTCACCAATCCTAGATTTTACCTTTAAATAAAGGTCAAACAATGCTCTCTAATGTAAATGAGTGAAAAAAAAAACACTTGCTTTGCCGCCATACCACTCTAGCAAAGAGCCATATGGCAGACAACTCTTTTTAGAGTGAGAGACTGGTATTTTCAACTTGAATCAGAGTGAAGTTTGCTCCAATTTCACTCAAAAAGAGTGATGCACAGTGAGTTTCACTCTCAAAAGAGCCAAAATGACACCACTCGGGCGAGAGAGTGAAATTTTCACTCCTTTTACATTTAGAGAGTACAAGCTACAAACAAACTGATAAGGTAACTGAAGCATACATGTACCTGTGTTGAGGTAAGTGAAATTGTCTGTTTGGGTGCCTAGTACTTCTTCCCAGCGCAAACAGCCGTACCCACTGGCTGTGTACATTGCAGCATCACGGTATGCAGATCCAGTTCCACTCATACATCCTGCATGTACTAAAAGTAGAAAATAAATCAGACTTGGAAACTGTTAGTGACTTTGTCACATTTTACCCATCCACACTGCAGCAGATTAAAGCCCCAGTTCAACATTGGTAAACTGACTGTAAATGCTTCCATTCTGTGCACAAATCAAGATACGTGTAATAAAAACAACCTGTGAAAATGTCAGCTCATTTTGTTGTTTCATTTGCAAGAAAACGGCAAAAATGCATTGATCATTTTTGTACACATTCCTATAAGCAGAGTTTTCGTCTCACTGAGACGAAAACCAATTTTGGATCTTATTTCATTTATTAGTTAAAAACAATAATACTTCAGGCAGAAATATTTAAAGGAAAGTTTTCTACCATCATTATCTTCATAACATGTGAGGTATGTTTAAATCTGTAAACATTTTTGTTTTTCCTCTTACCAATGTTGAGCAAGGGCTTTAACACACATCAGTGTATGGGCAAAAACACATATGATATTCTTATTCCTGAAGCAAAATTAACAATGTTGAGCTGGGGCTTGAAGGGCCTTTGGGGTGGACCATCACCATCATATCCCCCATGAAAGCCTGCAATCTACAGGTGCCAAAGGTCACGCTCTCAAATGGATTCAATCACACGTTTTGTTTTTAGTGACAAAGCCCAAGCCATCAACATCAAGGGTGTTTTATCATCACTTGCTACACTCTTGTTTGGTGTTCCCCAAGGATTAGTCCTAGGACCACTCTTCTTCACCATTTACTTAGAGTAAATGGTGAAGAAGGCTGAGCTTGATGAGCTTGTTATTGATACCATACAGCAATGACTTTCCATTATCCAGTCTGGATGCAATGAAAGCTTGGGTAAGGATAGAGACAGAGTCTTGAATGAGGATCTAAAATGTACATTTATGGTGATGGTCCACCCATAGCTGCAATTGCAATAAACCATTGGCTCTACGTACATTTTTTTGTGGACAATACCCAACTGTATCTCTCTTTGAATTTAAGTAATTTGATTCAGCAATCTGTTTACAAACGAGTTGAGCAATGTGTCTCAGATATAAAGTTGTAGATGTCCAATAATAAATTGAAACTCAACGATGATAAAACAGAAGTGCTGACTACATGTATAGCATCTAATAAATGCAGCCGTAACAAAATGAATGATCACCAGATGCTAATTGGCACCACTACCGTTAAATCATCTGGTAACGCTAGCAATGTTGGCATCATTTTCGACAGCGGCGTAGCCACGAGCGGGGGTGCTTGGGGCCACATGCCCCCCACAAATTCTCAGTGCCCCCCCCATGAAAAAAATCTAGATACATGTAATTCATTATGAAAACATGGACCTTGTGCTATGAACAAATCCATGGCCATGGAATCCCAGGTGAAGAAAATTTGTCAATCAGCTTTCTATCATATAAGAATTATCAATCAGCATTCGTAGGATCCTCAGTCAAGAGTCTGCCTCTATCCTTATCCACGCTTTCATAACATCCAGACTGGATAATGGAAATTCATTGCTCTATGGCTCATGAAAAAACTACAGACTATTCAGAACACTGCCGCTCAGGTGTTACCAAAGACCTCGTAAATATGATCACATCACACCTGTCCTTAAACAGCTCCAGTGGCATCCAGTCTGTTAAAGAGTTCACTTCAAAATTCTATTGCTTGCCTGGAAAGCTATAATACGTCACCGTTTTCACGAACAGCCACTTATCTTTATGCGCGCGAGAATAACTTTTTTGAGAAAATCAACGTTGAAGTTTTGTTTGCGTTTAAAACGTAATTCCACAGGTAAAATAAGTACGATTTTTCATCAATGCGATGTTAAATGATACTCAAGTACATAATCATACCTATAGAATCATATTTTTTATATGGAGAAATGCTAAAATATGATTAAATATTAATTAAAGATGAGTGGCTGTTCGTGAAAACGGAAAATCGCCTCTTTGAACTTGGGATTTAAAGATAAGTGGCTGTTCGTGAAAACGGTGACGAATTGGCAAGGCACCATATTTTTATTTTTGTTTGGGGGGGGGGGCAGGTGTTTATCTTTAAAGCCCCAGCTCAACATTGGTAAGAAGAAAAACATAAATTTTCACAGGTTTACACACATCTTGCATGGTATGAAGATAATGATGGGGGTGAACTTTCCTTGAAATATTTAGTCACTGAAAACAAAACGTGTGATTGAATCCATTTGAGAGTGGGACCTTTGGCACCTGTAGATTGCAGGCGTTCATGGAGGATATGATGGTGATGGTCCACCCCAAAGGCCCTTCAAGCCCCAGCTCAATATTGTTAATTTTGCTTCAGGGATAAGAATATCATATGTGTTTTTGCCCATACACCGATGTGTGTTAAAACCCTTGCTCAACATTGGTAAGAGGAAAAACAAAAATGTTCACAGATTTAAACATACCTCACATGTTAATAAGATAAAGATGGTAGAAAACTGTCCTGTAAATATTTCTGCCTGAAGTGTTGTCGTTTTTAACTAATAAATGAAATAAGATCCAAAATTAGTTTTCGCCTCAGTGAGACGAAAACTCTGCCTATAGGAATGCGTACAAAAGAGCTGAATGCAATTTACAGTTTTCTTGCAAATGAAACAACCAAATGAGCTGACATCTTCACAGGTTGATTTTATTAAGTATCTAAATTTGTGCAAAGAATGGAAGCATTTACAGTCAGTTTACCAATGTTGAGCTGGGGCTTTAAATCGTTAGTGTTTTCACAAAGCGACGGGCATATACCCGTCGCTTCGTGAAAACACAAAAAGCATCATTTCGGGATGCCCGTCCTTTTCTAAATTTCTCGAATAAATCATAAATAAATTGATGAATTGATCATAAAAAAATCACATTTGATGAGAGTTTAACTCATAATAAATCACAGGAGGAAAGTACAGACTTAAAAGAATAAGCATTGTGCTTTTGTTGTTGCAGTTTTGAAATGTGATGATCCTCTTGTGTGATTATCCGCAAACACGATTTTTTTCCAATTTGACATGCCCGTCCCTTCGTGAAAACATTGATGAAATGATAGGTTAGCTTAAGGTCATCTTTAAGTGACATCTTTAAGTTGTTTTTAAATACTAAATGAAATCAGACCCCCAAAAACTTAAAACCATTCAGAATGCTGCCACTCGCATATCAACAAAAACCCGTAAATATGATCACATCAAACCCGTCCTTAAACATTGTCTCTGGCTTCCTGTCCGTCATATAATTCACTTCAAAATCGTATTTCTTGCCTGGAAAGCTATGTTTGGCAGGGCACCACTGTATCACAAGGAACTTCTCGATCTCACCACATCGTTGCAATCTTCACTCTACAAACTAACTTCTTCTAACCGTTCCTAAAACAACCACATCCGATGGCGATCTGGCTTTCTCTGTACCCGCTCCCAAACTCTGAACTCTTTAAACATTTAATATCTGAACCACAGAATCTCTGGACATTTTCAAAAGCATCCTTCAAACACATTTGTTCAGCATTGCTTATGACTGACTATATTTTGTGTTTATCCACTTGATGTTGTCAGTGCATGTACATGTCAATCTTTTTGTTGTGCTCCCAAACACTGAACTCTTTAAACATTAAATATCCGAACCACAGAATCTCTGAACATTTTCAAAAGCATCCTTCAAACACATTTGTTCAGCATTGCTTATGACTGACTATATTTTGTGTTTATCCACTTGATGTTGTCAGTGCATTTATGTCAATCTCTTTGTTGTGCTCTTCTTTACATTCTCTGTTTTTGCAGTTCTAAGTTTTTTGTATTGTACATGTTTTCTCTTTTCTTTTTAATTTCTCCTGAGCCTCGGAATATGTGTGGTCATAAACAGATAGTGCTTCACAAATTGTATTATTATAATTATTATTATTATTATTATTGTGTTTTTACCCATACAACGACAGGTGATACTCAGTGCTTTCCCGAGTCCTGTGAAAAAAACCTCACAGGCATATTCCTCGGGTGGGATTCAAACCCATGCCCCCCCCCCCCCCCATTCTAGAGCAGATGTCTTACTGGACTACAGAGATAGCCCGGCAGAGAGGCAGTTCGAATCCTATTAGCAGCGGGTGCCACAACCAATATAGTAAATGTTGACTTGTAGATTATTTTCTTGTCTTTGCTAACTGTGCCACCTAACCCAGGGGTGTGTTTTGGCGACCTCAACCCGAAACAAGTTGAGCTTCGGTCATTAATTTAACATTTTTGCGTGTTCTGTTCAACCGCAGTGACGCAGCTGTTCCGACCAAACCGTAACCAAGTTGGTGGCTCGGTTAGGTTTGGCTCGGTTAGGTTTGGATCGGTTAGGCTTGGTTTCAAGATGGCTGATTCCACAAACAAACAAAAAGTGCCGACAGAATTCTTTTTAAAGTGAAAAATATTAAAGCATACCAATCCAACAATGTTGATACAATTACAAAAACTAAGTTCCATTACTTGAAAATAAAAAGAAGGCTGTACATTTTGAGAACATTAATTTCTAAGAAATGTACCCACGTCACAAACTGTTCCTGGTTACCGACCCATTTTTGCATAGCTCTCAAAAATTGTTCGGCTCTGTGAATTTGACATCACAAACTTGTTTCTTGTCGAGGTCGCCAAAACATGCCCTAGATCGAGTAGGCTAATTTTTTAAATTGTAATCTGATGAACAAGGCGCAAAGTAGTGTTTGTTGACACAGGCTTCCAAGTCAAACGCTTTTAAGGAAAAGATGTACAATGTTATCGTTAAAACTGCTCTCTCTCTCTTATTTATATTTAGAGAGTAAACGAAATGTTTTTAGTTCGTCTTCTTTTCTTTACTGCGAATTATACTCACTATTGCAAGGTGATACTTGGCAGAATTCAAGCTCTATTGATCCACTGGACGTCTGCTTGTAACAAGAAGGAACACGGGTCACATTTTCCACCGATCGGCAGTAATTCTCCTCCAGATCTAAAGAGTATAAGAAAACATATCATGACATTGCAAACTTTAACCCAATTGACCAAAACCATCTAGTGTTTTTGTTCTTTTTTACAAAAAAATAGTTAAGGTTGATGGTCGATAACAGTACAAATCATTGTGTGAAGGATTGTTTGTGTTTCTATTTTATTTTATCTTTATACGTCCTTACTGTGTTTTAGTCCTATTTCATTTGTATGAAACGATGAATGCTCATTCCATCACCGTTTTCACGAACAGCCACTTATCTTTATGTGCGCGAGAATTACGTTCTTGAGTTTATCAACGTTGAAGTTTTGTTTGCGTTTAAAACGTCATTCCACAGGTTAAAAAAGTACTGTTTTTCATCAATGCGATGTTAAATGATACTCAAGTACATTAGGGGGCACTTTTGACCAATTAAAACTGTTGTTTCAGTTTGTATTTTTCCTAAACTATCCCCTTTCAGCTCTCTTGTTATGCCGTTATTATTATTTTTTATTAGTATTTTTTATAAAATAATCTGCCGTTGATGTGAAAAAAAATACACTGTCTGCGAGTAAATAAAAAAAATAGTTTAAAAAATGTTGAAACTATTACAGAAAAGCTTATAATAGGCGTATGTAACATTTTATTTCGGTAATTTTTAATCTCAAAAGTCCAGATTTCAAATGAAGGGCACCAGGGTGGGGGAGGGGGGGATGTGCACCCCACCACCCATTACACCATTCCATTACATTACAAGAGGGATGTGGGTCTGCATCCTTGAGTGGCATGATAGAGTAAATTGAGTGAAATTGTTGTAGTCGGTGTTAATGTGACAAGTTGCCTTCAGATTGGGTGCTTTTTGGCCATAAACAGCTTTTAATGAAATGAATGTGGTTGGAAAGATATTTTTTAAAGTAAAATTTAATGATTCACATTATAAATATTCACTACAAGTACAACACATTTAAAGGTGTTTTATGCATGAACAACTTTTAATAAGGAGCAATTCCAAACAGCAACATTTTTAAGAGATTTGAAGGCAATGTGTACTATAACCAGTTAGGCTATATAGACTCTAAGACTCTAAGAAGAGACGCGATGACACTGGATTGATGATTGAAGATACTTTTTAATATACGTCTGATGGTGGAGGCTCTCACTGTCCTCAACTCGAGATTACAAGGGTTTATATAGGATACAGGAACATACTTTCTTGCACAACGTATAACCATATAAGGAATTGTTTCTTACTTCATTAATAGGACATTTGAATAATTATACTATGCAGGAATATGTTTGGATGAATTATAGAAGGGGGTTGTATTAAATAAATTAGTGTGGGCAGTTGCCCCTTATTTGGACATGCTTGTGCCCTGTCCGCTATACTTCGGTCATTGCTTAGGAATGTGCAAGGTGGTAGAGATAGCCCTTGTGGACTTGCCTCACACACAGCTCCATTGTATGACACAGAACAATGAACTGCTTATAAGATATATAGAATATAGAAAACTACAAATAATAGTATTTTACATTAATTTTATATTATGGCACCCGGTGAAAGTACCTTTAAGGGTATATGGAAAAAGAAAAACCTAAACATTCTAACTCTTCAACACTGCTCCCATTAGAATAGTAACCAAATGTGATTCTGCAAGCAACAACTTGAGTAGAAATAATGAGATAGTTTGAGTGAGTAATTTGTTCACAGAGCCGCTGTGCAGAAAAAAGTTTAAAAAACACAACCTCAAATTTGGCTGAATATGATTGAAATGCCGGGACTAAAATCACTAGATTGTTACAGCCCTAATTTATTCCACTATCATATTATTTTATGCACGTCAACCCACACGAGACGCTAATCCGTGTAAAATGCTTGTGTTCATCATAATCATAAAGGGCACTCCACTATAAATTGTACTATATGACGGTAATTTTGCAATCTTGAACTCCGTTACCATAATTGCATGTATTCCTATGAGAAATCTGTAAGACGCTATTGCACTTTATTTTCGCTGGTGATGCACAGTAAACGTTGCCATGAATCAGTCACAATATTCCACCTGGCTGGCTCTGGGATTTCCCACAGGTGTGGCTCAAATAAATATTCCAGCATGAAGCTGCAATCAATATTTCGCTCCGCTGTTCTCTTTGCCAACCTCTGTCAAGAAGATGATGGTTCATCAGGTCATACACTATGAAAATCTTGGCCCTGAAACCACTGTGGAAATCACAGTGAAGTCAGGGTTTCCTTGAAATTCAGGCATTTTTTTTTCTCTTTCACCATGCTTTCAGGGTATAGACCTTTATCATGCTGCCACCATCTTGGTCATGTTCCCTGTATCCAATAACAGTAATAAATGCTAATATTTATTGCACAAAAAGGAACCAGACTATTTGCCCTTCCAGCCTCGGTTTGGTTACATTGCTTTGAAAGGGAGAAAATCAAGATGGCCTCACCAAAAGGTCTATTGCAACTCCCTTAATAAATCACCCTGTAAGAAAGATAGTACCAGACCACTGACTGGCCTCTGTGAATTGCCATGAATTTGTGACAATATTCCACAGGTGTGGCTCCAATAAATATTCTAGCAATACTCTGTCAAGAAGATGATGGCTGAGGTCATATGAAAATCGTGGCCCTGAAACCACTGTGAAATCACAGTGAAGTCAGGGTTTCCTTGAAGTTCAGGCATTTTTTTTCTTTCACCATGCTTTCACGGTATTGCAACTTCCTTAATAAATCACCCTGAAAGAAAGATAGTCCCCGACCATTGACTGGCCTCTGTGAAATTCAAGGAATTGCAATTCCCTTAAATCGCCCTGAAAAAAAAAACCTCCACGCCATTGACTGGTCTCAGTGAATTTAATTGGTGTATAACTCTCAGCAATGTTACTGCCCCAGTCCATAGTCTCATGGGGGTGATTAGCTGTGTTTACACTTTTTTTTTGACCCACCTTGCGGGATCTGATCCCGCATTGATCCCGCATTGAAGAGGTATCAAAAAGGAGGATCTGATCCTGATCGCTCTTGCGTTTGCACTAGCTATTGATCGCCCTTTGATCGCCCTTTGATCGCCCTTTGATCGCCCTTTGATCGCCCTTTGATCGCCCTTTGATCGCCCTTTGATCGCCCTTTGATTGCCTATCAAAAAGGAGGATCTTATCCTGATCGCTCTTGCGTTTGCACTAGCTATTGATCACCCTTTGATCGCCCTTTGATCGCCCTTTGATCGCCCTTTGATCGCCCTCTGATCGCCCTTGCGGGATCTGATCCTCCTTCGATCGCCCTTGCCGGATCAAGTGTAAACACGGTCTATGCTCAAAACCTAAACATTAGTCTAGTAGGTGGTTGCAGCACAGATGAAGTACATTGTATGTGGTTACAATCACGATACAACAGTTATAACACTACAGAGAGACTGTGAATTTCTTGTTTTTTAATGGACAAGCTGATTAGGAAGATTATTGTTTATTACTATTATTTTTTTTTCTTTCTAGTAATGAAACCAAAGGACCCTCAAAAGTGACTTGCACTGTGACCCGTAGGCCTAAAGATACCTGTATAGAGAAGATGTTGAAGAAATGTCAGTTTTAGATGTGGGAGGAAAACCCCAAATAGGGAAAACCCACGCAATCAGGTAGGGACTGAAAACCCAATCCACATGCAAGGCTCCAGTCCGGGATTCGAACCGGGGTCCACAGAGGTGAAAGGCAGGGAAAGAAACCACTCAGCCAACCTGAATGCCCAAGAGTTCACATTCTTATCCCCAAAATTAACATCCAAATTTACATGTACATTTTGATAAGTTACATGGAAGTCATAAGAATCCATCCGTCTACAATGGCACCCATTTTTTGACCCAGGTACTTTATAGTCCTTGTTCTGTACTGAGGTAAATGATGAACCGTGTTACTCACTGATTTTGATGTCGGTTAGTTAATGGAGACTTGCAAAGTCACTGCATTCATTAACTCTTTTAGATAGATGGGTGGAGACTCCAGCCAGTACAACTCCATCTTAATGCACAATAATCTGTGTTGATGATTGAACGCTGATGAAGACTTTGCAAATCTGTTTCGATAGCTCAGGTCAAACTTTATCATGGTGCAGAGTGTCATCAATCAAGGATAAGCACTTTGAAACCATTTTATGGCCACAACTTGTGGCTATTAATTAGTTGAAGTAAATTGTCGAACCTTGAACATTTGCAAGGATAATTCAGGAAATTAGCTGTCAGCTATTATTGTCAGGCATAAATAAGGTTAATGGCATGCTTTATTCGTGCCATCCTCCTGTACCAACTCAGTGTGACACGAAATTTGTGCAGTCAAGTCAAGCTCACACTCAGTGTCGTGACCGAGCGTTCTAGTGCATCCGAATTAAGAGTTTCAAGTGAATTACGTGTCATACTGCAAATGCGTCCCCCAAAAAAGTTACTCCAAACAGATTCTTCTCTTTCTGTTTCTTTTTTTCCAATTTTATAGAAAACCATATTTATCGAAACATGAAAATGGGCAAATTTCAATTGAAAATACTGTATTGTCGGTGCCTGAAAGTTGTCTCCAGAAATTCTAAAGAATAGTGATGTCGCAGGAAGTACTCCTCTGTCAAACGGCTGTTTGTTGTTACTCATTGAAGCACTGTAGTGCAGACCATCCGGGGATTCAGTACTTCCAGTGACGTCATGATTTGTTTGCTACCCTCATTTCCGGGATTTTGATAAATTTAGGCGGCGGGCTAGTTAAAGGAGTAAAATCTCCCTGTAAATATCACCTCTTTGGTCAATTTAATGTCACAAAAGAGGAGTTTGTGCGATGCAATGATTATAGAAAGCAGAAAACTAAACAACGACATCAACATCAATCACCATGGCCCATCCTCTTTAAATACTGTCCCATTTTTAACCAATCAAGAACTTGTTCCAAAAAGACTTTCACTTTAGCACATTCCCAAAATAAATTCAGTAATCTTTCCGGCTTTGCATTGCAAAAGAAGAAGCACAATTCTGTTTCTTTTCTTCTAAGTTTGTATACAAAGGTATTTGAAAATGAACAAATTTAAATTGAAATTACTGTATTGTGGGGTCTTTTGTGATCATAAATGGTGCTTCATAATTATTGTCCCAATTGTGACTCAATTTACCAGCATCATCAGCCTGAAGTCTTTGTCTCCGTAACTTCTGTACGCTTATTGAACGAATCGTTTTGGTTTGACTTTTTATACTATACAACATCAAGGCCATAAATGTCTGTGCCGACCATTAGAGTTGTGCGCATGCAGCCATAAATGGACTTAACGGAATTAAAGAATTAATCATCAGTAATGCCATTAATTGAGTATTCCCTGTATGATGTTGTGCAGGAACATTTCATGCGATGTGGTGAGACCCATATCATGGAATTTGACACAAAAAACTGGGAGGCTGTGAGCAGACAGTTGCCGCGTATCAAGTCAGAGCATGGGGTTTATTTTAAATTGAAATGTTCAGCTTCTGTTGACAGACTAAAAGCTCATTCGATTTTATTATTACTATTATTACTATTGACAGAATTAACCTAAAAATGCAATCTTTTTCCCCCTCATATTATTTCTTTATGCCAACATAATGATTAGAATAAATGTAAACATTTTATTATTTTCGAGTTATCCCTGATGCAAAAATTAACATCTATTATAATGCAGGGTTCTCCCCATGCACAAGCTAGCGTATCGGGCCGATACGCAGAAAAAAAATGTATACATATATATATATATTTTTTAAAGATTTTTATATCAAATTCACAAAAAAATCCTACCATAAAACCATTTTAAATGCTCCAGATTGCACAGTAGAGCTTTTCAAACCAGACTAAACATTAAATAAAAACATTCCAAGGACCTGCTACCACTTCAGTGTGCTTCAGCCACACTTTCAAAATCTGGGCCCAGAATGCCCCCCAGTTTTGAAAAATCCTGGGGAGAACCCTGTAGTGGTTGCAGTACTCGCTGCTAATAGGATTTGAACTGTCTCTAGCGATCTCAGTAGTCTAGTTGGTAAGACATCTGCTCTAGAATGGCGGGGGGTCGTGGGTTTGAATCCCACCCAAGGAATATGCCTGTGAGTTTTTTTTACAGGACTCAGGAAAGTACTGAGGTATACAGTGCTTAACACATATCAGTGTACGGGCCAAAAAACACAAAGAATAAACATAATGATGCTGTTAAAGTTAACGATTCGTTTTGGGTCATTTACCTGGTCATGTTTCTGTGTAAAGTGTAACCAGGCAGCCAATTTTCCATTAGTCATATAGTGTTACATTCCCCCCCACCCCAATCGTTTGTCTTCATCACCTTGTGGGGGTGCCGTGGCCGAGCGGATAAGAGCACCGGGCTCAAGCTCTGCTGTTTCTGATCAGCAGAGTGTGGGTTCGAATCCTGGTTGTGACACTTGTGTCCTTGAGCAAGACACTTTACTGTAATTGCTTTTCTCCACCCAGGAGTAAATGGGTACCTGTGAGGGCAGAGATGGTTTATGTGAATGATTAGCTTGGAGCGCGGTAACTCGCAGCACCGGCTGTATACTGCCCAGGGAGCTGAGAGGGTTTAAGGAATGAAATAAATGGCCCAGTGACCAGGGGGTAGTAATGTCAGAAGCGCTTTTATACAGTACTGTGATAAAGCGCTATATAAGAACCGGTTATTATTATTATTATATCACATCTTGACCTTACCTGCTGTTGGATATACTGTGGAGTTGATCTCCTGCTCGGTGACGTTCGCCCAGGGTAAGCAAGGTTCACAATTCGTGGTAGTGGCGCAGGCCATGGACGCCCTCCCGTGGTACTCAATTGTCACCGGGTTGTAACAGTCAACAAAACCTGAGCATAATTATGAAACAATTTGCAATGAAACAATTTAAAAAAAGGCATTACTGAATCTGATTGTGCAAAACCATTTGTATTACCCTAAATGGTGTACAAACCCATAGGGCAAGTACTCCTTTCTTTTTTTCTTCTTTTACTTCTTCAGTGGAATTGTAAACAATTTATAAATGTTTTTCAGTGCAATGTTGAAAATGTTTTCATCAGTTGCAAGACGGAATGCCAAGTTGAAAATCTTTGGTCGCAGGTTCAAATCCCACTCCCGTCAATTTTTCTTTGTTCACCCCAAAATTGATTTAAAATTTACCAAGTCAGTTTCCCTTGTGGTTTATTGCTTGATAATTCCATCTTGCCATCTTTTACACCACACCTATAACTTTGGACAGCATACACACCCTTTTTGGGGCCATTTGTACAATGGAACAAAGGTCCCCACAATGTTTTTCTTTATCAAACCCTGTCTCCACAGCGGGATTCTTTAGAAAAGGGAATAATAGAACAAGAATTGGGAGTCCCTACATCTGGATGTTAAAAAGAATGGGTGCACACACCATAAAAGCAACCTCTAATTCCATGAACCCTCATTTTGCCCCAACAGTCGATCAACTCGTCCTCTTTTTCTTGAGGCATAAGATTGCTTTAATTAATTATTATTATTTTTTTTAATGCAATTCGCCCATCACAAGGCCCAAAGGCCACTCAAGGTGTGGGCTATTTTTCGAAGGGATAGAAACCTGCCCCAATGCGCAGAAACAAGACATGGCAAGATATAAACGCAAGCCTCTTCACAGCACAGCTAAGAACAGGGAGGGGTAAATGAATCTGCTGTGAGACAAACATAACTGCCTCTTCCCCTATTTGGAGCAATTATAGTTAAGTGTCTTGCTCAAGGACACAAGTTTCATGATCGGCATTCACAACCCACATCCTGATGACTTAGCCACCAGAACTTGAGTCCGATGCACTAAACCACTCAGCACACTACGATGCTGTTTTTGACAGACAGAAATAGATCTTAATGCAGACTTCTTGAAGAGGGAGCTGGCATCTGAGTGCAAGTTCTTAAAAGCACCTATTTAAATTAACATCCAAATTAAAGTATTAAATCAGATTTTAAAAATTCTTTCCCAGTAGATAAGCTAATCGATTCGCCTAGCCACGTCACTTATAAACGAGCCGCGAAACACGACAGCTGTATACCAGTATACTATAAACCTCCCATGATCAGATGATACTATCATGGTATCATGATAGAGTATCCACTTTTAGAAAGCGAGGCGGTTTTATAAAGATTATTGAGAAGGGTATCATGAGCGCTATCATGATACTTGACCGCCATGCTTATAAGTGACGGTCGCTAGTCGAACAGGGTAGCAAAAGCAACAACTTCACTACAGCGGTGTAAGCCACAGGGGACCTAGGGGCACGTGCCCCCCTCCGCGCAGTGCTGCCCCCACGGTGCCCCCATGAAAAAATCCAGATACATGTATTTCATTAAAAAAACATAGCCCCTGGGCACCCCACTGAAAAGCAATGCCCCCCCCCCCCCACAGTGAAAAATCCTGGCTACGCCTCTGCTTCACTGTTTATGTAACTTCTCCTGTACAAAACTAGTCCCACCAGCAACTTTACACTCTGCAGATATATGACTACCAATTAATCAAGGTCTTACTGTCAGTAATACTACAATGTGTCATGTTATCCGTTTGATTATTATTTTTTATTATCGGTACTAAATTATTATTGTCTCTGTTTCGCGAGACCACAGCATGCAAAAGAAAAATCGTCCAGCCCAGGCCTGTGCTTGACGGAGGCAATTGCATAAACATCCGTTGCCTAATTGCCTTGGTGCCCTTGAAAAGTTCCCATATAAATTTTTAATTTTCTCAGGTGCCTTTTCTTAATGAGAAAATGCCTTGGGTACCCTTACTTTCACTAACGAAGCAATCAGGCCTGTTTTTATTCCCTTTGTGCTGGTACCTCATCGTGTTGAGCTAGGTCTCAAAGACGTGGATCTCTAGGCCAACTTAGATACACTCTATTTCTGGTTTGTAGTTAAAGGTTCACGATATACAAAGTATTCATGCTTTTATGTTACACCTTATGATTTTTATAAAACGATTCACATGTAAGAAATAATTTTGTGCATTCTTTTCGCATAATTTGTTTTCTTAAAAAAATAACAGTCTTCAGGAACGCCCACAAAAATAGGTCACTTGTGCTAACATGGCTTGATTCTCAATGTGACATCATATTCATTACATACATGTAATGTTTCCTGAGCTATTCCACAAAACAATTGTTCTGGGATTGGGTCTGCCAAAGGAATGACAAATATGTGTTCTTCTGTTAACAAATTCATTCTTGGTTGTAATCCATGTGATGTCACGTTGAGAATCCAGCCATTGTTAGCAACTTTTTGTGGGCGTTCCTGAAGACTGTTATTTTTTAAAGAAAACAGATTACGCAAAAGTACACAGGAATGCAAAAAATGATTTCTTCCAAGTGAGTCGTTTTATAAAAATTATAAGGTGTAACATAAAAGCATGAATACTTTTTATTTCAGTGAACCTTTAAGCTAGAAAAACCATTGTATCATACCAGGGGGTTGAATTTTACACTGGACCACAGGCCAGAGGCCCGAGGCCCGAGGCCCGAGATTTTAGCATTGGGCCAATAAACTTACATCTGGACAAGTCCGGTGGTCTTGTGTTTTCAATGAAATATTAATACCTCACTGTGTAATATCTTTTCCAAAAAAAAAACACCATGAAAAATGATGTTCAAAATGTTGACTTTGAATCTGATCAACATCTTTCAATTCTGTTGAGTATCAAAATATTCTTACCCACAAGACAAATGAGACAAATCTTCTCTTAGTGCTTTTTCAATTAAAAACAGTTTCCATTTGAAACTTTGTAGAAAGTTCTTTCTCATTAAGATTCTGGTCTTGTAAAATAAATTCTGGTCTGGTAAAAATTTTGAGCTACAAGCCCTGCGGCCTTGCGGAATTTTACCCCAAATTCGAGCCCCGCATACCCACCACACATTAGTATTTCTATATTGCTGTGAAGAGTTTTTTTCTTGTCTTTTATTATTATTATTACTATTGTTATTATTATTATTAAATATATGTTTCTGGTAATGAAACCAAGGGACCCTAAAAAGTGACTAGCACTGTGACCCGTAGACCTAAAGATACCTGTGTAGAGATATGATGGGATGGGGTAATGTGACCCGATTAAAAACAAAAACATAACAAAAAATTATTTCATATTATTTTATACAAACAGTAATTTACGCTCCTCTGAAAGCAACATCCAGGGTGGTGCAAAAAGAACTAAACCTAGCTACTTTAGACAAGAATGTTAACCTACAAACAGTTTTTATTTTTTTATACAACACAGTGAAGTATAGCTCTTCAATTGTACTGATTTTTGACCCTCGGAAAAAAGTATATCAATTTTATTGAGTTCAAAAGTTGACCATACATGTACATATGGTATAAGGCTTTAACAGAATTTTACAGATTTTTCTGAGGGCAAAAGAATCGGAAATGAGACTAAAATAGGAAGAATACATCAAGCCTGTAATACAAATAGCTGCCGAACTTCTACAAGTACATCATCATCATCATCATCATCATCTGGCGGCCGCAACCGAGATAGAATTCACTACACCACGCCAGAGGTCTTTGTCCGTCATTAGGTTTGGCAGGTCCTCGATTTCATGTTTGGTATCTCTGCTGATTGCATCAATGTAGTTGAAGGGTCTTCTTCCTCTGTTAGGGCACGGAAGTCTCCAAAACATGACATCTGATACAATCTGGTCTTTGGCACGGTAGCAGTGGCTGGCGAAGCGAACCCTTCGTTCAGCAACAGTAGCAGAGATCACTGGAACGTCACCGTAGACCTGTTCCTTGATCTTATGTTCGCACCATGAGATGTTTTGCACCCTCATAAGAAGCCTGGTGTATGTACCATCTAGACGGTATTGAAGCTCTTTCTTCATGGTCCAGGTTTCGGCTCCATATAGAAGACTGCTCTCTATACAGGCTCTGAAGAAGGCCAGCTTTGTAAACTTTGACATATTTGATTGCCAGATGGTATGAAGCTTAAGTACATGTAGACAGCTATAATGTGAGAAGTTAATGATACAGACTAGTCGGTAAAAAATAGCCGTCGGGTATCTCTCACAGTGAGACAGGCAACTTGTTTAATGCTGTATGTGTGTACATAAACATTTAAATCATTTTTCGTACCACAAAATTGGTCGTCAGGTGATGGCGACGACGAGCCTGTGTCTACACAAGGTTTATTAGTTAGAAATCCAATTCAACATGACAATTATTTGAACAGTGTACAAAATGTCCACAAACTGACACACCGCCTTGCAGTAAATTGATGCTTCAATGCCAGTAATTAATTCCGACTAATACGAGATGCAGCAGTAACAAAACCACCTTTTTACCTTTAACGTATTTTTGAAAGTAAGTGTTAAAGGGTCATTCCATGCCAACTCAACTGATGGCGGGGCTTAAATTTTTAGGGTTCCATATCTCAGAAACGGCAAGGAGTAGGAATCTAAAATTTTGTGTTTGTTCATTGCACCCATAGAGGATTATTTAAAAAAATAGCAAAATCTGAGTCGGTCACTGCCAAACTTTTCAGAATTTTATGTGATTTGGCATGGAATGACCCAAAACATATTTGTGCAGGATACAGCACAGAGGCTGTTTTACATTATTGTCCTGTTAAAAAAATCAAAAGTAAAAAAAAAATAATAATAATAAAAATATACAGTAACCCAACAAACAACCCAACATCTCAACAAACCAACGAACAAACAAACAAAAAAACAAGAAGCAGAATTAAACCCATAAAGAAAAAGGGGTAAAATTACTCCCCAGCAAATTATACATGGGAAAAATAACACACAATACATACAGTTTTACTTAAACCAAAGAAATCCATCAGACTATAATATTTGTAAGAGTTGACAATATTTTAGACGATAAATATTGGCAACAGTACCAACTTTACACGAGACTTTCAGAATAAATTGAACGAATAATAGTAGGTTTTCCTGGCAAATTTCAACAAAAACTAATTCAATTGAACACCGGACCCGACATTAAATCAGGGCTCATGCTAAGCACTAGCCCGGCGTACATTGTCTAGTAAAAACTGCTGTGGGCTAGTAAACACCACTTCTCAACTTGCCCTGTGGGCTACTAAAAACTGTGCGACTTACTTGTTTAAATGCTCATATTTCTTCCATTTCAGATGTGAATAATACATTTTAGAAATGTGTGAATTTATTTTTGAGTGTGTGAGTGTAACTTCATTTGACCATTAAACTGGTTGTGATCGCTATTTTGTGTTCATTGCACCCATAGAGGATTATTTAAAAAAAAATAGCAAAATCTGAGTCGGTCACTGCCAAACTTTTCAGAATTTTATGTGATTTGGCACGGAATGACCCAAAACATATTTTGTGCAGGATACAGCACAGAGGCTGTTTTACATTATTGTCCTGTTAAAAAAAAAAAAAGTAAAAAAAATAATAATAAAATAAAAAAATACAGCAACCCAACAAACAACCCAACAACTCAACAAACCAACGAACAAACAAACAAAAAAACAAGAAGCAGAATTAAACCCATAAAGAAAAAGGGGGAAATTTACTCCCTAGCAAATTATACATGGGAAAAATAACACACAATACATACAGTTTTACTTAAAACAAAGAAATCCATCAGACTATAATATTTGTAAGAGTTGACAATATTTTAGACGATAAATATTGGCAACAGTACCAACTTTACACGAGACTTTCAGAATAAATTGAACGAATAATAGTAGGTTTTCCTGGCAAATTTCAACAAAAACTCATTCATTTGAACACCGGACCCGACATTAAATCAGGGCTCATGCTTAGCACTAGCCCGGCGTACATTGTCTAGTAAAAACTGCTGTGGGCTAGTAAACACCACTTCTCAACTTGCCCTGTGGGCTACTAAAAACTGTGCGACTTACTTGTTTAAATGCTCATATTTCTTCCATTTCAGATGTGAATAATACATTTTAGAAATGTGCTAATTTGTTTTTGAGTGTGTGAGTGTAACTTCATTTGACCATTAAACTGGTTGTGATCGCTATTTTGTGTTCATTGCACCCATAGAGGATTATTAAAAAAAAAATAGCAAAATCTGAGTCGGTCACTGCCAAACTTTTCAGAATTTTATGTGATTTGGCACGGAAAGACCCAAAACATTGTGCAGGATACAGCACAGAGGCTGTTTTACATTATTGTCCTGTTAAAACAATAAAAAAGTATTAAAAAAAAATAATAATAATAAAAATATACAGTAACCCAACAAACAACCCAACAACTCAACAAACCAACGAACAAACAAACAAAAAAAACAAGAAGCAGAATTAAACCCATAAAGAAAAAGGGGGAAATTTACTCCCTAGCAAATTATACATGGGAAAAATAACACACAATACATGCAGTTATACTTAAAACAAAGAAATCCATCAGACTATAATATTTGTAAGAGTAGAAAATATTTCAGACGATAAATATTATAAGTTGGCGACAGTACTGACTTTACACGAGACCTTCTGAATCAATTGAACAAATAAGGTTTTCCTGGCCAATTTCAACAAAAAACTAATTCAATTGAACACCCGACCTAACATTAAATCAGGGCTCATGCTAAGCACTAGCCCGGCGTACATTGTCTAGTAAAAAATGCTGTGGGCTAGTAAACACCACTTCTCAACTTGCCCTGTGGGCTACTAAAAACTGTGCAACTTACTTGTTTAAATGCTCATATTTCTTCCATTTCAGATGTGAATAATACATTTTAGAAATGTGTTAATTTATTTTTGAGTGTGTGAGTGTAACTTCATTTGACCATTAAACTGGTTGTGATCGCTACCATTAGTATCAGAAAGATGCATTTTTATGACAATGCATGTTTATAATTTGGGCAACAAAAACTTCCTGGGGCAAGTGCATGTAAAATGCACAGTTTACTAGCCCCTTGGGCTACTTTACAAAAAGCTTAAGCGCAAGGCCTGTTTAATTTTGTTTGAAACTGCATCAGCACTCAGCCATCAAAATTCAACAGTTTAGCATTCATTGGTCAAATAAGATCATTTAAATTCATTAGGTCAAAAACATTCCATTTTGTAACAGCCAGCAGCAAGAGGCTGGTCAACCAATTAATTGCACAATAGACCGCTTGCGTCACATGACCTGTGGTGGGTATTAAATGTAAACAAACACGATGTCCTCATCAATAATTTCATGCCAGTAATTTATGACTGCTACGTAATGCAGCAATAACAAAATCAGTTTTATACCAACCATTTCCAAGAGTTAACAACATTTTAGACGATAATATTTAACACTAACAATAGTGTCAACTTTCTAATTTTTGTTTTACCCAGACCTACACCAATTTTTGTTACTGCACTGTAATACTCAGTACTTTTCCGGAGTCCTGTGAAAAAAAATCACAGACATATTACTCGAGTGGGATTCGAACCCACAACCTTTGCCTTCAGTAACATGGATTTTTTTAAAGGACTCAGGAAAATACCAAGTATACAGTGCTTACCACCATCAGTGTATGGGTAAAACACAAATAAAATTCTTTATCCCCAATGCAAATATTTAACATCCTATAAATGTAACAACTTAAAAAGACACTTTCATAATAAATTTAAAGGTAAAATACAGGATTGGTATTCATCCAATTTTTTGTTTAATTTATATTTAGTATCATTTTGAAAGCTTAATGGTTATAAAATTCATACCAGTACCAATCTTCCATAGAAATATTTGTCAAAGTCAAGAAATTAGAATTTGGAGACCCCAACTTTAATTTTGATTATAACAACCAAAATTAAGGACATTGTGTTTACATGCTGAAAAGTGTGCAGTTTTGCATTCCTTTCTCTCAACTCGGAAGACGAATTGAGCCCAAATTTTCACAGATGTGCTTTTTCATGTGTATTAAATCGCACAAAGTAAGAACACTTCACTATCAGCTTTATCAATCCTATATTGACCTAAAAATAGTTGGTAAGACATCTGCTCTAGAATGGTGGGGTCGTGGGTTCGAATCCCACCCGAGGAATATGCCTGTGGATTTCTTTCACAGGACTCAGGAAAGTATACAGTGCTTTATTATTATTAATTATTATTTTTGTTAATTATTCTGGTTGTGAAGCCAAGGATTCTCAGAAAAGCAAACTAAATCACTATACTACCTAAGAACCCCATGGAGAGAAGACAAGGAAGGAAGTTTCAGTTTTAGATGTGGGAGGAAAACCCCAGAGAACTATTCCGGAGAATAGCCCACGCAATCAGGTAGGGACTGAAAAATCCAATCCACATAGTGCCCTTGGTGGGATTCGAACCGGGGTCCCTGAGGTGGAAGGCGAGGAAAGATACCACTACACCAACCTGACCACCCTTAACACACATCGGTGTATGGGGCAAAAAATACAAATAATAACGAATAATAGTTTGGTAAAATGTGTTGTGAGACCTATCAGCGTGAAGATGATGTAAAGAACATTTATAGAAGAGAGAAATACCTTCTGCAGAAACATAATCCAAGATCCACGATGTTATAAGAAGGAAGCCAAGACGAAAAACCATCTTTCCTCCACCTTGAGGTGACCTGATGCTCTTCTCCATCAGTAAAGGTCACAAGCTTCAAGTCTGAATTTCTTAATACTAGTTGCCTACGTTGAAAACCAGCATTACAAACAACTTGCTACATGAAAGAAGATTCCATCACTAAAAGTCACAAGCTTCAAGTCTGAATTACTTAATACTAGTAACTACAATGTAGAAGATGCATCCGTTGATGAGCTGGAGACGTCAAATGTTCCTTATGAATGGACTTTACAAACAGGCTCTACCGGATACACTGGGAGACCAGGCACGTACATGTAATGCCTGTACCAACAAGCTAACCACACATTTCCATTAGTCACATGCAATTCAACTCTTGCAACAAGAATTGCCTTCCAATCTCCAATGACAATCCACAGCCAAAAGAGGGCGCTATTCACTTGTAAAACTTCTTTGATTCCTGTTTGGTCATCTTATAATCAAAACATCATACAAGTTTCAAAATATATATGGCAGAGAATCAGATCATCACACAGTGATGGGAGCCATGATGATAATGATGATTTAATGCATTCCAAATTTTGTTGTGCAATCTAATTCCCACAGGGACTGTGTCTCAGAAAGACCATGGATTTATTTTCTAATCAAATGATGCTGGCACAAGGTAAAATAAGTCCTTGCAGCTAATTGAAATTGTCAAATTTTCTGACGAATAACCTCCAATTCTTAATGGATGCATTTGTTATTAGTTTCAACATCACCTAACACCTTTAGAATCAGTTCACATCCAATCGACTCAAGTTAGAACAACCTCAAGTTTTATGATGTATTTTTAATGCATTCCAAATTTTGTTATATTTGTCTATAAAAACAATTTCAAATGAAAAAAAGGAAACGTGTGAGATTTTTTACACAAAATCTAAAAATAGAAGCCAAGTTGAGATCTTCCCTCGCTATTGTTACATTTATGTTTTACCCAAACACCATAGTGTTTAAAACTATCAGGATCGGGCTTTGTTTCTGATGTACAGGGACTGGGGGAGGGTGCCCCCATCTATTTTTTCCAAAGTTTACGACCGATTTTCATGAAACTTTCCACAGTGTTCCTTTAACCACGGTTGTTCTACATGATGACATCAAAACAATTTTTAAAAATGGTCAAAAGGGGGCGCTTTTTACTGTTTTTTGTCCGTTTTGGGTTAAGAATTGTGTTTTCCCCATGGATAATTTATGCATTTTTTGTCAAAATGATTTTAACTTGGCAAACTTGTTCATTTGAACATGATCAATACACAGTCTATAATCCATTAAATTATCCCATTTTAGGGAAAGAGGGTGTTTTTGCATTTTACTTAAAAATCAAAAGGCCTGCTCCCCAGGGAGCATTGGTAAGGCGTAGAACTTGACAAATCTATATTTTTTCTGGCCTGATAAGTGAGAAATTAGCAAAATATTATTGTTAAAAAACTTGATGTTAACTGACCCCCTAAAATACATGCTGAAAACAAAAAATCCGAGATGACCGGCCATTTTGAATTCCCAAAAGCATTTCACATTATTATGTGACTCATCACCGTCACTTCTCTGGCAAAAAAAAAATCAAAAACAAGTGGAAATTAAGTTTAAAAAGTAAGATAAAAATCACTAAAAAAAATAAAAAAATTGTGTGACCCAAGGGTTAAAAAAAATGGTTGCCATGGCAATAGCTAACCCCTGTATCAATGATTTGTTTTTGTCAATCTGACCCTATAATATACTTAACGAAATGTCCGAAAATGTCGACTAACCTTAAAAAGTACAAAAAAGTTAAAGGCAAAAATATGGTAGGGGGCACATTATGCCCCCCCACCCCCAATCCTCATAGGATTAAGCATTGTACACTCGGTACTTTCCCCAGCTCTGTAAAGAAATCCACAGGCATATTACTTGGGTGGGATTCTAACCCACGACCTTTGCCATTCTAGCGCAGTATCCTACCAACAAAGATATCAGTAGGCCTACAACTACAGTTTCATTCAAATGATAATAATAATAATAACCACAAACGCTTCTTTTTACAGATGGTAGCCTTGTCACCCACATGATTTCCATCTGGCCATCATTTTAAAAAAAGCAATAAAGTAACCTCACCATTTTTAAGAAGACAAAAATATCCGAAGGATGTATATCAACAAAAATAAAGCGACCGTACCTACTACACACTAAAAAATCCCCCTGACCCCCAAATACAAGAGGTGTGACTGGACATTTTTATTTGAAAAGCCGGGGCAAAGACATAATTTACCAGTTCTGCAAAAATCAGTCCACTATATACCAAAGACATTTAGGGGAAACAAAAGCAAAAGGAAATTTACTTACTTTTCATATTCGCCTTGGCCGTCCACATTAATAACAGGTAGATGTTGGACTGATGGTGTGCATGATCTGTATGCCTCAGAGGTTTACGGGTTGATGGGTTGACATCGTTGGATGATGGCATACCTTTCTGCTTGCATCATAAGAAAAGTGGTTGAATTTAGATACAACTAACACTATGAAAATCTTCGCTGTGAAAATGGGGTGAAATCTGTTTTTCTCAGTGAAATTGTAAATCCACATTTTCACCTTGTTTTCAAGGAGTTCTTTTCTATCTAGCAAGAGAGTAAGTGTTTCACCATGGTTTCACTGTGTTTTCACAATGCTCTGCTACTGGAAAACAGCCCAAGGCTATCTTGGGTGTCTGTGTAGTGTGGTTTAATTTCAAGGAGTATTCACGAAGTATTTAAGTTGTCCTTGGCATGGGCACAGCTTGATAATTACTGTTTGATAAGGGTAATTTGTCAACCTGTATAGTGGTCTCACCTTGTTTGAGGTCAGCAGTACAGGATTGATCCCAATCAAAATTACTCTGCTCCAAAACATTATTTGCCCTTTTGCAATGATGGGTCCACCCATCACACACACATTCCTTCTTCCAGGAGAGGGTCCACTTTTACTCATCATATTGAACAGTTACTTTGATTTAGCAGTGCAAACACACGCATTAGGCCTATTGCACTTCCATCGCTCTGCAAAATAGGCCTATAAGTATGTTTTGTAATTCCCATGGCAGTTTGTTCTTCATCCAACGATAACGCTGTTTTGGGGGGAATAAAATCTAATGGCCGGACAAGATCATGGGTAGATACTTTATCAGATATTAATAGCAAGACACGAATATCACAGAACCCACTGTTTAAAGATCCACTGTATTTTCGTCATAAGTTCATTGATTGTTTCTTTTGGAAATCGATCATGAGAATCAGATTCTTTTTGAAGGAAATGTAGCCAGCGCAGATAACTTAAAGTTTTAGATAATCAGCACATTTTCATATATTTTTGTATCTCCATGTTGGGGTAAACCACATGACAGTATGTCTGTTATAACTTTACTTCCTCTCATGGTAACTGGGTCTAAAAACGGGTGCCATTGCAGACAGATGGATTTGTATGACTTCCATGAAATTCTACAATATGTAGATGTTTATTTGGGGGATAAGAATGTAAACTTGGACTTTTATTGTTCAAATTTACATCTTCCTAATCAGCTTGTCCATACAAATAAAAAGAAATTCACAATTTCTCTGTAGAGTTACTGACACTGTATGACCATGGAGCTACCTCCATGGTATGACAAATAGATGTAACCACCTACTAGACTATGTTTACATTTGAAACCCAGTTGTAACACAGCTAATCACCCCCATGAGACTATGGACTGGGGCAGTAACATTCCTGAGAGTTATACACCAATTAAATTCACTGAGACCAGTCAATGGTGTGGAGGCTATCTTTTTTTCAGGGTGGTTTAAGGAAATTGCAATTCCGTGAAATTCACAGAGGCCAGTAGATGGTCTGGGACTATCTTTTTTCAGGGTGATTTAAGGGAGTTCCAATACCGTGAAAGCTAGGTGAATGAGAAAAAATTCCCTGAACTTCAAGGAAATCCCGATTTCACAGAGGTTTCAGGGTGAAGATTTTCATAGTGATAACCCTCTCGTTACCGAATTATTTTGACAAAACAACCGCTGACGACCGCATTGTTTGACCACTCAAATGTGAAGCATACATTCTTACACAACAGAAAGCTTTCATTCAGAGGCCAATTTTACAATCTCTATTATCACCTTGAATATATTGTTGTACAGCAAAATAAGTAACAAAAAATGTCTTAGGCCGTGTCCAAATTAATCCTTAAGCAACTGCACGCATCTTCAACGTAAGTCATTTACTCACTGAACCGGCAGGGAAAAGCCACCGGTTTTCATGCAAGATTTAGAAATCTTGATACAACTTTCGTTGTGATTATTTTTTGTGTTTACAAGTTTGGTTTGTTTTGTAAAGGATAAAATTATCTCTCGAATGATTTACACATTTGTGTGTTTGCTTTTACTAGTTTGAAGCTTTGAGCTTGTAACTTTAGATAAGACACAACAACTAAATTAGTGAGCCTGTAATGTGTATTTGGATTGCATTAGCATAGTATGGAAAGTTGTGCACACAACTTTTTCAACTGTAGCGTCGTTTCAAACCAGAAAAAAAAGTTAAGAAAGTGATTGAAATAAATCAAACCATACCTTTGGAAGTGACCAACAATGCCTTTAGTATTACAGATAATAATTGTACTCCTTTGGTGTGTAAACTCCTTGTAATAATGTGTAAAAACATCGCAAAAGCACAACAAAAAGTAAGCATTGTTGCCGTCCGCTGTGTACATTATTGTGCGTATAATGCATTGTACGTACAATAAGGTCAATACTACAAAGAGAAACTAAATCGCTGTGACTTTGAATTCCGACCTTTGAACCTTTGGAAGTGGATCATTCTATTTTTTCAATGGTAACCATAGGTTATATTAGGACCAACGTGGTCATCAGATCACGCTCTATCTACGGCTGTTTGGTGTGATCCGCTAGCATGTGTAAAACCCAAGATACAAAGTGTTTTGTAATCTCGGGCGGTTTCGGGCGGTTCAGTGAGTAAAAGGCCGGGCGGTTTAAGGGCGGTATAGTAACTAAAGGTTAATGGCTTCGGCAGTGGCTATGGCCGGAATGCCGAGGATTCCTATTCTTCAATGTTGTCGTTGCAGCCAGCAGCCATAGCTGTAGCCGAAGTCGCTTGATTCCAACACGGCCATACTTATTGAATTCTCTTTCATATGATCCCAAAACAACTGAGGTCGCGTCCAATAAAAGTCCAAGTTCTTAGTCTTTGTTTCCTCAGAGTCATCTCTAAACTAAAAATAAATATTTTTTTGTACAAAACCTTTTGGCTCTCCATAGGTGTTTGGCATTTTGGATCTTTCCACTCCAATTTGATGGGATTGCATTATAGCAACATTATGTTTTTTACCATCACTGGAAAGATCTGATCTTTCTCTTCAACTATAGTAAGCTTGGGTATTGAGGGTGAACATGGACAAAACTATACATTTATAACAAATGGCCTTTATGCTCACCAGGCTGTAGTGTTTTTTGTGTGTCAGCTTGGGCAACAAAAGTCACCAATGGTAAAGAAGAGGGGTATGAGTGCAGTGGACTAAACTTGCCTATGGTAAGGAAAGGGTTAATAGAGAAATATTGTTAAGCTTTTGATGAGCATGTTGCTGCAAGAGATAATTTTTCATTAAATGCATCTTTGAAAGGAGTAGGCCTCTTCCAAGGAGTAGGCCTCTTCCACATGTCCATTTAAGTTTTGTGACCGTGATCACATTTCAGTTAAGATTCATCTCGACAAGCTTTATTGGTGGGCATGTGACAAATATTGATATTCAGTATAAAAAGTGATCAAAATTCTAGTATGGCTTTATTGTAACGATTGGCCCGACCCGTCAGCAAGAGGGCGTCAGCACGACTCCGGAGTGGAGTCGGCCGATGATGGAAGAGCGCTGACACGGCCCCGGCTGGAGCCGTGTTATGGAGCAGCTTCCTTGAGGGCGCTACAACACAACACCGTGTGGAGTTGTGTTGTAGCGAGCCCCTGCTGAATGGTCGGGACACCCGTTCTGCTGGGAAGACGTGATCTATTCTTTTTCTTGTTTTGGCTTTGTTTATGGTAAGACGAGAATAAAGAAAGAGGAAAAAACGAACAGGAATTGTTTCTTCTGTGTGTGTTCTTCTGTGTCATGCCGAGGAGGATCCTACAAGAATAAAATCTTGTTACAATATACATAGAGCTAGCTCTATGGTTGTGTCGTATAATGGGGTGTGATCCCTGGCCACATGGCAGTAACTGGTTGAATGGCTTCTGACTGGCACCCCACGAACAAAGATATTGGCAAAATAGGGAGACCACCAACATTAGGGCTGAATAGACCTACATGTATTGCGCAACCAATGTTTACATGTCATCACGTGACCTATTGTGGGTACTACGTCATCTGAGCTGATGGCAAACTAAGTGCAAATACATGCTGTGAACGGCAGAGTCACACCAAAAGTCGGCTTTTGGTAATAATAACACAGTAAAGTTGTACATTACTCTTTCATAAACTACCGGTATTCTACTGCAAAAGAGGTTTATTTTGAGTTATGCACTACTGGCGTTTGACAACTATGTAGCCACCCGTCTGTTATTTTGTTTGTAATGTAGGCCTAAATCACTGTAAGAAAGGGTAAAGAGCGTTGA
Source organism: Marthasterias glacialis (assembly GCA_911728455.2). Taxonomy (NCBI): domain Eukaryota; kingdom Metazoa; phylum Echinodermata; class Asteroidea; order Forcipulatida; family Asteriidae; genus Marthasterias; species Marthasterias glacialis. The sequence goes on along the minus strand of OU452220.1, from coordinate 29,739,088 downwards.
AAAAGTGAGCATTTATACCTAGCCTTGTGAAATTTCAAATAGACAAAGGAATCACACGGTTTTGGAAAGCAATTTCTTTGGATGATTCAGCTTCAAAACTTTGAAATTCTTGTGTTGAAAAGTGTGTGACAGCGGTCGTCTGGCCCAAATGTTCTGTCGTGCACTACTGCACAATTATACGTTACTTGTTCAATTTTCAAGACTTGCTGGAACTGATCCTTTCTGGCTCTACTCAGCCACTCGAAGGTCTCTGATACAAACTCTTGAATATTTTTCACAAATTTTGTGACAGAAAAGCCTCGATCAAACAAACAAATGCAACAATCATCATGTACCGTACCACACTTGCCTACGGACGACGTCGTGTTTGTTTACATTTAATACCCACAATAGGTCAGGTAACGTGGGTGGCGCAATCGGTCTATAGCTCAGTTGGTAGAGCGTTGATCGGTATCTAAAGCCGGTGGTTGCAGGGTCAAATCCCGCTCCAGTCAATTAATGAAAAATTTACCCAGTCAGTTTCCCTTGTGATTTATTGCTAGATACCTGTAAAACATCTAGTCAATTACAGTGTTTTGCTGTTAACTGCCTTCATTTAAATGTATGACTTATGTATTTGAATGTTTGCAAGAAATTTACCCTTAAATGGAGTTTTGGTGTTTTGTGAAATAATGTCATTCAAGCCCCCAGACATGCCAGATTTGTATTTGGAATTCCTTTTAGGGAAGTGACAAGATACACTGCAAGGTGTAGTCAATCCCTTCAAATTCTATAGGCTCTGATTGTTTGTGCATTTCAAACAAATGTGTTTGAAATGTTCAAAGAATGGAATTTACCTTTTAATGAATAGGGCATCTCCATTACCTGTCAGATCATTTTGCGAATCTCAGTCATCTACTTGTTGATGGGTAGATCTCTTTGGATATGTCAAACCTTGCTGCCCGAAAACAAAATACAATTTACCAAAGTGAAGCAAACTAATTATTAAGCAATGATAATTTCATCAGTTTTTCCTTAAAGGGGCTGTGTCATGCAATTATAGCAGGCCTGTGGCAGTGCATGGAAAGATGAACTCTCACAACAACGTGCGCATCTGCAGTAGCACATGCGTGCTTTGTTGTCAAAATCACAATGGGTGCCATCTTTGTCAAACTGCGATATGTGACCGCCGGTGCACACGTGCACGTTGTAACTGGGTTTATCCATTTACTGCTGTAATCATGACAACACAGCCCCTGTAACTAACACTAGAGGTTAATGTACATTTCTTCTTATCTTTTGAAATTGTTTCCAAACTCTCGAAATGAGAACTTGAAAACAAAAATTTGTATGCCAGGCAAAATGCTAACAGGGCCTGATTCTTCTGAGGTTTAAAACCCTTAAATGAGTGACGTCGTCAGCAATGGCTTCCACGTTTTCATTGTCCTAACCACATCAAAATCTCCAGCCAGCTCATATTCCATGGTATCCTAAGCTGGACTATGCCACTTATCCTAGAGGGGGTTTCAACCAACTGGGGTCATGACAGTGGCTTGGACAGGAGGGGGCAATTAACAAAACTACTCCATGACTTTGTGTACAAATCAGTATGACTACACTGTACATTATCAAAGACATCTACATAGTGTTCCCCCCTTGAAGAAATTGGAACCATCTGTTGGTTTCAAAGGGCTTGCATGTTAACGCTTCTGTATATGTATAAACTTCTACTTCTATCTCGTTACTCGGCAGGATCCTCAAGTTAGGACATAAACGCCAAGGTGCAATCATAGTTAAGTGTCTTGGCTCAACCGACACAAGTGCCCGGACGGAGACTCGATCCCTCATAGTGATGACTCAGCCACCAGAACTTGGATTTGGTGCGCTAGACCACTCGGTCTCGGCCATGACACGCTAAAAGTTAGCCCCATACATTGTGCCAATACGCTGGACTCCCTCCGCTTCTTGGCCCAACGAACCCTGTCCTCTAAAACCAGACATCAACTTTCAAATCGAGACTTACTTTTTTGGGCAAATTTATCCCTCAATGATTGGTCGTCGTTGCTGTCAGACATGTCAGACTCACAGGCAGAGTCTGTAGAAGATTTCCGCATGATCCCCCGTGCGATAAATCCTTGGCTTTTGCTGGAATTTTATGTCAAATCTCGGTGACATAAGCCCATGTCAACAACAGCGGAGGAGCCATGATGGTTGTTGTGTATTCCTGCACTAGTCTTTTTCGTGTCGCTATGTTTGTGTATTCGTTCGTCGTGCCGTTGTCCGTAGCCGAATGTTAACAGACAATGTAAACGTTGCAAGAAGACTGCTGGAATAAAGACTAGTGCAGGAATACGACCCGCGCTGAACAGCAACCATCATGGCTCCTCCGCCATTATTGACATGGGCTTATATCACCGAGATTTGACATAAAATTCCAGCAAAAGCCTAGGATTTATCGCACAGGGGATCGTGCGGAAATCATCCCCAGACTCTGCCTGTGAGTATAACATGTCTGACAGCAACAACCGACTGATCATTGAGAGATAAATTTGCCAAAAAAATTTAAGTCTCGATTCGAAAGTTGATGTCTGGTTTTAGAGGACAGGGTTCATTGGGCCAAGAAGCGGAGGGAGTCCAGCGTATTGGCACAATGTATGGGGCTAGATAAAAGTATTAATCATTCCCTGGGTTCTATGATTTCTATTCTTGCATTTGAAACAAAATTTACCCAAATGAGCACAAGTTGGTTGGAGTACAAGTCAAGTTGATGTGACTTGGACTGGGAGTATGAGTTGGTTGGAGTGATAGTTGGTTCGAGTACGAGTTCGTTGGGAGTACGAGTTGGTTGGGGTAGGAAAGAGTTTAGACCCAGTAACATTTGGCGCTGTACTCCTTTTTTCAGACTTTGACATCATCGGTCGAAGCTAGTACGACCGATAATGTCAAAATCTAAAAAAAGGAGTCGGTGCGCCAGTTACTGGGTCTAGAAAGAGTTGACATAAGGTCTATTGTCGATCAGTTGATTTCAACAGGTTGCATCCTGCGCTGAGGCATGATGGGATAGGAAAGGGATCATGTTTCTTGCTGCACAGTTGCCACTGCCCCCTTTGTCTTCCCATCATGCTTTGCGCTATTTCGTCGTAGCGCGATGAGCAATAAACCTTATGTCTCTTCTACAGTTAACCAAACTTCAAATTCAAAGGCGCAAAGCAAGTCAACACATAGTTTTAAACCAGGTCCTGGTGTCCTTTGCCGAATACACCAGAAATTTCTTCAAATTATGTGAGTACAAATTATGTTCAATACTTAAATCTTGAGACAAAAACATTCTCAACTCACCATCGTTATTTCTTAGTAGCTTTTATCCGCTGAGTTACGGTGAAAACACAATTTGAAGGACAGGCGTCTTCAAAACGCGATGTGGAATATAGTGCGCCCTCTACAGTTTGCACATTATAGGCAATTTTCGCAGTGCATGTTGGGAAAAAGGTCGATAAGTTTTTAGTCGTCTCGCACCCGCGAGCGCCTGCCGATTTGGTCGGGTTTGCAGATCAGCAATCTTTAAACATATCCCCGCGTTTACGGCAAAGGCCAGTCAATATTTTCACTTTCATATCGGCCTTTTACGAGCCTTGGGTTGTAAAGGGATAATTTTAGGTTGGGAACAGGTTTGGCTCAGTGGTTTCTTTCCCTGCGTTTCACCTCTGTGAACCCCGGTCCGAATCCCGGAATGGAGCCTTGCACGTGGATTTGGCTTTCAGTCCCTACATGATTGCGTGGGTCGGGGTTTTCTTTCCAGCACATCTAAAACTGACATTTCTTCATCATCTTCTCTACACAGGTATCTTCAGGCCTACGGGTCCCAGTGAAAGTCACTTTTGAGGGTCCCTTGGTTTCATTACCAGAAAGATATAATAAATATACTATTAATAATTTCTACTTTAGGACGTTATGTCGATCCGAAATAACTTATCTGATGAAGTTGATATTTCGGTTTGTAATTGGATGTCAGTGTTCTTATCGGGATGACTATCTTACTTGTCTGTCAGATTTTGTTTTTCTGAGATCATCTCAGGATCTCATGAAATAGATGACACCATCTCAAGGGGTCACCGTATCGAACTGTTACTGACTATCGATCGGGCCTTGTAAATAATTTGGCCCTGTGGGTAATGCGTTGCTAATTGCAACCTTGCGTCGAGACCAACATAACCTTGATTGACCTGATCAATAATCACAGATTGCCTTTGTACTTAATTAGAATCAATATCAATTTCAATACACTTTGTATTATTTATAATTATATTCACCATGACTGATCTTCGCAAGGTTTGTCTAATAAACTGTGCCGTGACTGGTTATTATATAAAATTTCGGCCGCAGAGGAGGATGGGGAATGAATTAAAAAAAACTCTCTTACAAAAGTGTTGAAGATTCACGCAGTTGTCTGTTACTACAACCGTAGAGTATTAAGTGCTACAACAAGCAAGATGTGGTTAATTCAGTTCTACCTAACAGTTTCTGTACTATCAACTGGTTATGATTTAAGCCAAGCTGTATGCTCACCATGTCCGTTCCAATGGATGGAGAACCAAAACTACTGCTACCGATATTTCCCTGAGAACCTCTCCTACGATGAAGCTGAGATGTTCTGTAAGCAGTTCAGCCACACCGGACATGTTGCCGAACTGGCCAAAGTCACGAGCCTTGAGGAACTCACCTTCATCATGGAGTATATTGATGCAGTGTTTAATCACCCGCTCATTACACATGCACAAAACTACATCTGGTTAAGCAACCGCACAGAGAGTGATTATGGTGAGAACTTAGTTCCCTTTATCGTTTAGGTTTGTAGTAATGTGCTCTTCCAAAAAATAATCCATGTTATGTCGATAGGTTTTATCAAATGATGGAACCAGTGGTGCCAATCTGTGTAATTTTCAGTCTGAGCTTTTTGAGGGCGTTTAATAAGTCTACCAAATTAATTAGGTCCCATCCAGCGTATGAAACAAGCTATAAATGGTATGAGTATTATGTTATCTGGCCTTTATAATGTATAATCATCGCCTTCACTGGTGACGGGAAATTCTGAGGGTGGGCCTGGGGGTTGATCCTGTGTGCCATTCCCCTGAAAGAATTTACACCCGTGGATGGATGGAACAAAACATGACAGTGCTATTTGGATGTTGCAATAATTCCAACTGTTTCAATTTCTTTGATGTAGGTTTTGAGTCGCATGCAGATCTGATTCTCTACAGAAGACTTGGTGAACGCAATGACGGTACATCGTGTGGTTCGGATGTGTTCAACAACACTGAGTACAAAATCGTCGGTAACCAGAATCTTGTGAAGATGGTTCCCGCTCCCGACGTAGTTGATCACGCATGCGCTGTGTATGCACAGGCAGGCTCCTACCTAGATCTTGGCGACTTCACAGACACCTGTATTTCTGACCCGGGTCTTTGTAAATCTATGACGTGGTCTTTATGGCTCAAGATAGATACGTCATCAGGCTTCACTGATGCAAGATACTACATCAGCTCTGGAGGACAAACACGTGCGGCCAGAGGTATTGCGTTTTTGTACAAAAGTCCTGAGGATACGTTCTACATTATCCTGAAAACCAGACAGTTGCAGATTACACGTGAATGTGAAAGATCGAAGATACCACTGGACCGATGGTTTCATATGGTAATAGCAGTCGATCTTGCCACTTCGGCTGGTGCCAAACTGTTGTTGTATGTTGACGGGGTCTTATTAGCGGGAGATGATGTGAGAGTTGGCGAAACATATCAAGACGGCTGCACTAAGCTATACTTAGGCATGGCCAACACTTGTGGCACATTTGATATTAGCCTTTTTAGTGGGTCTGCTGCATACAGTAATCTGGCTGTATATAACGGTCTTCTGACTCAAGAACAGATCGACAGCATATACACATGCGGATTTCCGGGTAAGTCCTTTTTGTCAGTGCAATGTTCTACAACCTCGTCCCCATGGTTTAAACCTGATGAAAACTCCTTACTTGGACCCTGATTGGACAACGACTTTACAATATTAGCATATGTTGAACAGGCTATTAAATCTGGTACCGGGCAACGAGACTATGACGAAGATGTAAATTTTGAAAAGCAGCCAGACTATTCTAATTTGCATACGTATCAAAATTTTTAAAATATGCAAATGATCAAATACCAGGGTGAGAGAGCGGTCAACCTCGTACTGCTCGACACACCCCGGGGACGAGGTTGCATGTTCTATCGATCGATTTAATGCTGAAATAAAAAAAGATTTGTACAAATAGGGGACCATACATCACCGTTGGTAGGCCTATACATTTAGTTTTCATTTCACTTAACAACATCTGGTTGTAAAGCCAAGGATTCCCAGAAGCGAACTTGTAGTTGGTGTCTGTAATAATAATTATGTACAACAGGAATGTTTACATCTATGTTGCAATAACACTATAATTGTATACCGCCCTCTATTGACAAAGGTTTGATCAATGACCGCCATCTTGGAAGCACATGTATGTGCCTTGTGTCATTATTATTAAGCTGCTAGAATTAAAAACGATCATTACAGTGTCGTGTGGATATCATTTGCATACGTGAGCGGTTTATTTACATAATTATTATGAATAAGAATAGCTAAAACAAAACTGTCGCAAGCTTGTCGACACTCCCCCAAAGGAAAAAAAAGAAATAAAGAAAAAAAAAATAAAGAGAGAAAAATAAATAAATGAACAAACAAATAAATAAACGGTCTTTGTCATTACTAATTGATTGTTAGACTGTTAAAGCAAACAACAAGTTATTAGTCTCTGGTGTGTGTAGTGCTGAATTGACGTGCTGTAAAAGGTAACACTGGTTTCCCTATTTATTCTTTCGTTAGATTGACCATGAAAGTGAGGTGCTTTAGATTAATTCATATCATTATTAAATGGGCTGTGTCGTCATGATTATAGCGGTAAATGGAATAACTAAGCCACTACGGGCGCGTGCTCGCCAGCAGTCACATCGCGCATGTGCAGTGTCTGGGTGAGAGTTCATCATTCCATGCACAGCCACAGGACTGTTATAATCATGACGAGACAGCCCCTTTAATATACTTGTGATGTGTTGTTAGTGGTAATTAGTTTTTGCATTAACAAATACAAAATCACAACTGCCCATTTGGGATTCTGTCATTTCAATTTTTTTTTTTTTTTTTTTTTTTTTTTTGATTGGGAACTGGCAGTGCGCAGTCTGATTATGAAGAGTGATCTCGAGTACGAGTGCACGGCTAGCGACTCAGCTGGGCCCATCATTACGTGGAGTCTGTATCACAAACAAACCGATAGTTGGGAGAATTTAGATGCTCCAGTAAACGGCTACACGATCCAATCAGTGAATGTATCTACGTGTATGGTTCGCTCTACATTGGTGATTGACCAGTCACGTGGTTTTCCACTGACTGGAGACATAGTTGGATGTACAGCTAACAATGGGACACTCAATACATCGGCATATATGTACTTAGGTAAGTCTTTGTGTCATTGTCTCTAAGCTCGGACTATAGAGGGCGGTAGCGGATCTATGATAAGTCAAACATTAATATGCCTTATTTTTGACTCAATTTTTGGGGTAGATTGGGGGTCAAACCATTGAAATAGTGTGGTAAACCAGATGCAATTAGCATTTTAACAAAGCAGTTAACATACAACTTCTGAGGGTTTTACAATGTAATCAGTGTAACAAATTTGCTTTATTTTAGTGTTTTGAAATGACATATTATGTTCGTGCTTTCAAAATGGAATTAGTATTGCGCCCTCTTGCTGTCAAAAATACGGCTTATTTGTAATGAGAATGTGGATTTACACTCATTGACCACGATTAGAGTCTGCATGGGCGTACCCCTTTCCAAGTAAGGTAGACTGGCTCCCGGTCCTTACATCGTTTTCATTCTGACTGAATATAGGGACCGGTAGCGGGTAATGAAAATTAGCATATACATGGCAGATTTCTGCCAGGTATTTGCTAATTAGAATTGGCATATATGTCTACGTAATCCCACAATGCAATGCGGCCTTACATAAAACGTGATGGACATATAATCTCCCATCGTGCAGACCATGGAGGTAGAAATTACGCCAGTGAAAATGCTCTTCTACAGTTAGCTTGAATTTTGATGTTAAAGGTTGACTCACTATATGTCTGGGTGAAGGGTTACGATGCACACGTGTGCTAGTGTCAAACAACGACATGCACACGTCACGAGCATACCCAACGTCATCTCTAAAACTAGAAAATTATTAGTACGCCTGCGCAATCGAGGGCCTATCAAAAGTGCCACATCGGTAGTAGCTATACTGGTCCCTATACAGACAGAAGAGAACGATGTAGGGCAGGGAACCAGTCTACAAGTAAGGTTGACCAGCTCATTATTGACCACATCCCTAGTCAGGTCGACCCCTTAAACGGATTATGCTGACCGGGAAATGGGTTTTGCCAAAGAGACTTTTTAGAATGTATTTATCCTAGATAAGACAGCTTGAGGTATATGGAACGTACAAAAGCTAAGATCTTACACTGAATGATAAAGTCATATTTGCTCGCAATAGCAGCGGGGTTCTTTTTTAGTAACTTGATTCTGTAGACTTGAAAATGATTTCTTTTCGTTGTTATGCAGGAGACGGCGTTACAGTCGGCTTTCGTTATAATGCACCCGGTAAGTTATGCCTCTCTTACAGAAACAAAAATGAGAAACCAAATTTATAAACAATGTCCTTTTCATATGAACTCAACAGCGAGCTATTAATCTGGGAGGACAAGACAGGCATCATCTCTTGAGCCTCTTTCCATTAGACGCTCTGTCTCCTCATTAAGCCTCTAATATGAGTACTTTCATGGTATGTGCGCAGATGGTCTCTCACTGATTGTCCCTCATGTTTGCGCCTTGGATTCCAGTACACGCTATGCCTCATCTTCCTATCCCTTTACTGTTTTTGCTCCTTAGGTCAGCCCTGTCATAATCTACTAGCTTACAATCTACTCAAGTTCAAGAGAAATGCGGACAAATTTCTTCTCTCTTTTTAAATTAATTCTGGGGTGAACAAAGAAATTTACGGGAGCGGGATTTGAACCTGTGACCACCGGCTTAACGTACCGACGCTACTGAGCTATCCAGCCCCAATGCTGGCGGTCTCCCTATTTTGTCAATATCTTTGTTCTAGGTGCCAGTCAGAAGCCATCCAACCGGTTACTGCCAAAATACGATACAACCATACAGTTAGCTCTATGAATATAAACTTTAAATCATGCAATAAACCACACGAATAAAGCAATTGTCTCTATTTTCCTTATAGCTCTAACCCAAAGTAGCCCTGTGCCCTTGTTTTTGGTGATGATTTGCTTGTTTACTTGTTTCGTTTTTTTTCTTACTGATGTACAGGTTTAGCTATTTGGCCGGGGGGAGGTTCTGTTATTTACACTGGTCACCGTAGCAACCGTACTAATGGATACTGTGCAACTGATTCCAGTGATCAGTGTACGCTGGAACAAGAGAAATATCCCTTTATATGCAAAATAGAACATTAATTGTTTGTTGCACGTGTGTTACGCACCATTAAATCCAACATCGACCATAATGTCCCATAAACAAAATTGAACCATTACGTCCGACGCGTTGTGTCTAACACACCATTATGTCCGACCCTAACTGTCCGACTATATCCCTATGTCCTTGGACACGATGGATCGGACGTAATCGTTCGTCGGACACATCGTGTCGGACAGGACATGATGTTTTGAAAATTCGTCGCCGTTTTCACGATCCGGCGAAGCCGCGTACGCAGCAGCAAAACAGCATTTTTAGGAAAAGCGCTTTTGAAGTTTTCACATTTTGAAAATTGTATTTTGACCGGTCTTTTTTATTGAAAGTATGTAATATTTTCCAGTGATACGGTGGTGTATAAGTTAAATAACATGAACAGACACCTTTTTATTTCTTTTGATGTTTTGTTAAACAGCTGCTAAGCTCAGAAAAGATTCGTCACTTCGTGAAAACGCAAAATGCTGAGCACAACGGATTCGCCACACACAGGGCGCCATAAGTTTACACAAAGTACGCACATGCGCGGAAGTTGTTTACACACCATGCGCGGATTCGTCACTTCGTGAAAACACAAAACGCTGAGCACAACGGATTCGCCACACCCAGCCGCCATTCGTTTATACACACAGTGCGTGGATTCGCCACTTCGCGAAAACGCAAATCAGTGAAGCAAAACGATTCACAGATTTTGCAATTAGCGTAATTAGTAAGCTAAACACTTTTAGGACATAAAACTTTGCAGAAATGTTAAGGACACCAAATACATTAAGAAGTTTAAAAAAAACCAAAAACTGTCAAAAAAAAATGATTTTGGACGGATTCGCCGGTTCGTGAAAACGGTGACGAATTGTCGTCCGATTATGTCGGACATTAAGGTGTGCACTTACTAAAATTTTGGTAGGATTTGAAGTTTCACCTGTTAGATTTTACAGTTTTTGTCATGAATATTGAATCACACAAAGTAAGAACACTGCACTATCATCTTCACCAGTCCTCTGAATTTACCATTAAACCTTAATGAGAATCACAACGAGAGTTATGAGTTTAATGTCCGTCAATTTCAAGTCCAAAACGAGGCTCTAGTCAAAAGTGATATGGTTGCTTTTGGTGTGTCATTTTTGTGATCTTAAATGAACACTATGGTTGCTGACATGCTGACATGTACGTAGATTTAATTCAGTAATCGTTAGTTAAAGCTGTTTTGTGGCTTGATTGTATTAAGTTAGGTGTGTAAATGTTTGATAAATATTTATGGAAATTTTGTCTGCATGATTGTAAAACTGGTGTTACAGCTGCAATAGAAATAATGACAGTTAGGCATCTTCTCGACACTATTCCAGGATAAGTTGCGGAAAAGTTCATCCACAAAGGGTAACTTATATTAGGTTGGATGGATTTATGAAAGATGTTTGGCCAGTACAAACTCGTTTTTTTTATCCGCAGTATGCTGACAGACTCCCGAATGAGCCGTCTGTGGTTTGGCCAACTGCTTAGCTCTCATAGCCCTTGGTAAAATTTACAACTTGTGACATGCCATATTTATTGCTCAAAGACACTCTTTAGTCTTGTTAATTCTACAAATTCAATGAAAGTACCTAACCTGGACCACCTGCTGGTTTTCAGTAGATATGAATCTCAAGGTATGTGGTTTTGTCATCTTGAAAAGAAGCTGCCTGGTCTTCCTGCAATTCTTTCCCTTAAAATTATCCACAATATGATATTGAGACGCCACAAAATACGATGGTTCCCTGCTTTTGTATATACACTATTACGCTGGGTAATCGGATACCAGCAACGATAATAAACTGCATTGACATCAACATGGAAACCGTTTCGACGACTTTGTTGAACTTCTTTGATCTTTTTAACTATTGTTTATTTTTCAATCTTTATTGTAATTTCCATTCATTTTTATTAATCGAAATCCTTATGAAACAAAAGCTTTAAACATAACACAATAACTAACCAATCTTTTTGGCATGCATTTGGTCATCCACAAGTAGCAGTATACATACACTATTAGCCCATTGCAAAATGTACTGCGTGGTACACGTGCGTCCGTTTGTTTTGTGCTCAATACCGCGCGATTTTTAAGACGAGGTTCTGATAAGACGAGGAAAAACGGGCAGTCCGGCGGCGGACCTCGTATTAACGAGAGTCGACTGTAGATTGCTTGGGATATCTTGTGGGTTGGACACTCAACTGTCGAGAAGTCTATCCGAAAGTTAATTATCCTGGAATAGTTTTGAGAATGTGCCTTATTATATTTTAGCACCTTTAAGTATCTGTAAAGAGTTTTAATTTTTGTTATTAAATCCAAACGACGAAAAAAAAACCAATTCATTATGAAGCCACTTTTGCATCTTGATATCTTTGATATATCCTTTTTGATATATCCTAATGCTTTTTGGACGGTTCGTGCAGTTCTAACTGCAATGTGGAAGCTCAACCCAACCCCACGCAGTCAGCATCGGGTTATAGTCAGTCACATTTTAATATCAATAGTTTAATAATAAAATCCCGACGGGAACAAGACAGGAATAATATTAGTAACCATGGTAACTGAACAGAATTTTATGAATTGCCCTCAGAACAGACAATTGGTATGTAATTTAGATGTTGAAAAATAAAATAATAAATGTAACTGTCTCATTACAAATATATATTTATACAGTATACCTGGTAGATGAGATGTAGATATAATTCGGTGACCGTCAGAGTGCTGTAATTATTGACAATATTTAGATGCAAATGTATTTATTTATATTGGGCTTACTTCTTAATTTGCGTCTAGAGGTAGACCTCCGTTGAGTTACTTACTAGACCATATCAATTTGTTTGTGGCAAAAACCGCTCCTGTTTATTTTGGTCGATTTTATTCAATATAGCGCGCCACGAATGTATCAAAATATAATACGATTCACGTACGCACGCACACACAAGCCTGTGCGCAAGAGTGAGTGTACTTGTGCTTTGGTGAGCGAAAGCACGGTTTAAGCGGGATTTTTATTGGCGAAAAGTTTCTTTAATTTTAAAATTACGGGCCTTAACAAGGTCTAATTAAAATGAATTTTGCAGAAGTATTTAGACCAGGACATCCCCTAACAACACCTTTTTTAAGAAGGTCACACGGTGGTGCCGTTTTGTATTATTGCGGTGAGTTAAAGAGCTCGGTCCACTGAAAACCGCGATTTGCATACAAAATGGTGATAAATTCTGCCCAAGCAACCTTTTTTAGCAATAAATGTACGCACGGACTTTATTTGTCATACAAATTTGATATTTTATATCACTGGGATGTAGAATGTTTTTGTCTTCATTATACCATTTTAACAGGTCAAAGCGTTGTTGTTATATTTAATGGTGTACCAAAATTATCATCGAGGCGCAGTTTTTGACTGGCAATTCTCAAAGCGGAAAAATCAGTGACTTTACGTATGCTTGAAAAGGAGCGCTAACAAATTGATATGAAAAATTGTATGTCTGGCTTTTAGAAACCGACGAACAGACAAACTGACAAACCGAAAAACAAACAGCCCAACAGACAGACAGACAAACAAACAAACAAACATGTTTGTCGACCGGTAAATTGAGAATTTCTCCATGTTTGGACTTGTTTTTAACCATATGTTATAGTAGGTATTAGGGATAAATTGAGTCTTTAAAAATAAACTATCCTGTAATCAATGTCCCACTGTCTTTCGTTTTATCCATTTAGGTGTATGCCAGTGTTTAATTTTTATTCATAAATACCTGAGACAGTTTATCCATTCTGATTGGCCGAGAGGGCATCACGTGGCCATGTTTAAATGGGCGATATAAACACGGTAAACTGTTTAAAACCGGCTAGCTTGCGAACGAAAAATATAGCCCCTGTATCAGAATAAAGAAGTATACGTGTTTCCAGCTGTTGGGTTTCTGATTGGCCGAGTGGGCATCAAGTGCCTATAACAGCTGCAGACACATGAAGATCGACATTCTGTTCAAGGAATTGGCCCGTAAATATGGATAGAAATTTAACGCAGAGTCGAGCTGAGAAACTGTCAGATTTGTTTCCAATTTTTAAGGTTTTTGCATGTTTTTGACAGAAAGGCATTTATGAATGGGAATAAAGGTGTGCTGAATCGGTTTTTAACTATTGTTTAAAACCTCTGAGAGGCCTGGTGGCCGATAAGTGCCCGAGCCGAAGGCGAGGGCAATTGTCGGCCACCAGGTCCCTCAGAGGTTTTAGACAATAGTTAAAAACCGATTCAGCACACCTTTATTCCCTTATAGGACCTGAATGCAGCTTCTCAACCTCTTTCTGGTAGACGCTTGTTACGCACCATTATTTCCGATATTATGTCCGACAGTTGTCCGACATGGACTATTATGTCCGACGACAATTTTGAACCATTATGTCCGACCCATTATGTCCGACCCATTATGCCTGACGAACGATCGATTATATACACGGACATGACGGGTCGGAAATAATGGTTCATCGGACACAATGTGTCGGACATAAAGGTTTGTCGGACACAGAGGGTCGGACTTAAGGGTTTGTCGGACGCAATGCGTTGGACATAATGATTCACAATTTTCTCATCAGACGTAATGGTCCATGTCAGACATAGTGGTGCGTAACATACGCTCTGTCTCCTAAGCATCTACAACGGGTACTTTCATGGTAGATGCTATCGCTAGGGGTCCTATGGCCCCTTACCTCCCATGGATCTGCCATGTGTGTGCTAGTTAACTTTTCAAAAGCAAATTTAAAAGAATAAAATACACAGACAAATAACAGATTATTACCAAACGGTCGATTCAATCATCAATCGGTTCTACCAAAATCATAGTTTTGATGGTTTACTTGTTCTTGTTTGTTTGTTTTTACTGATGTACAGGTTTAGCCATTTGGCCGGGGAGAGGTTCTATTTACACTGGTCACCATAGCAACCGTACCAATGAATACTGCGCAACTGATTCCAGTAATCAATGTATGCATGATCAAGAGAAACATCCCTTTATCTGCAAAAGAGATCAGTAATTACTCACTGCGTATGATTCTATTATTTCATAAGATTTTAAAGATGTAGGTCTAATTTTTGGCTGATTTGACCCCAAAACTTAGATTTAAATTGTAAATAGCTATAGACTCGAGAAAGTTACAATCTTTCATTGACGGCAAAAATCCACCAACGATAAGTGTTGGTTAGTTGTAAACTAAACATGAATTATTGATGAGATTCCGATATTAAATCACGTCTATCAGCCATGTTCTTACATTTGTGCATTTTACATCTATTCAGTGCATTGTCAGTGGCGTTTGCGAAGGTTTTTGTATTTTTTTTTTCTTTAATCATCTGCCAAAATTAATCTCTCGTTATGAGAAGAAAACAAAATGGCGAAAATGGCCATGCACATTTCAGCTTTGCTCATTATACGTTCATTGTGCAATATTGGAACAAATTCTTTGTTTGCTTTTTTAATTTTTTTTATGGAAGTCGCCAGACACACAAGGCCAGTAAGCCACTCGAGGTGTGGGCTACAAATCTGTTTTATCCAGGGGCCGTTGCCACCTACTCCTGGGGCTGAAACAGGGTAACCCCCTTTACAGTCCGTAAGGATGTAGGCTTAGGTATCATCTATCAGAAGCCTGGCTGGTAGAGCAGAAGGCTCTACCTCCCCAACTTTTACGGAGCTAAGTGCCTTGCTCAAGGAGCCACCAGAGCTTGAGTCCAACGCACTAACCACTCGGCCATGACACGCCGTTGTTCATCTCACGAGGAACATCAACTCATAAACACTGGGTGTGGTCAGTGACAGCTAATCATCTGATACTGTCAGACGGTCTCACGTAGATTTTAACCAAATTGAGAATCGAAACGAAAGCAATGTGCTTAGCGTCCGTTAATACCTTTTGGCCACTTTCGATTTGTCATTTGTGTGATCTTAATGGACACCGGGATTGGATCCGAGATCTCTCAACACTTAATGTTTGTTGACAAGGACCTCCCAGTAATAGTTATTTAAAGCTGTTTTGTGGCTTGATTGTATTAAACAAAATAAGTAATTGTTTTATAAATAATGTACGAGTTTGTATACATTACTGTTAAACTGGTATTTATTTGCAGCTGTGATGATGGCAGAGTTACTATATTTTAGCCTGTGACTAAGAAGTACACAGAAAGTATCTTTAAGGTAAATCTAAAGAGTTCCGCACATTTTTCATTAGTTTTATCACAGAACAGAAAAAAACCTAAGTCATTATGGAGCCGTGGTTGAGTTGATACTGATATGTTTAATATCTCCTTTGTTATACGCAATGCTTTTTGGGCATGATAATGACGAATTCAGCATTGTGGAAGCTCAACGCAAACCCACGCAGTCAGAATCGTGTTATAGTCTGGTCCTTTGTTAAATCATTAAAATCACCTAGGGAACAAGACATCGAGAATAATTAGTAACCATGATTGTATGCATGGCTCGTAGAAGACATCTATATAAATGCTGACAAATATATGTAACTGTTTCATCAAAAAGCAGACTTTGTGTAGAATTTGGTGACCATCAGACAACTAAATTTATTGGAATTTTTAGATAAAAGATAAATTTATTTATACTTGAGTTTACTGTGTTTTTAAAAGTTATTTTGAAATAATTATGAGTCAATAGTAATTGTATATCTGGCATTCAGAATCTGCGTACTGTTCTACACACTGTACTTAATATTATTAATTTATTTGTTTCTGCCAATGTTTACTGCTGTTTCATTTAACACTTTTAGAAATAGAAACCAATGAAAACAATATCATGAGCCACATGTCATAGAGGAGCGGCACGATTTAATTTAAAGTCTTTGAAATACAAATCACTCTCGGCAAGGAAATTTAATAGTTGCATAATGATGTTGAAAAATACGATAAATAAAACGCAAGTATAAGGTTGGGTTATGTTTAACGTATACAAACAAAGTTTATGAGTGCAACGGTGAGAATGTTGAAAATGGAATGCTCCTTTGAACGAGTCGAAGTTGAGTTTCAATAAATACAAAAATGTTCTCCATTATATGTGACTCAGCCTGTGTGAATGAGACACTTTGAGGTAAAAATGTAAATTTCAATTTCATCATGTAGGGCATCTTCAAAGGATTAAAACGACACCACACTGACCTCTACAGAGTTTACGGTTCCAATCCAGAACAGTCAACTCTGTAGAGGTCAGTGTGGTGTCTTTTTAATCCTTGGAAGATGCCCTACATGATAAAATTTGGACTTAAATTTTTACCTCAAAGTGTCTCATTTACACAGGCTGAGTCACATGTAACATCAAAGTACATATTTGTCCTTTGATTGGAGGACACAACTAAAACAATAAAAACAAAAAACTGCACGAGATTGTATTCTGGCATCCACTACGAGGCATGTTGTATAGCTGTGTATAACAAAAGATGTGCGCGCTAGATCAAAATGGGATGGGACGAAATGCACTGTGAATAAAACCAAAGTGCACTGTTTATGACGTAGGCCATTTAATAACACTAATGAATATCACGTGACCTACAAACCTCAAATAGAATGCCAAGGGTCTACTTGGTTGTTACGTAATAAGCTTTAAAACCAATTATCAAATTACACAGATTAAACATAAATCTACTGTGCTTACAAGTCATTATAACGATTTTTAATTGTACGTGTAAATTTAACAATGGAGTGAAACCATTCATAAGCCGACACATACACATAAATATATAATTGTTGAAAAATTATTAGTATTTTGTGTGAAAATAAATTCAAAAAATCGATCGATTAGCTTTTTGTGATTAATAATTTACATTGTACGATCATTTTGTAAAGTTTGTATTCTATTGAAAATCTGCAGCTACTCTAAAAAATGGCATAACTCTCGACAAGTATGAAATTGAGCGTCAACATATTTTTTTCACCATGGTCAACGACCGTCAACGACCTGATACGGCCATAATGATGTCTGATTTACTTCACAGACCCCCAGTCTTTGTTGTATTGGCCTAACTTTGATAATTCTCTTTAATTTAGGTTTACATCCATGGGGTTGTGGATGTAGAATCCACGTGCGACTTTTGGTACAATTGTTCATAAAACTTTCAGGAGTTAATCAAGACGTGTGATTGCGTGGGCCATGGAGTACGTTATACTGTTTGTAAGTGATGACGTTTTGGAGCCGGAAGTGTAATATAAACGAGTGGTATACATACATGTACATACACATTGTTACACTGCACTTCCAGCTCCAAAACGTCATCACTTACCAACAGGATAAAGGTGTCCGAGTACCGAGTAATCAGAAATCCGAGTACAGAGTACCAAGTCTAACAGCCGAGTACCAAGCACTTAGATCTACGAGTAGGAATTTTTAAAGAGAACAATAATTTTTGCCAAAATAACGTATCAACACATTTATTATTTTTGACTAGTTTCTAGATGACAATGTGTGCTTGTATGATAACTATCTTTTAAACAAGAATACATCAAATACAACTTCAAATTTACTTTTTCCAGTACTTAGTTTAACGTGTATAGCAATGACATCAATTTACATTCACTTAACATTGACACCGTATTTTGACCACGAGCACTTAACATCGACTCCGAGTACATTTTCTGTCGAGTATCGAGTAGTCTGACTTCGAGTACAGGTTAACCCTATCAGGACCGGGGGGGGGGGCACAATGTGCCCCCCCTACCAAACTTTTTCCTGTAACTTTTAAACGCTACATTAGATCGCCACCAAATTTTCTGACTTTACTTGAAAATTATCTAGGGTCATTTTGTCAAAATACGATTGTTATTGGAGGTCAGTGGTTGCCATGGCAACCGTTTGTTTGAACCCATATTACTCGTTTTTTGTGATTTTTTGTGATTTTGGGGCATTTTTTAGCAAAATGTTATGTTTTTAAGTATTTTTAGTGGCCAACAGTGATACCGAAATGTCACATGATAGTTTGAGATGCATTGTGGGAATCCAAAATGGCCGCCATTTTGGCGGCCATCTTGGATTTTGTATTTTTAGCTGTTTTTTAGGGGTTAGAACTTTGCAAAATTTTGTATCTATGGAATATTTTCAACATTATAATTTTGAACTTTTGAGGTCTAGAAATACTATAGAGTTGTTAGTTAGGCCTCATAAATGCACACTCGGACCCTAAAAGGACTGTTTACATCGATTTTTAAGTGGAAAAATGTAAAAACGTGATTTTTTCCCAAAAATTACATAAAACAGCTTGTTTAGCGCCCTCAACGGTAACTCTGGTAAAGAAAAAGGTGTTTATGTTCTTGAGGATGTCAAAAAAGACAAATTTGCAAAGTTTTACAGAATTCTGACAAAAAATATGGAAATTATGGGAAAAATACGATTTTTGACCAAAAATGGGCAAAAAAACTACAAAAATTACTTTTAATGCAATTTTTTTGAATTTTTTTTTGCACCATCATGTAGAATCCGGTGAAATACACATTTGTGGCAAGTTTCATAAAAATCGGCCCAAGACTTTGGAAAATACGGAGGGGGGGCACAATGAGCCCCCCCCCCCGGTCCCCGTAAGTCAAAAAAAAGCCCGGTCCTGATAGGGTTAATAGAGTTGAGTATCGATTACGGACTTCGAGATTTTAGAGAGACCAATGATTTTTGCAATATTCATCAAACTTTACTAATTTCTAGATGACATTGTGTGCTTTGTACGATAACTATCTTTTAAACTTGAATACATTATAGACAACTCGAGTATCGAGTACAAGACTTCGAGTACAGGTTATTTTAGGCGAGTATCGAGTACGGACTTCGAGGGGGAGTCTTTTCCTAGCCAAGTACGAGTGCCAGTTCGAGTTCGAGTACCATCAAAACGGTACTCGAGTAACAGTATGCTACAACACCGAGAACGAGTATCAAGAATCTAATCCTTGTGCCTAACCATAAATTGCAATGAAGCAAAACAAAATTGCTAAAAATACATCATGGATAAAATACAACACTGCCAAGGCAAAAGGTGTCAAATGAGTTAGTTATGCAGTCTTCTCGTCAACTAAACACAATATCACATTTGGCAAGGGCATAATTGCACAAAAAGTCCTCTCCTATTGTGCTTTCTAAAAATATTTTACAATAGTAACGATTTAGGAGGCTAATGTCCTTACTGGCAGCTGAGAAGCAGAATTGCGAAGGACACGGCTACACAGGTTCGAGCTGCAGGCATTGAATGAAGCCTTCGGCAGCAACTTTAAACCACATATGACATTGGAGCGCGCACAGCCTGAAATCGAAAATGTTTTTTTTTCAGGAGGGAGAAAAACCAGATGGCCTAAAAAGAAACCCTTGTGGCACACAGGAGAGAGCCAGGGACACATTGGCGGGAGGCGAGCACTTTCACGCACACGCCACCCATGTCACCCGAAGATAAGATAAAAGCAACGTCAAAATACCGGAGTCTTATACAGCACACAAACCTATCAACAATAATGTTCTGAAGGTGTTTATCATGTTACTTTTAAGACAGTTTTTTGAAGGTTTTAAATTGTAAGACGCGTTTATGTAGCACCTAACCCAATGGTTTACAAGGTGCGGCGGTGCACTCAGCATCAGCCACTGCCAGAAACACTAGGGCAAGCCCATTCTCTTTATGGCGATAGTGTAACTGGGTTCTTTTATTTGCATGACCCGCCCCAGTCAAAATTTCTTTTATTCACCCGAAAATTGAATTAAATTATTGGTAAGTTTTAAAAACATTGTGCACTCAAACGCGGGAATAATTATAAAAATTTCTTAAAACTAAGTAAACTTATATGAAGTGTACGTGTGTTCGTGTACGTATACGCACGTAAACGGATATACACAAGCATGGTCACAACCTAAACTGGGTCATTGCTTAATGCATCTTATCAGGTATCTTGCAGAGAAAGGGATATTTAGGCTGACCCACTGTGCTGGAACCATCTTGCTGGTAGCCATGCTTGTGGGTGTAGTGGACTAAACTGCCCTCTGCCAACAGAGATATTCCTGAAGCATTAAGCGAAGGAACAATAGTAAAAAATGAATGTTAAAAGCTAATTACAATATTGATTGTGAAGGGAAATATTAAGATTTACCAACTTTGAAACAATCTAAAGCCCAGTTAGGCGGACGGGCGAATGAGCAGGCAGGTAGGCAGGCTGACAGGCAGGCAGGCACGATCGAACGATCGAACGAACGAACGAACAAACAAACGAAGGAACAAACGTAAAAGTCCGAAGAGCGAAGGAACGAAGGTACGAACCAGCAAATGCACAGACAGACAGACAGCCCGACCAATCGACCGACTGATCGACTTAACCTGTTTTCATGGGTGCACATGCATGGTGAGAGCAGGTAGTTGGTGTATTGTAACGACTGGTAAGAAAAAAAAAGGAAAAAAAAACAAAAAAACAAAAACAAAACAACGACAACAACCCAATAACCAACCGACCAAACAAACAAACAAACAAACAAGCAATCAATCAAACAAACAAACTAACATTGCCAGAAACAAACAACCAAATAAACAAGCCAACAAACAAACAAACAAACAAACAAATAAACAAATAAATGAATAAATAGAAAAATAAAATAAACTTCCCGGTCTGCAGAAATTAAAAAGAAAGGACGCACGACAAGTATTTTCATTACATGGCCTTTTGCAGTCGGTTCTAGCGTACTATTGCAATGAATGGGCAAACACACACGTAATTTTGCAACCAACAAAACTCAATCTCACAAAATTAGTCCGTAAGGAATCACATCCAACAAAGAGTAACATTAAGGTTTATGCACAAAGAAACTTTATGGAACAAGTAAGTTTTCTTTATTTTAAAATTGTTTGAATTCAAAATTGAAAAAGCTGTTGAACGCAAAATAACTTACCAGTATGTCTCTGGTCACTGAAGCCGAACATCATTTCATGGCCTGAAATAAAACACATCAAGGTAACTCGATAACTGAATTAGACCAGCCTTATTTGGAAGTAGCTTATTTCAACAACGGTTGTTTTGTTTCTCGTGAAATTAAAGGGCACATAAAATATAATATTTTAAATGCCATCCTTGGAAATGCACCGTTGTGTCCAATTTTACCTTATTTTCAGTTTTTGTTTTGCCATTTTGTTTTTTGGGGTGCCTCTTTTTTGTTATGCAAAATGCGAATTTCCATATTCATGAGCAAAAGTGTGATACAACACAGAAACCTCAATGTTGCATTTAGTTTTTATGCACAAAATGTTGTAGCCTCTTTTCTTTTGTGATTCGTTGTCGATTCAGTTCATGGCAGTAAGCCAATGAGAAAACGTTTCCCACAAATGCTTTCAAAAAGTAAATTTTTGGGCTTACAAAATTTCATGAAATTCAAGGAAGTTTACGGAAGGGCACTTTTGAATGAATTTAACCAAAAAGAGGTGTCAATAAGTTTTCATACACTTAAAAGATTAGAAAGGAACACAAAATGTGTTCGTAAGAGATATTCACTTCAATGCTCTTTAAATACAGATCATAACTATCGTCCACTTTCGTACTTATAGGCATTACTATATGTAAAGCTGATGGGTACATTTAGGTATTCCATACTGAAAGGTTCACCCACTGTAAAAAAGACATAAATTAATAAATGAAATACTCTAGCGTCATTCAATTTAAGCAATAATATAACCTTCCAAGTGAACAATCTACTCGAACAGCAGTCAAATTAGAGAGAATTGTTTGGGGGCGTGTAACTGCTCATTCAAATCCATTATTGGAAAGAAAAGCACGTGTGCCATACAACGGTACAATACAGGATGGGTTTCCTCTTAAAAATGTTATGCTAGTATCAGTCTGAAAGCTTACTGATGGTGAAGTTCATACCAGTAGCAACCGTCCATATAAATATTTCTGTCTTAAATACTGTCATAGCACAGAAAATAAAATTTGAAGACCCCGATTTTTTTTAAAAACTATTTTACCCCGACTCGGGCGACGGATTGCCAAATTAAATATAGTGTAGAATGAATTCGCACGTCTGAAAATGAATGCTTGAATTTATAGTTGGGAACAAAGTAAGAACTGAAGAAGCAAAATTGCTTTGAAATTTATGTTTTACCGAAATTGACCGAGCAAATCCAAACTAAGGAGTTGATCTACTCACGTTTTAGATTGTTAATTACCTCATAAAATATTAATGCTACCGCAAGTTGATTCCCAGGGTTACTGTAAAATATTTGGACTTGTTTATGGTTCAGTGAGATACATACCTTTATAGATAAACACAGATGCATTGTTAGATCCAGCTTGAGCCGTACATGCTATGGCCATAGGACTGACTTGGCTTGAACTCATCACCAATGTAGAGCGAACCACACACGTAGATACATTCATTGATTGGATCGCGTAGACATCTACTGAAGTGTCTAAATTCTCCCAACTACTGGTTTGTTTGTGATACAGACTCCACGTAATGATCGGTCCAGCTGAGTCGCTAGCCGTGCACTCGTACTCGAGATCACTCTTCATAATCAGACTGCGCACTTTGAGATCCCAATCTGAATGTAAATTCAAATCTATGTTGTCAGGCCTTAACACAACAGATTGGTGTCGAAGTTTTCAAGCTGTTTTTTTCCCACCACAACATCGTAGCTATACAGAATAATGAGGGCATGTTTTGATACAAAGCAACCCAATTTTAAAGATTGTTCCGCAAACCTTTCTTAACCCCATCAGGACCGGGGGCACAATACCAATTTTCCCCTGTAACTTTTTAACGCTTAGACCGGTCACCGCAAAATTTTCTGACTTTTCCCAAAATATATCTAGGATCATATTGGAAAAAAAAAATTTGATACCGGGGGTTAGCTGTTGCCATGGCAACTATTTGTTTGACCTTGGGTCACACGATTTTACTGTTTTTGTGATTTTTAAAACTTTTTTGACATAATTTCCACTTATTTTAGTTTTTTTGCCAGAAAAGTGACAGTGGTGAGTCATGTGATAGTCTGAAAGGGTTTTGGGAATTCAAAATGGCCGCCATTTTTGTGTTTTCAGCCTGTAATTAGGGGGGTCAAATTATATCAATTTTTTAACAATGGAACATTTTCAACCTGCTAATTTCTTACTTTTCAGACCCCAAAAATTTTCAGATTTGTCAATCAAGCCTTATTATTTCTCCCTTGGCCCTTGGCGGCGGCCATTTTGATTGTTAAGTGAAAAAACGCCAAAACATTTTTTCCCGAAAATGGGACAAATTAATGAATTATTATGCCCCCTAAAGATAACTCCAGTGACTAAATTAGGTTCAAATTATATTTATCTTGTTAAAATGTACAAGTTTGCCAAGTTTCAAAACATTCGGACAAATAAACCAGAAGTTATGGTAAAAACACGATTTTTGACCAAAAATTGACAAAGAAACAGTCAAAAACGCCCTCCAGTGACGATTTTTTGAAATTTTGTGACGTCATCATGTAGAACTTGGTGAAATGAACATTGTGTCAAGTTTCATCAAAATCGGTCGAACACTTTGGAAAATACGGAGGGGGGGGGGGGGGGGAGCCACTATGTGCCCCTCCCCGGTCCCCGTACAACCAAAAAAAGCCGTCCTGATAGGGTTAAAGATTAGTTTATATAATATAATACACCATCAGATACCAATCTTTAAATCATTCAATTAGGAGAAAAACAATTTCTTCACAATTTCTTGAAATTCCTAAGACTTGGCTGTTTATATACTTTAAGGTAGCAATTATAAACTCTTTCCGTCATTGAAAAGCCCGGTCCTGATAGGGTTAAAGATTAGTTTAGTTAATATAATACACCATCAGATACCAATCTCTAAATCATTCAATTAGGAGAAAAACAATTTCTTGAAATTCCTAAGACTTGGCTGTTTGTATACTTTAAGGTAGCAATTATAAACTCTTTCCGTCATTGAAACGCCTTCGGAACATACGTGTAGTCGGTGTAATCCTGTCATGTAGTTTGTAATCTTATAATACAGGATACTCACCATATGATCCACAAACGTATATATTTTCTCTTTGCTGTTCAGTAAGAAGGTTGTCAAAGACCGTCAGGTCGCTGTATGCTGCTGAACCGCCCAAGACACGAGGGTCCATTGCATTTGTGATGTGACAACTATTGCCCATACCCAAGCAAAACTTCGTGCAATGATCTCTAACTGCACCAACCCCTTTGCTACCTTCATCCATCTGAACTGATACACCATTGACGTAAAGTTGAACAGCGTCGATGTCCGCAGATAAAATTAGATGAAACCATATGTTTTTTGGTATCTTGGCTGGAATGAAGGTCTTTATTTTTAGAGAATCAGATGTTCGGACGTAGTACTTGAACATGTTGCCAACAAACAAAAAGGCAATACCTCTAGCATAACCTGTTTGTCCTCCAGAGCTGATGTAGTATCGTTCTCCAGTGAAGCCTGATGACGTATCTATCTTAAGCCATAAAGACCACGTCATATTTTCACAGAGATCTGGGTCAGAGATACATGTACCTTTGAAGTCACCGAGATCCAGGTACGAGCCACTCTTAGCATACACAGCGCATGCGTGATCAACTACGTCAGGAGCAGGAACTATCTCAATTAGACTCGTGTTTCCACCAAGTTGGTACCAGTCTCCGCTTACTGCAACGGAGTCACATGACGCGACGTGGCTCTCCATAGGACCCAGGGTTCGGTGTAGAATCAGATCAACCTCTGCAGGGGGAGTAAATATGATTTTTACGAATGAGAACAATTTGGTAAAAAAAAATGTACAACGTAAAATCCGATACCTACGTGGAGTATATAACAATCTAAATATGCGACTACGAGTGTAACTGGGCCTTAGTGGAT
Organism: Marthasterias glacialis; assembly: GCA_911728455.2. Taxonomy (NCBI): domain Eukaryota; kingdom Metazoa; phylum Echinodermata; class Asteroidea; order Forcipulatida; family Asteriidae; genus Marthasterias; species Marthasterias glacialis. The sequence goes on along the minus strand of OU452220.1, from coordinate 29,713,669 downwards.
TGGTTGGTTTATTTCCAATAATTTAAAAGCATAGCCTACATAAAACAATGGTTTCGGAGAAAATAATAACCGATGAGAGGAGGGTCATCTTGAATTCCAAAGTGCTTGTATCGATGGCCCTATTTAGGTGCAAGTGGTAGTAGAGTGGATATATTGGGCGAAACTAGAAAAGAACGCAGGATATTGGAGAACTGGAAATGTGCTGCCATTTACTTTCAAGTCTGTAAGGGGAGGAGGCTATTGTTTCTTTTTTGTTCAATAATGGTCGGTCGGTCGGTCGGTCCGGTTGGTCGGTCCAGCTGTCATTCGGACGGTCAACAGCAACAGCAATAGCAATAACAATAACAATAACAACAGCAACAGCAACAACAGAAACGGCAACAACAACAATAATGATTTAGGAGGTCCTCTCTTCCAAAGAACTGAACTTAATGCAGTTTTATTTACATATTATTATATATAACTTTTACACAGCTGGGTGACTTCAAAAACAACATTTTCTCTTGTTTTTGTACCACCCTTTAATTCGTAAGACACCCTTGCCCCTACCGCGAACAGTATACTCTGTTCGTCTCCTGAAGACGAACAGAGTATACTGTTCGAAATGTCGAGACCCCAACGGCTCTTTTCAGAGCCACCACTCCTTTCTAAAAGAGTTTTCATACATGGTTGTACCCGCAAGTTTACTATTTAATTATAGTTCCTTATTCTTTTTCACACCATGCAAAGCTTCAAACATCACTTATAACTGTAGTATTTTAATTCAGGGAGCTGCAAGGCCAATGTGGGACTATTCATCGATTCATTGCATGTTGTCACGCCAGAATGGTGTTTTTAGTAATGACTGGTTTTCTCTATTGGGGTTTTTTCTTGGGGAGGGTTGTGTTCCGGGCTTCAGGTTTTCAGAGACCATTCATTTTACGCTGGCTTGTTACTGGTTTGTATGCACCGCAGAGTGTGCTCTGAAGTAAATGTACTGATACCTTTACATTTGAACCCATGTCAAACAAACTGTTGCCATGGTAATAGGTGATCACTGAAAATACTTATACGTACGATATGACCCTAGAATAACATTAGGAAAAGTCAGACAGTTTTGTGGTGATTGGACGCAATTTAAAATTATTACGGGCAAAAATATAGTAGGTGGCACGACCTGAAAGGGTTTACAACATCCAAAAAACATAATCTAATAAATACAATTTTAAAAATATTTTTGGAATGTATTAAGAAAGAGAAAAATTAGAATGAGCATTCATATTATGTTTTTGAATGTTAATATAATTAAAGACAAATTTAGGTGGCAACTGTAATGCTTTTTTGGTTTGATTTAAACTCGACATCTGTATGAAATTGTTTCTTTTTAACGTAAAAAAATTACACCTGAGTAATGTATATAGTACATAGGCCAATTACAAATTATAAAGTATTGTTCAAAAATATTTCTTTCTCAAATCAAAAACTTCTTAGAAGTGAGGCTTAGAGCTTTAAAAACATATCTAACAAAACGTTTCATCCGCATATTTATTTATGTGGTTGTCTTTCAAACAAGTTAAAACAATAGACCGATTTCGAGACCCGCGTCACGTGACCTATTGTTGGTATTAAATGTCAACAGACACGACGTCCTCCATAGGAAAGTGCGGTACGGTACAAGATAATTGTTGCATGTGTTTAATCGATTGAGGGTTTTCTTCCTCGAAATCAGTGAAAAATATTTCAGAATTTGTACCAGAGACCTTCGAGTGGCTGAATAAAGCCAGTAAGGACAGTTCCAGCAAGTCTCGGAAATTGTACAAGTAACGTATAAATATGCAGAGATGTACTAAATAAATAGTTCACGGCGGAACGTTTAGGCCAGACGACCGCGATCACACACTTTTCAACACAAGCATTTCAAAGTTTTGAATCTGAGTCATCCAAAGAAATTGCTTTCCAAAACTGTATGATTCCTTTGCCTATTTGAAATTTCGCAAGGCTAGGTATAAATGCTCACTTTTCCAACGTTCTATACCCTTTTTACAGTGATTTAGGCCTACATCACAAACAAAATAACAGGCGGGTGGCTACATATAGTCGTCCGACGCCGGTAGTGCATAACTCAAAATAAACCTCTTTTGTAGTAGAATACTTGTAGTTTATGAAACAGTAATGTGATTAATATCAACGTCACAACATACAACTTTAATAAAATGGCTTAGTGACTGCGTTATTATTACCAAAAGCCGAATTTTTGTGTGACTCTGTCGGTCAAGGCATGAATTTGCACGTAGTTTGCCATCAACTTAGATGATGTATACACACAATAGGTCACGTGATGACATGTAAACACTGGTCGCAGAATATGTCTATTAATTTGAACTTTTGTTAGCATGACAAAAACAAAACCCAAACCCTTTTCACGGGACTCGGGAAAGTATTGAGTATACAGTGCTTAACACACATCGGTGTACGGTGTTACATAAGAAAAGTTGAGGTGACATTGCTTTGTGAAAGATGTACAAAAATGCAATGTTTAATTGTCCATTGTTATGAATGACAAGTCTTGTTAAAAGATAATTTAAAAGTCCGAAGCATGCTTTATCCACTTACCGGGAATATTCTCAGTGTTGTTCCTTAGCCAGACATTTATCGGAACCTCTGCTGGTGTCACATTAGCGAATACTTTATCCAAGTAATTAATGATAAATGCGAGTTCCCCAGGGTTAGTGACTGTGGCCAGTTCAGCAACATGTCCGGTGTGGCTGAACTGCTTACAGAACATCTCAGCTTCATTGTAGGAGAGGTTCTCAGGGAAATATCGGTAGCAGTAGTTTTGGTTTTCCATCCATTGGAACGGGCATGGTGAGCATACAGCTTGGGTTGCTTGGCTTGTACCACACTGCACTGATACTATAGCTACGGTTATGATAAACCAGCTACCCATTTCACTTAATGTTTGTAATCAGTATTTGAAAACTATATCAAAGGCGACAGAGAGCAACACTCCAGTAACTACAGGTGATGTTAGGTGATACTAAAAGCACATTCCACTGTCTTTATGTGTTAAAATAGCCTTTCTATAGCGACATACGCTGGGAGTGTAAAGCTTTCTAAACAATGCTTGGCTGTTCGGATTCAGTTGAATTTCAACAGTTGTTGTACACCTCAAGGGGCGGAGCTTTTGCTTGCAGTATAAACATTTTTTTTACATAACGATGGAACCAACGTTACAATGCTCCCTGATTATCAACCAGCTGATCGTAGGTGGCGTTTTGGATCTTTGAGCTCCACCGGAAATCATTCCATTCCATCACAAAAAAATTAGTATAGGCCTATTAATTGTGCTATTTATGCCTGTTCGGTTTTGTTTAGTTTAGTTACTTAAGGCCTTTTCAGTTTATTTATTGAAAGCTAGCTAAAGTGTGTGAAGTTGGTTCTTATGGAAACAATATTATAATAATCTAATTTTACACACTCCACCCTTTGTGTATCTTGTAATTGGGCTCTTTCACCCGAAACTTTTCCTCAGCTTTTCATCTCCATTGCATCTTATGATACAAATTGCTCATGCAATTTATTTGATATAAGTTACTCTGAAAGTGCGATCATTGCTTTCTTTGTTTTATCTATCAGACTAACACACAGCTATCTCTAACTAATTTTATTATGATTTAGTTTTGATTTTGTTTATTTATCTAGTTTTATTTATAAAGATTATCCAGTACATCGTCCATCTAAAATACTGACAAAAGTCGAGAAAAATAGCATTTAAAAGCCTACTATTCATAATTGCTTAATCCAATGGCCGCAATAGAAATAATAAGTATGGGTATGATTAAGCACAAAATACAAAGAAAACATTCACAGATTTTTAAATTGTTTTCTCTAAAAACAGGATCACCGAATTTGATGAAATCTTCCAGGTTCGTTTTAAAGTGCTGCTATTGGATAAAAAAAAACATCCTAAAAAAATAATGTAATATGGGCCAGCAATAAAGTGGTGCACCATGCGGACTGCAAATGTTAAGGTTTATTACAAGGACGATCTGCGTTAGGGACAGTTCTTAAAGGAACATATCGATAAGCGTATCATTAATTATGATTGAAAATAATTATTTTATCATATCGTTTTAAAGGCATCTAGATACACACTACTCTGTTTGCTTCGACGCACAGGCACTGTGAATCTTCCATGGTGATTGGTACACAATGCGCGGCTGGCGCACTATTGTCGTGTTTTGCCGCGGGCGGCAGTCAGCTGCAGTGGTGTAAACCGCCCTGAACGAGCTGCTCTGATAGATGGATAGCACATGACGTCAACAATGGAAAAAATCAGCCATCTTTGATGACAATGACTGCACGTTTTTGAGCACACACTGTGCATTACACGTAAGTACTGCATGCGGACTTACCAGGTAAGTTGTCATCGTTTATGTATTTATGAGCATGCGCACATTTCTGAGAACAGTGGATATACCTGATAAGTCTGCTGCCGCCTAGCGGCCTCCCAAGTCTTACATTGGGTTAAGTCTAACGTGTTTCCCTTCCCCCTCCGCCCTTCCTCTTTAAGCAAGATTCTGCGGCTGCCTATTTGTTGTTCATGTTGTTTAGAGAGAGGCGATCTGCGCGTCTTTAATACCTATAATATCTACCCACTAATGAGAATATTACGATTATGAGGAGTCGGGGTATCAGATTAAGCACTTAAAAGGTGATTGTAAATAATTTATATATAATACAAATTAATGCTTGTTCAACATGTTTATACACCGTGACAAAATACTGGCTGGGCAATCTCTTAGTGAAAGGTGCATGGGGCATAATTTATGTTTATACCAACTTGGCGTTTCACCCTTTTAAAGCTATATTATATTCATATATTTACAGATAAACGGTTGCTTCGAGTGGTTTTTCATGCTGTACCCATCTTGCTTGTTGCCATAGCTATGTACTACGCTACCTTCAGCCCACAGAAAAATTCCTGAAACAAACAGAAGGAACTCATTGTGTAAGTATATAGAACATAAAATGAGTATGGAACGACAACGTCAGATGGGTGACTGCACTCATTTTGGTTTAAGTAGGGTTCAAATTATTACTGGCTTGAACCAGGTATTCAAGTAATGTAAAAAGAACCCGATCTACTCGTTGCTTACCAGAATGCCCATGGTCGCTGACGCCAAATGTTACTTTGTGACCTGTAAGACAAGACACACGGATAGTTTTATATGTTTTAAACAACTTCATCACCCAGGTTCATAAGTACCAATGTGTTTTCATGAAGTGCTTGGGATTTTACTCAAAGCCCCAGCTCAACATTGGTAAGAAGAAAAACATAAATGCTCACAGATTCACATATACCTTGGTATAGAGATAATGATAGAAGAAAACTCTCTTTGAAATATTTCTGTCTGAAGTGTCATCGTTTTTGAAATATGAAATAAGATCCAGAATTAGTTTTCGTCTCACTAGGTATCTAGCTTGGAACGGTACGTAAGGAACGTTATTACCTATAAAATGACGTAATTCCGAATGAAATGCCCCTACATGCACCTTTGTTTGGAGAATGACTTCAGTTGACATGCGACCTTTCCGGTGCAAGTTGTTCGCTAGTCAATTAATACTGGCGATTGCTGAACATAGGATTTTGTAATGCTTCACTGAAGGCCAGGGAGGCGGGCGTTTGAAAAGCGTATATTAAACCTGTCGATTAGGCCTATGCATTCAGCGTGCAACGGTTCGTAACGTTATTACTTTTAATGTGACGTATTCTCCAACATTCAACGCTTCAGCGAATGTCTTACGTTGTCCTAATGTTACGGTGACGTTGCGGCGACAAGTGATTGACCCTCAACTCCAAATCAATGACTATCGGATTAACCCTATCGGGACCGGTTTTGGGGGGCTGTCTTAGGCTAAGACCAGGGAGGGGCACACAAGATAATAGTTACGAAAAATCACCAAATTTTATGACAAGTGGCTAATTATGTGTGGAGATACAAAATGCTGAATGCATTTATACCAATTTCTTGCGACTGAAACAACGAAATGCGCTGAAATTTTCACAGGTTGGTTTTATTACATATATCTTGATTTGTGCAAAGAATGGAAGCATTTACAGTCAGTTTACCAATGTTGAACTGGGGCTTTACACTGTGGATCCACTACCTTGGCAGCACCTGGGACTGCTCTGTGATTGAAGGCAACATCAATCTCACACATATCAGAGACGCTGGATTTCAGATAAAAACATAAGACTATCTAATATTAAAACATTTACATACAGACCTTTACAGATAACCACAGATGCATTGTTAGTTCCAGCATGAGCTGTGCATGCTATGGCCATAGGAATGACTTGGTTTGAACTCATCACCAATGTAGAGCGAACCACACACGTAGATACATTCACTGATTGGATCGTATAGCCATCTCGTGAAGCATTTAAATTCTCCCAACTACTGTTTTGTTTGTGATACAGACTCCACGTAATGATCGGTCCAGCTGAGTCGCTAGCCGTGCACTCGTACTCGAGATCACTCTTCATAATCAGACTGCGTACTTTAAGATACCAGTCTTAAAAAAGAACACATAAATAAATAAACATCAACTTGGAAGAATTGAATTATCTGTTTGAATTTTCTACTTATGTAGAGGCGACTTCAAGGTGTTTCGTAATGGGGAAGGATAATAATAGTAAACAAGCACAAGTCGTCATGGGAGTCCCAACCCTAAAGCCTGTCCGTCCACGGTTCAGAAGAATGACATTTTATCTTTTTCTTTTGAATGTGGTTTATTGTCCAAATTAACAAAACCATGAACATAACGTACTTCATATGGAAAGTTCTGTAATATTTGGAGAAACTGCAACATATTGACTTATTCTTCATGATTCTAATCGAAAAGACCCTTTTCCACGAGGGCAGCTCTTAAAAGTTAACACCGACCTCACTGGTCTCCACTTCATACGAATTTCTTCTAGACAGATTATTTTGTGTGCAAGTTTTCTCATTACTCCAAGGTCACCTCGCACCCAAATGTTTGAATTTGGATAAGACTGGTCTTTCTAGCCCTGTGATTAGGCAATTGTTATTTGGTCTTAATAAATACCTAGGACAGTTTGTGGATTCTGATTGGTCAAAACGTGATCACGTGGGTGTGTATTAACGGCGATATAAAGACCGGCTAACAAAACAAGAAAGTATCGCCGAGAAAGAAGTTACAAAATGGACGATTTTAGCCGTTTATTTCGTTAAAAAGGTATTTATTAATGGGAATAACAGTGCGAGGACCCGGTCTTCACTGCTTGGTAATGACCTTGGGTGGTGGCTGGCCGCTGTTAACGACCGCGCCACCGGCTTGGTCGTTAACAGCGGCCAGCCACCACCCTGGTCATTACCAAGCAGTGAAGACCGGGTCCTCGCACTGTTATTCCCTAATTATAAAGTCCTCAATCCCCTGTAATCAGACAACTTCCTGAAGAGAATTCTGGAAAATTTTGGAGGGTTGGGGTTCATGACGGAATAATGCTTTCTACAAAGGTCTACAATTCCATGTGCAGTTCTGGTGAATCCTTGGATCCAACACAAGAAAATTAATACACTATACAATTGTTGTCTGCTGTGATGTGGTCCATGCTGTTTTGGACACCCGAGCGGATAGATGGCACCCGAGGGTGTACAACACCATGGACCACATATCACAAAAGACAACAATTGTTTTGTTATACCATGGTTTTACATTGCAGGATTGTTAATAAGGCCCTTACCGACATAGTTTGCAGGTGACCATATCTGATTCAACAAAAGTGCGGAGATGCCGGCAGCAGGCGATCGATTACAATTTTTTTACCAATCAAAATGTATCAACTGGTCCCTATCGTGACCATCATATCGAAAGTACAGTAGCGTGCATAGTACCAGTGGTTGCATAGTAACCTCTCTCTCAGGTAATACCGCTAATCTGTTTGTAGAGATCAATGGGGACGATGAAATAATGTTCTGTTGGTAATGGACGCGGGCGACATACCTCTTTCTCTGGTGTATTGCTAACTTCAATATACATATCAATGGGGACGATGAAATGAATTTTCTGAGGACGATTTAGGTAATGGACCCCGACATCACTTTTTTGGGAAGACATGATATTTTGCATTATGTAACGTGATTGGTTCTCGACCAATAAAAAATCACAATCTAATACCATGGTAAAACAATAGAATTTGTTTCAGGATACTCACCGTGTGATCCACACGAGTAAAGATTGTGAATCTGTTGTAGAGTCAGAAGGCCGTCATAGACCGTCAGCTCACTGTAAGAAGCAGAGCCGCTTCTCGTAATAGAACCATACCCTCCTTTGCAGGAGTTGCCCATACCCAAGTAAAGCTTTGTGCAAGCATCAAAACGTGAATTCGCGTTCTTGAAAGATGTACCACTCCCAACAAATTCACCATCTACGAATAGCTGTAGTCCGTCAACCTCATCAATGTCAAAAGATAAAGTCAGGTGAAACCATTTATTTTGGGGTATCTTTGCCAGGTCATATGTCTTGATGTGAGTAAAAGTTGATGTTCGGACGTAGTACTTGAACCTGTTTTTCTGAAATAGAAAACAAAATCCCCTGGCTGTAGATGTTTGTCCTCCCGAGCTGATGTAGTATCGTTCTCCAGTGATGCCTGATAACGTATCTATCTTGAGCCATAAAGACCACGTCATATTTTCACAAAGATCTGGGTCAGAGATACATGTCCCTTTGAAGTCACCGAGATCCAGGTACGAGCCTCTCTTAGCATACACAGTGCATGCGTGATCAACTACATCAGGAGCAGGAACTATCTCAATTAGACTCGTGTTTCCACCGAGTTGGTACCAGTCTCCGCTTACTGCAACGGAGTCACATGACCCGACGTGGCTCTCCATAGGACCCAGGGTTCGGTGTAGAATCAGATCAACCTCTGCAAATTAAGGATAACGTGGTATTAAGGATAAGAACGGTTTAGTTTTTAATTAAACAATAACATGTCTAGTACAATTAAAAAACTGACATACAGAACCTTGTCATTTGATTGGTGGAACTTACATCACGTGACATTTACTATTACTCCCGATCCTAACTGTTGAATAGGAAATACTACTCCCAGTAATGTTAAATTTGTTTTTAAAATACATCAAATGCCAGGGATCTTTATGTCAGTTATATAAAAAAAAATATTGAGTGGTTTTCATTCGTGGAATGGGAGGAATCTTATAGCTCGGTAAAATTTTGACTGGTTCACTCGGCTTCGCCCATTCCTCCCATTCCACTATGAGCCACTCAATATTTTGTATACTATTTTACTGTGTAGGCACGTGTGCGCTCGTAAGTTATACTTTTTTTTCTGTAAGACGAGATTCGGAAGACCATAGGTTAGGCCTACTGACCATTTTTTTCCATTAACGAGATCTTTACAAATATATCTTAACCCTATCAGGCTTTATTCATTTTGGTTGTTTTATACTATTTTTCATTGTTTTATATTATTTTTGACTGACTGACCGACTGACCGACCGACCGACCAGATAAATACATATAAATAAAGTAGTACCGATAAATAAATCAGATCAACCCTGATCGAAATAACTTTGACCCTAATCACAGTCCAGTTTTACAGCCAAAAAAGAAGAAGACAGTATTGGTAAAATAATAAATTACTCTCTACTGATTTCGAAAGAAAAAAATGACTGCGAAGCAAATAAAACCCCGCATTATTAGGTACATGACAAATAAACTGTCCAGCGGTGTGATGGTTATGTCATTTAAATAGAATATTTTCCGAAAGTTCATACACTTACCAGGCACAGTTTTGGTATAGTTTTTTAACCAGACATTTCTTGGAATCTCAACTGACACATTGGCGAAAACATCATTGCCAATGTAATCCATAATGAATGCGAGTTCCTCAAGGCTCGTGACTGTGTCCAATTCGGCAATGCGTCCGTAATGGCTAATCTTTTTACAGAACGTCTTAGCTTCATCGAATGAGAGGTCTTCAGGAAAATATCGGTAACAGTAGTTTTGATTGTGCACCCATTGGAATGGGCATGGTGAGCATACGGCTCTGTTTGTACCAAACAGAGCTGACACGACAGCTACAGTCAAGAGGAACCAACTACACATTTTACTTCGTCTATGATCAAAAAGATGAACTAAACTGTCAGTCCCGATTTTTATAAACCTTCCAGATTCGATGCAATTCCAATTAATACTTTGAATGATGCATGACCAGCATGTAAAATGTTGGGGTTGCATTGGAAACCGGAAACAAGCACGACGTATAAGACTATATTTACCACGCCGTTAGTAATCAACTGTAGGTTTGTTCCTGCAAAGAAGTTCTCATCAAGACTGGTGATGTGACGCCATGGTTATACAATGAGCAATAATTATAAAAAAAACTCCCCTTTTCAATATTGACTAAATATAGTTTCTTGTAGTGCATTTGGGTCTATTGTTTGGAGCAACGCTCAGAACTCTTCTTGTTTCTGTTCGTTGTTTTTTTTCATAACTTCTTCTTCCACCTGTTTGTCCTCCAACATGTACACACTTCTCATCGCCAACATAAACCTCTGCAACAGCTATAACGTAACCAGTACACATGAAACCACCAAATTCAAAGCTTATTATTTCAAAAAATCGTAACTTCTTAACTATACTACATGGATTTTTACAATTTGTGTAACATCGGAAAGGACTTCAAAAACTGAATACATGCTCAACCGATATGACGAGAATTTGACTTTGTGTTCAAACCGGAAACTGAATATTTCAAAAGTTCATCTCAATAACTAGTCATCATACACTTACAACTTTTACATCAGCTTGCAAAACTTTGAGCCTGCTCAAACCTTTACTTTGAGATGACACAAGTTTGACCTTTACTTCCGGTTAAAACAGGTTGTTATAAAAGTACATGTATTGATCCAAGAACAAAGTCTGTTACACGCACTGCTTTGCAATGTACTATGCATTGCACATGTACATACGCTTGTGTGCATCAAATTGTGTCAAATTGCTTCAGTAAATTGCATCCACTAGCTGTAAGTACTAATCTACTGAAAACCTGTTGCAAGTTCAAAATAATTTAAAGTTTAGCACACCGGTTTTTGAAAATTTAATGTCCAGATAAGAAAATAACATTACCTAATCGGTGTTCAAATAATGCTTGATCAAAAATCGGTTTTCAATTAAAGTTTAATTAAATTGTATTATTTCAAAAACTCACATATTTAGAACAATGGCTGTTATTATGTGAATCTTTGCAATGTATGTTCAGGATGTTTGATGTTTGAAGTTCTTTATATTTGTAGGTGACCCGATTTCACATTGCTTCCTGTCCAGACCGGAAATTCCAATCAATTAAATTATAAAGCTCTATTTATTTGCTTTTATTTTCATGTTTAACCATTTATTTCATTTAATTTTCAGTACATCAAATAACTATTCCCAATTACCATAATCTCGAACACCTAATCTTAATAATACCTAGAGTTAAATATGTTGTCTAGGCGTCATACATTTAAAAACTTCAGATCTCAAGAGACACGAAACTTATCACTGACAAACACCATGGTGTCGTTAATAGCCGCCAAATTAAATTACTAAAAGTTTAACATTCTCAAAATACATTAACTACTGCTATCAAACAACTGGATGGATTTATAAAATCTTTACATCAAAAGGAACGGTCCGAATATAGAGCAATATTTGACCCTTAAATGACATTTATCATCCAAAGAGCTATTATGAACTCTGGAGCTATAAGTGGTAGGGAATTTGAACATAATTAAAAAGATTTAAAAAATACCAAAACTATTATTTATACCGACATACTACGACCCAAAACATACATCTGGTTGTAATTATAATTACTGAATTCGGAATCCTTTAAACTTTAGAATATGACTAACTCTGTCAATGAAAAGAACTGAAAGGACACGTAACCAGAACTTCAGGTATTTGTAGGTAACTTAAAGTTAGTTTCTCCTTTATACTGTATGTACAGATAGGTAAAATGATACATGTACAGCCATTGAAATATTCATTCGTTGATTGTCAAAACTTTAGATGCCCCCCTTTTTGGAGTACACTGGTATTCCTAGTCAAAGTTCAAACCCCCCGAACTTGGTAAAAAATGAGTGAAGAGTTCATCATTATACGTCAAAACCAGCCAGTCTAAATGTGTATACGAATCGACAAGCTCAGACCCAACGTGGCTTTGAGGCTTTTTCAACCTCGCTGTACAAAAACAAAATACAAAAAGAAACAGTGTAGTGAAAAAAGCTGTTAACGGACCCAAGCAGCAGGTAGCAACAACATCCCAACCAAAGCCCTCATCCGAATCGACGTCGTCCTAGAAGCGGCGGACAATTTCACCGACCTGGGGTCAACAATCAGCAACAATCTCTCTCGTGACGTCGAACTGGACATACCGCTTGGGAAATTAAACAACTCGTGGCCAGACCGGCTAAGAGGATGTGGAAGAACAAAGCAACAGAAAAATATCAAGATCCGAGTCTACCAGGTTGGTGTTTTCAGCATGTTACTCTATGGAAGTGAGTCCTTGACCACCTACATGAGGCAAGAGTGTCTGCTCAACGCCTTCCACATAAGGTGCCTCGAGCGCATCCTCCGAATCTTGAAAGATCATATTGCGCATAGTGACAACCTGAAGTGCGCAAAAATTCACGGCATGTATTCCCTCGATGGCTGGGACATGTCGACGTTATGGAGCCAGCCGAAAGATATCCTATACCGGCAGCTGGCCACTGGCACCAGACGAGTTGGTCGCCCTTGACACGGATTCAAGGACGCCTGTAAGAGACCTGAAATCCTACAATCCCTCTCCAGACAACTGGGGGATAAAGGCCGCGGACCGAAATACCCGGCGTCAGACTGTCCAAACGTAGCAGATGCAGGCGTGAGCAGACGTCAGTTTGCAGCAGAGGATCGGAAGAGTGTTGCAGCAACCCATGCGTCCCTGGCTTCTCCACATGTCTGAACCAAGTGTGGTCTGCCAAGACTGAGCTGCCAATGATGATGCGTGGCACTCACAAAAAAAAAATAGAAAAAAAGAAAACAAATGGAATGCCAAGGTGCAGGCGTATTTGTTAATTAAAATCGTTGTTACATCTTCAGTGTGTTCATAAATACGTTTGTTTTAACGGATCCTTCATTTAGACAAGGCCACACTGAATTATGCCATGCTCTGCTGGTCTCCGACTTTTCCTGCTTCACTTCGTAATAGTCAGGAGGCAAAAACATTACCACGGATCACCGATGTGAACAAAAAAGACAACATACACAGATATTGTTGATTGACAAAAATATGAAATTCACAAGTAGAGCAGTAAAATAATGTACAGCGAAAGGTGATAAAACAAAACCAAGAAATAATTCGGTAGGACGAACTCCGGTTTACAGAACAAATTAATGAGAGTTAACTGACAACAGACTAATCCAATAAGCCCCGCCCCGTCCGTGTTGACCAATCACAGCCTTGTCTTTGCCACCGAAAGTCCGACACAATAAAATCCTAATGAAAAATGTTAACATTTTATAGTGCGCACACTCAAGTCGTGCCCACGTGTACAATGGTGATGTAGCCAATGCTGTGATCGGTCAATACATTTTGGGGCGTGGCTTAATGGATTTGTCTATTATGCAACTTTGTAACTGAAAAAAAAATCATGAATAACTCGGGGAAAAAATCAAATCAGATAAAAACAGATACAATAAAAAAAACAATCTTAAACTACTGGTGATGTTGGTGGGTCTCTCATAGCATATCAGCTGCAGCAACTCTACAATAACTGAAATTAGGTCTAGAACAATGTCAATCATCAAATAAAAACACTTGCGGGCGAACAAAGAAAAATGGACTATAGCGTGATTTCAACCAGCGACCCCCGGATTAACGTACCAGAGTGCTTTTGCAAACTGAGCTATTTAGCCCTAAACTCAAATAACAAACATGTTGAATCACAACAAAACTGAATAAAGACAAAACTTCCAACAGGCCTAAGCTAAAAAAAAACATTTAAAGTTAAAAGCACTCTAAGTGCTGCTTTAAGTGCTAAGGTCTGCTTCTGCGGACAGCTCTAAAAGGTTTTTTTAATTTTTACTTCTTTGCCTCATCCCTTAAAATGGATACTCGATAACAATCGAGAGTTATCATGAGACATCGGGTCTTTGCAACAGGAATGAGCCTCGACGAATATGAATTCCTGAAACATGGCTTGCGGGTCTGGGTTCCCCTTTATTCTTCACCCAAAACCACTTCGAGTTTACAATTCAGGAAGTTCAGACCTCTATGCATCATCAGAAATACAAAACCACATGTTCGGACACAATGTGGACTTTTTTGTTCTCCCTTTTTGAGAAACTTTTGAAATCGGGAAAAATCCCGAGACACCACAGGTCTGTTTTTTTTTACTAATAGTTGTTTATGGAAGTTCGCCCCAAACATGGCTTAAAGCCACATTTTGCATTAAGGATACAAGAAGAAAACATATAATGAAAAACTCAGGGAAGCTGAAGGTACGAAATGATATTCCTCTTAAAACAGGCTTGATTGTAGGATGGAGGGAAACATGCACTAGGCAAGGCATGGAGTTACAAAGAGCTGCAGTATGTGGAAAATGCTGTTGGAATGGCTCTTTGTTCTACACTTCGGCAAAGCTAGAGTGTTTGGGTGAGAACAAGCAGAAAGTCTGGTCTCATGCTCAACCAACCTGTCAAGAGGAACTAGATTGGGGTGGACAATTCAACATGGATATATGTTAAGCAGACAGAGGTCGAGTACAGGTGAGAGAAGAGGGTGTGAAGAGGCCAAGTCTTCACCAACCACATTTAACATTACACTCTGCACTCTAATAAAGATAAATGACAGGCACAAGCTTGGGCACAAAAGTGACAACAGTACTTCATAAGGGAACGTCTCATTGTCTTATATCTTAGTCTTATATGGGTACAGAGTTTTATAGAAGTAGTATCTGGAGGTAAGAACGTCCAAGCTTGATAAAGACATCCAACTCGCATGGAAGCACTCTTTCCAATGCATGAGATATGTTGTACCTCTCCCAACACGTATTAGAGATGTCATGTCCGAGGAGGCATTGCAAATCACTTAAGAAGGGCATGTCCCGAACTTAGTTTCTTGCGTAAACTTGTTAAAAACATTGAAAAAGACGAGGGATTCCTGAAATTGGCTGAGTGAGATCCCGCCTAGTAATAGTATGCGTCATTCTGCGAATCCTGTTCAAATAACTGTAAAAAGATAAAATACACAAAAATAAACAAACCAGATCTCTCATTACACATAAATAATAACTAAGATTAACTTATAAGAATTTTGCTGACCATAAAAAGGCAACTTAGCATGTTATGTGTAGCGTTTGTGATGGCTTCCCAATTCATTTGACCTTAGCAGACAGAGGTTGAAAAATATTCTACTGAAGAACTTCGTGGACCAGATTTGGGTCAAATAAAAACTTGCTGATGTGACTACTTTGAGGATCAGCAAATTTGAGATAAATGCTGGGATATTTGGCTTCATGCAGATATGAAATCGTTTACGATTTCCCATCAAAAAGGAACAGTAAATGACTGATTGTACGGTTAGCATTTTGTTATAACATGCAAGGATCCACTTACGCTTCGTGAATTTGGAACAATGTAGGGCAGGATAAATTCATCTTCAATGTATCTGCTACCTTGATTCTAAAAGGAAAATAAGACATTAAAATATCAACAGGAATGCATTTTGGAACACTAACTCATTACTCTCAAATCAGCAATCAGAAAAAATGAACTTATAGGGAGTAACATGACACATATAATTATAAAAGGAAGGATATCAAAACTAGATCTATCCAAATAAATC
Organism: Marthasterias glacialis; assembly: GCA_911728455.2. Classification (NCBI taxonomy): domain Eukaryota; kingdom Metazoa; phylum Echinodermata; class Asteroidea; order Forcipulatida; family Asteriidae; genus Marthasterias; species Marthasterias glacialis. The sequence continues at coordinate 29,697,768 of OU452220.1, read as the reverse complement.
AGTTAGAATACTTTTCCTTCATGCCTTTGTCATCAATTGAGCTGGTCATCTCACCAATAAAACGCTGAAATAACCCATCATGCAATCAAGCGAAGAGAAACACCATGTTGTGTCCAAACCTACAGAATGGTAATTTTGTGGTGATGTATAAACCAATCCGAACAGCTCCTTCATGGGCGTTTTCACCACCACAGCTATGGGCACCACCCTGTGAATCCTCAAGGCTGATTGGTACATAAACGCGCTGAAGCGCTATTGTCATGTGTGGCCTGCGTGCGGGGCCATAGCTGCGGTGGTGTAAACACCACAAACGAGTGCTGCTCAGATTAGTGTACACATAACTCTTTACATCACCACAAAATGACCGTTCCATAGGTTTGGACACAATATGGTGTTTCCCTTCGCTTGATTGTATGTTGGGTTATTTCAAGGTTGTTATTGGTCAGATGATCAGCTCGGGCAGGAAAAATATTCTAAATGATTTCTTGTGATAGATCTAACTCTTGGCCAATGCTGTGTTCAACCATAGAGCTCATGCCCTAACTGGATAGTAAACGAAAATCACTCATGGCTCTCAATCTAATTAGTCATTTTGCTGTCGGTTACATAAAGAGCGCAAAGCATAGATAGTTTACAACTTCACAGCTTCCCTGGTTGGAGGGCAAAGTCATGGATTGAGCAGCAGAGTGCTGCATGAATTAACTATAACAGGAATATTGATGTACAAAAAAGCAAGACACACAAACTATACACTTTGTATATGACTGGAAGTAGGTAGAACTCAATGGTCAACAGTACAAAAAACTCAATGGTCAATAGTACAAAAAAACTCAATGGTTAATAGTACAAAAACCTCAATGGCCAATAGTACAAAAAACTCAATGGTCAGTAGTACAAAAAACTCAATGGTCAATAGTACAAAAAACTCAATGGTCAATAGTACAAAAAGCTCAATGGTCAATAGTACAACAAACTCAATGGTCAGTAGTACAAAAAACTCAATGGTCAATAGTACAAAAACCTCAATGTCAACAGTACAACAAACTCAATGGTCAGTAGTACAAAAAACTCAATGGTCAATAGTACAAAAACCTCAATGTCAACAGTACAACAAACTCAATGGTCAGTAGTACAAAAAACTCAATGGTCAATAGTACAAAAAACTCAATGTCAACAGTACAACAAACTCAATGGTCAGTAGTACAAAAAACTCAATGGTCAATAGTACAAAAAACTCAATGTCAACAGTACAACAAACTCAATGGTCAGTAGTACAAAAAACTCAATGGTCAATAGTACAAAAACCTCAATGTCAACAGTACAACAAACTCAATGGTCAGTAGTACAAAAAACTCAATGGTCAATAGTACAAAAAACTCAATGTCAACAGTACAACAAACTCAATGGTCAGTAGTACAAAAAACTCAATGGTCAATAGTACAAAAAACTCAATGTCAACAGTACAACAAACTCAATGGTCAGTAGTACAAAAAACTCAATGGTCAATAGTACAAAAACCTCAATGTCAACAGTACAACAAACTCAATGGTCAGTAGTACAAAAAACTCAATGGTCAATAGTACAAAAAACTCAATGTCAACAGTACAACAAACTCAATGGTCAGTAGTATAAAAAACTCAATGGTCAATAGTACAAAAAAACTCAATGGTCAATAGTACAAAATCCTCAATTGTCAATAGTACAACAAACTCAATGGTCAGTAGTACAAAAAAACTCAATGGTCAATAGTACAACAAACTCAATGGTCAGTAGTACAACAAACTCAATGGTCAGTAGTACAAAAAACAGTATGTCACGTACAGACAAACGGGCAACTAAGAAGCTCAAAAGGAAGTTGAGATTAACCGGAATGTACAATGAGTAAACCAATTAACATTAACACATCTTATGTTTTATAATGTAGAACACAGTGAATATGAAAACCTGTCAAATACAGCTTAGAAACCAAATACCATTATTGTATATTCAGATATCTGAAGGTACAGGGAGGTTTTAAAAACTAACTCCTGAAATTAAAAGAAATCCTGATGAATCACAGGCCTCTGATTCCTCAGTATTGTCTAAAGAACCCACCCATAGTGGATTGTTTTCGACTGCATCAAAAATAGATAAAGGATAAATATATTCTCAACAAACACGGCACAATAAATGCAATTCGAATTCAGTTGCAAGCTCACACAGTTTGATAAACAAATAAACAGTGAAATTCAGCTGAAAGAGAAAAATAAGTATAAAGACATTTCAAAAATCTCAAGATGTCCGATAAATAAATCATTGTTCACTATCAATACACAATGGTATAATGAATATGGAATTGTTGGGAAGCAACATTTAGTTTACAAATTAAAAATTTAATTACCCTATGTGACGAGTGATGGCTCTGATCCCCTTTGCCAGCATGAAGATGAAGCCGCCAAGGTGGTTGTTCATCTATTGGCCAATCAGTATACATACTTCCCATCTGACCATGTCTGTTTAACCTATTCACATGGCTACAGATTGTCAACACAGCGAAGATGCACACAAACATTATCATTACACTCGCTGTAACAATAGCTGCAATGAGACCACCATTCTGAGAATCCACTGAAAAATAAAACAATAACAACAAAGTAAATACAAAAACAAAAGGAAAATTTAGCTTTTTTTTGCACAATGAAAAGAAAACACTAAATGTGAAACATAAATATTAGTGCACCCTGGGGTTAGATAATGAAGTAAAGACCTGTTGAGAAAGAATACAACAAAGCAATATATACATGCAATATAAATAACAAAGACAAAGATCTGCATATATAAATAACCACAACAATTACATCATTATATCATTATCGTTATCATTACAGAATAATAAAGCAAGGTGTTGTCAAACCTGTTTGCCTTGTCTGGCAGTTGGTACCAACATAATCTGCAATGCAGCTAAAAAGGAAACATAAAAAAAATCAACGTTTTAAAGTTAATGTTTCAACTCAGTGATAAACTATTTTGCCAAAGTCTTGACATCTTATTCACCGATATTTCAAAAAAATATTTACCTGAAATCCTTCTTGAATAGCCTAAAAGTTTAGTGGTATTAAAAGGAATGTCTGGAAACAGCTGCAAGGATACTTCTTAAATGGCTTTTCTTTTTCTGAACGAGGTAAGTATTCAAAAGCAATTCTTGTTTTTAAATGAAGAAACAAAATGCCTGCTCTGTATGGTAAACCTATTTACACCATTAACAAAGATACACTAAACTAGGCAGTCTACTTATATGTCATTAAAGGTACCTCTGCTATAAGAAGGAATGTTATTTCAAATGTTTTGCTGTAGTTGGTTTAACTATATGAAGCAGTTTGCCAGTAAATTTGAGAACCACAAATCCCTTCATTTCATTTCAATTGGAATTTACCGAATGCTTAGTCAGTAATGTTTCGATAATTTATATTAAAGTCGCCATTATTTTAGTTTATACAACTTAACCCTGGTGTATGAAGTTAAATAACAGGGTTGGCACAAAAATTGGTGCCTGATGTGAATTTCCCCGTGTTTTTTCACTCTTAAAAAAGGTCACAGTCGAGAGAATAACATTTGGAGATCCTCAAAATTACCTTTACATTATTGGAACAATGGCCTTGAGCCTGATATAGGTTGTGCAAATTCCTGTCAAAATAATGTCTTTGTCACCCTGCATTCAGTCTAACCTGCCAACCTAATTTAATGAAATTTTTACAAATTGATTGTTTTTATGTGTGTATTGAAACCAAAAGGATGGGACTGATTTCTTTCTTTCAAAAACCAATGGTGTATTATCCCTATTAGTAATGGATCTACTGTAACTCAACCTCACCTACAAACACTTATGAAGCTATTTGTTTGTACACTGCAGGTGCCTCCGTTTAAGCAAAAACCATCGGTACACACTGTAAATAAAATTACAGGGATATTTTTATAAGATAGCCTTGTTGCTAAATTCCACTTTTTCCCAATATGCCTTATCCTGAGAGGCATTCTCGTTGGCAATGACTGGTAGACTTTACCTTGATACAATGTAAAAATTGAAAAGCAAAGTTTGACTCAAAAATAAACTCAAATAAAGGGAATTTTGACAGATAAAAAAATTGAATTTTTCAAATACACGTGGCAAAATAATGATAAAATAAATAAATTATACGAAAAATTTTTTTAATCAGAATTACAGCAAACCCTCCAGTCATTGATGATAAACAAGTCTGAAGCTGGGATATAAATTTAGGAGGAATAAGGGCATTTCCACTGTACAATAACCTCTGGATGTATCATAGATTGTCCGTTGTCCTGTCACCGTTTGTCTGTCAGTAGGTTAGGGTACAAAAGCAGTGCTTCAACCATACCTAAATGTTGTCAACTCTTTCTTAAATCTTACTGTTATTCATCATAATTTTTCAATGTAGCTTGAGCTTTTTTGTACTGACAAATAATATAACGATAATATACAACTTTTGTACTTTAATGACAACATTAAAATAAACATTCTTTGAATTGAATTTGAATATTCGACTTACATTCTTGTGCACTAACTGTCGAAGAAGAGACAGTAAATCCAGAGGTGCCCAACATGTTATCTGATGTGATTGACTGGCGTAGAGCATTCTCAACATCCACCTCCTGGATGGATGAGTTAATGGGGAATCCAGTGATGCCATTTACTCCCACACTCCCAGAGTAAAAGTCTACAACAAGTATGTACCCGAGATCTGGTAAAACTGACAGTAGCGACTGGAGCTGGTAGTAGTAAAATACAAAACAAACTTTATCAAAGTGGATATGAATTCAGTTACTCACTCCTTGGCTTTCTCTCTATTTTTGTTATTTTTTTTTATCATGCATGTTTTGATTTTGCCCGTCATCAGTGGTTAAGATATCCGTTTTAGCAGAATCCTTGTAAAGCCTGTGGATTTTCATTCACATGACTCAAGAAGCATCATACATCAGTGTATATCAGTGTATGGTAAAAAACAAAATAATTGTCTTTAAATACAATTATTACATCATGATGATAAACTCAATCAATTATGATTTTGTGTTCCTTAAATTTTAGCATTTCTTGGAAATTCTTACAACCTTCAAATCATATTTTCTATTTTATCGTCTTGACGTCATGTGTTTTCCTCCTTACGATGAGTGGCTGCCACAGGATTTACTGTGTTTTAGTACATTGTTATTGATAATAACAATCTCATTGCGTTATAATCATCTATGATGGATCTCATTGCGTTATAATCATCTATGATGGATGTCATTGCGTTGTAATCTCCTATGATGGATGTCATTGCGTTGTAATCTCCTAATGATGGATCTCATTGCATTGTAATCTCCTATGATGGATCTCAATCCGTTGTAATCTCCGATGATGGATCTCAATGCGTTGTAATCTCCTGATGATGAATCTCATTGCGTTGTAATCTCCTAATGATGGATATCATTGCGTTGTAATCTCCTAATGATGGATTTCATTAAGCTACTCCTCTTCTTACTTTGTGAACTGTTCTTAATTGGGCCGTTTCGATATTCTGAGAGCCCATTACTCCAACAGCCAGTTTGTCAGAAAATCAGAACATTGTCCTGTGGTTTCAACAAATTTAAAGTGAAAACAAATGCATAGGCCTACAGGTACATGCAGTAAGAATGTAATAGTCACTTACCACCCGATGAAGTCGATTTTGCAGCTGAAAAAACTCAGAAGACAATGAGTTCATCAATGAAGATGTGAAGACAGATGCTTCTCCATTATCCGCAATAATCACAAACGTAAATCTTATTAACTTCCCAACTGCAAAGAATTAATATTGTCAAGATCAAATACAATAATTAACAACTATAATAGTGAAAGTTTAGCTTTTTCCCCTAGGCAGTGATGTGACCTGTATTAACTACATGTAGTGTCATGAATTTATGCTGTAAATTACTAATTTGCTCATAAAAATTCAACAAACAATTTGAAGACAGTCAAGGCACGCACAAGCTGAAAGCTGACTTCCCAAACACTAATATGTTCATAGTGTGGTCTATATTGAACTCTCACAAAGGTAATTTTAAGCTCACGTGGTGTGTTGCAACCAATACACATGCCTCATTAAATAGAGCAGATTTATCTCTCCTGCCAATAGTCTGAAAACTGGGTAAAATGGATCGGCCGTGGACACTGCTAGAGTTACATTCATGTTCTATCTTCAGGATACATGACACATTACTTAATGAAATTTATATTTACCATTGACAGAAACAACAAATGAGCAATCCAATGATGTACTTGAGGGATTTACACTATCTGTGGCTGTACAGACGACCGTTTGCTGTCCCACAAAGAAGTTACCTGGCTGCATAGAACATGCAACAGTAGCAGGGTTTCCTGAACTATCCAAAGCTGTTGGCACATCCCAAGTTACTGGAACACTTAGTTCTTGGTTATAGGTGTACGCAAGGATGTCACTTGGACAGGAATCAAATGAAGGGTATGAAGGTCCTGTCCAAAAATGATGAGACATTAAGTCTAGTGAGGTTTGTGGTAACATCCTGTTATTAATTACTATTTAAAAAAAAATCAATCTTCAAACAATAACAACATTTTGACCAGGAGTCGTCCTTGGAAATACAAAAGTTTAAAAACTGTTATCAAAAGATGTGCCTTCCACAAGTATAATTATTTTTTACAGGGCCATGAAAAAATTAAATACTATGGGGTAAGATTTCTGCAAGGTAGGTAAAAAAGAAATTCACAAAATTTGGGGAAGGCAAAACAAAAGAAACAGGACAAGAACATTCTTAATATTGTCAATGTTCATGCGGTCAAAGGTGGTGTCTTCCCATGCTTTAAATATTAAAGACTTCCAAAAAATACATGAGTTTTTTGTGTATTTATCATGTTGTGCAAAAGTTTGAAATAGCATTTTTAATAAGTTTTCTGGAAGCCGCATACCGAAGCAAAGGAGCATCAAATGATTCATGACTTGGACTCCAAACTTACCTGTAACAGAGACATTAAAGGAGCAGTGTGATGCGTTATTTGGGGGCGTTGCACCATCCACTGCTGTACAAGTTACCATTGTTTGTCCTATTGGGAAGTTGCCTTGCTGATGAGAGCATAAGATTGTGGGATCTTCACCAGAGTTATCTGTTGCTGTTACATTCCATGTTACGTTGGCATAACGGCTATTAGAGCCTGCAACTGCATTGATGACTGAATTGCATACTGTGGACTGAAACACTGGAGCAGTAATGTCTACAACAAAAACACAAACACATCAACAACTGCAATAACTTCTAGTACATCACTGGAAGGCATAATTGGGGCAAAACGTGAAGCTATTTTTGTTATCTTTTATAGAACATTGCTCTGTATAAGACAACTGAATATTACCTGACACAGTAACAAAAAAAATGCAGCTTGGTGCATTATTGGGTGGTGTTGCACCATCCATCGCTGTACACGTCACTTCAGTTTCTCCTATTGGAAAGTTGCCCTGTCCCGGTGAACACACAACAATTGGATCATCACCAGAATTATCTGTTGCTTTTACATCCCATGTAACATCGGCAAAACGGCTATCTGCTTCTGCTCTTGTATCAATAACTGAACTGCATACAGTGGAATTAAACACTGGCGGAGTTATATCTACACCAGAAGAAACAAAACATTAATAAATACACCTGCATCTATAGAAAGGTACATCTACCTATTATCCTTTATTAATAAATACCTAGGACAGTTTGTGGATTCTGATTGGTCAAAACGTGATCACGTGGGGGTGTATTAACGGCGATATAAAGACCGGCTAACAAAACAAGCAAGTATCGCCGAGAAAGAAAAGTTACAAAATGGACGATTTTAGCCGTTTATTTCGTTAAAAAGGTATTTATTAATGGGAATGACAGTGCGAGGACCCGGTCTTCACTGCTTGGTAATGACCTTGGGTGGTGGCTGGCCGCTGTTAACGACCGCGCCTCCGGCTTGGTCGTTAACAGCGGCCAGCCACCACCCCGGTCATTACCAAGCAGTGAAGACCGGGTCCTCGCACTGTTATTCCCTAAATAATTATCTTCATACATGTAAAACGATAGCTGCATATTACCTGTAACAGTGACTTTAAAGGTGCAGTCTGATGCAATATTTGGCGGTGTGGCACCATCCATCGCTGTACATGTCACTTCAGTTTCTCCTATTGGAAATATTCCCTGTCCCGGTGAACACACAATAACTGGATCATCACCAGAATTATCTGTTGCTGTTACATCCCATGTTACACCAGCATAACGGGTATCTGCTTCTGCTGTTGCAGTCATTCCAGTTTGACATGTGTTATGATCAAAAACTGGCGCAGTAACATCTACATTTAAACACAAAACACAGACTTGGTATTTACCGAAAAATCTTGATTGGTTTGTATTTGAAAGCTCCCTTTTGATAAAGTTGATAAAACACCAGTTGCAGAGCCCCGAAATCGCTACTGCTCCTTGGCTTGCTGCAATTAAAATGAGTTTGATGTGCCAACAAAAAAATTCAATATATTGTCGAAAAGATAACAAATTTGATGACAATTCAATGGCTGTATGGTTGGTTTATCGAAAACTAGGGAATGAACCTACTTTCTACTTTTCCTTTTAATCTTCAGGAAAATGAGCTGGGTAACCAACTTCAACACACACTGTATAACATATGTTGTCATGTAACCATCCAATATATAAAGGCAGTTTACTGTACCTGTAACAGTGACATTGAATGTGCAGTTTGATGCAATGTTTGGTGGAGCAGCACCATCCATTGCTGTACATGTTACAACTGTTTCCCCTATTGGAAAGTTGCCCTGCTCCGGTAAACAAACAACAATTGGATCATCACCAGAATTGTCTGTTGATCGTGCGTCCCATGTGACGTTAGCATAACGGCCATGTGACTCTGCAGTTGCTGCTAATCCCATTGTACATACAGAAGCATCAAACTCTGGAGCAGTTATGTCTAGATTCAAAGTAAAACATCAATCCGTTTAAATCACTTGTTATCAGGCAGCTTCAACCATAGTTGAATAGTTTCAAGTAATATATAATAGCTTCACTCAACAAATATTTAATGAACATAACAAAAAACATGATTCAAAGTAAAACAATCCATTTAAATCATGTTATCAGCTGAAGCAGCTGAGATGTGGTTTTACACACGAATGTTGAGAATTTCATGGCAGAGCATGTAACGAACGATGAAGTGTTGAGGAAGGTGGGAGATGAAAGGACACTGCTGGTAACAATCAGAAAGAGACAGTTGCAATTTCTTGGACACGTAATGCGGAAAGAAGGTCTTGAGAACTTAACAATCACTGGGTGCATCGAGAGGAAGAGAAGCAGGAGGAGGCAATGGCTAATCTACTTGAAAAGTCTAAGTCAATGATCGGCAGACAGGGTACCAGATAATGAAAGAGTACACATAAAGGAGTAGGAGTTGCTGAAAACAACAAGAGACAGGAAACTGTGGTGAGCCATGATCACCGACGTCCTGAAGGGACATGGTACCTGAAGAAGAAGTTATCAGGCAGCTTCGACCATTGTTGAATAGTTTCAAGTAACATTTAATAGCTTGCACTCAAAAATATATTTAATGAACATAAGAAAAAACATGTACCTGTAACAGTGATGTTGAAGGTGCAGTTTGAAGCAATGTTTGGTGGTGTTGCACTATCCATTGCTGAACATGTTACTTTAGTTTCTCCAATTGGAAAGTTGCCATGTTCTGGTGAACACACGATTATGGGATCTCCACCAGAATTGTCTTTTGCTAGAACAGACCATGCAACATTAGCATAAGGGCCATCTTGAGCTGCTGTTGCATTCAATCCAGTTGGGCATGTGTTGGCATCAATAACAGGAGGAGTAACATCTGAATGTGAGTATTATCGGAGAAAGTAGTAGAGAAGTAATTGTTAAATTGCATTGTGTTTAGTGTGATCATATTTCCCCACAGTATCAAAACAATGACAATATGAAACAGAGGAGATCAAATACAACAATATAATTTGAATAAATAGATTTGAAACAATGAATGCAAAACAAGTGTGGTACTGCAGACGGACCATTACAGAAGAGTTCTGTATCTGTGTCGTACTGCACAAATGTCTATGGAGGGGCCACCCACCGCAGGTGAGTTTGTAGGTAAATTTCCCTTATTTACATGCACAAAATGAGTCAGAGTTTAGAAAATTTAGCTAAATAATGAAGGGACGCCCACTATAGCCTTGTCACCAATAAACAAAAATGTAATCGGAGTCTAAACACATACAATTCATGTTTGCAAAACAACTATCGTTTTTACAAGCCAGCAGTCAAACACACGAAGAATTGAAAGAGATGATGGTAAGGTCTGGTCAGTAAACCGGATTGGAATGTACATTCTGTGAAACATACATAAACAATAAGATTCCAATATCACAGATTAAAATGCAAATCATCGGGAAAAAAATGTTTTTGAAAGGTGTAAGTCTTTCATATGTAGTGGCTTAGCCAAGGGGAAAAAAGGAGACAGCTGTCCCTTGTGGAACATCTTGCCCAACTTCTTGCCCCCATCAGCCCTTGGAATCAGGAAATTTGCCATAATCAAACACTTCTCAATGAAATTGCACACTCTACGAATTCTGAGCACACTTTCCTCCCGTGAAAAAAAAAAGATGCTGCTGGAAGTGCCACTGTTCATAGGAATGTTCCAAAGCATGGATCCCACAAATTTAAGTTATATTTAGTTTATAGCACTGATGTGCCAGTTTTGGGGGAGTTATTTTTATCATTTCTTAACTTGGTTTATTTAGGAAATTACATCTAGATCAAATCAAACAGTAGACTATTTTTTAGCTGAGGTGTTTCTTTCCATTTTTCTTTTACAAAGTGCAAAGTGATCAGGGAAGTGCCACTTCTTGTATCATAAATAAGTTGCATTTTACATGTAATTTAGCAGCTGCAATTACCTGTAACAGTGACATTGAAGACGCAGTCTGATGCATTATTTGGCGGTGTGGCACCATCCATTGCTGTACAAGTTACTTCAGTTGCTCCTATTGAATAGATACCCTCCTGGTGAGAACATGTGATGGTTGGATGTTCGCCCGAGTTATCTAGTGCAGTTATGTTCCATGTAACGTTAGCGAAAGGGCTATGTGTTTCTGCAATAGCCTGAATGCCATTTCTACAAACCATTGCATCAAACTCTGGGGCTGTGACGTCAGTAACAGTGACATTAAAGATGCAGTCTGATGCATTGTTTGACGGTGTGGCACCATCCATTGCTTTACAAGTTACTACAGTTTTTCCTATTGGAAAACTTTCCTGTTGAGGAGAACATGTGATGGTGGGATCCTCTCCAGAGTTATCTAATGCCGTTATGTTCCACGTAACATTAGCGTAACGGCTATCTGTTTTTGCAGTAGCCTGAATGCCATTTCTACAAACCATAGCATTAAACATTGGGGCAGTCACATCAGTAACAATTACATTAAAGGAGCAGTCTGATGATGCATTATTTGGCGGTGTGGCACCATCCATTGCTGTACATGTTACCAAAGATTCCCCTATTGGAAAGAATCCTTGCTGTGGTGAACATGTGATAATGGGATCTTCACCAGAATTGTCCGTCGCTGTTACAGCCCATGTCACATTAGTACGATGTCTATCTGGATCTGCAGTTACATTCAGTCCACTTGGACATGAGTTGGAATCAAAAACAGGAGGGGTAACGTCTGAAGGACAAAATGAACATGTAAACAAAAAGAATGCCAAAAGCAAGTTACAGAGATGGAGCTGTGGGAGAAACTACAACTGAGCTGTGTCCCATACAAAAACAGAATCTACAAACCAATAACATGTTGAGCTTTAGAATGCAGTGATTAAAGAACTTCATCACTCTTTTTTAATGTAGGCTAGTTTTATACAGCTGTGGACACACAAGCATTGATAGCATGCTGTTTGGATATGTAGTACAAGGCCCCATAAAGCAAATTTAGGTTTTTTTATACAAAGTGGTAACTTTGCAAAGTGGAAGTATGAACCTTGGCCTGTCTGTCTTGCAAACAGGAGAGAGCAATATAAACAGTTCAATAAAAGCTCAAAAAAAGGTTCAACAACCTGTTTAGTTCTGAAATCAAGACAAAAGGACAATGAATTTGTGTGATTCTTTCAAATCAGTTATAAAACCAAACCTCACCTGTAACAGTGACATTAAAGATGCAGTCTGATGCATTATTTGGCGGTGTGGCACCATCCGTTGCTGTACAAATTACTTCAGTTTCTCCTATTGGATAAATTCCCTCTTGAGGAGAACATGTGAGTGTGGGATTTTGTCCGGAGTTATCAACTGCCGTTATATTCCATGTAACGTTAGTGAAACGGTTATCTGTTTCTGCAATAGCCTGAATGCCATTTCTACAAACCACAGCATTAAACACTGGAGCAGTCACATCAGCAACAGTGACGTTAAAGATGCAATCTGATGCATTATTTGGCGGTGTGGCACCATCCATTGCTGTACAAGTTACTTCAGTTTCTCCTATTGAAAAGATTCCCTGTTGAGGAGAACATGTGATGGTGGGATCTTTACCAGAATTATCTAGTGCCGTTATGTTCCATGTAACGTTAGAGAATTGGCTGCCTGTTTCTGCAGTAGTTTCAATGCCTGTTCTACAAACCAGACCATTAAACACTGGGGAAGTCACATCAGTAACAGTTACATTAAAGGAGCAGTCTGATGATGCATTATTTGGTGGTGTGGCACCATCCATTGCTGTACATGTTACCAAAGATTCCCCTATTGGAAAGTATCCTTGATGTGGTGAACATGTGATAATGGGATCTTCACCAGAATTGTCTGTCGCTGTTACAGCCCATGTCACATTAGTATGATGTCTATCTGGATCTGCAGTTACATTCAGTCCACTTGGACAAGAGTTGGAATCAAAAACAGGAGGGGTAACATCTGAAGGATACAACAAAAGTATAAATAAGCAGAATACAGATGGCAAGTTACTGAGATGGAATTGTGGAAGAAACTATTACTGAGTTTATCCCATATAGCTGAAGATTCTTGAAAAAGATAACAAGTTGAAATCTAGAATGTAGCAGTGATTTATTGGTCTTCACCACTCTGTAGGCCAGATCTCTACAACTGTTGGCACATGCATTGATAGTGTAATGATGTATAGATAAGTGGTAGAAGGCACCATCAAATAAATTATTACTTTTATGCAAAGTTGTATTTACACAAAGTACTAGAATGAACCTTGACCTGTCTGTAACAAACACAAACACAAGAGGTATACACAGTTCAATAAAATAATAAAAACAAATCCGTTAATAAATCGTGACACAATGAAATTGAAGTATTTGTTTGAACTTTCAAATTGGAGATAAAACCAAACCTCACCTGTAACAGTGACATTGAAGATGCAGTCTGATGAATTATTTGGTGGTGTGGCAGCATCCATTGCTGTACAAATTACTTCAGTTTCTCCTATTGGAAAATTTCCTTCACCATGAGAACATGTGATAGTTGGCTCTGCACCAGAATTATCTATGGCCGTTATGTTCCATGTAATGTTAATGTAACGGCTATCTGTTTCTGCAATAGCCTGAATGCCATTTCTACAAACCATAGCAATAAACTCTGGAGATGTTAAGTCATTAACAGTGACATTAAAGATGCAGTGTGTTGCATTATTTGGCGGTGTGGCACCATCCATTGCTTTACAAGTTACTTCAGTTTCTCCTATTGGAAAGTTGCCCTCTTCAGGAAAACATGTGATGGTTGGCTCTTCACCAGAATTATCAATTGCCGTTATGTTCCATGTAACATTAGCGTAACGGCTGTCTGTTTCTGCAACAGCCTGAATGCCGTTTCTACAAACCAGACCATTAAACACTGGAGCAGTCACATCAGTAACAGTTACATTAAAGGTGCAGTCTGATGATGCATTATTTGGCGGTGTGGCACCATCCATTGCTGTACATGTTACCAAAGATTCCCCTATTGGAAAGTATCCTTGCTGAGGTGAACATGTGATAATGGGATCTTCACCAGAGTTGTCTGTCGCTGTTACAGCCCATGTCACATTAGTATAACGTCTATCTGAATCTGCAGTTACATTCAGTCCACTTGGACAAGAGTTGGAATCAAAACCAGGAGGGGTAACATCTAAAGGATAAAATAAGTGTATATAAAACACAATATAAATGGCAAGTTACTAAGAACAAATGAAAGAGTAGTTTTTTTTAACCAAATCAGAGATAAACCAAAACCTCACCTGTAACAGTGACATTAAAGATGCAGTCTGATGCATTATTTGGCGGTGTGGCACCATCCATTGCTGTACAAATTACTTCAGTTACTCCTATTGGAAAGTCTCCTTCATCAGGAGAACATAAGACGGTGGGATGTTCTCCAGAGTTATCTATTGCTGTTATATTCCATGTAATGTTAGCGTAACGGCTATCTGTTTCTGCAATAGCCTGAATGCCATTTCTGCAAGCCATAGCATCAAACTCTGGAGCAGTCACATCAGTAACAGTGATGTTAAAGGTGCAATCTGATGCATTATTTGGCGGTGTGGCACCATCAACCGCTGTACATCTTACTTCAGTTTCTCCTATTGGAAATTTTCCCTCAGCAGCAGAACATGTCACAGTGGGATCTTCACCAGAATTATCAATTGCCGTTATGTTCCATGTAACATGAGCATAGCTGCTTTCTGTTTCTGCAGTAGCCTGAATACCATTTCGACAGGCCACAGCATCGAACTCTGGAGCAGTCACATCAGTAACAGTGATGTTAAAGGTGCAATCTGATGCATTATTTGGCGGTGTGGCACCATCTATTGCTGTACATGTTACTTCAGTTTCTCCTATTGGAAAGTTGCCTTCTTGAGGAGAACATATGATGGTTGGCTCTTCACCAGAATTATCTATTGCCGTTATGTTCCATGTAACATTAGCATAACGGCTATCTGTTTCTGCAATAGCCTGAATGCCATTTGTACAAACCATAGCATCAAATTCTGGGGCTGTTACGTCAGTAACAGTGACATTAAAGATGCAGTCTGATGCATTATTTGGCGGTGTGGCACCATCCATTGCTCTACAAATTACTTCAGTTTCTCCTATTGGATAGATTCCCTCTTGAGGAAAACATGTGATGGTGGGATCTTCACCAGAATTATCTAGTGCCGTTATGTTCCATGTAACGTTAGCGTAACGGCTATCTGTTTCTGCGATAGTCTGAATGCCATTTCTACAAACCATAGCAATAAACTCTGGAGATGTTAAGTCATTAACAGTGATGTTAAAGATGCAGTCTGTTGCATTATTCGGCGGTGTGGCACCATCCATTGCTTTACAAGTTACTTCAGTTTCTCCTATTGGAAAGTTGCCCTCTTCAGGAAAACATGTGATGGTTGGCTCTTCACCAGAATTATCAATTGCCGTTATATTCCATGTAACATTAGCGTAACGGCTGTCTGTTTCTGCAACAGCCTGAATGCCATTTGTACAAACCAGACCATTAAACACTGGAGCAGTCACATCAGTAACAGTTACATTAAAGGTGCAGTCTGATGATGCATTATTTGGCGGTGTGGCACCATCCATTGCTGTACATGTTACCAAAGATTCCCCTGTTGGAAAGTATCCTTGCTGAGGTGAACATGTGATAATGGGATCTTCACCAGAGTTGTCTGTCACTGTTACAGCCCATGTCACATTAGTATAACTTCTATCTGAATCTGCAGTTACATTCAGTCCACTTGGACAAGAGTTGGAATCAAAAACAGGAGGGGTAACATCTAAAGGATAAAATAAGTGTATATAAAACACAATATAAATGGCAAGTTAGGCTAAGAAGAAATGAAAGAGAAGATTTGTTTGAACCAAATAAGAGATAAACCAAAACCTCACCTGTAACAGTGACATTGAAGATGCAGTCTGATGCATTATTTGGCGGTGTGGCACCATCCATTGCTGTACAAATTACTTCAGTTTCTCCTATTGGAAAGTCTCCTTCATCAGGGGAACATAGGACGGTGGGATGTTCTCCAGAGTTATCTATTGCTGTTATATTCCATGTAATGTTACCGTAACGGCTATCTGTTTCTGCAGTAGCCTGAATGCCATTTCGACAGACCACAGCATCAAACTCTGGAGCAGTCACATCAGTAACGGTGACGTTAAAGGTGCAATCTGATGCATTATTGGGCGGTGTGGCACCATCAACTGCTGTACATCTTACTTCAGTTTCTCCTAATGGAAAGTTTCCCTCAGCAGGAGAACATGTCACAGTGGGATCTTCACCAGAATTATCAATTGCCGTTATGTTCCATGTAACATGAGCATAGCTGCTTTCTGTTTCTGCAGTAGCCTGAATACCATTTCGACAGACCACAGCATTGAACTCTGGAGCAGTCACATCAGAAACAGTGATGTTAAAGACGCAATCTGATGCATTATTTGGCGGTGTGGCACCATCCATTGCTGTACATGTTACTTCAGTTTCTCCTATTGAAAAATATCCCTCAGGAGGCGAACACGTTATGGTGGGATTCTCTCCAGAGTTATCCGTTGCTGTTATGTTCCATGTAACATTAGAGAATCGGCTGCCCGTTTCTGCAGTAGTTGCAATGCCTGTTCTACAAACCATAGCATCAAACTCTGGAGCAGTCACATCAGTAACAGTGACATTAAAGATGCAGTCTGATGCATTATTTGGCGGTGTGGCACCATCCATTGCTGTACATGTTACCAAAGATTCTCCTATTGGAAAGTTTCCCTCAGGAGGCGAACATGTGATGGTGGGATTCTCACCAGAATTATCAATTGCTGTTATATTCAATGTAACATAAGCGTATTGGCCATTTGTTTCTGCAGTAGCCTGAATGCCATTTCTACAAACCATAGCATTGAAATCTGGAGCAGTCACATCAGTAACAGTGACGTTAAAGACGCAGTCTGATGCATTATTTGGCGGTGTGGCACCATCCATTGCTGTACATGCTACCAAAGATTCTCCTATTGGAAAGTTGCCTTCTGTGGGATAACATGTCAAAGTGGGATCTTCACCAGAATTATCTATTGCTGTTATGTTCCATGTAACATTAGCATAGCTGCTATCCGTTTCTGCAATAGCATTAATGCCTGTTTTACAAACCACAGCTTCAAATTCTGGAGAAGTCACGTCAGTAACGGTTACATTAAAGGAGCAGTCTGATGATGCATTATTTGGCGGTGTGGCACCATCCATTGCAGTACAAGTTACTTCAGTTTCACCTATTGGAAAGTTGCCTTCTTGAGGAGAACATATGATGGTTGGCTCTTCACCAGAATTATCTATTGCCGTTATGTTCCATGTAACATTAGCATAACGGCTATCTGTTTCTGCAATAGCCTGAATGCCATTTGTACAAACCATTGCATCAAATTCTGGGGCTGTTACGTCATTAACAGTAACATTAAAGATGCAGTCTGATGCATTATTTGGCGGTGTAGCACCATCCATTGCTCTACAAATTACTTCAGTTTCTCCTATTGGATAGATTCCCTCTTGAGGAGAACATGTGATGGTGGGATCTTCACCAGAATTATCTAGTGCCGTTATGTTCCATGTAACGTTAGCGTAACGGCTATCTGTTTCTGCAATAGCCTGAATGCCATTTCTACAAACCATAGCAATAAACTCTGGAGATGTTAAGTCATTAACAGTGACGTTAAAGATGCAGTCTGTTGCATTATTCGGCGGTGTGGCACCATCCATTGTTGTACAAATTACTTCAGTTTCTCCTATAGGAAAGTTGCCCTCTTCAGGAAAACATGTGATGGTTGGCTCTTCACCAGAATTATCAATTGCCGTTATATTCCATGTAACGTTAGCATAACGGCTGTCTGTTTCTACAACAGCCTGAATGCCATTTGTACAAACCAGACCATTTAACACTGGAGCAGTCACATCAGTAACAGTTACATTAAAGGTGCAGTCTGATGATGCATTATTTGGCGGTGTGGCACCATCCATTGCTGTACATGTTACCAAAGATTCCCCTATTGGAAAGTATCCTTGATGTGGTGAACATGTGATAATGGGATCTTCACCAGAATTGTCTGTCGCTGTTACAGCCCATGTCACATTAGTATGATGTCTATCTGGATCTGCAGTTACATTCAGTCCACTTGGACATGAGTTGGAATCAAAAACAGGAGGGGTAACATCTAAAGGATAAAATAAGTGTATATAAAACACAATATAAATGGCAAATTAGGCTAAGAAGAAATGAAAGAGAAGATTTGTTTGAACCAAATCAGAGATAAACCAAAACCTCACCTGTAACAGTGACATTGAAGATGCAGTCTGATGCATTATTTGGCGGTGTGGCACCATCCATTGCTGTACAAATTACTTCAGTTTCTCCTATTGGAAAGTCTCCTTCATCAGGAGAACATAAGACGGTGGGATGTTTTCCAGAGTTATCTATTGCTGTTATATTCCATGTAATGTTAGCGTAACGGATATCTGTTTTTGCAGTAGCCTGAATGCCATTTGTACAAACCATAGCATCAAACTCTGGAGCAGTCACATCAGTAACAGTGATGTTAAAGGTGCAATCTGATGCATTATTGGGCGGTGTGGCACCATCAACTGCTGTACATCTTACTTCAGTTTCTCCTATTGGAAAGTTTCCCTCAGCAGCAGAACATGTCACAGTGGGATCTTCACCAGAATTATCAATTGCCGTTATGTTCCATGTAACATGAGCATAGCTGCTTTCTGTTTCTGCAGTAGCCTGAATACCATTTCGACAGACCACAGCATTGAACTCTGGAGCAGTCACATCAGAAACAGTGATGTTAAAGGTGCAATCTGATGCATTATTTGGCGGTGTGGCACCATCAACTGCTGTACATCTTACTTCAGTTTCTCCTATTGAAAAATATCCCTCAGGAGGTGAACACGTGATGGTGGGATTCTCTCCAGAGTTATCCGTTGCTGTTATGTTCCATGTAACATTAGAAAATCGGCTGCCTGTTTCTGCAGTAGTTGCAATGCCTGTTCTACAAACCATAGCATCAAACTCTGGAGCAGTCACATCAGTAACAGTGACATTAAAGATGCAGTCTGATGCATTATTTGGCGGTGTGGCACCATCCATTGCTCTACAAATTACTTCAGTTTCTCCTATTGGATAGATTCCCTCTTGAGGAGAACATGTGATGGTGGGATCTTCACCAGAGTTATCTATTGCTGTTATGTTCCATGTAACGTTAGCGTAACGGGTATCAGTTTCTGCGATAGCCTGAATACCATTTCTACAAACCATAGCATTAAACACTGGGGCTGTTAAGTCATTAACAGTAACATTAAAGATGCAGTCTGTTGCATTATTTGGCGGTGTGGCACCATCCATTGCTTTACAAGTTACTTCAGTTTCTCCTATTGGAAAGTTGCCCTCTTCAGGAAAACATGTGATGGTTGGCTCTTCACCAGAATTATCTATTGCCGTTATATTCCATGTAACGTTAGCATAACGGCTGTCTGTTTCTACAACAGCCTGAATGCCATTTGTACAAACCAGACCATTTAACACTGGAGCAGTCACATCAGTAACAGTTACATTAAAGGTGCAGTCTGATGATGCATTATTTGGCGGTGTGGCACCATCCATTGCTGTACATGTTACCAAAGATTCCCCTATTGGAAAGTATCCTTGCTGTGGTGAACATGTGATAATGGGATCTTCACCAGAGTTGTCTGTCGCTGTTACAGCCCATGTCACATTAGTATAACTTCTATCTGAATCTGCAGTTACATTCAGTCCACTTGAACAAGAGTTGGAATCAAAAACAGGAGGGGTAACATCTAAAGGATAAAATAAGTGTATATAAAACACAATATAAATGGCAAGTTAGGCTAAGAAGAAATGAAAGAGAAGATTTGTTTGAACCAAATAAGAGATAAACCAAAACCTCACCTGTAACAGTGACATTGAAGATGCAGTCTGATGCATTATTTGGCGGTGTGGCACCATCCATTGCTGTACAAATTACTTCAGTTTCTCCTACTGGAAAGTCTCCTTCATCAGGAGAACATAGGACGGTGGGATGTTCTCCAGAGTTATCTATTGCTGTTATATTCCATGTAATGTTACCGTAACGGCTATCTGTTTCTGCAGTAGCCTGAATGCCATTTCGACAGACCACAGCATCAAACTCTGGAGCAGTCACATCAGTAACGGTGACGTTAAAGGTGCAATCTGATGCATTATTGGGCGGTGTGGCACCATCAACTGCTGTACATCTTACTTCAGTTTCTCCTAATGGAAAGTTTCCCTCAGCAGGAGAACATGTCACAGTGGGATCTTCACCAGAATTATCAATTGCCGTTATGTTCCATGTAACATGAGCATAGCTGCTTTCTGTTTCTGCAGTAGCCTGAATACCATTTCGACAGACCACAACATTAAACTCTGGAGCAGTCACATCAGAAACAGTGATGTTAAAGGTGCAATCTGATGCATTATTTGGCGGTGTGGCACCATCCATTGCAGTACAAGTTACTTCAGTTTCACCTATTGGAAAGTTGCCTTCTTGAGGAGAACATATGATGGTTGGCTCTTCACCAGAATTATCTATTGCCGTTATGTTCCATGTAACATTAGCATAACGGTTATCTGTTTCTGCAATAGCCTGAATGCCATTTGTACAAACCATTGCATCAAATTCTGGGGCTGTTACGTCAGTAACAGTAACATTAAAGATGCAGTCTGATGCATTATTTGGCGGTGTAGCACCATCCATTGCTCTACAAATTACTTCAGTTTCTCCTATTGGATAGATTCCCTCTTGAGGAGAACATGTGATGGTGGGATCTTCACCAGAGTTATCTATTGCTGTTATGTTCCATGTAACGTTAGCGTAACGGGTATCAGTTTCTGCGATAGCCTGAATACCATTTCTACAAACCATAGCAATAAACACTGGGGCTGTTAAGTCATTAACAGTAACATTAAAGATGCAGTCTGTTGCATTATTTGGCGGTGTGGCACCATCCATTGCTTTACAAGTTACTTCAGTTTCTCCTATTGGAAAATTGCCCTCTTCAGGAAAACATGTGATGGTTGGCTGTTCACCAGAATTATCAATTGCCGTTATATTCCATGTAACGTTAGCATAACGGCTGTCTGTTTCTACAACAGCCTGAATGCCATTTGTACAAACCAGACCATTTAACACTGGAGCAGTCACATCAGTAACAGTTACATTAAAGGTGCAGTCTGATGATGCATTATTTGGCGGTGTGGCACCATCCATTGCTGTACATGTTACCAAAGATTCCCCTATTGGAAAGTATCCTTGCTGTGGTGAACATGTGATAATGGGATCTTCACCAGAATTGTCTGTCGCTGTTACAGCCCATGTCACATTAGTATAACGTCTATCTGGATCTGCAGTTACATTCAGTCCACTTGGACAAGAGTTGGAATCAAAAACAGGAGGGGAAACATCTAAAGGATAAAATAAGTGTATATAAAACACAATATAAATGGCAAATTAGGCTAAGAAGAAATGAAAGAGAAGATTTGTTTGAACCAAATCAGAGATAAACCAAAACCTCACCTGTAACAGTGACATTGAAGATGCAGTCTGATGCATTATTTGGCGGTGTGGCACCATCCATTGCTGTACAAATTACTTCAGTTTCTCCTACTGGAAAGTCTCCTTCATCAGGAGAACATAGGACGGTGGGATGTTCTCCAGAGTTATCTATTGCTGTTATATTCCATGTAATGTTACCGTAACGGCTATCTGTTTCTGCAGTAGCCTGAATGCCATTTCGACAGACCACAGCATCAAACTCTGGAGCAGTCACATCAGTAACGGTGACGTTAAAGGTGCAATCTGATGCATTATTGGGCGGTGTGGCACCATCAACTGCTGTACATCTTACTTCAGTTTCTCCTAATGGAAAGTTTCCCTCAGCAGGAGAACATGTCACAGTGGGATCTTCACCAGAATTATCAATTGCCGTTATGTTCCATGTAACATGAGCATAGCTGCTTTCTGTTTCTGCAGTAGCCTGAATACCATTTCGACAGACCACAACATTAAACTCTGGAGCAGTCACATCAGAAACAGTGATGTTAAAGGTGCAATCTGATGCATTATTTGGCGGTGTGGCACCATCCATTGCAGTACAAGTTACTTCAGTTTCACCTATTGGAAAGTTGCCTTCTTGAGGAGAACATATGATGGTTGGCTCTTCACCAGAATTATCTATTGCCGTTATGTTCCATGTAACATTAGCATAACGGTTATCTGTTTCTGCAATAGCCTGAATGCCATTTGTACAAACCATTGCATCAAATTCTGGGGCTGTTACGTCAGTAACAGTAACATTAAAGATGCAGTCTGATGCATTATTTGGCGGTGTAGCACCATCCATTGCTCTACAAATTACTTCAGTTTCTCCTATTGGATAGATTCCCTCTTGAGGAGAACATGTGATGGTGGGATCTTCACCAGAGTTATCTATTGCTGTTATGTTCCATGTAACGTTAGCGTAACGGGTATCAGTTTCTGCGATAGCCTGAATACCATTTCTACAAACCATAGCAATAAACACTGGGGCTGTTAAGTCATTAACAGTAACATTAAAGATGCAGTCTGTTGCATTATTTGGCGGTGTGGCACCATCCATTGCTTTACAAGTTACTTCAGTTTCTCCTATTGGAAAATTGCCCTCTTCAGGAAAACATGTGATGGTTGGCTGTTCACCAGAATTATCAATTGCCGTTATATTCCATGTAACGTTAGCATAACGGCTGTCTGTTTCTACAACAGCCTGAATGCCATTTGTACAAACCAGACCATTTAACACTGGAGCAGTCACATCAGTAACAGTTACATTAAAGGTGCAGTCTGATGATGCATTATTTGGCGGTGTGGCACCATCCATTGCTGTACATGTTACCAAAGATTCCCCTATTGGAAAGTATCCTTGCTGTGGTGAACATGTGATAATGGGATCTTCACCAGAATTGTCTGTCGCTGTTACAGCCCATGTCACATTAGTATAACGTCTATCTGGATCTGCAGTTACATTCAGTCCACTTGGACAAGAGTTGGAATCAAAAACAGGAGGGGAAACATCTAAAGGATAAAATAAGTGTATATAAAACACAATATAAATGGCAAATTAGGCTAAGAAGAAATGAAAGAGAAGATTTGTTTGAACCAAATCAGAGATAAACCAAAACCTCACCTGTAACAGTGACATTGAAGATGCAGTCTGATGCATTATTTGACGGTGTGGCACCATCCATTGCTGTACAAATTACTTCAGTTTCTCCTATTGGAAAGTCTCCTTCATCAGGAGAACATAAGACGGTGGGATGTTCTCCAGAGTTATCTATTGCTGTTATATTCCATGTAATGTTAGCGTAACGGCTCTCTGTTTCTGCAGTAGCCTGAATGCCATTTCTGCAAACCATAGCATCAAACTCTGGAGCAGTCACATCAGTAACAGTGATGTTAAAGGTGCAATCTGATGCATTATTGGGCGGTGTGGCACCATCAAATGCTGTACATCTTACTTCAGTTTCTCCTAATGGAAAGTTTCCCTCAGCAGGAGAACATGTCACAGTGGGATCTTCACCAGAATTATCAATTGCCGTTATGTTCCATGTAACATGAGCATAGCTGCTTTCTGTTTCTGCAGTAGCCTGAATTCCATTTTGACAGACCACAGCATTGAACTCTGGAGCAGTCACATCAGAAACAGTGACGTTAAAGGTGCAATCTGAAGCATTATTTGGCGGTGTGGCACCATCCATTGCTGTACATGTTACTTCAGTTTCTCCTATTGGAAAGTATCCCTCAGGAGGTGAACACGTGATGGTGGGATTCTCTCCAGAGTTATCCGTTGCTGTTATGTTCCATGTAACATTAGAGAATCGGCTGCCCGTTTCTGCTGTAGTTGCAATGCCTGTTCTACAAACCATAGCATCAACCTCTGGAGCAGTCACATCAGTAACAGTGACATTAAAGATGCAATCTGATGCATTATTTGGCGGTGTGGCACCATCCATTGCTGTACAAATTACTTCAGTTTCTCCTATTGGATAGATACCCTGTTGAGGAGAACATGTGATGGTGGGATTCTCACCAGAATTATCTAATGCCGTTATGTTCCATGTAACGTTAGCATAACGGCTATCTGTTTCTGCGATAGCCTGAATGCCATTTGTACAAACCATAGCATTAAACACTGGGGCAGTCACATCAGTAACAGTTACATTAAAGGTGCAGTCTGATGATGCATTATTTGGCGGTGTGGCACCATCCATTGCTGTACATGTTACCAAAGATTCCCCTATTGGAAAGTATCCTTCCTGTGGTGAACATGTGATAATAGGATCTTCACCAGAATTGTCTGTCGCTGTTACAGCCCATGTCACATTAGTATAACGTCTATCTGGATCTGCAGTTACATTCAGTCCACTTGGACACGTGTTGGAATCAAAAACAGGAGGTGTAATATCTGAAGGACAAAAAGCAAGCAGATAGAATTAGATTACGAAAGTCAAGTTACTGAAAGAAATGATCGAAAATGATAATAAAATGATAACAGATTTGCACAAAGATTACTAGGGTCTTGGTGATGTTTACATATCTTTGAAGGATTGATGTAGTTGGAAAAATTCTATCATTCTCATTTTCAAAGACTTATACATTACGTGAATTCCCTGTTAGACAAAAAATCGTTGATGTAATTATCCTTTTGGTTTTAGCTGCTATCATAAAGCCAGTAGCCTGTGTGCCAAAGTAAACAATGCCCTGCTGAGTTAATCCCATACAATGCCTCAAGCAAGAAGCTTCCACTGAGTGTAAAATCTGCAGACCAACATGTACAAATGCAGCAACAGAAACGTTCAAAAAGTCATTCTCAGCTCATACTATAAGCCGATTTCTACGGCTTGATAAAGGAAACCAACAGATCATTTAATTTGTATGACAACTGATGAGCTTTTAATAACTAATACTCACAAAAGGTTTAACAAATAATACACGCGGCAAAAGAATTTGAAGGTTGCAGGCAAGCTTCATGAATCTTTAATTGGCTTATCACTGATAAGGGTCTACTCCTGATGTGCCAGGGTTCTATTACAAAGGTCACCAAAGGATTAATTCCAACCGAGTTGGCCTATAACCAAGTCAGGTTGGCCTCATGGGAGAACCCGTAATCCTTTTCAAATTGTATATCTTGTAATCAGAGTATGTTAAAGTATCAAAATGTCAGTTCTAGTTGCAGTGCTACAAGAGTAGTTGTACCTGTGACAGTGACATTAAAAGTGCAGTCTGATGCATTATTTGGCGGTGTGGCACCATCCATTGCTGTACATGTTACCAAAGATTCCCCGATTGGAAAGTACCCTTGCTTTGGTGAACATGTGATGATGGGATCTTCACCAGAGTTGTCCGTCGCTTTTGGATCATTCCATGTGAGATTAGCATTGCTACTATCTGGATTGGCACTGGCGTTAATGCTACCAGGACATGTGCCCTCAGCTATGACAGGAGGGATAATATCTACAACATAAAATAAAAGGGTCAACAAAAACAAGCATTGAATGCAGAACACAATTTAGATAAACAACCCATTCTTAGCTGAAAAGGAACCCTTACCTATGCATTAACCCTTTCAGACTAGGTAGTTTGGCTAGCAGCGTGTGGCCTCAATCATCCAAATTTCTCCTATATGTCACATTTAAACTTTTAGAATAAAATGGGACTAATTAGAGTGATAACCCTCAATATTAGGTGCCAATTAGTTGAGTGGAAATATGAGTCAAAACTTAAACACACTACTTTATACATGATAGAGCTTTTAACCCTGCTGTGAGCGAGGAGGTTAAAAAATAGTCCATATGTTACCAAATATGGTCCTAATTTTTTTTTCAATGGGCCAATAAGGCCAAGATTCCATGTAATCCTCACCCCTGGTATACCCCACAAGCCTGTAGACTCCTATTGGCCAGACCCTAACCACTGCAGAGTAAGGGGAGTTGAAAGACAGCAGCCACCTGTCTTAGTGTAGTAATTGATTGACCCTGGGCTAAGGATCCTTGGCACAGGGTGGTATGCAATTTGTGTAAACAGCTTGTGTGGCACGTGGATCTTAAATAACACAAGTCTAAGTCTTCGCTGGCACTCCAATTCACCCCCCACAAGTGATTTATAATGGTTTTGGGCTTGCAGGGCGGGTTATTGACCTTAAAGACAGGGTGGACGAAATTGTAACCACATGGATCCAGCAAAGTTTTTGATTAATGGGGCTGCTCCGAGGGTTTTAATGAAGGTGCAAATTTAATCCATGAGTATGGTAGATTGACCTCACAACAAATCTGTGGGGGTTTGGTGTAATTTTCTCATGTTTCTGTTTTTTTCTTCTTTTCCAAATACTCTGTAATTTGATGCAAAAGCAGGAGATGGTTTCAGGAATGCTTTGAGTCCAATAAGCAGGGGTACAATCATGTAATAAGTTGTTCTGCGGGGCACAGAAATTACTTGGCTTCAAAATCACATAAAAAGTACTTACCAACATCAGGTGAAATTGAAACGCCATCAATTGCAATATCGGACATTCCTGTCAATCCAGTTATTGCTTCCACTGCTATCCTGAAACTTGATATGTTAGATATGTCTAGACGTTCCTGCAGCCAAGCTGTTGAGTTTGTTCTCTGGCCACTAACTGTGAAGATCGACTCTCCAGTATTTAAATCCCCAGTGATTGGAGTCCTGTACACATTTAGAGTGCCTGTAAATTGGGCAATGACAAACTCTTAACCAGTTTCTTGAATTCTTGTGGGTACAATAATTCTAACATTAATGGGCATTTATATGGTGCTCTGCAAAGAACACAGCCCCTCATAATCAACAACAAAAATAAGCAAAAAGTAAATAAATAAAACATAAACAAACACATCAAAAGCTGGAAAATAGGCGAGTTTTGAGCAGGCGCTTGAAGGTGGCAGTGGGTGCCGCTTCCCCTCATGGCACCCGGGAGCCTGTTCCACAATTTATGGGCAACAAAAAAAAATATGAATTGTCCCGGCCTTCCTTTTTGCATGTGGAACAACCAGCCGGGTGACATCACCAGAAGAGCGAAGTCCCCGGCAACCTTCAGGACCATCTGTATTGTATAAGGTGAGATTATCAGAAATGTAATTTAATGATTGCCATCTAAAATTCCTTTCAGGGGAAAAAAAATTGACTCTGAGAAGTGTTCTCAACATTTAAACTAGCATGCTCCACAACTACGACAGCGTTAAATCAAACGTCTCTTCTCAGAGTCAAAACTTCTTCCAAAAAGAGATTTTACATGGTTGTACTTGCTAGATTTACAAGATATATCTAATCTCCCCATGCAAAGCTTTAAAACTGAGATCTATTAATACATTCTAAAGCATCAATCAATATTTTCATTAACTTACCTCTGTATTTTATTGTGGTAAGTTGATATACTGTGTTAAATATCAGAACATTTGGGTTTCTGTGTTCGTTGGTGGCTTATAGATAATGGATAAAAGTTAAATCAAGCTCACTACGTGTGTTAAACTGTGTATGGTGGTGGAAGGTTTGTAAGATATTATTGAAATGCAAACAGTTGCAACAAAGGTATGGAATTATCTCCCCAATAAACTCTGTATTAACTTGAAAAACCACTTTAAGACACACCATAAGACACTTTGCTTCAGACATTCAAAAACAGGTGCATCACATTGAGGAAGGTGAACATAGTACAAGAGTATCTGTACATCCCTCGATGGTGTTCATAACAACATCAATTAGTAAAAATATGCACCCCACCACAACATTGGTAAGAAGAAAAACATAAATGTTCATAGTTTCACATACCTTACATGGTAAAGATAATGATGGTAGAAAACTTTCATTGAAATATTTCTGCCTGAAGTGTTATCATTTTTAAATAATAAATAAAATAAGATCCAAAATTAGTTTTCGTTTCAGTGAGACAAAAAGCTCTGCCTATAGGAATGCTGACAAAAATGCTGAATGCATTTTGATTGTTTTCTCGCAAATGAAACAACAAAATGAGCTGACATGTCCACAGGTTGGTTTTATTACAAATATCTTGATTTATACAAAGAATGGAAGCATTAACAGACACTGTACCAATGTTGAGCTTGGGCTTTAATTTGAAACAATGATGTCTTAACAATCTCTATTTACCTATTGCATTGCCGTTTAAGTTATACCAGAAGCTGAACGTTCTACTGGTGCTTAAGGTGGTAACCACAGAAGGGCTTAACAAAACGGTGCTTTTTGTTGCCCCTATGTTACTTTCAACGTAGATATAAGCTCCATCTTGAGCTGTAAAGAAAAATACTATTAGGCTGCGTCCGAATTGACAGCTGTGGCTGTTGGCCTTTATTTACTTTTCAATAATTACATTTCTTTATCCTGGGGTAGCCTAAAAAAGTTACCTGCTTTCCATTGGGGCCCTGTACACACATACTTATATGTCAAAGTTTATAACTTATTGCATGTCGCGGCCGAGCGGTTTAGTGCATCGGACTCAAGTTCTGGTGGCTGAGTCATCAGGATGTGGGTTCGAATCCCGGTCGTGACACTTGTGCCCTTGAGCAAGACACTTAACTATAATTGCTTCAAATAGGGGAAGAGGCAGTTATGTTTGTCTCGCAACGGATTCATTTACCCCTCCCTGTTCGTAGCTGTTCTGTGAAGAGACACCTCAAGTGGCCTTTAATTTTGTGGGCCTTGTGATGGGCGAATTCCACAAAAAAAAAACGAGTGCCTCACCCATCACCGAGTGCCTCACCCATCAACAGTTGGGTGTGCTCATCCTACCCTTTAGGGGAACTGCTGCTGGATAAAAAACCCTTCAACCATTTATTAATCTAGAACATTAAATTCAATATTCACAAAATGATGACCATACAAAAAAATATTTTACGTATTTGTATACAAACAGCATTACAACTATTTGTTGCATTAGTGTAAATTGAGATAGGTTTACCCATCAATGAAACTCAAATTTATACCCTACTAGAGCATTCATGACATTGGTTATATAATAGCCATGACAAGGATTTAATAACCAATCCACTTACCTTGTGCTCTGTCATACATGGGGCCAGATCCTGACGTATCAGTACTTCCCTTTTCAATGACCCAGTTTGTATCATCATCATTGGACTGACTCCAGCCACAAAAACCATCTTGAAAGTCACAATCAAAATCTTGATCACCTTCTGTTGAAACAAAACGGTGGATCTAATAAAGTGCACATATCCTGGTAGCCAGACCAAATTGCTTTTAACAAGAATATCACTGTCATGCCTGTTCACCAAGCATATTGTCAATGTTTTCACGAAGGGACGGGCATGTCAAATTGGAAAAAATCGTGTTTGTGGATAATCACACAAGAGCATCATCACGTTTCAAAACTGCAACAACAAAAGCACAATGCTTATTCTTTTAAGTCTGTACTTTCCTCCTGTGATTTATTATGAGTTAAACTTTCATCAAATGTGATTTTTTATGATCAATTCATCAATTTATTTATGATTTATTCAAGAAATTATGAAAAGGACGGGCATCCCGAAATGACGCTTTTTGTGTTTTCACGAAGCGACGGGTATATGCCCGTCGCTTCGTGAAAACACTAACTATATGAACTGAGATGGACATTCATCAAACTTTATCAACTCCCCCCAGGAAGAGCATACCCATGCTGCTCTAAAATAAGCTTAAAGGGGTTTATGCCATTATACAATTGTAGGGAACACAAGTGCGCCCTCAATCTTTCTTTTGGAACTAACCCTAAAACTTTATTATGGACCTTTATACTTTTTCGCTGAAGGACGGATTGCAGCGTGTCCATCCATGGAAAATAGGTCTTTATTAGTGGTTCCTTAATTGTTTTTCAAGTTTATTACAACTATTGATGGCTAGTAATTTACACTTCATATTGGTTATCACATTACATTCATCATACAAGATATTAAGCCAAGGAAGTGATCATTTCAAAATTATCTTTGCATTGCCTTGATTGGAATTTGTAGGTATATTTATTGGCGTAGTAATTTTGGAAGAGGTTGTGCGGCACCTCGTATCTTTCTCTTTTGCTGGAGGCTGTATCAGACAGATACATGTTATAGTCTGTCTCTGTATTTCTCCATTTTGTGCCTGAGAAAGGCTCAGAACAGTGATTTAATGCCTTGGATGTAAGAGGGTATTTGTCAGAGAACCCCCAGTGAGTATTTCTGAGCTTTGTATTTATATCGAATTGGAGAAAATGATTCATTTGTGTTGTGACAAAAACTGGTGTAGTCCCTCACGTGTGTGTGTTTTGTACGTGGACTTATTATTGCTTGTATGTATACATTTCTAGGTAATGAGGGTTCTTCCAGGTTCTTGATCTTCTGGGTTCTTCTCGGTGTATTTGGTTTACTGCTAGTCATTACACCTAGTGTTTTCTTGATGGTCCTTGAGCTGATGAGGATTAAATTGTATTGAGTTCACCCTATTAATAGATTCTCGCCATCCTGTGTATTAATTGTCTATATCTACATTGTAAGTCCAAATGCTTGTCCTTTTTAATTAGAGGACCAGCCTCCTTCCCGTGTCGTTACACTATCTCAGCACTTGCAGGTTTTCATTTAAACACCTGGGTTAAGTGCCTTGCTCAAGGACACAAGTATCATGATGACCCACACTCCAACAATTCAACCATTAGAACTTAAGTCTGACTAGGCCGCTTGACCATGACACTCCTGTGCACTCTCCCGGGTGCACATTCTTAGCAGTCACTATATGCAGATGACGATGTTTTTAGTCTAGCTTGACACTATCATAGTGTAAGGCTAGATTCTTAATGGTCAACAGATGGCTCACATAAACATAACCTTCAAGAGGCTCACCCCATTTCGCAGTAACCACTACCAAACACATTCCTAGGCTATGAGCCCAAGGTCCTAATTTCCAAGTGACCACTCTCCCTGACCACTACGTCATCTTAGCCTTGTTCACAGAAATGATGTCATTGTACTTAGAAATTATGTCACTAGACTTATGTTATTTCTGTATGACATCATTTCCAAAGTTAGAAATCCCCAAACCTAGAAAACTACATAAACCCTTTTCCCTTTCATTTAAAGTAGAGTATACGAAGATTTGTGTGTTTGTCTTCGTCGGGATTTGCTTCCCCAAATCTACGAGCTAGGTCTTGCCATTGAGAAACTCCTCCATGGTCTATCACAAGTTATAATTTGAAGTCAATAAAATACTTTTGACCCTATCAACTTGTGTCAGTGTAATTGTTATCGTCTATACCATCCAGCTATTAACTCGAAAGTTCACTACCACTCGCCCCTCTCTGATTGCGTGGGTTAAGACAACATCATCATTAACACGGACACACAATATATGTGTAATTTTATGTGTTACAATAGCTTGTGTCCAATTATGTGAAACTCCCCTTAGCCAAAATCTCTGGATTCTACTCTCCAGTTTCATCCCGACTCTTACCGTCAGCGGTTATCAACGAAGTAATTATACGATAAACACCAGTGATCTGGTGCAGGGTTATTGCTGCATCAATTACAGCATGCACCTGTTTGGAAGGGCAAGCTGCTGGTGTCAAATTTCGGAAACATCCAGGAGTATGGAGGAAGTCTGACCGCTTCTTTTTAAAATTATATTTGGTCAATTTTTATGAGTCAAAGTTGCTTTCATAACATCTTTAGACACTTTTCTTTAAAACTTATAGTAAAAAGAAGAAACTAGTAGGATTTTGAGTCAGTCTGTAAACTCACAGGCAGTGTTCATAATCTGGCTATTCAAACCTCATTAAACAGGATCAGATAAGAGAGATCGTGTTGAAAAACCAGTGAGTACCAGGCTGAGTTTGTCATAGGCAAACTTGGGTCCACTCCTAATTGGAAATTCACATAATGCTACAGAATTATTAACCTAAGTTTTTCAGTAATACTTCATAAATGTTATCCTAAATTTTTCACATGTAATGCTTCATAATTGTTATCCTAAGTTTTTCACGTGTAATGCTTCTCAATCGTTATCCCAATTTTGTTTACGTGTAATACTTTATAATTGTTATCCCAAGTTTTTCACGTGTAATGCTTCATAATTGTTATTCAAAGTTTTTCACGAGCAATGCTTCATTGTTATCCTAAATTTTTGACGTGTAATGCTACATATTAACTGTTATCCTTAGTTTTTCACGTGTAAAGCTTCATAATTGTTACCCCAAGTGTTTCATGTGTAATGATTCATAATTGTTATCCTAAGTTTTTCACGTGTAATGCTTCTCAATCGTTATCCCAATTTTTTTTACGTGTAATACTTCATAATTGATTTTTCTAAGTTTTTCATATGTAATGCTTCATAATTGTTATGCAAAGTTTTTCACGTGTAATGCTTCATAATTGTTATCCCAAGTTTTTCAAATGTAATGCTTCTCAATCGTTATCCCAATTTTTTTACGTGTAATACTTCATAATTGATTTTTCTAAGTTTTCCATATGTAATGCTTCATAATTGTTATGCAAAGTTTTTCACGTGTAATGCTTCATAATTGTTATCCCAAGTTTTTCAAATGTAATGCTTCTCAATCGTTATCCCAATTTTTTTTACGTGTAATACTTCATAAAATTGATTTTTCTAAGTTTTTCATATGTAATGCTTCATAATTGTTATCCAAAGTTTTTCACGTGTAATGCTTCTCAATTGTTATCCCAAATTTTTTCACGTGTAATGCTTCATAACTGTTATCCTTTGAGACAAGGATTGGTAATGATCAAAACAAAAGTAGATTAGTATCAGTCTGATGAGCTCACTAAATGAAGTTCATACCAGTACCAATCCTCCAGAGAAATATTCCCTTCTCAAACAATGTCAAAGTCGAGAAAGTAGTATTTGATCGATACACCTAAAATCAACATAAATTATTTAGGTTGCTGCAATCAAAATAAGCAGAACATGTTGCATACTTGATTCTTAAGATTTGCACAATCTAAAATGCATCATTAGTTAATTCTTGGAATACTTATGAACATACGGAACCAAACAATCTCAGTTTAGATTGATGACTGGCACGCAGTTCATGTACATTTATATGTACAGATTTTCACATTAATACCTGCTGGGGAGCATGCTCCTTGTGTTATACTGACATCATCAATAGCGTAAACGTCGCTTGACAGGGCCTGTTGATTGGCAGCTATTGCAACGGTGAAGTTTGAAGTTTGATTGGAGATTTCGGTCATAGTCTGTAGCCATACTCTTCTACCAGTTTGATGGCCCTGAATGCTAGCTATAGGAGTCTGGTTACCAACACTCTCCGTAGAGGGGAAGGCATAAACATCTATTGAACCTTGAAAACGAAAAGTAGTCAAATGAGTTTGTTACTCGTGGTTAAACTGTGGACAAAACTGTTAAAGTAACATGTATTTGCTTTTTCGATTTGAGGCTTGTACACTATGCCATAAGCTGAAAATGGTAAGCACGTGCTGTGGTATTTACTGATTTCAAAGTCCTGCGGGGCAAAACTGACTCTCGTTGACATTGATAAACTAACATGACTAAGTTCCAATTTGTAAACTAATATTTTGGTCTCACATTTGTCTAGTCTGAATTATTTGTCCTGCTTGTCTGTTGACAGAGGCACAAAAGCATTCTGCTTATCTAAATGTTGTCAATAATTTAATGCTTGCTATTGAATGGCTGTGTAAATAATAAATATTGTTGCGTTCCTCGCATGGGCGAGATAAAAATGTAGACTTTCCATGCGGGGAACGGCGATATATTTACTTATGAAATCATGTGCGGGAGTCTGACTTTGGTTGTGACAATTTCAAGGGGCTGGTTTATTGTTCTCAATTACTTTTATATGACATATAATTACAATCCGCATTCAGTATTCACTAATGACAGAAGAGTTTTGGTAGCGTATACGTAATGTCACCAGAGAAACATAAATGGACTACACAACTTTATTATCTGATAGCCAATGCGTGACATACTCAATACGAATGGATCTGGATCATACCCATAGTTAAGTGCTATCCCAATATGGTCTTCAAGGTACAACGGGATTGTACTGAGAGAGGCGGGCGTCGAGTGTGAAAGTGGTGGGTCCACTGCCATGAATCTACAGGGTGGTGTGTCGGACCGTACTGGAAAGCATGGGGGGGTATTCAGTGGTCAAACGTGGCAATGCACCATTTGAATATAACATTAGGTTTTCATCAGAGATTCGCACTACACAGGATAACACAGCTCTCAAGCACAGCGATGCTTGAATCCTGCAACTGTACCATAAGTACCGAGTACAATCAATCAAATCAAAGCCGGGCCCTGTATTTCAAGGATATCAGAGAGCACCCCCTGACATATCGGGCTATCGAGATACCTCGTCGTCTACGTCTGGAGACGGGACTTATATAGGAAATCTAGAGTCTAGAAATGAATCAAACATTAGGCAAGTTCAGGGTCTTGGCCAATGAGAAACTGCCATGCTGGAAGAAACACAGCAAGAGCAAGTTCACCGCAAGTTCATAACCCAAATAAGGAGTTGAGGATTGCAAGGGTAAAGTGATTGACATCGTAGAGTGAGGGCGGCGCTTGCCATTGCTTGTGTACAAGGAACCGCACCCTGTACAAGTATATATTGCATGGCAGAATTGACGCAGCATCTCTCATGTACAAATATTTTACGCACATTGTAATGGCATGGAGGTTCATGTACTAACTTAACGCACATATCTCTGTTGTACGCACGTGATTACTATGGCATGGGATGCGTATGCAAAGAATTATGCACATCGCTATGGCACGCACGCATTTGCTATTGCATGGGGGTTTTGTACACAGGCAAGAGTAGGTGTGGCTCATAGATCGCGCACAAGGCTCTGTTGCATAATGCAAACACAACGCTGAATATGCATGATGGAAGTAGCGCCAGGCTCATCTGGCAATCGGGGTCAGACCTTGAAATTGCAATCATTGCAGAAAGTCCTTCGGACTTTGGTAAAAGGATTGCAGACTAAGCAATGCTAGATAATAAGGAATCAACCATTGATCTTGCTTTATTAAATATTTGAGCCTCAAAAGAGGGCGCTAGGATAGCAGAAAGATCAATGTAAGGTTCGTAACAATATCAAATATTATCTAATGTATTACTTGTGTAATTGACAGTACGTAACTATGCAAAAAGCTTGCCCGAATCATGTGACATACTGTCTCTATAGTCTGAGGAATTCAAGTATAAGCGGGAACTTTTAACTTAGCAAGTCAATGTACCAGACGTTATTTAAATGTAACTCCCAAATGGCTTATTAACAAAGCTCATTTGTAAAAAGCAAACCTACCTGCACTTTTCAGGGGGAATGAGTTGTACCAGAAACTGAGACACCAAGATTGTACCATGTTTTCCTCAACATACACCGTTGGGCTCATAAGATAAGATTTCCTACCAGTGGTTGATCCAAACTCATTGTAGAAGGCATACCCTCCCGTATTATCTAGAAAATAAGTAGGATTGAAGCTTTGCACGTTGAGGAAAGTCTGATATATATGAGGAAACTATAGACATTGACAGTTATGTAATTTCTTACTTGGTTTACAGTTACAGCTTGGTTAGTTGTCAGTTAGAGATCTAGTTTTGTTGTACATGTCTCTTTGTTCCATTCATTAAAGGGGCTGTGTTGTCATGATTATAGCAGGCCTGTGGCTGTGCATGGAAAGATGAACTCTCACGTGTAGTCAAATCACAAATGGTGCCGTCCTTGTCAAACTATGATATGACCACTAGCACACACCCGCATGTAGTAACTGGGTTTCATTTACTGCTATATTCATGACTACAAAGCCCCTTTAACTTGTTTTACAGCTTGGTTAGTCAAGTAAGAGATAAAATTATGATGTGCTTTTCTCTCTATTTTATTAACTGGTTTATAGTAGTAGTACCAGATTGCTTAGTCAAAGTTGTGTTTGATGTAATAGAAGACTTTGGAATGACAGGTGGCAGCATGCAGACTTTACCAGGTAAATTCCCATTGTTTGTGTAGTTCTGAACATGCACACACATCCGACAATGGATTTACCTGGTAGGTAATAAAAAAAATATTTTGGGAGGCTAATCATCCTTACTGGCAGCTGAGAAGCTGAATTGCAAAGAACGCGGCTACACAGGTTTGAGCTGCAGGCATTCAAGGGCGCCTTCGGCAGGCAGCCAAACATCAACCCATATTTGACCACGGACACAATCTGAGCCAATACTAAGTGCTTGGTTTTCCAGAGGATGGCCTGAAAAGAACAACCTTGTGGCACAGGTGAGAACCAATGCACAACTCTACTCACATATATGGCCCTAGGCAGGACTCGAACCAGTGACACATTGGTGAGAGGCGAGCGCTTTACACACACGCCACCTATGTCAACCTTTTGCCACCTAGTGTCCTCAAAAGTCTCCCATTGGAAAATTAACAGGATTAACTTAAAATGACCGAACCCAATATACTTATTTTTACTTACCACCATTTGTGTTATCTAACAATGGTCCGTCTAATAGTTCTCCTGTCTGCAACTGCCAATGAGTGCCATTTTCAACCACAAATGTCCATCCACATGGCCCCTCATTAAAACTACAGTTAAAACTCTCAACTCCTATAAAAAAAAACATCACATTGATAGAATGATTAATATTTTAAATAAATAACTTTGCGTTTTAGTTTTCTTTCTGTTTTAAAGTGTTTTTGTTTTTTTAAATTTTTAATATCTATATTTGTACAGTCACAAACAATTTGGCCCTTGTTAAAAATCTTTAGAGCAAAAACACTAGAGCCAATAATACCAATAAAACAAATTGATTTTTTTTTTAATGTATAGGCCACACCAGATAATTGTAACAGAAAAACTGCACTTGGCAATGACATGATTTTACAAAAAAATGTAACAATCCACTACGAGTATTCATTTCTGACATACTAATTCATAAAGACAATTGATGCAAGCGTCTCCATGCCCCTGGTCATCGCCTTGGTGTCTG
The DNA here is from genome assembly GCA_911728455.2 of Marthasterias glacialis. Lineage (NCBI taxonomy): Eukaryota > Metazoa > Echinodermata > Asteroidea > Forcipulatida > Asteriidae > Marthasterias > Marthasterias glacialis. Next base: position 29,660,615 of record OU452220.1, on the reverse strand, counting down.
GTGCCCTTTGAACTGTTTCATTAGAAATTTTAATAATAATAATAATAATAATAATAATACACAGTTTTTATGTAGCGCTTTATCACACCCTATGGGCGTCTCAGAGCGCTCAGTATTTTTTCCTGCAAGGTATGATGAGTTACGTTTTTGAAGTATGAGACCTGTTCCTTTACATAGCACCATGTAACGGTTCACAAGGTGCTGTGGCGCAATCTGCAGCCGATCAAACCAGGAACACCGGGGCGAACCCCTTCTCTTTGCAATAAGTGTCACTGGGTTCTTTTACATGCATTACACAACACACTGGACCAACGGCTTAATTACGTCCCAAGCGAAGGACGAAGCAATAATGGTTAGGTGTCTTGCTTGAGGAGAAAAGTATCACGACCGGGACTCGAACCCACACTCTGCTGATCAGAAACACCAGAGCTTGAGTCCGGTGTTCTTATCCGCTCGGCCGCAACACGCCTCAAAGAGTTGCCATTCCATAAGGACAAACTGCATTGCCTGTACAACCTGACAACAGCCGAGTGCCGGGCCTGTGTATTTTGCCTTGTTTTATCTAGCAAAGCCAAAATCTGTAAAAACAAAAACTACACCAACATATATACTTACCAGTATCATTTGAGATTGTGATATCATCAATAGCAATATCTGATGAATCAATAACACCAGTTGTTGCCTCAAATACAATCTTGAAGATAACGGTGTTTGATAGAACCATCTCGTGTTTCAGCCAGGTTGTAGCATTTGTTCTCTGTCCACTCACGGCGAAGATTTCAACACCCTCATTAATGCTACCGCTAATTGGTGTCTTGTACACCTTCAAGTCACCTTTTGGATGGGAAAAGTAATACAGAAATTGGTCATGGCCGGTATGTTTCAACCCTAGCAGTCTTTCCCAAAGACCGAAAAATACTACAAACTCCTCACGAAACAGTGTGTGCCATCAGGACTTCGTGAAGAGAATTGACGCTTGCCATGGCTAAGAAGTCTAGAGCAGTGGACTCAATTTAGGCTGCTCAGTTATAAGAGTGTGGGTTAGAATGCCTGTTGTGACACTTGTGTCCTTGAGCAAGACACTTTACTACTTTGACCAGTCTCTTGTCACTGGACATGCTCTGTGGTCCTGCAGTGTGATTTTAATATCTGATCTAGAATGCAGTCGGGTTTGATTCCAATCAGAATCAATGCACGTTGATTTTTTTTTCTTTTTCTTTTTCCAAGACCCAGGAAGCAACGCATATTCAGTGCTTAGCACACACTGGAGTGGGGTAAACCAAAAAGATTATTCTTTACCCCTGATGCAAATTATTCAAAACTGCTGTGTAAATATTGTTTCCTTGGTGTAAATGAGTGCCTGAGACATGTGTGAGGGCAGTAGTGGATCTAGTAGACAAGGCTGCATATTTCTCTCTGTCAGTGGACAAGCTGGAATAAACTTAACAACAATCAATGAGCTTAAAGGGGCTGTGTCGTCATGATTGTAGCAGGCCTGTGGCTGTGCATGGGAAGATGAACTCTCACCCAGATACTGAACAAGCATGCAGGTAGGGACAAATCACAAAGGGTGCCATCTTTGTCAACCTGTGATGTAACAGCCGGTGCGCATGCGCACTTAGTAACTGGGTTATTCCATGTAGGCCCCTACTGTCACAATCATGACGACACGGCCCCTTTAAAAGATTCACAACAATTACTTTTGTTCTGATACAATCAATAATTTACCTTCAGCTTACAAAAATAACATGCTTCCAACTTTAATTTCAAATCACAATTTGGGATACATACCTACTGCGCCACCAAACATGTTGTACCAGAAACTGACTGTTCTGTTTTGACTGAAGCGAGTAATCACATCGACACTTAACAAGACAGCCTTGGCGCCTGAACTCTTAGAACCATAAAGATAGATGTATTTTCCATCAATAGCTGGAAAAAAAGGGGGAACGTTGTCAGATGTTAAAGATACTAGAACAAATGTTTGGCCAACTTGACCAAAACATTTAGATTTAGAGACGCCCGCTCGTCACCCTCACCCGGCGACTATTTCTGTGGCACAAAACGATCACGTATCTGTACATAGTTTACGTACAACACGTGCGCCGGTCAAAGGTGATCTTTTGTGGCACGAATTTGTTTGTCGCGCGTTGACGAGTGGGCGTCTTTAAAGCCAGGGAACACTTCTGGCAATTACTCCAAAAATAAATGACCATAAAATCTTACTTGGTAAGGAGCAACAAAGAGCTGTTGATAGCATACAAAATCTGTGACAAACGGACTCCCTTTGAAGTAACATGGTTTTTGAGAAAGAGGCAATTTCTCGCAAAAACATTTGAATCTGAGAAAGGCTTCAGGCATGAAGCCTTTTTTTACATAATGAAAACATGCAGTTTGATCATTTCCAGATCCTTCTGCGTGGAAATAACCGCTCCAGATTTTTGTCGATATCTCAAGAACGCTAACATCTTTTGAAACAAAGTTTTCAGAGGTTAGTTTTATGGTATATTCTACAATTATACAGGGTTGAAACAAACGTATACGGTTCCAAATACCAAAGGTATACCCTGCCTTTAAATTGTTAATACATGTACATAGCTATACTTTTATAGATTCGCTTTCATTTAAGATATTGCACCCCAAAGTCCGCCATTGATAAGATGGTAGTTAATAGACCGATTGCGCGACAATGTTGACATGCGGTCACGTGACCCCCTAATGGGTATAACGCCATACAGCTGATGGCAAAATACGTGTAAAGAGATATGCCGTGACACAGAGTGAGTTCGAAAACAGTCGATTTTACTTTTGTTAAGTGACAAATTAGTTAATCAGCCCCTTTATTTAAAGAAGTATGTTGTGGCATTAATTTAAATCATATTTCTGTCAGACAGAATTCTACTAAAAAGAGGTTTTTTAGCCATGCACTACCGGTGTCAGACAACTACTATGTAGCCACCCGTCTGTTATTTTGTTTGTAATGTTGGCCTAAATCACTGTAAAAAAAGGATAAACAATGTTGGAAAAGTGAGCATTAATACCTAGCCTTGCAAAATTTCAAATAGGCAAAGAAATCACACAGTTTTGGAAAGCAATTTCTTTTGAGGATTTCAGCTTCAAAACTTTGAATTTTTTGTGTTGAAAAGTGTGTGGTGATCGCGGCTGTCTGGCCTAACGTTCCATCTTGCATTGTACACCTCGTGCACATTTATACTTTTTTCAAGACTTGCTGGAACTGTCCTTACTGGCTTTTTTCAGCCAATTGAAGGTCTCTGGTACAAACTCTGGAATATTTTTCACAGATTTCGAAAAAGAAAAGCCTCGATCGAATAAACTAAATGCATTAATCATCGTGTATCGTACCGCACCACACTTTCCTATGGAGGGCATCGTGTGTGTTAACATTTTATACCCAGAAGGGGTCACGTGACGCGGGTTGCGCAATCGGTCTATTAAAAATTTAAAATAAATTATTGTCAGTAACGGCCGATGTTTTGCAAATCATGGTGCATGAAGTTGACATTTTCTCGGCTGAGAAAACAAATTAAACGATGCAATAAAGATAATCTTTGTTCTCTTGGCTTTGTCAAGTCAGGGTTTCTTTGTGCTAAGCGGTACTCTCAAAGAAAAATGATTCCCGCAATTCCAATCTCGAAAAAAGTAAAAGAATCGGTGGCAATTTATTAAAAAAATGGGTTTTATAATACAGATATACATGGGTAGATCGATCTGCAAACTCTTTGAATGAGCACTTCCCAACGCCTTTTATAGGATGTAATAAATTGCTATAAAATAACTTTGCGTTATAGTTAGTATTATATTTTTACTTACTTCCAATGGTATGGTCATACATTGGACCAGTGTTAGGCGGGTTTGTATTACCCCTCTCTATAAGCCAGTTTGTGTCATCATCAAGTGATTGGCTCCAACCACAAAATCCATCCTCAAAGTCACAATCAAAAGTTACTATAAAGTAAAACAAACCAAGATTAGGCATCAGAGGGGCTGTGGGAGACTTTGTAATGCTTGGTGATGGCATGCAGCAGACTGTACACAACAAAATTATCCGTTTTTTTTATAGTTTTTTTTATGGAAGTCGCCAGACACACAAGGCCAGTAAGCCACTCGAGGTGTGGGCTACAAATCAACTGTTTTATCCAGGGGCCGTTGCCACCTACTCCTGGGACTGAAACAGGGTAACCCCCTTTACAGTCCGTAAGGATGTAGGCTTAGGTATCATCTGTCAGAAGCCTGGCTGGTAGAGCAGAAGGCTCTACCTCCCCAACTTTTACCGAGCAATTATGGTTAAGTGTCTTGCTCAAGGACACAAGCGTCATAACCGGGACTCGAACCCACACTCCGATGACTCAGCCACCGGAGCTTGAGTCTGACGCACTAACCACTCGGCTACGACACGCCTTCAGGTTCTGAGCTTGCTCACATTTGCAAGACCAATGGATTTACCCATTGAGTTTGATACCATTAAGCTTCCATGCAATAAATTTACATGAAATGCAGGAAACAGAAATCTGGTTGTGGTGGATTTGTTAAGTTTTGTTTTTTTCAGTTACTATACAACAAGATTGTATCCAGTTTAGAACAACCTCAAACACTTCAGTACCAGAGCTGCCAACATTTGTGTCACAACCAGGGAGATTCTGTACAACAATCAGAGACAGAACTACCTTCAACATAATAGGAAAAAAGTTTCCATAATTGGGGAGATCTTCTTATTCATTCATTAGAACATGGAGAGAGTGGTTCATTTTCAGGTAACTTTCTGCTGATTCAGGGAGAGTAGGCAGCTCTACAGTACCATGGCATGTCCTGGCTGAGCAGTCCAGTGCAATGGACTCAAGCTCTGGGCCCAATTCCATAGCTGCTCAACATTGGTAAGACCCAGCTCAACATTGGTAAGAAGAAAAACAGAAAAGCTCACAGATATACCTTATGTGGTATAAAGAATGATGGTACAAAACCATGAGCATTCAGGTTGGCTCAGTGGTTTCTTTCCCTGTCTTTCACCTCTGTGGACCCCGGTTCGAATCCCGGACTGGAGCCTTGCACGTGGATTGGGTTTTCAGTCCCTACCTACTTGCGTGGGTTTTCCCTATTTGGGGTTTTCCTCCCACATTTAAAACTGACATTTCTTCAACATCTTCTAAACACAGGTATTTTCAGGCCTACAGGTCACAGTGCAAGTCATTTTTGAGGGTCCTTTGGTTTCATTACCAGAAAGATATATAATAAAAGAAAACCTTCCTTGAAATACTTCTGCCTGAAGTTTTATCGTTTTTAAATATTAGGCAAAGGGAAATAAGATCCAAAATGAGTTTTTGTCTCAGTGAAACGAAAACTCTGCCTGTAGGAATGCGTACAAAACTGCTGAATGCATTTTTACCGTGTTCTCGCAAATCAAACACCGAAATGAGCTGACATTTTCACATTGTTTTTTTTTCAAATATCTTGATTTAAAGAAAAAAATGGAAGCATTATAGACACTTTATCAATGTTGAGCAGGGGGCTTTAAGCAGGTTGTTTTAAAATTGTCTGCTAGTCAAAAATAAGCAAGAAACCAGGCAAAAACTGTTTGTACTCTCTAAATGTAAAAGACTGAAAAACCACTTGTTTTGTCCGCCACACCTCTCTTGCAAAGAGCCATATGGTGGACAACTCTTTTTAGAGTGAAAGACTGGTATTTCCAACTTAAATCAGAGTGACGTTCACTCCAATTTCACTCAAAGTTGATGCACTGTGAGTTGCACTCTCAAAAGAGCCAAAATGACACCCCTTGGGCGAGAGAGTGAAATTTTCACTCTTTTACATTTAGAGAGTATGACAAAGTAGGCCTAGTATTTTGGCTGATGACCTATGAAGTTGGGCCCCCGTGTTTAGTGTCTGAATGTGGGTTCAGAGGTGGATTTCACAAAACTAGCCCTAACTTAGGACTTGTCCCAACTTATGGCTAGTACTATAAGTTAGGACCAGTTACTCTTCCTAGCTCAAGATAAGACTAGTCCTAGCGCTTTATGAAATCCACCCCAGGGTTGGATTTCACAAAGCGCTGGGACTAGTCTTATCTCGAGTTAGGACGAGTAACTAGTCCTAACTTATAGGACTAGTCAACAGTAAGGACCAGTCCTAAGTTACGACTAGTTTTGTGAAATTGAACCCTGGTCCCCCAGTCATGTCACTTGCATGCCCGTGAGCATTATTAATTTGACTGCCACAAATGAAACAAACTAGATATAAATGCACAAGGACCATGGCAAAGCAGCATCCAATTTCATTGTGTTCAATAATCAGAGAATGATTCCAGCAAGCATTAGTTACGCAGCAAAATATTAAAAACTAATCATGTGCACATCAACTTCTAAGAGTAGGCAACAACTGATAATTTTTGAAATCATTCACTGCAGTGTGTGACTGTCAAAGTTTAAGTTTGTTTAAATTTTTACAGGTTGACTGGTTGGAATATACAAAACCCCAGGATGGGAATAATGATGTTCAAGCACCAAATTGGTGGATACTGGCACTATCCATTGTTTTTGTGCAGTTTCTTAACCCTAACTACATAGTGATTCTCACTAGGAAGCTTCCTCAACCCATCAAACTCAAACAGTTCCCTGATTGGGACAGTACCAAACCCACCATACTCCAACAGTGCACTTGTTGGAACAGTAAACAACTCATCATACTCCAACGATTCTGGGTGTTGGATTTTGGCTGAGTGGGTACACTAGGGCAATGTGTAGTTGTTTCTATTTTAGAGGTCCAGTACCAAATCCATCAATATCTAACAATAGACCTTATGCACATGACGTCATTTGAATAGGGCGCCCTCGTCTAGAGGTCAAAATGAGGTTGTTCATTGGCCAATCCTGTGCGCCGCGCGTACAAATCTCTGCGTTTCCATTGTTACATCATCGATTTACCTCTAAGATGGCGGCGTGATGACGTCAATGCATTTAGGTCTATTGTTTTCTGCCAAACTTTTGATAGTAGATATAATACAATTCTTTTCATATTATAAATACCATTCAATAAACACAATTGAGTTCTCTATTGTTAGATGATGTTCCAAGTGCAGTCTGCCTTTGTGTTTATCTTTGTTTATTACACCAGCAGGTTGCCCATGTTTAGATTGCAAAGTAAAGTGTACCAAACAAAGCCCTAAGCTACATCAATGTCCCTCCCAATAAGAGGTCAATGCATACCCAGTGAACCAAGCATTGCACACATAAGTAACATAATTTCTCTAAACAATGGCTTTATTCCACACTTCAGTCCAACAGTAATGCACAACACAGTACCACTTTCCACACTCAGCCAAAGTCCAACACCAGTGCCCCAGACCATTGGTACTCAACCATCCATAGTCCAGCAGCAGAACAGACCTTCACAGTACTATAAACCATTCAACGTCATCTGTTGGACTTTGACAGGCCTGGGGTGGTAGGGTTAATGAATCTTTAATATTCTTGCAATTTTTGTGTTCTTTTTTTTTAAAATATGTTTTATGCAATTCGCCCATCACAAGGCCCAAAGGCCACTTGAGGTGTGGGCTACTTTTTGAAGGGATAGAAACCTGTGCACAGAAACAAGACATGGCGAGATATTAAACGCAAGTCTCTAACAGCACTGCTAAGAACAGGGAGGGGTAAATGAATCCATTGCAAGACAAACATTTAACTGCCTCTTGCCCTATTTGAAGCAACTGTAGTTAAGTGTCTTGCTCAATGACACAAGTGTCATGACCAGGATTCGAACCCACATCCTGATGACTTAGCCACCAGAACATGAGTCCGATGCACTAAACCGCATGGCCACAACACGCTATCTTAATACTTTATTGTATTTTAGAGGTTTTCTTGCTGGAATCCATGGGAGATCAGTGAGTCTTCTCCCTGAATGGATCAGCTGGGATAAATAAGAAATAAATAAATTAATTACTAATAATTACAAAACCAAAAATGTACTTTTCCTCTCTGAAATTTAATACAGTGTTGCCTTTACTTATGAAAGACAAAGCATTCCTACTCACATTCAACATGACAAACTCCTTGTGTTATACTGACATCATCAATAGCGTAAACATCTCTTGACAGGGCCTGCTGATTGGCAGCTATTGCAACGGTGAAGTTTGAAGTTTGATTGGAGATTTCAGTCATAGTCTGTAGCCATACTCTTCTACCAGTTTGATGCCCCTGAATGCTAGCTATTGGACTCTGGTTACCAACACTCTCCATAGAGGGGAAGGCGTAAACATCTATTGAACCTGATTTATAGATAATAATTTAATAGCAAGACACTCTGTTGAAGTCAAGAATAGGCAAACATACAAATTAAAAAAATGGATTATACCTGTACTTTCAATCTAAAAAAAACACTAGTCAGTAAAATAAAGTTGGTGGTCAGGTTGGTGTAGTGGTATCTTTCCTTGTCTTCCACCTCTAGGACCCTGGTTCGAATCCCACCACAACATTATATTGATAAGATTTTTCAGTCCCTACCCGATTGTGTGCGTTTTCCCTGGAATAAATCTCCAAAGTTTTCCTCCCACATCTAAAACTGAAACTTCTTTCCTTGTCTTCTCTCCATGGAATTCTTGGCTAGTATAGTGATTAAGACGTTCGTTTTTTTGAGAATCCTTGGGTTCAAAACCAGAATGAATGAATGAAATTAATTAACTAGCTATAGTATGACCGATAAAGTAGAAATCTCAAAAAGGGAGTACTTCAGTACAGCGCCGCCCCCCCCCCCCCCCACAACCCAGTTACTGGGTCCATCATGTCCATGTTAACAAAGGCAGTCAAAATGATATAAATAGGCCTACAACAATTTATGTTGTGTGTCTATAAATGCTCCAACAAAATCTATTTTCTGAAAAGTATACCAAGCAGTGAACTACATTATTATACTATTACTAAACACAACAATTAAATATCCTCAGATTCCAAGGATTCATTAGTTTCGTTTGATGGTTTTACTAAAATACACTCAGCACATTATTTTTTACAGATTAATCAATCATGGACCTAGACCCAGTAACTGGGGCGCTGTACTCCTTTTCTGAGATTTTTGACATTATCTCTCGTACTAGCACGACAGATTATGTCAAAAATCTCAAAAAAGGAGTACAGCGCCCCAGTTACTGGGTCTATCATGGACCAATCTAGATTTAGAATGGCACAGTTGATAATACAGCAAAACCTAATTGAGCTATAATTAAATCATGGAGCGCTCCATGGGATCATGGAGGAAGGGAAAGCTTTTTTCCATGGTTAGATTATGTTTATTTTATTTGTATACTCGGGTTGAACTCTCAGTCAGTTCGCAGCCGTCAGAACTGTTGTGTTGCTGTACATCGTCCACGTATGCCTACGTTAGTTCGTAGGAGCGTCTGTTACTGTAGTGTTAGTGTTAGAAATTGAGACCAAGGAAAGCGACAGACTATGACTAACTTCACAATGGATTAGTAGAAAGAAAAACACTTATGAAATGTACAAACAAAAACATCTAAATTTCCTATGTCCGTAGGATGGAGAAAATATTACAGCGAATTATATCTCAGTCGTTACTAGAGAGGTGCAGAGTTTCGACCGCCCGCACGATGGGTCATGAAGAAAAAGACCCGTCTGTCTACGTTGCGAGTCGATCCACGTGTGGTGACCAAATTACACGACCGTTTGATAATTTTGCACTCTTAAAATAATAGTATCCAAACAGCCGTTCGCTGTATAGTGGGGACATCGTGGATCTATTTTCAACGACTCACAGCCGCAAGTTTTGCCAACGATTGGCAAAAGTACGGGCGACCTTCACTACACAAATACAACTGTTCATTATTTGACCAGTAATGTCATCAAGTTTACACCCATATTAATGATGAATAAAAATGTACTTTGGCCTACAAAACATAAAGTTAACTTTTTACTAAAAAAAAAATGGTTACTAAGAAGAACAAATGTGGCAACAAGGGCATGTGATACTCAAGGATTTCCATACAAAGTGGTGGTAGGCCTAAATGTTTATAAACAAAAGAAATGTCTCTAGACTGGCTTAGGTAAAAAAAAATCCCTGTTTAGTAAAAAAAAACTACAACTTTATTTTTACAAAGTATAACTTTACTTTTCTTTTAGGAGAGAACATTTTATTTATCATTCTGGTAGTGGAGGATTTTGTTTCGATATCTTGCCGCACAGTTTTTGTGGTTAGCCCACCCCCCCCCTTTCTCCAGACAAGCTGGCAACAAGACGAATGTAACAAGGGCATTGGCTTTCGCAGATTATATTGGCTTGAGAGAAGTGCTTGTAAAAAGTGTGCTAGGGCTTATCTATAGAAATTAACTATAAACAATTGTGCTTGGTTTCTTAGAATAATTCTAATACTAGGTAACACTTGATGTGTAAGCAACACAATTAGCTGTTGAGAAAACACCAAACAAACCTCTCTTAACCTATGAAATAGGCTTGTCAGAACTGTCTGACTTGGTGTAAATAGCCTGTGAGTTATCTTGAGGTCCCTCCCTTGAGGGTTTTAACCCAACTGACCAATCAGTTTTCTTACCTATGCTTCTTTTTGGGTATGAGTTGTACCAGAAACTTAAGCACCACACACTCCCGTTGCCGCCTGCTGAAACATCGGGGCTCAGAAGAATGGCCGTCTTTCCACTAGACGCACCACCGAATTCATTAAAGTAATAATACACCCCTGTGTTATCTGCAAGAGTTTGAAACACAGTTGTTATACAAGGCATAGGCCTTAGACTTTAACTTTGACAATATCCTCAACCCAGCTTTTTAGCGAATCGTTTCACCACCAAACACTTCACAGCGGCATCAACTCGTGTCAGTCAAAATGATACCGTTTTTGTCCACGTTTTAAAAGTACGGGTTTATTTTTTACCAAGAATCTTCACAAACTACTAAAAATGCCTGCTAATGGCGATTTTTTTTGTATTGATTGTTTTTACGTCATCATGTAAAAATTGGTGAAATGAACATTCTGTGGCAAGTTTCGTAAAAGTCGGTCTAGAGCTTTGGAAAATATGGGGCGGCCCGCCGGTTTCCTAGAGTCCAAAAAGCCTGGTCCTGAAGCATAAGGGTTAAAAAAATAAAACAAAAACGCGAGCCTTTATTTAACAAAATGCGACGGAAAAGAAGAAAGAAAGATAACATGTGACGGTAAAAAAAAAGAAAAAAAGAAAAAAAAGGGAACAAAATGTGACGGAAAAATGCCGACGGGAAAAAATGCAGCGGGAAAAAACGACACTAAGAAACAAAATTGAGTAAAGGAATGGTACATAATTAGGTTTCTCGATATTGTAACAAAAGAAAATCCGCAAGTTCACTTCTGCAATTCGCAGAACCGGGTTTACGCAAGATTTCCCTTTACCCTTCGTGTCTTTTTCGTCAAACCTCTTTAAATTTCCGTAAGTGCAACTACCTTCTTTTAAGCTAATTTTAACAGTTGTTTCAATTTTAGTAGTTGTTCACTACTAATTATGCACAGCCGATAATTTGGTAACAACGTTTTGTCACGGCCGATTATTGGTAATAGGCCTACCATTAACCCACGAAAAGGAAATAAAATGTTGTTGGTATTGTGTTACCAGTCCCTCCCCATATTATAAAATCAATCGAAGAACAAAAATGAAGACAGTTTTGTTCCCCGTTTGGGCATGACGGACCCCCACTCCCACATTCGTTGTTATTTACTATTCGTATTTTTTTTATCAGCAAGCCCCACCCTCCCACATCCATGTGGAAACTGGGAGAGGATTAAGGTGGATGGAAGGTATACTCACCTCCAATGGTATGATCAAATAATGGTCCATTGGTAACTTCGCCTTGTGTTCCTCGCCATTCCGCGTCATCATCAGCGGATTGCATCCATCCACACCACACATCTTCAAAGCTACAATCAAACGTGCCTAATTGGACAGGTAACATCCAAATAGAAATGCGTAAAGCTTTAAAAGAAATTCACTATTAGCTCACGTCACAAAGACATTTGTTTAGGCCCTTGTGTAAGCCGAGTTTAGCCAGTGGTCGCAGGTTCACATCCCGCTCCAGTCAATTTTTCAATTGTTCACCCCCAAATTGATTTTAAAATTTACCCATTCAGTTTCCCTTGTGGTTTATTGCTTGATATTTAAAATTAAAAAGTCGCATCACCCCTAAGGTAGATCCCCATGCTGTCGCCCAAGGCTATATCCAAAGAGCCAGCTTTATGGTTGTATCGTATAAGGGTGTGATCCCTGGCTACATGGCAGTAACCGGTTGAATGGCTTCTGACTGGCACCCCGCGAACAAAGATATTGACAAAATAGGGCTGGGTAGCTCAGTACGTACAGCCGGTGGTCGCAGGTTCACATCCCGCCCCAGTCAATTTTCCTTTGTTGACCCCAAAACTGAGAAGAAAAACAACAACAACAACAACAACAACAACAACAACAACAACAACAACAACAACAACAACAACAACAACAACAACAACAACAACAACAACAACAACAACAACAACAACAACAACAACAACAACAACAACAACAGCAGCAACAAACTGCCGTGCGGCCTATTATATCAATTTCCAATTAGCCTAAAAGTCAGTTTTAATCAATAACTGGGACATCTTTTTAATGATTTTTCTTGAACGTCTAATGTGTCTAATTAGTACATTTTATCAGCAAAAATATGCCTTAAGTGAATGCTCTCTTTAATGCATAGAACACAATGGTAACAACATGGTTGTGCGGGGTGGGGGTGGGGGGGGGCTGGGCAAAGGGGGCATTGCAACACCGTTTTTGTCCGCCCTCCCCTCCAATCCCAAGCAGAAATTAATTGAAATGAAATGAAACGAAAAACTGTAAAAACAATTATATACATAATAATGATAGCAATACTAAATAAATAAAATAGCATAAAATAAAAAAAAATAAAACACTTAAGATATTACACAATTGAGAAAAAATGTACTACATCTAACAGAAAAAAACATTACCTAAATAAAACAAAAAAAATATTATTAATATTGCCCCTTGTTTGCAGTGAGGCCATAACCATTATTAAATTAACAGGAACGATCGATAGAAACAGTGTAAGAGTTATTTGAAAATAACAGTAACTTATATTTTACCTTGTCCTTTGGCCACTGTCACCAATTGTAATACAGCAAGACAAATAACAAGCCGTTCCATCATTGGTCGACGTGAGCCTGGTTGCTGAGGGGAAAAAATATAATTGACATCTTGATCGATCTGCATCAATAATTCTAATTAATAGTATTGATACTTACAAAATGGCAGCCAGTAATTCATGGATCGAAGACCCTTTTTTTTATAACATCACGGCTTTGGCTCCCACCCTGGCTTATTTTGTCAAAAACGTGCACTTGCTATGAGGGGCTATGGATAGGTGAAAGGAACCCGACGGAGCATGACCGTGTGGGAAAAACCTCTAAAAAAAATGAATATTCAAGATGTTGTTTACCTTTCACAGGGTCCAAGCCACCTCCAACTAGATACTCCTTCATTGACATTGGTTAAAAGACATTATTAGGTTTGCACTAGGTTTGGAAAATGCAAAAATACCACCGCCATAAAAGCAGGAATTGTGCTTTAGTTGACGTGCTGGGTCTTTTGGGTCAAAATTATGAATAACGTGTGACCATTATGCATAGGCCTAATCATTATGTAGGTTCCCCCTTAAAAATGCTCTGCTATTAATAATAATAAATAATAACAAACATATTTTGTACCGCGCTTAATACTACGTTTCTAAGCGCTACAGTTTGTTTTTCCTGTAAGGTATGCGGTGTTATGATTTGAAGTGTGAGACCTGTTCCTTTAAATACCGGTAACACAATGTAACGGTTAACAAGGTGTTGTGGCGCAATCTGCAGCCGATCAAACCAGGAACACCGGGGTGAACCCCTTCTCTTTGCGATAAGTGTAACTGGGTTCTTTTACGTGCATTACACAACACACGGGACCTACAGCTTTACGTCCTATCCGACGGACGCAGCAATAATGGTTAAGTGTCTTGCTTAAAGACACAAGTTCCACGACCGGGACTCGAACCCACACTCTGCTGATCAGAAACGCCAGAGCTTAAGTGCGGTATTCTTTAATATCCGCTCAGCCACGACATATTTATGGTGGCTTTAAAGGGACATCGCACGTATATATTTACGTAATTTGTTTTGATTTGGGACACAAATTGTGAATATCTACAAATCATTACAAATCGTTGATAAAAAGGGCAACAAATGAATTTTGGTGGCAGATACCAAAATATATACTTAGCACTGGACTTACTTTTCAGGTTACGTATTAAACTAAATGGTATTAAACAACAAGAAATCTCAGATTTTTTTTTCAAAAATATCAAATCTCCCGAACCACGTTACATTAATGAAATTGTAGATTTCAATTGTAAATCATACAAAGACATGACCCGATTTTGACTAGTCTAAACTCACCAACTTACGGGGCACTTTACACAATGGAACAATGCTACCCCACAAGGTTTTCTTTGTTCTAGTGCTACCCCACAGAGGAATTCTTTAGAAAAGGGAATAATAGAACAATAGGAGGACCCCGTAACTGCCATACGTAAGGGCGTGTGTGTGTGTGTGCCCTACAATCACCAACTTAAGGGGCACTTTACACAATAGAACAATGCTACCCACAAGGTTTTCTTTGTTCTAGTGCTACCCCACAGAGGAATTCTTCAGAAAAGGGAATAATAGAACAACAATAGGAGGACCCCATAACTGCCATATGTAAGGGTGTGTGCCCTCGAATCTGCTCCCTTGTGGAGTCCTAAAGGGAAGTGCAAGAACAATTGGTCTCCACAGGGGAATTCTCAAGAGAGGGATGCTCCACAAGGAAATTTGTGTACAAAGTCTATGAGAAAATATTAAGTACAGGGACAAAGGAAAAAACAATAGAGGTCTCCACAAGGATGCAAAAATGAGAAATGTTGAGTGTGTGTGTGTGTGTGTTGTCATTCTTAGCCTTTGAGAAAGACTCTAGCAGCTAGGGTCGAATCGTGAGGCCATTAACAATCTGTTGTATTTCTATCCGTGAGGAATCGATTCCTCCAGCGAAATCCACGTGTTCGTTTTTTACGAACACTTAATTCTACAGTTGTTTTTATTGTTATATATTTTTATTGTTAACAATATGATTGACAGGTACAGATGGGCGAAATTCTTCAAATCATCACGAATCAGTACGAACAAATTGTTGACATTATGCCGTAACGGTTTGATTTGAGCTGCTCCAAAAACGTTCTTTATCAAGCGTGACAATATTATCGTATATTTAATTGAAGGATACTCGAGAGTTTGTGCACGCCTCATGAACATTGATAGAAAATCAACAGCAGAAAGGTGAGTACAATGGAAAGTTAGCCTACACCCTCCTGTGACTTTCAGAGCGAAACGTGCCTTGGTGACGGAATAGCCTATTATAGGATTGCGATTGCAAATATACAAGTGAACTTCCAAAAAAAATTGATAATAGGCGGGGTTGTACTTTGTTGGTTTGTTATTGCCCAGTTGAAGGTTAGTCTGATACAAACAGGGGTCATTAAAAAGGCCTAGTAATCCAATTCATATGGCGTTCACCCTGATAAACTTCTTGTTGGTTGCACCATTTTGTGAGTCAGATTCCTATCGTGTTTGAACTGTGTAAAGTTCACATTATTGACCCATTTCACCTGACATCATCATCACAATAATCTTGGTTGCCCCATTTTGGTGGTCAATGTCACCGAGTTATTCAGTGAAGAGCACATTTTAGGAGACGGGGCGTTTACACGTAAACCTAATGACCACCAAAATGGTGAGCGTGGCACAATCGGCCCGTGTGACGTGCGTGCAAGGGGCCAATTGGCGACGTGCGCGCGGTAACGTGTACACACAATAACGTTACATTAAGTTACTCTTTGTTACCCCAATGTTTGAATGTCTCCTGTCCATTGAATTTGTACATGAAAGTGAACCGAGGACACCCTCATTCTGTCAAAAACATCCGTATGGTGTTCCAAAGACGCCAATTGTGGGTCGCGTCGTGCCGTCGTGCGTTGCGTTGTGCCGTCGCCCGTCGCCTGATTTAAAGTGATTTTCATGGTGGCTTTGGGTCTCATCGCCCATCGCGTCTTGCCGTCGTCCGTCGCGTCGCCACCGCTTGCTAAAATGAAAATGTCTGGTTAGGCCACTGGTAATTTTGACTTTCAAAATTACGCCAATAAATTCTTTTACAGCGCTTGATCTACGGGCATATCAAAGTGCTTACTAGAGGTACGCTAAGTTTTTGTATACTATGAGACTTATGTATCCTGTTGGTTAGTGATGACGTTTTGGAGCCGGAAGTGCAATGTAAATGAATGGTATACATACACGTACATGAACATTCGTTATACTGCACTTCTGGCTCCAAAACGTCATCACTTACCAACAGAATAGCACCTTGTATGGTGGGTGATGCAGTGCATCTGCAGTCTACGCACGGCAAACTATGAATGGGGCATTCGCGAGTGTGACGTCAGTGCACGGGTTAAAAAAGTAGACGTTTCTGCTTACTTGAAGTCCTGCAAAATATCTAGAGAGTCACTGCTTAGCTCATTAGACAAAAACAAAAATCAAGCACACTTCCCAGCAGTTCTTATAAGCAGAACCTACAATTCAAATTATAGCGTACGTTATGGATGGACACATGCTACGGAGGCGTCAAATCATACGTCTGTATTTACGTCTGTATTTACAAAGTGTTGTCTGTTTTACTAAATATTTTCGGTTAAAGCCCCATGCTCAACATTGTAAGAAAGAAAAACATAACTGTTCGTAGATTTAATGCCATACATGACAGGCCTATAAAGATAATAATAATAGAAAACTTTCCTGGAAATATTTAGGCGTTATCGTTTTTGAATAATGAATGAAAGAAGATCCAAAAATACTGTTTTGTCTCATGAGACAAAACTCTGCTTTTAAGAATGCAAATAAAAGTGCTGATTGCATTTTTACCGTTTTCTCGCAAGTGAAACAATTAAATGAAATGAAGTTTTCAAAGGTTGGTTTTATTACTACATGCATATATCTTGATTTATGCAAATAATAAAAAAATCCACCGACACTTTCTATGTTTACCAGGGGCTTTAAAGACATGGTCAGCAAAGCTTTACAAAATTGGGCCAATGTCATTCGTTCAATAATCAATTGATATCATCTTTCAACCAATGACAAGTGTGCTGTTGATGTCGTTGTTGTTTTAACCAATGACAGAGAGAAATGAAGCTGTGTGATTACAGACCCTATGGCGGCGACTCTAACGGAGAGTCCTGTTGGTAAGTCTGACGTCATTACAGTATAAACCACGCCCACTTCACACGTACTGGGTCCAAACGTCACCAGAAGCCCCATTGCAAATGCATTGGTCAACATTTTCTGCAATGATTTACGCAAAAAATATGCTAGGTGGTTGTAATTAACACATGTTGTGCAGCCACTAATCTTCTAAATAATGACCTCATCTGTTTAAGAGATTTGTCTAACGGTAAAAGCAAGGTTTTTAGTAAAAGCAAAGCGTGTCGTTGACTTGTTTTAACCAATGACAGAGAGAAAGGAATTGCTGTGTAATTATGGACGCCATGGCAGTGACTCTAAGGGAGATGTATTATCCTGTTGGTAAGTCTGACGTCATTGAAGCATAAAACCACGCCCACTTCACACGTGACGGCTCCAAACATCATCAGAAGCCCCATTGCAAATGCAGTGACCGACATGTTCTACAGGAATTTACGCAAAAAAAAAAAAAAAAAAAAAAAAAAAAAATAACTGAGCTGGGTGGTTATTTAACACATGTGTTGTGCGACATAAATTTTCTTCTTAATGTCCTCCTCTGTTTTAAAATATTTGTCTTATAAAAACAAGGTTTTTGTGTTAAATTACACACAAACGAATGTTTTGGAACCGGAAGTAAGCGAAACGTATGCGCATGATACCAATGCGCGCGCGTGTGACGCAATGACTTACCAACATAATTTCTCTTTTGCAGGTCCAAAGCTCGTTCATTTTAAACAATGTTACAAAATCTAACCCAAGAGTTAAACATGTTGGTTATTGTTCAAATAGGCGAGTTTTAGGAGCCTTTTTAAAAAACATCAACGGAAGAGGAGATGGCGAGATGCACTGTGGGAGGTCATTTAATCTTATGAGGTTTGAACCAACTATACACTGAAATGTAAAACGGGGGAAAATGGGGGAAAATAGAGCCTAAATTATAAATCTCATGAGTGAAACAAGAGCTCAAGAGAAGATTTCGTGACACTTATAAAACAAATAAATGGGTCATTCCATGAAGGCGGAACCATAGGGACACCGTTACATTGTTACCACCTATGATGCTTTTTCACCACTTCACTAGACTACTTCGTCAATCTTGCTTTACATAGCATAAATAACACCCAAAAAAAAGATTCATAAAAACGATTTACTTGATTACTGTGGTGTAAAATAAACGTGATACAGTGCCTGCACTGATGTAACAGGGACAACATAGGTGTGACTTTGGTGTCCCCGTTACATTGTGACATATTATCCTTAATTATCTCAGCCATGTGTACTTTAATACCCATGAAGGCAGTTATTTTTCTTATGGATTTGGCATCAAGTTTCTGTTGAACATTGTAAATTTGTTTATTACTTCCATAATATTGAAAAATTTGTGTTACAAGCATGGTGACCCTGTTACATCATTACCTTGAACTTTTAAGAATATTAGCAAAAATATCAGGTAAGATGGTGTGGGAAGGATTTGAAACTCTCTGAAACACTTTCAAAACCCAAATAAAAGGTGATGATTTATAAACATAAATTAGAATCAACATTTTTTTAAACAAAAATGATAATATTGAAAAATGTCACAACATAGGTCCCACCTTCATGGAATGACCCAAATGCACATAATCAACGAAAGAAAAACGGAGAAACAAATAATGGCATTCCATTGAACTTTCCACTGGAGGGAAGTACACTATACTGTTTTTGTATAGCGCACATTCCAAAATGTTTCAACAAACACAATACAAATTAATATCCTGTTGAAATTCATAAAACTTTGTGGTCACATATAGAGAAAACAATGATCATTAATTTACTATATTATCTTTATGCATCCAACAGCACAAGTGCCAATGACAGGATGGTGATTAGGAAACGAGAAGAAACGTCAGTTTTAGAAGTGGGAGGACATCCCCAATGGGAGAAACCCACGCAATCAGGCAGGGACTGAAAAGCCAATAGAACGATTGCACACGACCAATGTTTACATGTCATCACGTGACCTATTGTGGGTACGTCTCTGAGCTGATGACAAACTACGTGCAAATACATGCCGTGACCGACAGAGTCACACCAAAAGTCGGCTTTTGGTAATAATAACACAGTTACTAAGCCATTTTATTAAAGTTGTATGTTGTGACATTGATATTAATCACATTACTGTTTCATAAACTACCAGTATTCTTCTACAAAAGAGGTTTATTTTGTTGAGTTATGCCCTACCGGCGTCGGACGACTATGTAGCCACCCGCCTGTTATTTTGTTTGCAATGTAGGCCTACATCATGCAAAAAGGGTAAAGAACGTTGGAAAAGTGAGCATATATACCTAGCCTTGCAAAAGTTCAAATAGGCAAAGGAATCACACAGTTTTGGAACGCAATTTCTTTGGATGATTCAGCTTCAAAACTTTGAAATTCTTGTGTTGAAAAGTGTGTGATCGCGGTCGTCTGGCCTAAACGTTCTATCGTGCACTAGTACACATCGTGCACAATTATACGTTACTTGTACGATTTCCAAAACTTGCTGGAACTATCCTTACTGGCTTTATTCAGCCACTCGAAGGTTTCTGGTACAAACTCGGGAATATTTTTCACAGATTTTGAGAAAAAAAGCCTCGATCGAATAGACAAATGCAACAATCATCATACCGCACTTTCCTATGGAGGACATCGTGCTGGTTTACATTTAATACCCACAATAGGTCACGTGAAGTGGGTCGCGCAATCAGTCTATTCACATGCAAGGCTCTGGTCTGAGGTGGGATTCAAACCGGGGTCCACAGAAGCGGAAGGCAGGGGAAGAAACCACTGAGCCCACCCGAAGCCCCCAGATGCTTGTCCTGGATTTGATTCAAATCCCTATATGGGCTTATTTTGATTGTAGCAATCAGAATAACTAGAGGCAAGGGTAGTTTGTTGTATTTTCAAATGGTTTGACATTTTAGAGAGAACTCTGGCTGACAGGAATGCTACTGGATATGAACTTAATGAATGGACAATTTTATACAGCACTGATCCGCCAATTTTGAATCTTGTGGCTCATAACAATAATTAATATCAAACGGTCATTTTTGTTCTCTTGTTTTGACTAAAATCTTGCCTGTTTTGAAATCTTTAGAGTCGGACAGAAAGTTCGGTTGGGTCGCTCAGCTTCGACTCAGAACCAAGTCCAAATAAACATGGAACCTAAATCAAGTTAAAGTTAGATTTACTTTGGAGAGTTTTGTTTTTGCTTAACTTTTTATGTTTCCATCAACCGTCAAACTCTACTTAAAACTCGTAAACTAATCAGCTGCACAAATATTTACTTAAATTTTAAAGAGAAACATAATGTTCTCACCTGAAATGACCTGCCACTGATGGGTAAATACGTTCCTTGTCAACCACCCTTGAGATTTCCTTTCGCCACCAATGTGAACTGACGTCATAGAAATTTTGTTGGTGTCCACGCACGCTAGTGCACAACTTGGGTACCGTAATATATTTCTCGTGTGCAGTACCACCGTAAAAGTCTGCTACATCATCTAGGGTGAGCTGCAAATTAATCAATTTAAAGTGAAGTTTATCGTCATGCTTTACTGAACAAATTCTGATGAAGTTCAATATTCAAGGATAAATTGTATTCATTTTGCAAGAAAAACGTGGTTCATTCAGACGTGCGTTTGGCGCTTGGGGCACGTTCGATCACCTTCCTGTTAAATGAAAAAGAAAATATAGCACTACAAAACTGATTTGTATGAAACATAGGCCTAACGGTTTAACAAAACCGAAGTTTGACCTCGGACGTCATAGTCACAAAGGAGACTAGAGTATATGGTGATGCATACAATAAGTCCATACACACTCTCTAAATGTAAGAATGAATATTTTACTCTCTTGCGCGAGTGGTGTCAGTTGGTTCTTTTGAGAGTGAAATTCCACTTTGTATCACCCTTTTTGTCGAGTGAAATTGGAGCGCACTTTACCCTGATTCAAGTTGAAAATACCCGTTTTTCACTACAAAATGAGTTGTCCGCTATTTGGTTCTTTGCAAGAGTGGTAAGGCGGACAGAACGAGTGGTTTTTCACTCTTGAGGACACTTGGAACACTGATGCCCATTATGCGGCACCTGAAGGGGCATTTCGCCCTATGTTTTCAGCTAAAACCTTTAAATGTTGTTGTAGACATTGTGTGAACCTATATTAACAGAACATATTAAAACATTATGTCATAGGTTATCTACACGGGCGCATGCAGCCGTCGCTCCTGTCCCCGGGGACAGCGTTTAGAGCTCGATATGTGGCAGGGTGTACCCCCCCCCCCCGCTCCTATTGTGTCTTCATATGTTCTGGAATTCTTTTAAAGATTTTAGGTGGTGCTTCTGTACAAGAGGGGAAGAGAGTGTTAGAGAATGTGAACTTTTTTGGGGGGGCCTCCCTCTGCCACATATCGGGCATGGCATAGGGGACAATCTCAGGCATAAAAATCACACATAGATTAGTCCCTATACCTCCATTCCGATTTTTGATGGTGATACAACTTCATACATAATCGCGAGACACACGGATCAGCCAGATACGATAACTTGCTGGTAAGCCCTTATAACAGTTTCGAACAAAAAGTGCAATCAAGGTTCAAACGAAAGCCCGAAAGTCGTGAGGTCACCTCTCACACCACCCCCGTGGACGTTTACATGTTTCTTTATTTATAATAGTATTGATCTATTTGACCGAGTTCTGCATTTCTAAATTATTCCTCCATGGTATTGTGTATGAGAGCAGTATGCAACACAGGTCAAAGGTATGCCTTACAAACTGTATGCCGCCAGTATAGGTTCTAAAGCCGGTATCATATACCGAGAATCAGATAAACGACGCAGGAGTACCATAACGGGTAATTTTTAAAGAATGTTTTCTAAAAGTTTTAACGGCGGGAAGAGGTCTGTTCCAAAGGCCTTCCCTTATTATTGGCTTTACTGCATAAACCGCCGTGATAGTCTATAGTTTGGGTTGGCTAAAAACGTGTCGATGTACAACATTGCCATTGATATTAAACCTTTCACAATGTCGCCCAGCCCATCCAGCGCCCTCACCAGCACATGCGCGACGAAGCATGAACCACCAGCGCATGCGCGACGAAGCATGAACTGCCATAATGTACTATTGACCAATCATAACACAGATCTGGAAGCTGACGTCACGTCAGTGCAATTGCAAATCCAACTGAAACAACGGGTCTATGAGTAGAGATCGAAAACAGAGCAGGATCTTTAAAATTATCCTACGGACTGTACGGATAAAGATAATAACATGGGACGACCATTATTGGTAAGTGATGACGTTTTGGAGCCGGAAGTACAATGTAATACACATTCGTTACACTGCACTTCCGGCTCCAAAAAAAAAAGGTCATCACTTCCCAACGGAATAGACCTCTATCATGCTAACACCATCTTTAGTTAAACTGATTTGAATGGGATAAATACAAAACGGATGCCCCATAAAGGTTTTTTCATTGGGGGGGGGGGGGGGCCCGGGGGGGGGGGCACCGGGGGGGGGGACGTTCACGCCCCCCCCCCACCCTGGCTACGCCGCTGAGTCCAAATTCGGCACTAGTCTTGGTGCAAGACCCTCTCGTTTTATTGTTTGTAATTCCCCCGCAAGAGGGCGCTATCGCCCACAAACCGCTATCACCCACGACGAACTGCTCCACATTTTTTTTAATAAAAAAAAATATGGCTTTCCCAGCCTTTTTTGATGCTTTTTCACACTATCGTGCTCACTGTAACCCATGGAGGTAAATTTTTACCTCCATGCTGTAACACACAGCCCGGGCTCCCAACACACGGTGGTACGGAGGACTGACTGACTGAGTGGAAGTAAGAAACGCACAGAGACGAACAATCGAACATTTAATTATATCAGGAGCGAGTGCCGAACCTTGGGTCGTCGTGAGTTCCAGCGGCATTTTTCTCCTGGTTGTGCTGTAACTTACGAAGAAACCACAGGGTTTCCAGCTTTATTTTTTAGGTAATTATCACTTTGGGGGTTGTCTGGGTTTCAAAATTTGTGTTGGAGCTTAGTGGATCCGAATAGTGGTGGAAAGCAACGGGAAAGTTGAACAATGTTTCCCACCAAGCAGACTAGCAACTGTTTTTTAATTTAGCGCAATTGAAGTGTTTGCTCAATCGTTATTACTGTGTGCGCACTCATCTAGGATATGTCTCGGTTGCGCAGCGCGATCGCGAGATTGAGCGTTAAATTTAGAGAACAACTCGCAAATATAATCATGAATCCATCATTTCATTGTCAATGACATTACCCCTCCTAAGTCCTAGTCCTATCCTTGCCAAAATAGGGTAAATCCACTTCGTAAACTTGGCCCCAGCACGCCACTTTATCTCCCTTAATTTAGGTCAAATTATAATCCTTACCTGTCAAGAAAGGTTGACAGATACTAGATAGAGAGGAACAGGCACTTTGAATAATGAATGATTTACAAAAGTGTCAAAATCATGAAAAATAAGCCTTTTTCAAAATTAAATTTGTCATGTAGGCCTATGTATATGTTGGCTTGACAATGCTACTCGCTAAACGGCATTTTAGTAACTTTGTTGGGCATAAATGCACGAAACTTCTGGTCGCTCGATATAATGTCTGCATAGTTTCCCTTTATTCAGGTCAATTAAAATGAGCATTTTAGCTACCAATTCCTGGAGAGGAATATTAAAAAAGGGAAATAAAACCATACATCCATTAATAATTAAAAAAATCCCTCAGTAGAAGGTGGCAGTCGATATGGAAACTTTTCCTGATAAAAAAATCAGTTGGACCTCAGCTACTCCTAGAACTATGAGGTTCGTTCCGCTATCGTCTCTACGAACCTCATAGAGTGACATGTACAAAATCCTAATCGAAACTTTCTGCCCTTCACGTTTACATGGCTACAGTTCTTTTTTGAAATCAGATCTCGCCAAAACTAGGCTCTATGTGTTCTTTCAACTCTCATCGAGCGTTGCACGGGTCCAAAAAATCCACTCCGCAAACTAAAAGTTGTTAAAAAGTGAGAAATTCTCACCGTAATTCAGATCCCATTCAAACAGTATTGCAACAAATATGGCGACCGGAGTTGCAAAATTAACTGGTACGCGGAACCAGCCCATAGGACCAGCGCACCGTATACCAGCCTTGTCTATTGAATGTTAGCTGGGATAGCGAGTACCTGCTCGCCAAATGCGAGTGAAAACAGCGGCGGGCGAGTCGAACACGTACGTTTGTTGTCTGCACGGGGCAGTCAAAGTATTGTTAGTTGATGCACTTAAATAGTAAATGAAATTTGTCTGTTGTTGTTTTTGTAGAAATTCATATAACGTCCGCATTGCCATGACATCAACTGCTCAGTCTGAGCTGGCTGCAGCTCATCGCAAAGCTCTACTAGTATCTGTTGGCGTGGTTTGTATGGAGGCAGGATTTGACAGCGCCAGCGAGTCATGCCTTGAAACATTAACAGAAATGTTACAGAGCTGTGAGTATGCATGCTAGTAACCACATAATAGACCCATGTACTGCTACTGGTGACGTCACGGTTTGTTGACTGCGCTTTATTATGGGATTCAGGTCTGGACTACAGACTCAAAAGTTCCATAGAAAAACGCTTATGTAAACAGTGTGATGTCATCAGTACTCCAGTCTATTAATGCCGATATTCAAGTCTCCCTCCCACTCTTCGCCTTAGGCAAAACGTATGTAGGGATTTTTAATAACTGACAAAATAAATTCTACCCACAATGATCACTTACTCATTTCATAATTGTGATTCAGTTTGATGTGATTGTAGACCTTGTGTTTAAACCTCCTTGGCAGCCATGCTGGTTAGTCGTTTCATTCACCATACCGCATTATAAGTAGGACCTAGGGCCAAGAATCAGAGGAAGTAAGTCCGAAGTAATTGGTTCTAATTGTTGGGTTAGACATGTTAGAACAGTAGGCCTATATTCTTTATACAAACATTGATTTTTGTACAAAGTACAAAATTGGTATATCATGTTGGCTCAGGTTGATTTCTTTCCCTGCCTTTCACATCTGTGGACCCCGGTTCGAATCCCACCACAGACCAGAGCCTTTCATGTGGATTGGGTTTTCAGTCCCTACCTGATTGCATGGGTTTTCCCGCATTGAGGTTTTCCTCCCACATCTAAAACTGAACACTTCTTCTCGTTTCTTATTCATCTTGTCATTGGCGCTAATTATGCTGTTGGGTGTGTAATCAAATAAATTACGTAAATATTTGGAAGTTTTCTATAATGTAAATACCAGTACCAATCCTCCAAAGAAATAATTTCTTCAAGACTTTCGTAGAGTTGGAAGACCCCAAAGCACCAGTTGCTATAATTTGATTGCAACAATCAAATGTAAGCGCTTGTACATGGACTTGATTAATGTAAGAATGTGCACAAAATCCTCTACCAAACATACAGTATTTTTTTTATTATTGGTCTTATTTATTCAGGGACTTCATCATTGATTCAACTGTTCAACCAGGCACACCTGTTGTTACAATAATCAGAATTCAAGTTTTCTGAAAGATTGTTTTGCCCTTTGACCCAGTTTACCTGACGTCGCCATCAAAATAATCTTGTGATGTTTGAAGCTTTGCATGGTGTAGGAGACTAAGAATAGAATATTCCTAGTAAACTTGCGGGTACAACCATGTGTTTAAGTCTCTTTTGTGAGGAATGTTGCTCTGAAAAGAGCCAGAGTCTCCACTCCGGCTCTTTTCAGAGCCAACAGTCCTCTCAGAAGAGATTTAAACACACGGTTGTACCCGCAAGTTTACTAGCAATAGTTTATTCTTACAATAATCTTGCAGGCCTTGATCTTAAGAAAAACGGTGGGGCAGGCCTTTGCTGGCCAAATCAGAGAAATTGTACAAGGGCATGCTGGCCAAGTTGGTAGTGACAGTGCAATTTTTCTGAAGGGCATGCTGGCCAACTCGACAGGGCATGAGGCCAATGGCCTCGGTGGCCTCGGTTAAGATCAAGGCCTGATCTTGGTTGTGCTATTTTGGAAATCAATGTACATGTACCTGTGCAGGCCTTGCGCTTGAACTTTTTGTAAAGTAGCCCAAGGGGCTAGTAAACTGCATTTTACTTGCCCCTAGGAAGTTTTTGTTGCCCAAATTTTAAACATGTATTGTCATAAATGTATCTTCCTGAAACTAATGGTATCGATTATAACCAGGTTAACGGTCAAATGAAGTTATATTCACACACGCAAAAATAAATTAACACATTTCTAAAATTTATTAATCACATCTGAAAAACGAAGAAGTATGAATATTATAAACCAGTAAGTTGCACAGTTTTTAGTAGCCCACAGGGCAAGTTGAGAAGTGGTGTTTACTAGCCCATAATAGTTTTTACTAGACAATGTACGCCGGGCAAGTGCTAAGCATGAGCCCTGCTGTGTCATATGTGTGTTACACAGTGTAGCAAATTGCTATTTTATTTGTCTTGGGATATTCCTGTGTGTTTTTGTAGCCTGGAAAAAGTGTCTGTTTTATGTTCAATAATTTGATATGTTTTTCGTTTAACTGCAGATTTAAGTGAATTAGGGCGAAGTGCACAAACATACTGTGAGCTCGCTGGTAGGACATTACCCATGGTGACTGATGTCGGAATGGCCTTATCAGGAATGGGGTCTAATGTTAAAGGTTTAAATCAGTATGTACGTCGTCGAAGGAGGCTTCCAACTTTACATCGTAAGTTAGTTAGTTACTGTAAACACAACCTTGTCCCCATGGTTTACTATGTAAACCCTGGGATGGAAACTCCTTACTTGGACCCTGATTGGACAACGACTTTACAATAGACCTTTCTTTTGCAACGTTACAGCCCGAGTTTTTGCCAACCAAGATGGAAGAACTACGGGGAGCCATCAATGCAAAGCAAAAACAAATAATCACAGTTTGCAAAAATGTTACAAAAATATTCACAAATTGTTCAAAATTCGTTGGAAACAAACCAACCAATAATGGGATTTATTTGCTTTGAATAGAAAGTTGCAAAAATGTTGAATTTGGTCACAACGTCTGTCAACAAGACTTGAATGTTTTGCTACATTTGGCCGTCCATGCCAACCAGCACGGCTTGTTTATCAACAATGGAAAGGTTTATAGAAACATTAAACAGGCTATTAAATCTGGTACCGGGCAACGAGACTATGACGAAGATGTGAGTTTCAAAAAGCAGCCAGACTATTCTAATTTGCATATGTATCCAAAAATTTTGGATATGCAACTGATCAAATATCAGGGTGAGAGAGCGGTCAACCTCATACTGCTCGACACACCCGGGGATGAGGCTGCTGTAAACACTATCCTCAGAAAAAAACACCAGTGCTTCAAAGAGAATCGTTGTTCTCTTACCATTGTTCTTTGTGCCAGTGGTATTCTCAAAGAAAAATGATTCCAGCAATTCCGAGAAAATCCAGTCGGACTGGACAGGAAAACATTTGAACATCACTGGCAATTGCTGGTTAAGGACAAACCCCTTGCCTTCTTTTTTCAGGTAATGTGGCCAGGCAACGTTGCCTGAAAAAACACATACGGCTCACACAGCTGTTTGCCTGGTCAAACATTTTTGCATTCCTGGCTTGTTGGGACTTCTTATTGTCATGTTTGTTCCACAACCTCCCTTGTGAAACATCACTCTCTTTAGAATTCCCATGTGGAGACCTTTTCCTATTGTCTTCAGTCTCCATAATGTAGCGAATATTAAAATATGTTACCTGCACAAAAAACACAGTCACACATTTAGGACATCTGTTGGCCAGACCACACACCTGAAAAAAACACACATACACAGTTCTTATTTGTTTTTATATTTAGGATCCTTAGGCCTTTTTTAAATGTTGCATTCTTGCCGTGTTGAATTAAAATATTCTGATTTTTTTTCAATTTGACACGGCAGGAGCGCAACGTTTGAAACCACTTTTATGATTCAGCGCGGCAGAGGCTTAGCTCGACCATGGAGGTAGAATTCTACCTCCATGGCTCGACCATGGCTCGACAGGCCCTGCCATGCTATTGGCAAAGTTTGGCAGAAGCATGACGATTGAAGCTACTGCCACGCGTATGCAGCGGTATTGCCAAACTCAAATGACTTAAATTTGACACGGCAAGAGCGCGACGTTTGAACTGAGCCTTACCTGAATCCTATTTCCCTGCTACGTATAATCCGTCCCAGTTCAAGTGTAATGTGAATCTAGGCTTCTTTTAACATAATTCTCAGTGATTTCTTTTTCTATCCTTTTTGTAGCCCTGACCTCACCTCGAGTGGCCTTTTATGCCTTGTGTTGGCGACTTCCATAATTTTTGTTTTTAAAGCTTCTTGCTTGGCCTTGTTACTGTCAAATCACACACAATTCACACTAACCATAGTGCATAGGTAATGGTGTATGATCCTTCCCTTAGAATGATAAAATTTATGTAATTTTTTTACTGCTCTTTACCTTTACAGAGGACCGTTGTAAACAATCCGTCCAATGCAAAGCCCTCCAAGCTGGTGAAAAAAAGTCACATCCTTCTTACATTCCAGATCATCTACCAGAGTTTCCTGATCCCCACTCATACATCCGAACATCGGTAAGTGAAATACGCCCTAACCCTCCTACTGATACACTGCATACCAATTAAGACCATTCCAAATTCCCATACCAATTTCCTCATTGGTTTTGTGCGCGACCATTGGTTTAACACTGGGGGCAGTGTGTGCACAAGTGAATGGGTCACCAATTCATGGTCACTCCAAATGAATGGTTTTGGATCCTCAGTCAACTCAGTGCCAAATGGGTGTCAGAGTAGGAGGGTTAAGCTAAGTATATATTAGACTTGTCCCCTGTCTTTATCAGTGTGGATAGCGACAGGCACTATTTTTACAAACCCAATGACTTTCATTGCAATCTCCAAAGTGAGTTTTGTAGGTCAGTGTGTTTCGTTATTCACACGCCTCAAAGAGGTGATACCAGATTTTTCGGGGTAGATACACGTACATGTAGGCTACATGTAGGCCAAGGCAGCAACCAATGCTTTCAATGATCTACTTTTTAGAAACATTGACTGATGTATTCATAAGCAACATGCAGACAAAAGCAGCATCAAATTTCTTGCTGTTTTGCGGCCGATTGCGGCCGCATTGGGCATTTTGGTACAAGCAGCTTGTGGCCGCTATGTTCTCAATAGGATTAAAAGGTTCTGTCTTAAGTAGCTATTAAAATGAACTTTTAAAAGAACGTGTGGACATTCAATCTCTGTGTACATGTATTTTTCCCAATAGACAGTAAGACAACAAGAAAACGACTACAAGATCATCCGAGAGAAAGCAGCGTCGCAGAAACGAGACGTAGAGAGAGCTCTGACAAGATTTATTGCCAAGACTGGAGATACCCAGACTCTATTCCCAGGAGACAGTAATGTATTCCCATGTAAGTAGTTATGTCAAGGTTGATGCCTGCATGGAGCCATACACAGTATTTAGAAGGTTTTACCACGTATTTTGTGCCTGATAAATATAAAACAAACACACGTTCTTTTAAAAGTAGCTATGGTGTTTTGGGGATTTTCCTGACTAAGACAGTACCGGTATTTCATATTTAAATATTTCTCTAAAGGATTGGTAAGATTATAACTTTTGAATAACCCTTTTATACAATGCTACCCTTTGACCACATGACTTCCAAATTTTTTCCGTGCTCAACATTTTTTTCCGTGATAAACCAGGTAAAGACAACAAATGTTCTCATAAAATGCACCAGGATTATTTTTCTCTTGGAAGGGTTCCTTGGCTTTTCTCATTCCCCAAAATTGTTCTGACCTGTAAACACGTCTGTCGGTGGCAGCATCCCATTTACAACTTTAAATGTGTTTCTCTGGCTACTATTAGCGTGTCTGTGAAATTTATGCATCTATAAATGTTTTCCAGCGTTAACTGATTCACCAGTTGCCGCCTGGATTCTTTTTTTTTCTGTCCCGTCCCCCCCGCAGGAATCTTTTGGCGGACTTGCCAGAATCATTTTCTTTGAGGGTACCACTGGCACAAAGAAACCCTTGACAAAGATTCTCTTTATTGGATCTTCCTTTTTGTTTCTCAACCGAGAAAATGTCAAATTCACACACCGTGAATTATAAAACATCCGCCGATACCTACGACGAAGGAGTGGAACTAAACACAGAACCATGGCTCGATTTCTGGCTCTCTTTGACTTACCTCCATTGAGCTGAAATACAATGAATAAACTATGGTGGAAGCCTCATAATCCCCTTCTTGGAACAAAAGGACAAAGGTCTATAATTGGGGATTACACAAAAACCTCCTCTTAATGACCACAAAATGGCAATATATTCAATACCTGTTTTTTTTCCTTGTGTGAATGAGACGAAGCGTTACACAGCGTATGTGTGGTCTGTGCACGCCCTGCAGAAGAATGACTGGGTGACCTTTCTAGTGGGGCAAAATTACCCAATGGCGTCTTTACCAGCTTCCGTTTCCAGGCAGGGGAAACATTTGTACGTATTCCTGTCATCCGGTGCCGACTGATTAACGGAGAAATCTTCTTGATATTTGTTTCAGTGATTGCCTGCACTCCGTCACCGCTTCCGTACGTGGATGCCCTAATGCCACCAGAGCATGAAATATGTGATGAAGAAGACCCTGAGGACACAGATATGGAAGAGTCAAAACCCTCGGAGGATAACGAGCAAAATAAAGTAGAGGAGGGTGAAACACCTACCCCTAAGTCACCTGGAAGCTCTAGGATGCGGGTAGAACGAATGAAGGTTGAGAACCTCATCGCTGATAATCCATTCTTGAGAAAAGTCAAGAAACCACGAGTGAAAGTTAAAAAGAAGTGAATTTCATGTAGTTGGTGTTTTAGTAGCGTACAGTTCATGTACTTTTACTGCGTATTTATACTATGCTAAATGGGAGATGTACTTTTAATCCAGGATGAAGGGATGAGGTGTGAGCAAAGATTATAGACTGCTGAAGGCACAAGATGGGGAACTAGAGCTCTATCTATTATTGGAATGTGAAATACTCTTGGGTGCCATTTCAGCAAGTGAATAGTTTCTCAGTGATAGCATTGGTCATTGTCTGCAATGATGTATTGTATCAAAAGAGTTACTTGCTGAGATGGCGTCAAGTGGGAGTTCTTATTTTAGCCCGAGTTCCCCATTTGCACCTTCGGCGCTCTATAATCTTTGGGCATGGGTGTTTGCTCCGTGCCTCTTTTTGTCTTCTTTATTCTCCATTCATAAATACCCAAGACAGTTTAAGCATTTCTATTGGTTGAAAGGTGGTCACATGACCGTGTTTACCTGGTATTAAATAGCTATTAAGACACGGCTGGAGCTGTTTAAGACGGGTTTTTTTTAGTCTGATTTCCTGCTTTCATACTCTAACACTAGAAAACGTATATGAAGAGGTGCGAAACAGACCCATGGCCATAGTGCAAAGCTTGGCTTCTGAATGTACCGTTACAGTAAAAATTGCAAGGCGTGCAAGGTTTGTTGTGTCGTCCTGTGATTTTTTTCAGCATTTATGAATGGGAATAAAAGTGGTGACGAGGTCTTAAAAGCTTACAGTGTCACAGCCGTGTGATAAAGGCCCTCATCATTGGCTCGGGGCCTTTGTATCACATGGGCCGCGACACTGACGGTTTCAAACGGTCGATTAAGACCTCGTCGCCACTCTTATTCCGTTATTGATAAACTCTTAAATGTACATGTACATGTACATGTACTTTATGACAATACTAAACTAAAATTCTGTATCACATGGATTCATTCATGCACATTGTTAGCCTTTAGTCAAGGCGCTCGCGGCTGCCCGGATAGTGTAGTACATGAACAGCGCCACCACTGACCAACACGAACAAAAGACTAGCTCGAGCGGCGGTACTAAAGGCTAGCACAGTGTACATTCAGGGCATTGCAGGTCTGACACTTTGTACTTGTAACGGCAAGGCAGTTTTTCCTCGGGGGAAATTGCACATCAAGGAGGGAAGTTTAAATTTCTACTGGAACATTTCAAGGTGCACCAAGGCCAAAACAACCTCAATTGCCTTGTGAAATATCAGGCTGTACATGCATCACTAGCACTGTACATGAAACCAAGGTTTACTAGG
Source organism: Marthasterias glacialis (assembly GCA_911728455.2). Lineage (NCBI taxonomy): Eukaryota > Metazoa > Echinodermata > Asteroidea > Forcipulatida > Asteriidae > Marthasterias > Marthasterias glacialis. The sequence goes on along the minus strand of OU452220.1, from coordinate 29,628,101 downwards.
TGGGTTTTAGTTTAAACATCCCAAGTAAGCAGTGACGTAACCAGACATTTTCATTTGAGGGGAGGGGGAGGGGGGCAATCGGGCAAGTGGGGCAGAAACACAATTGAGGTAGGGGGCTATTTAATTTATTTAACCATTCATTGTGCATTTTTTCGCTTTGGGGGAAGCACGAAGCAGGGGGCAAGAGTTTTAAGTGGGGTGGCTCCTACCGGCCCCCACCCCAGTACTTCCCAAATAAACATGGTTGGCTACATTACCAATTGACATGGTGTAGGCTGAGTGTCTCAGTACATTGTACATGTACAGTTTATGAAGTATATTTGCAGTAAATAAATGCACCCATGCATCTTGCATCTAAATTTGTTTGTAGTTATTTTTTCTTGTTCTTTCCAACGATTATAGCTCTTAGTAACGGAATCCCCCACCGGCCCCACCCCCATGAAGGAGAATAATACTATCAATATTAAAGGCATACTACACGATTGGTAATGATCAAATACATCATTGTTTAGTTTCAGTCTGAAAGCTTACTGTTTATGAAGTTTATACTAGAACCAATTTTTCTGTGAAATGTTTCCCTCTGAAATGCTGTCATATTCAAGAAAACTGTATCTAAAAGCCTAAAAAAACTGATTTCGGTGTTTCAATGTGGGACAATTAAGGACAATGTGTTTACAGGCTGAAAAGTGTGCGCACTTTTTCACTATTTTCTCCTGACTCGGACGACAGATCGAGTCCAAAATTTTTACAGGTTTGTTTGTTCATGTATATAATTGAATCAGACAAAGTAAGAACACTACACTATCAGCTTTACCAATCCTGTACCAATGCCTTCAAGGTTGTACATGTCTAGCCAATCTAAGAAAGAAATTCAGTAACATTTCAACTTTCACAATATTTGACATTGATAGAAAAGTACCTCTTGAACTGCCATATTGTTACTTATGCTTGCAGTGCAGTTGGTTGCCTCCCAGTTGCCTGTAAAAATTGCTTTTGACAGAGCCGTGAGTCTCCTGTCATGGTGATGAACTGAAAATGGGAGAGAAGAGTAAAATGAAGTTAGTTGGGAGATAATAATAATAATAGAACATTCATATAGCGCCTTAAATGCAATGCTGCAAAGTGCTTTACAATAAAACAATGAAAAAGCCAAAAAATTTTGAAGGGGAGAGGTTTCGGGAATAATTCAGTAAAAACATTAAGAGACAGCGTCAGTTAGTAATAATAATAATAAAAATAATAACCAGTTTTTATATAGCGCTTTATCACAGTACCGTATCAAAGCGCTTCTGACATTACTACCCCTGGTCACTGGGCCATTTATTTTATTCCTTAAACCATCTCAGCTCCCTGGGGAGTATACAGCCGGTGCTGCGAGTAACCGCGCTCCAAGCTAATCATTCACATGAACCATCTCTGCCCTCACAGCTACCCATTTACTCCTGGGTGGAGAAAAGCAATTACAGTAAAGTGTCTTGCTCAAGGACACAAGTGTCACAACCGGGATTCGAACCCACACTCTGCTGATCAGAAACAGCAGAGCTCGAGTCCGGTGCTCTTATCCACTCGGCCACGACACCCCCGTAAGGAAGTAAAAACATACTGATGGATTTCCAGATGATCAGGGGGATTTTGAATTGGATTTATTGCTGGATGGGGAGCCAGTGCAGTTCATTGAGTATCGGGTTGTGAGATTGTAGAGGTTAGCCGTTGTGATACAACAGGTGCATTTTACGAACCCTTCTCAAATTATAACACTTGTGTTATTTCATTTTGGCCTTTACCCTACCCTGATAAGCGGCAACTGACAAGCACTGTATACTCGGTTCTACCCCCACCACCCCGAGTGTCCTGCAGACAAAAATCTCCAGTCATATCACTCGGTGTGCAGTGGTGTAACCAGACTATTTGGGGGGGGGGGGGAGATGGGGAGGAGCGAGCAGAGTCAAAGATAATTTGGAAGGCTGTTCAGTGTATCAAACCATTCGTTTGTGCATTCTTTTGATCTCATTTGGGGGGAGGGGCAAGACGGGGCTCCCCCACCCCCTGGTTACGCCACTGCCGACGTGACTCGAACCCATGACCACAGCCATTCTAGAGCAGATTTCTTACCACTAGACGACAGAGTGTTCCCGGTGACAAGAAGCAAGTTCGAATCCTGTGTATTGGCAACAGGTACTGCAGCGTTTTCACGTAATAATCAGGGATAAAGAACCTGCAAAGGGTATTTCGAGAAAAAGGTCAAAGGGCACTATTTTTGTTAACATTTTGTATTTAAATTAAATTAAAATAAGTAAATGAAAACAGAAGATAGATGAACTCAAATGCAATAATTTATTTAAAACTTTTAATTTACAGGATTTTAAAATATATATTACTTTAGAAGAGCTGAGAGCTGAATTCAGCTTCATTATGTACATTAAAGGGTAAATTATTAACACATCGTTCATGATTTACATTAATAAAGATCAAATGATTCTTAACAGCGAAACACCAAAGAAAACAAAATTAAGTAACAAAGATAAAAAAGCAGTTGTCCTTCACAATTCAATTTACAATCCAGGGGCAAATTTCATAGCGCTGCTTAATGGTAAGCAGATTTCATAGCGCTAACTATAGCAGAAAAATGTGCTTTTAAGCGTAAGTGTATTTCATAGGTAAGCAAGAAAATTAGACAGCCAGCTTGCACGTTCATCAAGGATTTGCATTGTTACGTCATTCATTTTCCTACAGTACGCACTGGAACTTGCAGGGTTCACCCTTAACACTGGCCAGGTGTACATTGTCTAGTAAAATCTGCTATGGGCTAGTAGACACCACTTCTCAACTTGCCCTGTGGGCTACTAAAAACTGTGCAACTTACTTGTTTATAATGTTCATACTTCTTCCTATTCAGATGTGAATAATTGATTGTAGAAATGTGTTCATTTATTTTTGAGTGTGTGAGTGTCACTTCATTTGACCGCCAGGCCTTGATCTTAACCGAGGCCACCGAGGCCATTGGCCTCATGCCCTGTCGAGTTGGCCAGCATGCCCTTCAGAAAAATTGCACTGTCACTACCAACTTGGCCAGCATTCCCTTGTACAATTTCTCTGATTTGGCCAGCAATGGTCTGCCCCCGTTTTTCTTAAGATCGAGGCCTGGACTGCTATAAACTGGTTGTGCTACCATCAGGCAGATACATTTATGACAATGCATGTTTAAAATTTGGGCAACGAAAACTTCCCGGTGACAAGTAAAATGCACAGTTTACTAGCCCCTTGGGCTACTTTACAAAATGCTTAAGCGCAAGGCCTGCTTCCAAAGGTTAGCATGCCTTTTCTTATGGTTACAGTTAGCAGTGCCATGAAATGGAAACTTCCTGATCCTGGGGGCAAATAAAACGCACAGCTTACTAGCCCCTTGGGCTACTTTACAAAAAGCTTAAGCGCAAGGCCTGCTTCCGAAGGTTAGCATGCCTTTTCTTGTGGTTTCCATTTAGCAGTGCTATGAAATGGAAACCACACAGTAAACACAAAATCAGCCGTTAAGCAGCTCTATGAAATTGGGCCCAGGGTTGAACTTGATGGCAAAGAGCAGCTCTAGTTAATGTTGACAAGCTGCCACGTATATAAAGTACTGTTAAAACATATTTCACAGAGTTTTCTTTACGATATACATAACTATTTTTAAATATAAATAAATAAACCATTTGGAAAGCTTCCATTCTTTTTACTACAGGAAGACATGTACTACTGAATTATAACTACATGTACAAAATGTGTAACTTTTGAGTTTTTGCTGTAAATTAAGAAACCAATTCTTTATACTTCGATAACTTCTTCAAGTTCCAAAATAAGCCAGTCTATCCCAGGCCTGATTGCCTTGTTCTTGAAAGGGCAAGGGCACCAAGGCATTTTTCTTCTTGATAAAGGGCACCTCTATGAGGAAATTGTAAATTTCTAATTGGAATATTTCAAAGGGCACCAGGGCAAAGACATGGGGCAATGGAGGCAATTGCCTCAGTGAAGTATCAGTTCTGCTAGGCCTATCCCTTACGTTTTATCCAGATGTACATTGTACAAAATGTACATGTACAGTCCCTGCTACCAATCCAGGAAACCCTAGTGTCTTTGGCTAGACAGAGCTTAAACTTACGTGTATAAGAAAACTCCACCTGACCACACAGGTACATGTACATGTATTGCAACTCAATCTAGACCAGAAATAATTTTACAAAACCTTAAGTATTTGCTTTTAATATTTGCTCCACATTAGAAGGAAATGTATAGAACTGCAAGAACAAAAAAATTACCCATTTTGAAAAAAATAAACCCATTTTTGCAAACCAAGGTCAAAGGTCATATTTTTACATAATTTCTTTTGTGGTGCGTGATTTTCTTTTTATGAAATGAAGGCCATTTCAAGAGCTTTCAAATGATGTAAAGTTTTTTATCTGTAGGTGCTTTGAGAGATATGGCTGTCCAAATATACATGTGGGTCATTCCACGAAGATGGGACACATTTTTTGACATTTTTCAATATTATCATTTTTGTTCCCAAAAAATGTTGATTCTAATTTATGTTTATCAATCATCACCTTTTATTTGTGTGTTGACAGTATTTTAGAAAGTTTTAAATCCTTCCCACACCATCTAACCTGATATTTTTGCTAACATTCTTAAAATTTCAAGGTAACGATGTAACAGGGACACCATGCTTGTATTTTTGTAACACATATTTTTCAATATTACGGAAGTAATACACAAATTTACAATGTTCAACAGAAACTTGATGCCAAATCCATAACAAAATAACTTCCTTTATGGGTATTAAAGTACACATGGCTGAGAAAATTAAGGATGTATGTCACAATGTTACGGGAACACCAAATGTCACACCTACACTGGTGTCCCCATTACGTCTGTGTAGGCACTGTTATTTTACACCACAGTAACCAAGTAAAACCTTTTAATAATTCATGTTTGGTGTTATTTATATGTAAAGCAAGATTGACCAAGTAGACTAGTGAAGTGGTGAAAAAGCTTCATAGGTGGTAACAATGTAACGGTGTCCCTCGTGTTCCAACTTCATGGAATGGCCCATGTACATGAATAAGTCATGATGATTAATCAGAAGTTTGTTGAGCCCTACAGTATCTCAATAAAATACAGAGGGATTCTTTAGAAAAGGGGATAATGGCACAATAGGGAGTCCCCACAGCTGGGTGTTAAAAAGAATGGGTGCGGTGTTGTGGGTGTGTTGGGGTGGTTGTGTTGGGGTCGTCGTTTGTTTGTTTGGTGTTTTGTTTGTTTTTCTGTCTGTTTTCTTTTACTTCTTTTTTGTAACAATTTTTAAACATTGATATTTTGTGTATATTTTAACTGTTTAAATAAGTGTTGTGCCGTATTTATTCCCTTCAAGTTTAATTCATATTGTACATACCATTGTGGGTTTTTTTCTTTTAGCTTTTTCTATTGTTTAAAACTTAAATACAGTAAAATTCAGCCTTTGGCTGCCATATTGTGCTTTTTTTTTATCGATAAACCATACACCATAAACCATGTAAACATTGCCAACACCCTGATCGGGGGAACCTGCATTTAGTTGGTTAGACCGGTAAAACCCAAATGACATAAAATTTCGGTTCTGGGGGTGTCTCAAGGAGCCCTATCAGCACACCAAATGTCGTTTCAATCTGTGACGGTCAGGTCTAAAAGCGCGTTAAACTGACACGGACTGACCCAAATAAACCCAGGCCTGGTTGTTTCGTTGTTGAAAGGGCAAGGGCACCAAGGCATTTTCTTCTTGACAAAGGGCACCTCTATGAGGAAATTGTAAATTTCTATTGGAACATTTCAAGGGCACCAAAGCAATGACCAGGGGCAACGGAGGCAATTGACTCGGTGAAGTGTCAGGCTTGAAAACCTCAACACAGCCACAGAAATGGAAGCAGGCTGGGACAAGGAACTTTCACTTTGTTATTTGGCCTTCAACGGGAACCAGGAAGATTTTGGCATTAAAATCAATGGGTTATGTATTTAGTACACGGGAATATTTTCTACTGTCCTGTAACGTTCTCTACTTTCGATTTCTGTGAGGCCAGAGGATTCATTCGTTAACCATAATAAGACATCAAGCATGTTTTCCGTACAGCGCGCAATAAAGCGTATAAATGGCCGGACATCACCTGCGTTAGCTTGCTTGATAGTTTCATAATATTCATGCCTCTGAGTTACTTTAATTATTATTGGAGGATACCCAGCTCGCATTAGAATTAGGTTCATCAATAATCGAGACGTTCTCCCATTGCCATCAAGGAATGGGTGAATAAAGACAAGCTTGTAGTGGGCAAGAGCTGCAAATTCTACAGGGTGCATTTCGTTGGTTTCCTCTGATGTCAACCACTGTACGAACTCCTGCAAGAGGACATCGACTTCTGTTGGAGAAGGAGGTATGTGTGATCCGACGAATACTTGAGTCCTCCTGATTTGCCCGGCTTCTATTGGATCGACGTGGCCCAGTACACGTCGATGGATCTCAAGAATGTCATGGACTGTGATGTCACCAAATTTATTCATGAGTGTGTTGTTGATGAACTGTAAGGCAGAACTCAGTCCGATGATCTCATTGTGTTCCAAGATGCTCTTGCCTTGTACAGCCATTCCCGTTTCCATAATACTCCTCATCTGTTCCAGAGATAACGTATTACCCTCGATCGCTGTCGTGTGGTATATATGCTGGTAGAACATCTCCTGCTGGGCGCGATGTAACGCTCGACTGTGAGACGGAACTTCAAGAAACTCATTCCGTTTGGCGTCAATCTGACTCAATATTCTCTGATCAATTTCTTCAACGATTTCAGACGTTCTTTTCAGATTCATGAGAGCTTTGCCGTGAGAAGCGTTATTCAATAATGCACACGTGTATAAGTAATCAGCTTGGAGAATATCTTTCTCTTCTATGAATTCTCCATACTCGTTGAGGGCGTCCGAGTGGTTCGGATCTAGAGCGAGGGCATGCTGGAATAACTTGTGAGCTTTTTCATTTTTGCCGTTTGATTTGAAGATGATGGCCTGATGAAGAGCTGCTAAGACTTCACCTTTAATGTCTGAAAGAAAACAAGACAAAAACCTGATTGAGGTGGTCACAGGTTTTGAAATACGTTCAGTTGTGTACAACAGATTTTTTAGCCCATACCACTAAAAGTGCAGCCGTTACAATCTGTGTTTTACTACCAAGTTATGCACACTCCCAGTTACTGGGTCTAATGATGTGTACACAATTTTTTAATATATTTAATTATTGCATCAGGTAGGCTTATAAAGGATAGGTTTTACCCTAATGCAAATATTACCTGACTTTGTGTATTAAATTGTTTGCGGTACCCAGCATGCCCAGCTGCTAATCACAACAAACAAACTGGCCTCTCGCTCTCGTCACCAAGAATGCTCAGTGGTTAAGATGAGACACGTATCATTCTGCTATGTGGTGAAAGGTTCAAATCCCACTAGACTAGAAAAGCGCTGTGTATGTACATTAGACCCAGTAACTGGGGCGCTGTACTCCTTTTTTGAGATTTTGACATTATCGGTTGACCGATAATGTCAAAATCGTACTCCTTTTTTGAGATTTTGACATTATCGGTTGACCGATAATGTCAAAATCTCAAAAAAGGAGTACATGTACAGCGCCCCAGTTACTGGGTCTAAATCATGAGTACATTTAAATGCATTTTATTTCATATTTGATATCTTGAGAAGCCAGTAGGCGATTTTTCAGCAATTCTGTTGTTTCTCTGTTGTAATTTGGCATTTTTTTAAACAGGGTAACACAGATTCGTTTTAAATCCACTTCGTCGTAATTCGTCACAGCGCCAACACATTATGGGGCGGGGCGCTAGTACGACCGGTAAAATTTCCAAATCTAAAAAAAAAAAAAAAGGAGTAAAGCGCCCCAGTTACTGGGTCTAATCATGGAGGTAGACAAATAAAATTGGCCTATTCTTTTAGATCCACTTCGTCGTAATTCGTCACAGCGCCAACACATTATGGGGCGGAGCGCTAGTACGACCGATAAAATTTCCAAATCTAAAAAAAAAAAAAAAAGGAGTAAAGCGCCCCAGTTACTGGGTCTAATCATGGAGGTAGAAAAATAAACTAGGCCTATTCTTTTAAATCCACTTCGTCGTAATTCGTCGCAGCGCCAACACATATGGGGCGGGGCGCTAGTACGACCGATAAAATTTCCAAATCTAAAAAAAAAAAAAAAGGAGTACAGCGCCCCAGTTACTGGGTCTAATCATGGAGGTAGAAAAATAAAATAGGCCTATTCTTTTAATTATTCAGATAAAATCAACAAACGCACAAAAATACAAATACTGTAAGAATAGTATAGAGAAGGAACTTGGATGGAAGGAAAACAGTAGATGGTCGACTACCTAGCACTAGTAGTATTAACTCGGACTACTTAAATACAGAATAATTGTTTTGACAGGGCCATACCTGGTCTGATGATAGGCTTTTCTCTGACTGTGATCGGCCACTCTCTCATACCGTGATAATCCATTCCCGGCCACCCATCCATCCCAAGCGCTTTGGTCGTCACGGTCAACGAAGCATATGACGAAACCGGTGAAGTTGAAACCGTCCCAACCTGACGAGAACTTCCCTCTAAAATAATCATAAATCGCGACAAAACCGTGAAGAGACATCCCGCCACAACGCTGCCGAAGAGGAAGAACACAATGGAGGATTTGAAGACCAAGTTGGAATTAACATCTGTTTTGGTTTTGGTTGACATTTTGGAGAGTTTGATGTGGGAAATCTCAACATAATGACGTTCGTGTGGTACGATGATGTAATTTATAGTGTAATAAACTAGAAGTTTGACATGTCTGTTATCCGTATCAAAATAACGTGTTTGTAATGTTAAAGGAAGCAGGGAGCCAGTCTGTGGAGAAGGATCATTTGGCCTTTTCTGATTGGTCACTCATTTATTCAAGATGGCGGCCTCCATGTGCATTGGTTGCCCACGAGGTGAATCGGTATAAAATTAAAATTACCGTCCGAGATTATCGAGTATTTGGATGAAGGATAAATGTTGAACATACAACAAAATGGCTCTCTTTAGTACAAAACGGTAAGTCCCATCATTTCAGGTGAACATCAGATTAATTTTCAGTTGAACATCAGATTAAACGGTTATAATTATCCAACATTCAGACATTTAATTAATTAAAGTTTAAACAAATTAACACCGATCATTGCAGTTTGCACATCATATTCATACTCATCATAGCTTTGTCATTGACACGATGATGACGATGAATCATGAAGAAATCGTCTGCGAAGCTATTGATTAAGACCCATAAACACAAATACTGTGCCTCAAGACATTTCATCAGCAGTATTTGGCACACAATCCTATTCCTACCACACCATGACCACCCTACCACTGACAGTCTACTGCTGTCTAAGTACTGATCCTCCCCAAAGTCACTCACAGGGCACCCAATGTAATGGAATGGGCAGCCCACACACAAAGCCTCTGAGCCCACCAACCACAGTTCTCCTGTCAGAGTCAAGAGAACCAATCAGAGCAGTGCTGACTCTACACTGAAACCTCTGAATCCCTATATATATTATAAAGAGACCAGCATCTCAAACACTCTTCAGTCTCCTGACGATGACTAGAGCCTGGAGCATGCTAGTTAAAACATTGAGACAATGTGACAAACTCAGTCCGTGCCCATGGCAGTGAAGTTGTCCAATATGTTCCCTCATTCCACTAAGTGAACATTCCCCTGGTCATGTCGCCCCTCGCGATATCGCCCCGTGACACAGTAGCCCCCTCAGTTACAAAGTGACATTACAATGATAATTATTATTATTATGATAATTGGAAATTGTCATTTATTTTGAGATATTTTGGTGGAATTTTATTAAAAATCTCAGAGATGATACAGACACATTCAAACATCAGTAGAGCCATGTTATTTTTGCTGTTGTGCATGCAGGCTGTACAGCGCTATGACCTGTACTACATGTACTCTAGTCTTTGTACCAGCAGTCTTCTTTTGACGTTTACCTCAGAGTGATGGCGTAAAGGTTCCGAGCAGCGCAAACAGCCACACAAAAACAACAAAGAAGCACAGGTCATCATAGCACAACAGCAACCATCATTGGTCCTAGTTGCGATAATCGTAACCCTCCATCCTCCCTCCCGTTGGGAGGATGGAGGGTTACGATTATCGCAACTACATTGGTCCTAGAGCCGGAACCAAGAAGGCTGGAATCTTGGTTCACTCGGACTTACCTCCATTGAGCCGAAACACAATGATAAATAATGGTTGAAGTTTATATCATCTGATTCAGAGGCGTAGCCAAGATTTTGTCAAATGGGGGGGGGGGGGGGTGGCGGCACAGTGGGGGGGGGGGGGCCAGGGTCTTTGTTTTTTGTGAATCACATGTGTCTATATTTTTTTATACGGGTGGGGGGCAACCTGGGGGCACTGAGAATTTATTGTTTGGCTTGTGCCCCCCTGGCCTCCCCCCCCCTTGGCTAGGCCGCTGTTTTTTGCAGATTTCTGGTACGTGTCATCTGGCGTTATCTTGTTAATAAATGTTTCATAATGCATTATAATGCAAACTTCACAATAACCTTCTGCAGTCTCTACTCCTTTTGACCGTGCCTACATTGCAATGATACCCGGATATTCCACATTTATTTTTTCTCCTGTAGGTTTATGGTTGGAGATCACTCTCCAAGTTCATCTTCTGAAGCTATCCTTCTGAAGCTGCATGAAAAAGCCAAAGCAAGACAGAGACAATCTCTCGATCAAATATCACCTGACACCAGTAGCAGCAAAATCCTTGCAAAATCTACGCAGGGAGCGATTTCCAAGCAGGCAGCAGAAACACCTACCAAAAGGGGAACCAGTGAAAAAGCAAAGAAAAAGAAAACATCAGTCAAGAAGAAAAGTTTACCACCTGAGATCATCTTAAAAAAATTGCATGCCAAGGCTAAAGCCCGTGAAACTGCTATCAAATCTAGTGACAGCAACAATGAGATAAAACAAAGTAAAGCGGCTGATGAACAGATCCTTTTACAAGGCAATAGAACTAGTAAAAGTCAGACAACTGAGTTGGGCAGAACATCAGATACACCAACTACAAAACATACTCTAAAAGACAAATTCAAAAAGAAAAAAAAACAACTGAGTACTTCTTCGCCGGGAAATGCCGACTTAAAAGGTGAACTTCCTGCTAAAAAGACAAAAAATATTGTGAGAGAAATTGAACAGAGACTTATGAGCTCCAGTTGTAAAGCTAATGTTAGAGCAGTGCCTACTACCAATAAACAAAGCAAAGTAACAAACAAAACTACTTCAAAGACTCAGAAACGAAATGCAATTCCATCTGATTCCAGAAAAGCAAAGAAAAGAAAAGTAGATCTGAGCTCTTCAGGTAACGGTGAGGCTCAATCATCAGAAGATATTGATGATGATGAAATTACATCTTTAAGAAACGATGCTGTTGAGGACATGATTAAAGACGGCTCATCAGATGTAAACATTGAAATCGAAATAATAAACAAAGACAAATGTTTCAAAAAGAGTAGAAAGGGTGACATCATCATCCCAAGCGAAGATGAAGGTGACCATGGTAACGTAACTGAGGACATGGAAATTGAAGTTGATATTGCAGAGGATAATGACGCTGAGGTAGATGAAGGTCAGGGGTCAAAGTCTGCCATGTCTGATGATGCAGTCGGTGATGATGAGAATGAACATGAAACGGCCGAGGAGTTTACAATTCTAGGAGGCAAGAAAAATAAGAAGAAACAAAAGGTATGTTGTACACAGTACTGTATTATGTATCACCGCCTCCAAAATCCTTTTGAGGGAGTTGGGGTTTGTGTTCACTGTTTACTTTATAAGGGTACCAGACTGTAAACCCTTTATTTACATGTACCATAGGCAACTTTAGTCGACTGCACTCGTACCCCCTCTTCTTTAGTCGACCAAGCTTACACACAAAAAAGCCTGCAAGCCTGAGCTCAAAGGCCATTTGTTATCTAGCTGTCGTTTTGTCCATGTTCACCCTCCATACCCAAGTTTACCATCACTGGAAAGAGAAAGATCAGATCTTTCTAATGATCATAAAATAAAATAAGGTTGCTATTGTACAATCCCTTCAAATTGGATTGGAAAGATTTGAAATGCCAAACAACTACGAAGTGCCATATGATTGTGTACAAAAAAGTGTTGGAGTTGACAGATCTCACTTGGGAAACAAAGGTCAAGAACTTCGACATTTATTGGCCATCTCAATGATTTTTAGATTATTAGAAAGGGAATTCAATAAGTGAGAATTTTGTCGTTATTTTGTTGTAAAGCACCATCTTCAAGGTGATAATAGAATTTGTAAAAACTGGCCTTTGAATGAAAGCTTTCAGTTGTGTAAGAATGTGTGCTTCACGCTTGAGTGGTCAAACAATGTGGTCCTCATTCAGTGGTTGTTTATGTCCAAACAATTCGGTAACGAAAGGGTTAAAGGATTGTTTTGTAAACAGCAGTACATCAGTGGTTTTTGGAAGAGTTCCCAATCTCACTCAAAAGACCATTATCATGTTGCAACCATGTTGGTCATGTTCCTTGTATCCAATAACAGTAATGAATGCTAATATTCATTGCACAAAAAAGAACCAAACTATTTCTCCGTCCAACCTATATCTTTTTCCTTTTGTTACATTGAAATAAATGGGAGAAAATCAAGATGGCCGCACCATGATGAAGGTCTATTACAACTCCCCTGTAAATATTTCATTAACATACCCATGGCCACAATCTCAAAGTCATTGAACCAACCTGAAGGACCATTGATGTGCATTAGAATGACGCTTTACTATCGACTTTTCACTTTATACTACTATTGACCTTTAAACTTTGACCAGGTCACAAGAGTCCTTCCTGATTGGTTGGCACATCCAATGCTGATTGAGCATGACCTTCAGAAGCACAGTGTAGACGTTGATAAGATGAAACAACTGGATTCACTGCTTGTAAAGAGACTACAAGATGAAGGCATAATGCGTCTTTTCCCAGGTAAAAGTTATGTTTCAAAATTAAAATCAAAACTTACAATCTGGCCAAGTTCTATTGTTAACCATACGTGTATTTCGACTAAGTCAGCCCAAATTCTGTCTAGCAGACGATGGTTGGACTATGCTAGTGAACTATTCAGAACCAGCCTACCATGCCTACTGGGTCGCATTGCTGGTTACCAGTAATCATTTCAGTAGAGCAGTGCAGAGGGGACCAGTTATTAGAAAAATGATAACATTGGTTTTGCCATTTTCTTATGGTCGCATTGGCGTGACACTAGAGTCGTCGGCACTTTAACTTCATTGTGCATGCTCTACATACGTCACTAACCAACCACTAGTTAACCATTGGTCCTTGATTGAACTTGCCCCTTGTAATTTCTTCAACAATTGTTTTCTGAATCATACAAACAACCTCTGTACATGTTTTTTGTTTTCAATCACACACTTGTACATACAGTAGTACAGATATCATTTAACTTTACATTTGTCAAGAAACCAAACAGTGCAGTAAAAAGTTGTTTGTAAATCACTGGAAACAACATCTTATTTTAAGCCTTTTTTGCCATTTTTTAATTATTAAAATCATGGTTAGCAGGCAGCTGATCAGCTGATTTCCTTGTTTTTGGTTTCTTACTTGTGCCATAAAAAACTGAAAAAGCACAGTGCAAAGTCTTACTGTGTCTGGCATGCATGGCATGCCTGGCTCTTAACTTTTCTCTTTTTTTCTTCTTTTTTAGACAAACGTCAGTTGCATGCCTGCATTAGAAAAATGCTAAAGAAACCCATAATATTAGCTTATGAATACATCGGTCCGAAGTAGTTTTTTTTAGCAATTTTGTGGCAATTTAGATTTCAAGTGTATATGAAGGAATAAGAATTTATTCCAAAGTTTTCTGGTTTTTTACAACAAAACACAGTTTACAGAATTTGACTTTGACATTTATTGAGACTGTTTTTTGTGTTTATTGCAGTGCAACGACACGTGATACCAGTGATTCTTGATTCAGTTAAACTGGGCATCCACACTGGAGATGTAGGTTACCGACCGAGGGATTTATGTGTCTCAGCGCCTACTGGTAGCGGCAAAACACTGGCCTTTGCAATTCCTATTGTTCAGGTATTGTACACTGTGTACATAAGCATATTTTTAGAATGTCTTAGTTTTGAGGCACAGGCACCAATTAATTTTGGTTTGTCTGTAATAGCAAGTAATTCTTTTTACCAGATGCCGCCAAGAGGCTTCCAGTTTTTTTTTTATCCAGCCTGACGGCATTATTTTCTCGAAATTGCTGGAATCATCTTTCTTTGAGAGTTCCGCTGGCACAAAGAAACCTTGACTTGACAAAGCCAAGAGAACAAAGAATCTCTTTATTGAACTGGGAGTTTTGTGTCAAACGTCAAATACCTGCACTGTGAGTTGCAAAACCTTGGCCGTGAGCTATGGCATACATGTAGGATTGGTACTAAACCCAGAAACAAGGCTGCATCCCTGGTTTGCTCTGATGTACCTCCATCAAGCCGATATAAAAAAAAATATTGGAAACCTCTCATTGTCTTGTAATCCTCTTTTGGGAACAAAAGGACAAAGGTCTGGAATCGGGTATGAGACAATAACCCCCACATAATGGTCGAAAATCAAGAAAATATTTAAGGCCATTGTTCCTCTTTGTGTGGGTGAACCAGAAGGCATATGCATGCTCTGTGCACGCTCAGTAGTGGAATGACCGGGCGACCTTTGTTCCGGTATTCTGATTTTACACCATGGCATTTTGAGCTGATGCCTGTTTGCTGACTCAGGCAATATTTTCCTGTACATACATGACATCCGGCACCAACTGGTTAAACTTTCGCAGGTTTGTTGTGATGATGGGTCACACAAAGTGTGGACTTTGACACAGTGTTGTCCGCATGCTTTAAAAAAGCTTTTTTTTTTCGCTGGACCTAGGCCCTGCTTCACAGAGTGGTACCCCGTATCCGAGCTCTGGTTGTCTTGCCGACCCGTGATCTGGCTCAACAGGTCAATAAAGTCTTCACTTCACTCTGTAAAGGAACCAGTCTAAAACCTGCTCTGGTTGGTGGGCTGAAAAAATTTGTTCAGGAGCAAAGAATGTTGGTTGAGACAAGGTAAGAATGACAATCTTGATGTAAACAGCACTGACGTGACCCTAGCAATGTGTAATGCCATTTTTTTAACTGTTAATTACCTTTTTTTAAGAAATTGCAAATGAAAATTCTAGAAACAATAATTCTAGTCAAAGCAATACAAGTTAAACCATGACTTCACAATATGAATTTTGATTTTTGGGGTGATCAAAGAAAAATTGACCATAGCAGGATTTGAACCTGCACCCTCTGGGCTTGTGTGCTGGTGCTCAACCAACTCAGCTAACTAGCCCTATGTTGGCAGTCTTCCTATTTTATTTTATTTTGGTCACAACTTGAACTTTCTTATAGGTCATTTGATGGTTATTCGGTGTGCTGTAACAAATACAAATGCAGTATAAATGGGGCCAAATAGGATCTGTCAAAACACAGTCTAAAATTTGGGCCGATTTGATCTTCCCGGGATACTGTGTGGGTTAATGTGATTGTAGGCCCTTGATACTTTGCCCGATCTGGCGTAACTAGTCGTGGCGGGGTGGTCAAGTGCACTGGACTCAAGCTCTGGTGTTTCTGATCAGCAGAGTGTGGGTACGAGTCCCAGTCTTGATGCCTGTGCTCTTAAGCAAGACCATTATTGCTTCGTTCTTCAGATGGGACGTAAAGCCATAGGTCCCGTGTGCTGTGTAATGCACGTAAAAGAAACCAGTACATTTATCGTTACAAGAAGGGGTTTGCCCCGGTGTTTGCTGGTATGGCTGGCTGCAGATTGTGCCACAGCACCTTCTGAACCATTACATGTAACAATGCTTTGTAATAATTATTGTATATTTGTTTCAATAGTAATGGAGAGACCCAGTGTGACATAGTAGTGGCTACCCCTGGCAGGCTTGTGGATCACATAAATAAAACTCGAGGCTTCTCACTGCAACATCTGAGATTTCTGGTAAGGTCATGAAGGTGTAGCAACTGACTATTGGTTGTGTCTGATTCAGGTCTGTGGCTGTTGCTATGGGAAGCCTATGCTTCAAAATACATGTAAAACAAGGCAATTTAGCCACCATCACAGCTGCTTATTCTGTTATTCTAAAGTTTTTACCAGTACCAATCCTCTAGAAAAAATTGTTTTATTTTGCAAAATACATAGTACTGTCAAAAGTCAAGAAAGCATTTGAAGACCCCAAAATCAACATCATTTATTTTGATTGCTACAATGTAAGCTTTTACATTTACACGTACAGAGCCTTCTATAGCAAGAAGCTTTCTGTTGGGTAAGAATGTGTGCTTCACTTATGAATGGTCAAACAATCCGGTCGCCAGTGGTTGTTTATGTCAAAACAGTTTGTTAACGAGAGGGTTTATGAATCAATGTGGCATTTATTAATTGTAGGTTATTGATGAGGCGGATCGAATGATGGAGCAGATATCTCAGGATTGGATCGCTCAAGTAGAGAAGTGTGCCTACAAGGATAATATCAGGCAAGCCCCAGGACCAATAACAGTCTCAAGCTGCTCCAAGATTCAAATGCCAGTAAGTTCTGGTCTATGTCACGTTACTTAGGCACCTTTCCAGAACTAATCCAGGACAACTTGCAGATAGTCTTTTCCACAGTTAATTTTCCAAACCAACATATCCCCCAGCAATCCAATTATGGATAAGCTTGAGGGGAAAGTATTGCAAGAAGACCAGGTTATTTGTTTACAAAATGACTAGACCACAGATCTTGAGATTCTTATCTACTAAAAGCCAGCATGTGGTCTAGGTTAGACACTTTCATTGACTTTGCAGAAGTAATAAGACTAAGAGTGGTTCAGCAATAAATCAGGCATGTCAGCCAGATTTTATCAGTTGGCCAAACTACAGATACAGATGGCTCACTTGCGGACAAAACAAGCTTTGTACTGGGCAATCATCTAACTATGAACAAAATCCATCCGCAACTTATCCTCATTGATTTACCCTTTGTGGATAAACTTTTCCTGGAATAGTAACTTATCCTGGAATAGTTTTGTAAGGGTGCCTTACCGAACAGTGACCTTGAGGATTTCAGGGCATTCCTGGCAGGCAATATACATTGGTAATATGAGAAGTAAATAGTTCTACTTACAGTAAAATCTGGCTTTCAAAGTTTTTATTTTGGGGTGAATAAATGGAGACAAAATTTTGGCTACTTCTCATCAAACGTGTAAACAACAACAAATAATGTTTTCATTTTTTTTATGACCCCTAATGAATACTAGCAGAAGGCTGGTTGAAATGTTACTGAAACCCAAAGCTCACAACTCTTTGAACAGATGTACATTCAAAAGTGAACTTTACACTATTCACTATTTTCACTCTTTTGCAAGAAATCGTTTGAATAGTTAACATTTTGCTGTCGAGTCCTGAGTTGCAAACATCAAGCCCTTGCCCCATCTTCTTGTTCAGATGGTTGAGTCTGAGTCCAAGTCATAAAAAATGTGACTCAAGTTGAACTCTTGAGTCACAGGCTAGGCGCAGGCCGTGCAACACTAATAATTTTTATTTTTTACCTTTTTTTCAGCTTCAGAAGTTACTGTTTTCCGCAACTCTATCTCAGAACCCAGAGAAACTGACCCAGCTGAACTTATTCCAGCCACGTTTGATAACATCAGTTGTGACTACAAAGAATAGAAGAAAACAGAACCGAAATGCAGGTCATGAATCCACAGAAGAAAGAGGGGAATTTGTTGGAAAATTCACAACTCCAGTCGGACTCAAGGTAAGTCACGTTTGATTACCAGGCCATGTAAAAAGTGTTTAGCAGGCTTCGTTTTCAATGTGAGACTTATGAGACGTTAGCAGGCGCCCCAGTGAGCAATCCTTTTCTGTTATGAGAACAATAAAATAGGACGACTTAATGGGGCACCCGCAAGCATCTTAAAAGATGTGGCGTGTCGCGGTCGAGCGGATAAGAACACCGGACTCAAGCTCTGGTGTCTCTGATCAGCAGGGTGTGGGTTGAATCCCGGTCGTGACACTTGTGTCCTTAAGCAAGACACTTAACCATTATTGCTGCGCTCTTTGGATGGGACGTAAAGCCGTAGGTCCCGTGTGTTGTGTAATGCACGTAAAAGAACCCAGTGCACTTATCGAAAAGAGAAGGGGTTCGCCCTGGTGTTCCTGGTTTGATCGGCTGCAGATTGCGCCACAGCACCTTGTAAACCCTTACATGGTGCTAAAGGAACAGGTCTCATACTACATAACTCCAAATACCTTGCAAGATAAATACTGTGTATGCACCAGGAGTGTCAATTCTGACAGACATGGCGCGGTATAAATGTTCAATATTCTTATTTTATTATAAAAGTCTCCCATTTCTGCGGGTCTTCAGGTCTTATTGTCATTTTCTTTGTCCTCTATTCCAATTAGTCAATATAATACACCATCAAATGCATTGCCTGCACTTACCAAATACTGAGCGCTGCGAAAGTAGGCTGGCACACAGACTCCCACAGCAGAAAGAAATAATCAATTGGCAGCTTGCGATGAGCACCATGCTAATAGCCAGTCTTGGCTACAAGTCAATACTTTTGGTCTGGTTCCGTTTGGTTTTCACTGCAACAACTGCAAGAGATGAGATTGACCTGTAAACAGTAGTTAGACACAATGTGTTTTGGTATGGCATTGCTACTATTTTACCCCCTTCTTTAACCATATCTGCCTGACTGGTCACTTACAGTACAACCTCGTTCCCATTGTGCGAACTCATTTTGACAGGCGCGTACCAAGCTCCCTAAGGGCGCTCGAAAGTTTTTAACAAGCGTTGGCGCATATAGCAGTCAATTTTGGGAGCCAATCACCATTGTTTTCGGCACTTCCATTCCAGGGATTTTGATCGAGCCAACCTCGGTACCAAAATAAATGTCCAAACCAGATCAATACCCCTGGGAATGAGGTTGCTTACAGTACCTCTCCAGCTTTTTGATCATCTCTCCCTTTCGTAGCACTTTTATTTACTAGATATCAATGCCATAAAAGTCTTTGTAACACATCTCTTGCTGGTTCTGTATTCTGGTTGGCTGAAACACGGTCATGTGGGGATAACTAATATAGGCTAGTGCATGAGATTTGCGCCACCGTGAACTAGACGTGTGTCAAGATATTGCACACGTAATTTACGGGAAACAGTTCCCGAACCGGGCACTATGCTCAAAATTGTTGACTGGTTACAGCACCCTCTCATTGTCTGAACAGTGAACAGCAACTAAAAAAACTGAATCTAGGGAATTTATAAGCGTTCCTTCAATTGTTGAATTGCTCATGAGTTTATTGGTCTCGGGAAATAGGACCCTCTTCTGGTCACTCACAGCTCTTCGGGATGCTTAGACATGCTCTAGTGACCTCATTGCCAGTCGTTATGTGTATATTATTATTATTTTTAGGAGCGTTATATCCAGTGCACTCCTGGTGAGAAACCCTTAGTCATCCTTCATCTGATCAAGACTCTAAAGCTTCGTCAGATCTTGTGCTTTGCCAACACCATTGAGTCAACACATCGCCTCTACCATCTCCTCAAGTTGATTGGAGGTGTAGAGGTTGCAGAGTTTTCCTCCAATCAGACAGCAGGGCAGAGACGACAGATACTAAAGCAGTTCAAAGCTGGCAAGATTGAGCTGTGAGTAATTGTTAAATGGCATTTGAGGCCTCCCCTTTCACATTTTTCCAGACTTGTCATGTGACTACGCATTTCTCTGTCCGATGTCACACATATTGTTACAGCTGTTATTAACTTAGATTGCACAGCCTGCGTGTGATTAACTTCTATCTCAGTTCAGACTTTTTTTATGTCTCACTCACTCATTCACTCACTCATCCACATAGACAGCAAAGGTCTGTCGCGCCGATCTCCTGTGTCCACGCCCTAGAGCCTCATCCCACATACCGTCAATCACGCTGGGCCATCCCAGTTGTTCTTGCGTAGGTGACCTGGGACGACCGTGGGGTCTCTTCCAGCTGGGACCTGGCGGTTGACCTTGCCTGGAATTGACGGCGATGCCCAGAGCGCTTTTGGCAGGGATATTGTCAGCCAGGCATGCGACGTGACGGAAGAAGGCGGTGCGACGATGTGGATTTGGTGGTTGATGGTAGGCAGTCTTGACCTGTGGATGACCTCATTGTTACTGATGTTTATGTCTGCCTGGTGAAAAAAAACAAAAAAACAAATGCTTTTTGTTCAGATTTGAAGAAATTATAGGCCTACTGTTTGATTTATTTTTCTATCCCTGAGGATCGTATTCCTGGGATTATCAATATACTTCATAGGATCTGAACCAGATTTTGTTGTCAGCTTTCTTTTCATTACTAACAATCCAAGCAAGTTCCAAGCAACTGTTGCATTAATACCAAGAATTTACATGCTTCCTTTAACTGAAATCTTTGTTTACTGCATAGATACAGACCTGATACTTTGTTATTGTAAAGGCAAGGCAATATTTACTTGACCACTTAGCGCCAAGGTTCTGGATTTTTTTTTTTTTTTGCCACCTGACAGGATTTATTTTTCAGAATTGCCAGAATAACGCTGGCACAAAGAAACGGCAACAAAACAAAGCCAAGAGAACAAAGACTCTCAATGTAAATATCAAATTAATTCAGCATGAATCGCAAAACCTCGTCCTGAGACACGGCTGATAATTGGTCCCACAGCTTTACCAAGGCTGGAATCTCGGTTCACTTGGACTTGCCTCCATTGAACCGAAATACGATGATAAGCAATAGTTGAAGCCTCTTGATATCTCATAACAAAAGGACAAAGGTATGGACTCAGGGATTACACAATAACCCCTGCATAAAGGGAGAATTTCATCATTACTTCCAGTACCATCTGTTCTCTGTTTGGGTGAAACAAAGCATTGCATGGCGAGTGCATGTGCCTTGCTTGCTCCGGAATGGAGTGTCTGGGCGACCTTCGTTCCGGTCTTCTGAATTCACACACAGAAACAAAATTCACGTCATCCGATTTCAGGCGGGGAAAATATTGTCGTGTAGACATGTAGCCCAGCATTTACTGGTTAATAAAGGGCACCTCTGTGAGGGAGATGTAAATTATTACTTGAATATTTCAAAGGGCACCAAGGCAATGACCAGGGGCAACGGAGGCAATTGTAATTGCCTGTTGCCTTTGTGAGGTTTCAAGCGGGAGATATACATCTTCTAAAATGTATGACCATCCTTTCTATAATTTTCAGTTGTTAGTTTTTCAATTGTTCTTACTTCAGGTTAATCTGTTCTGATGCTATGGCTCGTGGCATGGATGTAGAGAATGCTAAATACGTTATATCATATGATATGCCTCCGTACATCAAAACTTATATACATCGTGTTGGTCGGACTGCTAGAGCTGGCAAGACTGGAGTGGCATACTCATTGCTGCAACAATATGAGGTTAGTCATTGCATGGAGCAAGGGTCTCTTAAGAACAGGGTTGTGGTCTTTAAAAAGATTTAGGCAAAGTGACTAGTCCGGCAGATAAGTAGAAACTTTCTGCATGTTGTGGTAAAGGCATAAAACTTGGCACATGTGTATTTTACACCAAATGTGAAAAATTAGATAAAGTGCCATCTCTGAAATGGCCTGTAATGGCATCGGAGGAAGTCAAAGATCTAAAATCTACATTTCTGTGTCGGTATGTAAGTTTGCAGGATTGAAAAGCTGAAGAAAAAACCCATTGTCAACAGATGCAAACTTTAAGGTCTTCCTTTTCAAAATGGCAGCCATGTTTGTTGAAAATGATGGCCAACTAACATGAAATCGGGAAGTAAACGTTTTAAAATCTTTATTTTGGTGTCCATAAATAGGTTTAAAGAGTCTTACAGTTCAAAAGTGACTGACGTTAATTTCAAAATGGCAGCCGTTTTGGTTCAAAATGATGGGAGTCTACAAGACTGCAGGCCTACCAGAAGACCAATGGGCTTGCAGCTCAAAATAGAAACAAGACCAGAATTCTTCTCACAAGACAAGAATTTATCTGAAAAAAAAACTTCCTGACAGGGTTTAACATGCACTTTATCATTTTTCTTTGAACAAGCACTGCAAGGAATACAGAGAAGATTTTTCTTATTTGTTTTTATGGGTATATGGGTAATGAGGATACTTCATTACTCAACAGAATTGAAAGGTATCAGACTGAAAGTCAACACTTGAACATAATTTGTTTCTGTTCAAGAAATTATACAGTGAGATATCGTTATTCAATTGATCAACACAAGGCAGCTGGAATTGTCTGGTCATGATTTTACTGTCCCATCAATAAAATCACTGGCCTTGGGCCTGAATCACTGGCCTTTGGCCTGTGGTCCAGTTTAAAATTTGAATCCCAATATAGAAAGACGCGATGAAGATCGAAAGATCAGGCCATCACAGTTTTTGCATTTTTAGTACAGGTCATTTTGCTAGTAAGCAGTTTGTAACAGCTTCTTTGTTTTTTCAGGTTCCCAAGTTGTTGAAGATGCTGATGCATGCTGGGAAGACTAACATGACGAAGCATGATATTAAAGATGATGAGATGGATTATCTGATAGTTTCATATGAAAAGGCATTGCAGAAACTACCAACTGTATTAAGGGTAGGTCTTATTTCATCTCCCTTTTACTATCGTTATCGTATCTTTCTAGTAATCTTTCTGGTGGATCAGGTTGGCTGAGTGGTTTCTTTCCCTGCCTTTCATGTCTGTGGACCACGGTTCAAATCCCACGTCAGACTGGAGCCTTGCATGTGGATTTTCAGTCCCAACCTGATTGCGTGGGTATTCCCTACTGGGGTTTTCCTCCTGCATCTAAAACTGAATATTTAATCTCGTTTCCTATTCATCCATCCTGTTATTGGTGCTTACTGTGCTGTTGGATGTGTAATAAAAAAAATGAAAAACTAATAATAATAAAAGTAATAAAACCCTCAAAATCGACTGGAACTGAGATCTGTGGGCCTGAAGAAACTCACACCAGTTGGGGACTGAAAACGCAATCAACATGCAAGGCTCCCGGCCGGAATTCAAGTTGGGTTCCACAGAGATGAAATGCAGAGAAGACACCACAGGTCTCTTCAGGCCTATGGGTCACAGTAGTAGTCGTTTTCTAGGGTCCTTAGGTTTCATCACCAGAAAGACCTAAAGTTGAAACAATGTTTGCAGGCATTGGTTTATAATGACTATTAATGTGTAAAGTAGCTAGAGACATTTGAGTGCTGGTCGCAAAATTTGTATTTCCAGCCCAGCAATGTGCACAAAGCCAGTACACGTCATATGCACATTCTTTTCGTCAAGTGACGTGAACAAACAAGTTATTAGTGTAACAATTTAAATTAATTAGCAGAGTAAATAAATGTAATTACCTTTACAACAGCGCCCTAGCCAGGACTTTTTCACTGTGGGGGGGGGGGCATTGCTTTTCAGTGGGGGGGGGGGGGGCCAGGTACCATGTTATTAACGAATTACATGCATCTACATTTTGTAGGGGGGGGGGGGGGCTACGTCGCTGCCTTACAATTTTTATCAAAATAAAACACGATCATTCAAGTTTTTTAGAAACACTTTCTCTCGTGTGCACATTGACAGCGGAGTTCAATCGATGAACATATAAACTGCTGTGTGGAAGCCTTTGGTGTAGTGTATTAATTACACAGACCAATGGCAATACCGAGTACCAGTACTCAATACAAGCGTGCATGTTTGTGGTGTACATACACTGCATAGACAGGTTCCACTTAAGTGCAGTCTGTCGTAGTACACAAGCTGTATGATTGGATTGAGATTGTTAGTCCATGAAGAAGTTAAATGAAAAAAGAGAGGTTTGGCAATTATTCAATTATATCATGCAGTATTCAGGATTTTTCTCCTAAATTGAGTGCCAGTCGGAGTGGCTTCATTTTCCCTTTTGTGCTGGTCGCCATTACCGAGTTTTGGTCGATGGCGACTGGCGCCGACCAGCGTAGCTACAACATGTGTAATATTAAGTCTTAGGATGTCCATTTGGAGGCATCACTCATTGTGTTTAAAAAGAGAGACTTTTATGATATTCCTTTTTTCATAGATGGAGAAGCATTATTCTATGTGATGTATCAGGGAGCAATTTGGAGCAGATGTGTTGAAACGAAGCTAAAAACAGATCTTATCTGTTAATGAGATCTAGCGTCATCTTCCTTTGATCCAGACTGGCTTATCGTCTTATAACACCGGACATTTTAATCTTGTCCCATAGTCCGAAGGATTTTGGTTGGAATCCAGGTCAATCAGAAAATACTTAATTCCTATTCACTGCTCTTCAGGGTGGCATGGGTGGCATGTGCGTGAAGCGCTCCCATCTCACCAATGTGTCCCTGGTTTTGATTCCTGGCTAGGGCCATATGTGAGTATGTGAGTTGTGCATTAGTTCTCTTCTGTGCCACCAGGGTTTTTTTTCCAGGCCATCCACTTTTCCTCCCTCCGGAATCCGAACGCTTTTGATCTCAGGCTGTGTTCTATGCAGATGTGTTGAAAGGAAGTTAAAAACAGATATCCGTTAATGAGATCTGTTAATTAAAGATATGACTATGGGTTGATGTTTGGCTGGCTGCCAAAGGCACCCTTGAATGCCGGCAGCTCGACCATGTTGCAGCCCCGTCCTTCGCAATTCAGCTTTTCAGCTGCCAGTAAGGATGATTAGCCGCCCAAATTATTATTACTATTGTTATCCTAGGAGCTAGATCGAGGAGCTTTATAAAATTATTTTCCATGTTCATCAGGCATACTAAGACCATTCTTCTCACTGTCTCAATTCCCTGGGGAGAATACGACCTCAAGCTGCTTACTAGTGCATCCTGCAGAGAACACTAAGGGACCAAGTAAACAGTTGCAAAGTTTATAATGAATTTGTGTTAACATGCATTTAATATGAGAAAAACATTAGAAAAAACATTGACATTAAACAGTTGAAGCCATAATATGCAAAGCGTGAATGATTATGTGTACAATGGTGAATATATTTTCTTGAGTTGAAAGATGGAATGTTCCATTCAATGAGGCGAACCCGAGTTGAATGGAACATTCCATCTTTCAATGAACAAAAATATTCTCTCCATTGCTCGAATGCAAAACATTTGTTATTTGTTTTACATAACATCCAAGTAGATCTTTGTCATTTGGAGGGGAAAAAAAACAATCACCAAAATGTATATAAGAATGTGTTCTGGCATCCACAACGAGGGTGTTTGCCTTGGTTGACAAATGGTCGGGGAACAACTATTTTGGAAACGACGGTGAGAAGCGTTCAATAATTATCCATATTGGACTCTAATATTAAAATTTGGAGCGTCGCGGGACTGTACATGGCAAAAAAGGTAACATGTTGCCCACCAATCAAATGACAAGGATCTGTGTGTGAGATAAACACAAATATTTATAAGGCATCATTGAAGTGCCTTGTCTGGCAATTATTACCAGATCAAATTCTGGGGATTTTTGTCAGTCACAATTTCTTTGCACTCCTGAGGAATACGTTCAAGAGCTTCAACATGTTCAACACGTTCAACATGTCTCACTTCTACACGGGTTTCCACTACAGCATGGTGAGCGTAGAGGAAACGTCTCACAGTGACGGGTTTCCCAATCATCCAGCAGGGGCGCCCGCGAACGAGCTCTACCCACAGACATAGTAGGTTCTACCGTGGAGCCGTGCTGGCGCCCTGTGCTGGTGGATTGGCCCATTCGTTACACTATTGTGACGTATTTGCTCTTTGCCAAACCGTGATGTGACCACCGGTGTGTAGTTATCAATGTTATTAATTTCTGGTAATGAAACCAAGGATGCCTTAAAAGGGAACTTAATCACTGTAGCTCGGAAGCTTGAGGAAACCTGTAGATAAGGATACTTGCTATCTGAACCAGAAACACCGGGGTAAACCCCTACTCTTCCACGATAAGTGTTCTTGGTTCTTTTACGTGCACTACCCATCATAAGTTGACGGGACCTACGGCTTAATGTCCCATCCAAAGGACAAAGCAATTATGGTAAAGTGTCTTGCTCAAGGACACAAGTGTCGCGACTGGCCAGGCCGGGATTCGAACCCACAGTCTGTAAAATACAGAACTTAAGTCAACAGAACTAGACCGCTCGGCAACGACACTCCCAACTATGAGTAAATGGGTTATTCCATTTATACTGCTATAATCATGACGACACAGCCCCTTTAACTCGAATGCTGTAGCTTTTATGACAGTGTACTCACAATGCCCTAATAACAGCATCGATCATTTGAGTGACCTACAACAAAAGGTATTCATTCATGCCACACAATACACATGTTTGCCGTCAGCAAGAAGTTGACATTATCAGTATCCAACCTAGATTGTGACACAAAGTAAATATTTCGCTTCGTACAATGCACAACAAGAGGGTGCCATACTCGTGAATTATATCACAGTAAATAACTGTTTGTACGCCTGAAATTTACACTAAACAAATTGTAGATAACTTTGGTCTCATTTCTAAGTGCTCCCAGGCTATATTTTTAACCAAACGTCTTGAGTTGAAAGTCATTGTGAATAAATTACGATTGAGGTCAAAGGTCACTATCAATGATGTCCCATCTGTTTAATTATGTTTAGGGATTTGTGTGTACTCTGGCTGACGTTTACAGTTTATTATTTATAATCGGCGGTATACTAACTCAACCCTATCAGGACCAAATGTTTTAAAACTTGCCAAACTTGTTCATTTTAACGATCAGTATAATTCCAATCAAATTTCATAACTTAAGTCACCGTTGGGGCGCTATGATCCATTAATTTATCACATTTTGGGAAACATTTTTGTTGGTCTTTTAACGTTTTTTTGCACTTGAAATCAAGGGTCAAATTATATCAATTTTTTCAACAATAAAATGTTTTCAATAAGCTAATTTCTGACTTATCAGGCAAAACATATTTTTGATATGTCAACCTAGCCTTGTCAATTTCCCTGGGCCATAGGCGGCGGCCATTTTGATTTTTAAGTGAACAAAAAATACTCAAAAAACACTTTCCCCCAACTTGGTACAAATTAATGGTTTATAACGCCCTCAACGGCGACTCCAGGTAATAAATGTTGGAATTATACTGATCATGTTAAAATGAACAAGTTTGCTAAATTTAAAAACAATAGCACAAAAAATATAGAAATTGTGGGGGAAACATCCCTTTTTACCAAAAAATATGAGCAAACAACAGTCACAAACGCCCAGTGACGATTTTTTGAAATCGGTGAAATGGACGCTGTGGCAAGTTTCATGAAAATTGGTCATAAACTTTGGAAACGGAGGGGGCACTATGTGCCCCGGTCCATGCACTCTAAAAAGTGCCGGGTCAGGTTGACCCGGATTTGGGTCCCAGGGTGCCAAAATATCAAGGATTTGGCACCCAAATCCCAAATCCGGACCCACATCCGAGTCAATCTGATCCGGCACTTTTTAGACTGTGTACATCCCAAAGAAGCCCGGTCCTAATAGGGTTAAATGGCTTGCTAAAGGACACAAGTGCCGTGAGTGGGATTCGAACCCACACCCTAGTGACTTATAGTCACCAGAACTTTAACCCGATGAATCAAACCGCTCGGGCCCAACACGCCATGCCACTATAACAACAAAATACCTGATAACAACTTCTTTTCTTTTTTTATTTATTGCTACTTTGCAAACTTGAAGTGCATACTGTTTACTTAGATTTAATGATAATAAACTAACTATAATAACCATCTAGTTACAATAATGATCTAGTTTTATAGATCCCTTTCTAAAAATCAAACAATTTGTTTAAATGTAAAATAAGGTGACTACAATATGCTCAATACTACAATATGCTCAGCATATTGTATAATAAACACTCAACACTTGACGAAGCAGAAATTAAAAGAGATAATAGTCTGTTTAAATCTCAACCGTGCCGCTGCGCGGTGATAATTTTTATGAAATTTTTAAAGATGTATTTTTTTTAGATTATTATGATAATAATGAAAACCTGTGTAAAACAAGTAAAGCTACAAACGTTCTCATGAAATGCAACGGGATTTGTCGTTATCTTTCGAGAAATTATGCGATGTCTTCAACGTAAACAGGCACTAAACCTGGGCCGTAAGCCACGACCGATAATCGGCCAATAATTGCCTCCCATTTGCTGATACAGTGATAATGGTGGCAGCCTATCGAAGCCTCGTAATCCTTTATTGTGCAACAAACGGACAAAGGTATTCAGTACATGATCACAGAAGTAATTCGGGCAAAAAGGGAGATCCCTTTTGTACGGGGAAAACTAAGTGTAGCACGGGAGTAATTATACGTCAACCGGTCAACAGACTGCAACCAAGAGGACGTTCCGAAGTTGTTCCAAAATATTTTTAAACATCCACATTGTTTAGTTTGGAAACATTTTGCTGAATTTAAGACGTCAACCGGCGTCACTTTTGTATTGAAGAATTACTCGCAAACTACCCAAATTTAACGCCTGAAACTAGAACGAAGATGCAAGAGTTAAAAAACTTTCTAAATGTTAATAACATTAATTCATTTTTTCCACGGAGACTTAACTAAGTACAAACTAAAGTTGATTTAAAAGCCGTTCTTAAAATTCTCTCGTATGGGTTCAGCTTCATAACGTTAAAATAGCTGAACTTATTAAGGAATATCGAGATAATCTTATACAACAACACAAATTACTCAATAGAAATATTTAAAGCTCCACACGACACAGATAAAGATTAAATGTTTCAGAAATATGGTCAATCATATCTACATTTCATACAACAGCAACTTTCTTTACATAGTCAGCTTTCCGTATTTTGAATTTAACAATGAAAATATTGTTTTATTTGTGCAAAATGTGCCGTGGTTTAAGCTTTATTGCAGAGTCGAAAGTTCGAAAGTCTTACGCACCATTTTAGATTTTTTAACTACGAATGGCACAGAGAATATAAAAGACTACAATAAAATATTTTCACGAAAAAGTGTATGTGATATAGACAAAAAGACTGCTTCGATTTTACAAGAGATAAGGCTGTATACACCAATACAATTGATTAACTTTTTAAAACACTCAGATCAAAAATGTAAATAATCTAGATAAAAGGTCGGTTTTGATTTAACAAGATAACTTTTGTAAACACTAATGATAAAGTCAATTGACTTTTAAAACTCTTTTTCTCGTGCACTTTACTCTTAAACAATGATTTATTAAGTGTGTTTCAATACACCCGCATACAGAACGGTGTACCGAACAATGATTTTTTTTTAAGATTCATCCCAAGAATAGTCATTTACTCTTCCTTATTTCACTCGATCCGCATTGCAACAGAGTCTGGGCCAAGTGGGTGGGAGTACCTTCAAACAAAACAAAACAATCTTCTGGACAGCCCTCTGTGTGTGGGTGCGTTGAAACACACTATTTAAATCATTAAAACTTTGGTTAAAAATAATAATCATATCAGAGTCTTGTATATAGCGCACGCTACCAGTAACTAGATACTCAAGGCGCTTGTTATTGTCATGTTTTACGACAGGTTTTTGAAGT
The DNA here is from genome assembly GCA_911728455.2 of Marthasterias glacialis. Lineage (NCBI taxonomy): Eukaryota > Metazoa > Echinodermata > Asteroidea > Forcipulatida > Asteriidae > Marthasterias > Marthasterias glacialis. Next base: position 29,598,380 of record OU452220.1, on the reverse strand, counting down.
TTTTGAATTATGAGACCCATTTATATAGCACCTTGTAATCGTTAGAAGTTGCTGCGGCGCATTCAGCAGCTACTGCCAGAAAAACCGGTGCAAACCCCTTCTCTTAGCGACAAGTACTGGGTTCTTTTACGTGCATTCCCATGGGACCTACGGCTTTACGTCCCATCCGAAGGACGAAGCAATAATGGTTAAGTGTCTTGCTTAAGGACACACGTGTCAAGACCGGGACTCGAACCCACAATCTGCTGATCAGAGACACCAGAGCTTGAGTCCGGTGTTCAAGACCGCTCAGCCACGAGAGTCTATTTTGTAAATGTTGTGTACTCTGCCAAACAATTTGGTCAAAATTAATGTCACCATTTCCAAGTTCCCTATAGAGACCTAGCCAAATAGCATGGCAAATGTCAAATTAGCCGGGGTCGATTCTTTGACCAAAAATTCCATCAATGACCACCAGTCTAGGAAATCCCGTAGGAATGTTCAGCAAATATCTTAGCCATAGGCTATCAACCACTCCTGGCTAAAATCCATCACGTCTTCCAGACGGTTGCCAGATAGTCTGGTGTCTTGAAAGTTGTTTTATTAGCCTTTTGAGGTATGATGGGCTGTATAAAAGTAGGAGTTCACTGTTTGGTTTTGGTGTGAACAGACACATTAACCAAACCAATTGGTGCCCTAGTAATGTGTCCATCATATATCAAAATGGTGGACACATTACAAGCCCCCCCCCTTAGATTTTTTTACATCGCCAATCAAAAAGACCGTGCGTTTCATGTGTAATACTATGCACCTACATTAGTATTTATATCAACTGCTTTATTAAGGCAATGTCACTCGATGCAATTTACAGGCAAACAGTTCCAGGCAATCTCCAAGAAGAAAAGACATTCAAATGTTAATGTTCACATAGTTTTCTAGACATCACTAGAAAAATAACCCCAAAGCTACCAAAGTGTTTCTTGTGCAGGTGGTGCAGTTGGTTGCCTCCAAGTTGCCAGTAAAATTGCCCCGTATGACATGGCCCTTAGATCGTTGCCTGTTTGTTTGTTTGGCCCTCAGATCGTTTGTCTGTTTATTTGTTTGTTTCCATTCATACATTCAGGTACAGTTTTGTAAAACCCAAACATGATAATAATAATAAATATAACAAAATACATGTATAATTGCATGTGGTTTACCAGACTATTTGTATGGCTTAACGACCCAATCTACCCCAAAGGACGCACTCTTGCAGTAAAAAAAAGGCCTATTTGTAGATAGCCTAATATCACGTTTAGTTTTGATGACATTTACTATGCCCATTATTTCTACGCTGCGTTTGTTTGTTTTTTATTTTAACGAGTAATATTAGTGTGTAACGGATCCTTAGAGTACATTGTGTGTTATGTAAATCAACAAACAATCATTCCAATACTTCCCGCATTTTCATGTCGCATTTTTTAAAGGAATACCACCAACCCCAATCGTAGTACCATTGTATCCCATGTCCGTAATCACCCTCATCATCCCCGTAATAGTATTTACCGTTCAGATGAGCTTTAAAGCAGTTATCGAACCACCAGCCACCTCCGTAGGCTCTTGCACAGAATCCAGAAGAAAGATCGTTATCCCGATCTGGGGTTGAAAACGGAACCCCATTCTGTGGCACCATTGAATCGCCAGCTGTACTGTCAGTGTTATATAAGCCAACTGATAGGGAGTACCGAGAACCTACGACGGCAAACCTTCCGTAAGAAGCCCAGTGGGTTTCTCCTTCCCAATCTACCAAATCCACTCTGAGCTGCCATTGTCCTGATCCAGTTAGGTCACGCAGGAGATCATTCCCCAACCAGAATTCCCCCTGCTTATCACCGAACCCAGATTGGTATCCAGCCCAGTTACGGTTAAATTCAACAGAGCCATCTTGTCTCCTTTGGAACACGGTCCAGCCTCCTCCATCTGTCTCCATGTCGCAATAAACCTGCAAACTACCAGTCAGAGCAACATGGAAAATCGTGTATATGCCATTGAAACGGTAACCAGCTTTAGCAAACATCACGCATGAGCTGTAACTGTTATCAGATGTGGTTGAGAATGAAGAGGTCTTAACATTCCCATCGTAGTAAGCACTTCCTCGTAGACCAACAAAGTCAGTGGAACTCTCAGCTCGACTTGCTTTATTCAATACGCAAATATGTTTATTCATGTGGTAATTGAATGAGGTGCAATTCGAATCCATGGAACAGTCTCGCCCACAGATCACAGGAGAAGATACCTTCTTCCACTGAATTGCATGACCAAGTAAAGCCCGGTTACTGGCAGGATACAGGTCTGAAACTAACCATTTCTGAATACTCCCACTACATTGAAAAACCAAGAAAGTCAGACATAAGGCAATCATATCAACTTTCTTTACGATATCTACGATGCCAACGGAACGGTGAAGTACACGAAACATCATTGTAGCTTCCAATTGTGGTACATCCGCTGAGACAACGACTAGGCATACAAATAATTCTGTGTCGTATATATTCTATGTTTGACTGCAGTGTGCGCACGCTCCTGCACGTTCATGGATTTTACTGAAGCAAAGTTGCCCTTGAAGTGTCGTGTGACCCAAAAAACAACAATTTGAGACAATATTGTTCCCCATAGAAAATAATGTTTCCATAACAACCCAGTGGTAACTGTTGGGAACGGTACCGACTATAGGTGGTATTGATTATTGTATCCACGCTCTTTCAACGAACGCGGTGCAAACTACTACCGCTTCATCGCCGTTATTTTAATTATCATCATACCAGAGGACACAGTTTACCAAAAGCGAATACAGCAACACAATTTGTTAAAAGTGAAGTTAATTCTGCCTGTTCTAATGGTAGCACATAGCCAGTGTCTCACGATTGCGTATAATGTGATTATATATTAAAACAACAACAATAACGTTTCAGAATATTCCGATTGAATATAGTTGACACTAGTATGATGTGCCGTATGTGACAAAATTACCACTTAAAAAATACCTTACTAAACTAAATATTAAAGAGCAAAACCATATACATAATGGCAAAGCCATATATTTATGTTGAAAACCAAATATTAAGGAGACAATCAAATACAAAATGGACTAAACCAATTATATAAAGGGCCCCCAAAATATATATGAATGATCAAAATCAGATACATAAATGATCAAAAACAAACAATTATATTATTAGTTTTTGAACACAAACAATTCTCAACAGCGCCCTCTGTGTAATGGACGTAACTTGGGTGAGTGAAGACAAGGACGTTTTATGAGTTACAAAATAAGATATGATTCTAGTCGCGTTGCGCAAGCTGTGTGTGTATGCGCAAGAGCTGTGTGCTGCGTGTGGTTTTGATCATTAGGTGTTGGGTCACTGGCCGAACAACACAAATTACTCAATATAATTATTTAAAACTCCACACGATACAAACAAAAATCAATTGTTTCAGAAATAAGGTCGATCATTACTACATTTCATACAACAGAAACTTTCTGTTAATAGTTGTCAGCATTCCGCATTTCGAATTTAACAATGAAAATATTGTTTTATTTATGCAAAAGGTGCAGTGGTTTAAATCCCCAGCTCAACATTGGTGAGAAGAAAAACGTAAATGTTCACATAATTATATATACCTTGCATGGTATATAGATAATGATGGTAGAAAATTTTTCATTGAAATATTTCTGCCTAAAGTGTTATCGTTTTTAAACAATAAATTAAATAAGAAGCCAATTTAGTTTTTGTCTCAGTGAAAACTCTGCCAATAGGAATCCGTACAAAAATGATGAATGACTTTTTGTCCTTTTTTTGTGCAAATGAAACAACGAAGTGAGCTGACATTTTCACAGGTTGGTTTTATTACAAATATCTTGGTTTGTGCAAAGAGTGGCATTTACAGTCAGTTTGCCAGTGTTGATATGGGGATTTAAGCTTGATTGCAGAGTCAAAATGTCGAACGTTTTATTCACTAATTTCATGCTTTCACTTAAGAATAGCCCACAAAAGTATATACATGTAAACGACGACAATAAAACATTTTTACGATCAATAAATGTATGCGATATAAACAAAAAGTCTGCATCAATTTTACAAATGATGTTTACACTGATATAAATAAATATTCAATTTTCTTTCCAAAACATTCAGATTAAAAATGTAAGTGATGTAGACAAATGTCGTTTTATATTTAACAAGAGATGAATTTTGTAAACACTAAGTAACATAAATAATGATATGGTCAATCGACGTTTCAAACCCTTTTTCGTGCACTTCACTCTTAAACAATGATTTAGAGTGTGTTTCAATACACCCGCACCCAGAACGGTGTACAGAAGAATGATTGTTTTTTGAAGGTCTCATACCAAGAACACACATCATTGACTCTTCCTTATTTAACTCCACCCGAATTACAACAGAGTCTCGGCCATTTCGGTGGGAGGACCTTGAAACAAAATCATTCCTCTAGACAGCGTTCTTTGTGCGGGTGCGTTGAAACAAAATATATAAACCACTGTTTATTATTCTGAAATATTTCGGGTGAATACGCATCATCTATGTGCATTTAACCTATGTTAAAGTGACCTTTCTAGTCAATACATCGAGTAACTAGGCTGCAAGCAATTTAATGTGAATCTGCTCAGTAACAGTAAGCCAGTCATTTTCCAAGTTGCAAAATGCAGGGGCTTAAATGTTCATAAAGCTAACGTCCAATAGACCGATTGCGCGACCAACGTTGACATGCGGTCCCATGACCTCCTGTGGGTATAACGCCATTTCAGCTGATGGCAAAATACGCGTAAAGAGATATGCCGTAACACAGAGTGAGTACAAAAACAGTCAATTTTACTTTTGTTAAGTGATAAGTTAGTTAATCAACCCCTTTATTTAAAGTAGTACGTTGTGGCATTAACTTAAATCACATCTCATAATTTAACAGAATTCTACTAAAAAGAGTTTTTTTAGTCATGCACTACTGGCGTCGGACGACTATGTAGCCACCCGCCTGTTATTTTGTTTGTAATGTAGGCCTAAATCACTGTAAAAAAGGGTAAAGAACGTTGGAAAAGTGAGCATTTATACCTAGCCTTGCCAAATTTCAAATAGGCAAAGGAATCACACAGTTCTGAAAAGCAATTTCTTTGGATGATTTCAGCTTCAAAACGTTGAAATTCTTGTGTTGAAAAGTGTGTGATCGCAGTCGTCTGGCCTGAATGTTCCGTCGTGCACTAGTACACATCGACCATGCACATTTATACGTTACTTGTACAATTTTCAAGACTTCCTGGAACTGTCCTTACTGGCTTTATTCAGCCACTCGAAGGTCTCTGGTACAAACTCTGGAATATTTTCACATATTTCGAGCAAGAAAAGCCTCGATCGAATAAACTAATTGCAACAATCATCGTGTACCGTACCGCACTTTCCTATGGAGGACGTCGTGTGTGTTTACATTTAATACTCACAATAGGTCACGTGACGCGGGTCGCGCAATCGGTATTTACAGGTATAAGTGACTCTCTCTGTAGAAGTGCAACATTATTATAATGCTACTTTTTGTTGATTTTTTGAATGAAGGTTTACTTTTGCATTTGGATAAAGAATATTAATTTGTGTTTTTTGCCCATACACCGATGTGTGGTAAGCAAGCACTGTATACTCAGTATTTTCCCGAGTCCTGTGAAAAAAATCCACAGGCATTTTCCTCGGATGGGATTCAAACCCACAACCCCCGCCATTCTAGATGTCTTACCAACTAGACTACCGAGATTGCCCGGTAGCTAGAGGCAGTTCGAATCTAATTAGCAGCGGGTACCGCAACCTTTATAGATGATATTTTGTTTATTATTTGCATTATTATTTTTTTTTCATACGTGACTCTGCTTGTCAATATTTACAAAATAAACTTTTTACTACCTCAGATTGCCACTAAAAATATTGTCTACACGTAAAACATGTTGAGAAAAATAATTATGATCGTGTTACAACCAGATTAACTGTGGATGGCCTGCAATACATCCGCTACTGTTTTTTTTTTACTGTAAATGCATCACCATTAAAATAAAAAAAAATAAAAAATAAAAAAAACATCAAAAAAACACCGTGTAATTCATGTGTAAAACTTGGAATGGCCTCAAATTGCTATAAACGTTGTCAACACAATAGAAAAATAACGAGGAAAATCACATAACAGTTCGTGGTCATGAATACTAACCTTTAACAGAGTGTATTTTTGACAGCAAGAGGGCTCAATACTAGTTCCATTTTGAAAGTACAAAAAGTGTTCGAAGCAAAAAACATTTCCAAGCAAATATCTTACACCGATTTCATTGTAACACTGTTAACAAAATAGTCTCTCAAAAGTTGTATATTAACTGCTTTATTAAGACCATGTCACACGAGGCAGTTCCAGGCAATCTCCAAGAAGAAAGGGTATTCACAAAATGAATGTTCACCTAATTTTCTTGAGGATTGTCAGACCTTGTCAGAAAAACAACCCTTATGCTACAAAAGTGTTTCTTTTGCATGCGGTGCAGTTGGTTGCCTCCAAGTTGCCAGTAAAAATTGCCATGTGTAACATGGCCTTTAAGGTGTGTATATGCATCTGGTTTATCACACTATTTGTATAGTTTGACCCCAATCTACCCCAAAGGACGCCCTCTTGCAGTAAAAAAAATAAGACCTATTGTAGATAGCCTAATATCGTGCTTATTACTTTTGTTATGACATTTACGCCCATTATTTCTACGCTGCGTATTCGGATTATTTTGTTTTTAAGAGTAATTAGTGTGTAACAGTTCCTTTCGATGAAATACGACAGACCTTGTATGTCATGTTATTCAACAAATAATCATTCCAATACTTCCCGCATTTTCATGTCGCATTTTTTAAAGGAATACCACCAACCCCAATCGTAGTACCATTGTATCCCATGTCCGTAATCACCCTTATCACCCCCGTAATAGTATTTACCGTTCAGATGAGCTTTAAAGCAGTTATCGAACCACCAGCCACCTCCGTAGGTTCTTGCACAGAAACCAGAAGTATGATCGTTATCCCGATCCGGGGTTGAAAACGGAACCCCATCCTGTGGCACCATTGAATCGCCAGCTGTACTGTCAGTGTTATATAAGCCAACCGACAGGGAGTACCGAGAACCCACGACAGCAAACCTTCCGTAAGAAGCCCAGTGGGTTTCTCCTTCCCAATCTCCCAAATCCACTCTGAGCTGCCATTGTCCTGATCCAGTTAGGTCACGCAGGAGATCATTCCCCAACCAGAATTCCCCCTGCTTATCACCGAACCCAGATTGGTATCCAGCCCAGTTACGGTTAAATTCAACAGAGCCATCTTGTCTCCTCTGGAACACGGTCCAGCCTCCTCCATCTGTCTCCATGTCGCAATAAACCTGCAAACTACCAGTCAGAGCAACATGGAAAATCGTGTATATGCCATTGAAACGGTAACCAGCTTTAGCAAACATCACGCATGAGCTGTAACTGTTATCAGATGTGGTTGAGAATGAAGAGGTCTTAACATTCCCATCGTAGTAAGCACTTCCTCGTAGACCAACAAAGTCAGTGGGACTCTCAGCTCGACTTGCTTTATTCAATACGCAAATATGTTTATTCATGTGGTAATTGAATGAGGTGCAATTCGAATCCATGGAACAGTCTCGCCCACAGATCACAGGAGAAGATACCTTCTTCCACTGAATTGCATGACCAAGTAAAGCCCGGTTACTGGCAGGATACAGGTCTGAAATTAACCATTTCTGAATACTCCCACTACATTGAAAAAACAAGAAAGTCAGACATAAGGCAATCATGTCAACTTTCTTCACGATATCTACGATGCCAACGGAACGGTGGAGTACACGAAACATCATTGTAGCTTCCAATTGTGGTACATCCGCTGAGACAACGACTAGGCATACAAATAATTATGCGTCGTATGTATTCTATTTGGCTGCAGTGTGCTATAAATTGCTCCTTCAAGTTTATGGATTTTACTGAAGCAAAGAGATGGTTATAACGTCCGTGAAGTGTCGTGCGACCAATTTGAGACAATATATTGTTAACCATAGCAATCAGTGTTTCATATAGGAACTCATCAGTAACCGGTGGCAACGGGTAAATACTGACTTAAGTGGTATTGATCATTTGGTATCAAAACTCCTTTTAAATGAGCGTGGTGCGTCAATATTTTAATTATCACGATACTGAAGGGCACAAATAACCAAAGGCGAGCAAAGCAGCACAAGGTTTTTGACGATGAAATTAATTCTGCCTGCTCTGAGGAGGATAGCCAGTGTGTCTACGGTTGAGTACAGTGTGACTATATTGACCCATTTCACCTGACGTCATTATCACAATAATCTTGGTTGCGCCATTTTGGTGGTCAATGTCACTGAGTTATTCGGTGAAGTGCGCATTTTAGGAGACGCGGCGTTTACACGTAAACCTTATTGACCACCAAAATGGTGAGCGTGGCACAGTCGGTGCGTGTGATGTGCGGCAAAGGGGTCAATTGAACAACAAATCGGATTGAATAGTTAACAGGCAGAAGTGTCGTAGTATGAGGTGCTGTGTATGTGACTAAATTACCACTTATAAATATGTATTACTAAACTAAATATTTAAGAGAAAAACCAAATAATATAATGGCAAAGCCATGTATTTATGTTGTAAACTAAATATTGAGGACGCAATGAAATGTGAAATAGACCAAACCAATTATAGAAAGGACCCACATAATATATGAAAGACCAAAAGCAAATAAATAAATGATCAAAAACAAAAAAATGAAATAAAATAAACGATCAAGAAGAATAATATTATGATCAAAAACAAATATATAAACGATCAAAAATTAAAAGTAATCAAAAGCAACTATATAATGACACATACACAAAAAAAATAATTATAGACAAGACCAAAAACAAGAATATAAGTAACAAAAACAAATAATATTTTATTTGTTTTTGAACACAAATAAACACGTCTGAACAGGGCCCTCTGTGTAATGGACGTAACTTAAGTGATTGAAGACATGGATGTTTTATGAATTTCATATATAAGACATGACGTCAGCCGCCCTGGCGCAAGTGTGTATGTGGGTTGGTGGGGTGGGGGGGGGGGGGCTCGCGGTGGCATTTTTTTCTGCAGTCCAAAATTGCCAGCCTAAAAAAAAAATCAATTTTTTTTTGAATCGATTCAAAGAAAAAAAAAACATTGAAATCATTTCGACAGTGGCAATTTCGGACTGCAGAAAGAAAGAAAAAACTCTAGCGGTGCCAGCGCTGCGTGGGTAGGCACACACGCCGTGGTGGTGACGTTATATAATGGAACAAAGGTCCCCACAACGTTTTTCTGTGTCAAACCCTGTCCCCACAAGGTGATCCGATAGAAGAGGGAACAATAAAACAACAACTGGGCGTTAAAAAGGTGAGTGGGCATGATGAGAGCGTGGTGTTGCGGACTAGTTGGGTCGTGAAACGAGGCGACGAAGATCGATCCGATTACGGGGTTATTATATAAGTATTATTTATTCGGCATATCAATATGAAAGAAAAAAATAATGAATAATGAATAAAAAAAATAATAAATAATGAATAATACTGAACAAACCAGACAATTAGCCAGTGGCACATACCAGGAATTAAAAAAGTCATATCTTATATTTTGAAACTCATGTATTATATAAAACGCCCATGTCTTCAATAGATCAAGTTACGTCCATTTTACCATGGAGGTCGAAATTTCTACCTCCATGATTATACAGAGGGCGCTGGTCAGACTTGGTTTTGATCAAATATATATTATTTGTTGTCGATCATTTACATATTATTTGTTGTCGATCATTTACATATTAATTGTTGTTGATCATTTATATATTAATTGTAGATTATTTTTGTAAAATTTGTTGTTGATCATTTATATATTTTTTTTCGATCATTTATGTATTTGATTGATCATTAACATATTTGCTTTTGATCATTTAAATTTTTCTTTTTGATCATTTATAAATGTTTTATGCAATTTATAAATTTGTTTGTGAACAACTATACATTTCTTTCTGATCATTTATATATTTTTGTGGTCCTTTATAAAATTGGTTTGGTACATTTTATATTTGATTGAGTCCCCAATATGGTTTTCAACATGAGTATATGGCTTCGCCATTATAGATATGGTTTTGCTCTTAATGTTAGTCACACGCGGCACCTCATACAATAGAGGTATTTGCATAATTGCATGGTTCCTATAATTACAGACCGTTAGCCTCAATATTTCATCCACTACAGCACGAAATACATCTGCTAATGCAGAACACGGCGTCTCTATTTAATTTAAAAATGGCCCTCGTTACATTAGAGTCGCTTTGTCATTGCGACATGGTATGCTTCATCTTTTTTTTTTTACTGTGAGCAGTTACCCCATGTCTAGCTGTGGCTAATTAGTCCCTTTGTTACACAATTCCTATGGGAATTCTTAGTAATAAAAGAATCAATCCAGGGTAATTTGACATTTTGCCATTGGCTAGGTCTCAATAAGAAACTTTGTATTTTTGAGATTTTGAACCACAAATTTTGTTTTCAAACATACTGTCCCCTGAAGACGAGCAGAGTATACTATTCGAAACGTCGAGCCAACACCCGCTCTTTTCAGAGCCACCATTCCTCCTAAATGAGATTTCTACATCGTTGTACCCGCAAACTTTACCAGTTTACTAGTTATAGTTTCATATCCATCACACCATGCAAAGCTTCAAATATCATCCACCAGACTATCCACAGTCTCGTGACATCATCAGGTATAAAAATTTGTAGTTTTCGCTAGCTCAATTGTTACCTCTCTTTAAAGCTCGTTTAATCCCCCCAAAAAATAAGGAATTACCATTTTAGTCATGTCGTATACGACCTTACGTTCCTAAATCTTACAGTAGACGTTTAGTGCAGTGTTTGGGTTGGGCCCTTCATTCAAGCATGGTTCGTTGTAAAGTATGCAAATTCATGCAGTTAGCTCTTAGACTATACTGCAGTGCAGAGGATTTTTTTTTTTAATCATGATGACGTTATCGGGTTACAAATTACAGTGGTTTTTGAATTCAAAATTAATTATGTCAAAACCCTCCGTCATAAAAATGCAAAAAGATATGGGAATAATGTATTCACCATCGTCAAGTAACAGTTTGATATTTTGGTCTGTGTAGGTGACCTTGCCTAAGGTTACCTTCCGATCAAAACCGCAGTTGACGTTTATGACTTAAAAAAACACACCAAAATCTACTGTAATCTGTCTTACCCCCCCCCCCCCCTTTCCTCACACACACACACCCCACATGCAAAACGGTTTGGTGGTAAGACTTTCCTAAGAGGTGCAGGGAGTACCCACTCAAGCGGTGATTGTTTACAGTGAATGATTTTCAACAAATAGACGGGTTTTTTTTGTTCCTCAAACCTCCATTGAAAATTTATACAAGCCCAATGCTATGATTACAGTATAATTATAGTATTCACACCAAGTACATACAGACGACCGTACACCGTTCGTTATAAGTTGTGCTTGAAGACTGTTTGAGTATGACTGATAAGCACATTGGATCATACAGTGAAGGGGGCTGGGGCTGGATAATCGTTTTAGCGGGTTTCACTGTTATGTTTATTTTTTATGGCTCGTTGAAAGCGTTTGGAGTTCTTCTAACCTCTATACAGGAAGATTTCGACACCGAGTTGTGGCTCATTGGTTCGATAGGCTCTCTTCAATATGGGTTACTCTTTGGGCTAGGTAAGGATGACAAAAGGACACTTTTGTTGCATAACTTGAAGTGCCATTATTACTGTATCTGTATCATATAGTCGGCAAAGCATCCTTACGGAAACATAATACTAACTTGTGGGAGACAGTTGTAGCTGTACTAACCATGCCAGAAACACCGGGGTGTTTGAGAGTAGATTCTTTTTACGTGCGTTGATAGATATTGATACAACACATGGGACCTGCGGCTTTACATCCCATGCGAAGGATGAAGCAATAATGGTTTAGTGTCTTGCTTAAAACCCCAGCTCAACATTGGTAAACTGACTGTAAATGCTTCCATTCTTTGCCCAAATCAAGATATTTGTAATGAACCAACCTGTATAAATGTCAGCTCATTTTGTTCTTTTGTTTTCGAGAAAACGGTAAAAATGCATTCAGTATTTTTGTACGCATTCCTATAGGCTAGGCAGAGTTTTCGTCTCACTGAGACGAAAACTAATAAAATAGATCTTAACTCATTTATTATTTAAAAACGATAACACTTCGGGTAGAAATAATTCAAGGAAAGTTTTTTTTACCATCATTATCTTTACACCATGGGAGGTATATGTAAATCTGTGAACATTTGTGTCAAGACCGGGACTCGAACCCACTGATTAAAAAAACCCAGCGCAGCCGAGTCCGGGTTCTTTAACTTCATCGTTCTGTAGACGCGCGAGTATTAACTTTTCTATGCTTTGGATGTAAGGCCAACCTGGTTCTTGGTTTAGGTTTTCTTTTTTCTGTTTGTTTTGAAATACAGGGCCCGTTGCCGGAGCAGTGGCTCATAAAATTGGAAGCCGTTGTGTGGTCACCTTTGGAGGGATAATGTTTGGACTTGGATTTTTATTGGCTTCGATGGCAAACAGTGTCATTCTTCTAGGTGCATCACTCATCTTGGTGGCTGGTATGTAACCGCCACTTAATAAGTAAATTCCTAGAAATGTGTAAGATGAAACAAAATTTATAGGCCTATTATATCGCGCGCACGGAGGGGTGGGGGAGTTGGATTGACGCAGTAGTAAAGTGCGCCATCAACGTTGTTACCATACAACAACCATTGGTTTACACAATCGTCAGAATTGCCCGCAGAGAGTTCAAACACAATGTGTGTGTACTGTTTGTACACGGTACATACACAGACCGCGGTTTAAGCGACACCATTATTTTTTACGTTACATTTTCAAAATGAAATAATTGGTTAGGGTATAGATTGGACAGATTTTGCATAGGTCAAAGATATACTACTATGTTTGAATAAAGGAAAAAAAAAAACATGGGTAGATCGACGTTTTTCAAAATACATGCCTTTTTAAAACCCTGCCATCTGCACTAAACACACTTAGTGCCCGGGCGCACAGTGGCTCATGCAAGAGGCACTTTTATATTACGGGTAATAACGGTGTTTTGGGGACACTGTCCTTTTTCTAATGGACTGACCAGATGAATGGAATTTCCCTGGACCCACACAGCTAAATTGGCCCAGAGATTTAGCAGTAGTCCCCCCCAAAAATGTGTCTCACAAATGAGCACTGTTGTGTGTGGCAAGACAAAGGGATACAAAGTTTGTGCACAAACAAATGGGGCTTGGCTGATGGCAAGTTTTGTAAGGGCTGGTTTGACCGGTGAGCGAAATTAGGGTGGATAATGCATATGCATACTTCACAAGTGTGACCCAAGGTAAGTTGGAAAAAAATCTGCGAAATCGGCCCAGAGATTAAGCAGTAATCCCCCAAAAATATGAAAATATGCCTCGAGTTTGAGCACGGGTGCATTAGGCAGGGAAAATCAACAGACGGCTGACTCCATTGACAATACATGCAACTCCGGAGTTGTGTGCGATTTGTATGTACAGTTCTTTATTTATTATTTTTGTTTATACTTTTTTTAAAGATTGGATTTAGCAACTTATTTTATTAGTTTTAAAACGAGTAATCAGTCTTGTTTACTAGTAGATGCAACTGTAGCTTTAACTTGAATATAAATATGTATAAATATGTATCACAGTTGAAGCTATACTATTTAACAGACAAATCTTTACCTTTTTACACAATGGTTTGAGCCATGATTTTTCTGGGACTTGTAAATGCGCAATATCCTGTCTACCATGAGGATGATGCGACTTTTTATTTTTAAATATCAAGTAGTAAACCATAAGGGATACTGACTGGGTAAATATTTTAAAATCAATTTTGGGGTGGACAAAGAAAAGATGACTGGAAGGGGATTGGAACCAGAGACCACCGGCCGTACGTACCTACGCTCTACCAACTGAGCTATCTAGCCCTAATGTTGACGATCTCCCTTATCATTTTCGTTTCAATAATAAATAGGCCCCTACTGTAAAGTTCAATCTGATGCAGGCAACATTTCCTGAAAAGAACTTGAACTGCATTATTTCTCAGATGGAATCATGGGTAATTGTCGGTGTTTGTATAACTGGAGTTTTACAGTGAAAATTTAGTATATTGAACGTTTCTAAATGTGTGAAAAAAACACATTAAAGGAAGATCATAAGCAGTAGGGTTTTAAATTTATTTTGCTGCAGATAAATGTTGTAGAGCCAAGGGAAGGAGGCCGGTCCTCTAATTAAAAAGGATGGGCATTCACCATATACATGACAAAATGCACAACGACTTCTTAGACTTCTCAAAATTTACAACAGCACAGTACAGCAACAGTAGATTAAAATAAAACTAGTAACAGTAAGTACAAATACAATGCGAAGGTCAAGGGTCAAAACGTGGCTTGCCACACGCTACCGTGATACACACATTTTCAAGAAATGGTTGTATCCGACTCAGAGTCACAAAAAATACAATATTTCTCTGATGAAATGATCAGTAACAAGACAATCTACTCACAGGGAGTTTCCCTAAAGCTAACCCTCCCACATAAATAACACTAGGAGCATGGCCAGAGCCATGCTCCCTACAAAATAGAGAGAATTACCAACAGAAATCAAATGTGCTCTTTGCCTGGTGAAAGCTAACAGTAAAGAGAGCAGGTCTAAAGTTTAACTTGCTATTGTTGATATGCAAATCACAAAGTTCGACCACACACTTGAACACTGAGTGCGCACTTTGGTTTCCTACAATTTAAAGCGAAAGTCTTTACAGGAACTGTTTTCAAGTTAACACCCCAAATCTCAATAAGATTTTTTTTATGGAATCTGATAACTAAAGCCAAAACGCACGATCAATAAACATTTGCCAAAGATGGGCCCATGTCCAGTAATTTATACCAGAAACTACTGGCGTTGCAGCAACACCAGCGAAATAAGATATTTAGGTCTTTCAAAGAAATATTTTTAACATACACATAGGCTTATATACCCCCCCCCCCCGCCATCCCAATGGGGGTGGGGTGGGGACATAATCCATGAGCTCACGTTTCTGCCTTTCAACTTTTATGAACATTGAATGTCAGTTTCTAGTTTGATAAGCCTATATATGGCGGCCATTTTGAATTCCTCTTAATGCATCTGACCTGATCATGAAACACACCTTCACGTTTCTGGAGAAAAACAAATCCAAAAGAAAACTTATCTTGTTTATCTTGCTCAAAATAAACATCCCCAAACACCAACGATACACCTACAACATGGTTACCAAGATCAACTGAAATAAATTCTAAGTAACAACAAAACTTGATACCGGGGGTAAGCTGTCAACTTGGGTCACTTGATTTTAGTGTTTTTAGTGATTTTTGTTGTTGACTTTTTTAACATAACTTCCAATTGTTTTTGATTTTTTGGCCAGAAAAATTAAAGTGATGAGTCACGTGATAGTCTGAAATGCTTTTGGGAATTCAAAATGGCCACCATTTTTAGGGGCCATCTTGGATTTTGTGTTTCAGCCTTTAATTAGGGGGTTAAATTATATCAAAATTTTTAACAATAGAATATTTTTAAACATGCTAATTTCTTTCTTATCTGACCAAACAAATATTTAGGTTTGTCAACCAAGCCTTATTATTGCTCCCAAGGCCCTGTGCGTCGGCCATTTTAATTTGAAAGTTAAAAAACGCAAAAAAACATTTTTTTCCAAAAGTTGGTAAAATTAATGGATTATAAGGCCCCCATTGTTGACTTTAATTATTAAATTAGGTTTGAATTTTATTGATCTTGTTAAAATGAACAAGTTTGCTATGTTTCAACATATTTGGACAAAAAATACGGAAATTATGGGGAAACATGATTTTTGACCCCCCCCAAAAAATTGCAAAAACAGTCACAAACGCCCTCCAGTGACGATTTTTGAAAAGCTTTTTATGTCATCATGTAGAACTCGGTAAAATAAACCTTTGTGGCAAGTTTTATCAAAATCAGTCGAATACTTTGGGAAATATGGAGGGGGCAGGCAAATATGTGCACCCCTTCCCCTCGGTCCCCGTACATCCCCCCAAAAAACCCGGTCCTTATAGGGTTAATTTGGCTGTGCAGATATTTTTCAATTTTTTTTTCTTCATATTTTGTTAGTTGAAGGTATGACTGAATACCAACTTTTTTTTTACATTTTTGCCGTGGCCAACATCTTAAATACTCACCACTCAATGTATCGTCTTATATTTAGTTTAGTATCTTTGTAATTCTTGTATTTTTCGAATTATTTTTTAATACCTTTGTTTTATTTATTTGTTAGTTTAATTTTTTTTTCTTCTGTTTTTTTTTTACAGGAACGGGCGCAGGGTGCGTTTACGAGACATGCAGGGTGGAGTTAGTTTTCTACTTTCAAGAAAAATTTCCCGTGGCAATTTTTCTTGTAGCACTTGGAGGGCCGGTTGGGATGATGCTGTACGGGCCATTAACGCAAGTTCTCATGGAAACCTACGGCTGGCGAGGGACAATGCTTCTGTTGGGTGGCGTTAGTTTCCACATTATGATTTGTGGTTTAGTAATGAGGCCTGACAAACACAACACTAAAGAATACAATAAAGTCACACTTATTGGTGTTGAAGATGTACATTACCCTAAACGAGGTACGTCTGGCGCAGTGAACTGTTTTCACAAGTTCTTAAGGATTACGGGCTTGGACATATTTCAGAATATTGAACTTATTATTGTGAGCTGTGCAAGAATGTTCATCAATATTGGATATGCAGGGGTGATTGTCTACATTGTACCACACGGGCTGTCTCTGGGACTGAGCACCACGGAGGCATCATTTATTATCACGGCATGGGGAGTTGGCAATATCTTCGGACTCGCTTTATCAACATTCATTCACAATTGCGCCGTCTCAAATCATCTTGTTGCACTCATAGCAGGGTTAGTGTCTGTGGTGAGCTACGCAGCAAGCCCCTTCTTTACCACTTTTACTGGTCAGCTATTCATTATAACGCTGTTAGGCGTTGGTGTTGACGGTGTGGCCCAAGTGATTGCTGTAACTACAAGAAACTTACCATTCACTGATGATCGTCAATTCAACATCTCTGGCTGGCAATGTTTCATGGTTGGTGTGTCTTGCTCAGTTGGTGATGTCATAGCAGGTGACTGTTCTCTATGATTCAAGTAAAACAATGAGTGGTTGTTGATAAAGTTAGTCTTGTTTTATGATGAAACCTTTTTGAAGGGTGTTCTTTTTTGCTTTTAGTGAAAGAAATGAAACTTAATCACGGGAATTCGGCTACTTCGCCCTTTTGTAAATCGAACTCAAGTGGGCAACACTTGTGCCTTGAAAATCAAATACCCTACCGCTTGAACTTAATTTAGTGTCGTGGCCGAGCGGTCTAGTCTGCCGAACTTAAGTTCTGTAATTTACAGCATGTGGGTTCGAATCCCGGCCTGGTCAGTCGCAACACTTGTGTCCTTGAGCAAGACACTTTACCACAATCGCTTTGTCCTTCGGATGGGACGTTAAGCCGTAGGTCCCGTGTACTAGGATGGGTAATGCACGTAAAATAACACATAACACTTATCGTGAAAGAGTAGGGGTTTACACCGGTGTTTGTGGTTCAGATAGCAGGCACCAGAAATTAATAATAATGATAACAAACAAGGAAACTTGTTACTGAAGTGTGCCTATTAGCTGTCCACAACTGCCATATAGCACACCACAGCAAGAAAGGCACTATATTATACCATACGTACCCTCTTTGGTGCTGGCTGTAACCTGTGACAATAGAGTCCAAGAGAAAATGAGAAAGAGAGCGTGTGGAGCCAGCTTTTATATACCTGTGCATGGGTGGAGTTAAAAAAAACCGCACCTGGTGTTGCGTAACGAAAGGAAAGCATGAGATCCACCTGGGCGAATTGAATGGCACAACGAAAAAACACTGTAAGGGATAATCCAGTACATTGACAACATAAAAAACCCATTAATAGGCCTATTTTTGACAGCAAGAGGGCGCAATACTAATTCCAGTTTAAAAGTACAACAATATTTCAAAACATTAAAAATACAAATTTGTCAAGCAAATTTCTGACACTGATTACACTGTAAGACTGCAATGACAAACCCTCATAAGTTAGAAGTCTAATTGCATCTGATTTTCCACACTACTTCTATGGTTTGACCCCCAATCAAACCAAGGGGTGCCCTCTTGCAGTCACAAATAAGGCTTATTGAACTGCAGTTGAAGTTCTTCAGTTTTTATCTAAATACAATAAAGCAGACAACTCTTTTAATTAAAGTAGTGTTGTCAAAACAAACACTTGATTTTATTTGAGATAGTCAACATATTTATTGCCATTCATAAAAAAATCTTCAAAAATTGTTTGAAATTTTCTTAGAAAAACGAATTCAATTTGTTGTAAATATGATGTTAAAACATAGATAAAATGTAATTTAAAGATACACGCTCGTCAACGCAAGACAAACAAATTTGAGCCTAAAAGATCACCTTTGACCTGCGCAAGCGTTGTGTATGTAGTATGTACGGGTACATGATTATTTTGTGCCACATAAATAGCCTTCGGGTAATGGTGACGAGCGTGCGTCTTTAATGTGAATGTAATTTTTGTTGATAACAATCAAATTAATTTGGTCATTATTACACTATTTGATTTAACTCTTTTCAGGATGGCTGTATGACGCAACGGGAGGTTTTCATGCAACTTTCTTCATGTTTAGTGGTACTACGGCTGTTGTATGTGTTTGTTTTCTGATGGATTTGGTACGACGATGGTACATTGGTCAACCTATAAAACTTCTCTCAATGTAACACTATCGGGACCACTTATTGTTTAACAAAGAACAGGCTATATCCTAAAGATCCAAACTTGTAGAGTCGTACTTTTTTACGAAAGAATATTTATGGAAACGTCTTCGGAAAATGACAGGATTTCTGCTTTGAGGCATCCTTGTTTTCATTACCAGAAAATTAATAATAATAACAGTTTTATTAGACGTAAAAAATCGTTTGTACAGAACATTTTTGAGAAACCCAATTGCGAATAATAAATCTATTCGTTTTTTGAACAAAAACAAACTTAATTGCTTAAATAAAACAATTCAAAAGAAAACCAAAAAGAAAATGATAAAATTAAAAGAAAAACTATCAATGCACAGCATTTAACAAAATAACAGGTAATTTTAAGGGTACCTGGAAGATTTAAAACTCTTTACTTAATTAAATAGCGTAAGCAAAACGTAAACGTAATTCTTTCAGGATGGTAACAAAATTAACGATACCAAGGAAACTGCTGAAGCATTAATTACGTGATTTTATTGTTGATATTACGAGTTGAATAATAATTCGTTATTACGAATTACTAATCCGTTATGCTAATTAAATCAATTGTTACTACGAATCAGTAATCCATTATTATTGTGCCTATATGAAAGCTGGTTAGGACCGTTTATACAACACCGCCCTCTTTCAAATCAGTTGACTAAGGAAATCTAGATTTTAGATAATTGTTTTATGATATTATTAAAGAAACCTTGTTGGGTGTAGGTTTTCACCGTTAACAAATTATGAGTATAATTATAGAAGGGGACAATTTGCCAACCCTGGTCCTGGTAAGAATATTGGAGATATTATTGTGATGACTCCGATGAACTGCGATGGCGTTTCATTTCTGCCTCCAGTATAACCACAGTACAGCAACAACAGTCAATGATTGTAGACCAGCCATTAGACTGAAAGCCACGGTGTAGTCACCAATAGTGTCATAAATCAATCCTAATGTGAACGAAAAAGAAACACAAACATAAAATAAAATATACATAAAAACAGGTGAGGTAATAAACATAGTGGGGCAGATAAAGTAATATTTAGGAGAATGGTGCCTTTGATGCAGAAATGTATGACTCGTGACTGTGACATGACTCGTACTTAAACTCGGATTCAACCATCTGACCATGCAGATTGACTCAAACTTTGACCGTCCGTACTTATACCACCTATAGACCTTTCCATTGTTGATAAACAAACCGTGCTGGTTGGCATGGACGGCCATATGTAGCAAAATATTTAAGTCTTGTTGACAGATGTTGTGACCAAATTCAACATTTTTGCAACATTCTATTTAAACAAAATACATCCCATTATTGGTTGGTTTGATTCCAACAAATTTTGAACAATTTTTGAATATTTTTGTAACATTTTTGCAAAATGTGATTATCTGTTTTTGCTTCGCATTGACGGCTTCCCGTAGTTTTTCCATCTTGGTTGGACAAAACTCGGGCTGTGACGTTGCAAAAGAAAGGTCTACAGTCGTTCTTGGACTCACATTCGACTATCTGGACTCGGACTTGGACTCGGAATTGACCATCTGGACTAGGAACTGGACTCGAATTCGACCATCTGGACTCGGACTTGAACTCGGATTCGACCATCTAGACTCAGAGTCAGACTCGGATTTGACCATCTGGACTCGGACATGAACTTAAATTCCACTTACTGGACATGGGCATGGAATCATATTCGACCATTTGGACTCGGATTCGACCATCTGGACTCAGACTTGCACTCGGACTAGACTCTCCTTACATTGGAGTTGTGTAACTATAGGATAAAAGGATTAGTGTTTATAAACACTGCTCCAGGAATCAATTCTGAATCCACTGACCCGTAGATTCAGCTCGTTACAGACCCACTACCTTTTTACCTCGGACTACCCTGTAACACCACACTTACCTTAAGTTACCGTTTGTTTCATTTCGCATTCATCCCTTACTTTTTGAATGTAAATATTCGCTTCCTTTGTTCACTCACTTATTCCATACTACTTTTTACTACAAGAGTTAAATTTGGTTACTTTGACTGAGAGAATTGAATTTAATATTGCTCAGAGGAGGGATAAGCTTGAAATTCATAATCTTAAATGGCACTGTTTAAGAGATATCCAATAAGGTGTATTCATCCATTGTGTTAATATTGATTTGACTATTTAAAAAAAAAATTCTTTAATCTACTCAATTTTTTTTACTGTAATTGTCTTGAATTGTATTGTACTGATTGACTGAACAAAAAATGTAAAAAAGAGTTAAATTTATATTTTTCTGCTTCTTTTTGGTCTTTTCTTTGTTTTCATCTTTCCTGATCTTTTTGCAGTAGCCACTATCGTTGGCGTTTTGTTCATTTTGCCTTTTGTTTTGTTTTTGAACATATAGTTACTTTTTACGGTTGTATTCGTTCATTGTGACCAGTGCCGATTTGTGGCATTTATTCAGCACATCGTCATCTTTTAAATTTTAATTCTTTGTTTTCTGCTTGCTTTACTGTTTTATATCTTTACGTTTTTAGTACATTTTCTTTTCATGTTTATTTGTATACATACTGAATGATTTTTGCATTTTATCTCTCGTTTTTATCTTGCCTATTTTATTATAACCTTTTTGATGGAGTAGTGGATTTTATATGGGTTTTTATTGCCTTTTCCACGACCCGTGACATTGTATGTCGAAATGAATAAATAAAAATATATAAAATAAAAAAGATATGTGATTAATCGGGAAACTTATTTAAAAGTACCGTTAGTGTTATCAATGCAGGCATATGAACTCACCTGGCAAATACAAAAGAAGGAGTACTGCTGCACCAGAGACAAGTCCAATCCATCCAAGTACATGCCCCATCTGTTCTTTACCAAATATCTCCTTAATGAATACATCTTCGAGTATTGAAGTTATTGCGTTAGCATTTCCAAATACGAAAGTATTCGCAATAATCAGCCAATAAGACGTTAACCATGGATCGACAGCAAAATAAATGGCAAGTATAAGTAGAGCTATAGCAAGCCATGTGTAATTGCTGACAGCCTGCACATTTTGAACCAACGGACCAATCACTACACAAGTTAGTGTTCTCCCGATTCCATAAGCGACGATGAAATGCGATGCGTCTTCCAGAGTGAACTCTTTATACACAGTAGAGTACTGCACATAGTATATTAACCAAGCAGAATATGTCACTTCCCAAACACAAAACAGAAATACAACAAGCCAGAAGGATATGGATGAGAATAATCCAAGTCGGAATGTATCTCTAGCAAACGAGTAGACTGTGGTAAAACATGAACAGCCAAAGCGGTTGCTTGGTTCCTCTTTGTCGTCCCTGGTCGCTTGCTCCTCGTCCATGTAAGCTGCCTCATAACCATCTTGACTCCCACTAGCAGTAGGTGGTTTTATCAGAGCTCCACAGACAGCTAGATGTAAGAGTATGGCTCCAAGTAGTAGCATTGTTCCTCTCCAGCCGTAGATATCTAGGAAAAGCTGTATCAAGGGCACAACGGCCACGAAGGTGAAGGAGTTTCCGAGGGACGCCACGCCGTAGGCCGTTGTGATAGATTTACTAAAACTGCATCCGATCAAAAGTCTCGTTATCACGTATGAGATACCGATAGCTGGTGCTGAGTAATAAAACACACACATTTTAACAGCAAATTTCAATGTGAACGGAGAAAATAAAAGCCAATTCATCAATATTCATAACTGAACAGGGGTAGGCCTATTCCTTAAAAAAAAAAGTAAATAAAATATTAATTTGACTTGACTGTTTCTTAATCATAAAGAACAGTGACATTGACCGACAACTGATTAGGACCGTTATGTTCGACACATTTAGTCCGACAAACCGTTATGTCCAAGCCGTTAACAAACCATTTTTGTTCAACTGAATGTATCCGACAAACCATTTTGGTACACCACGGTAATAGATTGTGAATTTGTATTGGTCGAAAGCCAATCACGTGATGTGATACACGACGCATGTCCATGGCGCAGGAGAACATTATCTTGATCGTGGCTACCGTTTCAGTTTTCATAGTCTGGCTCCTAGACCCCAAAATCTCCGGTTATTTACTGTCGATTTTAGGGTCCGGTATGACCAGAGGGTCACATACGTGACAACAAAGGAGGAACTCCGCCTTTTCCGAAAATATCCGAAATGTTCCGAACTCGTTGTCGTGAACTTTCGGACAGTGTCATTGGTGGTCGGACATTTCCGGACATGTGTAGACCTTTCTTTTGTTGATGAACTGAAACCATTCAATCTTGTTGACATACGTTGTGACAAATTCAAAATTTTGCAAACTATTTAAGTTCACACATCCCATTATTGTTTTTTGGTTTCCAACAAATTCAACAATATTTTCGAATATTTGTGTCACATTTTTTTTTTCTTAGAAACAGTGATAATCCCAGGCTTTTTTTAAAAGTAAACAAGGCTCTTCATCAGCGCTTTGTTTTTATCCGATGACATGGTCCACCGTTGGGGACAAGTAATGAATATTTATATATTATTGAGTCATCATCTTTTTTTAAACGTGGGTGATGCCTGACCTAAGACTTATAACTAGAGTCATCAAGGAATCTTTGGTCAGGGAACCCAGACTACAGTTTCCACAGCCTTGTACACTATTAGAAATAGCCGCCCGGGTATGAGGTTGTAATTACGCTGGTACTTAGTGAATTGATTTACGTTCCTGGGCGATGTGCCCTTGGAAACAGGGAAGCAATATTTCTGTCAACGACACATTGTTCTTTTATGTTTTCATGTGATATCACGTGACATGTAGTGGGTACTACGTCATCTCAGCTGATGGCAAACTACGTGTAAATACATGCTGGTCATGCCCATCACAGCGTGCAACAATAGACCGATCCATTAAGCCCCGCCCCCATACGTGTTGACCAATCAAAGCCTTTGGTACGCCACCGAAAGTCCGACAAAAGTCCGCCACGATGAAAACGTAAACATGCGTGCGCGTAGCGCGCGCGTTCATTTCGTGCACAGTGTGGCATTGAAGAGACGCACATGGTACTGCCCACATGTACAGTGGTGATGTAGCCAATGATCTGATTGGTCAATATGTTTGTGGGTGTGGCCTAATGGATCGGTCTGTTGTATAATGTCCCACCCGTCGTGGCCGACAAACTGTGTCGGACATCGTGGTCCATATCGGATATAATGATGGGTAACAAACGTCGGGCAATACCCTACTTTACCAAATGTGATATTTTGTGCCATTAATGGTTAATTGTTATTCGTATTCGTGAAATTTCCCCAAAACTTCTCTGTACAAGTAATGATCACACAGTAATTTAATTACCTGTTAATACGGTAAGGACGATGGTAATGGCGTATAAACTGGATAGAAATGACGCAGTTATCATGGAGATACCAGCAACCAAACCACATGCTGTCAACACAGTCCTGGCGCCAATTCCCTCTTTTAGTGGCGTTGCTAGGATGCCTTTTAGGAAAAAGAAATTTATGAGAAAATATGAGTTTAAAAAAGAAAAAAATGAGTTTAAACAAGGAAAACAAAAATCATAAGGAGACATTATGGTAACTCTTTCATTCCGTTGAGGACATGTATGACCTTGAGCCTCACGCGCGTGCAGACCATGGAGGTAGAAATTACGCTTTGTTAAGATGTTCTTCTAAAGTTAGCTTGAATTTTGATGTTGAATTGAAGTTTAGTTAACTATATCAAGTCCGAGTGAAGGGTTACGAAGTGTGCTAGTGTCAACAACAACATGCACACGTCACAAGCATAGCCAGCGTCATCTCTAAAAACTAGAAAATTATTACTGCACACGCGCAATAGAGGGCCTATCGGTGTTGCGGATTCAGGTTTCCAGCGTGCTCAGTTTTCTTTATATTTTTGTAGTTTGTAAATTGTTTTCTGACTGATGGAAATAAATGTTACTGAATTGAATTGACAAAAAAAATGAATTGAAAATTACGAACAATGCACTACGTACGACCGTTGCATGAACGGATGTCGCCCTACATCCTACGAGCGTTGCATGAACGGCGGCATGCATGTCGCTGACAGTGATAGATCTTTATCACTGACGGCGTTGACGGACAACACACGACTTGTCATCAAGTCTAGTCTCAAGGCCACAACCTAGGCTGGAACCTCAGTTCACTCAGACTTACCTCCATCAAGTCAAAACACAATGATGGCAGCCCATCTCGTAATCCTCTTCTTATAAAAAAAGGACAAAGACCAGTTATCACAACAACAACCCGCATTAAGCGAAAATGTTTGCACTAATTCCTGTACAGACTCTCCCGTTTGTGTGGGTGAATCGAGGGTTGCCCTGTGCACTTTCCCTTATGGAATGTCCGGGCAACCTCCAATCAGTGCTTCCACATTCAAGGAAATTTCCTTATTTTTAGGAAGTTTAGGCTTTTTAAGGCATGTTCTCAGGAAATGAAAAAGTCTTAGGAAATTCTAAGGAAATTGTTACAAAAAAATTATTAAAATTATACATATTGAGGAAAATCTACATCACAAATAATTTGGGGAAGTAAAAATGACAAAAGAAAACATTTTGGGTGAGCAAAGTATCTTCTATATAGTTGGATACATGGCTTGAAAAAAAGACTAGCCAGACCATATGGCCAAACAAACGCGGTGATCTGTGTGTGGGCCACTCTTTATGTGTTGGCAAACATTGAAGCCAACTCTGTTTTGGAACTACATGTACACTTTAGTTTTTTATATATATATTTTTTTCTATTACACCTTGCACTGGCATCAAAACAATTACAGAAATTGGTAATAAAAATAAACAAAAAAAGAAAGCAATAATATACAAAAAAATGAAAACAATTACCAAGCCAGTGCGTGGCAAGGAGGAACCGGTGACCAGCACCTCTACAACTCCGCCCTACCAAAAAAGATTGTCCACTAATACCCTACCCACAGATATTAAAAAAAGGGATGTTTAGGCGGGACATTTACATACGACAAATAGGGCAATGGCAATGCGACACCCACATGCAAACATCATCCGCCGAGAAGCTAGACACAAACTCTTCCATATAAAATTAAATCAGGCAGGTCATAAATGCTGATAAGGAAACATCAGATCAAGATTTTTATGTGTGCTCTCACAAAGTTTGCAAAAAATATCGCTGATTGGGGCTATAGAATTGAATCAGGAAATCTTTGGAAATCTCGGGAAATTTTAAGCTCAGAATAAGGAAACTGTCTTTTTGATTATGGAAGCACTGCCCCCAATCCTGGCTTCCAACTACAAAAACTACAAAACTCACGTCACATAATTGCTGGCAGGGAAAATAATATCCAGCTTAACTATATCAAAACGACCAAACCTAATTGAAAATAAACAAGATAAGCAAATAAATAAAAGCAATAAAATTTACCTAGATATCAAGTAGTAGTAAAACGAACACAGAGGGGTTTGCGGTGACAAAAATAATGCTGATTATTTAAAACAAAGGAAAGGACTGAGATCAAAATTCAACAAATTAACTTGTAAGTTTTTTCAAAGTCAAATATGATTTGGGATGTAACTTTATGGACATAAAATTAGCATTGCTTAATATCACCTTTAAAATGACAGAGATAAAAAAAATGATAGTTCAGGATTTACGAATTTGTGCACATTTAGAACTTATAAATTAGTGACACGGTTACGTTGTATGATTTATTGATTGGGAAAACACTTCAGAGTATAACCATTAGCACGGATAAGCTGCCACCAAACCTTGCGTTCTGAAAAAACACACTTAGTGTACCTGACTTACAGTGGCTCATGAAAGAGGCACTTTTATATTACGGGTAATAACAGTGTTTTGGGGACACAATCCTTTTTTCCAATGGACTGAATAGATGAATGGAACTTCCCTGGACACACACAGCAAAGATTGAAGCATTCTGGCAATTTAGACATTGGTTTTTCTCTCAGGTGGCCTACGGCTATTGCAACCAGACATCAATTGTACCAGTAAACATTGAAATCACTATTGCACAGACACTGAGCACTGACATAAAACAGCAGTTGACTGATCAAGAAACAACCCCCCCCCCCCCCCACCTCCAACAACCACAAGAGTCCCCTGAAGCTTTGTCTATCTTTAGTCTGTCTCGGTCAATCAATAACAACCATTGTACGTTGACAGATTAGTGGCAGATACAAAGTGTGTGCACAAACTAATAGGGCTTGTGTGTGCACAAACATATGGGGCTTGGCTGATGGCCAGTTTGTCAAGGGCTGGCTCGACCAGTGAACGAACCCTGGGTGGCTAATGCATATGCATACTTCACAAGTGTGCCCGAAGGTAAGTTGAAAAAAAAATCAGCGAAATTGGCCCAGAGATTAAGCAGTAATCCCCAAAAATATGAAAATATGCCTCGAGTTTGAGCACGGTGTCTTTAGGTAGGGTTTTAAAAAGTGGTTTATCAACACAAACACGGTATGACCTTTAAATGGGCACACCGGCTTCGTTGGGCTATTTGGGCTACAAAATAGGCTAACATGACTTCAAAGGTCTTCCAGGAATGGAGAAGAATGGCTCCTAAAAGAAGCCATCAAATTTTGCCGTTTTCGAGCATTTTTCAAAAAACGATTTATCCGAACCAAAAAAGTGGTTCGGATAAATCACGTGATCTTCGGAGTTAGTTTTACTTCCAGCCGTATAAAAGTAAATTACTGAACCAAATTTAAATCTTTTTTTTTTTACATTATTTATGAGTATTTGACAAAAAAGACTTTGCATTCAGATTATTGATACAATTGTAAATAACGATGAAAAATCGAACGTAATATTCGCATTCAGAGAGTCTGTGCAACCGAAGCGTGTTTTACGACGCACCAGCGTGGGAGCTAGCGGAACGTAAACCTTGGGGCATATCACATTTTTCGTTAATTACGAGATATTTTGATGATTATTTTTACAACAACCATTTAAATATTATTGTCTGTCATTCCACATCACTAAATTAGGTAAACAGTAAGCCGGTGTGTCCCTTTAACCCGCAAACATGGACAGGACCCTCTATCACGAGGAATCATCACGAGCAGTTGAGAAAGAAGTGTCACAGTGTTTTAATCATTACGCTACTTCCTCCCGACCAATTATGAAGTGATGAAAATGTTCAGCAGTTCTGTTGATTATTTTATAGCGAGTTCAGGAAAGTAGTTTGTTACGTTCTTTAGTTAAAGGCACTATACATGATTGGTGAATAAAGCTGATAGTGCAGTGTTCCTACTTTGTCTGATTCAATTTACATGAACAAAAAACTGTGAACATTTGGGCTCGATCCGTCCCCAATGAGCATATTGAACTTACCCGAGAATTGTCCACTCGCATCTACAATAGCAACCATCCAGCCAATTAACCAAGTCGAGGTGACGAACTGCTCTTGTAGTGTGGGTAACATCATACCCAAGGCTTTTACTAAAACAGCCGACGCTATCTTAGCTGTAAATAAACCTAAAACAGCCATCCAGCCATGAAGACCACCATCTCGTAAAGTATCAATTGAAGAGTGTAAAACGCGTTCAAAGCAACCAGGTGCCATTTTAATCCTTCGTGAAAATGACTTATAGTTTACAACACAGACGGTAGTGGTAGCACTTTAAAATTTTCTGATTAAAAAAACCGCATGGGCTTTCGAAGCAACAACTACTTCGTCAGATATCTAGGATACAAGCTAAGAAGGGTCATAGAATACAAGCTAAGTAGAGTCATTCACCCGGAACTTGAACAAAATACTACAACGTTCCGAGTGAATGAGTTTGTTGTATTTTGTACAGTGTTTAACCTTAAGGACCGGGCTTTTTGCAGAAGAATCAGCACTAAAAGAGATCGACAAGGGAGCGGCAAGGACATTCAATAAACACCATATACTACAACACAAAGAACTATGGAACGCCAAAGAGGCATTTAATGTGACCATCCGTCTGTTGATGTAGTTTCACAATCGGTGATGTAGTTTCACGATCGGTGGTGAACTTTTAGGATTGGTGATGCATATTCACGATCGGTGGTGAACTTTTTGCGAGCGGTGATGAACTTTTTGCGATCGGTGATGGACTTTTGCAAGCGGTGATGGTCTTTTGCGATCGGCCATGGTCTTTTGCAATCGGTGATGGAATTTAACGACCGGTGATTCACTTTGCAATAGTAGTTCAACTAATGCAATGTTTCCGTGGAAAAAGTCTGACTTGCGCTCTCGATATTGAAAGAACGGACGAGAGACAGAGTGAGAGAGAGAGAGAGAGAGTTTGTTTGTTAAGTAAGTATTTGTAGTGTATTTTTTTATGATTAACCCTATCAGGACCGGGGGGGGGGCACAATGTGCCCCCCTACCAATTTTTTCCCCGTAACTTTTTAATGCTTAGTCCGATCACCGCGAAATTTTCTGACTTTTCCTAAAATATATATAGAATCATATTGGCAAAAAATAATTGATACCGGGGGTTAGCTGTTGCCATGGCAACCATTTGTTTGACCTTGGGTCACACGATTTTACTGTTTTTTAGTGATTTTTAAAACTTTTTGGACATAATTTCCACTTATTTTAGATTTTTTTGCCAGAAAAGTGATAGTGGTGAGTCACGTGATAGTCTGAAATGGTTTTGGGAATTCAAAATGGCCACCATTTTTGGCGGCCATCTTGGATTTTGTGTTTTCAGCCTGTAATTAGGGGGTCAAATTATATCAAGTTTTTTAACAATGGAACATTTTCAACATGCTAATTTCTTACTTTTCAGACCCCAAAAATGTTCAGATTTGTCAATCAAGCCTGATTATTTCTCCCTGGGCCCTTGGCGGCGGCCATTTTGATTTTTAAGTGAAAAAAACACAAAAAACATTTTTTTCCCCAAAATGGGATAAATTAGTGAATTATTATGCCCCCTAAAGATATTTCAAGTGACTAAATTAGGTTCAAATTATATTTATCTTGTTAAAATGTACAAGTATGCCAAGTTTCAAAACATTCAGACAAAAAATACAGAAGTTATGGCAAATACAAGATTTTTGACCAAAAATGGGCAAAAAAACAGTCAAAAACGCCCTCTAGTGACGTTTTTTTGAAATTTTGTGTCGTCATTATGTAGAACTCGGTGAAATGAACATTTGTGGCAAGTTTCATCAAAATCGGTCGAACACTTTGGAAAATACGGAGGGGGGGGGGCACTATGTGCCCCCCCCCCCCGGTCCCCGTACTGATAGGGTTAAGGTTATTTCAAATTATGCTTATATACAATAATATTAATTATTTTTTGTCGAATATTTATTTTAATTACTTCAGTTTATTACATCAATGCTAAAAAGGGTATACCTCCTGATAAATTTAGATTGTTTTCTTTTACCATATTATTTCCCTTCATGTACAATTATACGTAGGCCTAATATTAACTTATATTAAGTGAAATGTGTCTAATAACTGTATACAATTGTTCGTATATTTCATAAACATGAGCTATATCACTTTTTTTTTGTCTACCTTGTTTCATCACCAAACATCGTTTACATGGAGCCGGTAAGTAATATATTACCGGTATGGTCTAGCGTTGAGAACCGCTTTGTAAGTTTTAACCCAAAATATAATGTTTACAAAGGTGATACTTGTACCGACCCTACTGAGAAATATTTGAAAAATGTACATGAAAAGTAAAAGCTCATTTTGATGGCAACAATCGAAAATAAGCCAACTTGAACATACACCAATTTTAGATATTTTCTCAAAAACGCCGAACACGGATTATGATGAATATTTCACAGGTTAATTTCATCATGATTTCTTGCATGATGGATATTCTGAACTTAAGTGGATAATTAGATTGAATGAATTCTCCAAATTATAGTGGACCTTTACATCCATAACTTCAAAGTTAGAATACAATTGTTCAGAAATAAACCATACGTTAAAATCAAGTTTTAAAAAATTCACCGAAAACTTCTCCTACCATGAAAACCCAAATAGACCGATCCATTAAGCCCCGCCTCCTATTAGGAGGCGGGGTTAAACGTATTGACCAATCAGTCTTGACAACGCCACTGAAAGTCTGACAAATGTCCAACACAAAGTACATGTACTGCTAGCATTACACCATATAGTTTTACCCATGCCTTTTACTAAAACAACACACGCTTTCTTGGCTTGAACAGCCATCGAACCATGAAGAACACCATCTCGTAAAGTATCAATTGAAGACAGCTGAACGCGTTCAAAGCAGCCAGGTTCTATTTTGGAACGACCCTTCTAACTTATTAAAGGAATCACTTTCGAATTAAAATTCCAGATTACAGCAATATAATCTGCGAGCTCTTGCTTTACCAGGTAGTAGTGGTACTATATAGTCTAGAGCAAACCTATTGACCCAATTTACCTGACGTCATCAACTATAATTCCTGCAATGTTGTATGTATGTGTCACGGACACTGGGGTAGGGTGGTTTAACCCTGATGTTGTTGTAGTCCGCCAACTTGATTAACAATTAAGACGCCAACTCACACATAGAAAATAATTAAAAGGAAACAGATCAAGACCAAATATTTCTGGGTCATCACAGATGGATAATTGGATTTATTTTCCAGTAATAGTAGTCTAAAATAGGTTTACAAAAGTTAGGTTTTGAGGATCCAAATTAACAAAATAATAACAACGAACCTTCAGCTCAATAAATGAGTTGAATTTCTAGTTAAATTAAATACCCAGTCACTATAATCCCTGAATAGTAATTCAGATAAATCAATCAAAGAAATTATATCAACAAAGCTCAATAAATAAATTTAGTCCCATAAATAATAAAAAAAATCAATAAAAAAATCAATCAATCTCTGGATCATTCCCTGAATAATAAATTCCTGATTACGTTCGGTGGATTGCTATGTCATTAATAAAAGATGCGTTGAATTGAGTTGAGTTTACAGTTTTGAATTTTGTCGCCCAATATTAATTTTGGAATTGCCTTTGTTGTCTAAATCGTCTTAGCAATATAATTTATTCTATTGGAGAGCCGATTCCAAACGTCAACGCAAAGAACAATCACAGATGGACAAAAGTCTCCAACAAAAAGACGATATACGACTCAATCCAGTGTTTAAAGATTACCGGATTACCATTCATTCGTATCAGACTATTACCTCGTATGGTCTGGTTTCTAACTTCTGTTAGGTCTAGCTGCAGACTGCAAACACCGCTATCTTTATCAGTTGAACAATGTCCGCTGGAAGACAGTTAATTTGAAATATTAACGGAACTCCTACATCAGTGGGGTAACTGGGGTTGGGGGAGGGGGGCACGGGGGGAACGTGCCCCCAACTAATGTCCGTGCACCGGGTGCCCCCCTTTTGAAATCTTGACTATTGAGATTAAAAATTACCAGAATAAAATGTTACAATTTGTGAGCTTTTATGAAGTAATTTCAATGTTTTTAAAACTATTTTTTTTTATTATTAACATGTAGAATGCATTTTGTTTTACCTCAACATGTCAGGAAAGCGCTAGAAAGGGACTTGTTTAGAAGAAAATACAAATGGAAATTTCAGTTTTAATTGGCCAAAAGTGCTCCCTTATAACAAGTTTTGTCCCCCTATCACTTTACCCTAGTTACGGCGCTGTCCTCCATACGGTGATATAATTTTCTTCGCAGGACATTTCCAGGCGTTGACATGGAACTCTCTGTACGGCCGCAGAAAAAAAAACACACTCTTTCATCACTAACAAAGACCAATGGTAACCCAAGTCATGCACGAATACACTTCAATGTATTCGCAAGTTTTTCCCCTGCTAACCTTTGAATCCACCATTAAGCTATTTATTTATAAATAACACTGACCTCTGGAATCCAGTCAGGCATGATGTACACGTTATGTATCGCTGTACAACTTGGATTTTACTTTGACGAGTAGACATCATTTGTAGAATGATTACAAGTTCACCCTAAAATGGCGTCCGGCTGCTTTGAACGCGTTTTACACTCTACAATTGATACTTTAAGAGACGGTGGTCTTCATGGTTGGATGGCTGTTTTAGGTTTATTTACATCCAAGACGGCGTGGGTTATTTTAGTAAAAGCCTTGGGTATGATGTTACCCACCCTACAAGAACAGTTCGTCACCTCGACTTGGTTAATTGGCTGGATGGTTGCTCTTGTAGATGCGGGTACACAATTCTCAGGTAAGTTCGATACGCATGGGGCTACGGCATTCCACCAAAATCACCTTGTTTTCGTCTTAATTTGTATTTAGGTATTTGTTTCTCTTATATTTTATTTACTTTTTTTCGGAGGGGGGGAGGGGGTGGACCAAAAGCCTCTAGTTTTCGTAAATATATTTGTTTTATTTCCGACCCAAACCGCATAGATTTTAACACGAATTTTGTTGGCAAATTATCTTATGCTAATAACATTGTCATATCTTACGAGTGAAGTACACAAATTATTATATTAACTTGAATGCATTCAATTACTGTACATAATCCAGTTATGACCCTTCCTTTCGGTCCAAACTGGAAATTCAAATGAAAAAAATGTTGGAGGTCTACAGTCAATACGGTATGGAAAATGCGTATGGATTCTGCCTATGAATACGAACAATGCTACGACGTCATCACATGTAAGATTTCTAAAAAAGTCTATCTTTTTATTTTTGTTTGTTATGTGGGATAAATGTTTCAGTCTACTCTCTAAATGTAAAAGAGTGAACATTTCACTCGATTGCCAGAATGGTGTCAGTTTGGCTCTTTTGAGAGTGAAACTCATTCTTCACCACTCTTTTTGAGTGAAAGTGGAGTGAATTACACACAGAATCTAGTGTAAATACATGTTTTTGACTCTAATCAGAGTTGTCCGTCATATGGCTCCTTGCAAGAGTGGTATGGCGGACAAAAAAGTGTGTTTTTTTCTTCACTTTTTTACATTAAGAGAACGATAAATATAAATGTACAGTATTTGTGTCATCTCCCCGGCTTAAAAAGGACATTCAAAAAAGTATTTCTGAAGAATTTGGGGGCTTACAGATCAATGATATATAATATAGATAACCATTTTAGTCTAATAGCCTATATAAAAAAATAAAAACCAGTAGCCGAGCACTAAAATCTGCCTGGCCATTCCTTACACCATCTTAAAGTCGCCATTGTTCAGCAGAAAACTTACAGAGACAGATATGAAAGGGAGACTGCTGAACAAAAGATTATCACACACCTAAACAGCATGCGCAAGGACTTTATATGGACCGTGGTGTTCTTTCCCACTACCGGGAATAATGCACTAGCCTACCTTTGTTCTTGTTAACTGAACTTACTCACCTGGAACTTTCTGGAACTTTAAACATGTATATAGATTGTACTATAAGCTTGTTCCCTTCATTGCATCTGATGAATGTTGTTGCTACGAAAGCTCATGCAGTTTTTGTTTTACTATTTAGTGTTTAAGTGCTATCATTAAGTTTTGTTTTAGATCAATATTATTCCTTTCGTTTACATAAACAATGATTCTTTCTTTTTCTTATTTTTCTCCGCCAAACATTTAATTTCTTTAATTTATTTTTCATTTTCATTTTGGACTTAATTCCATACGTCTTTGAAAGCCAATATTGGTTGGTAAATCTTATACTTAAACGTGTCACATCGGTATCAGTTATGTAGGTAAAAAACAAATAACGTTAGGTCGTCATATAGGTACCGAAGTCAAATGCTTTTATTTAAAATGGCATATCACCTAAACCAAACGACAAAACTTTAGAGTTGTTTGCCACATTGTGTGATGTTGTTCGAGTGCTATAACAAGTATAATTTCATTGTTTGGTATTCACCAGTGAGTGGTACTGTTTAAATGAAAAAAAAATTATAACAATGACGTCACCTATAGTAGAGTTACCAAAATAGCAAAAAATCATCTCCTGAACTACACATGATCAATTTTTAATCTTTGTGCCATTTTGAAGTAAATAAGCAGTTATGTGTATGTGAAAAAAACCAGCCTGTCCAAGATTGTTGCAAGACATCAACAAGGCCTTCTACAAAGAAGGTAGTAGAATAATAACAGGACAAGTTCTCACAAGAACAATCTACTGTATATTATAGCAAATTATATACAATCACGCGGTGTTACCGCAAAATTTGCATCATTGATACCTCACCCTGCAATGCCTCAAAACCTAAACATGTATAATGGATTATTTTGTACACAGAGTATATGCTGAGAATTTCTAACCAGCCCATCAAAACAAAGCTACACAACTCAAGGAACTGACCCCACTTCGAAGTTCATCCAAGTCTACGATATCAAGGAATTTGACTCTCCCGGGGCATTGTGACTTGGAAAAACAATACAATAAATAAATTGTGGTGCCTGAAGGTACTAGCCTCTCACAGGGAAGTGTACAGCTATAAAATGGAGTGCTTCAAAATAGCCAGATGCATTGATGGACTGACCTCTAACCCATCACGAAAATCTTAATTCATTGAAGCCTGTATTGTTGGACAATAAATTTCCTAAACTTGATCAGAAACCAGCGACCGTCCCATGCATTGTTGAGCCAAGTCAGTACTGTTCTGTCTTAGACATTTGTTGGTCATGATTTGATAACTTTAAAAACTTACCATGTATTCAAAATCAAAGGTTTTTACAATGCTCAGCATAACCTACGGTAAATTTAACCGTAAATTTTGCTGGCCCCATTGTCTTAATGTTTTTTCATGAGAATTTATTCTTCGCCTACTTTAAACTTAGTTATTCTGATGACAATTTTTTTCTTTCTAAAAGGCATCCTAGCAACGCCGCTAAAAGAGAGATTAGGCGCCAGGACTGTGTTGACAGTAAGTGGATTAGTTGCTGGTATCTCCATGATAACTGCGTCATTTCTATCCAGTTTATACGCCATTACCATTGTCCTTACCGTATTAACAGGTAATTACATTGCTGTTTGATCATTACTTCAACAGATAAATAGTTGAATTTGCAAAGTTTTGGGGAAGTTTTACGAATGCGAATAAAAACTAGACATTGAATGTTTGTTGAATTACAAACATACTGTGTTCGGGTTTTCAATGAAAGGTACTATGACAAGGACGTGATGATGTATGAAACATTGCTTAGAAAAACCCATTACAGCGTTGTGTTTTCATAATGAAATGGAACGTCGTAGGGCGTTGGTCTTTCGTAAGAATTTTGGTAAGTTCAATGCAACAGTTGTATGATTTTTGAAGACATTTCCTTTCACGAATAGATTACAACATCATCTTATGTAATGCAGGAATGTGTTTTACGTTAAAATTAATACACCAGGTGACTGCAACATTACGTCACACTTGTAAATACATGATAGAGTATTAACTATGTATCTGAAGTTTTCTATTTCTTTGTATTGACATGGGTTATTTAATAATAATATATTTTAAACTTGTCACGAGAGGGCGTTGTTGAGGATGATATATTCTAAGTTTGAAGAGACTACCGTTTGGAGATTTGTTTTATCAATTCATTATTCATCGATAAATACTCTGCGTGACGCCATCGTTACGTTGCACGTGTATATCCAATTATATGTTGAGTTTTTACATTTTGTGCAGACACTATGTTATATGAACGAACAAAATAATGTCTTTTTAAGAGTTTTCTAGCGGCCACATGATTATCTTGAGGCGCCAGATAAGTATTTAAACTTCCGGTTTGAACAGGAAGCGAGGTCAAATCAGATCACTAACAAAATAATATGAAGCACTTCAATACAAAAAACTTTCAGAATGAAAAGATTCAAATCATAACATGTGGTTCTCAAGATATGAACTTTTAAATAATAAACTTTGATCAAGTTCAAGTTTAATTTGACAACCGATGACGTCAGCATGACGTCATTGCTATATTCTTATAATGGACGATGACATTTTAGTATGAGCAAAGTTACTCCTTTTGAACTTGCAACAGATTTTCAGCAAAATAGTATATTTTAAACTTGTCACGAGAGGGCGCTGTTGAGGGTGATAACGTCAACATTGCAAAGCCTGGGGGTCAAACGTTATTTCATACACAAAGACCATATCCAAATTCCAGTTCGTATTGTCTGCGGACATCACAACAACGCTCAGTAATGTTTTCACTTCAACTTCCGGATCCGACTGGAAGATTAGATCAACATGTGAATGATGCTGTGAAACTTTTGTACAGTATGATAAGCTCTTTAATTAGGCGTATAGATTGTGAAAATAGACTAAACAGTTTTGAAGTTTTTTGAAATATTAAACTTTTAATAAAAGTAATTCATCATCAAATGACGTCACCATGACGTCACCATGACGTCACTTCAGCGTTGTCATCTGTTTGGTGCAGATTTAACTATAGCTTTTAGCTTTAGCTTTAATTCGACATTTATTTCCATACTTTCCAATGTATACATCAAATTATAAATGAATACAAAACGTTAATAGAAGTACAATACGTTATAGCATTTAGAAACAATACAGGGGGAAAGTATGGGGCTGTTCATGGTAAGCCGAGGCTTGTAAAGAACAGCTTTGAACAGACATTAAGAAAAGCACAAAGACAAACGGACATGGGGAAAACTGGACAGACAACAAAGAGGAGATACAGAACAGTCAAGACAAAGACAGGAGGAAAAAAGACAATAAAATTCAATAATATGCAATGTAACAAAGGGAAGATGACAATCATAAGTCGTCGCAGCGCTAACACACCAACGAAGGCGCAAATCCGTCAAAGGTGGCGAACAGGCAAAAGTACTACTACTGCCCACTTGCCACCCCGCCAGACATCGCTATATGGACTTCCCTTGTCCTAAATTATGTACATTATAAAGATCATTGCTCTCGTGTAGGGATGCCTGACTTACTTCAAATGAAGCGGCAATTTCTTCTCAAGTATTAATAATCAACAAATCCATTTTTTCATGTGATATAATTATTCTAAGACTTATCAAATTAAATTTGTTATTATATGTTTCAACATCCGGTTTCGACCGGATAATGATTTCGGCCAAGGGCACGCACAAACACAAACATTTCAAAGTGTTCACGGTGGTGAAAACATTATCGGCAAAACTTTTTACGTTTACAGATTGGGGCTTTTGAAATAGTCTACCAAATATAGTTTATTAAAAGTAATTAGTCGCACAATTCAGTTTTTGCGCTTTCATTTTCGGTCGGATCACGTTACCAATTTTATATCATTAGTGTTATGTAAACCTGTATAAAACCGCAAAATTACATGACATTCGAACATCTTGTTATTGAGACATTGGTATTTAATAATCTAAATTTCAAAGAGGTGCTCGGGCTCTATCCGTTCGGACCCAACAAACCAATAATGGCACAAGCAGGAAAATGAGTAAAGTTGCGCATTGTTGCGCATCATTATGTTTGACCATGATGTCCGACGCAGTTTGTCAGCAACTATGGGTGGGAATGGTTTATTGGCTGCAGTCGGTTGAATGAACACAACCAAAACATTGTAAAGGAATTACTAGACAGGTATTTATTACTAGTATTGTCACAATATCATGCAATCTTCGTGATGAAGTACAGTTTTAACTGTCTAATTAACATTAAATCACAAAAAATAATGACTCGTTGAAATTATTTGTATACTTTTTAACTGAATATTCCTGTTCAGTTATGTGTATTGGTGAATTGACTGTGTTTTTTTCCCTCTATTTTTATTATTTGCACGTGGTTGTTAAAATTGTGCGTTTTTCTACTCAGGATCAGCTATCGGTATCTCCTACGTGATAACAAAGCATCTCATCGGATGCAGTTTTAGTACATCAATCACAACAGCCTACGGCGTGGCGGCCCTCGGAAACTCCTTCACCTTCGTGGCCGTTGTGCCCTTGATACAGCTTTTCCTAGATATCTACGGCTGGAGGGGAACAATGCTACTACTTGGAGGCATATTCTCACATCTCACTGTCTGTGGAACTCTGATAAAACCACCTGCTGCTAGTGGGAGTCAAGATGGTTATGAGGCAGCTCACACGAACGAGGAGCAAGCGACCAGGGACAACAAAGTGGAACCAAGCAACCGCTTTGGCTGTTCATGTTTTACCACAGTCTACTCGTTTGCTAGAGATACAATCCGGCTTGGATTATTCTCATCCATATCCTTCTGGCTTGTTGCGTTTCTGTTCAGTGTTTGGGAAATGACATATTCTGCTTGGTTAATATACTATGTGCAGTACTCTACCGTGTATAAAGGATTCACACTAGAAGACGCATCACATTTTATTGTCGTTTTTGGATTAGGGAGAGCACTAACATGTGTTGTGATTGGTCCGTTGGTTCAAAATGTGCAGGTTGTCAGCAATTACACGTGGTTTGCTATAGCTCTACTTACAATTGCCATTTATTATGCTGTCGATCCATGGTTAACTTCGTATTGGTCGATTATTGTGAATACTTTTGTGTTTGGAATCGCGTACTCAATGACTACAATACTCATAGATGTTCTCATTAGGGAGATATTCGGCAAAGAACAGATGGGGCATGTACTTGGATGGATGGGACTTGGGTCTGGTGTGACATTACTCCTTCTCTTATATTTTCCAGGTGAGTCCATATGCCTCGTCTGCAGCGATACAATTAACGGTACTTCACATAAGTTTTCCAGTGAAAAACAACTTTTGAATTTCAAATTATACTGACAATCTCTTAACTTCATGTTGAAAGCCAGTCAAGATTCGAACTGTTGCTGCAGACAGAATATCAATTCCAACTGGTTCTCAAAATGCTGAGATGATACTGAGAATACTAGCATGACTCTGTGCAGGGGGAGTCCGTGTCATGACTCACAAAGGTTGAACGTCTGAGACTGACCTCGAGTCACGAGTCATAAACGTTGAGAGTCCCGAGTCATGAGTCACAAAGGTCAAGAATCCGAGTTATGATTCATAAAGGTTGAGTCTGAGTTCGGGTCCAAGCCATGAGTCATAGCCCACAGGTCAAGGGTCTGAGTCTCAGTCACGAGTCATAAAGGTCAAGAGTCTGAGTTTGAGTAACGAGTCACAAAGGTCAAGAATCCGAGTCATGAGTCATAAAAGGTTGAGTCTGAGTTCGAGTCCAAGTCATGAGTCATACAGGGCCAAGGTCTGAGTCTGAATCACAAGTCATAAAGGTCGAGTCCGAGTCCATGTAACGAGTCACAAGGGTCGAGGGGATTCCGTGTCCCAAGTCACGAAGGTCGAGAGACCAAGTCTGAGTCACAAGTCACAAAGATGTAGTCTGAGTTTGAGTTCGAGACACGAGTCAAAAAGGTCGAGAGTCCCAGTGTGAGTCAAGAGTTACTTGAATTATAAAAAAAACCAAGAATGTATGAAAGCCAACTTAGAAAGTTTGCTTATTGTCCTTTAGTTTTAATGCATCAAATAATTATTTTCTTATAATATAGGTTTTCCCGGCCAATTTCAACAAAAATCCATTCAAGTTAATACCGGGATCATTCAATTTCGCTTGAAAATAAATCCTCGGGTACATCAACATTTAACAGTTAAAAAGAGTCAGTCAATTTCGACACGTGAGCATTCATTTGACAAATAAAATCATTCAATTTAAAATGGTCACTTAGTTCATTCAATTTCGACAAAGACAGCAGGAACGGGCTGGTTGACTATTCATTTTCGTCAACTGGCAAACATTTTAGAAATGTTTGCATTCAAATTCGTTTCTTCGGTATGCCCTTTCTGGTTCGTATTTGCCTATATATAAAGTCAGGATATTATGAGGGGAATTCATTTCTACACTTATACCTCTCACTAAATATACGATTTTGAAGCAAAAAATAATGTCTGCTCGTGGTCGTACGAAGATTGAGCACTGTAGATAGAGGAAGGCTGATTGAAGTATTCGAGAGTTAATTTGCAAGATCTAAACATTAACGAATAAAGAAGATGACAAAAGTGAATTTAAGACCAAAGCAAACATTTACATTGCAAGCAAATGCAAGCAAAATATTGTTTATCGTATTGCTTGTTGTTTTTTGTAATGCCATAAAACTTGAATGCATATAAACTTGAATGCCTATAAACGAAATTGAATAAAAAGAAAGGGATCCTGAGTGCACGAAAACGAAATTGAATGCAATAATAGTTAAAGAGAAACCCTAGTTTGACTGAATTAGAGAAATCGCGTGAATTTGAAAGCGCAATAATGAAATTGAATATTTTGCTGAATTTGGCCGGGAAAACCTATAATAAGGTTGAAAGGCTTTCTCTAATACATTACTGAATCCATCTACAAAGGTTCCTACGTTATGAGTTTTGTTTTTATGCCCACCAGGATTGATTTATGACACTATTGGTGACTACACCGTGGCTTTCAGTCTAATGGCTGGTCTACAATCACTGACTGTTGTTGCTGTACTGTGGTTATACTGGAGGCAGAAACGCCATCACAGTTCATCTGAGTCATCACAATGAAGAACATTTCTCTGTTTAATTAGGACCGGGGGCGGCAAATTGTCCCCCTCCTACATTTATTCTCATACCTTTTTACGGTTTATACTGATAGCCACGGAATTTAGTGACTTTTCATTTATATAAAAGTTTTCCTATTACCATAGCAACCGTTTAGTTATGTTGGTAGCCATGGCTTACAAATCAAATTAAACTTTATCTTTTAATGTTTTTTCTTTATCTTATAATATATTTTTAATATAATACCTTCCAGTGCCAAGTTTGTCAACATTAAAGGTGCACACTGGCTGAATTGGGCTATTTGGGCTACAAAATAGGCTAACATATGACTTCAAAGGTCTTCCAGGAATGGAGAAGAACGATTCATAAAAGAAACCATCAAATTTTGCCGTTTTCAAGCATTTTTCAAAAAACGATTTATCCGAACCAAACCAGTGGTTCGGATAAATCACGTGATCTTCGGAGTTAGTTTTACTTCCAGCCGTATAAAAGTAAATTACTGAACCAAATTTTTTTTTTTTTTTTTTACAATTATTCATGAGTATTTGACAAAAAAGACTTTTGTATTCAGATTATTGATACAATTTGTAAATAATGATGAAAAATCGAACGTAATATTCGCATTCAGAGAGTCCGTGCAACCGAAGCGTGTCTTACGGCGCACCAGCGTGGGAGCTAGCGGAACGTAAACATTGGGCATAATATCCCGTACAGCCGGTGCCGTGTATCGTGGGGCCAGAGAGACAAACTCCGGGGCATGAACTCCCCAGCTTGCCGGTCGGTCTAGCCGTAAGCGTGGGAGCTTGTCGAATGGTTAGGGAGCCAGACCAACAATTGCGTTTTTTTTACGAGGGTTTTAGTCTGTACCCCTAGCTATTATCCCCTAACTATTGTAACGTGTTGCCTGCGCTACGCACACGAGGGGAATGTTTATCTCATACAGCTGATCTATCTACTTCTATAAACGGGAGAATGCCTTCGCTAAAGCTGCCAGGATTGCAGCGAAAGCGGGAGGCTCGCTTGGCACATGACTGTTATTGGCCGAGCCAATGTGAAAAGATGGTCCAAGATTAGGGACACTACCATTAGTTTTTAGACTGCAGCAAGCTGGTCACGATGAGCCTGAATGATGTGGTCTTTACCTTAATTTTAATGGGCAGGTTTGTGTCATAGAACTGTATTGTGAATATGCCTGCGTACATTTTAATTCATGAAGACTCACATTTTGACAATTATGGTCCATCATGTCTGTGATGTCCACATTATGCCAAGCTTATTCTCTCCCTTTCTACATTTGAACACGACCTGACAACACAGATCAGTCCTGGACCCAACTGGCATTCGTCCAAGTAATTTTTTACAACATAGGACCTACCTGCGATATAATGAAGAAACGTTCTCCATTGCAAGTAAGTTCGTCCAGTTCGTCGTACACAGAATACACTGTCCGTTTATGTCTTTTTTTTTATTTACACGTGAATTTGTGCTGGATGGATATGAAGTCTGGATCCTCATGCCTCGTCATTGTAATAATTCAAACATAAACAGAGCACCAGTCTACTTACAACATTGCGCAACATTGTCACGTAAACTTGACAGTTGCAACGGCTGGAAAAGCGTATAAGCTGACCTTTGACCGTGTTTTCTTTTTTTCACATTTTTCGTTAATTACGTGATATTTTGATGATTTTTTTTTTAAGAACAACCATTTGAAAATTATTG
The DNA here is from genome assembly GCA_911728455.2 of Marthasterias glacialis. Lineage (NCBI taxonomy): Eukaryota > Metazoa > Echinodermata > Asteroidea > Forcipulatida > Asteriidae > Marthasterias > Marthasterias glacialis. The sequence goes on along the minus strand of OU452220.1, from coordinate 29,555,260 downwards.
TCTGTCATTCCATGAGATTCAGCAACTCATTAGCAAACACCTGTCAAAGTAAATTTGTCTTGAAATGTAAAGCCAAGCAGCCCGTACTCTGCTGGTGCGACTGGAAGCAGTCGAAAAGCAGATTTTATATCGGACTTAGCTAGCCACGCCCCATGACCATTCTTACGTACTATTTCAACTGCTTTATCAAAAGAAGCATAACGAACAACGCATTTTGTCCTGATCAATAAAGTCATTAACCGACCCACCAGGTGAAAATGGAAGGTGGTGACTGTGTGGGCTGTGATAGGCCAACGTTGATCGTCGTGGGTATAGACATTTATCATGGTGCGGCCATCTTGATTTTCTCCCATTCAAACCAATGTAACCAAATCGAGAATGGGAGGGCAAATAGTCTGGTTCCTTTTAGTACAATGAATATGAGCATCTATTACTGTTATTGGATACAGAGAACATGGCCAAGATGGTGGCAGCATGATAAAGGTCTATAGAACAATGGGGATCATGTGCACAGTAGACTCAGCGCAAACGACTCCGTCAGGATGAACTACTCTGTTGGGGTTCGCAAACAAACTAAACACTGCTGTTTAAATCTCCTTTGACTGGCTAAATCTCCTTTGTGCAATACATGTATAGTAGTAAAATGACTGGGTACAAAACGACCTGCTTCGGTCAAGGCTATAATATGCCTGGCTAGGTACAGATTATGAGTTGCTGTACAACTTGTACCGGAATTGTACAAGTCAATACGAGTAGACATCATGTGTAGAATGATTACAAGTTCACCCTAAAATGGCACCAGGCTGCTTTGAACGCGTTTTACACTCTACAATTGATACTTTAAGAGATGGTGGTCTTCATGGCTGGATGGCTGTTTTATGTTTATTTACATCCAAGATGGCGTGGGCTACTTTGTTAAAAGCCTTGGGTATGATGTTACCTACCCTACAAGAACAGTTCGTCATCTCGACGTGGTTAATTGGCTGGATGGTTGCTCTTGTAGATGCGGGTGCACAATTCTCAGGTAAGTTCTAAAAGCTTTTTGGGTTTACGGCATTCCACCGAAACCACCTTTGTTTTCGTCTTGAATTTTATTTTGGGGATTTCGGACCAACAGCCTAATTGCCTCTTGTTGTCGATATTTTTCTCCTTTTGTTCCTACCCAAACCACATGATTTTAACACAACTTTTGCTGACAGATAATCTTATACTAATAGCATTGTCATATCGGTACAAGTAAAATACAAAAAATATTATATCAGCTTCAATGCATTCACAGAGATGACCCAATTATGACCCTTCCTTTCTGTCCAAACTGGAAGTTGAAATGAAAAAAAAATGTGGGAGGTCTACAGTCGTGTTGAATATAGACCTCCAACATTGGTTTCTGCATATGAACAGGAAAGTGAACTGTACTCTGTCAGAATGTAGGATTGAGGACGTCATCACAAGTAAGACTTCAAAAAGTCTATTTTTTATTCTTGTTTGTTATGCAGGGAAAAATCATTTGTATATTAGACATTTACAGTCTTTCTGGTTTAAAAAGGACGTTCAAAAATATTTATGAATAATGTTGGTGCTTACAGATCAACGATTTTTTAAACAATTTTTTATACACATCGATTTTTTCCTTTTTTCCCTTTTTTTCCTCCGCTTAGCACTTAATTTCTTGATTTTCTTTTTAATTTTCTTTCGGACTTAATCCCAGAAATGTTCAATGGAAGATAATCTTATACTTAACTTTGTCACATCGGTTGGAGTTTTATACCATATGATTTTAATTAGTTAAAGAAAACAGATAACGCTGTGACGTCATAAGGTATCGAATACATGAAGTTTATCTCCTACACCGAAAGACAACCATTTATAATTATTGTTTGTGATATTGTTCAAGTTCTATAGCAAGTATGGTTTTCATCAGTGTTTGATATCATCAGTGACAAGTTTTAATGACGTCACCTATAGTAGAGTGCCCCTAGGGACAACACTATTTATAATATACTTTTCCACATTGGAAACAATATACCTCGTAATATAGTGGATATTTAAGCTTAGTCAAAAAACATGTAACGTAACCATTGCATCATCAGTGACCGAATTACATTTGTTTTAAGTTTTATGTATCAAAATGTAAAATAAGCTGTTACAAACTGCTTACCAACCACAAAGACCTGTTGTATATATGCAAAAAATGTTAATGGCCTCATGTTTTGACCCGGGCAGAGTCTTCCTCAAAGGCTAAATCACAACACAACACACACATGTAAGTAAACTGGAGTTACAGAAGCAGTCAAGTGGAAGGAAGTGAAAGAGAGAGGCAGAAAGCGGTCAGAAGATGCGGCAGCGGCAACAAAAGTGAAAATCCCTGGCCTCAAGTGGTTTTAAACACAATACAAACTGAACTGAAAATTTCATCCAATACTTTTGTACAAAAATTTACGTTAAAATGCCAGAAGTTTTGCAATCAGGGATGTGCATGCAACAGAACAATGGCGGATTTAAGCCTAAATCACTTCGATACGTTCTTGTGCAATTTGTACGTTTTGGGGACAATACGTCACGACTATTTCATCAAACAAACTTCGGGATCAGATTTTGAATTCGCGCGAAATGCCTCCCTGGGTTTAGGCGGAAGAAACGAGACACAGTTTTTGAAATAACTTCCACGTCGTTTTCTGATGACAAGATTTCTTTTTCCTAAAAGGCATCCTGGCAACGCCACTGAAGGAGAGATTTGGCGCCAGGACTGTGTTGACAGTGAGTGGATTAGTTGCTAGTATCTCCATGATAACTGCGTCATTTCTATCCAGTTTATACGCCATTACCATCGTCCTTACCGTATTAACAGGTAATTAAATTACTGTTTGACCATTACTTAGGAAATAACAGTGAGGACCTGGTCTTAACAATAACAGCGGCCAGCCATCAACCAATGTCATTACCATGCAGTGAAGACCATGTCCTCACACGGTTATTGCTATTAACAAATACGGGAAAACACGAGAAACAAAATTCATGCGAATTTTGTTATTTTTCTTTCGTCGATATTTTCTTTTCATTTTCAAGGGCCAGTCTTTAGGCTGTTCAATTTTTCCGTGGGACATAATTTCTTAAACATAATTAACTATTGACGCATGTTTTCAAGAACCAGACTATGATCTTTGAAAATTAACAGCACCATAAATGGAAATAATTTGGAAGTTACTACGACAACGACGTGATGATATTATGAAACAATGTTAAGAAACATGTTATTCAAGATATATGTTTTTTTACTTAAAATTTAATATACCAGATGACTTCACCATTATGTCACACGTAGTTGGAATCATGGGCGTATGGGGCCTCTATGGTTAACCAAAGGGGGTTGATTTGCCCGAAAAGTTTGAAAACAGTACCAATTTCTGATAAAAAGTCAAATTCTACCTTCTCTTCTTCTTGTCCCGCTGTTTTGCTAATCTTTTTGTTCAATCTTCTTTTTCATCTCTTACTGCCCGCTTGCTCCCTTGGCTCGCACACCTATGGTTAAAATTATTTTTATAATTGAATATTCCTGTTAAATTATGTGTATTGGTGAATTGACTTTTCTTTTTTCATTATTGGCACGTGGTTGTTAAAATTGTGTGTTTTTCTACTCAGGATCAGCTATCGGTATCTCAAACTTGATAACGAGGCACCTCATTGGATGCTATTTTAGTAAATCTATCACAACGGCCTACGGCGTTGCGTCCCTTGGAAACTCCTTTCCCTTCATGGCCGTTGTGCCCTTGATACAGCTTTTCCTAGACACCTACGGCTGGAGGGGAACAATGCTACTACTTGGAGGCATATTCTCACATCTCGCTGTCTGTGGAGCTCTGATAAAACCACCTGCTGCTATCGGGAGTCAAGATAGTTATGAGGCAGCTCACACGGACGAGGAGCAAGAAACCACAGAAGAAAAAGTGGAACCAAAAAACCGCTTTGGCTGTTCATGTTTTACCACAGTCTCCTCGTTTGCTAGAGATACATTCCGGCTTGGGTTATTCTCATCCATATCCTTCTGGCTTGTTGTATTTCTGTTCAGCGTTTGGGAAATAACGTATTCTGCTTGGGTAATATACTATGTGCAGTACACTACCGTGAATAAAGGATTCACTCTGGCAGACGCATCACATTTTATTGTCGTGTTTGGAATAGGGAGAACAGTAACCAGTGTTGTGATTGGTCCATTAGTTCAAAAAGTGCAGGTTGTCAGCAATTACACGTGGCTTGCTATAGCTGTGCTTGCAGTTGCCATTTATTATGCTGTCGATCCATGGTTAACGTCTTATTGGTCGATTATTGCGAACAGTTTCGTGTTTGGAAACACCTTCTCAATGATGGCAATACTCTCAGATGTTGTCATTAAGGATGTATTCGGTAAAGAACAGATGGGGCATGCGCTGGGATGGGCTGGACTCGTGGCTGGTGTGACAGTACTCCTTCTGTTATACTTTCCAGGTGAGTTCATATGCTTCGTCTGCAGCGATAACATTAACGGTACTTCAAATAAGCTTCCCAGTGAAACACATCTTTTGAATTTCAAATTATACTGACAACCATCTCTTAACTTCATGTTGAAAACCAGTCAAGAGGAGCATTTCAGCTGTTGTTGCAGACAGAATATCAATCCTAACTGGTTCTCAAAAGACTGAGATGACAGTAAAGATCGGTTTTGTTTCACGAGTCATACATATCCCGTGAATTGCGTGGGTTTTGTTTAAATTCGTGACAGAACACGGTCCGCCATTTTGTAGAATTACATTTATTACTCCACAAAATGGTGGACCGTATATGTTTCTATGTAGAGTGTGGTTTCGCTGGTTGTATTTTCGAGAGGCAAGTTAATGTTTTTGATTCAGTACTCACTAATTACAACACACTGTAGGTGTTATATTGCATGCAGGATAACCAGCTAACTTTTGAGAGATTTAAAGGCAATGTGCCCCTTTAACCATTGGTCCTTGATCGAACTTGCCCGATGTCTATATCAGCCAATTAATGCTAGTCTTAAACGGTCAGGTGACCACCTTCCAACCAACTTTACTAAACTGTCTAGGGCATTTGTAAATTTTATTTTAATATTTTGTTAAAGTCTCAATATTACTTTTTAGTACGGCAGGTAGGTGATGGGATTGTTCATTTGATGATACAAGCATAGAATTACGCACACAGTCAGAATATGTCAAGATAAAGATAGTATACCACAGGATTATCGCAGAATAAAATTCTTAAAAAAAAAAAAGATAAAATAACAAGTAATTTACGATGTCACTATAGCCAAATATCTTTCCCATGAGATACTCTTAATTCTGTACCATAATGTATGTTTCTTGTCATCAAAACAGTATTCGAGTCTTTATTGCTAGAATCCAAGTCCTTTCTGTCAAGTTTGAGTCCGAGTCACGAGTCATAAAGGTCGAAAGTCCGGGTCTGAGTCACGAGTCATAAAGGTCGAGATTCTGGGTCTGAGTCCTCAGTCATAAAGGTCGAAAGTCCGGGTCTGAGTCACGAGTCATAAAGGTCGAGAGTCCGGGTCCGGATCACGAGTCATAAAGGTCAACAGTCCCAGTCCCAGTCACGAGTCATAAAGGTCGAGTCTGAGTCAAGAGTCACATGAAAAAACATTTGAAAGTTTTCTTATTGTCCTAAGTTTTCAATGAACCAAATATTTTCTTCCAATAATAAGGTTGAAAGGGTGTCTGTGGTTTATTTTTCTTATTAATTGTGGCAGGTTTTCTCAAATATAGTATTGAATCCATCTACAAAGGTTCTTATGTTATGTTTTTGTTTTTATGCCCACCAGGATTGATTTATGACACTATTGGTGACTACACCGTGGCTTTCAGTCTAATGGCTGGTGTACAGTTACTGACTGTTGTTGCTGTACTGTGGTTATACTGGAGGCAGAAACGCCATCACAGTTCATCTGAGTCATCACAATGAAGAACATCTCTATGTTTAATCAAGACCGGGAGTAACAATTGTCCCCTTCCTACAAATTTTCTTCTCATACCTTTTGACGGTTGATAATGAAAGCCACACAATTTAGTGAATTTTCAATAATTAAATAAAAAATGCAGTGTTCTACTGTTACCATGGCAACCATTTATTTCATATTGGTTACTATGGCTTTAAATCATATTAAACTGTATCTTTCCCCCCTACTTTTTTATATAATACATTCCTTTGTCAACATTAAACGACGTCACAATAACGGTTCTGTTCATTTTAGTACAGACTTCTTTTTAGTTCATTCGTGAATTGTGAAGATATTCAATAAAAAAGGCATTGAATTTGACTTTTTGACTGACGCGAAAGTTTGTCTTTGGAATGAACAGTCCCAAATGTTGTTGATATCCAATGACGTCATGTTTCAAATTTTGCTCTAAAAGAGTATCAAGTACAATGGAATTTGCCAGCAATTTATTTTTATTTTATGGTTAGACTTGTAAATGTTTTCTATTTTAATATGACTCTATCTGTCAAAAAAATGAGTGCATTACAAAATTTAATTTGACCTTAAAGAGTCACAGTCATCGCTGTGTTGATTGGAAATTGTGAAATTCAGGTGTATTTGGGTAACCTCTGACCTCGATATGAATGCATAGACAGGTCCAAATTAACTAGCCACAACTGACGTCATGATGTTAGGCCGACATAATTATTTTCAAAGATGCACTTTCCCTGTTTGGGCGGTAGAATTGAAAAAGAGAAAATCTCATAGGAACGACTTTAGAAAGGTTACTAGTTTTGTAACGAAAACATAAAAAACTAGACATTATGTGTTTGTGGACAAACACGTAGTTGTTTGTCGTTTGATTAAACAATCCAGACCTTGAAAATGGTCCTACACGGTACAAAATGTATGACTTTTAGACAATTGGCTCAGGAGATATATTTTTTCTAATTTAAAGCTTATTTGGACCGGAAGTAAAGGTCAAAGTGGGGTCATGCGTAATATCCAAATGTCACATTTTATGTGTGACGCTACAAATGGTACAACGATTATAACTCTACAAGATTTGGCTCAGGAGAAGTGATTTTTTGAAATTTTGAACTTCCTGTTTGGACCGGAAGTAAAGGTCAAATGTGGGTCACGCCTGCAAATCAAATGTCACATAAGATATAAACTACATACTAAAAAAAAAATACAAATTGATATTATGGCTGTGTTACAGCTATACAAATCATGTCAATAGTTTTCATGTCAATACATTCTGAGCTTTCAGCAGACGTGGTTAGTTTCTTACGTTAAGTACAAACGATAAGTACAATTATTTATCAAACTGTCGACAGAGGGCGCTATGTACAGTCGGATCCTGAGAGATGCATGGTACAATGACGTCATCGTGTGCCAATTTCAAAGTTCAGTATCTACAGAACAAAATGCCAGATCAAGCTCAAACATTGCATGTGTTTAAATTGGGACGTGTTACATCCAAAACGCGAGGTCACGTCTTAATGACGTCATCACATGTCACGTGACGTCACCTTAAAGGTGCACATTTCAAAGTTCTATATCTCCAGAACGATTGCCAGAATAAGCTCAAACCTAGCATGTATTCAAGTTGGGACGTGTTACATCCAAAAATTTAGGTCACGTCATGATGACGTCATCTAGTATCACGTGACGTTACCTTAACGTTACCTTAGAGGTGCTAATTTGAAAATTCAATAACTACAGAATAAAATGCCAGATCAGGTTCAAGCACGCATGTATTAAAGTTGGAAAGTGTTACACCAAAAATATGACGTCACGTCATGATGACGTCATCACCACATTATTATTAGATTTTAAATTTTTTGTGTTAAACATTGTTTCAGAAATATTTAGAGAATGGAAGATACTAAATTAAAAATTCTGTTTGCAGTAGCTTAAGTAAATTGTAAAATATTGCACCAAATCGCGAAAAAAGTGTGACGCTACTGTGACGTCATGAAAATGCATTTTTAAACACATAAGGCAAGGTCTGACTGTCATGAAACTTGGTAGGTTTGCACAATATGCTACAAGAATGACTTCTGTAAAAAAATATGTATTATTAATATTACATATTAAGGATGCTCTTTTGAAAGATTTATATTTACAATAGTCAAACTTTTTAAGTGGCTGAAACAACTGGAACAGCTCGGTGTTTCATTTGCATACGAACACACAGCTCTAGTTGTTTTATTTTTTTCTCGCAAAATCGTTCTCTAAATGCAATTTTCCTAACATTACAATAACTTCATATGTGTACCATGTTTAGAACTACATTAGACCTATCATATATATGTCATGTGACGTCACCTTAAAGGTGCAATCTTCAAAGTTTCATATCTAAAGAACAAACTGTCAGATCAAGCTCAAATGTATGTATTCAAGTTGGGACGGGTTACATCCACCAATCGAGGTCGCGTCAGAATGACGTCATCACTACATGTTTTATAGATTGTTAAAGTTTGAACATTAAAATTTGTTTTTCAAATATCTAGAACATGGAAGATGCTAGATTGACAGTTCTTTTTGCAGTAACTTAAGTAAAGCATAGACTTAGCAAGAAATCGGGAAAATATGTGACGTCACTGTGAAACTTGGCAGGTAGGTACAATATACATCTAAAGAATGACTACACTGGAATTACGTGATATTAACGTCATCAGTCAAATTTGTTCGAATATTTTCGAATATTTATTATTGGTGAATATTAACAAAGTGTACTTTGACAGATTTATACCTACAGGAATAGTTGCAAGATTTAACTGAAACCTTGCAATACCCAAGACGGGTTTTGTTACATCAGAAATTTGAGGTCCTGTTAAAATGATGTATTATTAAATATTACGTGACGTCACCTTAAAGGTGCAGTTTTACAAGATCTATACATGCGAGGAAAAAAATGTGCGACGAACTGAAACCGTACAGGTATTCAAACCGTGATGTGTTATATCCAAAATTTGAGGTATTGAAATGACGTCATCGGGTGTCACATGATGTCACCTTAAAGGTGCAATTTTACAAGATCTTTATATAAGATAGAAAATAATGCTCGATTGAGCTAAAACCTTGCATATATTCAAGTCGAGATCAGTTACATCCATAATTTGAGGTACTGTTTTAATGACGTCATCAAATGTTACGTGACGTCACCTTGAAGGTGCAGTTTTGCAAGACCTGAATACAGATAAAAATGTGCGATTGAGCTGAAACCTTGCATGTGTTCCAGCCAGGATGTGTTACATCCAAAATTTGAGGCCATGCGCCCTCTGTTAATTTTGAAGAATCGGTACCGATTTCTAAAATTGGTCAATGCTTCCATCAATGAAACCCACCCAGTTCCACAGCTCATCGTTGATATGACACAACTTCATTTTAAGAATATTATTTAAACAGCTCTGTGTTTCGTTCGCCAACGAACACACAGCGCGTTTTTTAATGTACCTTTTTTGTTTAGTTCACGCTCAGATCAAGCCGAAGCACTTTATACTGGTTGAAACTGTTTCAAATATAAACTAACTAAACATGACCAAGTGGAGCTAAGGCAAGGACTAGACTAGGTCCAAGAACACTTTCTTAATTACGGTCGAATCTGTGGTTTACAATACAATAACAATAAAGTAAAATCTATCTCCTTACTGGAACAAACTAAATAGTCACATTAGCACCAACAGTCAATAACTGTTAGAGGGGTCCATATTTCACTCCCGTAAAGCAGTTACCAAAACTCCCGAAAATAATAAAAGCAACCACACGTGAAGTGTTTGTGGACAAACACGTAGCTGTTACGAAATTGTTTGTCCTTTGATTAAACACTTGAGACCTTGAAAATGGTCCTACATGGCACGAAGTATGACTTTTAGACAATTGGCTCAGGAGATTTTTTTGTAATTTATAGCTAATTTCGACCGGAAGTAAAGGTCAAAGTGGGGTCATGCGCAATATCCAAAGATTATGACTTCACGAATTGGCTCAGGAGATGTGATTTTTGAAATTTTGAACTCCCTGTTTGGACCCAAAGTAAAGGTCAAAGTGGGGTCATGCTAAAAACCAAATGTAACATACGATGTAAGCTACAAATGGTACAAAGATTGAGACTATGACATTTTGCACATAAGATGTGACTTTTTTAAATTTCGAACTTCCTGTTTGGACTGGAAGTAAAGGTCAAATGGGGGTCATGCCTGTAAATCAATTGTCACTTATGATGTAAGCTACATAACAACACAAATATTACGACTTTATGGAATTTAGTTCAGGAGATATGACGTTTTAAAGTTTTGAACTTCCTGTTTGGACCGGAAAGAAAGGTCAAATTGGGGTCATATGTTTGACTTACATGTCACCCGTGCTCAAAGCTTCAAAATGCCACAAAGTTTTTGACTCTACGATATGTGCTTCGGTAGATATGATTTTGTCATTATTAAACTTTGAACTAGTGTAACTTATACCTGATGACGTCACGATGACGAAAACATGTTTGCCTTACTATGATTTTTGGTTATTTACAAGGTGGTATAACTTTTATTCCTATGCGATGCCTTTGAACGAAAACCCTAAAAATTCGAAGATTCCGCAAGTTTTATGTAGAAAAAACAACTACTGATAGAGGGCGCTATAGCATATGTGAAGTCATAATAATTAGTTAATGAAAGCCAAACTAACATCTGATAATACAAAATCAAGTTTAAAACGCTAAAAAAATAGCGCTACCCCGCTGCATTCATGTTTGCAGTTTTCACACCAAAATCCTGTACAGGTTCGCAACACTGGGAAACCCTATTGGATTAACGTTGGAAAAACAGGCGAGTGCGAACCTGTGTACAAGTTTGTAATCAATTCTGTGCGGTGAAAGCGCGCAGTACGGTTAAGTATAGTGGCATTACACTGTGCTTTAATACGTCTTAATGGTCTGGGATGACTTTTGGTAAAAACATTCAGGTTTTTTAAACGACCTTTGTAATGTAGCAGTCTAAAATTTAATTTATTTAGAAAAATTGTGTTTTTTGACTCACTAAATATTTACATTTTTTGAGCCATGCCTTTTGTACACAAATACAAAACGCACTACAAATTACGTCATGATGACGCCACATAAAAAAATTGTTCCAAAAAGCACATCTACAGTATCTAACAAGTCAAAAACTGGAAACAAAATGAATATCGGATGTTTACTTCCTGAGATATGGTGGTAACAAGATTGACAAATTAAGTCAAGTCGCTGTAACGTTGTTAATTAATTTAATAAATATATTTTTTTATATCGTTTCGCTAAGTCAAGGCTTAAGCTTTCAGATGGTATAAAATTTGTCTGGGGTTTTGTTCTTCTAAAAATGAATTATGCTTCGCAGAAAAGTCATGTGTTAAGTCAATGGACTTTTCCCAAAATATATCTAAAATTATAATGGCAAAACATAATTGATACCGGGGTTAGCTGCTGCCATGGCAACCATTTGTTTGACCTTGGGTTTCACGATTTAACTGGTTTTTTTTAGTGATTTTTAATACTTCGTGAACATAATTTTCACTTATTTTTGATTTCTTTGCCAGAAAAGTGATTGTGATGAGTCACGTGATAGTCTGAAATGGTTTTGGCCGCCAGTTTTGACGGCCATCTTGGATTTTGTGTGTTCAGCCTGTAATTAGGGGTCAAATTATATCAATTTTTGTAACAAATTAATATTTTCAACATGCTAATTTCTTACTTTTCAGACCCAAAAAATATTTGGATTGTCAACCAAGCCTTATTATTTCTCCCTGGGCCCTTGGCGGCGGCCATTTTTATTTTTAAGTGAAAAAACGCAAAAAAAATCCCCCAAATGGGATAAATTAATGGCTTATAACGCGCCCAAAGGTGACTCCAGTAACCAAATTAGGTTCAAATTATATTGAGTTTGTAAAAATGTACAAGTTTGCCAAGTTTCAAAACATTCGGACGAAAAATACAGGAGTTATGGGGAAAACACGATTTTTGACCAAAAACGGGCAAAAAACAGTCAAAAACGCTTTCTAGTGACGATTTTGGGAAATTGTTTGACGTTATCATGTAGAACTCGGTGAAATGAACACTTGTGGCAAGTTTCATCAAAATCAGTCGAACACTTTGGAAAATACGGAGGGGGAGCATTATGTGCCCCCGTAGATCCAAACAAAAAAAAACAGGTCCGAATAGGGTTAAAGATATCTACCCCCTTCCAAAACGGTCTCATAACAAAAAAAGGGACTGCAGCGGTTGGTCTATGAATCGCATGAAATACAACATTCTTACAATAATTAATACAACCCAAGGTAGGTCTATTAACATTCTATATTTCGTTCCAGCTGCGAGTTACGTCGAGTTGAACATTAAATCAGTCTTTAGTATGATACGTTTTCTACAAAAGCCCATTAGCGCCAACAAAACATAAAATTCAAATCCGTTATTACGGATTCACATTCCGTAGTTATGGGTCCGCAATCCGTTACTGGCGCTAATGGTGGGCTTTTGTAGTTTTCCTAATTTTTACATAAAACTCACCCAAGATATAGAGCAGGATGGTCGTTGTGTACTAGGAGCTTAACTCGTCAAAAGTAATGTTTAACTCAGTCCCAAATTAATCAGGCAACTCAGGAAAAGGAAGGAACGGAGAATTGACTCCTTTCGCCGTGGCTGGTGGCGCAGGTGTGACTTCCTGCCACGTTTCACGGCATGTTAACACTGCGCAACACCCTTTTTTCTGGTTCAATGCGTTTCAGTTATGTAAAGGTCTGATAGAATCCAAATCTGAATTTAAATGCTGCGGATTCAAATTAATTGTGCCAAACTAAGTACGTCATCGACTGGCAAACAACTTGACTAAGTCGGTCGGTTACACACACACAAACAACAACAAACATTCTTAAAACTATACTTATCCAAAGTTATATACAAATATAAATTTATTTTACACAGAGTAACTTGTACTACTGAAAGGTCAAACTACAGGTTTACTTCTGAAACTGAAACATTAAATATTTATTTTCAAACCCATCACCATTTAGCCTACTAAATTGTAATGCACCACCAGATTCTTTTTTCTCAGACACATTTCGACTACTCTGAAGGGCATTATTGAGTCTGGTAACAATGACATTCAGATCTTTTGTGACATCTCTGGTTTAACTACCACAGGTGGAACACTACCCGCGAATGACATTGTTTCCAGACTCAAACCCGAAACTCCATCCGTCTCGTCGAGCTGATCGTGCCCTTCGAAACAAACATTCAAAAATCTCATGACCGTAAAATGCAGATATACAGAAACCTTGTTTCCGACATTAAAGGTAATGGGTTTGCGTGTGATCTGACCTGCACTGAAGTTGAATCGCGCGGACTCATTACTTTCAAAATGTCGAAAACATTGTCAACATTCTCTCCTTTGTCAAAGCAAAGCCAGCTAAATCATTCAGAAAGGAGCTCAGTTAACTGGCCCTCCTGTCTAGCTACACCATCTGGAATGCAAGACAGGAGTCGGCCTGGGGGTCTGACAACCAGCCATGCATCGGCTTTTGATGCCCGTCACAAGCCCCTGTTACGGGACTCCTTCTCCTCGCCCTCACTCGTTGTTTTCTTGAGCATATATTTTTCGTATTTCGTTTGTTTTGTGCCGCCCTGTGGTTTTCTTCGACCACTTTGTGATCCAGATTTCGTCCTTTGGTCCTGCTGTACATTTTATATTTTTGCTTGGATAAACGTCGATATGATATGATTGTAAATGCATTGACAACAAGCAACTGATTTGAAAATGTCAAATAAAAGTCAAATTCAGAAGTTACCGGCCGATCACTTACACAGTATCCCATAGTTCTTTGCGACTTTGTATTCGCCATTGAGTTATATAATAGAACTAATGGGTGTACTTGCTATGCTACGCACGGAACTCCACTGTCTCACCATGGGCGAAAATCCCTATGGGCAAATTGCACACGAATGTCCACTTAGAAAATGGCTGCTGTGTGTGTAAATGAATGGTCCGCGCCATTTTCTCAATGGTCAAAAAATGCTCCTTGACGGGCCGTGTCGCATGGTTTGTACGCCCTCTAGTTCTTATATATAACTCTATGGTATTCGCACGCCCGCCATGACAGTTTGTGCTAGACTTTGACCAGCCCCCGGATAGCTGGACGTCAAAATGTGAACATACGCCATACGTTGCTATAGTGTGCAAAAAAGCACATGTACACGTATATCAATGCTGCCTACCGCATGCAATGTCTGGAAGCCAGTCTAAATACAAAGTCGCAAAGCACCATGGGATACTGTGGCAGCGATCGGCCGGTAACTTATGAATTTGACTTTTATTTGACATTTTCAAACCAGTTGCGTTTGAAAAACTGCATTTACAAATCACTTCACATTGGAAAAATGCGGGGGCAGAAATCCGCCGTAGTCAGCATGCTAGTCGTTCCGATTGCGAAACTATTTGAATTTTAAAATGTTTTTGATTAGATAACAGGTGATAGTTATAACTCACTGATAAGCTTAGAACTTTCCTGAGAATTGTGCACTCGCATCTACAAAAGCAACCATCCAACCAATTAACCAAGTCGAGGTGACGAACTGTTCTCTGGTAGGTTGGGTAACTTCACACTCTCTAAATGTAAACGATTGAAAATTTCACTCAGAGTGGTGTCAGCTTGGCTCTTTTGAGAGTGAAACTCAATCTTCACCATTTTTGAGTGAAAGTGGGGTGAATTTCACTCTGAACTTAGTGAAAATATATGTTTTTCACTCTAAAAAGAGTTGTCCAGTTGAGTATACATAAAGACTAAGATGTAGTTCTCCTATGCTATCACCAGCAGGATCATCAGTTGATCTGCTTTTACAAATATGCATTTACAAATCACTTAAAGGCAAAGTATACCTTTGGTTTTTGGAAATGTACATTTGCCTTAATGCTATATAATTGTAGATTTATGCGATAAAACTATGGGCGGCCAAAAGGGCCAAAACTAATATTTTTAAAAACGTTTTAGAAAACTAACGTCAAAATAAATCTAACAATTTCTTTTTACGAAACAAACATCAAAAAAGTCAAACCAAGTTTCAAAAACTAACACAAAAATAATTTGAACAAACAATGTTTTTAAAAACTAACAAACGTTTTGAAAAACTAAAAAAAAAAAATTAAAACACCGACATCAAAAACAAGTTTAAGAACAATTTAGAAAACTATAACAACAAGTAGATCAAGCAAACTTTCGTGGCACCTACGTAAAACACAAAACAACGATAAGGGCGCAACAACAAACTATATTTTTTTTTAACAAGACAATTTCCAAAATCAACGAAAACAAGTTTTTACGAACTGGCCATAAAAGAACGCAGAGGGCAGCACAAGCGAAAACTTTGTGCTCACACGTGTGGCTCTTCGGTCTCTCTGCTAACGTTAGTCCTGCTCGTCGAGTGTGTAGTGAAAGTTTGATCATGTCCGATTTGACGGAGCAAACAGCTCAAAATCTAATGGGTGCGCTGCAACGAGTGCTGGATGTGTTGCCGGTACCACCTCAGCCTGGTCCTCCTTTGCAGCATCACCAGCAATCCCCAGCAGCAACGACGGGTTTACTTTTGACCCGGCGCCCTGCTGCTGCACGACCAGTGACATCATTGCCGATGACAGACCATAATCGTTAACCACACATTCTTACACAACAGGAAGCGGTAGTACAAAGGCCATTTTTACAAAACTAGTTTAACCTTGAAATGTTCCTTTACAGCAAAATGAGAAACAATTCTTCCTTACCGAATTTCCTTTCCTCGCATCAAAACATTACAGAGATCGGCCAATAAATGCTCAATTTTTTGTACACAACCATTAAGGCGTTCATAGGTGTTTGGCAGTTCGGATCTTTCCACTCCAATTTGAATGGGTTGCATACTAACAATCTTATTTAATTTTATAAGTAGAAAGAACTGATCTTTCTCTTCCCGTTGATGGTATGCTTCAGTATGGGTATTTGTAAGCAACAGACTGTGATTTTAACGTCGTAGCGAGGAGTCGTTAGGTCAAACAAGAACCATTGAGAATACTTTTTGAAGTTTTATTAGCGTAACGAGCTCCGCCTTGTATTTTGGCAAGTACAAAAGCATCAAGGCGCGACAACGAATAGTCATACACACACTTAAACTGGTTTCCTGTCCCTACATCGTTTTCGTTCTGACTGTATATATAGGGACCGGTAGCGGGTAATGAAAATTAGTATATACTTTGCAGGTTTCTGCCAGGCATATGCTAATTAGAATTAGTATACAGGTCTACGTAATCCCATAATACAATGCGGCCATTACACAAAACATGACGGACAAAGAATCTCAGAATATCCCACCGTGCAGACTAAAGTTAGTTAAGATGTTCTTATAAAGTCAGCTTGAATTTTGATGCTGAAGGTTGGTGTTATTTTTTCTGCTATTTAACCTATTCCAAAAAGGAATTCTTAAACCAAAATTGGGAAAATTTTTCGAGGATGACAATTCTGAATTGCAGAAAAGAAATTGCGTTTGGCTGAAGGGTTGCGATAGTGTCAAACACTATGCACACACCATAAGCATAGCCAAGGTTACTCTTGGTGCAAGACCTTTCGATTTTGCTTGTTATTCCCCGCAAGAGGGCGCTATCACCAACAAACCGCTCCGCAAACAGCTGCTTCCATAGATCGTGTCCCCTGACGTTGCTTGCATAATACACGTAGAATGGGCCATGTTAAAGTTCGCCCCTTCGTTGAGTTTTTTAGACCGAGAGCATCGTGTAGTAGCCTCATCCCTCGTGCCTTATGTCTCCTTTAGGACATTAAAAAAAACAGAAACTGTGGTCTTTGTATCACAGATTTAATCTTTGATTAAACGTC
This sequence comes from Marthasterias glacialis, assembly GCA_911728455.2. Classification (NCBI taxonomy): domain Eukaryota; kingdom Metazoa; phylum Echinodermata; class Asteroidea; order Forcipulatida; family Asteriidae; genus Marthasterias; species Marthasterias glacialis. Next base: position 29,538,396 of record OU452220.1, on the reverse strand, counting down.
AATAATTTGCTTCGAATTGTCAAACCTTTTAACGACTATTGTTAATTTGTCAAAAACTCATTTATCGAATGACTAATGTGTTATTAGTCAGATTTGGATGACGAGGAGCGAAGGTCACTTGACTGCAGATTAGTCGTACCAGACAGGTTTTTATCTTGTCACTGGGCCAACATTTTCTAGTCGGGATGTGACTATTTTTCCTTAGTAATCTAGAACTCAGCATAATTTGACTTATTCTAATAAGCTGTATGAGACATTGCCCTGAACTAATATTTTCAATTCAAATCGACAAAATAAATTCAACAATAGAAGCAGTTTACTGTAACTTAAAACAGTAGTTACCAATATAAAATAAATGGTTGCCATGGTAACAGTATAACATTGTTATGGCTAACAGAGAAAGGTTCTTCATGAATCTATATATGTTTGGGTTTTTTGCGCGATCAAAAAAGCACGTGTAACGGTGACACATAGAGACTGTTATGTTACTTTAAATTCCTCCAATTTCTTCTTCAAAAAAATCGATTTAAATTGAAATGAACCTTGAAACTTTGCATATGCTTATAAGCCTGTTTGAAGACGGAACTTGAACAATGACGTCATGATGATGTCATCAGATGTCGAGTTATACTAAATCGAAGTTAAAAAGTAAACAAATTATAACTCTGATGTTCACAATGGATTTTTACAATGTATACATCATCGGAAAGATCTTTAAAAATGTATTACTTGTTTCGCATAGATGACCCAAATTTGACCTTGTCTTGCGGTTCAAACCGGAAGTTGAAGGGACAAATTGTTAAAAAGCCATCATTTCAGCTCTGCGATCAGCACAAAAAGAGATTTGGAAATTTTTTCAGTGTGTGAGTTGATGATTGACCCTCTGCATTCTAAAGTTTTATTCTGATGACATCGTATCACAAAACAGCGCCCTCTGGTAACAAGTTTTAAAATGTTACCACAACACTAAATTGTATCAACTCATCGATGTTAACAAGCATTTCATTACTTGTTCCGAACACCTAGTATTTTGTGATGTCACAAAAACTGAATGTCTAGCTTATTATTATGATCCTTGACAATATTAAGAAAACTTTAAAAACGTATGAGGGTAATAGTAGGAGGGGGACAATGTGCCTACCCTAGTCCTGGTATAGTTAACAGAGAGATGTTCTTCATTGTGATGACTCAGATGAACTGTGATGGCGTTTCTGCCTCCAGTATAACCACAGTACAGCAACAACAGTCAGTGATTGTACACCAGCCATTAGACTGAAAGCCACGGTGTAGTCACCAATAGTGTCATAAATCAATCCTGGTGGGCATAGAAACAAAAACATAACGTAAGAACCTTTGTAGATGGTTTCAATAATACAGAAAGCTTGCCACAAATAATAAGGAAAGTATATCAATAGACCGATTGCGCGACAATGTTGACATGCGGTCACGTGACCTCCTACTCGGTATAACGCCATACAGCTGATGGCAAAATACGCGTAAAGAAATAAGCCGTGACACAGTACGTACGAAAACAGTCGATTTTACTTTTGTTAAGTGATAAATTAGTTAATCGGCCCCTTTATTTAAAGTAGTATGTTGTGGCATTAATTTAAATCACATCTCTGTTTCATAATTTAACAGAATTCTACTCAAAAGAGGTTTCTTTTAGCCATGCACTACCGGCGTCGGACGACTATGTAGCCACCCATGTGTTATTTTGTTTGTAATGTAGGCCTAAATCACTGTAAAAAAGGGTAAACAACGTTGGAAAAGTGAGCATTAAAACCCAGACTTGCAAAATTTTCAAATAGGCAAAGGAATCACACAGTTTTGGAAAGCAATTTCTTAAGATGATTTTAGCTTCAAAACTCTGAAATTTTTGTGTTGAAAAGTGTGTGGTGATCGAAGTCGTCTGGCCTAACGTTCTGTCGTGCACTGTACACACCATGCACATTTATACGGTACTTTTACAATTTTCAAGACTTGCTGGAACTGTCCTTACTGGCTTTATTCAATCACTTGAAGGTCTTTGGTACAAACTCTGGAATATTTCACAGATTTCGAGCAAGAAAAGCCTCGATCGAATAAACTAAATGCATTAATCATCGTGTACCGTACCGCACTTTCCTCTGGAGGACGTCGTGTGTGTTTACATGTTATACCCAGAAGTGGTCACGTGACGCGGGTCGCGCAATCGGTCTATTACTGGCTGAAAACACAAAATCCAAGATGGCTGCCAAAAATGGAGGCCATTTTGAATTCCCAAAACCATTTCAGACTATCACGTGACTCATCACCATCACTTTTCAGGCAAAGAAATCAAAAATAAGTGGTAATTATGTTCAAAAAGTTTTAAAAATCACTAAAAAACAGTAAAATCGTGTGACCCAAGGTCAAACAAATGGTTGCCAAGGCAACAGCTAACCTCCGGTATCTATTATTTTTTGCCAACATAATCCTAGGTATGTTTTGGGAAACGTCAGAAAATTTCGCGGTGATCAGAGTATGCGTTAAAAAGTTACGGGGAAAAAATGGTAGGGGGCACATTTTGCCCCGCCCCCCCCCCAGTCCTGATAGGGTTTAGTTGAACTTTGAACTCTACTCACGTCATGTCATTGCGAGCAAAATCAACGTTATCGCCCTTTCTATTTGGCGGCCCCCAAAATGTTGCAAACCCAAAGAAATGCCGCCGCCGCCTTTGTGATAAAAACTAATATAAAAACTAACATACTGCTGTCTGTGAGGACAGTTTGGATGCTCCACTTGACCTTGGTTAAAGGAAATGGTCGTTACTACAATTTGACATTCCAAAGTTGTGTTCCAACAGAAGTGTGCTTAATCGGGAAACTTAGTATATTAGTTGCTGCTATTGTTATCGCTGTATACGAGGCATATGAACTCACCTGGAAAATATAAAAGAAGGAGTGATGTGATTCCAGTCACAAGTCCCATCAATCCCAGTGCATGCCCCATCTGTTCTTTACCGAATACATCCTTAGTGACAACATCTGTGAATATTAAATTCATTGAGAAAGCGTTTCCAAACACGAAACTGTTCGCAATAATCGACCAATAAGAAGTTAACCAAGGATCGACAGCATAATAAATGGCAATTGTAAGTAGAGCTATAGCAAGCCACGTGTAATTGCTGAGAACCTGCACTTTTTGAATCAATGGACTAATCACAACACCAGCTAGTATTCTCCCAACTCCATAAGCGACGATGAAATGCGATGCGTCTTCCAGACTGAACTCTTTATACACGGTAGAGTACTGCACATAGTATATTACCCAACCAGAATACACCATTTGCCACACACTGAACACAAATACAAAAAGCCAAAAGGATATGGATGAGATTAATCCAAGCCGGAATGTTTCCCTTGCAAACGAGTAGACTGTGGTAAAACATGAACAGCCAAAGCGGTTGCCTGGTACCACTTTGTCGTCCCTGGTCTCTAGCTCTTCGTTTGTGTGAGCTGCTTCATAACCATCTTGACTCCCGAGAGCAGCAGGTGGTTTTATCAGAGCTCCACAGACAGTGAGATGTGAGAATATGCCTCCAAGTAGTAGCATTGTTCCCCTCCAGCCGTAGATATCTAGGAAAAGCTGTACCAAGGGCACAACTATAATATAGACGATGGAGCCGCCAAGGGAAGACACGCTGTAGGCCGTTGTGATCGATTTACCAAAACTGCATCCGATCAGATGCTTCGTTATCACGGCTGAGATGCCAATAGCTGATCCTGAAGAGTAAAAGACACAGTTTTTAACAACAAAGTGCAAATAATTTGAACCGAGAAAACACAATCAATTCACCACTACACATATTTAAACACGAACATTCTATTTAAATATAATTTCAACGAGCAACTTATTTTGTGATTTATTGTTAATTGGACCAGTTGAAAATGCGGTGATCAGTTCGCAAAGATCGTAACTGTGACGACGGTAAAAGTATCCGACAAGTAATTCAATCACAATGTCTTGATTAAAGGGAATAAAAGAGTGGCAACGAGGTCTTACTCGGCCGTTTGAAACCGTCAGTGTAGCGGGCCCCATCAAAGGCAAGGGCCTTTATCGGACAGCTGCAACGCTGCTAGGTTTTCAACTGCCAATTAAGACCAAGTCGCCAATTATTCCCATTCATAAAAAAAATGCCCTTTTATTGTTAAGAAATAAAATGTCGGGAAAAAAAATCAGAGAACGTCACAACAAACCTTGCTTGCATTGATTTTACTGTACCGTTACGTTCAGAAGCCAAGCTTTGCACTATGGCCATGGGTCTGTTTCTCGTCTCTCGATATACGTTGTCTAGTGTTAGAGTATATAAGTGGGAAACCAGACTAAAGTAACCGGTCTTTATCAGCCGTTTAATACCAGGTAAACACGGTCATGTGACCACCAAAGGAGTTGTCTATACCGTCTTGGGTATAAATGAATGTTTCTTAATAACACACAACGGTGACATTGACTGACAACCGATTTGTGTTCGACCTACTTAATCCAACAAACCATTAAGTCCGAGCCTTTAACAAACTATCTTGTGTTAAATGGAATAATATCCGACAAACCATTGTCTTATCCATTGTTGCCAACAAACTGTGTCGGATATCATGTGCTTACGAGAGCTACATCGTAAGTTGAGTTTTTGGTGAAAAACATAAGATTTGTTACAACGTTGGCTTAAATCCGGAATGTTTTTATAAGAGAAAACATTTCAAAAAAGGATCATAGAACTGCTGTTGGAAAACCCCAGTATGTCACTCTAGTAAGTCTGTCTGTCTGTGTTGGACATAATGATGCAAAACAAACGTAAGGCGGTACCCTACTTGATTAATTTCCCTGTTTATGCCATTATTGGTTTACTTTTATTAGTATTAAGTTTCCCCAAAACTTTGCAGATTGAACTCGTTTCTCTGTATAAGTAATGATCACGCAGTATTTTAAGTACCTGTTAATACGGTAAGGATGATGGTAATGACGTATAAACTGGATAGAAATGACGCAGTTATCATGGAGATACCGGCAATTAATCCACTCACTGTCAACACAGTCCTGGCGCCAAATCTCTCTTTTAGCGGCGTTGCTAGGATGCCTTTTAGGAACAAAAAAAACATTTTGTCATAACAAAAACTAAAGAAGAGACACAAATATCATGGGGAGACATTAAGACGATGGGGGCAGCAGATATAGCTGGTAAACTTATAGTAGCTGGGCAAGTGCAGATTAATGGATTTTTTTAATAAAGTCTGCAAAGTTTTACAAACATGGCCAACAAATTTCAAAGATAGAACAGTATTGGCTTAGCTCAACAAGGGATGTACCAGTCGCTGGTTTCTGACGAAGTTTCTGAAGTTAAGTGTCTCAGGGAAACATTAAAGACTACAATAAATGAGATGTTTCCGAATTCAGTCCACCAATGCATCAGACAATTTGAAGCTCTTTGTTGTAGCTGGAGTTGGGATTTGTTCCCCAATGGTTCAACACAATTTTGGAAATAACGCATTTAAATAAATTTGGTCAAACAGACAGACTTTTTAAAAAACCTTTCATAGATGACGTCCTCAATCCTAGATTCTGAAAGAGTATACAGTTCACTTTTGTGTTCATAGGCAGAAACCACTGCAATTACCAAACCGTATTGACTGTAGACCTCAAACAACAACTGTTTTGTTCAACATCCAGTTTGAACAGGAAGGAAGGGTCATGTCTGTGAATACATGTACAATGAGGCTATAATAATGATGGTATTTGACTTGTACCGAAATGACAATACATGTATAAGTATAGGACTATCTGCCGATGAAATTTGTGTTAAAAATCTATGCGGTTTGGGTCGGAAAGAAAAAAAATATCGACGAAAACAAGAGGCGTTAAGGCTGTTAAAACGAACCCCGCCCCCCAAACAAAATAAACAAAGAAAGAAAGAAAGAAAGAAAGAAAGAAAGAAAGAAAGAAAGAAAGAAAGAAAGAAAGAAAGAAAGAAAGAAAGAAAGAAAGAAAGAAAGAAAGAAAGAAAGAAAGAAAGAAAGAAAGAAAGAAAGAAAGAAAGAAAGAGAGAAAGAAAGAAAGAAAGAAAGAAAGAAAGAAAGAAAGAAAGAAAGAAAGATAGAAAGAAAGAAAGAAAGAAAGAAAGAAAGAAAGAAAGAAAGAAAGAAAGAAATAAATAAATAAATAAATAAAAATAAATAAATAAAAATAAATAAATAAGTAAACAATTAAGACGAAAACAAAAGTGGTTCGGAGGAAAGTCATAACCCCTAATGAACTTTTAGAACTTACTTGCAAATTGTACACCCGCATCTACAATAGCAACCATCCATCCAATTAACCAAGTCGAGGTGACGAACTGTTGTTGAAGCGTGGGTAACATCATACCCAGACTTTTTACTAAAGAAATCCACACCATCTTAGATGTAAATAAACCTAAAACAGCCATCCAGCCATGAAGACCACCATCTTTTAAAGTATCAGTTGTAGAGTGTACAGCGCGTCCAAAGCGGCCGGGTGCCATTATTTTTAGGGTGAACTTAACACCGCTCTACAATTGATGTGTACTCGTCAAGTACATGTCAAGTACAATTCCGGTGCAAGCTGTACAGTAATACCTAACATCCACATGCCTGACTGGAATCAAGGTCGGTGTTTATCAATGATGGATCTAAAGGTTATCGTGAAATACCCGGGGAATGCATTGAATTGTGCTCCTGTCCGCATGAATGGGGTTATTATTATCGGGTCGGTCGGATGGAGGGCAGCTCAAAATTGTTTGGGGGCCTATTAAAGCCATGATTTCAGCCGCTTGGCGCAAGCTGTGATTGTTTTCTATGATGATGGTGTGATGGAGGGGGTTGCTGGCGGAGCTACAGCTGCGTGTATGCGTTGTGAGAGTGTGGCAAGGTCTCTTTCGGTCTTGGTCGTGTTAGACAAATGGATTTGCCGAGAGCCTGCGGTGTGTGTATACAAGTTAATGATAAATATAAGAAACACATCAACCTTTTTTGAAACAACAATCAATGTTGAGTAAAATAAAGAGTTTTTTATTGTTTTTTATCGTATGTAGCCTGTTGCATCGGAAATAAAGGCTTTTGAGTCATAATTTTTTAGTTCATTTTTTTATTCCGGGAATTTGCTATTGGCTATCGTTTTGTTTATTTAGTTTTATTCTTTTTGATATGTAAAATAAGTTGTAATTTAGTCACATATAAGGCTCCTCACAAGGAAATGTCTTGCGAAGAAAATTCTATCGCCGTATGGAAGAGTTCCGTTATTTTTATTTTTTGATGAATTTAACTGTCTTCCTGCGGATATTGTTCAAATATTAGATTAAGTGGTAGCGTATGTAAATATGTTACTCTTCTTGTTTGAAATGTCTGATAAAGATAGCGGTGTTTGCAGTCTGCAGCTAGACCCTACAGAAGTTAGAGACCAGACCATACGGGTAATAGTCTGATACGAATCAAATGTAATCCGGTTATCTTTAAACACTGGATTGAGTCGTATATCGTCTTTTTGTTGGAGACTTTTGTCCATCTGTGATTGTTCTTTGCGTTGACGTTTGGAATCAGCTCTCCAACAAAAGAAATTAAATTGCTGAGACGCTTCAGAATGACAAAGGCAATTTCGAAAGTTTGGACAACGAAATTAAAAACTGCAAACTCAACTCAATTCTACTAGTAATGACATAGCAATCCACGCCGGTATTTACACTGCCGAACTTAACAAGTTGAAAACTCAGATAATGTATAAAAAAAAAAAAAAAAAAAGGGGGAAGAAAAAAACTGTTCAGTTTAGAGGTGGAATATATTGAAAAATGTCATACAATTACCGCTTGACTTTGACTGAAACGGATTTGAACGCTTAAAAATGATTAAAAAAAATTCCCAATAAATAACACGCCGACCAAACAGCAGAACAAGCAAGACGTTAACGTCCAAGTTGTGGAAACAAAGAAGCGTGTTCAATGACGTCCTACAAGACGTCGTGGCAGATGGAAAAGGGCGGGTCGAGTATTATTTTAATATTATTGCTTATGCATTGGATACCCGCGTCTACTTTCCCGCACTGTCATCGCTATGACTTGGCATACATCGTCAGTGTGTTAATCTCGGTCGTCTTAGATGTGGTGTGCTCGAATTCGCTCCCTTGTGGAGTCCTATAACAAAAGGGAAGCGCAAAAACAATTGGTCTCCACTGGGGAATTCTAAAGAGAGGGATGCTCCACAAGGAAATTTGTGTACAAAGTCTATGAGAAAATATTAAGTACAGGGACAAAGGAAAGAACAATAGAGGTCTCCACAAGGATGCAAGAATGAGAATGGGTGTGTGTGTGGGTTTGTTTAGGCATTCAAACCGGGGACTTATAACAAAACAGGACAATAGGGTCCCCGGTTGGAAAAGGTCCCCAGTTGGAAGTCGTGTTCAAAACCAATGGGAGCTGTTGGGAGATTTGGAAATGGTTTCAGTGTGTGAGTTGATGATTGACCCTCTGCATTCTAAAGTTTTATTCTGATGACATCGTATCACAAAACAGCGCCCTCTGGTAACAAGTTTTAAAATGTTACCACAACGCTAAATTGTATCAACTCATCGATGTTAACAAGCATTTCATTACTTGTGTGTGATGTCACAAAAACTGAATGTCTAGCTTATTATTATGATCCTTGATAACATTAAGAAACCTTTAAAAACGTATGAGGGTAATAGTAGGAGGGGGACAATGTGCCTACCCTAGTCCTGGTATAGTTAACAGAGAGATGTTCTTCATTGTGATGACTCAGATGAACTGTGATGGCGTTTCTTTCTCCAGTATAACCACAGTACAGCAACAACAGTCAGTGACTGTACACCAGCCATTAGACTGAAAGCCACAGTGTAGTCACCAATAGTGTCATAAATCAATCCTGGTGGGCATAGAAACAAAAACATAACGTAAGAACCTTTGTAGATGGTTTCAATAATACAGAAAGCCTGCCAGGAAAGTATATCAATAGACCAATTGCGCAACAATGTTGACATGCGGTCACGTGACCTGCTACTGGGTATAACGCCATACAGCTGATGGCAAAATACGTGTAAAGAAATAAGCCGTGACACAGTACGTACGAAAACAGTCGAGTTTACTTTTGTTAAGTGATAAATTAGTTAATCAGCCCCTTTATTTAAAGTAGTATGTTGTGGCATTAATTTAAATCACATCTCTGTTTCATAATTTAACAGAATTCTACTAAAAAGAGGTTTCTTTTAGCCATGCACTACCGGCGTCGGACGACTATGTAGCCACCCGTGTGTTATTTTGTTTGTAATGTAGGCCTAAATCACTGTAAAAAAAAGGGTAAACAACGTTGGAAAAGTGAGCATTAAAACCTAGACTTGCAGAATTTTCAAATAGGCAAAGGAATCACACAGTTTTGGAAAGCAATTTCTTAAGATGATTTTAGCTTCAAAACTCTGAAATTTTGGTGTTGAAAAGTGTGTGGTGATCGCGGTCGTCTGGCCTAACGTTCTGTCGTGCACTGTACACACCGTGCACATTTATACGGTACTTTTACAATTTTCAAGACTTGCTGGAACTGTCCTTACTGGCTTTATTCAGCCACTTGAAGGTCTTTGGTACAAACTCTGGAATATTTCACAGATTTCGAGCAAGAAAAGCTTCGATCGAATAAACTAAATGCATTAATCATCGTGTACCGTACCGCACTTTCCTCTGGAGGACGTCGTGTGTGTTTACATGTTATACCCAGAAGTGGTCACGTGACGCGGGTCGCGCAATCGGTCTATTACTGGCTGAAAACACAAAATCCAAGATGGCCGCCAAAAATGGAGGCCATTTTGAATTCCCAAAACCATTTCAGACTATCACGTGACTCATCACCATCACTTTTCTGGCAAAGAAATCAAAAATAAGTGGTAATTATGTTCAAAAAGTTTTAAAAATCAATAAAAAACAGTAAAATCGTGTGACCCAAGGTCAAACAAATGGTTGCCAAGGCAACAGCTAACCTCCGGTATCTATTATTTTTTGCCAACATAATCCAAGGTATGTTTTGGGAAACGTCAGAAAATTTCGCGGTGATCGGAGTATGCGTTAAAAAGTTACGGGGAAAAATTGGTAGGGGGCACATCTTGCCCCCCCCCCCCCCGGTCCTGATAGGGTTTAGTTGAACTGTGAACTCTACTCACGTCATGTCAACGCGAGCAAAATCAACGTTATCGCCCTTTCTATTTTGCGGCCCCCAAAATGTCGCAAACCGAAGAAATGCCGCCGCCGCCTTTGTGATAAAAACTAACATACTGCTGTCTGTGAGGATAGTTTCGATGCTCATCTTGACCTTGGTTAAAGGAGATGGTCGTTACTACAATTTGACATTCCAAAGTTGTGTTCCAACAGAAGTGTGCTTAATCGGGAAACTTAGTATATTAGTTGCTGCTATTGTTATCGCTGTATACGAGGCATATGAACTCACCTGGAAAATATAAAAGAAGGAGTGATGTGATTCCAGTCACAAGTCCCATCAATCCCAGTGCATGCCCCATCTGTTCTTTACCGAATACATCCTTAGTGACAACATCTGTGAATATTAAATTCATTGAGAAAGCGTTTCCAAACACGAAACTGTTCGCAATAATCGACCAATAAGAAGTTAACCAAGGATCGACAGCATAATAAATGGCAATTGTAAGTAGAGCTATAGCAAGCCACGTGTAATTGCTGAGAACCTGCACTTTTTGAATCAATGGACTAATCACAACACCAGCTAGTATTCTCCCAACTCCATAAGCGACGATGAAATGCGATGCGTCTTCCAGACTGAACTCTTTATACACGGTAGAGTACTGCACATAGTATATTACCCAACCAGAATACACCATTTGCCACACACTGAACACAAATACAAAAAGCCAGAAGGATATGGATGAGATTAATCCAAGCCGGAATGTTTCCCTTGCAAACGAGTAGACTGTGGTAAAACATGAACAGCCAAAGCGGTTGCCTGGTACCACTTTGTCGTCCCTGGTCTCTAGCTCTTCGTTTGTGTGAGCTGCTTCATAACCATCTTGACTCCTGAGAGCAGCAGGTGGTTTTATCAGAGCTCCACAGACAGTGAGATGTGAGAATATGCCTCCAAGTAGTAGCATTGTTCCCCTCCAGCCGTAGGTATCAAGGAAAAGCTGTACCAAGGGCACAACTATAATATAGACGATGGAGCCGCCAAGGGAAGACACGCTGTAGGCCGTTGTGATCGATTTACCAAAACTGCATCCGATCAGATGCTTCGTTATCACGGCTGAGATGCCAATAGCTGATCCTGAAGAGTAACAGACACAGTTTTTAACAACAAAGTGCAAATAATTTGAACCGAGAAAACACAATCAATTCACCACTACACATAATTAAACACGAACATTCTATTTAAATATAATTTCAACGAGCAACTTATTTTGTGATTTATTGTTAATTGGACCAGTTGAAAATGCAGTGATCAGTTCGCGAAGATCGTAACTGTGACGACGGTAAAAGTATCCGACAAGTAATTCAATCACAATGTCTTGATTAAAGGGAATAAAAGAGTGGCAACGAGGTCTTACTCGGCCGTTTGAAACCGTCAGTGTAGCGGGCCCCATCAAAGGCAAGGGCCTTTATCGGACAGCTGCAACGCTGCTAGGTTTTCAACTGCCAATTAAGACCAAGTCGCCAATTATTCCCATTCATAAAATGCCCTTTTATTGTTAAGAAATAAAATGTCGGGAAAAAAATCAGAGAACGTTACAACAAACCTTGCTTGCATTGATTTTACTGTACCGTTACGTTCAGAAGCCAAGCTTTGCACTATGACCATGGGTCTTTTTCTCGTCTCTCGATATACGTTGTCTAGTGTTAGAGTATATAAGTGGGAAACCAGACTAAAGTAACCGGTCTTTATCAGCCGTTTAATACCAGGTAAACACGGTCATGTGACCACCAAAGGAGTTGTCTATACCGTCTTGGGTATAAATGAATGTTTCTTAATAACACACAACGGTGACATTGACTGACAACCGATTTGTGTTCGACCTACTTAATCCGACAAACCATTAAGTCCGAGCCTTTAACAAACTATTTTGTGTTAAATGGAATAATATCCGACAAACCATTGTCTTATCCATTGTTGCCAACAAACTGTGTCGGATATCATGTGCTTACGAGAGCTACATCGTAAGTCGAGTTTTTGGTGAAAAACATAAGATTTGTTACACTGTTGGCTTAACCCCGGAATGTTTTTATAAGGGAAAACATTTCAAAAAAGGATCATAGAACTGCTGTTGGAAAACCCCAGTATGTCACTCTAGTAAGTCAGTCTGTCTGTGTTGGACATAATGATGCAAAACAAACGTAAGGCGGTACCCTACTTGATTAATTTCCCTGTTTGTGCCATTATTGGTTTACTTTTAGTTTCCCCAAAACTTTGCAGATTGAACTCATTTCTCTGTATAAGTAATGATCACGCAGTATTTTAATTACCTGTTAATACGGTAAGGATGATGGTAATGACGTATAAACTGGATAGAAATGACGCAGTTATCATGGAGATACTAGCGACTAATCCACTCACTGTCAACACAGTCCTGGCACCAAATCTCTCTTTTAGCGGCGTTGCTAGGATGCCTTTTAGGAAAAAAACATTTTGTCATAAGAAAAACTAAAGAAGAGACACAAATATCATGGGGAGACATTAAGACGATGGGGGCAGCAGATATAGCTGGTAAACTTATAGTAGCTGGGCATGCGCAGATTATTGGATTTTTAATAAAGTCTGCAAAGTTTTAAAAACATGGCAAACAAATTTCAAAGATAGAACAGTATTGGCTTAGCTCAACAAGGGATGTACCAGTCGCTGGTTTCTGACGAAGTTTCTGAAGTTTAGTGTCTAAGGGAAACATTAAAGACTACAATAAATGAGATGTTTCTGAATTCAGTCCACCAATGCATCAGACTATTTGAAGCTCTTTGTTGTAGCTGGAATTGGGATTTGTTCCCCAATGGTTCAACACAATTTCGGAAATAACGCATTTAAAGAAATTTGGTCAAACAGATCGGCAAAAGGACGTAAGCAATTTAATATAATTATGTTAAAATTTGTGTTTCAAGAATTATGAGCGGGGAAGTTTGGAGAACATCTTGCCATGCAAAAGTCATTCTAGAAAGGTTAAACTCTGCATGGGGAATGGAAAAACATGTCTTCAGGGTAATTCTAGCAAAAAAAATTAACAAAAATGATACATTTTTCATGTCAGGAGCCATTTTGTTGCTTACGTCCTTTTGTTACTGATGGGACAAACTACTTTATGTTCCCGGCAAAAGGACGTAAGGCCTTACGCCCTTTTGCCGGGTGCACGACGATATGATGACGTCCTCAATCCTAGATTCTGAAAGAGTGTACAGTTCACTTTTGTGTTCATAGGCAGAAACCACTGCAATTACCAAACCGTATTGACTGTAGACCTCAAACAACAACTGTTTTGTTCATTATCCAGTTTGAACAGAAAGGAAGGGTCACGTCTGTGAATACATGTACATTGAGGCTATAATAATTATGGTATTTGACTTGTACCGAAATGACAATATAAGTATAGGACTATCTGCCAACGAAATTCCTGTTAAAAATCTATGCGGTTTGGGTCGGAAAGAGAAAAATATCGACGAAAACAAGGGGCGTTAAGGCTGTTGAAACGAACCCCCCCCCCCCCCAGCAAAAACAAAATAATAATAATAATAATAACAACAACAACAACAACAACAGCAACAGCAACAGCAACAAGAAGCAACAAGAACAAGAACAAGAACAAGAACAAGAACAAGGACAAGGACAAGGACAAGGACAAGGACAAGGACAAGGACAAGGACAAGGACAAGGACAAGGACAAGGACAAGGACAAGGACAAGGACAAGGACAAGGACAAGGACAAGGACAAGGACAAGGACAAGGACAAGGACAAGGACAAGGACAATGACAATGACAATGACAATGACAATGACAATGACAATGATAATGATAATAATAATAATAATAATAATAATAATAATAATAATAATAATAATAATAATAATAATAATTATAATAATAATAATAAATAATAAAAAACAAGACGAAAACAAAAGCGGTTTTGGAGGAATGTCATAACCCCTAATGAACTTTTAGAACTTACTTGCAAATTGTACACCCGCATCTACAATAGCAACCATCCAGCCAATTAACCAAGTCGAGGTGACGAACTGTTGTTGTAGTGTGGGTAACATCATACCCAGACTTTTTACTAAAGTAATCCACGCCATCTTAGATGTAAATAAACCTAAAACAGCCATCCAGCCATGAAGACCACCATCTTTTAAAGTATCAGTTGTACAGTTTACAACGCGTTCAAGGCGGCCGGGTGCCATTTTAGGGTGAACTTGACACCACTCTACACTCTTACAGTTCCAGTCCAGAACAGTCAACTCTGTAGAGGTCAGTGTGGTGTCTTTTTAATCCTTGGAAGATGCCCTACATGATGAAATTTGAATTTAACCACAAAGTGTCTCATTTACACAGGCTGAGTCACATTTTGATTTACATCAACACCTCAGAAGAGCGCTGAAAATGGGCTTGTTTAGGAAACAAATACAAACGATTCAGATCGATTTCACTATTTCATCCACAAAAGTAAGTGCTTCCACTTCACTTCAATGATGCTTAATCAAAACGTATAATTCAAACTTTGGCTCACTGCTAATAGACCGATCCATTAAGTCATCTCACTGTGGTTTAGCTCGGCATAGTTCACATTACTACACACAAATTGATGTCGGCTAGTGATCGGGCCATTTTGATTTACCCAGAACGCAATGCTATCACGAAGTCACTGGTGGCGCGAGAGTGGCCCCGATCAGTGGCCCCGATCGCTAGCAGATATTTCTGTGAGGAGTAATTTTGAGCAAAATTCAAATGATTATTTGCCCTTAATAAGGTTACCAACTTCAACAGCCTAAGTACTGGAGGGAAGCTAAGAGGTACGTGGACACATTTAGTTGGTTGAAATCCAGCACCGCACCCGTTAGGTTTCCAAGCAGCGGTTTGTGGGACGAACTGCACAAAAGATAGGCTTGGACGTGTGGCTAAGTATTCAACTGTTATCAAAAATCCTTGCCACACTAGTGGGGCTAGGCTCTGACTAGCCCCACTAGTGTGGCAAGGATTTTTGACATCGGTTGAATCCTTAGCCACACGTCCAAGCATATCTTTTGTGCAGCTCGTCCCCCAATCCGCCGCATCGAAACCTAACGGGTGCGGCGCTGGATTTTAACCAACTAAATGTGTCCACGTACCTCTTAGCTTCCCTCCGGTACTGTGGCTGTTGAAGTTACTAACCTTATTAAGGGCAAATAATCATTTGAATTTTGCTCAAAATTACTCCACACAAATAGACATCGGCTAGCGATCGGGGCCATTTTGATTACCCAGAATGCAATGCCATCACGAAATCACCTGTGGCGCGAGAGTATAAAAACAATTTCAGAATGGAGTCAGCAAAAAGTGCAAGTACCAAACTATGCGTGCATTAACCGATGCCATGCATAGATTTGGTGCATGCACTTTTTCTGACTCCATGCATTTTGTATTCTAAGCTGTTTCATAAGCTGTAGCTGTCACGTGAAACAGCCGCTGAATTGTTTTTGCACTCTCGTGACTTCGTGATGGCATTGCATTCTGGGTAATCAAAATGGCCCCGATCGCTAGCCGATATCTATTCGTGTGGAGTAATTTTGAGCCAAATTCAAATGATTATTTGCCCTTAATAAGGTTAGTAACTTCAACAGCCAAAGTACCGGAGGGAAGCTAAGAGGTACGTGGACACATTTAGTTGGTTAAAATCCAGTGCCGCACCCGTTAGGTTTCGATGCGGCGGATTGGGGGACGAGCTGCACAAAAGATATGCTTGGACGTGTGGCTAAGGATTCAACCGATGTCAAAAATCCTTGCCACACTAGTGGGGCTAGGCTCTGACAAGCTTTTCACAGTCTTGTATACCGCTGTTGGTCCTACAACACTCAACAACACTGCACATTTCTTTGCTGTAGGCATGTCATTGGCGAAATAGAGCTCAAGTCTCTCTAAATAATTGGTAATGTCCTCCAATCGTATAATATCGAGCCGACCAATTAACGGGGAGGGCGCCCCCACTGAAGACAGTGTCATTGTGTGATATACAGTTACTATAGTATTACGCTTCAAAGACGAAACTCATCCACGCACACGACGTGGCTTTGGCAGGCTTATTTCGTTGTAAATCGGAACAAAATGCACTCACTAACTCGGTTATAATGTCTCTGGATATTTACTGGACCCAGCACTGCCACTATGTTATATCCGGGGGGTCCTTTGCCTGGTAAATAACAAGGAACGAACTCACCATGTTCAACTGTCAACTCCTGTCGTGGGGGCGGACATCTTAGAACCCTTTAACAAGTAACGTGTAGTTCGTGTCATAACACAATAACAAGTAGTTCACTCAATACAACAGGGCGCACTTGACGTTTTGTTTTAAAACGAGGTGCTGTGGGGAGTACCCTATTAGCCACTGTATAAATAATATTTTGGAAACTGCTTAATGCATCTTCTACACCACAATTTTCTAAATTAATGTTATAATTGAAAGTTTCCAATTTTTGTTGGATGTCTTCACATTCATATTCATACGAGTATGCCGCATTTACATATTCCCTTGACTACTTGTAGTGAGAATAATCTAAACTGCAAGCAATATATACTAGTCTTTTTGACAGCACCCAAAAAAATCGGTCATTTTAGAATACAAAATTCAAGTACACAGTGATCTGAAAATGGATTGAACGGATTTACCTCAAACATCATGATTTCACTTTGAAACTTTTCAGATCAGAATTAATGACACAATCGACACAACTATATCCAACAGTGCTATCTTTCCCGGGCTGGAGGGTTACCATCATAGCCTAATCATTAAATGTTCTACCGTTCAAAATTCGAAGACCATACAGCAGAAATGCAAAAATTGATCAAAAGTTCACCATATCTATTTCGTGTTCGGTCACTGTTATTTAGCTGTCGTACAGCGTCAGGAGAGTATATTTCCCCGGTACAGGGACATCGTCATCATCAGGATGGCTGTCATGAACAGCATAGTCTGGCTAAGTTGCCATTAGAATCTCCACACAAGACGACTTTTCACCTCGTAGAATAATGTTCCACTTGTTTTGTAAGTTCATCGAACATATGCAAATCCATATTAGCATTCCGTTTTGACGATTCAGGGCATATGTATTATCATTATCAAAATTAAAGGGACACACCGGCTTACTGTTTACCTAATTTAGTGATGTGGAATGACAGACAATAATTTTTAAATGGTTGCTCTTAAAAAAAAATCATCAAAATATCACGTAATTAACGAAAAATGTGGAAAAAAAACACAATCAAAGGTCAGCTTATACGCTTTTCCAGCCGTTGCAACTTTCAAGTTTACGTGTCAATGTTGCACGATGTTGTAAGTAGACTGGTGCTCTGTTTATGTATGAATTATTACAATGACGAGGCATGAGGACCCAGACTTTGTATCCATCCAGCACAAATTCACGTGTAAATAAAAAAAAACAGACATAAACAGACAGTGTATTCTGTGTACGACGAACTGGACGAACTTACTTGCAATGGAGAACGTTTCTTTATTATATCGCAAGTAGGCCCTATGTTGTAAAAAAAAAACTTGGACGAATGCCAGTTGGGTCCAGGACTATTCTGTGTTGTCAGGTCGTGTTCAAATGTAGAAAGGTAGAGAATAAGCTTGGCATAATGTGGACATCACAGACATGATGGACCATAAATATTGTCAAAATGTGAGTCTTCATGAATTAAAATATACGCAGGCATATTCACAATACAGTTCTATGACACAAACCTGTCCATCAAAATTATGGCAAAGACCATATCCTTCATATTCTCATCGTGACCAGCCTGCTGCTACTAATGGTAGTGTCCCTAATCTTGGACCATCTTTTCACATTGGCTTGGCCAATAACAGTCATGTGCCAAGCGAGCCTCCCGCTTTCGCTGCAAACGGATTGCCAATCCTGGCAGCTTTAGCGAAGGCATTCTCCCGTTTTTCGGGCGATGACTTCACTGGCCGGCCGCGGCCACCGCCACCGGTTTTTTGTTGTGGCGATTGGGGGGAGTGGACATTATGCAGCTATCATAGAAGTAGATAGATCAGCTGTATGGGATAAACATTCCCCATCGTCGTCCCTCGTGTGCGTTGCGCAGGCAACGTTACAATAGTTAGGGGATAATAGCTAGGGGTACAGACTAAAACCCTCGTAAATAAAACGTAATTGTAGGTCTGGATCCCTACCCCTCCGACAAGCTCCCACGCTTACGGCTAGACCGACCGGCAAGCTGGGGAGTTCATGCCCCGGGGTTTGTCTCTCTTGCCCCACGAGACACGGCACCGGCTGTACGGGATATGCCCCAAGGTTTACGTTCCGCTAGCTCCCACGCTGGTGCGCCGTAAAACACGCTTCGGTTGCACGGACACCTCTGAATGTGAATATTACGTTCGATCATCATTATTTACAAATTGTATCAATAAGCTGAATACATAAGTCTTTTTGTCAAATACTCATGAATAATTGTAAAAAAAAAAGGATTTAAATTTGGTTCAGTAATTTACTTTTATACGGCTGGAAGTAAAACTAACTCCGAAGATCATGTGATTTATCCGAACCACTTTTTTGGTTCGGATAAATCGTTTTTTTGAAAAATGCTCGAAAACGGCAAAATTTGATGGTTTCTTTTAGGAACTGTTCTTTTCCATTCCTGAACGACCTTTGAATTCATATGTTAGCCTATTTTGTAGCCCAAATAGCCCAACGAAGCCGGTGTGCACCTTTAACATAATTTGCCTTCATTTGAAACCAGACAATCATCAGTATCCGATTCAGCCAATACCACCAGTGTCCGATGGGAATAGCAAACGTGCGCAAAAATATACAATACTTTGGCGTTTTCGGGAAAAGCAATCGCCTGCGACATGATGTCGTCCCCTCCCACCCCACCCCCGCACATGCATCTTGCTTAAACATTGCGTATTTTACATGGTAGCGAGTAAGCATACGGCTTTAGTATGTAACTTTCAGTTTAAAAAGTGTTAACGTATTAGGAAGTGTATGAGCGTATTAGGAAGGGGACAATTTGCCAACCCTGGTCCCAGGTATGGTTAACAGAGAGATGTTCTTTATTGTGATGACTCAGATGAACTGCGATGGCGTTTCTGCCTCCAGTATAACCACAGTACAGCAACAACAGTCAGTGATTGTACACCAGCCATTAGACTGAAAGTCACGGTGTAGTCACCAATAGTGTCATAAATCAATCCTGGTGGGCATAAAAACAAAAACATAACGTAAGAACCTTTGCAGATGGATTGAACAATAAATTAGAGATAGTCCGTCGCAAAAATAATAAGGGAACCAAATTAAAAACACCCTTTCAAACTTATTATTGAACAAAGACATTCAGAACACTTTCAAACTGGGCATTCATACATGACATTTTTTTTTCATTCAAACGTAAGAACCTCTGCAGATGGATTTAAAAATATTAGAGAAAGCCCACCCCCCAAAAAAAAAAAAAAAAAAAATAAGGAAAGTAAATAAAAAAAACCTTTGTGGCGTGTCGTGGCCGAGCGGTCAAGCACACTGGACTCAAGCTCAGGTGTTCTAATCCGAAGAGCGTGGATTCGAGTCCCGGTCTTGACACTTGTGTCCTTAAGCAAGACATTTTACCATTATTGCTTCGCCCTTCGGATGGGACGTAAAGATGTTGGTACCAACATTTATCGTTAAGAGAAGGGGTTTGCCCCGGTGTTTCTTGCAGTGGCTGCTAAATGCGCCACAGCACCTTGTAAACTCTTTGTGGTGCTACATAAATGGCTCTCATAATTTAAAACTAAAAAACCTTCCTTAAAAAAATATAGTAAGTGCCTTTAGTACCTATGTTGGTAGAGACGTTCGCTGTATAGTACTCCGGTATTATTACTATTATTATTTCAACTTTATTATTGGAGAAAAAAAATAAAATAAAATTTAGAACATTAAAGATGCAGTGTCCGATTTGGGCCAAAGGCTAAAAAAATAAATTTCCTTGAGCAAACGAATTTAAAAGTTTAAATGTTTGTGTAACGAAAAATATAAAAAAAAACCAAAGAATTCTGATATCAGGAACTCGAGATAGAACATTTTAAAGTTTCCGCGTGCATTTGGCGACTTCAATTTAATTGGTTTCCAAACGGCCAATCAGAAGAATCTGCAAGATAATGAATATTCATGATTCTTGTGACCTTTTTTAATATGAACGGATCGCGGAAGGTCCCCTGCGATGCTCTCAGTCGCTACCGGCCCACACGGCTCGCCGTGCGCGTACATACAATAAATTTCCTTGAGCAAACGAATTTAAAAAGTTAATGTTTGTGTAACGAAAAATATAATAAAAAAAACTTGGTGTATGTACAAGGTGCATAATTTAAAATATAAACTTGAATATTCATAAACTGTCCCGCTGCAATATGCAAACGAAGAACGTCATCACTCTGAGGATTAAAAGGCTGGGTCAGCCTTTTATTCAATTACGTTTTTAATTAACTGCCACTAATCCTTGACGGATTTTTTCGTTCAAAATATCAAATGAAAGCTCATAACTTTTTATACCCAGTGATATAAGCAATTTGAAAGTTAAATCAATTTTTGACCCCCAAATCGGCCTGAAATCGGACAATGCATCTTTAAGGCAACTTTCAAACTAGGCATTCCTAAATCATTTTTTTCTCCTCTAAAATAATTCAATGAGGAATGAAGAATGGAATGCAACTCTGTTTTGATGATAACAAGCATGAAATTTGGCACAGAATCAGAGTATGTCATGAAAAAGAGAATTCATGAAAAAGTTACAGTCAACGTTATCACCGTGTAAAAAAAACACCGCCCGACCCCCCCCCCCCAAAAAAAAAAACAGCCTTAGTATCAACTTGTTGTGATGAAAACAAAGATATTGCTAACAGTTTTGATGCTCATCCTTGATCTTGGTTAAAAGAGATGGTTGTTACTACAATTTAACATTCCAAAGTTGTGTTTAAACAGAAGTGTACTAATTTTAATCGCTGTAGACAAGGCACATGAACTCACCTGGAAAATATAAAAGAAGGAGTGATGTCGAACCAGCAACAAGTCCCAACCATCCCAGTACATGCCCCATCTGTTCTTTACCGAATATCTCCCTAATGAGAACATCTAGGAGTATTAAAGACATTGAGAAGGCGTTTCCAAACATGAAACTGTTCGCAATAATCGACCAATAAGATGTTAACCAAGGATCGACAGCATAATAAATGGCAACTGTAAGCAGACCTATAGCAAGCCACGTGTAAGTGCTGACAACCTGCACTTTCTGAACTAATGGACCAATCACAACGCAAGCTATTATTCTCCCAATTCCATAAGCGATGATGAAATGCGATGCGTCTTCCAGACTGAACTCTTTATACACGGTAGAGTACTGTACATAGTATATTAACCAAGCAGAATATGTCATTTCCCACACACTGAAAAGAAATACAAAAACCCAGAAGGATATGGATGAGAATAATCCAAGCCGGGATGTATCTCTAGCAAACGAGTAGACTGTGGTAAAACATGAGCAGCCAAAGCGGTTGCTTGGTTCCTCTTTGTCGTCCCTGGTCTCTTGCTCCTCGTCTGTGTGAGCTGCCTCATAGCCATCTTGACTCTTACTAGTAGCAGGTGGTTTGATCAGAGCTCCACAGACGGCGAGATGTAAAAATAGTCCTCCAAGTAGTAGCATTGTTCCCCTCCAGCCGTAGATATCTAGGAAAAGCTGTATCAAGGGCACAAAGGTTACATAGACGAGTGAGCTTCCGAGGGACGCCACGCCGTAGGCCGTTGTGATAGATTTACTAAAGCTGCATCCGATGAGATGCTTTGTTATCACGTAGGAGATGCCCATGGCTGCTCCTGAATAGTGAAACAGAGAACCTACAGTAAAACCATCAATGAAATTAAACCAACAGGAATATTTTATTCAAAACATTATACAATATAATTTCAACGAGACAACCGAGAGACAACCAACGTCTTCCAACGAGACAACCGATTTGGACCGTAATGTTCGAGCTATTAATTAGTCCGACAAACCATTATGTCCGAGCCGTTAACAAACCATTTTGTTCAGTCCAACATGTCCGATAAAACGTTATGTCGCAACCATCGTTGCCGACAAACTGTTTCGGTCATCGTGGTCTGTGTCCGACATAATGATACGTAACAAACGTTAGGCGGTACCCTAATTAATTTTAATAACTGTCCCGTTTGTACCATTATTGGCTTGATTGTACATTGTATTTGTATTAGTGAAGTTGCCCCAAAACCTCGCCAATTAAACTCATTTATCTGTAGAAGTAATGATCACGAAGTATTTTAATTACCTGTTAATACGGTAAGGACGATGGTAATGGCGTATAAACTCGATAGAAATGACGCAGTTATCATGGAGATACCAGCAACTAATCCACACACTGTCAACACAGTCCTGGCACCAAATCTCTCTTTAAGCGGCGTTGCTAGGATGCCTTTTATGGAGGAGAAAAGAAGGGAAAACAAATTCATGGGGAGACATTAAGACGATGGGGGCAGCAGATATATCTGGTAAACGTATTGTATGTTACTGGGCAAACGCAGATTATTGGATTTTTAAAACATGGTAAATCTGCAAATTTGTCAAACCAAGACCAACAGATTTCAAAGATAGAACAGTACTGGCGTAGCTCAACAAGGGATGGGCCAGTCACTGGTTTCTGATAAAGTTTCAGAAATTTCATGTCTAACGGAAACATTAAAAACTACAATAAATAATATTTTTCCGACTGGATAAAATTCACTCTGCCTATTTATCCGACTATGTGTAGCTGCAGGTAGACCCTTGTCCAACACCTCACTACAATTTTGGGAATAAGGCATAATTTTGGCCCGACGTGGAAGATTTCTAAAAATAATTAGTTTTTGGTCTTTTACGCCAAAACACATCGAGGCATTCCTTGCGTGACGTATAAAAAACTAACTATTTCCCAAAGTTTGTTAATTGAAATATACGTTACGTATGTCTCCAAAACGTAAAATGTGCACAATAAATTATCGGAGTGATGTATAGGCTTAACACATGTAAATTGTGAGCGTTCGATCTTAGGGACTACAGTCTTAAAAACCAAAAAACATTACATCACATCAAAGCTTATGGTCTAACTTGGTTCATAAACAACATGACGTGAGCTTTGTATCAATGTTACCTGTTTTGTGGACGTGTGAAAACAAAGGTGAACTTGTATAGCTCTGTAATACTCCTTTAATTTTGAGATTATTTCCCAACGTCACTTATGTACAAAACCTATGGGATTGATCCCATATAGCAAACAAAAATGAAAATGAAAAATAAAATTAAAAAGTTAAGTGTTTGACGGAGAAAAAAGTAGTCTGTAATCCAAAGAAACAATATCATTGATCCGTAACCCAACAGTTCTGAATGAATTAGAAAGATGGTTATTTCCTAAACAAAACGACTAAATTAATTTAACCTATTAGAATGACTAATTTATCCCTTAAAAAAAGACATTAAAAATCTTACTTGTGATGACGTCATCAACCCTACATTCTCAAAGAGTACAGTTCACTTTCCTGTTCGTAGGCAGAAACCATACGCGAATTCCAAACCGTATTGACTGTAGACCTCCAAAAACATTTTCCCATTTCAACTCTCAGTTTGGACCAGAATGACGGGTCATAATTCGGTCATCTCTGTGAATGCATATTGAAGCTAATGACAGTGCTAAGTACAAGATTGTCTGCCAACGAAATTTATGTTTTAAATCTAGGCGGTTAAATAAGAACGTAGAAAAAAAGGAAAAATATCGACGAAAACAAGAGGCGTTTAGGCTGTTGGTCCGAAACCCTCCAAAATACAAATCAAGACGAAAACAAAGGTGGTTTCGGTGGGATGCCGTAAACCACAATAAGCGTACCCTGTATCGAACTTACCTGAGAATTGTCCACCTGCTTGTACAATAGCAACCATCCAGCCAATTAACCAAGTCGAGGTGATGAACTGTTCCTGTAGGGTAGGTAACATCATACCCAGGCCCTTTGCTAAAACGATACTCGCCATCTTGGATGTAAACAAACCTAAAACAGCTATCCAGCCATGAAGACCACCTTCTCGTAAGGTATCAATTATGGAGTGTAAAACGCGTTCAAAGCAGCCGGATGCCATTTTAGGGTAAAAATACGTTGTATACTCGTACTGACTTGTCACGTACAATTCCGGTGTAACGTGCATCTGCCTGACTGGATTCCAGGTCAGTTGTTTTCAATGATGGATTCAAAGGTTTCATGACATAGCTAGTGAATGCTTTGAAATGGGCTCCTGTTCGCATGGATGGGGTTATTGTTATCGGTCTTTGTTAAAGATTAATGATCGGCGCTCCAGAGCACGTTATTTTATAAGTAAACGAACGTTTAATATAATAAACTGCTCACAGAGCTAGGAAAGTTACTTGTTCAGCAAGCTGATGAAATAATGGAACTGGGCTGTTCTTGAATCGAGATGTCCTGGTTCATGTATGTGGTAATAATGATGTGCATTACGCAGGTTACGGGCATGAGACTCCCGTCAGGTAGGAGGGGGGAAGATCATTTGTGCGTTCTGAATTAGCAAGCCCTTCCCTCCTATCAGTGGGGACTTGGTTCAAGTCGGGTTTCGTGGTGATTGAGTCAGTAATAACGTGTCTGAGCTTTTTGTAACGCGCGCCCTCTAGTGTCAATTAATTACCAATCCAGTGAATTCCAGATCGCAAAACCCGACTTGGTTAATTCGCCACAGGTTTACCCATGGCCAATAGGGTTCATCTACCGATTTGGGTAGCAGCCAATGAGACAGCTGTATTCAGGGAATCGGCGCGCAATATCAATATGCTAGGCTACATGGCAGGGAAATGTAGCGTTGTTGTTTTGTACATGGACTTATTCATTACGTTTTGGGTCAACCTTGAACACTTCAAAGAATCTAATTGTTACAGATTATTATGTATTTATTTCAATTAAGCTTCATGTTATTATAAAACAACTTTATCATACGATAGTATATCCATAGTTATCAATACCGATTCTTTATTGTCATAATTGTATGTAAGTGGGTAGGGATAAATTGACAACACCCGCTTTAAAAATGAACGAGTCGTTGAAAACTACACCGATTTCATTGGTCAGCAGCGGACGTGTTCGTTACATATTCAAGCTTTGCATATGCATTATGAATAACTACATATCACGAAGGGGGTGCCTCCTGGCAAATTCATCAAGTCGTACTTTCGATAGACGAATTTCACATTAGCCCCCTCTGCGTACTTCCGCGTTGAAACCGAGGCGCTCTGTGTCAAGTCCCGAGCACGACTAAACAGCGTCAGATCGGTGCGACAGTGTACCGGCATCAGATCCCAGAAGACGCCCTGTATCTTTCCACACACGGAACACAAACAAGTACTATTGATTGCACCTGAATGAAGTGACTTTTAAGATGGCAGTGCAAGTATTTATACAGTTTTTATAGCAGACTGTGTGGATGCTGACATCAATTAAAATGAGTTGATTTGTTGCTGAGTATTGTTGTCACCGCTGTACCGGTGTATGGGATCTAACTATTTCGTTAAGTTTTCACAAATTTAAGTCCGGGAACCAGGCTTGTTTCAATCGATTTCGGAACGGCGTAGCTTCTGGAAGCTCTTCAATAATTGTAAGTTATTGTTATTTTGTCACTAGTATAATCTTGGTCTGACTTGAGTTATAAAAGTAGGCTTACTGTAATTATTATTTGTTAGTTTTGACATATTTGATTTGTGTTTATCATTGGTTCTACTAGTCTGACTGTCTGGTGGTAGTATTCACAATTATTTCCATTCTTTTTTTTTTCAGGGCATGGCTGATCTCACAGCGGACGATATTCCAGGAGCTGAATTAGAGGTCTCTCTCCCTGCCCTGCAAAAGCTCAAGGTTTAAGGGACACACCGGCTTACTGTTTACCTAATTTAGTGATGTGGAATGACAGACAATAATTTTTAAATGGTTGTTCTTAAAAAAAATCATCAAAATATCACGTAATTAACGAAAAATGTGAAAAAAAACAAAACACGGTCAAAGGTCAGCTTATACGCTTTTCCAGCCGTTGCAACTGTCAAGTTTACGTGACAATGTTGCGCAATGTTGTAAGTAGACTGGTGCTCTGTTTTGTATGAATTATTACAATGACGAGGCATGAGGATCCAGACTTCACATCCATCCAGCACAAATTCACGTGTAAATAAAAAAACAGACATAAACGGACAGTGTATTCTGTATACGACGAACTGGACGAACTTACTTGCAATGGAGAACGTTTCTTCGTTATATCGAAATTTGGCTGATGCCGGACTCGAACCCGCGACCTCTCGAATACCGTACGAGCGCTCTACCAACTGAGCTAACCAGCCCTTATTGTTGGTGGGCGGTCCTATGTGCAATACCAAATCCACTTTGCTCGAGGGGACCAGTCAGAAGCTGAACCGTGCTGCCGATAAGCCAGGGATCACTACCCCGGTTAAGATGCAAACAACCTGGTAAACGGCAGTAGCGGGGATACACAACGAATAGATACAGCTTTTTACGTGGATTTACACAGAGAAAGTACATGAGAAACGTGGTTGTTAAAATTTAGTGTTTTTCTACTCAGGATCAGCTATCGGTATCTCCTACGTGATAACAAAGCATCTCATCGGATGCAGTTTTAGTAAATATATCACAACGGCCTACGGCGTGGCGTCCCTAGGAAACTCCTTCACCTTCGTGGCCGTTGTGCCCTTGATACAGCTTTTCCTAGATATCTACGGCTGGAGGGGAACAATGCTACTACTTGGAGCCATACTCTCACATCTGGCTGTCTGTGGAGCTCTGATAAAACCACCTACTACTAGTGGGAGTCAAGATGGTTATGAGGCAGCTCACACGAACGTGGAGCAAGAGACCAGGGACGACAAAATGGTACCAAGCAACCAGATTGTGTGTCAAAATGACTCAGAAATTGGTCAAACTGACGCAGAATCTAAGTTGGCAGTCCATTGATACCTTTTACGGTTCAGCCTGACCCAAATATGGGTCTGGCCTACTCGGACCCGGAATGCGGGTCAACTCTGACCCGGGAAATTTTAGAGTGTAATACGGACGGGGAAGCTAAAGAGAGGCTTGTGATCCTATAAAACTAGGAGGATAAGTCTGACAAACACAATGTCACAGATAAAGCGACAGAATATCCTGCCACACCTCTCTATTCGTGGCCCTACAACGACCATCGCCCAGAAGCGTTGAAAGTGTTCCCACTGATATGAGGGTTTTTTTGTCCTAAATATCCAATCACTCAATTCGGAGCATTGCTAAAGAAAACCAATTGCTCCGATGACAAGTTCTCTTCTATTTTTATGAAATAATTTCCATATACTTTATAAAGTGAAAGTAAATTGCACACAATGTTGTTAGGGTTAAACTATAAATTACATTGTATGTTGGAGTGGCCCTATCCTTATTTAAAAATACGACCTGCAATGAAGCTATTTGTTGAGTTTGCAGTTTTAAATGTTGCCCGAATTTTCGGAATTGCCTTGGCTGTTCTGAAGCTTCTTAGCAAAGTAATTTCTTCTGTTGGAGATCTGATTCCAAACGCCAACGCAAAGAACAATCACAGATGGACAAAAGTCTCCAACAAAAAGACGATATACGACTCAACCCAGTGTTCAAAGATAACCGGATTACCATTCATTCGTATCAGACTATTACCCCGTACGATCTGGTTTCTAACTTCTGTATAGGGTCTAGCTGCAGACTGCAAACACCGCTATCTTTATCAGTTATTTAACCAATGTCCGCAGGAAGACAGTTATTTTGAAATATTAACGGAACTCCTACATCAGTGGCGTAACTGGGACCCATGGGAGACCTGTACTTTGTAAGCACTGAATGGGACACCCAGTCTAAAGAAGAAATAAATAAATAAATTAACTGGGGAGGCGGGGGGGGGGGCACGTTTCCCCCGACTGATGTCCGTGCCCTTGGGTGCCCCCCCCCCCCCCCATTTGAAATCTGGACTTTTGAGATTAAAAATTACCGGCATGAAATGTTACATTTTATGAGCTTTTATGTAGTAATTTCAACGTATTTAAAACTGTTGTTTTATTCATGAGATGCAGAATGTATGTTTTTACTTCAACATGTCAGGAGAGCGCTGAAAAGAGGCTTGTTTAGAAAAAAAACATACAAATGGAAACTTCAGTTTTAGTTGGCCAAAAGAGTCCTGCTAGAAGTATATTTGCCCCCTAAAAAACTTGATCATAGTTACGGCGCTGTCCTTTCTTACGGCGATAGAATTTTCTTCCCTGGACATTTCCAGGTGTTGACGCTGAACTCTCTGCACGGCCTCGGAAAAAAAAACACTCATTTTTCACTAATAAAGACCGATTGTAACCCCAGTCATGCACGAATACACTTCAAGGTATTCCCAAGCTTTTTCCCAGCTAACCACTGATAAACACTGACCCCTGGAATCCAGTCAGGCATGAGGTACCTGTTATGTATTGGTGTACAACTTACACCGGGATTCTACTTGACAAGTCAAAACGAGTGTGTGTCATTTGTAGAATGATTACAAATTGATTACAAAATGGCACCCGGCTGCTTTGAACGCGTTTTGCACTCTACAATTGACACTTTAAGAGACGGTGGTCTTCATGGCTGGATGGCTGTTTTAGGTTCGTTTACATCCAAGATGGCGTGGGTTGTTTTAATGAAGGGCCTGGGTATGATGTTACCCACCCTACAAGAACAGTTCGTCACTTCGACTTGGTTAATTGGCTGGATGGTTGCTATTGTGAATGCGGGTGGACAATTCTCGGGTAAGTTTGATACACGCATATTAGGGCTACGGCATTTCTAGAAAGGATAACAAAAAAAAATCTTTGTTCTCTTCGCTTTGTTTAGACAAAGTTTCTTTGTGGCATAGCAGTACTCTCAAAGAAAAATGATTCCGGTAATTCCTACAAAATAATTTGGTGCGGTTGGCGTAGGGAAACTTATTCCCCTTCGTCTCAAGCGGAATTATGCCTCAGTGTGTTTTGGCTGAGGAGACCAAAGAGTTTTTGAAATTACTTCCTTGTCGGGCCAAATTAAACAGAATGCTTTATTTCCGAAATTAATGCGTGGTTAACGGACAAGATCCAACCAAAACAGTGATACTTGTGACGTCACAAAACTATATCTTCCTCAATTAGGACAAAGCGGCTGTTACTATACCACCCTACCACGCCCATTAAGCGTATACATAAAAATATAAAAAAAACAGTCTGTCCCAGATTGTTGCAAGACATCAAACAAGGCCTTCTACAAAGACAAGATGGCTTAACTTATCTCAGAGGGTTAGATCTGGGTATCCCTGTATGGTCTACACAATCATGCCATAATAAATACATAAGACGATGACTAGAACAGGTTAGTCGAAACGTTGAGACCAATTAAAAAACTCACTCCGCGGCAGTGAAGTTATCCGAGAAGTCCTCTCGATCCACTAAGCGAAAGTAGTAGTAACCCCGGCCGATTACCTCCCCAAAGCTACACAACTCTAGGAGCTGACCCCACTTCTAAGATATGTGGAATGGTCCAGTCTACGATATCTAGGACTTAGACTACCCCCAGGGTATGTTAACTTGTGAACAAATACAATAAATATCTTCTGGTGCCTGAAGGTACCAGCCTCTCACATGGAAGTGTACAGCTACAATGGAGTGCTTTAAAATAGCCAGATGCATTGGAGACTGATCTCTAACCCATCACGAAAATCATAATTAGCCTATTATTGTTTCATTTAGACAATCAAATTAGAAACCAGCGACCGTCCCATCCCTTGTTGAGCTAAGCCAGTACTGTTCTGTCTTGAACATTTGTTGGCCATGTTTTGAAAACTTAAAAAAAAACTCACCATGTATTAAAACTTGCAAATAATTTGACAATGCTCAGAATAGTCTACCGTAAATTTACCCGCTAATTCTGCTGCCCCACTTGTTTTCATGTCTCCTCATAAGAAGTTATTATGTTTCTAGTTTAACTCAGTTTTTCTGATGACTAATTTTCTTTTTCCTAAAAGGCATCCTAGCAACGCCACTAAAAGAGAGATTTGGCGCCAGGACTGTGTTGACAGTGTGTGGATTAGTTGCTGGTATCTCCATGATAACTGCGTCATTTCTATCCAGTTTATACGTCATAACCATCGTCCTTACCGTATTAACAGGTAATTACATTACTGTTTGATCATTACTTCAACAGATAAATAGTTGAATTTGCAAAGTTTGGGGGAGGTTTTACGAATACGAATAAAAACTAGAAATTGAATGTTTGTTGAATTACAAACATACTGTGTTCGGGTTTTCAATGAAAGTTTCTATGACAACGACGTGATGACGTATGAAACATTGCTTGGAAAAACCCATTACGGCGTTATGTTTTCATAATGCAATGGAACGTCGTAGGGCGTTGGTCTTTCGTAAGAATTTCAGTGAGTTCAATGTAACATTTCCTTTCACGTATAGATTACATCATCTTATGTAATTCAGTAGCTTTTTTATTTTAAAATTCATACATCGGGTATACTATTTGTATCGTTACAGTATCATGCGATCTTTTTTGCAGTTTAAACTGTCTAATTAACATTAAATCACCAAAATTAATGGGTCGTTGAAATGACATACATGTATATATTTTTTATTTGAATATTCCTGTTCAATTATGTGTATTAGTGAAATGACTGTGTTTTTCTACTTTTATTTGTGGCACGTGGTTGTTAAAATTGTGTTTTTCTACTCAGGATCAGCTATTGGTATCTCCTACGTGATAACAAAGCATCTCATCGGATGCAGTTTTAGTAAATCTATCACAACGGCCTACGGCGTGGCGTCCATCGGAAGCTCCCTCGTCTACGCAACCGCTGTGCCCTTGGTACAGCTTTTCCTAGATACCTATGGCTGGAGAGGAACAATGCTACTACTTGGAGCCATACTCTTACATCTCGCTGTCTGTGGAGCTCTGATAAAACCACCTGCTGCTAGTGGGAGTCAAGATGGTTATGAGGCAGCTCACACGGACGAGGAGCAAGAGACCAGGGACGACAACGTGGTACCAAGCAACCGCTTTGGCTGTTCTTGTTTTACCACAGTCTCCTCGTTTGCAAGGGAAACATTCCGGCTTGGGTTATTCTCATCCATATCCTTCTGGCTTGTTGTATTTGTGTTCAGCATTTGGGAAATAACGTATTCTGCTTGGTTAATATACTATGTGCAGTACTCTACCGTGTATAAAGGATTCACACTAGAAGACGCATCACATTTTATTGTCGCTTTTGGAATAGGGAGAACACTAACTTGCGTTGCGATTGGTCCGTTGGTTCAAAACGTACAGGTTGTCAGCAATTACACGTGGCTTGCTATAGCTCTACTTATACTTGCCATTTATTATGCTGTCGATCCATGGTTAACGTCTTATTGGCTGATTATTGTGAATACTTTCGTGTTTGGAAACGCGGACTCAATGACTTCGATACTCCTAGATGTTGTCATTAGGGAGATATTCGGCAAAGAACAGATGGGGCATGTACTTGGATGGATGGGACTTGTGTCTGGTTTGACATCACTCCTGCTGTTATATTTTCCAGGTGAGTTCATATGCCTCGTCTGCAGCGATAACATTAACGATACTTTACATTAAACACAACTTTCGAATTTCAAATTATAATGACAACCATCTCTAAACTTCATATTGAAAATCAAAGTCAAGAGGAGCAGTCAAACTGTTGTTGCAGACAGAATATCGATTCCAACTGGTTTTCAAAATACTGAGATAATACTGAGAATACTACCACGACTTTGGTTTGTTAAACTTTACTCTGTGCAATTCACTTCAAACTTGTAAATCAGTGATGAGTTTGGAAACTTAACCGCTACTTGACGAATAATAACAATGGGTCCAATGTATTTCTCATTCATTCAGTTTTACTAGGTAACTTGTACCTCAGATTACAAGCAAAATTCACTCCACTGTTAATGAGAAAGATCTTTCATGACATACTCTGACTATGGGCAAAATCAACCAAAGTTTGAGTCCGAGTGATGAGTCGTAAAGGTCGAGAGTCCCAGTCCGAGTCATGAGTCATAAAAGTTGAGAGTCCCAGTCTGAGTCAAGAGTTACTTGAATTATTTAAAGTGAGAAAACTATAATATATGAAAGCGCAGTAAGTTTGCTTTTTGACCTCAAGTTTCAATGAACCAAATAGGTATTTTCTTCCAATAATAAGGTTGAAAGGGTGTTTTTGGCTTTCTCTAGTATTATTTTTGAATCTATAAGGGTCTTACGTTATGTTTTTCTTTTTATGCCCACCAGGATTGATTTATGACACTATTGGTGACTACACTGTGGCTTTCAGTCTAATGGCTGGTGTACAATTACTGGCTGTTGTTGCTGTACTGTGGTTATACTGGAGGCAGAAACGCCATCGCAGTTCATCTGAGTCATCACAATGAAGAACATCTCTCTGTTTAATCAGGACCGGGGCGGCAAAGTGTCGCCAGTGCCAACTTTGTCAACATCTTAAAACATTATACGACGTCACAATAATGGGTCTGAACATTTTCGTACAGAATTTCTTTTTAGTTTATTCCTGAATTGTGAAGATATTCAATAAAAACGGCCATGAATGTGACTTTTTGACTGACGCAAACACTCCTCTTTGGAATGTACAGTCCCAAATGTTGTTGATATCCAATGACGTCATGTTTCAAATTTCGCTCTAAAAGAGTACAATGGATATTAACAGCATTTTAACGTGAAGTTCGACTTTTAAATGTTTTACACTTTCATAGGACTCTGTCTGTCGGGAAATGAGTGCATCATAATCTTCAAGACAGATAAGGATACAATAAAGTCATACAGTTATTACGAAAATTGTTCTAAAACTTATTACGAACGTTTGTGTATCGTTCACGTTCATGTGTAATGTTTGTGTGTCATTCATGTTCACAGGCGCGTACGCAGGGGGGGGGGGGTGTTTTGGCTGTTAAACACCCCCCCCTTTGCCCTGTAAAAATGGGGATGGAAAAGAGAGTACCAAAGTACAGAAAAGGAGAAAGAGATATTTTTTTATTACCGCTCAACAAATTAAAAAGAAAAAAAAACATAACAAATAACAAATATGAAACGGGGGGATTTCGACATATAGGCCCTTCCGCCCCTGTCCACTCCGCGCTTACACGTATTATGTACGTGGCGTGAGCAAAATCGCAACGCGGCAGAGCGCGTTTGAAGACATAAAATGTGAACTCTACCACGTCCGCAGTACAAAGCAGTGTGAAATATGAAGGTGGCGCGGCTCGCACCGGTGGCGCAGATCTCCAAATCTCCATCTCCGTAGTTGATTGCAGCATTGCAGCCGCCTTTCTACTAAACCCGCTTTATTCCTATTGTCCGGTAGCAGGTATGTATTCACCAAGTAATAAGATTAACCCTTTTAGTGCACTGACTGAATGCAGTATTAAATTAATCCAGGAATGGAATTACACCACAGGGGATGGCGAGACAAGCAAGGGCGTCGATTGGTGGGGGACCGGGGGGGGGGGGGACGTCCCCCAACTTTTTAGAGTGGGTTATCAAATGTCCCCCCCCCCCCACTGTTTGACCCCCCCCCCAAAAAAATATATATATAATAAAAATAATAAAATAATAAAGTAAAGTAAAGTAAAATAAAATAAAATAAATAGAACAGAACAGAACAGAACAGAACAGAACAGAACAGAACAGAACAGAACAGAACAGAACAGAATAAAAAAAATTAAAAATAAATAAAAAAAAATTTTTTTTAAATATTAAAAAATGGATATAAAATGCTAAATAAAAGTAACAGTATACAGCATAAAATAAAATAAAATAAAATAAAATAAAATAAAATAAAATAAAATAAAATAAAATAAAATAAAATAAAATAAAATAAAATAAAATAAAATAAAATAAAATAAAATAAAGTAAAGTAAAGTAAAGTAAAGTAAAGTAAAGTAAAGTAAAGTAAAGTAAAGTAAAGTAAAGTAAAGTAAAGTAAAGTAAAGTAAAGTAAAGTAAAGTAAAGTAAAGTAAAGTAAAGTAAAGTAAAGTAAAGTAAAGTAAAGTAAAGTAAAGTAAAGTAAAGTAAAGTAAAGTAAAGTAAAGTAAAGTAAAGTAAAGTAAAGTAAAGTAAAGTAAAGTAAAGTAAAGTAAAGTAAAGTAAAGTAAAGTAAAGTAAAGTAAAGTAAAGTAAAGTAAAGTAAAGTAAAGTAAAGTAAAGTAAAGTAAAGTAAAAGTAAAGTAAAGTAAAGTAAAGTAAAGTAAAGTAAAGTAAAGTAAAGTAAAGTAAAAGTAAAAGTAAAAGTAAAAGTAAAAGTAAAAGTAAAAGTAAAAGTAAAGTAAAGTAAAGTAAAGTAAAGTAAAGTAAAGTAAAGTAAAGTAAAGTAAAGTAAAGTAAAGTAAAGTAAAGTAAAGTAAAGTAAAGTAAAGTAAAGTAAAGTAAAGTAAAGTAAAGTAAAGTAAAGTAAAGTAAAGTAAAGTAAAGTAAAGTAAAGTAAAGTAAAGTAAAGTAAAGTAAAGTAAAGTAAAGTAAAGTAAAGTAAAGTAAAGTAAAGTAAAGTAAAGTAAAGTAAAGTAAAGTAAAGTAAAGTAAAGTAAAGTAAAGTAAAGTAAAGTAAAGTAAAGTAAAGTAAAGTAAAGTAAAGTAAAGTAAAGTAAAGTAAAGTAAAGTAAAGTAAAGTAAAGTAAAGTAAATAGAACAGAACAGAACAGAACAGAACAGAACAGAACAGAACAGAATAAAATAACAGAACAGAACAGAATAAAATTAAAAAAAAAATGAAAAAAAAAATAAATAATTAAAAAAAAAATGGATATAAAATTCTAAATAAAAGTAACAATATACAGCATTTCGGGGAAAGTAAACGTGAGTGTTTTCGGGTTTTTCATACATTTTTCTTCAAAGAACTGATAACGTTCGAATGGTAATGGGTGAAATGATTTTTGTGTTTATTAAACATTGCCCTTTCGACGGCGCATACAAAGATGGACCACGCGCACGATGCTATTTGGGCCTATTTCCGGCCAAGCTTGTTTCCCGCCCTAATCAATGCAGAAAATTGGCGAGTTTTGTTCCAGACATGAACGCGCCCGTTATACATTTTCTGTCTGTATCATGGCATACGAGAACGACCTGCAGAGCAATTTTTTTTTTGAGAGGGAGTGAAAACTTACAGGTATGCTTTTTGTTTCTCTGAATGTTTTTCGTCCCCAACGGCGTAGCGACAGGGGGTGTGGAGGTGACACCCCAATTATTTGTCCTAAGTAAGCATTTAGAGCCACAAGTCGGCAAATTGAACACCAAACGTACCCGAGTAAGGGCTCGGACTGAACACAAATCCATTCGGCAAGCCTAGAGATTTCCCGACTGGATTTGGCGACTGAAAATTTTAGTTTCATCCTTGTAGTGTGAGAAGTCAAACTTTGAATTAACAAATTAATATTCTCGGCAACGTGCAGATATCTAAGCTCTTAAAACACTAAAACCCGTAGAGCGTCGGGAGGCTTCGCCCCCGGACCCACATAAGAAGTGATGCCCATATAAACTCCAACAGTAGGGGATTTGTCCTGAATCCTAAGTATTCTAAGTTTGAATTTCAAAATTAAACGTCTATTTTCGGCAACTTGGCGGTCATCCTCAGCCCTGCAAACATTTAAAAACGTAGAGCGTCCGGAGGCTTCGCCCCCTGGACCCCCACTAGAAATTATGTCTATTCACTCAAACAGGGGATTCGCAAAAAAATTACAGTTTTCAAAGCTTGCATTTCGAATATGAGTCGTCTAATGTTAGGTATCCGAGGGCCATTTCAAACCTTCGAATAACTGAAAAACCTCATGAGCGCTCGGGGGCTAGGCTATGCCCCAAACCCCTCCATGTTGGTGAGTACCGTGTCATTGTGCTTTTACTTTCATTTGATGTCAGTCGGCAAATTTAGGCTTCCACTCCCCCCCCCCCCGAAAGAAAGTGCCTTCGCTGGGCCGCTGTTCGTCCCCCCACTTTTCGGTAGCGATCGACGCCCTTGGAGACAAGTTTCTATTATACACATATGGACTGGCAATGAGGGAAATAGTGCACGTTTATGCACCTCGAGGGCCTGTGAGTGACCAGGAGAGGGTCCTATTTCCCGAGGCCGAAGGCCGAGGGAAA
Organism: Marthasterias glacialis; assembly: GCA_911728455.2. Lineage (NCBI taxonomy): Eukaryota > Metazoa > Echinodermata > Asteroidea > Forcipulatida > Asteriidae > Marthasterias > Marthasterias glacialis. Next base: position 29,501,929 of record OU452220.1, on the reverse strand, counting down.
TAGGACCGTCTTCTGGTCACTCACAGGCCCAAGGGGTGCATAGACGTGCACTATTTCCCGAATAATGCCAGTCCATAATATGTGTTTTATAACACACCTCAGTTTAAAATGTCATATGAAAAAAAAATTTCAGGACGCACAGTTTTACAACGGTAAACTGTTATGAGCATTGTAAACCTTTTGAGGGCGCTGTTTACCAGTCAATAGTTTTGGGGGTTTTGAAACTATTTCCCGCTTTGCAAACTATTTCCCCCAAGTGAAGCGCGTGCGTTGCGTTGACGCGCGTCAAGTTCACGGTGGTGCAGATTTCATGCAATAGGCTGTATTAGTTCACCCCACGTGACCGTGTTTCAGCCAATCAGGATAAAGAACCAGGGAGAGGTGTGTTATAATATACACATATGGACTGGCAATGAGGACAATAGTGCACGTCTATGCACCCCGAGGGCCTGTGAGTGACCAGGAGAGGGTCCTATTTCCCGAGGCCGAAGGCCGAGGGAAATAGGACCGTCTTCTGGTCACTCACAGGCCCAAGGGGTGCATAGACGTGCACTATTGTCCGAATAATGCCGGTCCATATGTGTTTTATAACACACCTCAGTCTAAAATGTCATGTGAAAAAAAACTATTTTCAGGACGCACAGTTTTACAACGGTAAACTGTTATGAGCATTGTAAACCTTTTGAGGGCGCTGTTTACCAGTCAATAGTTTTGGGGTTTTTGAAACTATTTCCCGCTTTGCAAACTATTTCCCCCAAATGAAGCGCGTGCGGTGCGTTGACGCGCGTCAAGTTCACGGTGGTGCAGATTTCATGCAATAGGCTATATTAGTTCACCCCACGTGACCGTGTTTCAGCCAATCAGGATAAAGAACCAGTGAGAGGTGTGTTATAATTCTATTTATTGTCTGTTAACTCAACACAGAGAGTGAAAAGTTTGACCTTCATAGAAGTTGTGTGAAGCAGTCGTGTCATTATTTTGTTCGTGTGTGTGCAGCGCGCGCGGTGGACGCGCGACACACTACGGAATGAGACCCATTTTTTGTAATGAACAAAATAATTTGCAATCAATTTCTTGTCGTTGTCATTTCGTTTGTTGCTGTAGGCCCCGAATTGTTTTTATAATTGGTTACCTCTTTTGTTTACTGTTTATGTTTGACAGTGTGATATATTATATGCTATACTGCCGGGATTTTTTTGGCAAGCGGCCAGCTGCACCGTCATGATATGACCGTGCATGTGCGAGACTTCAACTAAAATATTTGACAAACAATTCACGAAAGGTTTTGTTACTCTTTTGGGTTAGTTTAGATAGCTTCCACGGGACAAATCCCATGCTATAACGATACACGAAGGCCTAATAATTACAGATTGAATTATTCTATTCGATCTGCACAAGAAGTGCCCCCCAAAAATATATTTTTATATATAATCCACGTAAAAAGCTGTATCCATTCGTTGTGTATCCCCGCTACTGCCGTTTACCAGGTTGTTTGCATCTTAACCGGGGTAGTGATCCCTGGCTTATCGGCAGCACGGTTCGGCTTCTGACTGGTCCCCCCGAGCAAAGTAGATTTGGTATTGCACATAGGACCGCCCACCAACAATAAGGGCTGGTTAGCTCAGTTGGTAGAGCGCTCGTACGGTATTCGAGAGGTCGCGGGTACAGCCAAATTTTCTTTGCTCACCCTATTTATTTATATATATTTATTTATATATTTATATATATATATATATTATTTTGTTAATAGTAATTTAGTTTTTTATAATGTATCACTGACTGTTACATTCCATTAACATAAACAATAATATGTGCAGTTGAACGCCCTCAGTGAATTAGCATATTATTTGGTTTCTCCACGTTACGTCATAAGGAATGTGTTTGCGGGGTTTAGGTGGCGTGAGCTCACTTCACGTTGGTTCACACCACAGGCAAGACGTTTATATATATAAAATAGAATTCTGGTCAACTCGTACCTTCACCGACTCGTACCTTCGCCGACTCGTACCTTGGGCAACTCGTACCTTCAGTTAAGTCAACTCGTACCTTCAGTATGCCCGTTCTTCTGCAGATCCTTCCACTTCAACGACCGCAGCTTCAATGAGTGCGTGGCCTGTTTTGTGTGCATGTATTTTGCGGTCCAATATTCCAACAAGCAGTTGTAATTAAAACAAATTGTTTGTATGTGATATTTGCAATTTTGCACATTTGTTTGTTAATCATGTTTTGTTTTTTTTTGTTTTTTTTTTGTTTTTTTTTTTTGGGGGGGTGAACTTTTCGTAATTATTTTATTTAATCGTCTGCTAGTTCTGAATTTTTTTCGTGACTAATATATTGCTATTTTTAAATTGTTGCCTACTTCCTTCTTGGACTATCATTTGTATTTTCTAAACCTCAATGATGTTTCGAAATAATTGACTAAACTGGAAATAAATAATAATGTTTATTGCGTTTTCTTTTGTTTCCTATTTCTTCTTTCTAATATTATTTTTATTTTAAATAAAGTGACAGCACATGTTTATTAATCTCTCTTGAAGATGTGGTGGCCCTGATAAGGGCCGTTTGGTTTAGGTTTATCTGGACCCAGCTAGACTGGCCCAGTGAGATGGCTGCAAGTGGACAGCAGCCCGGAAGTAGTCATTTCTCCATTGCAGTAGTTGTCCCAGGTCTTGAAGACCATCCCCTGCAGTTTCCGGTACTTCCTCCTTTGGTAACGGCACAGCTTCTGTTCTTTCACCAATCTCATCTGGACGGACACCAGACAGGACTCCTCGAACAGAAGCTGCACCAGTTTGTACATGTGGAGACCATGCCGACCAGACTTCCAGTTAATGCGGCGGTGCCATCCCTCCACGTCGTTGTTTGTGCGTATGCTACGCATGAACACGGACCAGTTCTCGGGGCTCCACTTGGTGTTGGTGATCCATGTTTCTTGGATGTAGCGGCAAAGTGCCACTAACACCTGCTGGTTTGCTCTCCCTTTCAACACATCGAAAGTCTCTGCAATGTGCTCAGAAGGAAGGAAGGGGAGTGCCATCAGCTTCTTGATGTACTCTCTCACCGCCGCATCATTCTGGAAGGGTACAGCCAGACCAAGGTCTTGACAGTGCCGCCAAATCGCCTGTGTCCAATGGAATAGACACCCCTTGATTTGACCCCTGCTTGCTGCTCGGTGAAAAACAGGAGGTGTCGGGCATCCCCCAACATGTATGTCACTCTGGAGGAACCCATCCGGAATCGCATCTGAGGGTACGACTTGGCGAAGGTACGAGTCGGCGAAGGTACGAGTTGTACGAGTTGACCTGTTAGCATAAAATATAGGCATGTGCATGTTGTGTAGTTGTACAACCCACACCGGAATTGTACTTGACGAGATACATCATTTGTAGAGTGAAGACAAATTCACCCTAAAATGGCACCCAGCTGCTTTGAACGCGTTTTGCACTCTATAATTGATACTTTACGAGATGGTGGTCTTCATGGCTGGATGGCTGTTTTAGGTTTATTTACAGCCGATACAGCGTGGGCTGTTCTACTAAAAGGCCTTGGTATGATGTTACCCACCCTACAAGAACAGTTTGTCACCTCGACTTGGTTAATTGGCTGGATGGTTGCTATTGTAAATGCGAGTGCACAATTCTCAGGTAAGTTATAAAAGCTTATCAGTGAGCTTTTATTATTACTTGTTTTCTAACCAGAAACACTTTAAAAAAATGCGAAAGTTTTAGCAATCGGAACGACTGGTATGCTAATGAACTACAGGGGATTTCTGCCCCCAGCAATTTGAGTATTTCTTGTGTGTCTTATACGTTTTCTGGAGAAGAAGTATATAGTATTTAAACCTTAATATTTTGGGGAAACATTTTGACTTTTTATGCACGTCATAAGTTGAATACCCCAGTGTTTTGGCGAACGAGAACATAAACATTTTTAGAAATTACATTCACGTCGGGCCAATCTTAGAAAAACAGACACATGAAGACCATTGATGCCCTTTTTCAGAATCATTTTCTGTATGCAAACGAAATGCTTTAATTCTGAAATTGTTGTGAGGTTAGCGGAACAGTGCCGTAACTAATTTTACGGCACAAGGTGTGCACCATTTTTCTTAGGGAGCACTTTTGGACAATTAAAACTAGTTTCCGTTTGTATTTTTCCTAAACAAGCCCCTTTTCGGCGCTCTTCTGACGTGTTGATACAAAATACATTCTGCGTGTAAATAATTTTTAAAATAGTTTTAAAAAACATTGAAATTTTGGAAGCGTCCACGCTCTGACGCATACAGGCCCTTTCAAATGTAAACGGATAATTGTTATCCGACGATTTACTCTTATATTTTCCCTTTCTGTATCTCAACATTGACTACTAATGTTAAAGGGGATCTTTTTTTCAAATTACATGTATATTACTTATTTTCCTCCTTGCGATGGTGGTTTTTAAAGCTGTAGAGGACCTTCTAAGGCCAAACAAAATAAATGTTGTGTTTACGGTAACGGCCCGAAAAAATTCCAGGTAGGTAGGTAGGAAAATAATTTTATTTTGTAATTTTATTTTTATTTTTAAGTTCTTGAATTTCGAGTTATTTGTTAGTATTTTAAACCCGTTACCATTATACTAACCTTGTTCGACTCATCAAGTTTAAATAAACCCTCATGTTGGAAAGTGGTAAAATATAAAAGTTTATAAGTTGTTTAGAAAAAAACATAACATAGGTCAAGTTGCAAGCGCTTTAGAAGTTACAAGGAAACTTTTTTATCTTACCATTAAATCAGGGCCATGTTTTAAATGCTGACATCAGTTTTACCAACTTTCAATTTGAGGTGTGGTTATTTTGTTCACATTTTTCATTCCATTGTTGTACACTTACTTGCACTTTACCCAGACTGACGAACCTCCGGGTTGCTGGGTGAAAATGATGTCACTCAGTAGGCTCAGTGGTGCAAGGTGTACCATAACATTAACAACAGAGCCGAAACTCACAACTCACATTTTCCCCAAAATAATATAGCAAAATGAATAAACACTTTTGAGGGTCAAACTTATTTTGAATGTCAACCTGATCTGATCTGAATGTGTGTTGTGAGTCTCTGGGTAGTTTAAATATACTTCAAAACAACTCAAGAGCTTCCCGATGGCCAGTTCAACTAGTGTCTGATGGGTAATCATACTCCGAACAAACAAATCACTAATCACTAAGTTTGATAAATTTGATGTTGGGAAACACATCTACAATGCTGTATAACGTGCTGGTAAGTTCGACATCGTGCCAGTCTCCACATTGGGACGTCGAACATTGAGCACAAACGTGATAAAAGTTTGACCCATGGTGATCTTCGAAAATATTGAGAAATGTCTTGCTGACATCGATGTTTACTAGCTTCAACTTGGCTGGCTGATGGAGGCACTTTTCTGTTTTCAAGCTAAACAATTTGTTTATGTTACCGCACGAAGAACTGCCTGACGTCGACGCCATGTTTTGATGCAGTTTTCATTCGCAGTCCGTCCGTAAAGTGTAAAACGTGTTGTAAACGTACGCGGCCGGTCACCCACGTGCTGTACACCACTGACAGCTACACCATGTTTTGTTGTAGTGTCCAATATGCGGCCGGCTGCCAGGGGCCCAATTTCGTTTCGTGCTGTACCACTGACAGCTAGCTGTACTGTACTGTTGTACCGTGTTTTGTTGTGGTGTCCAATATGCGGCCGGCTGCCAGGGGCCCAATTTCGTTTTGTGTGACATTGGATCGCCCCGAAGTACGCTGTGAACACAGCGGGTGCGTCGGGGGCCGGGCATTGGGCGGCGCGTGCACCTTTCACAGAAAAAATTGTGGCAGTACAGTAAGCTAGGCTAGCCGTGGGCCGGGTGCACAAGTTTTGGTATTGCCATGATTTTCGCAAAAATGCATTATTACACTGGTAAGTCGTAATAAACAGTTTTAAAGTGAGGCAACATGTTAAAATTCTCATTTTAAATTTTACCAACTCACAAAATATTTAGAAAAATGTTTTGAGGTCGGCAATTCGGCCGCAAAAAATTCAGGTCGGTCGGGTTACCGTAAACACAACATTTATTTTGTTTGGCCTAACCTTTCTCGCTCGGGTGCCCGATCTGCTCGAATGGTGCCAGCGTATCAAAATAAAGCATACACCCACAAATTCGACACTGAGAATTATTGTAAAGGTGAGGAACAAAAATCATCATCGAAATGTACTTTTGTGTTCAATTTAAAGGTTCAGTAAAAGTCTTTTGGGAGCATCTAAATGGGTTTGTGCACCACTGCCGTTGTTGAAGGTGGCGTAGAATTATACGCAGTCTCGATCATAGCAGCTTCCCGACTGGAAGTCTTTGCGTCCGTCTTTCACTTTTAAAACCAGATAAACAGTATGCTTCCTCCCAGTTATTGGTGACCTTACAAACGTTCAATGTTTTCCCTACATTGGAAGTCTTGGAGGCGTGAAGTAATTACGTAATGAAGAGCATTTTCCTAACATTTCAGTTTGATGCCCAGTATTTGTTTGACATGTTTGAGACCTTGTGTGGCATCAGTCGGTGACGTTTCAGTTTCGGGAGAAATACACATGCCATAAACATTTAAACGAAGCAAGGACATAAGTAAATACGAATAGTCAAAATAGCCAAATAATTTGTAATTTTGGAAGCGTCCACGCTCTGACGCATACAGGCCCTTTCAAATGTAAACGGAGATGTTATGGTACCAACAAGGAAACCTTCATGGTGCCATTGTGACATTGTATTCATTGGGCTTTGATATATTCTTTCATTATACTTGCATGCCGTGATGGTTTATTTTCAGCCAACGTGGTGCCCACAAAATGGTTGCGTAACAAAGTTATTCTTTCTTTCTGGCTACGGCTATCAAAAGAATTTCTATTGAAATGTGTCCTTCATGTTAAGCAAGTGTTGGAGGGAATGGATCCCTAATTCGCCACGATTGATGTAACATCAGATAAGACTATGATCAAACGAAGTTTAGGGATATTACCCTAAATGCTTACCATATATTACTTTGAAGGAAGAGGCTTACCGGTCTTCTGCTAAGGCACTGGCGTTTCTCATGCAAGTCACTTCATGTAAAATTGCTTAGAAATAAAGTCACTTATCCTATGAACTGTGCTCGTCGTGAGTTTTAAACAAATTTTGTGGACACAAATAGTCACGATCAAATTAGATTTTAACCTTGAAAAGCCTGCCGTTCTACCCATAGGGTTTTCATTTGAAGGTATTACATGGGTATACAAGCTATACCGTTATTTCTAAGTAACAACAAAACTTTGTACGAAAAACATGTTTTCGTCATCGTGAATTGCGTTAATTCAAAGTTTATTATTAAAACAAAAATCATAATTCCTGAGTCAAACGTTCTTTGTGCCATGTTGTAGATTACAGCACTTCTGACATGCTGTTGATAAGTATGAAGCCAGTTTGACATTACCTTCCGGTCCGAACAGGAAGCTCAAAACTTAACAAGATCATATAATTATCCTTAACGGAATGTCGTAGTGTCATATTTGTTTGCCATTTTGTAGCTTACAGCATATGTGAGATTTTTTAAAGTATGATTCCACTCTGACCTTTCTTTCCGGTCCAAAAAGGAGGCTCTAACCTTTTAAAAAATTGTTATTGTGAAATCACAATTTTATTAGCAATTCATATTGATTCATACATTTACTCATTAAATTCTGAAGAATGATCTTTAGCGTTTCGTAAAATTAACTACAGGTCTACCTCAATTTGTTAGGGTTACGTCAAGGGTCGTATAATCAGAGTAAAACAATACCGGAACAGCTTTGTGCCTGTCCTCGGGACAGACACCTAATGTCTAGTTTGTTTTGTTTCTTTTCCTTTCTAAACTAAATTTCGCGTTTTACAATATTTCTCTTTCATAAAAGGCATCCTAGCAACGCCGCTAAAAGAGAGATTTGGCGCGAGGACTGTGTTGACAGTGAGTGGATTGGTTACCGGTGTCTCCATGATAACTGCGTCATTTCTATCCAGTTTATACGCCATTACCATCGTCCTTACCGTATTAACAGGTAATGACAAACTTAGTTTTACAAACAGTCTAAATGGGCTGTGTCGTCATGATCACAGCGAGTCTGTGGCTAGATTGATTTATGACCGCTCAACCAGTTATTGCACGCACACGCGCGCGAGTAGCGGACACATCACAGAATAATAAAGACGGCGCCATTTGCGATGTGATGGTCAACGCTGGCGCGTGCAGTAACTGGGTGAGAGTTCATGTTTCTGTGCCAAGAAACAGGCAGACTACAATCATGACAATACAACCCGTTTAATAATAATATATGAACAAGACTTTATTTTGCTATTACGACTACGAACAATAACAAACCAATACTGGCACAAAATTAGCTAAACACAACACAATATTGGATGCACGTTTGTTACGCACCATTATGTCCGACCCTGATGTCTGACACGGCTTGTCGACCGTGATGGGTGAAACATAAGGCTCCTTGTCGGACGTAATATGTGGACCGGTAACACAATTACGGCCAGATTGAAACAATTTTACTGAGTATCCAGCTATTATAGCATGGACACTATACATGTATATAGTATTTTCCCGCTGTTTTGAAAGAACCAATCAGGACATCGTGACGGAAATACCAAAGTGTAATACCAGAGTCCACTCCAGATAACTTTCATGATGGGAAAATACATCTGGACAGTAAATAATAACGTAATAGAACTGTTAGCATCGTCATAGTGATATATGATCTCTGTGGTCTGACTACTGCTCTTTCAACTAGTCTAGTTAGATCCAATAGAGCTTTCTTTCACAAAATGGACTATTCATGTTTGATTGTGTTCATTGATGATTTTACTGTAAGTTCTCTGTTCATATTATTGGCAAATGGTTTTTTTTTTTTTTTTTTCATTATTCAGGATCAGCTATTGGCATCTCATTCGTGATAACAAAGCATCTGATTGGATGCTATTTTAGTAAATCTATCGCAACGGCCTACGGCGTGGCGACCCTCGGCAGCTCCGTCGTCTTTGTAACCTTTGTGCCCTTGGTACAGCTTTTCCTAGATATCTACGGCTGGAGGGGAACAATGCTACTACTTGGAGGCATATTCTCACATCTGGCTGTCTGTGGAGCTTTGATAAAACCACCTGCTGCTAGTTGGAGTCAAGATGGTTATGAGGCAGCTTACACGGACGAGGAGCAAGAGACCAGGGACGACAAAGTGGAACCAAGCAACCGCTTTGGCTGTTCATGTTTTACCACAGTCTACTCGTTTGCTAGAGATACATTCCGGCTTGGATTATTGTCATCCATATCCTTCTGGCTTGTTGTATTTATGTTCAGCGTTTTGTTTATGACATATTCTGCTTGGATAATATACTATGTGCAGTACACTACCGTGTATAAAGGATTCACTCTGGAAGAAGCATCGCAATTCATCGTCGTTTATGGAATTGGGAGAATATTAGCTTGCGTTGTGATTGGTCCGTTGGTTCAAAAAGTGCAGGTTTTCAGCAATTACACGTGGCTTGCTATAGCTCTACTTACAGTTGCCATTTATTATGCTGTCGATCCATGGTTAACGTCTTATTGGTCGATTATTTTGAACAGTTTCGTGTTTGGAAACGCTTTTTCATCTGCTTTAATACTCACAGATGTTGTCGTTAAGGAGATAATCGGTAAAGAACAGATGGGCAATGCACTCGGATGGATTGGACTTTCGTCCGGTGCGACATTATTCCTTTTTTTATATTTTCCAGGTAAGAGTTCATATGTCTTGTTAGTTTTGGCTCAAGACGCTGTTGATCATTTGTCACCATCGCGATCTCACCGCCAAGCGCAATCTCAGTACTGCCGTGCTCACATCTAGACTGGTTCCCAGTCCCTACATCGTTTTCGTTCTGACTGAATATAGGGACCGGTAGCGGGTAATAAAATTTAGCTTATACATGGCAGATTTTTGCCGGGTTTCTGCTAATTAAAATAGCATATATGTCTACGTAATCCCATAATGCAATGCGGCCTTACACAAAACATGATGGACACAGAATCTCCCATCTTGCAGATCATGGAGGTTAAGATGTTCTAAAGTTAGCTTGAATTTTGATGTTGGAGGTTGGTTCACTATGTCCGGCTGAAGGGTTACGATGCACACGTGTGCTAGTGTCAAACGACAACATGCACACGTCACGAGCAAAGCCAACGTCATCTCTAAAACTAGAAAATTATTACTGCGCCCGCGCAATCGAGGGCCTATCAAAAGTGTCATATCGGTAGTAACTACCGGTCTCTATATACAGACAGGAGAGAACGATATAGGGACCGGGAACCAGTCTACGCTCATATCGTCCTTTTTGCAAATCAAACAACATAGGTCGCTCTTCCAAAAACCTGATTTTTGACAAGACATAGCTACTATGACCTCTCTTGAATTAGTATGCATTATTCATAAATGGTCAGAGTAAATAAGTATGCACGCGCACAAGAAGAAGCGGGAAGTTTGATATTGGCTTTGAGTAGCACACTGCTGTGTGGTGCTGGCATCCCATACAGATTTAGCTGTGTGCAGTTTTGACATTTTATCAGGCCCACACAGTCGGGCATCACTCTTAACGTCGTTTGACAAAGTGTGATTGCGCGATATCCGTCCACAATCAACAACCAAACTGGTGGATGCAGTCGTTACAACCATAGCCTAGTCATTGAAATAAAATAAGTTTTTGTCAAATATAATGTTGTTTCATCAGGGATTTTTGAGGGAAAACTGTTACAAACATTTCAAAATTCTGTCAATCAAATGCATTATTTAAGATCTTCGTCTTAAAAATGTGAAACAATACACGTTGCACGTTTTCGTTTTTAAAGACCAAAACAATCATCTGAGAGGTTAAAGTTATACGGATTTTTCGTGATGTTCTTTAGTCATCCCGACACTGTGCCCTTTGGGGCAATATAAGACAGAGTTAAACAGTGCCATTAGTCATAAGAACAAGTGAATGGAAATTCACAATGAGGAGTATGGTCAGACTGGTATTGTCCCTTTTTTTTTTTTTTTTTTACAAAACACACCTGCACCTGTACATGTCAAATGCTCAATGCTCGTTACTAATCCGAATTACTGTAATCAGTTCGAAAGGTTTAGTAATCCGTTTGCACAGTTTAGTAAATCAATCATTAGCAAAGTCATGATAGGAAGCACCGTGAGCATGCAATTCATTCCCAAAGTTGACGCAATTCCTGCAAGGATAGTTGCCTGCAACCTGCATGCCCTCTATGTGTTGGTTAATTTGTTCGGATGAAAGTAAACTGTTCAACTGGATTATGTTAACTGTTTGAATGAAAAGTTAACTGTTCAAACAGATTTCTAAAACGTACTACTACGACCGTTTGAACGGGAACCGTTCCAACATATTACGTAAACTTACCAGACTGCTTTAAACCGTTCAAACAGACTGCGTAAACCATTCAAAAGGATTACTAAAACACTCGATTTAATCTAAACCATTCTGGACAAGTACCCATGATTGGTCAGAAATGAATAACAGCGATGATGTCAACAATCATTGTGACCTCTTTCTCAGTATTCTTCGATCTACTATCGACAGTTTTTTCCCCTCTTTCTGAAAACCAAACTGCACTCCAGTGATAAGCCCAGTATGGACTGCTAGAATCACGCGTTAGGTTTGTGAGCGACAAAGGGCATTCCAAAGTGGTGAATCTGTCAACTGGGAATGTTACACCCCTATGTTCCGACAACTCAACCTATGTTCCGGCAACTCAACCTATGTTCCGACGCCCCTATGTTCCAACACCCCTATGTTCTGACAACCCAACCTATGTTCCGACGCCCCTATGTTCCGACACCCCTATGTTCCGACAACTCAACCTATGTTCCGACGCCCCTATGCTCCGACACCCCTTTGTTCCGACAACTCAACCTATGTTCCAACGCCCCTATGTTCCGAAACCCCTGTGTTCCGAAACTACTCGTATGTTCCTTCACTATACCATAATGGGAGTTGATGAGTGACCAATCCACTGTTTGTCGTCTTTCCCATACAAAACATGTCCAGATATAACTTATTTTGAGGTACTTAATGTACTTAACAAGGTGCTGAGTAATTCAGCTGGTGGGCCGGATGAGATCTGGGCCTTCTCGATTCGTTTGTTTTATGTTGAACTTGCTACCCCGTTTGCCCGCATCGTTAACTCATCTTTTGAGCAATGCAAGGTTCCATGCGAATGGAAACAAGCAGTAGTGATGTCACTGACTAAATGTGGGCCTCCAACAACTAACAAACTACGACCTATCTCACTCACAAGTCACTTTGCCAAGGTAGCTGAAGGTTTCATCGCCAAGTAGTTACTTCGAGATATCTCACCCAAGCTGGACTTAAAACAAGCAAAGTGACTTGTGAGTGAAATTGTGAGTGAGTTGTTGGAGTGGTACATCTTGGCAGTGACATCACGATTACTTGGCAATCGACGAGGTATCTCAACTACCTGTGAACTTACTTCTTCCCATTTACTGTAATGCCGATTAAACTGAATCTACATCTACTGTTGTTTTTATTGCATTTACAATTGCTTTCGATGGAATTGATCATAAAATAGCAATAAAAAACTTATTTAACCTTGTTTGTACATTTTGATCTTGTATCTTTAGGTCGTTTTTAATGTTTTGTTTTTATATGTACATGTATTTCTCCTTTTCCTTTTTACTGTTTTTTTTTTATTTTAATTCATGAGCAATTCAGCTTTGGGCTGTGATTCATGTTGTTTTAGTTAAACCATCATGAAGTGAAATGAAAACGTTTTTACTTGAAATTAAGTTGTTGTTTGTTTTTGTGCCCACCAGGATTGATTTATGACACTATTGGTGACTACACCATGGCTTTCAGTCTAATGGCTGGTGTACAATCACTGGCTGTTGTTGCTGTACTGTGGTTATACTGGAGGCAGAAACGCCATCGCAGTTCATCTGAGTCATCACAATGAAGAACATCTCTCTGTTAAAGACGCAGGCTCGTCTTCATTACCCGACGGCCGTTTCATGGCACGAAAGATCATGTACATGATGTTTGGGCCTGTGTCTTTGACTATACCAGGACCAGGATGTCAAATTGGACCGCTCCTACAATTATGTTCATAAATTGTTAACGGTGAAGACCGACAACCACAACGGTTTATTCAATATTATCAAGGATCATAGCAATTAAAAAAACATAAGTGGTCTACACTTAATCATGGCAACCGTATGACCTCGGTACCCATGTCTGTACGTTTCAGTGAACACTAATTATATTTACATATCTTATAAAGAAAACAATCCTTTTGATCAGTTTGTTTTAAAAATGAGTGTGAAGTAAGATTTTCCGTCTCTTCAAGGGATGTTGTCCCGCAAGGAGAAGTGTTCAAAATTCTCAAGAAACATTGCTTAATGGTTCGAATTTATTCTGCGTTTTGGATGCAAAGGCACGTTCGTCTCACAGTTAGGTATACGCACGCACCACATGTATTAAGTATGCGGCATGGAATCGGGACCGCCATACAGGGTCCACATACTGCTGCCAAGCACCGTGGACATCTTCGCTTCATGACCATTCCTGACTTCTTTCTCTAAACAAATTTATGCCTGCATAGATGCTAACTGCGTGCAGGAGGAATGCTTGCTACTTGAAAGTTGCATACAAAAGGCGTCATCATGTAGAACCCGGTGAAATGAACATTTGCGGCATAGTTTCATCAAAATCGGTCGAACACTTTGGAAAATACGGAGGGGGGGGGCACTATGTGCCCCCAGTCCCCGTACACTATCCAAAAAAGCCCGGTCCTGATAGAGTTAGGGTTGACATTAATAGCAACACAATTTGATGACTTTTCATTAATTTAAATGCCATATGCAGTGTTCTATTGAATTTATGGCAACCGGTTATTTTATAGTGGTAACCATAGTGGTAAACATTTATCTTAAACTGTATCTATATTTCCCCTACTTTTTAAATAATATAATACCCTTCTAGTGCTAATTTTGTCAACATCATAACACATCCAATGACGTCACCTTTCAAACATGTGGGTCAATCTTTAATTTTTTGTACAGAAAAGTTTTGAGTTCATTCCTGGAGTTTGATGATATTCAACAAAAAAATGCATTGAATTTGACCTTTTGACTGACGCAGAAGTTCCTCTTTGGAGTATACAACCCAAACGTGGTTGATATCCAGTGACGTCAAGTGTCAAATTTCGCTCTGAAAGAGTGTCAAATACAATGTCATTTTCAGGTCAAAGCTATGATGTCATGAATTGCACGGTGTATATACTAAACTGAGCAACGCTCGTTTTAGTCTGGTTCCCAGACCAAAAAATCTCCGACTATTTTCTGTCGATTTTAGGGTCAGGTATCACCCAAATGTCACGTGACCAAAAAAAAGGAATTCCTCCTTTTCCGAAAATATCCGAAATGCCCTGAACGCGTCGTCAACATTCGGACAGTGTCTTTGATGGTCGGACATTTCTGTTGTTGATAAAAATTCACAAATTTTGCAGACACATCCCATTATCGTTTTTTTCTTTTTCTGTTTTCCCCCAACAAATTCAATACTCTATTTGACTATATTTGTAACATTTTTACAAACTGATTATCAAAGGCTTTTTGGAAGTAAACAAAGTCCGTCATCATCCAATGACATCATCCACCGTTGGTGACCAGTAATGAATATTTATATGTTGCGTCATAATCTATGTTTAGCTTTGGATGATGCCTGACCTAAGATTTTTAAGTATTTTATCTTGAATAAATTAACGTGACAATTGGGTAAACATTCATTTTGATTTTTCTTAGAGATTGCCTGGGACTGAATTGCCTCGTAAGACATGGCCTTTAGAGCGCACGCGCGATGTGCCATGTACATAAATATTTCAAAGAATGGGGCTATTTGGACCCGCTAGACGCCATTTATTCATAAACACCCACACTAAATCCAGAAAGCAGGTACACGTATGTACATGTCTTCACTTGCACGTTTTGTTGTTTATAATGTTATAGACTAATCCGAGCAGCTCGTTCATGGGCATTTACACTACCTCAGCTATGGCCGCCGCACGCGCGCGTCAACGCACACGCACTGTGAATCCTCCATGCTGATTGGGAGCTGACGCGCAGCTATTGTCGTGTCGTGCGCGTGCGGTGTTCATAGCTGCGGTTGTGTATAACAACGACGACTCTTGTTTATGCATTGACACAAGCAATTTTTTTCCAAAGTAAAGTGATTTTTAAATGCATTGACAAATTTTTTTGATGACGTCATTATTACATGCACTTGGTCTAACCAAGTTCCAAACATGATATATATATGAAGTTATTGTAATGTTAGGAAGTTTGCATTTAGGCCAGGGGAATGATTTTGCTAGAAGGAAATAAAACAACTAGAGCTGTGTGTTCGTATGCGAATGAAACACAGAGTTGTTCAAGTTCTTTTAGCCAATTAAAAATTGTGGCTATTATAAACTAATCTTTCAAATTAGTATCTTTAATAAATAATATTAATAATAAAAGTTTGAATGGTGACGTCATTATGACATTTTTTGTACAGAAGTTATTCTTGTAGCTAGTGTACAAATTTCATGACAAACAGACCTTGCCTTTTATGTGTTTCAAAATGCATTTTCTTGAAGTCGCAGTACCGTCGCACTTTTTTTCGCGATTCGTTGCATAACTTAATGTAGAGACACGGAAAGGAGGCCAGTCCTCTAATTAAAAAGGACGAACACTTGGACTTACAATGTAGATATAGACAATTAATACACAGGATGGCAAGAATCTGTTAATAGGGTGAACTCAATACAATTTAATCCTCATCAGCTCAAGGACCATCAAGAAAACACTAGGTGTAATGACTAGCAGTAAACCAAATACATAGAAGAACACCGAGAAGAACCTAAAAGATCAAGAACCTGGAAGAACCCCCATTACCTAGAAATGTATACGTACAAGCAATAATAAGTCCATGTGCATTGGTATATGAAGACATCATAAACATCACAAACACACACGTGAGCGACACCAGCTATTTTCACAACACAAATGAATCATTTTCTCCCGTACGTTATAGATATAAAGCTCAGAAATACTCACTGGGTTCTTTGCCAAATACCCTATTGCATCCAAGGCATTAAATAACTACCCCGAACTATGCTCAGGCACAGAATGGAGAAAAATATAGACAAACTATAACATGTTTAATGTGTCTGATGCAGCCTCCAGGCAAAGTGAAAGATACGAGGTGCCGCACAACCTCTTCCAAAATTACTACGCCAATAAATACACCTACAAATACCAATCCAGGCAATGCAAAGATAATTTTGAGATGATCACTTCCTTGGCTTAATATCTTGTATGATAAATGTAATATGATAACAAATATGGAGTGTAAATTACTAGCATCAATAGTTGTTATAAACTTGAAAAACAATTAAAGGCGAGAGGGTATCGACCCCTTTCTCGCACGTTACACGCGGCAACTGTGCCACGCTCGCACTATTGGAAGTCAATAGACTGGGCAAGTCTAGGGCGTATTCAAACTTCCGGGACCACTGTGGTCCAAACAATAATATAGTGTTTTACGTGGGCGAGATTTTGTTTCGTCCGTTACTTTAGTTTACCGTGGTTTATGGCCATGGAAAATATATATGTTATTGGGAATGTAACAGTAAGTGATACATTATATGAAATTTAATTAATATTAACAAAATAACGAAGAAAACCCAAGAATAATACTGGACCTCAGGTTCCGGTTACTTGTAAAAAAAAAAAAGTTAAGAATTTTGCCTGCCTGACAACATGAAACTTATGCAACGCTTGTTTTAGTCGTGCTGTATATCATCATACGCTAAGCCTTTTCATGGCGTCTTGGAGCCGGAAGTGCAGTGTAACGTATGTTCATGTACAAGTATGTATAAAAAGATAATGTTTCTCGCGTTTCACGTGCTCACGTCCAAGAGCTACAATTTACAATGTACAATGTACACATGAACATGAATGACACACAAACATTACACATGAACGTGAACGATATACAAACGTTCGTAATAAGTTTTAGAACAATTTTCGTAATAACTGTATGACTTTATTGTATCCTTATCTGTCTTGATGATTATGATGCACTCATTTTCCGACAGACAGAGTCCTATGAAAGTGGAAAACATTTACAAGTCGAACCTCACGTTAAAATGCTGTTAATATCCATTGTACTCTTTTAGAGCGAAATTTGAAACATGACGTCATTGGATATCAACAACATTTGGGACTGTACATTCCAAAGAGGAGTGTTTGCGTCAGTCAAAAAGTCACATTCATGGCTGTTTTTATTGAATATCTTCACAATTCAGGAATAAACTAAAAAGAAATTCTGTACGAAAATGTTCAGACCCATTATTGTGACGTCGTATAATGTTTCAAGATGTTGACAAAGTTAGCACTGGCGACACTTTGCCGCCCCGGTCCTGATTAAACAGAGAGATGTTCTTCATTGTGATGACTCAGATGAACTGCGATGGCGTTTCTGCCTCCAGTATAACCACAGTACAGCTACAACAGTCAGTGATTGTACACCAGCCATTAGACTGAAAGCCACGGTGTAGTCACCAATAGTGTCATAAATCAATCCTGGTGGGCACAAAACAAAAACATAACATAAGAACCTTTGTAGACAGATTCAGGAATGATAGGCCTACTAGAGAAAGCCCGCCCCATAGGACAATAAATCAAAAATGCACTTTCAACTTTATTATAGGAAGAAAATAACTATTTGGTTCATTGAAACTTTAGATCTAGAAGCAAACTTTCAAACTGGACTCAGACTCTCGACCTTTATGACTCGTGACTCAGACTGTTACTCTCGACCTTTATGACTCGTCACTCGGACTCTTGACCTGTATGACTCGTGACTTTTGACTTTTGACTTCCCCTCGACCCTAGTGACACATGACTCAGACTTGGACTTGACTCGTGACTCGGGCTGGGACTTGACATTGAGGTCTGGGACTTTAGAAATGAAGACTCAAAAGACAACTCTGCTTTTATTATAACAAGGGTAGATTTTTGCTCACAGTCAGAGTATGTCATGAAAGATCTTTCTCATTAACAGTGGAGTGAATTTTGCTTGTAATCTGAGGCACAAGTTACCTAGTAAAACTGAATGAATGAGAAATACATTGGACCCATTGTTGTTATTCGTCAAGTAGCGGTTAAGTTTCCAAACTCATCACTGATTTACAAGTTTGAAGTGATTTCCACAGATTGGAGTTTATCAAACCAAAGTCATGCTGTATTCTCAGTATTATCTCAGTATTTTGAGAACCAGTTGGAATCGATATTCTGTCTGCAACAACAGTTCGAATGCTCCTCTTGACTCGGACTCGGACTCGACCTTTTTGACTCATGAACTCAACTTTTTATGATTGGAACTCGGACTCTTGAACTGTGTGACACTTTATGTCATCTCAATCTTTTGAGAACAAGTTGGAAGTGAAATTTTGTCTGCAACGACAGTGCGACTGCTCCTCTTGAGTTTGGTTTTAAACATGAAGTTAAGAGATGGTTGTCATTGCAATTTGAAACTCAAAAGTTGTGTTTCACTGGAAAACTTATTTGAAAGTACCCTTAATGTTAACGCTGCAGACAAGGCATATGAACTCACCTGGAAAATATAACAGAAGGAGTGATGTCAAACCAGCAACAAGTCCCAACCATCCAAGTGCTTGCCCCATCTGTTCTTTGCCGAATATATCCCTAATGAGAACATCTATGAGTATCAAAGACATTGAGTACGCGTTTCCAAACACGAAAGTATTCACAATAATCGACCAATAATAAGGTAACCATGGATCGACAGCATAATAAATGACAAGTATAAGTAGAGCTAAGGCAAGCCACGTGTAATTGCTGACAACCTGCACTTTTTGAACCAACGGACCAATCGCAACACAAGTTAGTGTTCTCCCTAATCCAAAAACGACAATAAAATGTGATGCGTCTTCTAGTGTGAATCCTTTATACACGGTAGCGTACTGCACATAGTATACTACCCAAGCAGAATATGACATTTCCCAAACGCTGAACAGAAATACAACAAGCCAGAAGGATATGGATGAGAATAACCCAAGCCGGAATGTTTCACTTGCAAATGAATAGACTGTGGTAAAACAGGAACAGCCAAAGCGGTTGTTTGGTTCCACTTTGTCGTCCCTGGTTTCGTGCTCTTCGTCCGTGTGAGCTGCCTCATAACCATCTTGACTCCCACTAGCAGCAGGTGGTTTTATCAGAGCTCCAAAGACAGCCAGATGTGAGAATATGCCTCCAAGTAGTAGCATTGTTCCCCTCCAGCCGTAGATATCTAGGAAAAGTTGTATGAAGGGCACAGCGATTACAAAGACGACAGAGCTGCCGAGGGACGCCACGCCGTAGGCCGTTGTGATAGATTTACTAAAACTGCATCCGATGAGATGCTTTGTTATCACGTTTGAGATACCGAGAGCTGAACCTGAGTAGAAAACACACAATTTTAACAACCACGTGCCACAAATAAAAGTAGAAAACTATAGTCAATTCACTAATACACGTAAATGAACAGGAATATTCAAATAAAAAATATATATACATGTATATAGCTTCAATTAGCCATTATTTTTTGTGATTTATTGTTAATTAGACAGTTAAAACTGTACTTCATCACAAAGATCGCATGATACTGTGACAATACTAATAGTACCTGTCTAGTAATTCCTTTACAACGTCTTGATTGTTTTAATTAGAACAATTTTGTTCAATCAACCGAATGCAGCCGACAAACCATATGTCCCACCTATCGTTGCTGACAAACTGTGTCGGACGTAATCGAACATAACGATGCTCAACTTAACTAGTATTCCTTCTTGTGCCATTATTGGTCTGAAGGGTGGTCGGGCTCCGCCCAAACACCTCACTAAATTGTTGTTGTTGTTGTTTTTTTCTTCTTTCAGTTTATGTTTATTGGTTAAATATCAATTTCTTATTAACCACATGTTTGATTGTCATGTAGTTTTGCGGTTTTATGCAGGCTTGCATATAACACTGATGTAAAGTATGAAATAAGTCACGTGATCCCACCGAAAATTAAGGCGCGAAACTGTTTTTGCGACTTACTTTAATCATTTTATCGGGTAAATTATTTCAAAAGCCTCGTAAATGTTAAAATCGTAAATAGTTATGTCAATAATGTTTTCACCACTGTATATTACGGTAACATTTTGACATGTTTGTGTTAGTGCATGCCATTGGCCGAAGTCATCATACGGTCGTAACCGGATGTTGAAATTTGTTATGAATGTTTCATAAATAATTGTAAGAATGTTTCGTGATTCAGTTGGTTTTAGATTGATTGTAACGTAAAAGAAAATTAATTTGTTGATTGTTAATACTCGAGAAGTTGCCGCTTCATTTGGAGTAACTCATACATCCCTACACGAGGTCAAGAATCTTTCAAATGTTTCAATAATTTAGGACCTGGCGATAGTTAGATCTGTAGTACGTAAAAGACAACGCTGAAGTGACGTCATGGTGACGTCATTAGATGTTGAATTACTTTAATTCAAGGTTCTTTTTTTTAAATCATATCCTGAACTACATCAGCTTTGTCCACGTTCTATACGCCCTATAAAAGAGCTTATCATACTTTACAAAAGTTTCAAAACACGAATCACATTTTGACCTAATCTTCCAGTCGGAACCGGAAGTTGAAGTGAAAACATTCCTGGGCATTGTTGATTCTAAATTGTTATCCATAATAGAAATTAGCAATGACGTCATTCTGACGTCGTCGTTTGTCAAATTAAACTTGATCAAAGTTTATTATTTAAAAGTTTATATCTTGAGAACCACATATGTTATGATTTGAATCTTTGCATTCTGAAAGTTTTTCTATTGAAGTGCTTAATATTATTTTGTTAGTGACCGGATGTGACCTCCGTTCCTGTTCAAACCGAAAGTTCAAATAAATATCTGGCGGCCTCAAGATAATCATGTGGCCGCTAGAAATCTCTTAATAAAGGCATTATTTTGTTCGTTCATATAACATTGAGTCCGCACAAAATGTAAAAACTCAACATATAATTGGATATATACGTGTAGCGTAACGATGGCGTCACTCAGAGTATTTATCAGTAAATACTGAATCTATAAAAAAAATATCCAAACGGTACGTCTGAATTTCTTCCAACTTAGAATACAAATAACCCATGTCAATACAAAGATATGGAAAACTTCAGATACATAGTTAATACTTTATCATGTATTTACAAGTGTGACGTAATGTTGGAGTCACCTGGTGTATTTATTTTAACGTAAAACACACTCCTGCATTACATAAAATGAGGTTGTAATCTATTCGTGAAAGGAAATGTCTTCAAAAATCATACAACTATTGCATTGAACTTACCGAAATTCTTACTATTTGTAATTCAACAAACATTCCATGTCTAGTTTTGCCTGGTATTCGAAAAATTCCCCCAATTCTTTGCAAATTTAAACCAATTTCTTTTAAATAATGATTACACAGTATTTTAATTACCTGTTAATACGGTAAGGACGATGGTAATTGCGTATAAACTAGATAGAAATGACGCAGTTATCATGGTGATACCAGCAACTAATCCACACACTGTCAACACAGTCCTGGCGCCAAATCTCTCTTTTAGCGGCGTTGCTAGGATGCCTTTTAGGAAAAAGAAGATTAGTCATCAGAAAAAACTGAGTTAAACTAGAAACAGAATAACTTCTCATGAGGAGACATTAAGACAAGTGGGGCAGCAGAATTAGTGGGTAAATTTACGGTATTCTGAGCATTGTTAAAACATTTGGAATTTTTAATACATTGTAAGATTTTAACGTTTTCAAAACATGGCCAAAAATGTTCGAGACAGAACAGTATTGGCTTAGCTCAACAAGGGATGGGACGGTCGCTGGTTTCTAGTAAAGTTTTGCAAATTTATTGTCTAAATGAAACAATAATAGGCTAATTATGATTTTCCTGATCAGATAGTCCATCAATGCATCCGGCTATTTAGAAGCACTCCATTGTAGCTGTCCACTTACTAGAACTGTCCTTACTGGCTTTATTCAGCCACTTGAAGGTCTCTGGTACAAACTCGGGAATATCTTTCACAGATTTTGAGCAAGAAAAGCCTCGATCGAATAAACTAAATGCATTAATCATCGTGTACCGTACCACCCTTTTCTATGGAGGATGTCGTGTGTGTTTACATTTTATACCCACAAGTGGTCACGTGACGCGGGTCGCGCAATCGGTCAATAAGCGTATATCGAACTTACCTGAGAACTGTCCACTCGCATCTACAATAGCAACCATCCAGCCAATTAACCAAGTCGAAGTGGCGAACTGTTCTTGTAGGGTGGGTAACATCATACCCAAGGCTTTTACTAAAGTAGCCCACGCCATCTTGGATGTAAATAAACCTAAAACAGCCATCCAGCCATGAAGACCACCGTCTTGTAAAGTATCAATTGTAGAGTGCAAAACGCGTTCAAAGCAGCCGGGTGCCATTTTAGGTGTTAGTTGTACACCAATACATAACAGGTCACTCATGCCTGACTGGATTCCAGAGGTCAGTGTTTATCATTGGTTAGCTGGGAAAAGCTTGGGAATACATTGAAGTGTATTCGTGCATGACTGGTGTTACAATCGGTCTTTATTAGGGATAAATTAGTGGTTTTCTCCGAGGCCGCACAGAGAGTTTCGTGTCAATGCCTGAAAATTTTATCGCCGTAAGGAGGACAGCGCCATAACTATGACCAAGTTTTCTTTCTTTTTTTTCTTTTTTTTTTCTTTTTTTTTGGGGGGGAGGGGAACATTTTTTTAGGGGGGCACTTTTGGCCAACTAAAACTGAAGTTTCCATTTGTATTGTTTCTAAACAAGCCCCTTTTCAGCGCTCTCTTGACATGTTGAGGTAAAACAAAATGTATTCTGCATGTTAAAAATAAATACAAAAATAGTTTTAAAAACATTGACATTTCTACACAAAAGCTCATAAAATGTAACATTTTATGCTGGTAATTTTTAATCTCAAAAGTCCAGATTTCAAATGGGGCCACGTGCCCCCCGTGCAGACATTGTTGAAATATTTATAAGAGACAGCGGTATGTCTATTCTGCAGCTAGACCCTGCAGCTAGATATGTTACGCTTGTTGTTTGAAATATCTGATAAAGATAGTGGTGTTTGCAGTCTGCAGCTAGACCTTACAGAAGTTAGAAACCAAATCATACGGGGTAATAGTCTGATACGAGTGAATGGTAATCCGGTTATCTGGATTGAGTCGTATATTGTCTTTTTGTCGGAGACTTTTGTCCATCTGTGATTGTTCTTTACGTTGACATTTGGATCAGCTCTCAACAAGAATTTACATTGCTAAGACGCTTCAGAATAACAAAAGCAATTCCAAAAGTTTGGAAAACAAAATTAAAAACTACAAACTAAACTCAATTAAACGCGCCTTTATTAATGGCATAGCAATCCACCGAACTTAATCAGGAATTTATTATTTAAGGATTATTCAGGGTAATACTAACCCAGAATTGGGCCAGGCCCGATGGGACCCAGAATTCGGACTGCAGAAGAAAAAAATGCGGGCGAAGTCAGACTCTCAACTGTGCTCTGCATAACTTCACAATTTTACAAGCACCACGCACTTCACTTGAATAATTTTTGTCATCATGTTGATTGTTAATCATCAGTGATTCTTTGGGCTAATTCCTGACGTGAATCTGGATTGGACATCACTCTTATCTTTTGGCTTTTCGTTTTGCATTCTATCTTCTGTACTACTCCACACAGCAACCACTGATACAGCCATTTTACCATGCCCATGGTTTACAGTTGGACAGTGACCACCATTGTCCTATTGTGTGTGCTTCAATTGCCATCCAACAACCTCTCCATGGAGTTTCTTAAGCAACCCACTCAAGCACGGACCTATACAAGAGAAGCACTCTTACTTATCAATGACACTGTGAAACAAAAAAGGCATCAACATCCACTACCCTATGATGCATTTCAAACTGCAAGATCTCTAGGCTTACTGAATGTTAAGCCCACAAGGAGAGGAAAGAAAGCTGGACTGAAACATAAACAAAAACTACTAACACGAGCCAACCAATACTGCAACGGTCTTTCCCTGTTTTCACTGAACTGTCAATCGGTTAAGAGCAAATCCACCCATGGAATTATTTCTGACATTGTAGTTGAACTTGACATAGACATCTTTGCCCTCACCGAGACCTGGCTTGCTGATGATGGAAGTGATGAATTTTACATCAAATCACTGACACCTGAAGGTTATGATCTCTTTAATGTCCCACGTGGAAGCGGCGACCCGCATGGAGGGATCGCTGTACAAAAAAGGCATCAAAGTTGTATCCACAACACTAAATCAAAGCAGCCCAAGTGATAGGACTATCAAGAGTTTTGAGCACTGTGAAATTGTGTTCTCCTCGGGTTCTAAGTGTTTCACACTTGTGGTAATCTACAGACCTCCACCTTCTGTCAAAAATCAACTCACTACGGCAATGTTCTTTGAAGAATTTTCAGAAGTCATGCAAGATTTCACTGCTGCTAAAGGGGATTTGGTTATCGTTGGCGACCTAAACCTCCATTTGGATGATCACCATGACCACAACACACAACGCTTCAACGACCTAACAGAATCTTCTGGTTTTGTGCAATCTGTTGTTGGCCCTACCCATAGTCGCGGACATACGCTCGACGTTGTGATATCCCGGGACTCTGACTCTCTAGTCAAGAACATCCGTATCCTGGATCAAATTTCCGACCATAGACTCATTGCTTGCTATCTTGATATTGCTAACCCACTACCAGTTATGAAGACCATTACATCCATATCAATAACCACTTCTCGCAACCTCGTGAGCTGCTGTCTGGTGTTCCACAAGGCTCAGTCCTTGGCCCCCTGCTGTTTTTGATATATACTCTTCATCTTGGACAGATCATTCGTAGACATGGCTTGGTACTACACATGTACGCAGACGACACTCAGATTTACACATCTATCGAATCCAGTATTATTGGCGGCAGGTACCGCAAACAATAATTGTTTGCGGTACCTGCCGCCAATAATACTGGATTCGAACTGGCCCCTCATCACCGGGTGTGCTCAGTGGTCTAGTGGTTATGACATCTGCTCTAGTCCTACGGGAGTCGTGGGTTCGAATCCCACCGAGTTACATGTGGATTTTTTTTCCACAGGACTCGAAAGCACTGAGTATACAGTGCTTACACACACCGGTGAAAGGCAAATTAAAATTTATATTCATTCCCCCGATGCAAATATTGACATCTATCTAATTGTTTGCGGTACCTGCCGCCAATAATACTGGATTCGAACTGGCCCCTCATCACCAGGCGTGCTCGGTGGTCTAGTGGTTAAGACATCTGCTCTAGTCATGCGGGAGTCGTGGGTTCGAATCCCACCCGAGTTGCCTGTGGATTTTTTTCCACAGGACTCGAAAGCACTGAGTATACAGTGCTTACACACATCGGTGAAAGGCAAATTGAAATTTATATTCATTCCCCCGATGCAAATATTGACATCTATCTAAAACAAAATACATTAAATAACATGTTTTAAAAACATGTTTTAAAAAAATGTTTTAAAAACATTGAAATTACTACATAAAATCTCATAATGTAACATTTTTTCTTGTAATTTTTAATCTCAGAAGTCCAGATTTCAAATGGGTGGATGGGGGCATTTAATCTTGGTCGTGCTTGATACGGCCTGTTGGAGATCAAAGCCTTTTTGTTTGGGCGGGCTATACACAATCTCCGTCGCGGCTCGATGGCTCGACCCCGACCCAAAGTGCACACCTTATGCTGCGCGATCGACTTTCCGCGACGTCACCATAAAGTGTACAGGTTTACTTGTCATTTGTTCCTATTTATTTATTTGTATTGTCAGGCTGATCACATGGCGTCTTCAGATTAAGAGATATTGCTAAAAGGTCCAAAATCATATTTTGATGACGTCATGATGACGTAACACTTTCCAAAAGCATTGTGCATGATATATGAGAAATACCTAACACAGTAAAAAAGGAATTTTGAACTTTGCTTGTGTCGTTTAAGATACATTGCTAAAAGATCCGAAATCATATTTGAAGACGTCACGATGACGTCACACTTTTCAATAGTATTATACATGTACATGATGTTTGAGACATATCCAGCAAAAAGAAACGGATTTTTAGGTGTTCGGCCAACAGCCGAACAACTATTGTTATTAACCTTGCTTGTGTCATTCAAAAGATATCACTAATATGTGTAAAATTTCTAAAATCGATATAAAATATGCCAATGGCGTCATCATGATGTAACTTCAATCTTTATCTTTAACGCATTGCTGTCTACCAGCATAACAAATTTCATCCCAATCGCACTTGCCATTCTGTAGATATAGAGCATTAAAATATACAACTTTGTGATGACGTCAAACAACCCATGATGGCGTCATCATGACGTCACATTTCGACTCACATCTATGCTGTAGGGCCTATGCCAACTTTGAATGATGTTGTAGGTATGATTATGATTAAAGTACATGTATTAAGAAACCTTTGTGGTTGTCGGTCTTCATCATTTTATGAGCGTAAATGTAGAAGGGGAGCAATTTGCCAACCCTGGTCATGTCTTTCATTGTGATGACTCAAATGTGATGAAAACAGCCGTCGGGTAATGAAGACGAGCCTGCGTCTTTAACAGAGAGATGTTCTTCATTGTGATGACTCAGATGAACTGCGATGGCGTTTCTGCCTCCAGTATAACCACAGTACAGCAACAACAGTCAGTGATTGTACACCAGCCATTAGACTGATGGGCACAAAAACATAAACATAACGTAAGAACCTTTGCAGCTGGATTTAACAATAATTAGAGAAAGCCAGCCAAAAAAATAATTAGGAAACAAAATCCAAAACACCCTTTCAAACTTAGTGTTGAATTAAAATATTAAACATTTAGGACATTTAGAAAACTTTCACAAATTACTGGGCATTCATACATCATATTTTTTTTCCTTTAAATAATTCGATGAGGAATGAAGACTGGAATGCAACTCTGTTTTCATGATAACAAGCATGAAATTTGGCACAGAGTCACAGAGTATGTAACGAGAAAGATATTTCGCTATAGTGCCATCGTAGATTAGTCCTTTGACAAACTATAGGTAGAATAACAAGCAATTATTTGTTATCTACCTAATTTTTTCAAAGGATTCTAATCTGTGATGACCCTATATCTAAATCTCTGTCCCGCGACATACTCTGACTGTGTGCGTACTTCTTTGCTGTGCATACTTCTATTGGTTAGAAGGTTGACACATGACCGTTTAAGAACTGCTTAAAACGGCCGATGAAGACACAGTGCAAGTTCGATGGAACACATTGCTTAAAGGGACACATTGCCTTCAAGTTTCTAAAATTATGATGTTTGAAACACCTGTGAAACACATGTGTGTTGTAATTAGTGAGTAGAGACTCAAAAAACATAAACTTGCCTCTCGGAAATACAACCAGCGTCACCAAATGAGAAACACACAGACCGTACATTTGTTGTAGTCAAAAATTTGAATCTACAAAATTCGGGACCGTGTTCTGTCATGAAATTAAACAAAACCTATTCTACTTTTAAAATATGTTTCCAACCATATTCATTTCATTGCCCAAAATCGCCCAACCCGAAGGCAACATGTCCCTTTATTCGTGGTTGGTTATTGGCGCACGTAGCGCATGCGCATTTGAGTTGAAGTGTGAACGCCTCTTGTCATGTCATGTCAAGGCGAGCATGACAAAATGGCAACATCAACATTATTTTTTGTAGTCCCCAGCCCCCCCCCCCCCCCCGAAAAAACACCAAACCAAACGCCAAGAAAAAAGAAGAGTCGCCGTCCCCTAAAAAAAAATCGCCGCCTAAGTATCAACTTATTGTGATGAAAACAAAGAGACTGCTGTCTTTGACAACAGTTTGGATGGTTCACCTGACCTTGGTTAAAAGAGATGGTTGTTACTACAATTTGACATACCAAAATTGTGTTTCAACAGAAGTGTACTTAATCGAGAAATGTATAGTTGCAGTACCGCTATTGTCACCGCTGCAGGTGAGGCAAATGAACTTACCTGGAAAATATAAAAGAAGGAGTAGTGTCGCACCACAAACAAGTCCCATCCATCCCAGTACATGCCCC
Source organism: Marthasterias glacialis (assembly GCA_911728455.2). NCBI lineage: Eukaryota > Metazoa > Echinodermata > Asteroidea > Forcipulatida > Asteriidae > Marthasterias > Marthasterias glacialis. Next base: position 29,473,605 of record OU452220.1, on the reverse strand, counting down.
ATCTGTTCTTTGCCGAATGTCTCCTTGATGACAACATCTAGGAGTATTGTAGTCATTGAGAAAGCATTTCCAAGCACGAAACTGTTCGCAATAATCGGCGAATAAGACGCTAGCCATGGATCGACAGCAAAATAAATGGCAATTGTAAGTAGAGCTATAGCAAGCCACGTGTACGTGCTACAAATCTGCACTTTTTGAACCAATGGACCAATCACAACGCAAGCTACTATTCTCCCAATTCCATAAGAGACGATGAAATGCGATGCGTCTTCCAGAGTGAATCCTTTATACACGGTAGAGTATTGCACATAGTATATTACCCAAGCAGAATACGTCATTTGCCACACACTGAACACAAATACAACAAGCCAGAAGGATATGGATGAGAATAATCCAAGCCGGAATGTATCTCTAACAAACGAGTAGACTGTGGTAAAACACGAACAGCCAAAGCGATTGCTTGGTTCCACTTCGTTGTGCGTGGTCTCTTGCTCCTCGTTCGTGTAAGCTGCCTCATAACCATCTTGACTCCAACTAGCAGCAGGTGGTTTTATCAGAGCTCCACAGACAGTGAGATGTGAGAGTATGGCTCCAAGTAGTAGCATTGTTCCCCTCCAGCCGTAGATATCTAGGAAAAGCTGTATCAAGGGCACAAATGTTACAAATACGACGGAGCTTCCGAGGGCCGCCACGCCGTAGGCCGTTGTGATAGATTTACTAAAACTGCATCCGATCAGATGCTTCGTTATCACGTATGAGATGCCGATAGCTGATCCTGAATAGTAAAACAAAAATACAGAAAAAAATTGTACCGATAAAAAAAGTGAACAGAGAACATTCAGTAAAATCGTCAAGGAACATATCAAGCAAGAACACTCTATTCCAAACAAAGAAAGTATTATGTTGGACCAATTTTCCTCTTTGCATCATTATTAGTTTGTTGGGTGTTCGGAGCAACGCTCAGAACTCCTCTTGTTTTTTTGTTTTTCTTTTTTTCTTTTTGTGTTCGAGCATAGAACGGAACACATGTTGTTTTTGTTCTGTTATTTTAGGTGATTTGGCGATATCCCAAAGACCTCTTGTTTTTGCTCGTTTCTTAATGGGAGACTTTTGAGACGCTAGCGGGCGTTCCAAAGACTGGTCCTTTTCCATTGTTCTCCGCTATGAAAACAATGGAAAAGGACCGGTCTGTGGGACGCCCGCTATCGTCCCAAAAGTCTCCCATTGTTTGGCGATAGCTCCAAAGATGTCTTGTAAAACCGCAAAGTTGGAAAAAGCCCTCGCGCCTTTGCCACTCGATTGTGCACACTGACTTGACGAAAGGCTAAGCTTTGTTAGTCCTTAGTACAGCCGTCCATGTTAACAGCGTTAAGTCAAAATTGAGCCTTTATAGGTTAATAATTTAAAAACCACCCAGGGAGCAAGCTTGAATTGGGCCCATAATGGGCAAGACCTGGGCCAACCCATACTCACCCATAAGGGGCCCATAAGGGATAAGGTTAAGGATGTACTTCCCATCTGGGTGTCATATCGGCCCCACATGGGCAGGCCCATGTGGCTAAAATCTGCAAAGGCCAAATGGATATCATATGGGAAAGACCTGAGCAAGCCCATGTGGGTAGAATATGCCAAGACCACGGGTATCATATGGGAAATATCCAATCAAGCCTATATATTAAGGATATGTAAAGACCCATATGGGCATCATATGGGAAAGTACTTCGCAAGCCCACATGAGAAGAAAATGCCAAGGCCCATATGGGTAACATATGGCAAAGACCTGGGCAAGCCCAATATGAGTAGAATATGCAAAGGTCCATATGGGTAACATAGGGGTAAGACCTTGGCTTGTCACTGTGAGCAGAATATGCATAGACCCATGAGGGTATGTGTAACATATGCCAAGGCCCATATGGGTAACATATGGGAAAGATCTGGGCAAGCTCATATGGGTAAAATATGCAAATATCCATGCGAGTATCACATGAAAAAGACATTGGCAATCCCATTTGGGTATAGAATATGCGTATATGATCTGCTAACTAATAGTGGTTGTATGCGTTAATTTAATAAGCATATTATTTAATGACAAATGCTAATTGGGATAGCCCATAATTTGCCCAGGTTGTTTTTTTCCAGATGGGCCCCAGATGTATCCCATATAATATATTTGCTGGGCCAACCCATAGGGGACCCATATGATTCTTGGGTACAGGATCCAATGGGGCCCATACGGGTTACCCCATGAGGGCCCAGATTGGCCCCAGATGTATCCCATAATTTGATTACATCATCCCTAACACCTATTTTTTGTGAAACGTACATCTAGTTTTTATTTGTATTCATAAAGTTCCCAACAAGTTCACAAATTCAACCCATTTCTCTTCATAACTAATGATCACTCAGTATTTTAATTACCTGTTAATCCGGAAAGGACGATGGTAATGATGTACAAACTCGATAGAAATGACGCAGTTATCATGGAGATACCAGCAACTAATCCACACACTGCTAACACAGTCCTGGCACCAAATCTCTCTTTTAGCGGCGTTGCTAGGATGCCTTTTGAGGAAAAGACAATATGTCATCAGAAAAACTGAGTTAAACAAAAATAGAGCTCATATGGTGAGACATTAAGACGATGGGGGCAGCAGATATAGCTGGTAAGAGTATTCTAGGTTACTGGCAAGCACAAATGATTAGATCTTTAGTAAATGGTAAGTCGACAAATTTGTCAAAGCATGACCAACAAATTTCAAAGAGAGAACATTACTGGCGTAACTCAACACGAAACGGGCCCAGTCGGCCCAGGCCCTTTCTGATCGTTTTTGGTAGTTTAGTGTTTGAGGGAAACATTAAAGACTACAATAAATGAGATTTTGCCGACCGGATATAATTTAGTCCGTCAATGCATCCGACTATTTGAAGCACTCCATTGTAGCTGCAGGTAGAACCTTGTCCCCAACCTCATAATAATTTTAGAAACAAGCATTTAATAAATGAGGCCTGACATGGACAATTTCTAAAATTTGTTTAGTGGTCTCTTACGCCAAAACACACCAAGGCATTCCTTGTGTCACGCAGGAGTATCATATTTTAGGTTAAAATGTTCGTTAAGTGTTGTCCCAAAAACATTAAAAATGCACAATAAATTATCAAAGTGAATTAGGCTTAAATCCGTCATTGTTGTGTAGCATTCAAATTGTTCTGATTGAAAAATTGTTTGCATTTTAACGTAACATTCTAAAAGAAAAGATTGAATGGAATTTTCAGTTCAATTTGTATTTTTTTTTTAAACGGTCAAATTTATTTTATTTGAAGATAAGATAAGGGACTGAGACAAACAAATAAATTAAATAAACACATTTTATAACAACTGGAAAATAACTGTTCGTGAAAACGAACACAGAGTGGTTCGGGTGAAAATTAATGACTTAATGATTATCTATACTATTAAAGCCGTAACTTAGCACTGGGGCGCGCCATCTTGGAATCAGGAGAGCGCCATCTTGCCTTTATGGTGTGGTGACTTCCGGATTTCTTTAGTAAGATCACCCTGTCCGGTGGGGTGACCCGAAAGAAAGCTCCCGAACGACCCTTCACCCGCACCAATGCACTGATGAACTCTGACTCGCAGTTACAGGGTAGATTGAGCCTTTTCTTTGGTCGTGGTTTTTCCCCAGTTTACGTTGTCCCATGTCATTTTCTCATTTTCTATTAAGGTGTTTCTTGTTTTACTTCGTTGCAAAATTGTATCTGTCTATGTTACAGGGTAAAAGGGTGGTCAAAACTAAAATGTAGAAAGATTACTGCATTTACATCCCCAAAAACTTCCAGGCAGGGTTGATGAGTGCATTGTGTGGATCCGAGGGTGCCAGGCTTTGTTAGGTCTACCAAGTTCCACCTGGGACAATCAAATGCAAAATAAATTATCGAAGTGAATTAGGCTTAAATCCGTCATTGTTGTGTAGCATTCAAATTGTTCTGATTGAAAAATTGTTTGCATTTTAACGTAACATTCTAAAAGAAAAGATTGAATGGAATTTTCAGTTCAATTTGTATTTTTTTGACGGACGGACTCCAGCTTGGCTGCTGGCCTCTGACAAGCTAACTACCACATTGCCAAACTACAATGCACTCAACACATCTGCACATTGGCTCCGTTTGCCTCAGAATGCTGATTCAAGGTGGGGGAGGTTAGGGTGACGCCACCGACGTTGAAGTACACAGCTGATATTTAACGAATTTTTATCAATCTAACCATTCTTAATCATTTAAATTAATTGTATGTGAAGCCTACACTATTATGTTTGTAGTGCCGACATAGAAACAGCATTCCAACGGTATGATGATTTACTATATTGTTTGAAAAGCCGTCACTAACTCTGTAAAAATGGAGTGTATCCCAAACGACATTGCAATTTGAGCAATATCCAATCCAATTGAGTCCCATCCTATCCCATTGAAACCCTAATAAACTTTTAGAACTTACCTGAGAATTGTGCACCCGCATCTACAAAAGCAACCATCCAGCCAATTAACCAAGTCGAGGTGACGAACTGTTCTTGTAGGGTGGGTAACATCATACCCAAGGCTTTTAATAAAGTAGCCCACGCCATCTTGGATGTAAATAAACCTAAAACAGCCATCCAACCATGAAGACCACCTTCTCGTAAAGTATCAATTGTAGAATGTAAAACGCGTTCAAAGCAGCCGGGTGCCATTTTAGGGTGAATTTGTCATCAATCTACAACGGACGTACATTCGTCGTACTGACTTGTCACAAACAATGTCGGTGTACTTCGTACAACAAAACATAACGTGCACGTGCCTGACTGGATTCCAGGTCAGTGTTGATCAACGTAGAACTTATTGGAGGATCCAAAGGTAATCAGGGAAAAGCTTCCGTATTCCTGCATGACTGGGGTTATTAAAATCGGTATGTAATATTTTTTTCTGAGGCCGCATATGGGTTTTTATGTCAGTGCTTGGAAATGTCTCGAGATGTCGCTGTATGGAGGAACTGTCTTCCTGCAAACCAACAAAATAAAATAAAAATAGTTTTTTTTGTCTGTCCCAGCTTGGGACAGAACAACTGTCTTTTCCGAACCTCTAAAGTGTTGATTTTGCTGACTTGGAAAGCTGCAGTGGTAGTGGTGAGCAAATATGATTAAAAACCTCTGCAGAAACTATGCAAGTTATGAAGACATATGGAGGACAACCTACTTTTAGTTTGAGCGGAAGTAGAGGTCACAGGGGTCAGACAGTGTGTCAAAAAGGAAGACCTTCCCCAACAATGATAGTTGCTGAAAATCATGATCCTAGCTCTTAACACCTTTTCAATGACAAGCTACTTCCGGTTAGGCAGGAAGTAGATGTCACAGAGGTCACACAATGTGTCAGAAAGAAAAACCTTCCCCAACCTTGGTATTTGGCGAAATTTTTTTTTGCTTTTTCCACTTTTAAATGAGGAGGTACTTCCGGTTTGACCGGAAGTAGAGGTCACACAATGTGTCACAAAGAAAGACCTTCCCAAATTTGACATTCATCGAAAGAATCATGTTCCTAGCTCTTACCACTTTTAAAGGATAAGCTACTTCCTGTTTGACCGGAAGTAGAGGTCACAGAGGTCACACAATGTGCAACAGAGAATGACCTTCCAATACCTTGGTATTTGGTTAAAGAATCACGTTCAAAGCTCTTATCATTTTTAAATGAGGAGCTACTTCCGGTTTGACCGGAAGTAGAGGTCACGCATTGAGCAACAGAGAAGGATCTTCCCTAATCTTGGTTTTTGGTGAAACAGTAGGATTAAAGATCAGGATTTATTACCGATATAGAAGATACAAGTTACAAGGGACTTGCTCTCTAATTATAGAGGTAATTGTGTATACCCGAATCAAAATGGCAGAGACTAAATTCCACCAGCGGAACTGGTAAATAATGACAGAAACATTGGAAACATTGGGTATTGGGTAATGGGGAACAAGAAATCTAAGGGGATGATACAAGTATACATTTGCATAGGTGTGAGTCGAAATGTGACGTCATGAAAACGTCATCATGGGTTGTTTGACGTCATCATAAAGTTGCGTATTTTAATGCTCTATATCTACAGAATGGCAAGTGCGATTGGGATGAAATTTGGTATGCTGGTAGACAGCAATTCGTTAAAGATAAAAGATTGAAGTTACGTCATGATGACGTCATTGTCATATTTTATATCGATTTTAGAAATTTCACACATTTTAGCGATATCTTTTGAATGACAAAAGCTAGGTTAAAAATCCGTTTCTTTTTGCTGGATATGTCTCAAATATCATGCATGTTACTATTGAAAAGTGTGTCGTCATCGTGACGTCTTCAAATATGATTTCGGATCTTTTTTAACTTAGCAATATTATATCTTAAACGACACAAGCAAAGTTCAAAATTCCTTTTAACTATGTTAGGTATTTCTCATAATATATCATGCACAATGCTTTGTGTTACGTCATCATGACGTCATCAAAATATGTTTTGGATGCAATATCTCTTAATCTGAAGATGCCATGTGTTCAGCCTGACAATACAAATAAATAAATAGGAACAAATGACAAGTAAACCTGTACACTTTATGGTGACGTCGCGGAAAGTCGACCGCGCAGCATAAGGTGTGCACTTTGGGTCGGGGTCGAGCCATCGAGCCGCGACGGAAATTGTGTATAGCCCGCCCAAACAAAAAGGCTTTGATCTCCAACAGGCTTTATCAAGGACGACCAAGATTAAATGCCCCCATCCACCCATTTGAATCCGGACTTTTGAGATTAAAAATTACAAGAAAAAATGTTACATTATGAGATTTTATGTAGTAATTTCAATGTTTTTAAAACATTCTTTAAAACATGTTTTTAAAACATGTTATTTTTTATTATCTACACGCAGAATGTAATTTTTTTTTACCTCAACACATCAGAAGAGCGCTGAAAGTGGGCTTGTTTATGAAATATACAAACGGAAACTACAGTTTTAATTTGCCAAAAGTGCCCCTCGGAAAAATCATGTCCCCATTGTGCCCCCTAAAATGTTACCTTAGTGACGGTGCTGGATTAAATACAGTATTATAAACTCAGTCAGGCACAACGGGGCCGACCCATGGAACCGCCACGGGTTTTTTCACACAAGCACAAACACACGCTCTATCTATGACGACCGAGACTATCACAACAACAATGACCGGACCGATACACCGACAGTGCTGGAAAATAGACGCAGGGCTACATTCAATTTGTATAAGTAATAATAATAAAATAGTACTCGACCCGCCCTTTTCCATCTTCCACGACGTCTTGTCGGACGTCATTGAACCCGCTGCTTCGTGAAAATACAACCGAGACGTCAACGCCTAGCTTGCGCTGCGTGATTGGTTAGCGCTCCTAGGTTTGCAATAAGCAGCATCATAACTAGGAACAAGTTCGATCAAGGACCAATGTTTACCTAGTGGTTGGTTAGTGACGTGTGTAGCACATACGCACTGGAGTTGAAGTGCGAACGACTCTAGTCAGCGCGACCATGAGAAAATTGCGAAATCAACGTTATCGCTCTACTGATAACTGGTCCCCTCTGCATTGTGCTTATGAAACGGCTATTGGTAACCAGCGATGCGACCAACCTCGATAGGCTGGTCGCAAATAGTCGACTATACTAGTCCAATCATGGCTAAAATATTAGGGGGCACGGTGGGAACCATTTTTCTTAGGGTGCACTTTTTGGCATTGAAACTACTAAGGTTTCCGTTTGTGTTAATCCTAAACAAGCGCTCTTCTGACGCGTTGAGATCTATACGTGTTGGAATCTAGACTTTCGATATCAAAATTACCAGAATAAAATGTTACATTTTGTGAGCATTTATGTAGTAATTTCAATGTTTCAATTAAAACTACTTTTAATTATTTACACGCAGAATGTATTATGTTTTACCTCAACAGGTCATAAGACACTGAAAAGGGGCTTGTTTAGGAAAAATACAAAAGGAACTACAGTTTTAACTGACCACAAGTGCCCCCCTAGGAAAAATGGTGCACCCCCCCTTGTGCCCGAACTCGTTTCGTGGGAAGTATATGTTACATTACCTTAAAACAGAGTTCTTTATATTATTTATTGGGAAGTTTTATCATTTTAAAATTTCAAACCCGTTTCAGTCAAAGTCATGCGGTAATTGTATGATATTTTTTCAATATATTTCACCTCTACTGAACAGTTTTATCTTTACAAAGATTTAGTATATCAAAAAGAACAATACTACACAAACAAAGCCTTTAACTCAAAAGCCTTTAACTTCGATGCAACTGGCTACATAAAAAAAAATAATAATAACAACAACAACAAACCTCTTTATGTTACTCAAAACAGGTTGTTGTTTAAAAAAGGTTGATGTTTTCCACCGTCAAGACAACCTCGCATCTTCTCACAAATATATTTTTGGATGACTTGTAAACACACCCTGCAGGCTCTCGGCAAATCTATTTGTCTAAAAAGACCAAGACTAAAGAGGCCTTGTCACACTCTCATGCACACACGCAGCTGTAGCTCCGAGTGCAACCCCATGCATCACACCATCACCGGCTTGCGCCACTCGACTGACATCATGGCTTACAATAGGCCCTAAACAATTTGAGTTGCCCTCCACCGACCGACCCGATAACAGTAACCCCAGTCATGCGGACAGGAATATAGACTGGTTCCCGGTCCCTACATCGTTTTCGTTCTGACTGAATATAGGGAACGGTAGCGGGTAATGAACATGAGCATAATATACCGGGAAGATGTCTGCCAGGTATATGCTTATTAGAATTAGCATATAGGTCTACGTAATCCCAAAATGCAATGCGGCCTTTACACAAAACATGATGGGCGCAGAGTCTCAGAATCTCCCATCTTGAAGATGTTCTTCTAAAGTTAACTTGAATTTTGATGTTGACGGTTGGTTCACTATAAGTCCGGGTGAAGGATTACGATACACACGTGTGCTAGTGTCAAACAACAAAATGCAAACGTCATCTCAAAAACTAGAAAATTATTACTGCGCCCGCGCAATCGAGGGCGTATCAAAAGCGTTATACCGGTAGTAGCTACCGGTCCCTATATACAGTCAGAAGAGAACGATGTAGGTACCGGAAACCAGTCTAACAGTGTGCAATTCAATGTATTCAGGAGCTCATTCCCAATAACCTTTGGATCCATGGTTGATAAACACTGACCTGGACAAGCCAGTCAGGCATGAGGATGTTGTGTATTGTAAAACTCACGCTGAAATTGTACTTGCCATGTACTTGACCAGTATACATCATTTTGTAGAGTGAAGACAAGTTCACCCTAAAATGGCACCCGGCTGCTTTGAACGCGTTGCACACTCTACAATTGATACTTTACGAGACGGTGGTCTTCATGGCTGGATGGCTGTTTTAGGTTTATTTACATCCAAGATGATGTGGGTTACTTTAGTAAAAGCCTTGGGTATGATGTTACCCACCCTACAAGAACAGTTCGTCACCTCGACTTGGTTAATTGGCTGGATGGTTGCTTTTGTAGATGCGGGTGCACAATTCTCAGGTAAGTTCGATACGCTTATTGGGGTTTACGGCATTCCACCAAAACCACCTTTGTTTTCGTCTTGATGTTTTATTTTGGGGATTTCGGACTAATTGCCTCCTGTTTTCGTCGATATTTTTTTCTTCCCGACCCAAACTGCATATATTTTTAATACGAATTTCGTTGGCAGATAGACCTATACTTAGCATTGTCAAATCGGTACACAGTGAAATACCATAATATATAAATTATTTTATTGGCCTCGGTGTAACCCGAGACGTGACCCTTCCTTCATGTTCAAACTGGAAGTTGATATGAAAGGAAAAAAACTACTTTTTTTGGAGTCTACGACCAAAACGGTTTGGAATTTGCGTATGGTTTCTGCGTATGAAATGCAGAGTGAACTGTACACAGAAATACAAGAAATCAAAGAATTTTATTTAAAAATGGCATCTCCTACACAGAAAGACAACAATTTAGAATATTTTACCTCATTTTTTGACATTGTTTGAGTTCTATAAAAAGTAGTATCAGTGTTTGATATCACTGAGTGGTACTATTTAAATGAAGGTGTAATGACGTCACCTGTAGTAGTGTCCCTTAGGAGAAGTTTTTCAAAACATTGAATTTGAAATTTTCACATAGGAAAAAAAACACTCCTAAGCTTAGTCAATAAAACATTTTACGTAAACATGACATCATCGGCGATCGAATTACACTTGTTATGTACACACAATTCATTTCATGAATTACAATGATAAATGTGTAATCTTTGTGTCATTTTTTTAAAGAAAGAAGCAATATGACATTTTATACCAAAATTCATATCAAAAACCACAATTATTGACTTTTGTAAGATTTGTTTTTAAAGAGTTACTCTAAAGGTTTACGATGTGTTATTTTGTTGAATTATGATATTTGTCATTTGTTTTAAATAATCAGGTTTGGAATTTGCGTATGGTTTCTGCGTATGAAATGGAGAGTGAACTGTACTCAGAAATACAAGAAATCAAAGAATTTTATTTGAAAATGGCATCTCCTACACAGAAAGACAACATTATTTTGTTTTAAATAATCAGCGAGCCTTATTTCTCACCAAAGCACTCTGTGTTCAATTTTACGAACACACAATTTCTAGTTGTTGGAAATTTATCTCTTTTAATTTTTTTGCTTATTTTAGTTAATTTGAATTAAAATTGACCGTTTTAAAAACAATAAAACCTGAACTGAAAATTCCATTCCACTATTATGATGGAGCGTTAAAGTGTAACAATTTCTCAAACAGAACAATTTGGATGCTACAGAACAATGACGGATTTAAATATAAATCACTCCAAATTGTATTGTGCAAGTTTAACGTTTTGGGATCAAGACGTAACAAATATTTCAGCCTACAAATTTTGGGAGACATTTTGACTTTTCATACTCCTGCGTCACGCAAGAAATGCCTCGGTGTGTTTTGGCGTAAGAGACCAGAAACAATTTTAAAACAATTCCTAACTTCCAAAATTGTTGGGGACAAAGTCCCTACTCCAGCTCCAACGGAGTGCTTCAAATATAGTCGGATGCATTGGCGGACTGAAATATATCCGGTCGGAAAAATCTCATTTTTTGTAGGCCTAGTCACAAATGTTTTCCTTGGACACTAAACTTCCAAAACTTTATCAGAAACCAGCGACTGGTCCGTCCCTTGTTGAGCTACGCCAGTATGGTTCTATTTTTGAAATTAGTTGGCCATGATTTAAAATATTTGCAGATTTACTAATTAAAAATCCAATACCTGTAATCTGCGCTTGCCCAGTAACTTACAATAAGTTTACCTGTATAATATCTGCTGCCCCCATCGTCTTAATGTCTCCCCATTATATTTTGTTTTTTCAATCAGTTTTTCTGATTACAAATATTATTTTTCCTAAAAGGCATCCTAGCAACGCCACTAAAAGAGAGATTTGGCGCCAGGACTGTGTTGACAGTGACTGGATTAGTTGCTGGTATCTCCATGATAACTGCGTCATTTCTATCCAGTTTATACGCCATTACCATCGTCCTTACCGTATTAACAGGTACTTAAAATACTGCCTGATCGTTGCTTGTACAGTAAAATGGATTTAATTAGCAAAGTTCTGGGGAACTTTACGAATACAAATAAAAACAAACCAATAATGGCACAAACAGGAAAACCAGTAAAATGTTACGCATCGTTTGTCCGACATGATATTTTTTCTATTGTTTTGAATAGAATGTTCCTGTTTGACTATGTTCATTGATGGTTTCACTGAATTTTTTTCCTGTTCACGTTATTGGCACATGTTTTTCTGTATATTTTGTTTCACTATTCAGGATCAGCTATCGGTATCTCATTCGTGATAACGAAGCATCTGATCGGATGCAGTTTTAGTAAATCTATTACAACGGCCTATGGCGTGTCGTCTCTCGGCGGCTCCATCGTCTATGTAACCTTTGTGCCCTTGGTACAGCTTTTCCTAGATACCTACGGCTGGAGGGGAACAATGCTACTACTTGGAGCCATACTCTTACATCTGGCTGTCTGTGGAGCTCTGATAAAACAACCTGCTGCTAGTGGGAGTCAAGATGGTTATGAGGCAGCTCACACGGACGAAGAGCAAGCGACCAGGGACGACAAAGTGGTACCAAGCAACCGCTTTGGCTATTCATGTTTTACCACAGTCTACTCGTTTGCTAGAGATACATCCCGGCTTGGATTATTCTCATCCATATCCTTCTGGCTTGTTGTATTTGTGTTCAGTGTTTGGCAAATGACATATTCTGCTTGGATGATATACTATGTGCAGTACACTACCGTGTATAAAGGATTCACACTGGAAGACGCATCGCATTTCATCGTCTCTTATGGAGTTGGGAGAATAATAGCTTGCGTTGTGATTGGTCCATTGGTTCAAAAAGTGCAGGTTGTCAGCAATTACACGTGGCTTGCTATAGCTCTACTTACAGTTGCCATTTATTATGCTGTCGATCCATGGTTAACGTCTTATTGGTCGATTATTGCGAACAGTTTCGTGTTTGGAAACGCCTTCTCAATGAATTTAATATTCACAGATGTTGTCATTAAGGATGTATTCGGTAAAGAACAGATGGGGCATGTACTGGGATTGATGGGACTTGTGACTGGAATCACATCACTCCTTCTTTTATATTTTCCAGGTGAGTTCAAATGCCTCGTCTGCAGCGATTAAAATTACAGCGATTAAAACACTTGTGTTGAAACACAACTTTGGAATGTCAAATTGGAGTAACGACCATCTCTTTCAATCAAGAGGCACATTCAAGCTGTTGTCACAGACAGAAGTATCTTTGTTTTCAACACAATAAGTTGATACAGATAGGCAGCGACCTTTTGGGGGGACGGCGACTTTTTTTTTTAGCCGCTTTTCTTTTGGCCGCAAAAAGGGCGATAACGTTGACTTATGGAATTCTATCCCTGCCATTTCAATGTCGCATGTATGGTGGTGATTGTAGTGTCCCTAGCCGCTTGCGCTGTCAACGGCGCATTGTCGCGTCGTGCTGTCGCGTCGCATGGTTTTGTACATGTTGCATAGTGCCGTCGCATTGTCACATTGTCGCCCATAAGCATTTGAAGTGCGCCCTCTTTTGTCAAGCACCAAATAAAGCTGCTTCCGGGCTACAATTCGGCAATGCAAACGGCACGACTCGACTATGCGACGGCACGATGGCACTCTAGCGAAATATCCTTCTCTTGACATACTTTGACTCTGTGCCAAATTTCATGCTTGTTATCACCAGAACAGAGTTGCATTCCAGTCTTCATTCCTCATTGAATTATTTTAACTCTTCGAGCAGCTCCAAAAGTCAAAAACTTCCCTTGATCCAGGAGGATAAAATTTCGTCCACCCTGTCTTTAAGGTCAATAACCCACCCTGCAAGCACAAAACCATTATAAATCACTGTGGGGGTGAATTGCAGTGCCAGTCAAGACTTAGACTTGTGTTATTTAAGATCCACGTGCCGCACAAGCTGTTTTCAAAAATTGCATACCGCCCTATGCCAAGGAATCTTAGCCACAAGGTCAATCAATTACTACACTGAGACAGGTGGCTGCTGTCTTTCAACACTCCTTACTCTGCAGTGGTTAGGGTCTGGCCAATGGGAGGCTACAGGCTTGTGGGGTATACCAGGGGCGAGGGTTACATCGAATATTGGCTTTATTGGTCCATTAAAAAAAATATGACTATATTTGGTAACGATTGGATTATTTTTTGTCTCCCTGCTGCTGATGTATGGATGCTCAGTTTGGAAGTTGTCCAAATGTCCTAAATGTTCAAGATTTTATTCTAATGATAAGTTTGAAGGGGTGTGTTTGGTTTACTTTTCTTATTTTTTGTGGCGGGCTTTTTTCTAGTACCTTACTGAATCCATCTACAAAGGTTCTTACGTTATGTTTTTGTTTTTGTGCCCACCAGGATTGATTTATGACACTATTGGTGACTACACCGTGACTTTCAGTCTAATGGCTGGTGTACAATCACTGACTGTTGTTGCTGTACTGTGGTTATACTGGAGGCAGAAACGCCATCACAGTTCATCTGAGTCATCACAATGAAGAACATTTCTCTGTTTAATCAGGACCAAGGTGGCAACGTAGCCATGGTTTTAAATCATAGTAAACCGTATCTTTATTTCACCACTTTTTAATATAATACCCTTTCAGAGCTAAGTTTTTCAACATCTTAAAACATTCATTGACGTCACATTTCAAATAATGGGGCTGTACATTTTCGTACAGGAAAGTTTTTAGTTCATTCCTGAATTTGACCTTTTGACTGTCGCAGAAACTCCTCTTTGGAATGTACAGTCCCAACTGCTGTTGATATCCAATGACGTCATGTTTCAAACTGAGCTCTAAAAGAGTAGCAAATACAATGGCATTTAACAGCATTTTAACGTGAGGTTGGACTTGTAAATGTTTTCCACTTTCATGGGACTCTATCTACAGGATCGTGCATCCCACAAATTAATTTGACCTTAAAGAGTCACAGTCATCGCTATGTAGAAATTGTGAAGTTCGGGTGTATTTGGATAACCTCTGACCTCCATATGAATACATAGATAGGTCCAAAGTTGGTAACGTACTTAAGTTTGGGTTGGTGAATCCGAAAATGGCGGATACCAAGCGTAATTCGTAGTTTTTGAACCTGAAAAATCACATTCAAAACTGCACTGAAAACCTAGCAGACGACAGCTTCACACAATCACAAGAAGTCATGTTCTGCTGTACTTTCATATAAATTTTGTCAAGGTACCACACTAGTCAGGCAACTTGTTAGGTATGCTATGCTGTGATACTTGGTACCAGAGTTCGTGTGCAATCCAAACATTCACACGTGTGGAGCTGTCGGAGTGTGTAGAATAGATCTGCATTTAAAAATCAAATGGCACTGACAGAGGAACCAAATAAATGTTTCGAAGGTATGTTTAAGCATTTGAGTAAATTTTGAGCATAATCTGCCGATTTGTTGTTAAAAGACAAAAACTGTCCTGTGGACCGTGTTTATGTATGCACTGCATACCGTCGATTTACATTGTGTCTCCGAGTCCCTGTTTTGTATTCTGGCTTGGTAGTCGGAACAACTAACCATTATTGGTAATATTTTTGGGCCTGTGATTTATACAGATAATTAAAATGTGTTCATAGTTGTCAATAGTTAAAAATACAAGTTCCCAATACAATCCATGGGTCATGTTGTTAACTTGAAAAGACAACATTTATGAAATGCAACCACTGAAGGGTAGTAAAAGAAACTGTTTCAAAAGCTTCTTAATAAAGACAAAATAGTAATTTAAATAAATAAAATAATACAAGTAATCGAAATGTTGTTTAAAAGTTAGTTGAGGTGTTTGAGTCTGACGTCTGTCCTATTAAGTCTTGTATGGCATAAAACTGTTAGTCTGTTTACTGCTAAAAATAAGATTCAGTGATTAGAACAGCAGGATAAATATCACATTATGTGAAAGTAAATTGTTTGAAATTTGCAAAACAAGCCTCTCACACCCATTTTGCAGAATGTACTTCCAGAAATAGTGTCAAACCAATAAACTGTGACCTATGCATGTTCTGCCAGGGTGTACAGCAAAATGTGCATCATTCCTAAGAAAAACAAGTTATATCACAGTTTAGGCTGTCATCTTACACGGGTGAATGATCTTATTGTAGCAGAAGCAAATTACCACCTCATTTGCCACAAATCATTTACAAGGTCAAAAACCAAACACGCTGTATGAGACAGTAACCATGGTAATCTGTAGCTTTTGTTAGACACACCCATATTCTCCACATCCTTGGTGCTAACTGTAAAACAGTGGAAGTCACTGCACGAAATATAGATGCTCTCCTGCTACGTGTAGGACACCATCTAAATCTTCCCAGTTGAGACCGCATTTGGCTGCTGGCTAGAAAATGAGGCAGGGTGGAAACATGACAGCGGCCTTCATTATACAATTATTGTCTGCTGTGATGTGGTCCATGCTGGTTTGGAAACCCGAGGGGGCATATGGCACCTGAGGCGAAGCCGATGGTACGATCGGCCCCCGAGGGTGTCCAAAACAGCATGGACCACATTTCACAGCAGACAACAATTGTTTTGTTATACCATGGTATTATATTGCAGGGATGTTAAAAAGGCCCTTACCGACATAGTTTGCAGACGACAATATTCAATTCAACAAAAATACGTCGATTACAAATTTTTTATCAACCAAAATGTATCAACTGGTCCCTATCGCGAGCATAATATCGAAAGTACAGTAGCTTGCATTGTACCAGTGGTTGCATAGTAACCTCTTTCTCAGGTAGTACCGCTAATGTGGTTGTACAGATCAATGGGGACGATGAAATATTGTTCTGAGAACGATCTAGGTAATGGACGCGGGCGACATGACCTAGCTCTTTGTCGGGTGTATTGCCAACTTCAATATACATATCAATGGGGACGATGAAATTAATTTTCTGAGGACGATCTAGGTAATGGACACCGACAACATCACTTTTTTGGGAAGACATGAAATTTTGTATTATGTCACGTGATTGGTTCTCGACTAATTAAAATTCACAATCTAATACCATGGTATAATAATCAGTTATGTTGACCCCAGATCCCGTCTCAGAAGCCTGTCTTGAAGTTACTAATGTGGTTGTCAGAAAGGATGTCAGACGCTGACATGCAGATTGTGGAAAGCAAAGCTACCCCGCAGTTGCCTTGACTGACCTCGATTTTGCTGATGACATCTGGCCTCCTCTCCAATACAACTTCTCAGGCACTGGAGCTTTTGAAGCCAGTGGAGCAGGAAGGCAGTCGGCAGGGTCTCTCGCTCAATGCCAAGAAGACAGTGGTTATTACCTACAACATCCCAGACGATACACCCCCTGACCACCCTAGATAGCCACACCTGAAGGAAGTCAGTGATTTCATGTATTTTGGGGCATGGGTTGGCTCTTCCGTAAAAGACATTAGCACTCGCAAAAGCCTTGCCTGGAAGACTCTGGACGAATTGAAAACAGTATGGTGCTCCAAAATATCTAAGGAAGTCAAGATCAGTTTTATCCAGGACACAGTAGAGTCTATCCTGCTATATCGCTGCGAGTGCTGGACCCTAACCTCGACCCTCGAGAAGTGGGTGCTACACCAGGATGCTGAGAATGGTGTTCAATGTAGACTAGAAATAAGGCAATGTGCCCACCAGTCTCCTTTGTGGCAAGCTATACCAAGGATTTCACAAAAGATCGCATATATCTGAGTATGGACCAGGCAGGTCATTGCCATAGAGACTGTCAGTTGCCGGTGTGGAAGGAGATTCTGTCCGGCAGGAGATTCTGTCCGGGCATACGGCGAATTGTGTACTAACTCCTTCTGGTAGCGCTCTCTTTTGAATAAACTCCTCCAGCCCACGTTAATTTACCGTATGGTGGACCCATTACCCTAGGACAGAATACCCTACGACACCGGCAAGCCTACTCGTGCTGAAGGAGCCAACCCGTGGAACAAAGCTTAGGGGAAGACAGAGAACAAGCTACATTGGCGCTCTGAAGAAGGATTCTGGAGTGGAGAACTTGGCAGAGCTAGCTGCCTGTACTAACGGCAGGGATGATTGGCGACGCCAAAGGATAGCCCGCGACTTGATGATGATGATGATGAAGCTACCTTGCACTACGCTGTGTAAATATTAACATACACAGGCCCAGAAGGTTGTTTCACTATCAATGTTAAGTTTTGAATTAGGATGACAACCAAATCCAAATCATTAGATTACAGCAATGTAAATGACCCAAAACATTGAATTAATTTAAACAAAAGTGAAATTTGATGGACAATATTTGTTTTGTTTTATTAAAAAAAAAAATTTTTCTGCAGACGATTTAACAAATGTGTGCGGTGTTTTTCAATTATAGTAGCGTGCTTAGTACCAATGAACATGTAACCTTGAAAATGGTAACTTTAATAAGTTAAACGAAACTTAACGCGGGGAGAACTCACTTAAGAAAAACTGAACTAATCGAATAGGATTGAATAGGGTCAAGACGCGAGTAAATGCAAGAAGTAGGACAGTGACTCAAGATTGAGGTCTCCTCAACGAAATAACAAAAAATGACTTTATTGGTGAACCAGTGACAAAAGACCTTCAAAATAATCAACCTAAACCCTTAAAAAGATTTTTTTGAAACCCAGACTTACTTTTACGGCAACGTTTGTTTGTTTGTTTACTTAATCATTTGTTAAACTGTTTTCTTGTTTCCTGTCAGCGATACCTTTTTTTTAGTAATGCATCTCTAAGAACAGGTAGAAGAACTTTGTTACTTCAAAATTGTTGTTGTTGCTATAAATTGGGTAAATTTGTGATGACATCAAACATAAACACCTTTCATTGCTTGGTTTTTCAATCTAAATATTGTTACTTATTCCGACAAATGCACGTTTAAAATATACTAACACAACTTCTGGATCCAGTATTCCCAATAATTATAAGGTTAATTAATGTAAAATATTTTTTCTTCAGTGACACTGATTTACGAATAGAGATGTATTTTGCATAATTTGGTTTTTTTTATCGTTGTTTTTATTTTTATTTTGTCGATAAGACGCCTTCCATCTCAAAATTCGGCATGGTATCCACAATTTTTGGATTCAGCACCCCAAAATTAGGTTAGGTAGACGGGTTACCAACGATTACTCAAAAATGCCTCTAACCCCCCTTAAGAGTGCGGTCATTCCATCCAGTAGGCCACGCCCACCACAGCAACGAACAAGCAACCACACACAACGTGTCACGATCGCCGCATGATGGTTGTACATGTAATGTACGAAGCCTGGCATCATGGTACATACACACGCCGAGTGTTGCATGTTCACCGAAAGCACTTCTCTCCGTTGGACTTTGGTTTTGGAAAAGGCCAAAAATGTACATTTCCTCTCTTGTCAGGGTATCGAGAGTCAGAGTTACAATTAAAATATAAACACCGCTTGACCATGGTTAAGGATAAAACTCGGGTTTGTAAAAGAATTGCCCTGTACATACGAAACAAAAGTAAAGTCAACGAAAAGTGTGTAGTAAACAATACACAAAATAAAAAGTTATGTCGGACAAAATGGCGGTAATTTGTCGGACCTTAAATCACGCATTGTGATTGGTCAATTTGTCAAGGGGCGTGGCCTACTGGATCGGTGTTTTGTAGCAGTAGCTGTATGTAACCTTTGCATGCGGCGAGGTCCATTCCACTCTGGTCAAAATGCCTCAGGCAATACATAACATTATCATTAATGCATTGCTTTTCGTGTAATGGATCTAAAAAGTCCCTTGAGTGTAACGGTAGACTTCCACGGTCTGTAAATTGTGCTTTTTGTTTTGTTTATCCCTGCCACAAAGGAGGTTGAGGGCCTTGAGGATAAAAAAACAGATTGGATGGTGATTTATTGCAGGGAAGCCCCCTCTAGAGAATAAACCACGTACCCAAGTACTGATCAGATACTCCCACGGTGACCATGACGTCATGGGAAGTCCATTCATTCATTGTTTGCTTAGTTGTATATTGTATTTGTTTTGGAGATGTCCCGAAATCCTTTGAAAACCCAGAAGAAGTTATGGAGTGCATAAGGGGTCAATTACAGTAAGTGCTATTTAATTACGTGCAAATAATGGGGTGGGACTTTTTAATAAAGCTCTTTTTACAAATCTGGCCTAGTCTATAAGATTTCCGCAGCGCTTGGCAGTAGCATGAGGACACTGTATTATGGAATTCTATCTCAGCCATTTCAACGTTGCATGTATGGTGTTGATTGTAGTGCCCCTAGCCGCTTGCGCCGTCAACGGCGCATTGTTGCGCCGTGCCGTTGCATAGTCGCGTCATGCCGTCGCATTGTTGCGTCGTGCCGTCGCATTGTCGCATTGTCGCCCGGAAGCAGTTTTACTGTATCATTCAGTGTTTTACAAAAGAGGGCGCACTTCAAATGCTGAATAATACAGTAAAACTGCTTCCGGGCAACAATGCGACGGCACAAAGCGACTATGCGACGGTGTCGCATGCAATTATGCCCTCTATGCGATACTATCCGGCGGACATTATTGCATATGCAATACCGTCCGCCGGACGATTTTGCATATGCAATTGTGTCCGCCCGGACGCTGCTGCATAATGCAATTGTGTCCGCCCAGACACATTTGCATATGCAATCGTGTCCGCCACCGTGCAAAACGGTCCTCGAAGCCTATGTTCAAATATTCGGCGAAAACAAGCCCCAGGCACGGCGGGCCCGTGGAAATTTTGCTTGTCCATGACACCCCCGGATTATGTTTATAAATATGTCAAAAGATTTAAAACAGAAGAAAACTAAAGCGCTGAAACCGTTGCAGTAAGCTTCAATCATAATACATGAATATTCATGCCGCACATGTGCATACGTACGTTCAGTGCATGCACGCTCGCTGACGCACAATGTACATGTACGTCGGACGGTTTTGCATAGCCCCGGACACGATTGCATATGCAAAAGTGTCCGGAGCGGACAGTATTGCATGGCGGACACAATTGCATCTGACAACGGCACGACGCGACAATGCAACGGCACGTCGCGACAATGCGATGCAAGCGGTTAGGGACACTGCAATCACCATCATACATGCGCCGTTGAAATGGCAGAGATAGAGATCCATACTGTATGGAGGTCCACATTTCATGCAGCATGCTGAAACCTTTGTGGTTGTCAGTCTTTACCGTTAACAATTTATGAAGGAGGGGTCCAATTTAACACCCTGGTCCTGGTTAGTCAAAGACACAGGCTTGAACATCATGTACATGATATTTCGTGCCATGAAACGGCCGTCGGGTAATGAAGACGAGCCTGCGTCTTTAACAGAGAGATGTTCTTCATTGTGATGACTCAGATGAACTGCGATGGCGTTTCTGCCTCCAGTATAACCACATTACAGCAACAACAGTCAGTGATTGTACACCAGCCATTAGACTGAAAGCCACGGTGTAGTCACCAATAGTGTCATAAATCAATCCTGGTG
This sequence comes from Marthasterias glacialis, assembly GCA_911728455.2. Taxonomy (NCBI): domain Eukaryota; kingdom Metazoa; phylum Echinodermata; class Asteroidea; order Forcipulatida; family Asteriidae; genus Marthasterias; species Marthasterias glacialis. The sequence goes on along the minus strand of OU452220.1, from coordinate 29,452,476 downwards.
GGCACAAAAACAAAATCATAACGTAAGAACCTTTGCAGAGGGATTGAACAATAAAGCCCGCCAAAAAAAAAACGAAACAAAATCCAAAACACCCTTTCAAACTTATATTATTGAATTAAAATATTGAACATTTAGGACATTTAAAACACTTTCAAACTGGGCATTCATACATCGTAGTTTTTCCCTTTAACTAATTCAGTAAGGAATGAAGACTGCAATGCAACTCTGTTCTGATGATAACAAGCATGGAATTTGACAAAGAGTCAAAACATGTCATGAGAAAGATATTTCGCTGTAGTGCCATCGTAGATTAGTCCTTTGACAAACTATAGGTAGAATAACAAGCAATTATTTGTTATCTACCTAATTTTTGCAAGGGTTTTAATCTGTGATGACCACTTAGCTGAATCTCTGTCCCGCGACATACCGGTTCTCTGACTAGTTGCGTACTTCTTTGCTGTGCGTACTTCTATTGGTTGGAAGGTGGACACATGACGGTTTAAGAACGGCTTAAAACGGCCAATAAAGACACAGTGCAAGTTCCATGGGACACATTGCTTAAAGGGACACGTTCCTTCAAGTTTCTAAAACTATGATGTTTGGAATAGTTCCTTGTCCTTTTTAGGAGTTGTTCTTGCAATGAAACACCTGTGTGTTGCAATTAGTGAGTAGAGACTCAAAAAACATAAACTTGCTTGTCGGAAATACAACCAGCGAAACCACATGAGAAACACACGGACCGTACATTTTGTGTGGTCAAAAATTTGAATCCACAAAAATTCGGGACCGTGTTCTGTCCTGAAATTAAACAAAACCTATTCTACTTTTAAAATATGTTTCCAACCATATTCATTTCATTGCCTAAAAGCGCCCAACCCGAAGGCAACATGTCCCTTTATTCGTGGTTGGTTAGTGGCGCACGTAGCGCATGCGCATGTGAGTTGAAGTGTGAACGCCTATTGTCATGTCATGTCAAGGCGAGCTTGAGAAAATGGCAACCCCGAAAAAAAACACCAAAACAAACGCCGAGGAAAAAGAGGAGTGGCCGCCACCCAAAAAACTCGCCGCCTAAGTATCAACTTATTGTGATGAAAACAAAGAGACTGCTGTCTTTGACAACAGTTTGGATGGTTCACCTGACCTTGGTTAAAAGAGATGGTTGTTACTACAATTTGACATACCAAAATTGTGTTTCAACAGAAGTCTACTTAATCGGGAAATGTATAGTTGCGGTACCGCTAATGAACTTACCTGGAAAATATAAAAGAAGGAGGAAAGTCGCACCACAAACAAGTCCCATCCATCCCAGTACATGCCCCATCTGTTCTTTACCGAATGTCTCCTTGATAACAACATCTAGGATTATTGCACTCATTGAAATGGCGTTTCCAAACATGAAACTGTTCGCAATAATCGACCAATAAGACGCTAACCATGGATCGACAGCATAATAAATGGCAACTGTAAGTAAAGCTATAGCAAGCCACGTGTAATTGCTGACAACCTGCACTTTTTGAACCAATGGACCAATCACAACGCAAGCTACTATTCTCCCAATTCCATAAACGACGATGAAATGCGATGCGTCTTCTAGAGTGAACTCTTTATACACGGTAGAGTACTGCACATAGTATATTACCCAAGCAGAATACGTCATTTGCCACACACTGAACACAAATACAACAAGCCAGAAGGATATGGATGAGAACAAACAAAGCCGGAATGTATCTCTAGCAAACGAGTAAACCGTGGTAAAACATGAACAGCCAAAGCGGTTGCTTGGTTCCACTTTGTTGTCCGTGGTCTCTTGCTCTTCGTCCATGTGAGCTGCCTCATAACCATCTTGACTCCCACTAGCAGCAGGTGGTTTTATCAGAGCTCCACAGACAGCCAGATGTGAGAATATGCCTCCAAATAGTAGCATTGTTCCCCTCCAGCCGTAGATATCTAGGAAAAGCTGTACCAAGGGCACAAAGGTGACAAATACTAGGGAGCTTCCGAGGGACGCCACGCCGTAGGCCGTTGTGATAGATTTACTAAAACTGCATCCGATCAGATGCTTCGTTATCACGTATGAGATGCCAATAGCTGGTCCTGAATAGTGAAGCAAAAATACAGTAAAAAACATGTACCGATAGAAAACGTCAAAAGAGAACATACAGTAAAATCATCAATGAACATAATCAAACAGGAATAATCTATTAGACCGATTGCCAAGAGACCAATAGACTGATTGCGCGATCTACGTCACGTGACCCCTGTTGGGTAAAAAATGTAAACACACACGTAATCCTCCATAGGAAAGGGTGGCACGGTACACGATGATCAATGCATTTAGTTTATCCGATCGAGGCTTTTTTTGCTCGAAATCTGTGAAAGATATTCCAGAGTTTGTACCAAAGACCTTCAAGTGGCTGGATAAAGCCAGTAAGGAAAGTTCCAGCAAGTCTTGAAAATTGTAAAAGTACCGTATAAATGTGCACGATGTGTACAGCGCACCACGGAACGTTAGGCCAGACGACCGCGATCACCACACACTTTTCATTGAACACAAAAATTTCAAAGTTTTGAAGCTTAAATCCTCCAAAGAAATTGCTTTCCAAAACTGTGTGATTCCTTTGCCTATTTGAAATTCTGCAAGGCTAGGTATTAACGCTCACTTTTCCAACGTTCTTTATCCTTTTTTTTTTTTTTTTTTTTTTTTTTTTTTACAGTGACTTAGGCCAACATTACAAACAAAATCACAGACGGGTGGCTACATAATGGTCGTCCGACGCCGGTAGTGCATGGCTAAAAAAAAACCTCTTTTCAGAAGAATTCTGTTAAATTATGAAACAGAGATGTGATTTAAATTAATGCCACACCATACTGCTTTAAATAAAGGGGCTGATTAACTAACTCCAGGCCTATCTCTTTACATGTATTTTTTCACCAGCTGTATGCCGTCATACCCGATAGAGGGTCATGTGACCGCATGTAACCATTGTCGCGCAATCGGTCTATTGGTAGTAACATATCTTATCTCAATTTGGAGAAATAGGCCTCCAAAATTGCAAAAAACACCAAATTCAAATAGAAGGGGCGGGTCTCAGAAAGGGCAAGGAGGAGTAGGAATCTAAAATGTTGTGTTTATTCATTGCACCCATAGAGGATTGTTTAAAAAAAATCAGCAAAATCTGAGTCGGTCACTGCCAACCCATCAGATGAGTTGGCAAGGAATGACCCATGCAATCCCATATGGGTAGAATATGTAAAGACCCGATTGGGTATCATATGGGTAAGTACTGTGAAAGCCCACATGGGTAGAATATGCCAAGGCCCACATGGGTACCATATGGGAAAGATCTGGGCAAGCCCCATATAGTAAAATATGTAAAGGTCCATATGGGTAACATATGGGCAAGACCTGGGCAAGCCCATGATGGCAATATGCAAATTTGTGGGACAAAGATGAAGGTAGTAGTGGTATGTCCGTGACCATTTTCGGAACAATTATTAAATGTGTAAATCGAATTTACAAACACGGACTTGTATATAAATCATGCTAATAAAAACGAATACCAAAAATGACTGCAAAGAATATGGTTCCTGGACTATATATAAGTATGACATGCCTAGTACATAGAAGTACATACTAGTAAGTTATAATATAACTGACTGATATAAGTTGTATTTAGTCATTAGGGTATCGTTTGTAATTAATAAAATAATTTGACATCTTATAATACATGTACATACTAATTACTTGAATAAACTAAGTAATCTAGGCTGCCCCACATGTGCCTGCCAACATTGAACCCTCATTTTGGCCCACATGCCCAGATGAATCCCATGTAATGCCCATCTGGAAAAGCCCATAATTTACCCATTTTTTCCAGATGGGCCCCAGATGTATCCCATATAATATGTTGACTGGGCCAACCCATATTGGACCCATATGATTCTTGGGTGCAGGATCCAGTGGGGCCGATGTGGATTACCCCATGAGGTGTCTAGATGGCCCTACATGTATCCCATATTTCGATTACCATCACCCCGAACACCTAGTTTTGTGATGTCATGTACATCTAGTTTTCTATTTGTATTCGTAAAATTCCCCAAAACTTCACGAACTCAACCCATTTCTCTGTACAATTAATGATCACGCAGTATTTTAATTACCTGTTAATACGGTAAGTACGATGGTTATGACGTATAAACTGGATAGAAATGACGCAGTTATCATGGAGATACCAGCAACTAATCCACTCACTGTCAACACAGTCCTGGCGCCAAATCTCTCTTTAAGCGGCGTTGCTAGGATGCCTTTAAGGAAAAAAAATTGTCATCAGAAAAACTGAGTTAAAAAAAGTTTTCATGGAGAGACATTAAGACGATGGGGGCAGCAGATAAAGTTGGTAAGAGTATTCTAGGTTACTGGGCAAGCGCAGATAATTGGATTCTTAATACATGGTAAGTCGACAAATTTGTCAGAGCATGACCAACAAGTTTCAAAACAGAGCAGTACTGGCGTAGCTCAACAAGGAACGGGCCAGTCGCTGGTTTCTAATAAAGTTTTGGTAACTTTGTGTTTGAGGGAAACATTAATAGATGAGATTTTCCCGACCGGATATAATTTAGTCCGTCAATGCATCTGACTATTTGAAGCACTCCATTGTAGCTGCAGGTAGAACCATGTCCCCAACCTCAAAACAATTTCGGAAATAAGCATTTTAATAAATGAGGCCTGACGTGGAAGATATCTCAAATTTGTTTCTGGTCTCTCCCAAAGTTTGTAGGCTGAAATATTTGTATGTATTGTCCCCAAAACATTGAAATTGTACGATAAATTGTCGAAGGTATACAAGCTTTAATCCGTCATTGTTCTGTAGCAACCGAGGTGTTCTGATTATGATTTGTTTTTTGCTTTTTAACGTAAAGTTCTATAAGAAAAGATTGAATGGAATTTTCAGTTCAGTTTTTATTATTTTTAAAACTGTCAAATTTATTTGAAGATAACTTAGATAAGCAAATAAGTAAAATGAACAAAACTTATAACAACTAGAAATTAACTGCTCGTAAAAAGAAACACAGAAAGGTTCGGGTGAAAAATAATGACCATATGCAACGAAATTAAGAAATTAAGTGTTCGGCAAAAAATCAAAAACAAATGAGAATGTTACCCAAAGAAACAATATCATTAATCTGTCATCCAAAAAATTCTTCATAAATACTTTTTTGAAAGTCCTGTTTTTACCGGAAAAAAAGTTATTTCCTTAAAAATTACAAACAAAACTGTAAATTGAACCTATAAGAATGAATAATTTATCCTATATAAAAAAAATAAACAAACAGACTTTTAACAATCTTACTTGTGATGACGTCATCAATCCCACATTCTGACAGAGTACAATTGATTTTCCTGTTCATAGGCAGAAACCATCACACATTCCAAACCGTATTGACTTTAGACCTCCAACAACGTTTATTCATTTCAACTTGCAGTTTTTAGCGGAAGGAAGGGTCATAATTGGGTCATGCCTGTGAATGCATTGAAGCTAATAATAAGACAAGGCTAAAATATCGACGACAACAAGAGGCGTTTAGGCTGTTGGTCTGAAACCCCCCAAAATACAAATCAAGACGAAAACAAAGGTGGTTTCGGTGGAATGTCGTGAACTCCAATAAACGTATCGAACTTACATGAGAATTGTCCAGCCGCATCTACAAAAGCAACCATCCAGCCAATTAGCCAAGTCGAGGTGACGAACTGTTCTTGTAGGGTGGGTAACATCATACCCAAGGCTTTTATAAACGTAGCCCACGCCATCTTGGATGTAAATAAACCTAAAACAGCCATCCAGCCATGAAGACCACCATCTCGTAAAGTATCGATTATAGAATGTAAAACGCGTTCAAAGCGGCCGGGTGCCATTTTAGGGTGAGCTTGTACTCGTCCTACTGACTTGTCACATACAATGTCCGTACACTTTGTACAACATTACATAACGTGCACTATGCCTGACTGGATTCGAGGTCAGTGTTGACCAATAGGTTACGGTGGTTCCAAATGTTACCATTGAAGTGTATTCCTTTATGACTTGGGTCTGTATACTATTTATTTATTTTGGTTTCTGGGGCTGCACAGGGGTTTTCATGTCAAAAGTACCTCGCGAAGAAAATTCTGTCGCCGTTTGGAGGAACTGTCTTCCTGCGGACATTAATGAAACAGAGTGGGTACAAAAATCAACAAACAACCCGACAAACAAACAAACAAATAAACAAAAACAAACAAAAAACTGCACAGCCCCTCAACATTTGTAAAAAGAAAAACATAAATGTTCACAGATTTACATCTACCTTACACGTTATACAAATGATGATAGAAAACTTTCCTTGAAGTATTTCTGCCTGACGTGTTATCTTTTTATAAATATTAAATAATACATTCGTATTTAATGAAACTTACCAAATTTTTGTGTTTGATATTTCTGAAATTCAAAAATTAATCACAAATAATCTTTAAAAAATGTCTAAAACATACATTCTAAAGTAAATATGAAGGAGGTAGACATTTTTACGTGTGTTTGTGCCACGAGTTATCCACGCACGCGGAGTCCGTAAGGACGATACGCAGTCGCTTACACGGACTGTGCATGCACGGATGATATACGGCCGTCAGGACGATGCACACACGCACACGTACACTGTCCACAGACGGAGTCAACAGCCTGAAGGGCTTGTAAACGAAAGCTACTGGGCCCTGACTCGCCATTTCATTTTGATTAACATTTTCTGCGGTGTCACCAAAGGGAACGAAAGAAATCTTTCGATGGAACAGAATAAAGCTTAACCAGGATTTTTTAATCAAAATGAAATGGCGTGATTGCGCACGGCCTAATAACAATGATGCGGTATACACCGTCCGGCCAGCGTGCCTAATGCGTATTGAAATGTAAGAGAAACCAAATTCACGGGTGAAAAATGTGTAGCACGCTTCTTAAGTGTCCTATATTGCACTAAAGAGCATCTTATGTTTGACAAAAACTCTGCAACTTTCAAGTGGCTGGTTCGTTCCGTATAAAAGCCCCGTCGCGCGCTATACACTAACTAGACTTGACCCAAGTCATACTTTCGTCGAGTCCTTGTCCATCTGTACAATCGACAAGTCCCATGGGACACATTGCTTAAAGGGACACATTGCCTTCAAATTTCTAAAATTATGATGTTTGGAATAGTTCCTTGTCCTTTTTAGGAGTTGTTCCTGCAATGAAACACCTGTGTGTTGTAATTAGTGAGTAGAGACTCAAAAACACTAGACATAAGTTTTTGTGACATCACAAAAACAAGGTGTTTGGAATTATGGTAGTTGAAGTTGTTATTTGATGTATATAAAGTTGAATCAACTTAAATATCTAAACATGAGCATAAAAGCGTAACATTGTGCTTTATAATATAATATTTAATTTGAACTTCCGGTTTTGAAAAGAAACTAGGTTAAATCAGGTCTCATGCTAGTATAACTTTGTGAAGTACTTAACGCCCATTCATATGGCGTATAGATTGTGAAAATGGCTTACGTAGTTTCAGAGATGTGCAACAGAGGACCTTCCCTAACCTTGGTATTTGGTGAAAGAATCATGTTCCTAGCTCTTACCATTTGTAAATTAGGAGCTACTGCCGGTTTGACCGGAAGTAGAGGTCACAGAGGTCATGCAATGTGCAACAGAGAAGGACCTTCCCTAACCTTGGTATTTAGTGAAAGAATTATGTTCTTACCTCTAACCACTTTAAAATGAGGAGCTAATTCCGGTTTGACCAGAAGTAAAGGTCAAAGAGATCACGCAATAGTCAACGGAGATGGGCCTTGGTATGTGGTGAAAGAATCATGTTCCTAGCTCTTACCATTTTCAAATGAGGAGCTACTTCCAGCTTGACCGGAAGTAGAGGTCACAAAGGTCACTTTGATATTCTCGAAAGAATCATGTTCTTACCTCTAACCACTTTAAAAAGAGGAGCTAATTCCGGTTTGACAGGAAGTAGAGGTCACAGAGGTCACGCAATGTGCAACAGAGAAGGGTCTTACCTAACCTTGGTATTAGGTGAAAAATCGTGTTCCTAGCTCTTACCATTTTAAATGAGAAGCTACTTCCGGTTTAACTGGAAGTAGAGGTCACAGAAGTCAACCATTTTGCAACAAAGAAGAACCTTCACTAACCTTGGTATGTGGTGAAAGAATCATGTTCCTAGCTCTTAGCATTTAAAAAAAAAGAGCTACTTCCGCTATGACCGGAAGTAGATGTCACAGAGGTCACTTAATGTGTCACGAAGAAACATCCTCCCTTACCTTGACATTTGTCGAAAGAATTAAGTTCATATCTTAAACGGTTGATTTTTTGTTGATTTTTGAAGGTTTAAATAAGCCCTGTATTAAAGACTAACAAAGCGTGGAGTGTGCACCTTGAAAAGGTAACTTTTTTGTAACTTTTTAACTTTCAACTTTTTGTAACTACGTGATGGGAATACAATCTAATAGGGTTTGCGGTGGCACCGTATGGTGGTGGTCGCTCTGTGGGTCGGGGTGGCTCTGGGGGACCCCTGGTTTTCGGCTCGGCGTTTCGGTCGGTGTGCTCTGGGAGAATGCTGCATTCTCTTGCGGTCGGAGTGTGCTGATCGAGGCGTTGGGTTGGGGCGGTTCTTTTCGGGGCCTCCCTGGCTGGTGGGGGGATTGACATTACATGGTGTCACCGCGGACCTTGCTAGATAATACTGTACATGTTATTACTTGCAAATTTTTAACTTATCCAACGGGTTTGTTGTTTTAAAGCCTAATGTTCTTACCTCTCATTGTGTTTAAAGTATTTTATTGGTAATTGTAGTTTTTAAGTTTTATGCCTCGTACTTTTTAAACTTATCCAACTGTTTGGGGTTTTATGCTAACGTTTTTGTATTTTTCTCTTTGAAATTGTGTGTATTTTTATTGTTTTTATAATTGTAAAGCGCTTTGAGACTTTTGTATAAAGCGCTATATAAGTATTACTTTATTATTATTATCATTATTATTATTATTATTATTATTATTATAAAAGAGAATAAGAACGCCTTGTGGTTAATGTACATGTCAATGGGGCATCGATGTCACTCAGCCACGCACACATAAGCACGTGTACATGCATAATGGCATTGCATTTTCTATAAAGCAATGTTGGACACGCTTGAACGCACATGGACAAAAGAATTCCGTTATTGTCCGGTGTGAACCGGAAGTAAAGGTCAAAATGGTGTCACCTCAAAGCAAAAAGTTGGAGAAGGCTCAGTTCTCTACATTCTGATATAGCTCTGTGATCAATCGACAGGCATAAGAACAATCTTACACTTCCGGTTTCGACCAGAATTGAGGTCAAATGGGGTCACATATTGTAAAATTTTGTAGAATAAAAATCAGGTTATTACATTAATATACAAATTTACGTTATTCAGATATAAATTTTTATATAAAAAACTACTACTTCTGATTTCGACCGGAAGTAAAGGTCAAACGGGGTCACACTCTGTGTAAGATATTTTTAATACTTCAAGACCTTGCAAATAGATATTTTAATACTTCAAGACCTTGCATATGGTGTAAAAATCATGTATGTAGCATGTATTATTCTTAATATATGATTATTTTAGTATAAAACTTCAATTTAATGTAATGACGTCATCGATGACGTCATCATTCCAAAATTGTTGCTTTGTCATGTACACACTGTGGTCTAGGTATATAGTAAGTTTCAAGTCTGTACGTGTTAGTTTTTTTTTTACAATTTTTCTCGACCTCGTGTACAATTTTCGTTTTGACTTAGCTATGACATCATATATCATATTTCTAGAATGCTCGTGGGCGTAAGAAAATATTATGCATTATAAGTTTGTTCATATTTTATATTCACTTAGGCTCTGAACTTGAAACTTATCATGAACATATGAGTAGATGAAACCGCAACTTTTCTGGAATGATGACGTCATTGATGACGTTAAAAACGTTAAATAGTTTGAAAATTCATATCTTCAGAACCAGAAACGCTACATTCAAGATTTTTCCACTACTTGAAATCTCTTGTAATGATCTAAAAATGTCGTGCACAACTTAACCTCATTTGACCTTTCTGTTCCGGTCGAAACCGGAAGTTCAAAATTTCAAAAATTCATAATTCAAGAAGTGCTTCTCATATTGTCAAAATTTAAATTTTCAGTTTGAAGATCGTTTAGCCTGCTCAAACTTTTCCAGTCATAATACCAGTTTGAAATTGTCTTCTGGTCGTAAATGATGACGTCATAATATTAAATAAACGTTTAATATTTCAAAAATTCATATATGAAGAACCTTATATGTTATATACAAGATTTCTCTACAAATATTACACAATGTGTGACCCCATTTTACCTTGACTTCCGGTCGGAACCGGAAGATGAAATTTAATTTTTCAAAAATGATTTTTCAATAACAAAACAGAATACACTAATAAATCATTACTTCATCTGAAAACACTTTAACAAATATACATGTCTGTCAAAAAGTGTGACCCATTTCACCTTGACTTCCGGTCGAAACCGGAAGTTGAAATTATATTTTTCAAAAAGATGAGTTTTCAATAACAAAACAATACATTAATAATCATTACTTCATCTGAAAGCCCTTTAACCATTCTAAAAATCGTGTTGAAGATGTTACCCCGTTTGACCCTGACTTCCGGTTGAAACGGAAGTTGAAATTTCACAGATAGTAAATTCATAATTCATCAACTAAATGTGATACAGACTTGAAACTTACTGTTACCTTAGGCGTTACTGTGTAGATGAAACTGGATTTTTTCGGATGATGACATCATCGATAACGTCATTACATTAACTCAACGTTTAATATTTCAAAAATCATACCTGGGGAATCATAAAGTTACACACGAGATTTTTGCACCATATGCAAGCCTTTGAAATACTGTTCAACTATCGCAGAGTGTGACCCTATTTGACCTTTAAATCCGGTCGAAACCGGAAGTTGAAGCTTCAAATGTCAAAACTGTAATATCTTTGTTGACAAAAAGAGCACGTGAATAATTTTTATATCATCTGAAAGCCCTTGAACCATTCTACGAATCTTACAAAATGCGTGACCCAATTTGACCTTTACTTTTGGTTAAAACCGAAAGTCCAAATATAATTTTTCAAAAAATCATATTTGAAGAACCACATCTTTAAATAAATTTGGTAGCAAAGTTAAACATTTTTTTGTGTCTAAAAGTTTTTTTTGACATCTGACCATTTTAAGAAACTGTTGGTGACGTCATCAAATCTCCTAGTGCCCTCTAGCGGCGGGTTTAAAATATAGATGTACTGATATTGGGTTCCAAAGGCCCATTACCAAGGCACACATGATACAAAAACATTCATATATTTTTGTAGAGGAAACCGGGCTTCAACATAAAAGCCGATGACGTCACCATGCAACAAACGCCCCGAACACCACTTATTTCTAGCTGATCTTGATTCATTGATTATCGGAGCCTCAAAAGAGGGCGCTAGGGATAGAAGAAAGATCACTGTAAGGTTCCTAACAGTATAATCATGGGTACCTAGGTAAATTTACATGGTTGCCATGATAAAGTGTAGACCACTTATGTTTTTTTAATTGTTATGATCCTTGATATCATTAAAGAAACCTTTGTGGCTGACGGTATTCACCGTTAACAGTTTAGATATTGTAGGATGGAGACAATTACTTGACATCCTGGTCCTGGTATAGTTAAAGATACATGCTTAAACATCATGTACATGATCTTTTGTGTAATGAAAACGGCCGTCGGGCAATGAAGACGAGCCTGCGTCTTGAACAGAGAGATGTTCTTCATTGTGAGGACTCAGATGAACTGCGATGGCGTTTCTGCCTCCAGTATAACCACAGTACAGCAACAACAGCCAGTGATTGTACACCAGCCATTAGACTGAAAGCCACGGTGTAGTCACCAATAGTGTCATAAATCAATCCTGGTGGGCACACAAACAAAAAGATAACGTAAGAACCTTTGTAGATGGATTCAATAATGTATTAGAGAAAGCCTGCCACAAATAATAAGGAAAGTAAATCAAAAACACACTTTCAAAATTTTTATCGGAATAAAGAATTCAACGTTAGGACATTAAGAAAACTTTCAAACGCTCTTAGGGAAAAAATTTCGATGTATATGAATATACATCGTAGTTTTTCCCTTTAACTAATTCAGTAAGGAATGAAGTCTGGAATGCAACTCTGTTCTGGTGATAACAAGCATAGAATTTGGCACAGAGTCAGAGTATGTCTGAGAAAGATATTTCGCTATAGTACCATCGTATATTTTCCTATGACAAACTGTATGTACAATAACAAGCAATTATTTGTTATTCTACCTAATTTCTTTTCAAAGGATTTAAATCCGTGATGACCCAATAGCCAAAAATCTTTCTCATATGACATACCCTGAATGGATGTGTAATTCTGTGCTAAAGACATAGGGCAAATTCGATCAAGGACCAATGGATGAAGGGGAACATTGCCTTTAAATCTCTTCAAATTGTGCTGTTTGGAATTGCTCCTTATCCTTTTTAAGAGTTGTTCATACAATAAAACACCTACAGTGGGTTATAATTAGTGAGTAGTGACCCAAAAAACATAAGTTTCGATTTCGGAAATACAACCAGTGGAACCACAGAGAGAAAAACACAGTCGGTAATTTTATGGAGTCCTAAATGTGACATTCCAAAATTGTGTTTCAACAGAAGTGTCCTTAACCGCTGTAGACGAGGCATGTGAACTCACCTGGAAAATATAAAAGAAGGAGTGATGCGACACCAGTCACAAGTCCCATCCATCCCAGCGCATGCCCCATCTGTTCTTTACCGAATGCCTCCTTAGTGACAACATCTGTGAGTATTAAAGACATTGAGAAAGCGATTCCAAACAGGAAACTGTTCGCAATAATCGACCAATAAGATGTTAACCATGGATCGACAGCATAATAAATGGAAACTGCAAGCACAGCTATAGCAAGCCACGTGTAATTGCTGACAACCTGCACTTTTTTAATTAATGGACCAATCACAACACTGGTTACTGTTCTCCCGATTCCATAAGAGACGATGAAATGCGATGCGTCTTCCAGACTGAACTCTTTATACACGGTAGAGTACTGCACATAGTATATCATCCAAGCAGACATTGTCAATTGCCAAACGCTGGACACAAATACAACAAGCCAGAAGGATATGGATGAGAATAATCCAAGCCGGAATGTATCTCTAGCATAGGAGTAGACTGTGGTAAAACATGAACAGCCAAAGCGGTTGCTTGGTACCACTTTGTCGTCCCTGGTCTCTTGCTCTTCGTCCGTGTGAGCTGCCTCATAACCATCTTGACTCCCACTAGCAGCAGGTGGTTTTATCAGAGCTCCACAGACAGCCAGATGTAAGAGTATGGCTCCAAGTAGTAGCATTGTTCCTCTCCAGCCGTATATATCAAGAAAAAGTTGTGTCAACGGCACAGCTGCCACGTAGGTAAAAGAGTTTCCAAGGGAAGCCACGCCGTAGGCCGTTGTAATAGATTCACCAAAACTGCATCCAATCAGATGCTTTGTTATCACGCATGAGATGCCGATAGCTTGTCCTGAATAGTGACAAAATATTAACAAAAAAACATGTGCCGATAACGTGAACGGAGAACATACAGTAAAATTATCAATGAACATATAAATCAAGCAGGAATATTCTATTCAAAACAAAACAAAATTTCATTTCAAAGAGCCACTAATTTTGTGATTTGTGTCCGAGCCTTTAACAAACTATTTTGTTCAACCCAATATGTCTGACAAACCATTATGTCGCACCCATCGTTGCCGACAAACTGTGTCGGACATCATGGTCCGTGTCGGACATAATGATGCGTAACAAACGTAACAAACGTGAGGCGGTACCCTACTTTACTAACTGTCCCGTTTAATTACCTGTTAATACGGTAAGGACGATGGTAATGGCGTATAAACTCGATAGAAATGACGCAGTTATCATGGAGATACCGGCAACTAATCCACTCACTGTCAACACAGTCCTGGCACCAAATCTCTCTTTTAGGGGCGTTGCTAGGATGCCTTTTAGGGAGGAGAAAAGAAGGGAAAACAACTTCATGGGGAGACATTAAGACGATGGGGGCAGCAGATATATCTGGTAAACGTATTGTATGTTACCGGGCAAACGCAGATTATTGGATTTTTAATACATGGTAAATCTGCAAATTTGTCAAAGCATGACCAACAAAATGTCAAAGACAGAGCTGTACTAGCGTAACTCAACAAGGGTTGGACCAGTCGCTGGTTTCTGATGAGTTTCGGGAATTTAGTGTCTAAGGGAAACATTAAAAACTAAAATAAATGAGATTTTTCCGACTGAATGGAATTCAGTCCGCCAATGCATCCGACTATTTGAAACACTTCGTTGTCGATGCAGGTGATATTTTCTCCGCTATTACAGCTGTTATTTCCTCTGCTGATGGCGGCTTCTTTTATCGTTTTGAAAAGAGCTGACAAAATTGTCTTGCTTTGACGAAACTAGTTATCACACCAATATGTTTGTCTCACAGTTTGTGCTGCCCTGCAGAGACATGTATGGCTTGTAACTTTTAAATGAGAACATTGTATAATGTTGTGATTATTCTAAAACGATCAATCAAGCAATCATTGTAGCCCTCCGGAATATTGATTTCAAAATTGAAGCATCATTGAAAGATCGATGTAGATGTATTTTCTAAAAACTTTGTAGCTCATTTTTAAGGAATGTTGAAAATTGTGGAAAAAGTTCACAGTATTATTCTTGAGTATGAGTAGTCAGTCTGAAAGTATGTAACAATGTTTTAGTAAAGTTGTACAAGTCATTCTGATTCACGTAGACAAAAGTATGCAGTGTTCATGCACCCTTTTAGCCCTTGGAATTAAACTTCAGCCTTGTGTTGGGGTGGTTCTGACGTTTATCGACGGCTACATATCCGACAATAATTAGATTTTATGTCATAACTTGCCAACAGATGAATGAACTAAGTTAAACCATAAGGTTTGATTTGATGTATTGTTTGTTGGTTTTAAGATTGTAGTCGCTGAGATCGAACGCTCACAAGTTTCATGTGTTAAAGCAATGAGATTTGTTCGGACAGTAAAACAAAAACAAAAACTAGAATTGTGTTTGTTCCAAAACAAACACGGGGGTTTCGGGCCAAAAAACATCGAGAAATGTGGCACGTCATGTTGAATTTTACCCTATGTTATAGGTCATGACTGTCCCAATATTGTGTATAAAACTGTTTCAGTATTGTCCCGATGTGAAATAACATCTCAAGGTCCTGTCAAGAGCTCAAAAACTTTCAAGAGGGCGCTATACAAACTCACCGTTGTTTTCAGGCGTCCACATTACGAAATCGGCTAGCCACGAACTTAAACACTTCTATAAAAGGGGTACCAAGTTACACCCTTAGCTCTGATTTAATGTATTGTTTTTGGTTTTTAAAACTGTAGTTCCTGAGATCAGCCGCGCACAAGTTTCTTTGTGTTAAAGCAATGAGACTGTTAGGACAGTAAAATAATAATAACTAGAACTGTGTTTGTAGCAAAACAAACACGAGGGTTTCGGGTAAAAAAAAACAACGATTGAGAAATGTAGGACTCATGGTGACCTGTTCTATGTTATAGGTCTTTACTGTCCAAATATTCTCTATAAAACTTTCAAGTTTTGTTACCGTAAGTGAGGATTTGTGGCTACCGCGGGAAAAGAAATGTTGCCACTAGCGCTAGCTCCAGTGAAAAATCTGTACCGTCAATTTGTGTAGCACCCTGTCTTTAATGTGTAGCGTAGCTCTCACAAGAAGGCGCTATACAAAGTCATCATTGTTTTCAGACGTCCACATTGAAAAATCAGCTAGCAACCAAATATAAATACGTCAATAAAACAAGTAACAGTGACGAAATGTTTACGTCATGTTGTGTATGTACTAAGTTAGACCCTAAGCTTTGATTTGATGTATTATTTGTGTTTTTAATATAGTTCCTGAGATCGGCCACGCACAAGTTTTATTGTGTTAAAGCAATGAGATTTTTTCGGAAAGAAAAATAGAAAAACTGGAGCTGTGTTTGTAGCAAAACAAACACGGGGTTTCGGGTAAAAAACTTTAAAAAGAACACTGAGAAATGTAGGCCGTTTTTTGAAATTGATAGCTTCCTGTTTGGACCGGAAGTAAAGGTCAAAGTGGGGTCATGCCTACTACCAAATGTCACATGTGATGTGAGCTACAAATGGTACAAGATTTATGACTACATTTGGCACAGGAGATATGCTTTTTTTAAATTTGCACCGGAAGTAAAGGTCAAAGTGGGGTCTGCCTAAAAACCAAATGTCACATGATGTAAGCTACAAATGGAACAAAGATTATGACTCTACGACATTTGGAATTTAGTTCAGGCGATACAGTGACTTTTTAAAGTTTAGGAATTCCTGTTTAAACCGGAAGGAAACCCCAAGTAATAAAAATCTCGACGAAAACAAAGGTGGTTTCTGCGGGTGGCCGAATCCCCCCAAAACTAAAACTGTGTTAAGCAAAGCAAACACGGGGGTTTCGGGTAAAACTAAACAAACGATTGTGAAATGTATGATGTCATGATGACTTAATGTCCTTTGTTACATGTCATGACAGTCCCGATATTGTATCAATATGAAACAATAAAGCCCACTTTAGTATTGGAATTGGAACCTCTCACTACAGCGCTTTAATAGGTGATGACGTCAACAAACTTAGTTTCAGAAACCTTAAACTTCACTTACACATTTGTACACAAAAGCCACATGAAAATTTACGATTGGTTTTGCTTTAGCTGCCATTATAATACTGTCATGATTTTTTGCAAGATTCTCTTATAGTGTAAAAGATTCAGATTACTTCCAAACTAGGGCTGAGCAAACAGAAGGTAACGTTTAAAATTGGTGCTCAGGTCGGAATTAGCAAAGAACTTTGGCTGTATTTGATAAAAATTCGAAATGTTGTGCTATAACACCAAAGTTAATGTTGAGCACAAATTTAGTGCTCAGTTCAGTCTGGTCGGAGGTTATTTTTGTTTATTTATTTTTGTTTTACTGTTCTATCCTAAAAGAATGTGAATGTGAATGCGGAAATAAACCATTTTAACTATTTCTTATAAAATGCCATTTTCATCCAAAGTGTTGAACCTTTTGTTGATAATATTTAACCATTTGTGGGTTGAATCTCCATGTACGCTGATGATAATTAGATATACTCTTATCTTTGACCCAAAGACCCCATTATACGCTGAATGTGCATTTTTCCCTATATCTGCTTGTGTGAAAGATATCCAGCAATGGTTGGTAGCCAACAAACTGAAACTAAATGAGGATAAAACTGAGTTTTCCTCTACAACTGGCAGTAAAGCTCTTGATCACCTAAAGTTCTTTTAAAAACACTATTTCGTAATACGTGATTATTTTATGTTTTTGGATCAGAACACGAAATCACATA
This sequence comes from Marthasterias glacialis, assembly GCA_911728455.2. Classification (NCBI taxonomy): domain Eukaryota; kingdom Metazoa; phylum Echinodermata; class Asteroidea; order Forcipulatida; family Asteriidae; genus Marthasterias; species Marthasterias glacialis. The sequence continues at coordinate 29,434,916 of OU452220.1, read as the reverse complement.
AAAATCTAAATTGTTTGGTTTAAATAAAATTATTCGATTTCACGTAATTCGTAATTATGACGTAATAACTGTTTTAACTAAGTCAAGTCATTTGCGACAATTATGGCAACTGTTACCGATATGACAAAGTTAAGTATGAGAATACTTTCCAATGACATTTATGTACCAAACCTATGGGATTTATCCCATAAAACAAACACAAATGAAAATAAAAAATTTAATTAAGAAATTAAGTGTTAAGCGGAGAACAAAAAGGGAATTTAGTATGTAACCCAAAGAAACAATATTCTCATCTGTCAGCCAAAAAGTTCTTCTTGAACACGTTTTTGAACGTCCTGTTTAAACCAGAATGGTTATTTCCTTAAAAAGTTACAAAAAACCTATTAGAATGAATTATTAATCCCTTATAAAACAAACAAAAATAAACATATAGACTTTTTTTAAATTACTTGTGATGACGTCATCAATCCTACATTCTGACAGAGTACAGTTCACTTTCACGCAAATTCCAAACCGAATTGACTGTAGATCTCCAACAACATGTTTTCATTTCAACTTCCGTTTTGACCGGAGGGAAGGGTCACAAATTGGGTCATGTCTGTGAATGCATTGAAGCAAATATGATTTGATATTTCACTTCTCCCGATATGACAATGCTAAGTATAAGACTGACTGCCAACGAATTTAATGTGACAAATCTATGCGGTTTGGGTCGGAAATAAGAAGAAGAAAAAAGGAAAATATCGACTAAAACTAGAGGCACTTAGGCTGTTGGTCCGCCCCCACAAAAAAAAAAATAAATAAATAACTAGACATGAATTTTTGTTCCAAGAACAAAAACTGGGTGTTCGGCTAGAGTTGTTATTTGATGTAAATAAAGTTAACACAACTAAAATAGTTTGAAAATAGAAACATGAAATATTGCTTTATGAAATAATATCTGATTAGGACTTCAAGAACATCAGTCATGTTCCTACATTTATTTACCTTTAAATGAGAACAATGAAGGACTTCCCCTAACGTTAGTTTTGGGTGAGAGAATCTTGTTCCTACATCTAATCATTTTTAAATGAGGAGCTACTTCCGGTTTGACCGGAGTTAGAGGTCAAAGAGGTCAAGCAATGTACAACAGAGAAGGGCCTTCCTTAACCTTGGTAATTGGTGAAAGAATCATGTTCCTAGCTCTTAGCATTTTTAAATGAAGAACTACTTCCGGTTTGACCGGAATAGAGGTCACAAAGGTCATTTAATGTTTCACAAAGAAAGGCCTTCCCTTAGTTTGATATTTCTAGGAACAATCATGTTCCTACTTCTATTTACTTTTGAATGAGGGGCTACTTCCGGTTCGACCGGAAGTAGAGGTCAAAGGGGTCAAACAATGTGCAAGGGAATATGTCTTCCATATCCTTGGTAATGGTGAAAAAATCATGTTCCAAGCACTTAGCATTATTCTAATAAAGAGATATTTCCGGTTTGACCGGAAGTAGATGACACGGAGGTCACTCAATGGGTCACAAAGAAAGACCCTCCCTAACCTTTTCATTTGTCAAAGAATTAAGTTAATATCTCAAACGGTTGATTTTTTGTTGATTTTTTAAAGGTTTAAATAAGCTATGTGTAAAAGACTAACAAAGCGTGGAGTGTGTGCCTTGAGAAGAGACTATGAACAATGTGCGGTTTATTGTATCATACAGTAGCACATGTACATGTACTGTTTCAACGGCACTTAGCCACACACGCACACACCCACCCGGACGTGTACATGTATAATGGCATTGGATTGTTGTATAGCATTGCCGGTCACGCTTGAACGCACATGCACAAAAGAATGCGTTAAATGTCCGTTTTGAACCGCAAGTATAGGTCAAAATGGTGTGACCTCAATGCAAAAGTTGGAGAGGACTAAATTCTCTACAATCTGATGTAAGATTTGTGATCATGTGATATATACTTCAAAAAATATGAATTTTTGAAGTTTTCAACTTCCGGTTTGAACCGGAAGACAAGGTCAAATTGGGGTCATGTTTGTGGAGCGATTACGTAGTTTTGGATGACCTTTCTGATGATGTATAGATTGTAAAAATCCATTGTGTACTTTAAGAGTTATGATTTTTTGAAATAATAAACTTTGATTTAATGTAATTCGACACCGGGTGACGTCATCATGACATCACTCAAACGGTTTCGTGTCTTAATGAATATCTAACTATGTGTGAAGTTTCAAGTTCATACAAGCTTAGAAAGTGTGCTTCTGTTAGCGGACAATCTTCAGGCATAAGAAGAAGAAGAAGGAGAAGTAAAACTAGAAATTTAGAGTTTGTGGACAAACTCACGGTGTTCGGCTTAATTACGTAATTGAAAATTTTAAGGTCAATATTGTGTGCACGTTTCTTGTCTATTTGTGCTATACTGACGGGCGAAATAGTTATTTGTACTTTTTTTATCTTTATGCATGAAGGTTTGTCATAATTATGAAACTCCAACTTCCGGTTTGACAGGAACTAAAGGTCAAATGGGGTCACACCTTGTGCATGGTATCTAGAATTGTCAGAGAGCTTTAAATTGATGTAACGATTATTAATGTACCACGTTTCATTAATAAGGTACATATTTTTGTAGTACAAACTTATACTTCCGGTTTCGACCGGAAGTGAAGGTCAAATGAGGTCACACTTTGTAAATATTTGTAGAATCGTCGAGGGGCTTTAAAATTAAGTTATACAATTAATATAAAAATTTACGTAATTCAGAAACGATTTTTCATAACAAAACTACTACTTCCGGTTTCGACCGGAAGTGAAGGTCAAATGGGGTCACACTCTGTGTAAGATTTGTTTAGTACTTCAAGAGCTTTCATATGGTGTAAAGATCATGTATGTAGCATGTATTATTCTTAAGATATGATTATTTGAGTATAAAACTTCAATTTAATTTAATGACGTCATCGATGACGTCATCATTTCCAAAATTTTGCTTTGTCATATACACACTGAGGTCTAGGTATATAGTAAGTATCAAGTCCGTACATGCTTTAGTTTCTGAGATAGCAAAATAAATTTTTTTTCGACCTCGTGTGTCAATTTCGTTGTGACGTAGCTATGACGTCATACATTACATTTTTAGAATGCTCGTGAGCTAACAAAAATATTATTCATTGAAAGTTAGTTGATATTTTTAATCACTTAGGCTCTAGAGCCCCAAATAACATGAATTTTAACTTTAACTTCCGGTTTTGACCGGAAGTAAAAGTCAAATGGGGTCACGGTGTGCATACAATTTGTTTCACATCACAAGACCTTTCATATGCACCAAAGATTTTGAATGTAGCATTTGCCGTTCTTGAGTTATTGAATTTTTGAATTATTTAACGTTTATTTAACCTAATGACGTCATCAATGACGTCATCATTCCAAAAAAGTTTTGGTATCATCCATTCACTAATATCTTTGTACATGGTAAGTTTCAAGTTCATACAAGCTTTACTTTTTGAGAAAATTTGTGGACAAGTTTCGACGACTAAGAAAGCCCAGAAAAAAAAAACAGAACAATAACTAGAGATTTAGAGTTTGTGGACAAACTCACGGTGTTCGGCTTAATTACGTAATTGAAAATTTTAAGGTCAATATTATGTGCACGTTTCTTGTCTATTTGTGCTATGCTGACGGGCGAAATATTTAGTTGTACTTTTTTATCTTTATTCATGAAGGTTTGTCATATGAAACTTCAACTTCCGGTTTGACAGGAACTAAAGGTCAAATGGGGTCACACCTTGTGCATGGTATCTAGAATTGTCAGAGAGCTTTAAATTGATGTAACGATTATTAATATACCACGTTTCATTAATAAGGTACATATTTTTGTAGTACAAACTTATACTTCCGGTTTCGACCGGAAGTGAAGGTCAAATGAGGTCACACTTTGTTAATATTTGTAGAATCGTCGAGGGGCTTTAAAATTAAGTTATACAATTAATATACAAATTTACGTAATTCAGAATCGATTTTTCATAACAAAACTACTACTTCCGGTTTCGACCGGAAGTGAAGGTCAAATGGGGTCACACCCTGTGTAAGATTTGTTTAGTACTTCAAGACCTTTCATATGGTGTAAAGATCATGTATGTAGCATGTATTATTCTTAAGATATGATTATTTTAGTATAAAACTTCAATTTAATGTAATGACGTCATCGATGATGTCATCATTCCCAAAATTTTGCTTTGTCATATACACACTGTGGTCTAACTATGTAGTAAGTATCAAGTCCGTACATGCTTTAGTTTTTGAGATAGCAAAATAATTTTTTTTTCGACCTCGTGTATCAATTTCGTTGTGACGTAGCTATGACGTCATATATCACATTTTTAGATTGCATTTGAGCTAAAGAAAATATTATTCATTAAAAGTTAGTTGATATTTTTAATCACTTAGGCTTTAGAGCCCCAAATAACATGAACTTTAACTTTAACTTCCGGTTTCTACCGGAAGTAAAGGTCAAATGGGGTCACGGTGTGCATACAATTTGTCCCACATCACAAGACCTTTCATATGCATTAAAGATTTTGAATGTAGCATTTGCTGTTCTTGAGTTATTAAATTTTTGAATTATTTAACGTTTATTTAACGTCATGACGTCATCAATGACGTCATCATTCCAAAAAAGTTTCTGTATCATCCACTCACTAATATGTTTGTACATGGTAAGTTTCAAGTTCATACAAGCTTAACTTTTTGAGAAAATTTGTGGACAAGTTTCGACGACTAAGAAAGCCCAGAAAAAACTAGAGATTTAGAGTTTGTGGACAAACTCACGGTGTTCGGCTTAATTACGTAATTGAAAATTTTAAGGTCAATATTGTGTGCACGTTTCTTGTCTATTTGTGCTATGCTGACGGGCGAAATATTTATTTGTACTTTTTTTATCTTTATGCATGAAGGTTTGTCATAATTATGAAACTCCAACTTCCGGTTTGACAGGAACTAAAGGTCAAATGGGGTCACACCTTGTGCATGGTATCTAGAATTGTCAGAGAGCTTTAAATTGATGTAACGATTATTAATGTACCACGTTTCATTAATAAGGTACATATTTTTGTAGTACGAACTTATACTTCCGGTTTCGACCGGAAGTGAAGGTCAAATGAGGTCACACTTTGTAAATATTTGTAGAATCGTCGAGGGGCTTTAAAATTAAGTTATACAATTAATATACAAATTTACGTAATTCAGAAACGATTTTTCATAACAAAACTACTACTTCCGGTTTCGACCGGAAGTGAAGGTCAAATGGGGTCACACTCTGTGTAAGATTTGTTTAGTACTTCAAGACCTTTCATATGGTGTAAAGATCATGTATGTAGCATGTATTATTCTTAAGATATGATTATTTGAGTATAAAACTTCAATTTAATTGAATGACGTCATCGATGACGTCATCATTTCCAAAATTTTGCTTTGTCATATACACACTGAGGTCTAGGTATATAGTAAGTATCAAGTCCGTACATGCTTTAGTTTTTGAGATAGCAAAATAATTTTTTTTTCGACCTCGTGTATCAATTTCGTTGTGACGTAGCTATGACGTCATACATTACATTTTTAGAATGCTCGTGAGCTAACAAAAATATTATGCATTGAAAGTTAGTTGATATTTTTAATCACTTAGGCTCTAGAGCCCCAAATAACATGAATTTTAACTTTAACTTCCGGTTTTGACCGGAAGTAAAGGTCAAATGGGGTCACGGTGTGCATACAATTTGTTTCACATCACAAGACCTTTCATATGCACCAAAGATTTTGAATGTAGCATTTGCCGTTCTTGAGTTATTGAATTTTTGAATTATTTAACGTTTATTTAACCTAATGACGTCATCAATGACGTCATCATTCCAAAAAAGTTTCGGTATCATCCATTCACTAATATCTTTGTACATGGTAAGTTTCAAGTTCATACAAGCTTTACTTTTTGAGAAAATTTGCGGACAAGTTTCGACGACTAAGAAAGCCCAGAAAAAAAAAAACAGAACAATAACAATAGGTTTTCGGCTGCTGGCCGAACACCTAAAAAAAAAACTAGAGATTTAGAGTTTGTGGACAAACTCACGGTGTTCGGCTTAATTACGTAATTGAAAATTTTAAGGTCAATATTGTATGCACGTTTCTTGTCTATTTGTGCTATGCTGACGGGCGAAATATTTAGTTGTACTTTTTTATCTTTATTCATGAAGGTTTGTCATATGAAACTTCAACTTCCGGTTTGACAGGAACTAAAGGTCAAATGGGGTCACACCTTGTGCATGGTATCTAGAATTGTCAGAGAGCTTTAAATTGATGTAACGATTATTAATGTACCACGTTTCATTAATAAGGTACATATTTTTGTAGTACAAACTTATACTTCCGGTTTCGACCGGAAGTGAAGGTCAAATGAGGTCACACTTTGTAAATATTTGTAGAATCGTCGAGGGGCTTTAAAATTAAGTTATACAATTAATATACAAATTTACGTAATTCAGAATCGATTTTTCATAACAAAACTACTACTTCCGGTTTCGACCGGAAGTGAAGGTCAAATGGGGTCACACCCTGTGTAAGATTTGTTTAGTACTTCAAGACCTTTCATATGGTGTAAAGATCATGTATGTAGCATGTATTATTCTTAAGATATGATTATTTTAGTATAAAACTTCAATTTAATGTAATGACGTCATCGATGACGTCATCATTTCCAAAATTTTGCTTTGTCATATACACACTGTGGTCTAAGTATGTAGTAAGTATCAAGTCCGTACATGCTTTAGTTTTTGAGATAGCAAAATAATTTTTTTTTCGACCTCGTGTATCAATTTCGTTGTGACGTAGCTATGACGTCATATATCACATTTTTAGATTGCTCTTGAGCTAAAAAAAACATTATTCATTGAAAGTTAGTTGATATTTTTAATCACTTAGGCTTTAGAGCCCCAAATAACATGAACTTTAACTTTAACTTCCGGTTTCTACCGGAAGTAAAGGTCAAATGGGGTCACGGTGTGCATACAATTTGTCCCACATCACAAGACCTTTCATATGCATTAAAAATTTTGAATGTAGCATTTGCCGTTCTTGAGTTATTGAATTTTTGAATTATTTAACGTTTATTTAACGTCATGACGTCATCAATGACGTCATCATTCCAAAAAAGTTTCTGTATCATCCACTCACTAATATGTTTGTACATGGTAAGTTTCAAGTTCATACAAGCTTAACTTTTTGAGAAAATTTGTGGACAAGTTTCGACGACTAAGAAAGCCCAGAAAAACTAGAGATTTAGAGTTTGTGGACAAACTCACGGTGTTCGGCTTAATTACGTAATTGAAAATTTTAAGGTCAATATTATGTGCACGTTTCTTGTCTATTTGTGCTATGCTGACGGGCGAAATATTTAGTTGTACTTTTTTATCTTTATTCATGAAGGTTTGTCATATGAAACTTCAACTTCCGGTTTGACAGGAACTAAAGATCAAATGGGGTCACACCTTGTGCATGGTATCTAGAATTGTCAGAGAGCTTTAAATTGATGTAACGATTATTATTATACCACGTTTCATTAATAAGGTACATATTTTTGTAGTACAAACTTATACTTCCGGTTTCGACCGGAAGTGAAGGTCAAATGAGGTCACACTTTGTAAATATTTGTAGAATCGTCGAGGGGCTTTAAAATTAAGTTATACAATTAATATACAAATTTACGTAATTCAGAATCGTTTTTTCATAACAAAACTACTACTTCCGTTTTCGACCGGAAGTGAAGGTCAAATGGGGTCACACCCTGTGTAAGATTTGTTTAGTCCTTCAAGACCTTTCATATGGTGTAAAGATCATGTATGTAGCATGTATTATTCTTAAGATATGATTATTTTAGTATAAAACTTCAATTTAATGTAATGACGTCATCGATGACGTCATCATTCCCAAAATTTTGCTTTGTCATATACACACTGTGGTCTAGGTGTACAGTAAGTTTCAAGACCGTACATGCTTTATTTTTTGAGATAGCAAAATAATTTTTTTTGACCTCGTGTCTCAATTTCGTTGTGACGTAGCTATGACGTCATATATTACATTTCTAAAATGCTCCTGAGTTAAAGAAAATATTATTTATTGAAAGTTTGTTGATATTTTCAATCACTTAGGCTCTAGAGCCCCAAATAACATGATTTGTTACTTTAACTTCCGGTTTCTACCGGAAGTAAAGGTCAAATCAGGTCACAGTTTGCATACAATTTGTCCAACATTACAAGACCTTTCATATGCACCAAAGATTTTGAATGTAGCATTTGCCGTTCTTGAGTTATGAATTTTTTGAACTATTTATTACATGGATGAAGGCTGCAGTATCTTTTTACATTGGAATTTTCATGTAAACAGCCACGAAGTAAACAAATAACTGATAGTATACAACACTTTTAATTACATTTCAAAATAGTATTCATTTTGCCTTTTATCGAAACATTAAGCCTTGCTGCCCTCCATTTTGTTCGGCATCTACGTGGTGTCAATAAAATAAAGAAGTGTGCGTCCATACAGGTTTGAGGGCGCTATTTCAAATTAACGGTCTTTGTAAAAGCACTGTGTATGCGCCTCGCAGGTTCATTTCTTGGAAGCATGCCAAGTTACTGTGCAAGCATTACTGTTGTTGACACTACTACCGAGCAGCGCTGTGTATATACTATACACAACACGCTGTAAAATCCTAGAGTGCACACGCACGGGGTGCAATACAGTAAGGTAACTGTACAGACTCTATCGGCGATCGCGCTAAAAACGGCACTTTTCACCTTAATATAACTTCGTTATGCAACGGCCAATTTTGTTAAAATTTCACAATATTAGGCTTTTATAGTCGTTATCTATTACTAAAATATTCAACATGTAGTTTGCTCAAAAATAATTGGAAATAAATTTTTTTTTATTTTTAAACTCGTCGTCGTAACAAACTGTAACATTTGATGACGTCATCAATGTATTATTTTCAAAGGACATAAACTACATTTTATTTCGTACACTGAAACCAGGTCCAAATTCTGTTTCATATTGACTCCACCGCTTAAATTGTGACTTTTAAGCATTTTTTGCTTCAACTTCCGGTTTGAACCGGAAGACAAGGTCAAATTGGGGTCATCTCTGTGAGACATTTAATTATTTTTTAAAGACCTTTCCGATGATGTACAGATTGTAAAAATCCATTGTGTACTTCAGGAGTTATGATTTTTTGAATTATTTAACGTTTATTTATCGTCATGACGTCATCAATGACGTCATCATTCCAAAAAATTAGCGGTTTCATCTACTCACTAATATCTTTGTACATGGTAAGTTTCAAGTTCATACAAGCTTAACTTTTTGAGAAAATTTGCGGACAAGTTTCGACGACTAAGAAAGCCCAGAAAAAAGAAAAACTAGAAATTTAGAGTTTGTGAACAAACTCACGGTGTTCGGCTTAATTACATAATTGAAAATTTTAATTTCAATATTGTGTGCAAGTTTTTTGTCTTTTGGTGCTATGCTGACGGGCGAAATATTTATTTGTACTTTTTTGATCTTTATGCATAAAGGTTTGTCATATGAAACTCTAACTTCCGGTTTGAAAGGAACTAAAGGTCAAATGGGGTCACACCTTGTGCATGGTATCTAGAATTGTCAGAGAGCTTTAAATTGATGTAACGATTACTAATGTACCATGTGTCATTAATAAGATACATATTTTTGTTGTACAAACTTATACTTCCGGTTTCGACCGGAAGTGAAGGTCAAATGAGTTCACACTTTGTACAAAATTTGTAGAATCGTCGAAGGGCTTTAAAAATAAGTTATTATATTAATACACAAATTTTCGTAATTGAGAAATGATTTTTTAAAACAAAACTACTACTTCCGGTTTCGACCGGAAGTGAAGGTCAAATGGGGTCACACCCTGTGTAAGATTTGTTTAGTACTTTAAGACCTTTCATATGGTGTAAAGATCATGTATGTAGCATGTATTATTCTTAAGATATGACTATTTTAGTATAAAACTTCAATTTAATGTAATGACGTCATCGATAACGTCATCATTCCAAAAATTTTGCTTTGTCCTATACACACTAAGGTCTAGGTATATAGTAAGTATCAAGTCCGTACATGTCTTAGTTTTTGAGATAACAAAATATTTTTTTTTTCGACCTCGTGTATCAATTTCGTTGTGACGTAGCTATGACGTCATACATTACATTTTTAGAATGCTCGTGAGCTAACAAAAATATTATGCATTAAAAGTTTGTTCATATCTTCATTCACATAGGCTCTAGAGCCCCAAATAACATGAATTTTAACTTTAACTTCCGGTTTTGACCGGAAGTAAAGGTCAAATGAGGTCACGGTGTGCATACAATTTGTCAAACATTACAAGACCTTTCATATGCACCAAAGATTTTGAATGTAGCATTTGCCGTTCTAGAGTTATGAATTTTTTGAATTATTTATTACATGGATAAAGGCTGCAGTATCTTTTTACATTGGAATTTTCATGTAAACAGCCACGAAGTGAAAAAATAACTGATAGTATACAACACTTAATTACATTTCAAAATAATATTCATTTTGCCTTTTATCGAAACATTAAGCCTTGCTGCCCTCCATTTTGTTCGGCATCTACGTGGTGTCAATAAAATAAAGAAGTGTGCGTCCATACAGGTTTGAGGGCGCTATTTCAAATAAAGGTCTTATTTTGTAAAAGCACTGTGTATGCGCCTCGCAGGTTCATTTCTTGGAAGCATGCCAAGGTTACTGTGCACGCATTACTGTTGTTGACACTACTACCGAGCAGCGCTGTGTATATACTATACACAACACGCAGTAAAATCCTAGAGTGCACACGCACGGGGGGGGGGGGCGGTAACTGTACAGACTCTATCGGCGATCGCGCTAAAAACGGCACTTTTCACCTTAATATAACTTCGTTATGCATCGGCCAATTTTGTTAAAATTTCACAATTAGGCTTTTATAGTCGTTATCTATTACTAAAAAATTCAACATGTAGTTTGCTTAATATTAATTTGAAATATTTTTTTTTTTTTTTTAAACTCGTCGTCGTAAGAAACTGTAACATTTGATGATGTCATCAATGTAATATTTTCAAAGGTCATAAACTACATTTTATTTCGTACACTGAAACCAGGTCCAAATTCTGTTTCATATTGACTCCACAGCTTAAATTGTGACTTTTTAAGCATTTTTTGCTTCAACTTCCGGTTTGAACCGGAAGACAAGGTCAAATTGGGGTCATCTCTGTGAAACATTTAATTATTTTTTAAAGACCTTTCCGATGATGTATAGATTGTAAAAATCCATTGTGTACTTCAGGAGTTATGATTTTTTGAATTATTTAACGTTTATTTAACGTCATGACGTCATCAATGACGTCATCTTTCAAAAAAATTAGCGGTTTCATCTACTCACTGATATCTTTGTACATGGTAAGTTTCAAGTTCATACAAGCTTAACTTTTTGAGAAAATTTGCGGACAAGTTTCGACGACTAAGAAAGCCCAGAAAAACTAGAGATTTAGAGTTTGTGGACAAACTCACGGTGTTCGGCTTAATTACGTAATTGAAAATTTTAAGGTCAATATTATGTGCACGTTTCTTGTCTATTTGTGCTATGCTGACGGGCGAAATATTTAGTTGTACTTTTTTATCTTTATTCATGAAGGTTTGTCATATGAAACTTCAACTTCCGGTTTGACAGGAACTAAAGGTCAAATGGGGTCACACCTTGTGCATGGTATCTAGAATTGTCAGAGAGCTTTAAATTGATGTAACGATTATTAATGTACCACGTTTCATTAATAAGGTACATATTTTTGTAGTACAAACTTATACTTCCGGTTTCGACCGGAAGTGAAGGTCAAATGAGGTCACACTTTGTAAATATTTGTAGAATCGTCGAGGGGCTTTAAAATTAAGTTATACAATTAATATACAAATTTACGTAATTCAGAATCGATTTTTCATAACAAAACTACTACTTCCGGTTTCGACCGGAAGTGAAGGTCAAATGGGGTCACACCCTGTGTAAGATTTGTTTAGTACTTCAAGACCTTTCATATGGTGTAAAGATCATGTATGTAGCATGTATTGTTCTTAAGATATGATTATTTTAGTATAAAACTTCAATTTAATGTAATGACGTCATCGATGACGTCATCATTCCCAAAATTTTGCTTTGTCTTATACACACTGTGGTCTAAGTATGTAGTAAGTATCAAGTCCGTACATGCTTTAGTTTTTGAGATAGCAAAATAATTTTTTTTTCGACCTCGTGTATCAATTTCGTTGTGACGTAGCTATGACGTCATATATCACATTTCTAGATTGCTCTTGAGCTAAAGAAAATATTATTCATTGAAAGTTAGTTGATATTTTTAATCACTTAGGCTTTAGAGCCCCAAATAACATGCACTTTAACTTTAACTTCCGGTTTCTACCGGAAGTAAAGGTCAAATGGGGTCACGGTGTGCATACAATTTGTCCCACATCACAAGACCTTTCATATGCATTAAAGATTTTGAGTGTAGCATTTGCCGTTCTTGAGTTATTAAATTTTTGAATTATTTAACGTTTATTTAACGTCATGACGTCATCAATGACGTCATCATTCCAAAAAAGTTTCTGTATCATCCACTCACTAATATGTTTGTACATGGTAAGTTTCAAGTTCATACAAGCTAAACTTTTTGAGAAAATTTGTGGACAAGTTTCGACGACTAAGAAAGCCCAGAAAAAAAAAAAAAAAAAAAAACAGAACAATAACAATAGGTTTTCGGCTGCTGGCCGAACACCTAAAAAAAAAAAACAGAACAATAACAATAGGTTTTCGGCCGCTAGCCGAACACCTAAAAAAACAGAACAATAACAATAGGTTTTCGGCCGCTAGCCGAACACCTAAAAAACAGAACAATAACAATAGGTCTTCGGCCGGTAGCCGAACACCTAAAAAAAAAAACCGAACAAAAACAGAGGGTCTTCGGACTTGTGTCCGAACACCCAAATAAAAATTAAGACGAAAACAAAGGTGGTTTCGGTGGAATACTGTAAACTCAAAATAAGCTTTTATAACTTACCTGAGAATTGTGCACCCGCATCTACAAAAGCAACCATCCAGCCAATTAACCAAGTCGAGGTGACGAACTGTTCTTGTAGGGTAGGTAACATCATACCCAAGGCTTTTACTAAAGTAACCCACGCCATCTCGGATGTAAATAAACCTAAAACAGCCATCCAGCCATGAAGACCACCTTCTCGTAAGGTATCAATTGTGGAGTGCAAAACGCGTTCACAGCAGCCGGGTGCCATTTTAGGGTGAACATACGTTGTATAGGCTACTCGTACTGACTTGTCACACACAATTCCGTGCATTGCCTGACCGGATTCCAAGTCGGTGTTTATCAATGATGGATCCAAAGGTTTTCATGAAATAGCTTGTAAATGCATTGAAAAGTGATCCTGTCCACATGAATGGGGTTATTATTATCGGTCTTTGTTAAAGATGCATGATCCGTGCTCCTGTGATTTGAGCTCAAAAATGACATGATTCTAGCGAACGAAATTTAAAAGAGCATGTTTATAACGAATAAAGTAAATAAATCGCGGGTTGACCTTGTAGATGGCTACAAAAATGATGTTTTTGAAACGATTATCCTGGCCAACCACCCTACTTGAGAATGTGTAAGACGGCCAAACTCGCTGGGCAAGCAGGCAGCTATATTACGTTATTTCGCCTGCACTTTGTCCCAGTCCAGCAGAGTAGCCAGGATTTTTTAACATGCGTTCAGACTTTCTTTGACAAATCTCCGTGTGCAGTGCAGTGGTCAGTTTCCTACCATTGATTGATTAAAGAAAATGGATAAAATTGATGAAATTCTCCTTTTGTCTCCCCTGTGACTGGCTCACCATCGACGTCAGACAAAACCAAAAGCGTGATGATGGTATATTTGTCCTTTGAATCAGCAAAGAAGTGAAAAGGGAGAATTTCATTCTCTCATTTAAGACCGGTTCATACGATTATACTAACCCCAGTCATGCAGGAATACACTTCATTGTATTGGCAACCTTTTCCCTGATAACCTTTGGATCCACAATAAAGTTATTTATTGATCACTGACCTTTGAATACAGTCACACATGATGCACGTTTATGTATTGTTGTACAAAGTATACGAACATTGTGTTTGTCAAATCAGTATGACGAGTACAAGTTCATAGTAAAATGGCACCCGGCTGCTTTGAACGCGTTTTACACTCTACAATTGATACTTTACGAGATGGCGGTCTTCATGGCTGGATGGCTGTTTTAGGTTTATTTACATCCAAGATGGCGTGGGCTACTTTGTTAAAAGCCTTGGGTATGATGTTACCTACCCTACAAGAACAGTTCATCACTTCGACTTGGTTAATTGGCTGGATGGTTGCTTTTGTAGATGCGGCTGGACAATTTTCAGGTAAGTTCGACACACTTAATGGGGTTGCAGCATTTAGTCAGGGCTGTTAGGGATATTTTGGTTCAGATTTTTCCAAAAGCACCAAATTTGGCCCAGATGTTGCCCATACCATACTATTTCGATTTTTGACGGGCGCCAAGGCGGGCGACCCATGGGGCGGCCATATTGGCAAAATCCAATATGGCCGCCATCTGGGTCAGAGGTCAATCACGATTAAAAAAGTAAAAGGGCTAAAATAATAAATTATACAACTTTTTAGGGGTTTTCAGGGACGGGGAATCTGATTCTGATGGTATTTCCAAGATTTGAGGTCAACTTTACCTTTAAAAGTCACCGTAAAGGTAATTTCGGAGTCAAAACTGGTGTTTCTTGTGCGTCATCCCAGAAACCAACCCCATAAATAAAGTGTTTTCCTATTATAAGTTAGTATGTATATGTCACATCATTTGACATTTACTCCAGGAGGTCATAAAACAAATCTGTAAAGAATATATTCAGGAACAACTCTGGTTTGAACCAGAGTTGTGAAATGGAAATGGCATTTGCAGTGAAAATATTGTATGTGCCACTGTATATATTCAAATGATCAAAATACCTTACAATGATCTGTTTAGCAACAAAATACAAATACTTTCTGGCTGTCACCTCCATTATCAAGGCACCTGCCTTTGCATTTGCATTTTAAGATGCACGGTTGGATGTGCACCTTCCAGTGCATGCTTTGAGGCAGCCACAGTGCAAGAGAATGGCACATGCAGCTGAAGCGTTGCTGAGAGTGGTCCATACAGGTTGCCATGTATCGTGCCATCTTTGTGCCAGCCCCACTCACTGATGTCAGGACTTTTTTTGTCAGACCGAGGTGGACTGACTGCAGCTGAAACTCGCCTGTAATAGTGCTTTACATGCTGGAACAGTGTGGCTTGGGTAGGTGGGATGCTTTCCAGTGATCTGCTTCCACTGGTGAGGAGGCGATGTTTGGCAGTGTTGACAGCTTCACCACAACCCATCATGAGTATGACATAACATCGATGACCTGCTTATGGACATACTGGAGACTGAAGAGATCATGCGTGAGAGCCACAAGTGTGTCGGTGAGGTCCAGTATCCCTGTCCAGGGTGCACATGGTGTTTTCTAGCAACATCCAAGAAAAATGCAAATGTGTCACACCCTATTAGGCTGTGTCCTTCCCCATGATGAGCAGTGGATGACGGTGGAGGGTCAATGATGGCTTCGAACTCAAGCTGTTTTACAGCTAACTAACTGCATGCAGTCAGGTCTATCCAGCATAAACAGTGTAAGGGCTTTGGGTTTCTCATAGGTTTCAACCACCCAGCCATGTGCCTGGAGGCTTATGTTGGACTGTTCATGGGCTTGGCCATTGGCTTGGCCTTGAGGCTGAACTTTCTAGCTGATTTCTGCACAAGAAATTTGCCCTTCACGAATTCAGCATGTACTTGAGGGTGTTTTACAGCTAACTCCACCATGTCTCACACATGGACCGGCAGCCAATGTGCGTAGTTGGCGCGGTCAAGGCAGTGAAACCAGCCACAGAGTTCGTCACATGCTTCACATACAGTGAGAAGTCCCCCTCCTGCAGGGATCGCACAAATCAAGTCATTAGTAGCTCCAGCCCAATTATGGTTGACCAGAACTTGAACTGGGGAACAGTATGGGAACGTTGATCCCACATGTCGAATGACTCAAGTGGGGTTATTACATTCTCACAATAGTTTGAGTAGGGGGTCTGCTTGAACAGGTAAAGTGACTTGAGAGAGACTTGATGGGTATACCTCGTGGGCTTATGTGCTGCTCATTGAGCGCAGACTGCGCTCCACCACATTTCTTGACCTCAGCCCTAGAGAGGACGGTGGGCCACCCAGAATGGAGAATTACCTTTCCAATCATAATAAGCATCTTTTCTTTAATGTGCAGTGCACCCATCTTAGAAACCAGCTTGTCTTCTCCCAAAGTGTTGGGGGTATTGCCATTGGAGCAGTTTGATGATAGCAGTTTCATGATAGCATACAGTGGCTGATCGGTACCGAGGACGATAGTCTGATCTGGGTTGATGGAGCCTTGTCTGGGAATAGGGGGAAGATGCTGATCTCGGCTGGGGGTTTCAATGACTCCTCGCTTGCTTGCATTGAAAGTATCCCAACCAAGTGATGATGTCACCATATGCAAGCGTGCCTTACTTCAGCACACTGGTGACCTGCACCATCCATGCCTCATCCTTTACCTTGGCACCTCGGACAATAAGGGGTGGTCTGACTTTGCTGTTGTTGAGTCTGGGTGCAAATACATCCGGCCAAGTGAGTTCGACTGGGGTCTGGATCATTAAGAGTCTGGTAGCTCCAGAGTTGACTTGTCAGAGGGGTCAAGCTTGATGAATCTGCTTTACACGAGAGTGCTCATGCCAAAGATGGTTGGTCGCGCTTAGGGCATATCCATGGAACTTATTAAATAAGAAGTTTCCCTCAGCCTTGGTGCCTATATTATCAAAATCGCGGAAGATAAAGACATTGAGACAGCTATTGGTTGAAAACACCACTCCACCTTGAGCTTGTGAGCACACATCTCATTCCATCAAAGTCTTTGGCACTACCCCTCTTCCACAGTCTAACAGGATGTGATACAACTTCACAGTTTCTTGGATGTGGCAAGAATACAGCCTGGGCAGTCTGGACAGGCATACCGGACCTTACCAATGGACTTGTGGCTCTCACACATGACCCTGATCTCTTTAGTCTCGAGTCAGTGCAAAAGCAGGTCATGCAACACTTTGTCATACTCATGTACAACAGGGTTTGTGGTGTGCAGCTGGTGTCAATGCATCCAAACATCGCCTCCTCACCAATGGAAGTAGATCACTAGAAAGCATCCCACCTACCCAAGCCACACTTTTCCTGCATGTAAGGTGAGCACTATTACAGGCAGGTTTCAACTGTAGTCAGTCCACCTCGGTGGACAAGAAAAGTCCTGACTTCATTGAGTGGGGCTGGCACAAAGATGGCACGATACATGGCAACCTGTATGGACCACTCTCAGCAACGCTTCAGCTGCATGTGCCATTCTCTTGCACTGTGGCTGCCTCAAAGCATGCACTGGAAGGTGCACATGCCTTGATAATGGAGGTGACAGCCACTATATAATAGAAAGTATTTGTATGTTGTTGCTAAATATTGTATGGTATTTTGGTCGTTTGAATACATACACTGGCATATGGAATATTTTCACTGCAGAGGCCATCTCCAAATTGTTTAAATCAAAGTTGTTCCTGAATTTATTCTTTACAGATTTGTTTAGTGACCTTGTGGAGTAAGAGACAAATGATGTGACATATACATGTACAGCTTATAATAGGAAAATACTTTTTGGGGTTGGTTTCTGGGAAACACCAGTTTTCAACTCCGAAATGACCTTTACGGTTACTTTGACGGGTAAAGTTGACCTCAAATCTTTGAAATAACGTCAGAATCAGATTCCTCGACCCTGAAAACCCCTAAAAAGTTGTATTATTTTTTATTTTAGCCCTTTTACTTTTTTAATCGTGATTGACCTCTGACCCAGATGGCGGCCATATTGGATTTTGCCAATATGGCCGCCCCATGGGTCGCCCGTCTTGGCGCCCGTCAAAAATCGAAATAGTATGGTATGGGCAACATCTGGGCCAAATTTGGTGCTTTTGGAAAAATCTGAACCAAACAGCCCTTATGGAGCCCTAACATCCTTGACTAATTCTACCGAAACCACCTTTGTTTTTGTCTTCTTCTTTTTTTAATAGTTGATTCTTCATACATTGTTTTGATACGAATTTCGTTGGCCAGACAATCTTATACTTAGTATTGTCATAAGTGAAATACCAATTATTAGTTCCAATGCATTCACAGCATCAGAACGTGGGATTGATGACGTCATCACAAAGTAAGATTTTTAAAAGGCTATTTGTTTATTTTTGTTTGTTATAAGGGATAAATTATTCATTCTAGTAGGTTAAATTTACGGAATTTTTGTCATTTTTAAGGAAATAACCATCTTTCCTGTTTAAACAGGACGTTCAAAAACAGATTTATAAGGAATATTTTGGCTGACAGATTAATGATATTGTTCCTTTGGGTTACATTTTGTTTGTATGGTTTCAGTATTTTATATCATCAGTGGGTGGCAATATTTAAATGAAGTTGTAATGACGTCATCTATTATAGAGTGCACAGAGTTTTTCGAAACAATGGTTTAAAATGTGTGTTTTGTTTTCAAACTGGAAAAATGTACATCGTAATGTAGTGGATAACTATGCTTAGCCAATAAAAAGTGTTACGTAACTATGACATCATTGGTGATCGAAATAAGTAAGGGGCTTACATGTCTTTGAAGTTAAATATGTGTACAAAACTCATCTCCTGAACTACGTTTGATAAATTTATAATCTTTGTGTCATTTTGTAGGAAATAAGAATGTGAAATTTTATAAACATTTTATTTTTCCCTCAAACAACAAATTACCATAACTTTATCTGAAACCAGCGACTGACCCGTTCCTTGTTGAGTTACGCCAGTGCTGTTCTGTCTTTGAAATTTGTTGGTCAAATTCGTCGACTCACTCAGCATTTACTAAAGTTGTCCAGTGACCTATAATACTCTTGCCAGCTATATCTGCTGCCCCCATCGTCTTAATATCTCCCCATAAGAATTTTTTTTCTTTTTTGAACTCAGTTTTTTTCTGATGACAAATTGTCTTTTTCATAACAGGCATTGTGGCGACGCCGCTAAAAGAGAGATTTGGCGCCAGGGCTGTGTTGACAGTGAGTGGATTAGTTGCCGGTATCTCCGTGATAACTGCGTCATTTCTATCCAGTTTATACGCCATTACCATCATCCTTACCGTATTAACAGGTAATTAAATTACTGCGTTATCATTACTTGTATATACAGAAAAATGGGTTGACTTTGTAAAATGTTTTGGAACGTTACGAATACAAATAAAAACTAGAAAATTTTGTTTGTTCAAAAAACTCAAGACGTTCGGTAGAACGTAATAACGTGATTACGTAATTGAAAATCAGGTTAATTTTGTGTAAAAACTGCTTAGATGTATTAAATTCTAAAGCAAGTATACTAGTATGTTTAAATTTCAACCTAAAAGCCATTGAAAAGAGCGTTTTATTAAACATTTCACTGGAAACTCCGGTTGGCGCAAGAAGAGGTAGAAGAGATAGCGCCACCAACATTGGGACGTGTCTCATTCCCTATGTGGAGAGAAGCAGGCACACATCTCCGCACGTATTATTCAGAACGTTGTCTGTATACAATGCATTTACTATGGCAGCCGGTACCCAGAAGTCAGCTATTTCACAATGATATTTCGCGTGTAATGTTTCTCTGTGTGGAAGGGCAACCCGGCTATATTTCTTTTGCAGCTATTTCATACTCACGATCGTGCCTTGCGATCGATCCCACGTTACTGTGAGACATTACAGAATACATCATGGGTCCGAGGCTGGCGACTAATTTCAATTTTGCCGTTAAGTAAAGCCGTTGGACCTGCATCATTTTTTTACTTTCAGTGTTCATAAATATGGACAAAAAACGGTCATGTTGAACTGACGGATTTCCTTTAAACAAGTATGGAGTAGAAATGAGACTTTTTGTCACCTATTCAAGGAATAAAAACGAAATGTCAAAAAAGCGTTTTTACAAAATTAATGGGGGAGAATGGGGGAGAATTATATTTCGCTAAATAATTGTTCCAAAAATTGTCAAGAAAAAAACACTTCAGCTCTGTCCCTCAAATTTGCATATTGCCAACTTGGCTTGCCCAGGTCTTGCCCATATGATACCCATCTGCATATTCTACCAACAAAGGTTTAAGTCTTTGCCGTAATACGATACATTGCAACAACCAAATGGACCTTTGCATCTTTTGCACACTCAGGATTGAGTACCAATGTGAGCTTCTTCGTAATTAGCATTTTTCATGATATTATAATTATTACATTAACGCATACCACTATCAGTTGGCAGATCAATATGAGTCTAAGAATATTCTGCCCAGGTCTTTCCCATAAAATGACACCCATATTGGTCTACGTAAATTCTGCCCATATATTACTCATATGGGCCTACGCATATTCTACCAACATGGGGCTTGCCCATGTCTTTCCCATGTGATACCCATATTGGTATTGACATATTCTACCCATGGGCTTACCTAGGTCTTTTCCTGCTCATACGGGCCTTTACAGATGTTACCCACATGGGCCTGCTTATGTGTGGGGCCCATATGAAACACAGACTGGAAGTATCTCCTCAACCTAATTACCCCATACGGGCCCCATATGGGGTGAATATGGGTTGGCCCGGCCCACATATCCCATGTCTTGTCCATATAGGCCCCAAATGGGCTTGCCACCTGTTTTTTTTTTTCTTTTCTTTTTTTATTATTAAACTTTGAATGCTCTGTTTGACTAAACGAGGTTATCATGACCTTCGTGGCTGTGTAGCCGCAAAGCCAATACGATGAGTCAGCGCGCACGATTGAGTGGCGAATCCACAAGGGTTTTTTCCAACTTGACTTGCGGTTTTACAATAGGTCTTTGGGCAATCGCCAAATAACCTAAAATAACAGAACAAAAACAAACATGCCCAAACACCAGAAAAACGAACAAAAACAAGAGCAGTATTGAGCGTTGCTTCGAACACCCAACAAACTAATAACGTGCACACAGGAAAATTAGTCCAACATGATATTTTCTGTTGTTTTAAATAGAATATTCCTGTTTGATTATGTTAATTGATGATTTTTACTTTCTGTTCTTTTTCATGTTATTCATCGGCACATGTTTTTTCTGTATTTTTGTTTCACTAATCAGGACCAGCTATGGGCATCTCATACGTGATAACAAAGCATCTGATCGGATGCTATTTTAGTAAATCTATCACAACGGCCTACGGTGTGGCGGCCCTCGGAAGCTCCGTCGTCTTTGTAACATTTGTGCCATTGATACAGCTTTTCCTAGATATCTACGGCTGGAGGGGAACAATGCTACTACTTGGAGGCATATTCTCACATCTGGCTGTCTGTGGAGCTCTGATAAAACCACCTGCTGCTATCGGGAGTCAAGATGGTTATGAGGCAGCTCACACGGACGAAGAGCAAGAGACCACGGACAACAAAGTGGAACCAAGCAACCGCTTTGGCTGTTCATGTTTTACCACAGTCTCCTCGTTTGCTAGAGATACATTCCGGCTTGGATTATTCTCATCCATATCGTTTTGGCTTGTTGTATTTCTGTTCAGTGTGTGGCAAATGGTGTATTCTGCTTGGTTAATATACTATGTGCAGTACACTACCGTGTATAAAGAGTTCAGTCTGGAAGACGCATCGCATTTCATCGTCGCTTATGGAATTGGGAGAATAGTAGCTTGCGTTGTGATTGGTCCATTAATTCAAAAAGTGCAGGTTGTCAGCACGTACACGTCGCTTGCTTTAGCTCTAGTTATACTTGCCATTTATTATGCTGTCGATCCATGGTTAACTTCTTATTGGTCGATTATTGCAAACAGTTTCGTGTTTGGAAACGCTGTCTCAATAAATGTAATACTCACAGATGTTGTCACTAAGGATGTATTCGGTAAAGAACAGATGGGGCATGCACTGGGATGGATGGGACTTGTGACCGGAATCACATCACTCCTTCTGTTATATTTTCCTGGTGAGTTCATATGTCCCGTATGCAGCGATTAAAATTAGTACATGTACACTTCTGTTGAAACACAACTTTGGAATGTCAAATTGGAATAACGACCATCTCTTTCAACCACGGTCAAGAGGAAGATTCAAACTTTTGTCACAGACAGCAGTATCTTTGTTTTCAACAAAACATGTTGATACCTAGGAAGCGACATTTTTTAGTCACCGACTTATGTTTTGGCGTCAAAAAGGGCGATAACGTTGACTTATGGAATTCTATCTTTGCCATTTCAATGTCGCATGTATGGTGGTGATTGTCGCGTCGTGCTGTCGCGTGGTACCTTCGCATAGTTTTGTACACGTTGCATAGTGCTGTCGCATTGTCACATTGTCGCCTGGAAGCATTTGAATTGCGCCCTCTTTTGTCTAACACTGAAAATACAGTAAAACTGCTTCCAGGCGACAATGCCATAATGCGACGGCACGACGCCACAGTGCACCTTTGACGGTGCAAGCGGCTATAGGGACACTGCAATCGCCACCATACATTGAACTGGCAGAGACAGAATTTCATCGCATGTATGGTGGCGATTGTAGTGCCCCTAGCCGCTATCGTCGTGCTGTCGCATAGTCGCGTCGTGCTGTCGTATTGTCGCGTTGTGCCATCGCGTCGTGCTGTCGCTTACTTTTGTACACGTTGCATAGTGCCGCCGCAAAGTTGCGTCTTGCCGTTGCACTGTCCCATTGTCGCCTTTGAGTTGTTGGTCTTTGTAGCCTCTTACACTGTGGACGGCTTATAGTCACAGAGCAGAGTTGCATTCCAGTTCTCATTCCTCAATGAATTGTTTGAAAGGAAAAACAAAACTGATGTATGAATCCGCAGTTTGGAAATGTCTAAATGTCCTAAATGTTTAGGATTTTGTTGCAATTATACGTTTGAAAGGGTGTGTTTGATTTACTTTCCTTATTTTTTGTAGTACATTCTGTAGTACATTACTGAATCCATTTACAAGTTTTGTTCTTGTTTTTGTGCCCACCAGGATTGATTTATGACACTATTGGTGACTACACCGTGACTTTCAGTCTAATGGCTGGTGTACAATCACTGACTGTTGTTGCTGTACTGTGGTTATACTGGAGGCAGAAACGCCATCGCAGTTCATCTGAGTCATCACAATGAAGAACATCTCTCTATTTAATCACGACCGGGGGTGGCAAATTGTCGCCAGTGCTATAAACTTTGTCAACATCTTAAAACAGACGACGTCACAATAATGGGTCTGTACATTTTCGTACAGATTTTTTTTTTTAGTTTATTCCTGTATTTGGAAGATATTCAATAAAAAGAACATTGAATTTTGACTTTTTGACTGATACAAAAATTCCTCCTTGGAAATGTACAGTCCCAATCGTTATTTATATCCAACGACGTCATGTTTCGCTCTAAAAGAGTACAATGGAATTTAACAGCATTTTAACGTGAGTTTAGACTTGTAACTTTATCTGTCAGAAAATGAGTGCATCATGATCACCAAGACAGTCAAAAAGGATACAATATATTCATACAATTATTACAAAAATTGTTCAAAAACTGATCACGAACGTTTGTGTATCGTTAACGTTCATGTGTAATGTTTGTGTGTCATTCATGTTCATGTGTTCATGTACATTGTAAAATGTAGATCTTGGACGTGAGCACGTCAAACGCAAGAAACATTATCTTTTTATACATACTTGTGAATGAACATACGTTACACTGCACTTCCGGCTCCAAAACGCCATGAAAAGGCTTAGCGTATAATAATACACAGGTGACCGGTAACTGAGGTGAAGTATTATTCTTGGGTTTTCTTCCTTATTTTGTTAACATTAATTTAATTTCATATAATGTATCACTTACTGTTACATTCCTATTAACATATGTATTTTTCATGGCCATAAACTACGGTAAACTAAAGTAACGGACGAAACAAAATCTCGCCCACGTAAAACACACCATTGTTTGGACCACAGTGGTCCTGGAAGTTTGAATACGCACGAGACTTGCCCAGTCTATTGACGACCAATAGCGTGAGAGTGGCACAGTTGTAGCGTATAGCGTGCGAGAGAGGAATCGATATCCTCTCGCCGTTCAAAGACAATCAAGAACAACATAGAGAATAAGTGTGTTTTCACACAGAAAAAAATACACCTGTAAAAATCATGTTAACAGTTTGCAGGTCCATTCTTTCTTAGCTTTAAGCAGACGTCGTTAGTTTGTTACGTTAAATACAAACGATAAGTATAATTACTTGTCACATCGACGACAGAGGGCGCTATGTAAAGTCGTATCTGGAGAGATGCATGTTTCACTGACGTCATCATGACGTAATCGTGTGTCATGTGACGTCAACTTCACGGTACCAGTTTCAAAGTTCAGTATCTACAGAACAAAATGCCCCATCAAGCTCAAACGTTGAATGTATTCGAGTTGGGACGTGTTGCATCCAAAACTCGAGGTCACGTGATGAAGACGTCCTTATATCTCACGTCATCCTTAATCACGTGACGTTTCCTTAAAGGTGCAAACTTGAAAGTTCAATAACTGCAGAACGAAAGACCAGATCAGGCTCAGACCTTGCATGCATTCACAATGAGAAGTGTTCATGTACATCCAAAAATTAAGGTCACGTCATTATGACGTTTTCACACATTTTTAATAGATTTTTGAAATTTAATGCATTAAAGTGAGGCTGCAAAATTTGGTCGAACCGCAGGAAAATTTTTTGTATCACCAATCAGTCTTTGAAGTCAATAACCCCCCCCCCCCCCCCCATGCAAGCCAAAAGCTATTATAAATCACCGTGGGGGTGAATGGGAGTGCCAGCCAAGACTCAGACTTGTGTTTACGATACACGTGCCGCACAAGTTGTTGACACAAAGATGTCCTTGGCACAAGGGTATCTAATTACCGCACTGAGATAGCAGGCTGCAAGCTTTCAACACTCCTTACTCTGCAGTGGTTATGGTCTGGCCAATGGAAGTCTACAGGTATGTGGGGTATACCAGGAGTTAGGATTACATGGAATCTTGCTTTCATTGGCACATTAAAATAAATTATGACCATATTTATTACCATTTGTTGAATTTTATCAACGCTCGGCTGATGTATGAGTTTTAAACATTGTTTTAGATAATATATCCAGAAAATGGAAGATACTAGATGAAATACTTTATTTGCAGTAGCTTAAGGAGAGTGTTAATGTAGGGGAACGCAAGTGTGCCCTCAATATTCCTTTTGAAACTAACCATCCAACCAAGTGTATGACATCATTCATTGATGCTGGGGCAGACCATTATCAGACCACACATCTGGCCTCGTGACACAGCGCAATAAACAACAAGGCCGTATTGCTTAGCACAGGGGTTGAAATGGAACAGGAGACTATTTTTGACAGTCGGTTTTTAGTGTTTTTTGAATAACTTTTTTAATTAAATTTGAACAATTTTGAAACTCCATGTGTTCCTCAAGCAGTCAATTCCCTTCAAAACAAGGTATCCCCCGTTAAAATCGGCCCAGGCACTCTGCCAAAACATGCCATCAGCTAGTCATGCCTCAGGGGAGTCCATTTCAACCCCTGTGCTAAGCAATACGGCCTTGTTGTTTATTGCGCTGTGTCACGAGGCCAGATGTGTGGTCTGATAATGGTCTGCCGCAGCATCAATGAATGATGTCATACACTTGGTTGATGCCTGGCCTGACATCTAGTGTATCCCTTTTGAACCAATCCAGAGTCTGTATTGGGGCTGGGGATGGTGGGGGAAGGCGGGGCTTTAGTGTTGTTCGTTTGATACTGAAAGTTCATCAGCCTTTGATGTCTGGGTGGGTAGACTTACGGTCTTTTCCTTCCTCAATGCTTGAGGCCTGGAGGTTATAGATAATATCTTCTAGGAATAAGTTGTGATCAAACACCAGTCGACTGTTAGTTGGGGCATGGTTGTGGTGTGTGTATTTGGGGTGAAGTTGGGGGCGGCGGGGGTGTCAAAGGCGGGGCTTAGCGTCAGGGTTGTTTTCTGATTAGGAGCTGTCAGCCACCTTTTGGAATGGCCTGAAAAAGAATATATAGTGAGGGAGAAACCTCTAGAAGATGGTTATATGTCAAGAAAAGCATTTGAATAAATATTGGAAACATGACACGCGTGTATGTACTGTACTATACAAAATAGTACGTCATGGCAGCACCGTATAATTCTAGCGTCAATGGCGTCGCAGAGTTAAAAATATGTCTTTGGTAATTCTTTATTTGTTATTCAAGTTTATTACAACTATTGATGAGTAGTAATTTATACTTCATATTGTTTATCACATTACATTTTATCATACAAGATATTAAGTCAAGGCAGTGATTATTTCAAAACTATCTTTGCATTGCCTGGATTGGTATTTTGTAGGTATATTTATTGGCGTAGTAATTTTGAAAGAGGTTGTGCGGCACCTCGTATCTTTCTCTTTTGCTGGAGGCTGTATCAGACACACATACATGTTATAGTTTGTCTCTATTTTTCTCCATTTGTGCCTGAGCATGGCTCAGGGACGTGATTTGATGCCCTGGATGTAAGAGAGTATTTGTCAGAGAACCCCCAGTGAATATTTCTGAGTTTTATATTTATATCGTATTGGAGAAAATGATTCATTTGTGTTGTGACAATAACTGGTGTAGTCGCTCACGTGTGTGTGATGTTTATGATGTCTTCATATACCAATGCACATGGACTTATTATTGCTTGCTTAAATGTATACTTTTCCAGTAATGGGGGTTCTTCCAGGTTCTTGATCTTCTGGGTTCTTCTCGGTGTTCTTCTATGTATTTGGTTTACTGCTAGTCATTACACCTAGTGTTTTCTTGGTGGTCCTTGAGCTGTTGAGGATTAAATTATTTTGAGTTCACCCTAATAATATATAGATTCTCGCCATGCTGTGTCTTAATTGTCTTTATAACACACCCCTTCCTGGTTTTTTATCCTGATTGGCTGAAACACGGTCACGTGGGGTGAACTAATATAGCCTATTGCATGAAATCTGCACCACCGTGAACTTGACGCGCGTCAACACACCACACGCGCATAATTTGGGGGAAATAGTTCGCAAAGCGGGCAAGTTTCCAAAACCCCAAAACTATTGACTGATAAACAGCGCCCTTAAGAGGTTTACAATGCTCATAAAGGAGGCACGAAGATGCAGAATGCATCACGTTGAGGAGCGTCTGGAAGACAGTGTTACTGACAAACGTGACCGGAAACCCGATAAAGTTCACTGTGGATGCCGATTTTTTTTTATTTATTTTTTTTTTTTTTTAATCTTTTATCTTATTGTAGAGATGGTACTTAATTCTGCTCCGTAAAGTGTTTCAATTGTCTGTAACCTTGTACTCTCAGACATTATAAGTTCAATCAGGTGTGATACTTTGTTTCACAAGTCCTACGCTCTTCATTGCCATGGAATCTATTGAACTCAGCGATTTTTATTCCGCAGAGGACAATCACCGTATTTTTTATTGATATAGAACATATACGATGATTGATATTAATAACGATACCGAACATCGACTTAATGACAACTACGATCTATACGATGCATTGTTACGTATAGAGCACCAATGATGACAATGGAATACTGCCAAATAGTCCTTATTAATGAAAATGAGTACTAAAGGGGTTGGGCGGGGTAGGCTCGGCGGAGCTCATCATTACTCCCAGGGCTGCCCTTCACGATGCAGTCAACGCTGGACACTTTGAATATGCCCAGTATTTGATGGGGAATTTTGTGAACACTTTGCCGCTCGTCCCGAAGCTCGTAGGAGGGAAAAACCAAAGCCGCTCGCCCTACAGTAACAATGACCTGAGTCCTAACCCAAGGTAGGCCATTTAACGTTGTTTGATTTATTTGTTCTTTTTTCTAACCAAAAACCCTAACTGTACTCTCGCAGGGTCATAGGTCAATTGGGTCACTGGACAAGTCTTGACTTGGTATACGTCATCATCAGCCGACTGCTCACACGTTCTCAGGGCGGACTACAGTGACAACCTCAACGGATCACATTTAGTCCATATCATGTCCCAGAAAAAAAGCTTGAAATGTGTTCCTGAATTGACTCTCAAATTGAGACCTCAGACCGAATAGAAACCGAAACGACGGAAGCGTCGACTGGAGCCTGGTTACGGCGAGTCAAATTCGAGAGATAGATGCAATAGAGACCGCGGCGCTCCAAGAATTAATTAGAAAGTTATGGCGTCCCCGTATAAACTGACGCATGTTCTTTTAAAGAAAACCTTCGTGGTTTTCGGACTCCACCGTGAACAATTTATGAAGGTAATTGTAGGAGGGGTCCAATTTAACACCCTAGTCCTGGTATAGTCAAAGACACAGGCCCAAACATCATGTACATGATATTTCGTGCCATGAAACGGCCGTCGGGTAATGAAGACGAGCCTGCGTCAAACAGAGAGATGTTCTTCATTGTGATGACTCAGATGAACTGTGATGGCGTTTCTGCCTCCAGTATAACCACAGTACAGCAACAACAGTCAGTGATTGTACACCAGCCATTAGACTGAAAGTCACGATGTAGTCTCCAATAGTGTCATAAATCAATCCTGGTGGGCACAAAACAAAAACATGCAATTAAAACATTTAGCGAAAAAATTATAAACATAATCTTCTGCAAAATTGTTCACATAAATCGTGTGTCGTGGCCGAGCGGATAGGAACACGGACTCAAGCTCTGGTGTTTCTGATCAGCAGAGTGTCCCGGTCGTGACACTTGTGTCCTTAAGCAAGACACTTAACCATTATTGCTGCGTCCTTCGGATGGGACGTAAAGCCATAGGTACCGTGTGTTGTGTAATGCACGTAAAAGAACCCAGTGATACTTATCGCAAAGAGAAGGGGTTCGCCCCGGTGTTCCTTGTTTGATCGGCTGCAGATTGCGCCACAACACCTTGTGAACCATTACATGGTGCTATGTAAAGGAACAGGTCTCATACTTCAAAAAACGTAACTCCGCTGGAAAACTATTCTAATCAGCGCTGTGATCTACATGAAATAGCGCTCTATAAGAACTAAGTATTATTATTTTATTATAAAAAATAACACGGTCAAGTTAGCGCCGAAAAACAGTGAGCCGATTGTTTATCACATGCCTTGACTTTATAAGTACACTGTATTCAATGGAGGGCGCTAGACTAAGTATCAACTTATTGTGCTGAACAACAAAGATAACTACCAGAAACAACAGTTTGAATGCTCCTCTTGACCTTGGTTCACATGCACTTTAAGAGATAGTTGTTACTACAACTTGACATTCCAAAGTTGTGTTTCAACAGAAATGTAATTACTTTGGGAAACTCAGACACAGGACCCTAGTGCTGCAGACGAGACATATGAACTCACCTGGAAAATATAACAGGAGTGATGTCGAACCAGCCACGAGTCCCATCCATCCCAGTGCATACCCCATCTGTTCTTCACCGAATACATCCCTAGTGACAACATCTAGAAGTATTGAAGTCATTGAGACAGCATTTCCAAGCACGAAACTGTTTGCAAAAATCGGCCAATAAGAAGTTAACCATGGATCGACAGCATAATAAATGGCAAGTATAACTAGAGCTAAAGCAAGCGACGTGTACGTGCTGACAACCTGCACTTTTTGAACTAATGGACCAATCACAACGCAAGCTACTATTCTCCCAACTCCATAAGAGACGATGAAATGCGATGCGTCTTCCAGACTGAACTCTTTATACACGGTAGCGTACTGCACATAGTATATTATCCAAGCACTATATATCATTTGCCATACACTGAAAACAAATACAACAATCCAGAAGGACATGGATGAGAATAATCCCACCCGGAATGTATCTCTAGCAAACGAGTAGACTGTGGTAAGACATGAACAGCCAGAGCGGTTGCTTGGTGCCACTTTGTCGTCCCTGGTCTCTTGCTCCTCGTCTGTGTGAGCTGCCTCATAACCATCTTGACTCCCACTAGCAGTAGGTGGTTTTATCAGAGCTCCACAGACAGCGAGATGTAAAAGTAGTCCCCCACATAGTAGCATTGTTCCCCTCCAGCCGTAGATATCTAGAAAAAGCTGTATCAAGGGCACAACGGCCACGAAGGTGAAGGAGTCTCCCAGGGACGCCACGCTGTATGCCGTTGTGATCGATTTACTAAAACTGCTTGCAATCAGATGCTTTGTTATCACGTAGGAGATGCCTATAGCCGGTCCTTAATAGTGAAACAAAAATATTAAAAAACACTGTGCCGATAAGAGAACATACAAATCAACAGAGGACAAAATCAAACAGGAGTACTCATTTTTAAAAAAATGTATATATAATTTCAACGAGCCACTAATTTTGCAAACTAATGTTAATTGCGAAATAATGATAATTCCATCACAGTGTCTTTTTTGTCTCTTAATAATACATTACAGTGATAATGACCGACAACCGATTTGGACCGTTGTGTTCAACCTATTTATTCCGTCAATGTCGCACCCGGCGGACTGAAACATTCTGAATCATCTCCCCCCAAAAACAAAAACAAAATAAATAAAAATAAAAAAAATAAATCCCCAAGAAGTTACACATTGAAGCACTATAACAAAAAACAGAAGACGCTGCGAATTACAGGGAAAACATTAAACTAAAGTTTGACCAAATCAAAAATCAGGCAGCACGAAGACAACACCCAAAGATACTAGTAAGGTGTCCATCGAAAACAACCGTAAAGAGACTATCAACGACGCTGAGGGAAAATAGGAGAGATCACCAGATGGTTTATTGGCCAGTTCTACCAGCCAGATGCTGAAACTGAAAGCATCCCACACATCGAACCAGCAGAGATGCAAGTCCCCTTCACTACAACAGAGATCCAAAAAACTATAAACAGCTAAGGAAACAACCAAAGCCCTGGAAATGACAACATAAACGCGGAACTTCTCAAACAAGCTCAGGCAGAAGTTCATACAGAAATAGCCAACATTATTAACAATATGGCAGTAACGAGCGAATTCCCCAAAGAAATCAATTAGGGAATTGTCATCCCAGTGCAAAACCCAGGGAAAAATCGAGGTCCCGTAGCAAACATTAGACTGATCATCCTACTAAATACCCTAGGAAAAATTCTGGCCATGTGCCTCAACCAAAGAACTGCAGACAGACTCCAAAAAGAAATTCCAGTTTTACAGTGCAGTGAGTGTATAGAATCACTACAGAACAAGTCTACACCATCAAAACCCTAGCAGAGGAAGCAATCACATCATCACAATATGAACTACACGCTTAACTACTTGACACAGTCAACAGAAAACAGCTGTTCGAAGACATCAACACCATCTTAAAAAAATATGAGGCTCACGTCATCAGCATGCTCCTCAGACACGCATCTCAAACTAACATGTGAAAATCACCTTGGCAAAAAAATTCAGACAAACGCAGGAGTCCCACAGGGTGACTGCATGAGCCCAGTGCTCTTCACCTCGTACCTGGCTAAAGCATTGGACAAACTCGACGGGATCGACAGAAAACAACCTCCACACCATAGAAGACCACAACTACCCACAATCAACATGACAGTACGCAGACGACGTATGTGGATAGCAACAGCAACACTCTGGTAGAGAATATCAAAAACATAGTACCTCCAAAACTCCACGACAGGCAACTTAACGTTAACAACAATAAAAACAGAACAACTCCGAATCAGTTAGACAAATAACTGAAGAAGACTGGCAGAAATTAACTCTGAGAAAGTCATTCAGTTCATTCAGGTTTGTTTTCCACATCACGCGTCCATGATGTAACGTGTCCTTTTATTTTATTTTATTTCACAACCCCGAACCGCAGGTTGACCCCGTGTACTTGTAGGTCACATACTAGAGCTAGTCTCCGCTCAAGGCGCTAGTCTCCGCTCATGGCGCTATAGCCTAGATACTACAAACATCATGGTCCGTGTCGGCCAAAATGATGCGTAACCAAAATTAGGCGGTACCCTACTTTACAAATGTTCCTGTTTGTGCCAATATTGGCTTATTTTTATTCGTATTCGTCGTATTCGTGGTTTTATTCGTATTTCATTGGCTAATTAAACTCATTCATCTGCATAAGTAATGATCACGCAGTAATTTAATTACCTGTTAATACGGTAAGGACGATGGTAATGGCGTATAAACTGGATAGAAATGACGCAGTTATCATGGAGATACCAGCAACTAATCCACTCACTGTCAACACAGTCCTGACGCCAAATCTCTCTTTTAGCGGCGTTGCTAGGATGCCTTTTAGGAAAAAAGAAAATTTGTCAATAGAAAAACTGAGTTCAAAAAAAGAAGAAAAAAATTCATGGGGAGATATTAAAACGATGTGGAATTTTAACATAAAGTTCAATAAGAAAATATTGACTGGAATTTCAGTTAAGTTTTTATTGTATTTAAAACGGTCAAATTTAATTGAAGATAACATAAAAACGAGCACAGAGTGGTTTGGGTAAAAAATAAGACTCAATGATTATTTAAAACAAAGGACTTATTAGTATCAAAATTCAACAAATTAACTTGAATAAATTACTTAGAATAACTAAATAAAGAAATAAGTTTATCATGGTCAAATAGGGTTATGGGTATAATAATGGATATAAAATGTCACATTGCTTACTTCCTTGAAAATGACACGAAGATTATAAATTTATCAATTGGAATCCAGGAGAGGAATGTGTGTACATTTATTAAACTTGTAAAAAATGTAATTCGATAACCGATGATGCCAAGGTTACGTCACGTGTTTTATTGACGAGGCTTAGTTATCCGCCACATTACGATGTGAAAACAAAATACAAAATACTAATTTGAAAACTTTGTCCCTCTGTGGATTCTAACAGGTGACATCATTAAACCTTTATTTGGTGCAGAGAAAAAATGAATAAATCCTTAAAATTGATAAAATACTTTAAATATATCCCATGCACAAACAAAAATAATCAGGAAGACGTTTTACACATCTTACATAACGTCATCAATCCTGAATTCTGACAGAGTACAGTGCACTTTCTGTTCATAGGCAGAAAAAAATATGCAAATTCAAAACCTTATTGACTATAGATCTCAAACAACATTTATTCAGTCAGTTTGGACCGAAAGGAAGGGTCATAATTGGGTCGTGTCTGTGAAAATGTTTCGGTGGCATGCCGTAACCCTCAATAAGCGTATCGAACTTACCTGAGAATTGTCCAGCCGCATCTACAAAAGCAACCATCCAGCCAATTAACCAAGTCGAGGTGACGAACTGTTCTTGTAGGGTGGGTAACATCATACCAAGGCCTTTTACTAAAACAGCCCACGCTATCTTAGCTGTAAATAAACCTTAAACAGCCATCCAGCCATGAAGACCACCATCTCTTAAAGTGTCAATTGTAGAGTGTAAAACGCGTTCAAAGCAGCCGGGCGCCATTTTAGGGTAAACTTACGTTTTATACTCGTACTGACTTGTCAAGTACATTTCTGGTGTAGCATGAATCTATGCCTGACTGGATTCCAGGTCAATGTTTATCAATGATGGATCCAAAGGTTTTCATGACATAGCTTGCGAATGCGTTGGAATGTGCCATTTTAGGGTGAACCACCGTTATATACTCGTACTGAGTAAAAGACCTGATTCCAGGTCAGTGTTTATCAATGAAGTATCAAAAGGTTTTCATGATATAGTTCGTGTGCATTAAAACATGCTCCTGTTCGCATGAATGGGGGTTGGTAAGTGTTCGGTTATTGTTACTGTTAAAGGGACACACCGGCTTACTGTTTACCTAATTTAGTGTTGTGGAATGACAGACAATAATTTTTAAATGGTTGTTCTTAAAAAAATCATCAAAATATCACGTAATTAACGAAAAATGTGAAAAAAACAAAACACGGTCAAAGGTCAGCTTATACGCTTTTCCAGCCGTTGCAACTGTCAAGTTTACGTGACAATGTTGCCCAATGTTGTAAGTAGACTGGTGCTCTGTTTATGTATGAATTATTACAATTACGAGGCATGAAGATCCAGACTTCATATCAATCCAGCACAAATTCACGTGTAAATAAAAAACAGACATAAACCGACAGTGTATTCTGTGTACGACGAACTGGACGAACTTACTTGCAATGGAGAACGTTTCTTCATTATATCGCAAGTAGGCCCTATGTTGTAAAAAAAATACTTGGACGAATGCCAGTTGGGTCCAGGACTGATCTGTGTTGTCAGGTCGTGTTCAAATGTAGAAAGGGAGAGAATAAGCTTGGCATAATGTGGACATCACAGACATGATGGACCATAAATATTGTCAAAATGTGAGTCCTCATGAATTAAAATATACGCAGGCATATTCACAATACAGTTCTATGACACAAACCTGTCCATCAAAATTATGGCAAAGACCCCATCCTTCATGCTCATCGTGACCAGCCTGCTGCAGTCTAAAAACTAATGGTAGTGTCCCTAATCTTGTACCATCTTTTCATATTGGCTTGGCCAATAACAGTCATGTGCCGAGCGAGCCTCCCGCTTTCGCTGCAAACGGATTGCCAATCCTGGCAGCTTTAGCGAAGGCATTCTCCCGTTTTTCGGGCGATGACTTCACTGGCCGGCCGCGGCCACCGCCACCGGTTTTTTGTTGTGGCGATTGAGGGGATTGGACATTATGCAGCTATCATAGAAGTAGATAGATCAGCTGCATGGGATAAACATTCCCCGTCGTCGTCCCGCGTGTGCGTAGGGCAGGCAACACGTTACAATAGTTAGGGGATAATAGCTAGGGGCACAGACTAAAACCCTCGTAAAAAACGTAATTGTTAGTCTGGCTCCCTAGCCCTCCGACAAGCTCCCACGCTTACGGCTAGACCGACCGGCAAGCTGGGGAGTTCATGCCCCGGGGTTTGTCTCTCTGGCCCCACGAGACACGGCACCGGCTGTACGGGATATGCCCCAAGGTTTATATGAAAGGGCTTAAAACGTTGAACATTGTACGCACACCGTGACCTCATTTGACATGTACTCCCGGTGGAAACCGGAAGTTAAAGTAACAAATCGTGTTATTTGGGGCTGTAGAGCCTAAGTGAATGAAAATATGAAAAACTTTCAACGCATAATATTTTGTTTAGCTCAAGAGCATTCTAGAAATGTAATATATGACGTCATAACTACGTCAACGAAATTGGTACAGAGGTCGAAAAAAAATTATTTTGCTATCTCAAAAAATAAAGCATGTGCAGACTTGAAACTTACTATATGCCGACACCACAGTGTGTACATGACACAGACATGTTTTTGGAGTGATGACGTTATCGATGACGTCATTACGTTAAATTGAAGTTTTATATTAACATAGTCATATCTCCAGAATGAGATATGCTACATACATGATCTTTACACCATATGAAAGGTCATGGAGTATCTAATAAATCTAACACAGAGTGTGACCCCATTTTACTTCCGGTCGAAACCGGAAGTAGTAGTTTTTTATATACAAATTCATAGCATACAAAAAACAAAGTAAGTTTCATGACATATGAATTTATTTATAAAAGATAACACGTCAGGCAGAAATATTTCAAGGAAAGTTTTCTGCTATCGTTATCTGTGTACCAAAGGTATAATGTGAATCTGTGATCATTTATGTTTTCTTCTTACCAATGTTAAGGGGCTATGCAGTTTTTTGTCTGTTTTTGTTTGTTTATTTGTTGTTGGGTTGTTGGGTTGTTGGTGTTTTTGTTGTTGTGTTTTTTGTACCCAAGCTGTTTCATCAAGGATCAATGTAATCAAATCAAAAATAAATAAATAAAATTAACAAAAAACGATTATACTAACCCCAGTCATGCAGGAATACACTTCATTGTATTCACAAGCTTTTCCCTGATAACCTTTGCATCCACAATAAAGTTATTTATTGATCACTGACCTTCCATCCAGTCACATAATGATGCAAGTTTATGTATTGTTGTACAAAGTATACGAACATTGTGTTTGTCAAATCAGTATGACGAGTACAAGTTCATAGTAAAATGGCACCCGTCTGCTTTGAACGCGTTTTGCACTCTACAATTGATACTTTACGAGATGGCAGTCTTCATGGCTGGATGGCTGTTTTAGGTTTATTTACATCCAAGATGGCGTGGGCTACTTTGTTAAAAGCCTTGGGTATGATGTTACCTACACTACAAGAACAGTTCGTCACCTCGACTTGGTTAATTGGCTGGATGGTTGCTATTGTAGATGCGTCTAGACAATTCTCAGGTAAGTTCGTTACGCTTATTGGGGTTGCAGCATTCCACTGAAACCACCTTTGTTTTTGTCTTTATTTTAGAATAGTTGGTTCCTCATACATATTTCTGATACGAATTTCGTTGGCAGACAATCTTATACTTAGTATTTTCATATCAGTAAAAGTGAAATATCATAATTATAAGCTTCAATGCATTCACAGACATGACCCTTTTGGTTAAAACTGCTAGTTGAAATGAATAAATGTTGTTGGAAGTCGACAGTCAGTACGGTATGGAAGTTGCTGTGGCTTCTGCCTATGACAAGGAGAGTGAATTGTACTCTATCAGAACGTGGGATTGATGACGTCATCACAAGCAAGATCTTTTAAAATCTATTTGTTTATTTTTGTTTGTTATAAGGGATAAATTGTTCAATTTACAGTATTTTTTTCATTTTTAAGGAAATAACCATCTTTCCGGTTTAAACAGGACGTTCGAAAACAGATTTATGAAGAATGTTTTGGCTGACAGATTAATGATATTGTTTCTTTGGGTTACATTTTGTTTGTATGGTTTCAGTATTTTATATCATCAGTGGGTGGTCATATTTAAATGAAGTTGTAATGACGTCATCTATTATAGAGTGCACAGAGGGACAGTTTTTCGAAACAATGGTTTGAAATGTGTGTTTTGTTTTCAAACTGGAAAAATGTACATCGTAATGTAGTTGATAACTATGCTTAGCCAATAAAAAGTGTTACGTAACTATGACATCATTGGTGATCGAAATAAGTAAGGGGCTTACATGTCTTTGAAGTTAAATATGTGTACAAAACTCATCTCCTGAACTACGTTTGATAAATTTATAATCTTTGTGTCATTTTGTAGGAAATAAGAATGTGAAATTTTATAAACATTTTATTTTTCCCTCAAACACCAAATTACCATAACTTTATCTGAAACCAGCGACTGACCCGTTCCTTGTTGAGTTACGCCAGTGCTGTTCTGTCTTTGAAATGTGTTGGTCAAATTCGTCGACTTACCATTTACTAAAGTTGTCCAGTAACCTAGGATACTTCTACCAGCTATATCTGCTGCCCCCATCGTCTTAATATCTCCCCATGAGAATTTGTTTTCTTTTTTGAACTCAGTTTTTCTGATGACAAATTGTCTTTTTCCGAACAGGCATTGTGGCGACGCCGCTAAAAGAGAGATTTGGCGCCAGGGCTGTGTTGACAGTGAGTGGATTAGTCGCTAGTATCTCCATGATAACTGCGTCATTTCTATCCAGTTTATACGTCATTACCATCGTCCTTACCGTATTAACAGGTAATTAAAATACTGCATGATCATTACTTGTATATACAGAAAAATGGGTTGAATTTGTGAATTTGTGAAGTGTTTTGGAACGTTACGAATACAAATAAAAACTAGAAAACTTAGTTTGTTCAAAAAACTCAAGACGTTCGGTAGAACGTAATTACGTGATTACGTAATTGCAAATCAGGTCAATTTTGTGTAAAAACTGCTTAGATGTATTAAATAGTAAAGCAAATATACTAGTATGTTTAAATTTCAACCTAAAAGCCATTGAATAGAGCGTTTTATTAAACATTTCACTGGAAATTCCAGTTGGCGCTAGAAGAGGGGTCAAATGAGGTCACAAATAAATCAACTTTTAAATAGCCCTACAAGCCTTTTCACATGAAGTATTAAATGTGTAAATAGCTTGTGTAGTTGAGGGGATGTGATTTTTGAAATATTTCACTTTGGACGCTCGCATTTAACTTCACAAGGCTTTTGTATAAACGACTGCCTAAGCATTGTGGAATTTGTGTTGCGGGCACCCTTAAAGAAGACTACATGTAGAGTATATTATACACATATAAATTTCAATTTGCCTTTCACCGATGTGTGATAAGCACTGTATACTCAGTGCTTTTGAGTCCTGTGGAAAAACATTCACAGGCAACTCGGGTGGGATTCGAACCCACGACTCCCGCATGACTAGAGCAGATGTCTCTTGCCTGTGAAATTTTTTCCACAGGACTCGAAAGCACTGAGTATACAGTGCTTATCACACATCGGTGAAAGGCAAATTGAAATTTATATTCATTCCCCCGATGCAAATATTGACATCTACCATTTATTATACACCCCGCACGCACAGAGCACATGTTTATCAGAGCGTGGGTCCCTGTGTCTATGGTATAAAATACTGTACATGGTCTACTTTACACTGCAGCGTGTTATTCAAAACGCATAACGGTCAGCATCGTGGTATTCACTGCACATAACGGGCTGTTTTTACGCTCTATAAATGGAGGTCAACACAAACGCGCGCTTTTACGACAAGAAGACAATGTCAAACTGGTAATATGACTTTGCAGGCTAAACGACCTTCAACTGATATTAAAATTTTGACAACATGATAAGCAGTTCTTGGATTATGATTTTTTGAAATTTTGAACTTCCGGTTTCTACCGGTTTCTACCGGAAGTAAAGGTCACATGAGGTCAACTTGTGCATGACATTTGTAGAACTTTACAAGAGCTTTCATGTAGTACAAGTATCTTGTACGTAGCAACTGTACTTCTCAAGATATGAATTTTCAAATTAGTTAACGTTTATTTAACTTAATGACGTAATCAGTGACGTCATCATTCCCAAAACCCTATTGTGCCATCTACTCATTAAGGTCTTTGTACATGATAAGTTTCAAGTTCATACAAGCTTTACTTTTGTTCAAAACGGCGAGAGAAGGTTCAGAGGGAAAGATGAAGTCGGCAGAAAAAAAACAGAACAGTAACAACAGGTTTTCGGCTCAACGCCGAACACCTAAAAAAAGAACAATAACAATAGTTTTTCAGCTGGTAGCCGAACACCTAAAAAACAGAACAATAACAATAGTTTTTTGGCTGGTAGCCGAACACCTACCAGATTTGACAGGAACTAAAGGTCAAATGGGGTCACACTTTGTACAAGATATCTAGAACTGCCCACGAGCTTTAAATTGATGTAATGATTTTTATACCACGTTTAATTAATAAGATACACATTTTTGTATATACCTCCGGTTTCGACCGGAAATGGTGTCACACAATGCAATTGTTTTTTAGAATCGTCGAAGGGCTTTAAAACCACGTACTTACATTAATACAAAAAATATCATGAATGAGATATGAATATAACATTGTTTCAAAAGTAACAAATATCAGACATTATTATATAGTCCAGGAACCAATGTTGGTATTCGTTTTAATTAAATCTCATGTGTACGTTTTAATTAGCATGATTTAGCCTATATTCAAGTCAGTATTTGTAAACTTGATTTACATATTTTTTTATAGACAAATTTAAACAAAAATTACAAAAAAACTTTATATAACTAATTTTCGCTAAATAATTGTTCCAAAAATTGTCAAGAAAAAAACAGTACTTCAGCTCTGTCCCACAAATGTGCATATTGCCAACTTGGCTTGCCCAGGTCTTGCCCATATGATACCCATCTGCATATTCTACCAACAAAGGTTTAAGTCATTGCCGTAATACGATACATTACAACCAAATGGACCTTTGCATCTTTTGCACACTCAGGATTGAGTACCAATGTGAGCTTCTTCGTAATTAGCATTTGTCATGATATATAATTATTACATTAACGCATACCACTATCAGTTGGCAGATCAATATGAGTCTAAGAATATTCTGCCCAGGTCTTTCCCATAAAATGACACCCATATTGGCCTACGTAAATTCTGCCCATATATTACTCATATGGGCCTACGCATATTCACCCATATGGGGCTTGCCCAGGTCTTTCCCATGTGATACCCATATTGGTATTGACATATTCTACCCATGGGCTTACCTAGGTCTTTTCCTGCTCATACGGGCCTTTACAGATGTTACCCACATGGGCCTGCTTATGTGTGGGGCCCATATGAAACACAGACTGGAAGCATCTCCTCAACCTAATTACCCCATACAGGCCCCATATGGGGTGAATATGGGTTGGCCCGGCCCACATATCCCATGTCTTGTCCATATGGGCCCCATATGGGCTTGCCACCTGTTTTGTTTTTTTTATTATTATTATTAAATTTGAATGCTCTGTTTGACTAAACGAGGTTATCAAGCCCTTCGTGGCTGTGTAGCCGCAAAGCCAATACGATGAGTCAGCGCGCACGATTGAGTGGCGAATCCACAAGGGCCTTTTCCAACTTGACCTGCGGTTTTACAAGAGGTCTTTGGGCAAACGCCAAATAACCTAAAATAACAGAACAAAAACAAACATGCCCAAACACCAGAAAAAAACGAACAAAAACAAGAGCAGTTCTGAGCGTTGCTTCGAACACCCAACAAACTAATAACGTGCACACAGGAAAATTAGTCCAACATGATATTTTCTGTTGTTTTAAATAGAATATTCCTGTTTGATTATGTTAATTGATGATTTTTACTTTGTGCTCTTTTTCACGTTATTCATCGGCACATGTTTTTTCTGTATTTTTGTTTCACTAATCAGGACCAGCTATGGGCATCTCATACGTGATAACAAAGCATCTGATCGGATGCTATTTTAGTAAATCTATCACAACGGCCTACGGCGTGGCGGCCCTCGGAAGCTCCGTCGTCTTTGTAACCTTTGTGCCATTGATACAGCTTTTCCTAGATACCTACGGCTGGAGGGGAACAATGCTACTACTTGGAGGCATACTCTTACATCTAGCTGTCTGTGGAGCTCTGATAAAACCACCTGCAGCTAGTGGGAGTCAAGATGG
Organism: Marthasterias glacialis; assembly: GCA_911728455.2. Lineage (NCBI taxonomy): Eukaryota > Metazoa > Echinodermata > Asteroidea > Forcipulatida > Asteriidae > Marthasterias > Marthasterias glacialis. The sequence goes on along the minus strand of OU452220.1, from coordinate 29,393,643 downwards.
TTATGAGGCAGCCCACACGGACGAAGAGCAAGAGACCAGGGACGACAAAGTGGTACCAAGCAACCGCTTTGGCTGTTCGTGTTTTACCACAGTCTCCTCGTTTGCTAGAGATACATTCCGGCTTGGATTATTCTCATCCATATCCTTTTGGCTTGTTGTTTTTCTGTACAGTGCGTTGCAAATGGTGTATTCTGCTTGGGTAATATACTATGTGCAGTACACTACCGTGTATAAAGAGTTCAGTCTGGAAGACGCATCGCATTTCATCGTCGCTTATGGAATTGGGAGAATAGTAGCCTGCGTTGTGATTGGTCCATTGGTTCAAAAAGTGCAGGTTGTCAGCACGTACACGTGGCTTGCTTTAGCTCTAGTTATACTTGCCATTTATTATGCTGTCGATCCATGGTTAACTTCTTATTGGCCGATTTTTGCAAACAGTTTCGTGTTTGGAAATGCTGTCTCAATGTCTTTAATACTCACAGATGTTGTCACTAAGGAGGTATTCGGTAAAGAACAGATGGGACATGCGCTGGGATGGATGGGACTTGTGACTGGTGTCGCATCACTCCTTCTTTTATTTTTTCCTGGTGAGTTCATATGCCTCGTCTGCAGCGATTAAAATTAGTACACTTCTGTTGAAACACAACTTTGGAATGTCAAATTGGAATAACGACCATGTCTTTCAACCATGGTCAAGAGGAAGATTCAAACTTTTGTCACAGACAGCAGTATCTTTGTTTCAACAAAACATGTTGATACCTAGGAAGCGACATTTTTTAGTCGCCGACTTATGTTTTGGTGTCAAAAAGGCGATAACGTTGATTTATGGAATTCTGTCTCTGTCATTTCAATGTCGCATGTAAGGTGGTGATTGTCCCTAGCTGCTTGCGCCGTCAACGGCTCATTGTCGCGTTGTGTCGTCGCATTGTCGCGTCGCGCTGTCGCGTGGTACCTTCGCATAGTTTTGTACACGTTGCATAGTGCCGTCGCATTGTCGCGTGGTGCCGTCGCATTGTCGCGTCATGCCGTCGCATATTTGCAACGCTGCCGTTGCATTGTCCCATTGTCGCCTTTGAGTTGTTGGTCTTTGTAGCCGCTTACTTTTTGGACGGCGCATAGTCACAGAGCAGAGTTGCATTCCAGTTTTCATTCCTCAATGATTGTTTGAAAGGAAAACAAAACTGATGAATGAATCCGCAGTTTGGAAATGTCTAAATGTCCTAAATGTTCAGGATTTTATTGCAATTATACGTTTGAAAGGGTGTGTTTGATTTACTTTCCTTATTTTTTGTGGCGGGCTTTCTGTAGTACATTACTGAATCCATCTACAAGTTTTGTTTTTGTTTTTATGCCCACCAGGATTGATTTATGACACTATTGGTGACTACACCGTGGCTTTCAGTCTAATGGCTGGTGTACAATTACTGGCTGTTGTTGCTGTACTGTGGTTATACTGGAGGCAGAAGCGCCATCGCAGTTCATCTGAGTCATCACAATGAAGAACATCTCTCTGTTTAATCAGCACCGGGGTGGCAAATTGTCGCCAGTGCTAATTTTGTCAATTTCTTAAAACAGACGACGTCACAATATTGGGTCTGTACATTTTCGTACAGATTTTTTTTAGTTCATTCCTGTATTTGGAAGATATTCAATAAAAAGAACATTGAATTTTGACTTTTTGACTGACACAAAAATTCCTCCTTGGAAATGTACAGTCCCAAATGTTATTTATATCCGACGTCATGTTTCGCTCTAAAAGAGTACAATGGAATTTAACAGCATTTTAACGTGAGTTTAGACTTGTAACTTTCTGTCAGAAAATGAGTGCATTATGATCACCAAGACAGTCAAGAAGGATACAATATATTCATACAATTATTACAAAAATTGTTCAAAAACTTATTACGAACGTTTGTGTATCGTTCACGCTCATGTGTAATGTTTGTGTGTCATTCTTGTTCATGTGTACATTGTAAATTGTAAATTGTAGCTCTTGGACGTGAGCACGTCAAACGCAAGAAACATTATCTTTTTATACATACTTGTACATAAACATACGTTACACTGCACTTCCGGCTCCAAGACGCCATGAAAAGGCTTAGCGTATGCTGATACACAGGTGACCGGAAACTGAGGTCAAGTATTATTCTTGGGTTTTCTTCCTTATTTTGTTAACATCAATTTAATTTCATATAATGTATCACTAACTGTTACATTCCTACATATATATTTTTAATGGCCATAAACTACGGTAACCTAAAGTAATGGACGAAACAAAATCTCGCCCACGTAAACACACCATATTGTTTGGACCACAGTGGTCCTGGAAGTTTGAATATGCACGAGACTTGCCCAGTCTATTGACGACCAATAGCGTGAGAGTGGCACAGTTGTAGCGTATAGCGTGCGAGAGAGGAATCGATACTCTCTCGCCGTTCAAAGACAATCAGGAACAACATAGAGATTAAGTGTGTTTTCACACAGAACAAAATACACCTGTAAAAATCATGTTAATAGTTTGCAGGTCCATTCTTTCTGAGCTTTAAGCAGACGTCGTTAGTTTGTTACGTTAAATACAAACGATAAGTATAATTACTTGTCACATCGACGACAGAGGGCGCTATTGAAGTCGTATCTGGAGAGATGCATGTTTCACTGACGTCATCATGACGTAATCGTGTGTCATGTGACGTCAACTTCACGGTACCAGTTTCAAAGTTCAGTATCTACAGAACAAAATGCCCCATCAAGCTCAAACGTTGAGTATTCAAGTTGGGACGTGTTACATCCAAAACTCAAGGTCACGTGATGAAGACGTCCTTATATCTCACGTCATCCTTAATCACGTGACGTTTCCTTAAAGGTGCAAACTTGAAAGTTCAATAACTGCAGAACGAAAGACCAGATCAGGCTCAGACCTTGCATGCATTCACAATGAGAAGTGTTACATGTACATCCAAAATTTAAGGTCACGTCATTATGACGTTTTCACACATTTTTAATAGATTTTTGAAATTTAATGCATTAAAGTGAGGCTGAAAAATTTGGTCGAACCGCAGGATAATTTTTTGTATCACCACTCAGTCTTTGAAGTCAATAACCCCCCCCCCCCCCCATGCAAGCCAAAAGCTATTATAAATCACAGTGGGGGTGAATGGGAGTGCCAGTCAAGACTTGTGTTATTTACGATACACGTGCCGCACAAGTTGTTGACACAAAGATGTCCTTGGCACAAGGGTATCTAATTACCGCTGTGAGATAGCAGGCTGCGAGCTTTCAACACTCCTTACTCTGCAGAGGTTATGGTCTGGCCAATGGAAGTCTACAGGTATGTGGGGTATACCAGGAGTTAGGATTACATGGAATCTTGCTTTCATTTGCACATTAAAACAAATTATGACCATATTTATGACCAACATTTGTTGAATTTTATCAACGCTCGGCTAATGTATGAGTTTTAAACATTGTTTTAGATAATATATCCAGAAAATGGAAGATACTAGATGAAATATTTTATTTGCAGTAGCTTAAGGAGAATGTTAATGTAGGGGAACGCAAGTGTGCCCTCAATATTCCTTTTGAAACTAACCATCCATCCATTAAAAATATGTCTTTGATAATTCTTTATTTTTTATTCAAGTTTATTACAACTATTGATGGGTAGTAATTTACACTTCATATTGTTTATCACAACACATTTATCATACAAGATATTAAACCAGGGAAGTGATTATTTCAAAACTATCTTTGCATTGCCTGGATTGGTATTTGAAGGTATATTTATTGGCGTAGTAATTTTGGAAGAGGTTGTGCGGCACCTCATGTCTTTCACTTTTGCTGGAGGCTGTATCAGACACACATACATGTTATAGCTTGTCTCTATTTTTCTCCATTTTATGCCTGAGCATGGCTCAGGGACGTGATTTGATGCCCTGGATGTAAGAGGGTATTTCTCAGAGAACCCCTTGTGAAAAATGATTCATTTGTGTTGTGAAAATAGCTGGTGTCGCTCACGTGTGTGTGATGTTTATGATGTCTTCATATACCAATGTACATGTACTTATTATTGCTTGTATGTATACATTTCCAGGTAATGGGGGTTCTTCCAGGTTCTTGATCTATGGAATACTGCCAAATAGTCCTTATTAATGAAAATGAGTACTTAAGGGGTTGGGCGAGGGTAGGCTCGGCGGAGCTAATCATTACTCCCAGGGCTGCCCTTCACGATGCAGTCAACGCTGGACACTCTGAATATGCCCAGTATTTGATGGGGATTTTGTGAACACTTTGCCGCTCGTCCCGAAGCTCGTAGGAGGGAAAAACCAAAGCCGCTCGCCCTACAGTAACAATGACCTGAGTCCTAACCCAAGGTAGGCCATTTAACGTTGTTTGATTTATTTGTTCTTTTTTCTAACCAAAAACCCTAACTGTACTCTCGCAGGGTCATAGGTCAATCGGGTATCACTGAACAAGTCTTGACTTGGCATACGTCATCATCGGCCGACTGCTCACACATTCTCAGGGCGGACTACTCTCTTAATGTAAAAGAGTGAAAACATCACTCTCTTGCCCGAGCGGTGGTGTAATTTTCACTCTTTTTAAGGTGCAATTATCTCTGGTTTGCTCTTTTTGAGTGAAGTTCACTCTGAATCGAGTGAAAAAGAAAATATTTCCACTCTAAAAAGAGTTGTACGCCATACCACTCTTTTAAAGGAGCCATATTTCCAGAGTGGAAACATTTTCTTTTTCACTCGATTCAGAGTGAAGTTTACTCAAATTTCACTCGAAAAGAGCAAACTAGAGATAATTGCACTCTCAAAAGAGTGAAAATTACACCATCACTCGGGCAAGAGAGTGATGTTTTCACTCTTTTACATTGAGAGAGTACAGTGACAACCCCAACGGATCACATGTAGTCGATATCATGTCCCAGAAAAAAAGCTTTGAATGTGTTCCTGAATTGACTCTCAAATTGAGACCTCAGACCGAATAGAAACCGAAACGACGGAAGCGTCGAATGGGGCCTGGTTTTTACGGCGAGTCAAATTCGAGAGATAGATGCATTAGAGACCGCGGCGCTCCAAGAATTAATTAGAAAGTTATGTTGTCCTCGAATAAACTGACGCATGTTCTTTTAAAGAAAACCTTCGTGGTTTTCGGACTCCACCGTGAACAATTTATGAAGGTAATTGTAGGAGGGGTCCAATTTAACACCCTAGTCCTGGTATAGTCAAAGACACAGGCCCAAACATCATGTACATGATATTTCGTGCCATGAAACGGCCGTCGGGTAATGAAGATGAGCCTGCGTCTTTAACAGAGAGATGTTCTTCATTGTGATGATTCGGATGACCTGCGATGGCGTTTCTGCCTCCAGTATAACCACAGTACAGCAACAACAGTCAGTGATTGTACACCAGCCATTAGACTGAAAGTCACGGTGTAGTCACCAATAGTGTCATAAATCAATCCTGGTGGGCACAAAAACAAAAACATAACGTGAGAACCTTTGTAGATGGATTTAACAAAAAATTAGAGAAAGCTCGTCCAAAAAAAACAATAACGAAACTAAATCCAAAACAACCTTTCAAACTTATTACTAAAGTAAAATACTGAGCTTTTAGGCCATTTAGAAAACTTTCAAACAGGGCATTCATACATCTTAATTTGCTCCTTTAAATAATTCAATGAGGAATGAAGACTGGAATACACTCTGCTCTGATGATAACAAGCAATAGCTGCCATAGCACCATCGTAGATTAGTCCTTTGACAAACTATAGGTAGAATAACAGCACTTTTTGTTATTCTACTTTTTTTTTAAGGATTCTGATCTGTGATGACTCTATAAATAAATATCTGTCTTCTGACATACTCTGACTGAGTGCGTACTTCAATGCTGTGCGTACTTCTATAGGTGGACACATGACGGTTTAAGAACAGCTTCAAACGGCCGATAAAGACACAGTGCAAGTTCCATGGGACACACTGGTTAAAGGGACACGTTTCTTCAAATTTCTAAAACTATGATGTTTGGAATAGCTCTTTGTACTTTTTAAGAGTTGTTCCTGCAATGTGTGATGTAATTAGTGAGCAGAGACTCAAAAAAAACATACAACCAGCGGAACCACATGCGAAACACACCGACGGTACATTTTGTGTTGTAAAACAGTTGATTCTACAAAATGTGGGACCGTGTTCTGTCACGAAAACAAACAAAATATATTCTACTTTTAGAATATTTCCAACCATATTCATTTCATAGCCCAAAAGCGCCCAATCCGAAGGTAGCAATCCCTTTAATCGTGGTTGGTTAGTGCCGTACATAGGGCATGCGCATTTGAGTAGAAGTGTGGACGCCTCTTGTCATGTCAAGGCGAGCATGATAAAATGGCAACATCAACGTTATCGCCCCTTTTTTGCAGCTCCTCCCAAAAAAAAACACGAAAAACAAACGCAGAGGAAAAAGAAGAGTCGCCGTCCCTGTGATGTATCGGTAAACTTATATGCCGCCCTCTATGGCTTTGTGTAATAAAGATGACCTCAGGGGTCACATGGGTTGTTCTCAACTAAAGTAACTTGTGTCATGTCGTCTCTGTAAACTACTAACAGAATCCGTCCTTTGTAGCTGCTCGTCAGCAAGGAAACTTTACATGGTGTCAGAAAACGGATCTTGAAAGTCATGATGTCAGGACTTAAACCACCGGGACAGTTGCAGATGGAAGGGAATCTGTCGAAAAACTGGAAAGAATGGGGCCGTTCCTTCGACCTCTATGCCATGGCGACGGAACTGCACAAGAAACCGGAGCCCGTGCAGTGTGCAACATTTCTACACGTTGCTGGCCCAGCGGCACAGCGAGTGTACGCTACATTGACGTTTGCGGATGATGAGAAGGACAAACTCCCGGTGCTGAAAACCAAGTTCAAACAGTATTGCGAACCCAAGAGGAACTTGTCTGTACTTAGGTACATGTTCAACTCAAGAAGTCAAAAGGTAGACGAACCATTTGATACATACTTGACAACTTTGAAAAGCCTAGTCAGGGAATGTGAGTTTGGTGACATTGAAAATTCCCTACTGAGAGATAGAATTGTTTGTGGCCTAAAAGATACTAAGACACGGGAAAAACTTTTGCAAGAGGAAAACCTAACACTGGAAAAGTGTGTCAACATCTGCCAGGTCAATGAGATAAGCGCCACACATGTCAAAGCCTTGCAGGCTGATCTGGAGTTGGCCCAGCAAGCCAAGGAGTCTGAGGTCAACCGTGTGACATCCAAAGGCAAATCCAGCAGTAAACCTGCACATCGAAGGGAAACAGCAAACCGACACTCGGAAACTAGAGCCGGGTCAGTGTGTGAGTTTTGCACTTATGAACACTACACCAACCGTTGTCCAGCGGCGTCTGAGAAATGCAACTCGTGCCATAAAGTTGGACATTTTAGCAAGTCCAAGGTATGCAAAGGCCGACGCAACTCGCGATCAAAGATGGTAAGGGAAGTCAACAATAACAGTAGTGATGATGAGGACAGTAGGCCGTACTATGATGTCGCAGGTGTCAATATGCAAGACCAAATAAACCAACTTGAGGATCTCATCGTCGACTACATCGCTGGAAAAGATTTGGAGGACTGGACTGAAACCTGTCATGTCGGAAGAACCACAGTAAACTTCAAGCTTGATTCGGGATCCCAAGCGGACATTTTGCCCGAAGACTGTTTCAAAGACACTGGACTAGCATTGCTTCACAGTAGTGCACACCTGAAATCCTACTCAGGACACAGGCTTTTGGCATTGGGCAAGACCATAGCCACTTTGAGGGTTGGTAAAGCAACACATCAGGTTGTTTTCCAGGTGGTAAGAGGTAATGTAAAACCTATCTTAGGTCTGAAAACATGCCAGAGGCTTGGATTGATTAAGAGAGTGAGAGTTGATGAGGTGGTAAGAGGTAGTTCAGAAGGGGTGTCGATGCATAGCAACATTACATTCGCAGACCATGATGACTTATATGAAGGGCTAGGCAGACTACGAAACCATGAATACAACATTGCATTGCATGCAGGTGCCACGCCGGTTCAAAACCCTCCACGCACTATTCCTTATACTTTGCGTGACAAAGTAAAAGATGAATTAAAGCGCATGGAAAAACTTGGGGTCATTCCGCGCGTTGAAGAACCCACAGATTGGGTCAGTTCGATGTCAATTGTCAGTAAACCAGATGGCAGCGTGCGCATTTGCCTTGATCCGCGAGAGCTAAACAATGCCATAAAGAGAGCCCACTACCCTATGCCCACCCTCCAAGATGTAGTCGCACGTATGCCTCATGCCAAAGTGTTTTCAAAGTTTGATGCAACAAGTGGTTATTGGCAACTTCCACTCTCAAAAAGAAGCTCGTATTTGACAACGTTTAACACGCCTTTTGGAAGATTTCGGTACTTGGTATTACCATTTGGCATTTCTTCTGCCAGCGAAATCTGGCAGCGCGTCATGATTACTGAGTTTGGGTCACTGGAAGGGGTCGAGATTGTTGTTGATGATATTCTTGTATGGGGCGAAAACACAGCCCAACATGATGAGCGAGTAGCCAAGCTGCTTGAAAAGGTCACAGAATCTGGGCTCAAGCTCAACAAAAAGAAATCAGTTCTAGGCACGAACAAAATTGAATATGTTGGTCATGTGATTTCGGCCGAAGGACTCTCACCAAGTCCTGCGCGGATACATTCAGTGTTGGAGATGCCCCTTCCCAACAAAGAAAAGTGAGCTAGAAACATTCCTCGGAATGATTACGTATGACGGTAGATTCATTCCCAATCTGTCTGAAGTCACTGCACCATTGCGACAGCTTAGTGGCATGGCATTGGGACGAAAAACACACCAAAGCTGTTGACACGCTCAAGGGTATCATAACCTCAGCGCCAGTGCTAATGTTATACGATGTGGCTAAACCAGTCAGTCTGGCCACCGATGCCTCCAAACATGGATTTGGATCAGTATTGATGCAAGATAGTAGACCAGTGGCATATGCGTCGCGTAGTACAAATAGCGCCGAGAAGAATTACGCGACCATAGAAAAAGAAATGTGTGCCATTCTCTTTGCGTGCCACAAATTCCATGATTATATTTTTGGAATGCAGATAACTGTGATCACAGATCACAAGCCATTGGTAGGAGTGTTCCAAAAACCACTGCACAAGTTAAGCCCAAGATTACAGAGGATGCGCATGCACTTACTGCGATGACCTCAGTGTACAGTGGCAACCGGGCTGCAAAATGTTTGTACCAGATGCTTTAAGCCGCATAATAAAGAGCAGAGTTGACAATGCCTCAGAATTTGATGACACACATGAAATCAATATGATTATAAGACACCTACCAATTACCGAGTCACGGTTACAGCAGTTCCGTGAAGAAACAGCTGCCGATCCAACGCTTGCGAAAGTCAAGGGTCATATAGTCAATGGCTGGCCCACAGACACACACCACATGACGAATGATGTTGTCCCATACCATGCAATACACAGTGAATTAGTGTCGTGCGATGGTATTATCTTCCTTGGCAATCGGGTCGTGGTTCCGCGAAGCATGCAGAAGAACATGCTTCAAAAGATCCATGAGTCCCACCTTGGAATAGTGAAACTCAAACAGAGGGCACGGACAATTCTATACTGGCCAGGTATGAATGCACAAATTGAAAATATTGCGTCTAAGTGTGCAATCTGTCAGGCCGGCAGGAAAGCCCAACCCGCAGAACCAATGATCCCACATGATTTACCTGATAGACCTTGGTCCAAGCTTGCTGCTGATGTGTTCCACCTGGATGGAGTGAACTATTTGCTTGTAGTTGATTATTACTCCAAATTTCCAGAAGTGCAGGCTTTGCAAGATCTCACAGCCCAGTCAGTCATACATGAGTTGAAGATTATCTTTGCCCGATCTGGTACACCAGATCTGTTAATTACAGACAATGCTAGCCAGTTTGTATGCGAAGAGTTCAAAACTTTCCAGAACAAGTGGGAGTTTAAACATGTCACCTCTAGCCCGAGGTACCCTCAAAGTAATGGGCAAGCCGAGCGATGTGTCCAAACCATGAAAACTCTCATAAAAAAAGCAAAGACATCTGGACGTGACCCATATATGGCGCTTCTAGAATATCGCAACACACCCATTGATGGGATGGATGGCTATGCACCGGCACAAATTCTCAACAGCCGCATGCTTAAAAGTAGACTTCCCACTTCCTCAACCCTACTCCAACCACAAATCGTTCCGCCCATGCAATCCAAACTCCACGTGAGACAAAGTGTACAAAAACACTATCATGACTTGAAATGTAGCAAACCCGGAAACACGTTACATACTGGGGACCAGGTCAGATTCCAGGATCCTCATAGTCGCTGGGCATTAGGGAAGGTAACAGAAAAACACAACATCCCTAGAAGCTACATAATAGAAACACCATCTGGTAAAGTGTACAGGAGGAACAGACGACACATATTTCAAACGAAAGAGCAAACTGATAGTGAAGGGGACAGACATGTAATGCCTCTACCCATGCCTAGCTTAATCTCAAACACTGAAAAGGAAAACACTTGTATCCCTCAACCAGTAGAAGAACCCAGTCTGATTACACCACATGGTGTTAAATATGATACTGTTGCTGTAGGTCAGGCCACTACTACCAGAAGTGGCAGAGTTGTCCAACCCGCTCAAATACTTGACATGTGATGATTAGGTTTTTGTTAATGTTTTTTTATTGTTTGCTCTGTTTCTCATGCTTATATTATACTATATTCCGCATCTGGGAATATCCTCTGGCTGTTTAAAACTAATGTCTTTATCCACATTTTCTCTAAAAAATAAAAAAAATAAAATCCACATTTAAGTCTATATCCCACAGGGTCGCTTAATTACATAAACAAATATCTTGCCTTTGGTCACTTTATAGTTGTTTAAAGTTGTTTGGGGAGTTTTGATGTTTTGTTTATTCATAAAGACAAGAATAACAACGTACTTTGTTTCTGTTCACTTTAAAGTTTGTTAAAGTTGTATGGGGGAGATGTGATGTATCGCTAAACTTATATGCCGCCCTCTATGGCTTTTTGTAATAAAGATGACCTCAGGGGTCACATGGGTTGTTCTCAACTAAAGTAACTTGTGTCATGTCGTCTCTGTAAACTACTAACAGAATCCGTCCTTTGTAGCTGCTCGTCAGCAAGGAAACTTTACAGTCCCCCTAAAATCCTTGCCGCCTAAGTAAACAATAAATAAACAAATTTAAAAAAAAAAAGACTGCTGTCTTTGACAACAGTTCGGATGTTCTACTTGACCTTGGTTAAAAGAGAAGGTTGTTACTACAATATTCCGATTGTGTTTAAGCAGAAGTGAACTTAATAGGGAAATGTATAGTTGCAGTACCGCTATTGTCATCGCTGCTGGTGAGGCAAATGAACTCACCTGGAAAATATAACAAAAGGAGTAATGTCACACCACACACAAGTCCCATCCATCCCAGTACATGTCCCATCTGTTCTTTACCGAATACATCCCTAGTGACATCTATGAGTATTGTAGTCATTGAGAAGGCGTTTCCAAGCACGAAACTGTTTGCAATAATCGGCCAGTTAGTCGTTAACCATGGATCGACAACATAATAAATGGCAATTGTAAGTAGAGCTATAGCAAGCCACGTGTAAGTGCTGACAACCTGCACTTTTTGAACCAATGGACCAATCACAACGCAAGCTATTATTCTCCCAACTCCATAAGCGACGATGAAATGCGACGCTTCTTCCAGAGTGAACTCTTTGTACACGGTAGTGTACTGCACATAGTATATCATCCAAGCAGAATATGTCAATTGCCAAACGCTGGACACAAATACAACAAGCCAGAAGGATATGGATGAGAATAATTAAAGCCGGAATGTATCTCTAGCAAACGAGTAGACTGTGGTAAAACATGAACGGCCAAAGCGGTTGCTTGGTACCACTCTGCCGTCCCTGGTGTCTTGCTCCTCGTCTGTGTGAGCTGCCTCATAACCATCTTGACTCCCACTAGCAGTAAGTGGTTTTATCAGAGCTCCACAGACAGTGAGATGTGAGAATATGCCTCCAAGTAGTAGCATTGTTCCCCTCCAGCCGTATATATCTAGGAAAAGTTGTATCAATGGCACAAAGGTTACATAGACGACGGAGCTTCCGAGGGCTGCCGATCCGTAGGCCGTTGTGATAAATTTACTAAAACTGCATCCGATGAGATGCTTCGTTATCACGTATGAGATACCGATAGCTGGTGCTGAATAGTGAAACAAAAACACAGAAAAACATGAAGATAAAAAAGTGAGCAGAGAACATACAGTAAAATCGTCAATGAACATAATCAAACAGGAATATTCTATTTAAAACAACAGAAAATATCATGTTGGACTAATTTTTCTGTGTGCACGTTATTAGTTTGTTGGGTGTTCGGAGCAACGCTCAGAACTACTTTTGTTTTTATTCTGTTATTTTAGGTGATTCAACGTTATCCTAAGTACCTCTTGTTTTTGTTCGTTTTTTAATTAGTTTGTGCGATAGTCCAAAGACCTCTTGTAAAACCGCAAGTCAAGTTGGAAAAGGCCCTTGTGGATTCGCCACTCGATCGTGCAAGCCCATATAGGTAAACCATTATAAAGCCCCATATCGAACCCACGATCCCCGCCATACCAGAGCAGATGTCTTACCAACTATAGTCTATCGAGACTGCCCAGTAGCTAGAGGCAGTTCAAATCTTATTAACAGCGGGTACCGCAACCATTTTAATAGATATAAATCTGTGCATCGGAGACATTGAATATTAAAGGGGCACACCGGCTTCGTTGGGCTATTTGGGCTACAAAATTGGCTAACATATGACTTAAAAGGTCTTTCAGGAATGGAGAAGAATGGTTCCTAAAAGAAACCATCAAATTTTGCCGTTTTCGAGCATTTTTCAAAAAACGATTTATCCGAACCAAAAAAGTGGTTCGGATAAATCACGTGATCTTCGGAGTTAGTTTTACTTCCAGCCGTATAAAAGTAAATTACTGAACCAAATTTAAATCTTTATTTTTACAATTATTTATGAGTATTTGACAAAAAAGACTGTGTATTCAGATTATTGATACAATTTGTAAATAATGATGACAAATCGAACGTAATATTCGCATTCAGAGAGTCCGTGCAACCGAAGCGTGTTTTACGACGCACCAGCGTGGGAGCTAGCGGAACGTAAACCTTGGGGCATATCCCATACAGCCGGTGCCGTGTCTCGTGGGGCCAGAGAGACAAACCCCGGGGCATGAACTCCCCAGCTTGCCGGTCTAGCCGTAAGCTTAGGAGCTTGTCGGAGGGGTAGGGTGCCAGACCAACAATTACGTTTTTTACGACTGTTTTAGTCTGTACCCCTATCCCCTAACTATTGTAACGTGTTGCCTGTGTTACACACACGCGGGACGACGACGGGGAATGTTTATCCATGGAGGTAGAAATTAGACTAATTTCTACCTCCATGGTTTATCCCATACGGCTGATCTATCTACTTCTATGATAACTGCATAGTGTCCACCCCCCCCCCCAATCGCCGCAAAACCGGTGGCGGTGGCTGCGGCCGGCCAGTGAAGTCATCGCCCGAAAAACGGGAGAATGCCATCGCTAAAGCTGCAAGGAGAAAGGCAATCCGTTTGCAGCGAAGGCGTGAGGCTCGCTTGGCACATGCTGGCTTTCCCTTTGGATTTATCGTGTTTTTGTTTTTTTTACTTTTCGTTGGACCGCCTTCTGGTTTTTCCTTGCGATGTTTTTTTGTACCGATCCTTGGATGTTGAAGAAACGTTCTCCATTGCAAGTAAGTTCGTCGTACACAGAATACAAACTGTCCGTTTATGTCTGTTTTTTATTTACACGTGAATTTGAAAATTGTACAAGAGGCAGAATCACTGACATTTTGACGGGGGGGGGGGCTGGAAGAGCATAATAGGGCGTGTTATGTCTGAATAATCAGACGTATACAGCACCACGGCGACGATTATGTATTTTTTATTTACGCGTGAATTTGTGCTGGATGGATATGAAGTCTGGATCCCCATGCCTCGCTATTGTAATAATTCATACTTAAACAGAGCACCAGTCTACTTACAACATTGCGCAACATTGGCACGTAAACTTGACAGTTGCAACGGCTGGAAAAGCGTATAAGCTGACCTTTGACCGTTTTTTGTTTTTTACACATTTTTCGTTAATTACGTGATATTTTGATGATTTTTTTTTACAACAACCATTTAAATATTATTGTCTGTTATTCCACATCACTAAATTAGGTAAACAGTAAGCCGGTGTGTCCCTTTAAGTACAATCCTCACTCATACACCGGTGTGTGTTGAGCACTTTATACTCTGTACTTTTCCTAGTCCTGTGGAAAATATTCACAGGCCTTTTCCTCAGGTTGGATTCGAACCCACGACCCCGCCATTCTACAGCAGCTGTCTCACCACTTAGACTACCGAGACTGCCCGGTAGCTAAAGGCGTTTCGAGTCAATTAGCAGCTAGACTTGGGTGGGTGGGTGGGTGGGTGGGTGGGTGGGTGGGTCGGTCGGTCGGTCGGTCGGTCGGTCGGTCGGTCGGTCGGTCGGTCGGTCGGTCGGTCGGTCGGTCGGTCGGTCGGTCGGTCGGTCGGTCGGTCGGTCGGTCGGTCGGTCGGTCGGTCGGTCGGTCGGTCGGTCGGTCGGTCGGTCGGTCGGTCGGTCGGTCGGTCGGTCGGTCGGTCGGTCGGTCGGTCGGTCGGAGCTCATGGACTCGACTACAACATTGGTCATTATATAGTACTTCAGTGAAGGCTTTGTACAACAGTGCGATAAACCATTTCTAAAATGGTATTGTCTACACCAAGAGTTCAGCTTCCTCAGGAAAAATAACCTTTGTTGTAGTTTACTGATCGTACATTTTGTGTTAACATCAAACAGTAACATCTACAACAGTGTTAAGATATTTGTAACCGGAAACCCTTCTAATTGGCTGATTATTAGCCGGAATGTGTGTGACTCTTTTCTTTCTATTAAATCAACAATAATTGTTTTCGTTTGTTCACATTGACCACTTAACAAAATGATAAATTTCATTGTTGAAGCACTGTAATAAGTCTTCAGTAGGAAGCACACGGCCAGCAATGGAGGTGTCATCAGCATACTTAAGGCTGTAGGTCTGAAACCCCCGAAATAAAAATCAAGACGAAAACAAAGGGTCTCCGGGGCCAAGGCGAAGGCCAAGGCCAAGGACACAACGTCCGAGGCCAAGGCCGTAGCCAAGGCCAGTTTTATTATGCACACACTTATGTACTAAAACAAACAAACAAACAAAAAGGTTTCAACGAATAGAGTAGTTGGACAACACGACAGTGGTTTCGGTGGAATGCCGTTAACTCCAATAAGCTTTTAGAACTTACCTGAGAATTGTGTACCTGCATCTACAAAAGCAACCATCCAGCCAATTAACCACGTCGAGGTGACGAACTGTTCTTGTAGGGTAGGTAACATCATACCCAAGGCTTTTAACAAAGTAGCCCACGCCATCTTGGATGTAAATAAACCTAAAACAGCAATCCAGCCATGAAGACCACCATCTCGTAAAGTATCAATTGTAGAATGTAAAACGCGTTCAAAGAAGCCGGGTGCCATTTTAGGGTGAATTTATATATCAATCAACGAATGACGTGTACTCGTCATACTGACTTGTCAAATACAATGTCGGTGAAATTTGTACAGCAATTCATAACGTGCCTTGCTGGGTTGAAGGTCAGTGTTGATCAATAAATAACTTAATGTTGGGTCCAAAGGTTAGCAGGGGAAAGCTTGCGACTACAATGAAGTGTATTCCTGCCTTACTGGGGTTTATAGTATAATCGGAATGTATTAATCTTATTTATTTATTTTTTCTGAGGCCGCGCATGGGTTTTCATGTCAGAGCTTGGAAAGGTCTCGCAAAGAAATTTCTGTCACCGTATGGAGAAACTGTCTTCCTGCGACAATTGGTCGTTGATGAAACAGCTTGGGTACAAAAAAAAACAACCAAACAAACAAACGAACAAACAAAAAACAAAAATTGCATAACCCCTCAACATAGGTAAGAAGAAAAACACGTTCACAGATGGAAATATACCTTACATTGTATGAAGACAGTGATGGTAGAAAACTTTCCTTGAAATAGTTTTGCCTGAAGTGTTATCTTTTATAAATAATAAACGAAATAAGTCTCAGTGAGACGAAAACTCTGCCTATAGGAATGCGCACAAAAATGTTGAATGCACTTTTACCGTTTTCTCGCAAACGAAACAAAGAAACAAGCTGATATTTTTATATGTTGTTTGATTACAAATATTTTGATTTGTGCAAAGAAATGTAAGCATTGCAGTCAGTTTACTAATGTTGAGCTGCGGCTTGAAATGTCTCTTCATTTCAAAGTGATCGAATAGTAATAGTAAAACATGCTTGTACACATGTAATGAGCCTTATTTTTGACTGCAAGAGGGCGCCCTTTGGGATGAACTGGGGTCAAACTATAGAAATAACGTGGTAAACCAATGCAACAAGACTTCTAATAAAGCAGTTAAAAAACAACTTTTGAGGGCTTTTTTCAATTGAAATTTTTAGAATGTAATCGGCATAAGATATTTGCTTGGAAAATTTGGATTTTTAATGTTATGAAATATTTTTGTACTTTACGCCCTCTTGCTGTCAAAAATACAGTCTATTGGAACAACTTTGTGTTTGCCCTAGTGACATCATCCGGATGGTCGTTCGCACAAGTGGATTCACTGGGCGCCCTTCTATTTTATTCTTTAAGCAATTGAATAATCTACAAAAGCATAAATGTAGCATTTCTAGTTTGATGAACATAACAGAGGTCGGCAATTAGTAGGACCAGGTGGGCGCGATGTTTACGTGATTGCAGTCAATATAATGTGGGGTAATGGTGTTTTGCAGGGGGCACGCAAGGTTAGTCATTTTATAAAATGGGCTTGTTAACGGTAGTTTAAAAAGGTACGCAATGTTGTTTGTGTCTTAGTAAAATTGTGAGCGTCTGGCATGCTTAAAGTTTTGGGTTCGGATCACAGCATCTCACCTGCCCCCTCCCCCCTCCCCAGCGGCGTAGCTGGGAAGGGATGGGGTTGGTGGCGTGCCCCTCCCCCTGCCTAATTCTGCATTTCTTTTTCAACCTATATCTTTCGGTATTTGTGGATTTGTTTATGTCTGTTCATTTATGTAGTTTTGCAGGATTGTTGATGTTTTGATTTCTTTGGGATTTTCTTTGGTTTCTTAATTTCTTGATTTCTATGTTTGTTTATTTTTTTATTTTGTCTATTTCTTTGTTTCTTTATTTCGTTGTTTCTTTTTAAATTATTGATGTCTTGTAGTACCTTTTACTTTCTTTTTCTTGCAGTTTTTTTAGGTCTTGATTTCTGTGTGTGTTTGTTTCTTTTATTGTGTATTTCGTTCTTCAAGATTTCCGAAAACTTTCTATTTCAAGAAAATACATCCCATTATTTGTTGGTTTCTTGCCGACAAATTCTAAGCAATTTTTGAATATTTGTGTAAACATTTATGGAAACTGTGACTATCTAGTTTTTTGCTTTGCATCTTGGATGGCAAAAAATTCGGGTGGTGACATTGCAAAAGAAATGTCTTAGTGCTCAATAATTTTTGTAATCTCCATTTCTACAGAGACGATGACTTATGAGTAAACCTTTATACGGTATGGTCCTACTGTTGAAATGCTCTCTTTAAATCAAAATACGTAAAATGTTAGCTCACTATTTCAACATTTGTGGCGTTATCCTTCAATCCCCACCCCCATGTCCAGACTATTGACAAAGTCACTAAAGTTTTAGAGATTTTCTCGCAGTCATTCTTTTGAGTTGGTATTCATACATTGCTTCTATGTGAACTATATACAAATGTGGAAACATTGTCATTTGAAGTGCTATCTATACTAAGTTGCAGGTGAAAGTGGTTTGATATGAAGCATTTGAAAGGAAAAACACAACAGGGCTGTGGACAAAGCTTGACACAAAAGCTACACTTGATAATCTTTCGCTACCCTGTTCTCAGTCTTTGTATTGCAGGGAAAGAAAACACTATCAGGGATTTGCATACCTAATGAGTTCCATAGGGTTGAGCAGTTTGTGGGGCATGTCGGAACACCAGCCCAAAATAACGGGTACCCCGAAATTTATACCGGGACGCATCGAACCGGCAGGGTACGGGCGCCACTGACGGGAAAAACATAGCGTCGCCCATCACTTCAGGACTTTCTTTGTTTTTGTAATTTAATCCACTGCTCACTTTGCAGCAAACTTGTTTGTATGCAGGCTTTCCCAGAATGCACGAACAACGAACACACATTTAAGAACTGGCGATGTCGTTCAAACCCCAATTTATTTTTGTAACAGACAAAACAATTATTGCAAATTCATAACCCACAAACCCCTTATCCTCGCACATGTGCCGCCTCAGACTTGATCCCGCCGCAAAAAACGAACCACGTCTGACTGGACCGGAACTCACCCCAACCAGGGTAAAGAGCCGACCAATCGGCACACGCTCAGCCCCCCCAAAAAGGACATATTATTTGGGGTCCGCCCACCCGGGTGTCCGGCCATCGACGCACGCAATCGCGGGGGCATGTCGGAACACCAGCGCAAGCCCAAAATAACGGGTACCCCGAAATTTATACCGGGACGCATCGAACCGGCAGGGTGCGGGCGCCACTGACGGGAAAAACATAGCCTCGCCCATCACTGGAAGCCCCCATTTATGGATCTTATAGTAT
Organism: Marthasterias glacialis; assembly: GCA_911728455.2. Taxonomy (NCBI): domain Eukaryota; kingdom Metazoa; phylum Echinodermata; class Asteroidea; order Forcipulatida; family Asteriidae; genus Marthasterias; species Marthasterias glacialis. The sequence continues at coordinate 29,374,810 of OU452220.1, read as the reverse complement.
AGATAATAAATAATTAACACACAATAATCGGCACAACTTTGTGTTTTGCCATAGTGACATCATCCGGAATGTCGCTCGCACAAGTGGATTCACTGGTAACAGACACTTGTGTTGAGCGTTCGTACAATGAAATATCGGCTGATAACATCAAACTATGTTTTTGGAGATTGGTCAGATGCTTTGGTGAATGGTAAACAGAAAACAATTCACAAATAAAAATCCTTTTTCAGATATAAAAAAACTCCGAAAAATAAATAAAAATAAAAAAATAGATAAAGTTACTGTAAGATGGGTTTGGGGGTCCAGGGGACAAGTACGCAGCGGTGAGGTCCATAGCGGCTGTTTGCAAAGTAACTAAGTGCACACAGGTTCAAATTAATTCTCTCTCTGCCATGTAGTTTTATTTGAACTAACCTGCACAATGAATCATCTGATGAAGATTGTGCAGGCGGTGAGAAAATACAGAAAAATATATTAGAACCCAGTTGTAATACATAATCCACAAGTAGTGTGTTGCATAATTTTACGTTTGATATTTGCCTTTAAAAATTGCTACATGCACTCATTGTATCCATAACCTTAGAGCATTAATCTTCCTCTCGCTAGCACGACAATAAAGACTTCATCACTTAATATAAATTCTTAATAAACACAAAGTTTAGTCAAATGGAAAGTACCATTGGCACAGCAGCACTGGGCAATGGGGATATGAGACACAAACATACGTCGTTGAGCGCCCAACTTCACTTAAACAATTTTCACACAATCATGTACACCCTCATTCCCCCAATGTCCAGCAGAGCCAATGCCACACGTACGTCCATAGCAACGAAACTTTTACTTTACATGTACCGCAATGCTAAATATTACACGTGCGTTTCCTACCTGAAACATTACCCCAATTTCGTGACCTACACAAATTTTCTAACTGTAAAATTACACTTTTTAGATAATGAAACTCCCAAAATCTACAACGTGATATGAATCTATGGATATTTGCGGATATAATGAAAATAAGCATGAGAGTATATTAATGCATTTTAATGATTAAATTAAAAGTTTAAAACTTTAGAAAAAGTTTGGCATCCTCACCTGATGAAGATTGTGCAGGCGGTGAGGAGCGTGGGGGCACTAAGCTTCAAAGGGCGCCACCACGCATCCTCAGCAGAGAGAGAGAGAACTTGGTTAAACAACATAACAATATCTAACGCTTTAAAGAACAACTCCTCACATTACATATAAAAACATAACACCTCGGATTTGTGAAATTTACCACTTCCCATTGCCCACGATTCAATCCACACGTTTTAAGCTTGACAAGCCCAACACAATAACGAGTATTGACCCCTTGCACGCACGTCACACGCGCCGACTGTGCCACGCTCACCATTTTGGTGGTCAATGGGTTTACGTATAAACGCCGCGTTGCCTAAAATGCGCACTTCACCGAATAACACAGTGACATTGCCCACCAAAATGGCGCAACCAAGATTATTGTGATGATGACGTCAGGTGAATTGGGTCAATACTCAAGGATGGATTTTTTCGCGGGCGCCTCCCACCCCCACCCCTCCTCATTTTGGAAAAATGAATTGAAGGGTAAATAAACTAAATTTACGAGTAAAAAAAATGTGTAAAACGCTTCTGAATTGTTCTATATTGCACCAAAGAGATTTTACGTTTGACAAAAAATCTGGAACCTTAAAAGTGTCTGTTTCGTTCCGTATAAATGCCCCGTCGCTATACACTAACCCCAGCTGCTCGTTCATGATGGTTTCTACTGCCATAGCTAAGGCTTCCACACGCGCGCACGCCACGCGACAATAGCGCGTCAGCCACACGTATGTACCAATTAGCATGAATGATTCACAGTGCGTGTGCGTCAACGCGCGCGTGCGGCGGCCATAGCTGCGGTGGTATAACACCATTGAACAAGCTGCTTGTTGGATAAGTCTATAATTCATTGGGGCTGGAATGGAATGTTGTTGCTGTTTTTAAATTCGTTCAATACAAGCTGTGTGTGGCACACCAGAGTCGACACTCTTTCTTGTCAAAAGCATTGACGATGCACAAACCATAGGGACTTCACGACATAACTGACACAACGATACCGTCTTCAGATTGTGTTATGCCCCATATTTTGTTAACCACCACCCCCTCCACATTTTGCGAAGTGGTGTAAAAAAATTGCCCTATTTAGCCCTTACATGACGTCACATAGGTACTCTCTGCCACGCTTGCCTCTCCATTTTGGGAGTCAAATTGCTTGTAAACGCCGCGTTGCCAAAAAAAAACGCACTACACTGTTACAACGCAAGGGAATATTGGCTCATAATATAGTGTAACCAAGATTATTGTGATGATGAAGTCAGGGCCCAATTTCATGGCTCTGCTTACTGCGTCATTCTGCGCTTACGAAGACCATTCGCCGCTTACGAGGTTAGCGCCGAATTTCTGCGCTAGCTGTGTAAGCACGGAATCCTTAGTTACGTGAACTACGCACGCGCACAAGCAAAAATTCCTTGCTAACCCGTGAAATACGCTTAAGTAAGCGCGGAATTTTCTGCTTCCGCAAGCGCCGATTTTTTGCTTACGGTAAGCAGAGCCATGAAATTGGGCCCTGGTGAATTGGGTCAATAGTTGACTATTACTAATAACAATTACAGATACATAAGCAACTTATTTTAAAATAACAGCACTGTGCTCACCCAATTTCTGCCGTGTTTCTTTGATATTTGAGATTTTGAAAGGTTTTTTATTAGCATTATAACATTGTGACCCAGAGGTCAATTGCATGAGAATATACAATACATAAAAAAATTACATTTTACAATTGGAAATCATTACAATTGAATGGAGACGATGTTTTTTTTTTATTGTGATGACTCAGATGAACTGCGATGGCGTTTCTGCCTCCAGTATAACCACAGTACAGCAACAACAGTCAGTGATTGTACACCAGCCATTAGACTGAAAGTCACGGTGTAGTCTCCAATAGTGTCATAAATCAATCCTGGTGGGCATAGAAACAAAAACATGCAATTAAAACAAGGGCGTCGATCGCTACCGAAAAGTGGGGGGACAAACAGCGGCTCCGTAGCAAAGGCACTTTCTTATGGGGGTGCGGAAGCCCAAAAGTGCCGATTGACATCATATGAAAGTAAAACCACCTTGACATGTGACTCACGAATATGTGGCGGTTCTGGGGCAAAGCCCCCGAGCGCTCATGGGTTTTTTCAGTGATTCGAAGGTTTAAAATGGCCCTCAGATACATAGCATTAGACGACTCATTTTCGAAATTAATGCAAGCTTTGAAAACTAAGTTTTATGCGAATCCCCTCTTGGAGTGAATAGACAATTTTTAGAGGGGGTCCAGGGGGCGAAGCCCCCGAACGCTCTACGTTTTAAATGTTTTCAGGGCTAAGGAGGACCGTCAAGTTGCCAAAAATAAACGTTTAATTTCAAAATTCAAACTTTGAATACTTTGGACTCAGGACAAATCCCCTACTGAAGGAGTTTATATGGGCAACACTTCTTATGGGGGGTCCGGGGCGATGCCCCCGGACGCTCTATACGGCTTTTAAAGGCATTGCATACGTTTGGTAATTTGAGCCTACTGTTTGTTTCAAACCAATATAATTGTAGATATATACCATAAAACTAACCTGTGAAAGTTTCATTTCAAAAGGTAGTAGCGTTTTTGAGATTTCGGCGACAAACTAGAACGGTTATTTCACGCCGGAGAACAGTTAGTAAATAGTTTCGACATTTCATATTGTAGTTCGTTGAAAAAGTACTACCGCCCTCCTGTGGTCGTTATCTTAAAAATACCAATATGGGCCGTTTGAAATTGGTTCGTTCGGCCAGCCCGGGGGGTCCGTGTGCCAGCCGTGGCACGGCTTCGTGTAACCCGAAACGGGGTCACGAACTCTCCACTGTGGTTTGGCAGGTCCCATAACATTATGATAATATATGCAGCAGAGCCGACTGACCGCAAGCGGACGTGATGGAGTAAGCTACACACACACACACACACACACACACACACCCTCACACACAGTCTTTTTAACACCGAGTTGTGGGGACTCCCTATTGTTGTTCTATTATTCCCTTTTCTAAAGAATCCCTCTGTGGGGACAGAGTTTGACAAAGAAAAACGTTGTGGGGACCTTTGTTCCATTGTATAAATGTCCCCACAACGGTGTGTGTGCCTACCCACACACACACACACACACACACACACACATCATGTACATTGTACTGTGTTCTAGGTACCACATGTACAGTACGTATGCGTGTACTGTGGTGAAATTGTGAACTAAGAGTATCTAGGCCAATTTGGTCGCTCGGTAGCTTTTGTAATCGAAATGGACATGTAATAAACAACATTGTGCTCACTGATGTTATCACCGAGGAAATCCAAGCTCAATCAAATCATTTGCTATGTACTGTTTGGTAAATAATCTTTGCCCATGCCCGACTTGTGGTTATCATGAAGCAATAAATCAGTTTATTGCTCCGTGCTAATATTTACAAGAATCATGTTGACTCCTTTTTGAATATGTTTCAAACCGAAAACAAACTTGACCCCCCCCCCCCCCAATAAATAATCTATGGCTACGGGACGTAGCCCGTCGACCGGAGTAGTTACCGGCACAAAGGAAAATAGTAATCAACCCATCATGCGTACATCTGGCATGTTCCCCAGACGGAAGGATTTATGGCCCTTTTCGAATCCACGGCTTTGGCTTTGGATTCGGCTTCAGGGTCCGTCCTCTCGTCTGAAGCTGGCCCTGAGCGCGTTCGCAAAGCACGCGCAATTGTCATAACAACCGCGGGGCCAAGCTAGCCTGAGCCGAATCCGGAGCCGAAGCCGTGGTTTCGAAAAGGGCCTACGACCCCAGAGAAACACCTCGAAATAAATGCCCAAATGAAGGGTTCATTCACGGAAGTTCAGTACCAGTCTTGTGTGAATGGTTTATATCATGAGTTTAATTCCTACCTCCATGGTTATATAAACTGAGAAAGTCCCATAACTACTATGTCCAGGTTATGGGACAGATGATGGGTTTAACTGGATCAAAATGGTGTGATTTCTTTGTGTGGAAAACAAATGACTTTCATGTAGAAGGAACATTCATTGATGATAGACTATTCATAACTGGCGCGTTTTGTTTCCAGTACTTGCTGCCAGCTTTGTGTGATAACAAGTTGTAATTACTTGAAGATGCATCTCCTGATTTTATACCGAATTGATGGTTAAAAAAGACTGAAACATAAAATAGTTCTTGTCCTTTAGTCAAACTTTTCTTTTTTTCCCCCTCTACACATTGTGGTTCCCGTTATCATTGAGTAATTCATTCTGGAGCTATTCATGGGCATTTCAGAGGACAATAATCTGAGCCACATACATTGTATGTCCAAGGAGAGTGTTGTTTCTTTCACAAAAGTAGCCACAAAGTATATTGTGTAATGCATGTGAATTTTGTTTGCGTTCCTGAAAACCATTATTTATAAAAGAAAACAAAACAAAATCAATATACGGGATTTTTTATTTTTTTTTAAACACACTGTTTATTGACATAAAACAATGAAGAACCACATACAGTAATTGCTTTTGAGTGTGTCGCAGATCCTTCAAGAAACAATTAAGGAATCTAAAATGTCCACAGGGCTCGATAATTTACATGGTGCTACTGCAGAAACTAAGTCCTTTTTTTAGTATTTTGGGGTGCAATGGCATAATTAGTTTATTTTATAATACATGCACATTTTAGGTCAAAGTTTGTGCTGACCAGCACCTGTTTTAAATATGTAGGGGAAATGCCACAGAAAGCCATTTCTTGGGGAAGATACAGAGGTATGGTTCCTTCAATCTATGCCTGCTGTCACTCGTAAGAGTCATGTCACATGATGCAATTTACAGGCAACTGATTCTAGGCTGTCTCCAATAATGATGCAAACGGCCTTTTTTACAGGATTACTTCATAAAATGATGTTCAATGGTTCATGCATAAATATAAAATTATACACTTGACTGTTAGACTTCTACACTGACATAGAATAATGGCCCTTGAAAATTTGTTACATTACAACAGACTGTCCACTTTTGATTAACTGTACCAGCAAGGGAAATTGGTACGAGGCCATCAAACAGATGAAATTTCTTTACGAAAAGCTCACTCTACATGCACATAGAGTCTTGCAATGGTCTGCGTCTATTCAGTTTCTTCTTTGGAAAATTGACCACTTTCAGCAGTAAGGAATGGTGGAATAACCAAGCTACATTCAACAGGACAAAGCAGGTACTCTGTTACAAATCCCTTATCTACAATTACCTCTTCTCCAGATTCAAGTAAATTCAACATACAAGACTGCTTGGTGATCTCTTTGTCTGAAATTCCACCAGCATAGAGGTTACTTACAAATGTAACAAGGCCTCCTGCTCCTGGTGATATTCCAATAAGGCATTTAAATGTTTCATGACGTTTGTAATGCGAAAAAAATTCTGAATTTAAATTCAAACTTGACGGTGCTGGCACAAATAGTTCAGTACAGTCTAAAATAACACAAGATTTTGAAAACTGTTTGAAGGCATCTGGAATATGTCGGTCGACCATCTCTCTTGTTGGCCACAAAGGAATACTCCCAAGCACAGCATACAGAAAGTTAGCCCAAGTAATACTAAATCTGCTGACTGTTGAACTAGATATGCCAAATTTATCTCCTAAGTCCTCATCGAATGAACCTTATTTGACCTTATTCAGGAAAAGAAAAAAACTGGTCAATAAGTGGCAGTTCAGACCGAAAGCCAGCACGCATTGATGAACTTTCTCCTCTTTTTGAACACACCACTTGGCTCCATTGGGTCATCGTTGATGCATGAGGAAAAACAAAATTAAAAAATTCCATCAACAGTGTGTATGTTGGAAATGCCGTGTAAATCTATGCAGGATCTTTGGAATACCTTTCCGAAAAATGTCTTTCTGGACGGCATTGTTTATCAAGTTGCTTTCCAGTTGTTCAATTCGTTCCTGCGTGGCCTAAAAGTTTGTCTTCTACAGGGGATGTGATCCAGATAATCATGGTCCGGTAACTTGGTAATGCTTCTCCACACCACAGTCACTCTCCATGTTTCACAGCTGTTGCTGGACACCTGTTAATTGTAAAGAAATTTGTCAATATGACACATAATTTTGACAATTTTAATAATGAAACTTACCCGTACATTTATAGGATTTCAAGATTTGCATTGTAGAGTAATGATAGCAAAGCTTTAAAAAAAAATGGATCAGGAGGGACTTCATGTTATATCTTCATTTTCCCAGGTTTAGTAGCAACCACCCACTAACCCTTTTTTAAGGGGTGGGGTGGGGTGGGGGAGAGGCCTTAAAAAGTTGTACAATGCCAAACATACAATTTAGCTAGTGCTTTCAGCACAATGAAGATTTCGAATGAACAGATGCTTTGCATAACTAAGTTGTAAGTCAACACATCCCTAGAAAGAGTTAATTGTGTTCAGTTGATATAAATAAAATACTTACTCTCTGTTTCTTCTAAGTTGCCGCCTTTTAGGAGTTTCCACAGTCCAAGGAAAAATGCTTGGAGCATTTAAGAAGCCTTTTCCCAGTCATTGTGGAACCTTTTTAAACTCATTTTCTTTAAAGTGAGTCGAACAAACATGTGTGCATCTTGTTATCTGAAATTCAAAACATCAAAAATAAAAACAAATTAAGAAAATCAGTAAAGCACCAAGAAAATCCCTGAAAGACCTTAGAATATTCAGAGTTAAAGACCTCCATTCATGTAACTTCTGAGGACATTATATAAAGACTATAACATAAGCAGTTTTGAGTTTGTCAGTTTAGTTCGTCCTTCGTCTATGCCCATGGTTCAATTCAAGATAAGAAGCAATTCAACATCATAAATTTACAAAATTGTCCAGTGAAATCAGGAAAACCCTCAGGGATTCCACCAGACTAATTAGTTGACAATGGTTGAGTCCTATAGTAGTATAACTTATTTGTACAGGCTTTTTATCGTACACTCGACTCCATGAGCCACATGTTCGTGCAGTCTGACCTTACTTAGAACATAGAAGAGAGCAGACATATGGAGTACACTTCCTTCTTCGACGGTATGCGTGCACTAACGTCTGAACGTTACTCACTGTTTAGTAATACTTAGTAAATAAAATAGTATTTAGTAATAAGATAAGAGCGAGTTACAGCCTACTCTAGTTACGAAACGTACCTCCATGGTATGGTTTTAAATAAACATTTTTGACAATGAATGTCTGAGACTTACCTTGAAACTTCATCCAGGATCTGTGCGTATATTCCTAATTCATATCTTTCTCAGAGAGTTAAATTTTGGGAACATATGAAACGACAACTCATCCGTCAGGCACACAGCAATGTCAAAATGTGACATGTTTATGAATTACGTAATTCGTGCAATAGAGATCAGCAGTCAGTGGTGACCAAAGATTATACAGCGCCGTAGGCGCAAGATGGGGAACTGGGCCTTTATCTACTGTTGGAAAGTAAATTCGCATTGGTGTTGACTCGCTGTCATTTTTCCAAGACGGCGATTCCGTGTAAGAGCGATCGAACCAGGGGCGAACTGCCCATTCAGAGATCGATCGGCGAAAACGACCAATTAGGAATCAATTTACAAAGCAGTTAATCTTAGACACTTGAGGGCGTTAGTCAATTCGAACGTTCAAAATCTGAGAAGCGTTACCGCCAACAACGCTTCTCAGATTCAAATTTTTGGAGATAAAAAGTGATATATTTTTCCATAACGGCGGTACTTCGAATTGAACGTTTCTCAATATGCATTATACTATCCAAAGCAGCTGTACTTCTTACCAAGTAAGTTTTTATTGCCATAAATTTTCAGAGTCATTACCAAACGTATGCAATGCCTTTAATGTTTTCATAGCGTAGATTTCTGCACGTTGCCGAGAATGTTAAATTTGGTAATTCAAAGTTTAACTTCTCAAACTACAAGGATTAAACTAAAATTTTCAGTCAGCAAATCCAGTCGGCAAATCACTAGGCTTGCCAAATGGATATGTAGGCCTATTCAGTCTGAGCCCTCACTCGGGTAAGTGTGGTGCTGATTTTGCCAACTGTGGCTCTAAATGCTGACTAAGGAAAAAATATTGGGGTGTCACCCCACACACCCCGGTTGCTACGTTGCTGGGGAGGAAAAAACATTACGAGAATCAAAAATCCTACCTGAAAATTTTCGCTCTCTCAAAATAATAATTGCTCTGCAGGTTGTGCTCGTAAGCCATACAGGCAAAACATGTATAACGGGCGCGTTCATGTCCGGAACAAAACTCGCAAATTGTCGCAAATTGTGATTAGGGCCGGAAACAAGCTTAGCCGGAAATAGGCCCAAATAGCATTCTGCGCGTGGTCCATCTTTGTATGCACCGCCGACAGGGCAATGTTTAACAAAAAAATTATTTCACCCATTACCATTTGAACGTTATCAGTTTTTTGAAGAAAAATGTATGAAAAACCTGAAACCACTCACGTTTGCTTCCCCGAAATGTTGTAAATTGTTGCTTTCATTTAGCATAAATTATGTCCATTTTCATTTATTTATTTATTTTATTTTGGTTTTTGGGTTTTTTTTTTGGGGGGGGGGGTGTTTAATATGCTACCCCCACTCTAAAAAGTGGGGGGACATGTCCCCCCCCCCCCCCGTCCCCCACCAATCGACGCCCTTGACCTGCGTACAAAACCATGCGACATGGCTCGACGAGGAATATTTTTGATATTGAAAAAATTGTGATTTACACTGGTCACTCATCAGTTTAGACAGCAAACTTTTTCTAAGTGGACGTTCGTATGCAATTGACCCTCTAGAAAGTGGGGGCACGTGTCCCCCACCCCCTGCCCACCTATCGACGCCCTTGTCTGAAACGCCATTTCGTTTTGATTAAAAAATCCTGGTTGAGCTTTATTTCGTTCCATCGAAATATTAGTCCGTTCCCTCGAAATACTACTCATTTGTTCCCACCGCAGAAAGTTTTTCGTCAAAATGAAATGGCATGTCAGGGGCCCCGTAGCTTTCGTTTTACCTTCAAGGCTGTCGTCGTCCTAATGAACTCCGTCCGTGGACAGTGTACAATCATGTACTCTACGTGCATGTTTGACCATATGCTCCAAGGACATTTTTCAATAGGGACAATAGGTCCTCACTAGTCAGTTCTTTGTTTTCATGGGTCCTCGGACGACATTTGTGTACAAAACCAAAGGGGTTGCTTCAGTATAAGGACAATAGAATTAACAACAGAAGTCCGCGGACATAATGGTGATGCACAAACTATTGTGTGTGTGGGGCCGCCATGACGGTCGTGCATTATCTGTGCGTGGATAGTGTGTGTAAGCGACTGCGTATCGTCCTTATTGACTCCGCGTGCGTGGATAACTCGGGGCGAGGGAAAAAAACAGACAGCCTTGGTCAAGGCTAACGCGTTAGCAGCTCACAAGCACACGTAAAAATGTTTACCTCCTGCGTGGTTACGTGAATATATGTTTTACACATTTTTTGAAGATTATTTGTGATTAATTTTTAATAAAATTCATAGATATTTTGTAAGTTTCATTAAATATGAATTTGTTTTTGTTATTTATAAAAGATAACACGTCAGGCAGAAATATTTTAAGGAAGTGTTCTACCATTATTATCTGTGTACCGTGCGAGGGATATGTTAATCTGTGAACCTTTATGTTTTTCTTCTTACCAATGTTGAGGGGCTATGCTGTTTCTTATTTGTTTTTTGTTCGTTTGTTGTTTGTTGTTTTTTGTACCCAAGCTGTTTCATCAAGGATCAAGTGAAAACAGTTCCTACACACAGCACTAGAATTTTCTGCCTTGTGCAGCAATACATAAACGTGCATGATGACTGACTGGATGGAAGGTCAGTGGTAATCAGTAAATAACTTGATTGTGGATCCAAAGTTTATCAGGGAAAGGCTTGCGAATACAATGAAGTGTATTCCTTAATGGTTCACTCAAATAAAAAGTATTCATGCTTTTATGTTACACCTTATGATTTTTATAAAACGATTCACATGTAAGAAATCATTTTTTGCATTCCTGTGTATTTTTCGCATAATTTGTTTTCTTTAAAATTAACAGTCTTCAGGAACGCCCCCAAAAAATACATTACATAATGCATTACATAATGTTTCCTGAGCTAGTCCACAAAACAATTGTTCTGGAATTGGGTCTGCCAAAGGAATGACAAATATGTGTGAAAAAGAAGGTTGATTATAAACCCGTGATTTTGACTGATGTACGCACAGGGCCTTGATTATTGTATTTATGGGATTGGATGATTGGATTGATCGATAAATTAGGAATTATTTAATAAAATTTACGTAATTATCTGGAAACGTTACTGGAAAACTTGATTGGTATGATTATGCAGTCATTGGCAATCTGGGTCGCTAGAGGGCGCTGTACAACCAGAACTCCTGATGAGCTTTCGTACAATGTGTTCTTTTATTATCAAATTCATTCTAGGTTGTAATGTATGTGATGTCACGTTGAGAATCCAGCCATTTTTAGCAAGTGACCTATTTTTGTGGGCGTTCCTGAAGACTGTTATTTTTTAAAGAAAACAAATTATGCAAAAATACACAGGAATGCAAAAAATGATTTCTTACAAGTGAATCGTTTTATAAAAATCATAAGGTGTAACATAAAAGCATGAATACTTTTTATTTCAGTGAACCTTTAAGGAATACACTTCATTGTATTCGCAAGCCTTTCCCTGATAAACTTTGGATCCACAATCAAGTTATTTACTGATTACCACTTACCTTCCATCCAGTCAGTCGTGATGCACGTTTATGCAATAAAGCAATAGCTGCACAAAGTATACCGACATTTTATGTGACAAGTCAACCTAAAATGGCACCCGGCTGCTTTGAACGCGTTTTACACTCTACAATTGATACTTTACGAGAAGGTGGTCTTCATGGCTGGATGGCTGTTTTAGGTTTACTTACATCCAAGATGATGTGGGTTACTTTAGTAAAAGCCTTGGGTATGATGTTACCTACCCTACAAGAACAGTTCGTCGCTTCGACTTGGATAATGGGCTGGATGGTTGCTTTTATAGATGCGTTTGGATTTTTTGCAGGTAAGTTCGATACGTTTATTGGAGTTTACGGCATTCCACAGAAACCACCTTTGTTTTCGTCTTGATTTGTATTTTTAGGGGTGTTTCGGACCAACAGCCTAAACGCCTCTTGTTTTCGTCAATATTTTAGCCCTTTCTTTTTTTATATTTCTGACCCAAACCGCATACATTTAATACGAATTTCGTTGGCAGACAATGTTATACTTAGTATTGTCATATCAGTACAAGTGAAATATCATAATTATAAGCTTCAATGCATTCACAGGCATGACCAATTATGACCCTTCCTTCCGGTCAAAACTGGAAATTGTAGTGAATAATTGTTGAAGGTCTACAGTCAATACGGTATGGAATTTGCTGTGGCTTCTGCCTGTGAACAGGAAGTGACTGACCAATCACACTTGCGCAACAAGGTGGGCAACAGCGGGGCCAAAGGCGGTTATACCCCCGCGAGAGTTGTTGTCGGGATAGGCTGAGTAAAACTGTTAAGTTTTAATGTAAAATCATCGTTTTTCAAAATTGTCGTGTGTTTCTTTAGCCGTGCACACACGTGTTTATGATGTTTATCATATTGGGATAGTTTTTATAAAACTTTGGAATTTTTAATACAAATAATGGACACGGAATTTGAATCTGTCAAATGTCAGATTGACTGTACACCAGTGCAGTTGTTTAACCTGCCATTCGAGCTTGGATACCACTTTTCGCTCTAATGGGAGCAACAATTTAATGTAAAAGTTTCATCAGACCTATCAATTTTTCTCAAAAGGTTTCCACAAAATGTTCATATACTAAACCCATATTCAAGCCTCGCACTTGTCTGCTGACAGGACTATTGTCTGATATTTGTTACGTTCTAAACCATGTTATATTCATATCTCAGTAACGTAAATTTGTATATTAATGTAATCACGTGATGTTACTGTATGCTATGGTGGCTATAAAAGGACATCGCAAATATATATTGACACCAATATTCACGCCAATATTCACGACACGCTAGGGTTCCCGCCAAAACTTAGAATAGCGTCGCCATCTTGGAAATTTACACAAAATAGAATCAACGGAGCATTTTTCATAAGTAAATGATATAAATTGTCCGTCTTGATAGACATAAATAATAGTAGGAATAATTACATACCGATATTTAGTTGTTTAATAAATAAAGTCACTGTAGGCAAACAGTTCTAAATTGACAAAGTTCGTTACTTCTCAAATTATAAGGAAATTTAGTAAAATGCCGAAACAAGAAGAAATTAATGTCATACAGATAACTTAGGTTTATAGGTAATGAAACAAAATATTATGGAATTATGTGAGAGAAATAAAATCGTTACCTGTAAATGTGAAGACAAAGAACATGACTTGACTGTTTGTCTTCAAAACAGAGTTCAATTTCATAGAGCTGCTTAAGCAGAACATATTGCTTTATTTGTTTTGCTAAGCTAAAATGAGCAGGATACCAGTCACATTTTGTACATAATTATGAGATGTTATTTTGGCTGGTAATCATATTCTGGTAAGCATAATATTGTTGTGCTTAGCTGCTTTTTGTGCTTAAGCAGCTCTATGAAATTGGGCCCTGAATAATGAATGACGGTGGGACTAGGTAGCCCGCTGCCAACGGTGATTTGAGTTTGAAAAGAGTATAATTTACATGTCATGCATATTTAACAGAAAATAGTGACGTATGGTTACTGGAACGAATGCAGTAAAGTTTAGAGTTGGGGTGTTCTAATCATACTTGTTACACACATAATGTTGGACAAATTTTATCAATGTGTACATGACACAGAAAATTAGTGTGTACATGACAACTTTTGGAAAGATAACGTCATCGGTGACGTCATTAAATTTAACTGAAGTTTTATACTAAAATAATCATATCTTAAGAATGATAAGTGCTACATACATGATCTATACACCATATGAAAGGTCTTGAAGCATTAAACAAATCTCACACAAAATGTGACCTCATTTATTCTTTACTTCCGGTAGAAACCGGAAGTAGTAGGATTTTTATATAAAAATTCATATCTGAATAACTTAAATTTATATATTAATATAATAACCTGACTTTAAGGCCCTCCGACAATTCTACAATTTTTTACGTGTGACTACATTTGAACTCCACTTCCGGTCGAAACCGGAAGTATAAGTTTGTACATACAGATTGTACATACAAAAATGTGTGTCTTATTAATGAAACGTGGTACATTAATGATCGGAAGTTGAAAATTTCATGAATTCATTTTTTATGAGATAATCATAATTTTTACATCAGATTGTAGAGAATTGAGCCTTCTCCAGCTGTTGCATTTGGATGACATCATTTTGACATTCACTTCTGGTGCAAACTGGAAATTAACCCAAATATGAGCTCAAGCGCGCCTACTCCACCACAGAAATTTCCAGTGCCATAGATACGTACGTGTGCTTGTTGTCTGTGCGCGGCTGTGTGATACTGACGGCCCAATGATGTGTACATTAATCAAGCGATGTTATAGTCTCTCTGTTCATCAAGGGGCGCGTTCGATGCTTTATTAACGGGGCTGTGTCGTCATATCACAGCGAGTCTGTGGCTAGACTGAATTATGACCTCTCAACCTTTTATTGCACGTACGAGCGCGCGAGTGGCGGTGACATCACAGAATAATAATGACGGCACCCTTTGTGATATGACGGTAGAGGCGGGCGCGTGCAGTAAACTTGGTGAGAGTTCATGTTTCTGGGCCCAGAAACAGGCAGACTACTGTCATGACGACACAGCCCCTTTAAGGGAATAGAAGTGTGGTGACCGAGGTCTTAAACGGCCGTTTAAAACCGGCAGGGTCGTGGCCGTGTGGCAAAGGACCTCGCTATCGGCTCTGTCCTTTATCACACAGCCCTGCAAGGTTTTAAACGGCCGTTTAAAGGGGCACACCGGCTTCGTTTGGCTATTTGGGCTACAAAATAGGCTAACATATGACTTCAAATGTCTTCCAGGAATGGAGAAGAATGGCTCCTAAAAGAAGCCATCGAATTTTGCCGTTTTCGAGCATTTTTCAAAAAACGATTTATCCGAACCAAAAAAGTGGTTCGGATAAATCACGTGATCTTCGGAGTTAGTTTTACTTCCAGCCGTATAAAAGTAAATTACTGAACCAAATTTAATTTTTTTTTTTACAATTATTTTTGAGTATTTGACACAAAAGACTATGCATTCAGATTATTGATACAACTTGTAAATAATGATGAAAAATCGAACGTAATATTCGCATTCAGAGAGTCCGTGCAACCGTAGCGTGTTTTACGGCGCACCAGCGTGGGAGCTAGCGGAACGTAAACCTTGGGGCATATCCCGTACATCCGGTGCCGTGTCTCGTGGGGCCAGAGAGACAAACCCCGGGGCATGAACTCCCCGGCTTGCCGGTCTAGCCGTAAGCGTGGGAGCTTGTCGGAGGGGTAGGGAGCCAGACCAACAATTACGTTTTTTTACGACTGTTTTAGTCTGTACCCCTAGCTATTATCCCCCAACTATTGTAACGTGTTGTCTGCGTTACACACACGCGGGACGACGACGGGGAATGTTTATCCATGGAGGTAGAAATTTGACTAATTTCTACCTCATGGTTTATCCCATACAGCTGACCTATCTTCTTCTATGATAGCTGCATAATGTCCACCCCCCCCCCCAATCGCCACAACAACAAAAAACCGGTGGCGGTGGCTGCGGCCGGCCAGTGAAGTCATCGCCCGAAAAACGGGAGAATGCCATCGCTAAAGCTGCCAGGAGAAAGGCAATTCGTTTGCAGCAAAGGCGGGAGGCTCGCTTGGCACATGATGGCTTTCCCTTTGGATTGATCGTGTTTTATTTTACTTTTTACTTTTCGTTGGACCGCCTTTTGGGTGTTTTTCCTTGCGATGTTTTTTGTACCGATCCTTGGATGTAGAAGAAACGTTCTCCATTGCAAATAAGTTCGTCCAGTTCGTCGTACACAGAATACAAACTGTCCGTTTATGTCTGTTTTTTATTTACACGTGAATTTGAAAGTTTGACAAGAGGCAGAATCACTGACATTTGACAGGGGGGGGGGGCTGGAAGAGCATGATAGGGCGTGCTATGTCTGAATAACCAAGACGACGATTATGTGTTTTTTTATTTACACGTGAATTAGTGCTGGATTGATATGAAGTCTGGATCCTCATGCCTCGCCATTGTTATAATTCATACATAAACAGAGCATCAGTCTACTTACAACATTGCGCAACAATGTCACGTAAACTTGAAAGTTGCAACGGCTGGAAAAGCGTATAAGCTGACCTTTGACCGTGTTTTGTTTTTTTCACATTTTTCGTTAATTACGTGATATTTTGATGATTGTTTTCTTACAACCATTTAAATATTATTGTCCGTCATTCCACATCACTAAATTAGGTAAACAGTAAGCCAGTGTGTCCCTTTAAGACCGAGTCCCTACTCTTTTATTCCCATTCATACGTAATAATGTAGACACATCCGTAAAACTTTTCTGGTTTTTTTTATTATTTTTCTTCAATTCTTGCCGAGTCATCAGGCTCCCTTCCGCAAAGGGTCAATGCTCATACGGTTGCGTATACGCGCGCGCATTATTTGACTTTACATTGAGAAACGCTATGTATTGATTGCGCGTAAATTAGAACCCGCGTGTAAGCTTAGTGCGCCAACACGCGTATGGCTACAACACAGATATAGAATAATATATCTGTATCAAGTATATTGCATGGAAGAATTGAACACAGCATGTCTCGTGTAGAATTATTTTACGCACATCGTAATGGCATGGAGGTTTGTGTACAAAACTTATCACACATCCCTATGGCATGCACGCAATTACTAAGGCACGGGATTTGTGTATAAATATTTATGCACATCGCAATGGAACGAACGCATTAGCTATTGCATGGGTGTTTTGTAAACAGGCAAGAGTTTGTGTGGCTCATAGATCGCGCACAAGGCTTTATGACTGTGTAAACGTCGCGTTGCCTTAAATGCGCACTTCTTTGAAGAACACAGTATACTAGCGTTCTCATTGACGTCACATTTCCGCCATGCGGAGGACAGCTATGCACATGGCGTGAGCTATTTGTACACAGCTCTATGGCAAGATACGCACACGTGTCACCATTCAGCGATGCGTTTCCTATACGCGTAGAACATGAACACATTGCGCGCACCTAAAATTATTATATCTATGACCTACCGGTACTGATTTCTGTGCGTTACGCGCGCGTGCTTGTACTCCAACATGTCAGCCGATACGTCATACGAGAACACACCTTGCAGACATTGTTGATAAACAAACCGCGCTAGTTGGCATGGACGGCCAAATGTAGCAAAACATTCAAGTCTTGTTGACAGACGTTGTGACCAAATTCAACATTTTTTGCAATTTTCTATTTAACGAAACTGCATGCCATTATTTGTTGGTTTGTTTCCAACAACTTGTGAACATTTTGTTAATATTTGTGTAACCTTTTTTTGCAAACTGTGATTATCTGTGTTCGTGCTTTGCATCCATGGCTCCCGTAGTTTTTCCATCTCGGTTGGCAAAAACTCGGGCTGTGACGTTGCAAAAGAAAGGTCTACATTAACCACCAAAATGGCGCAACCAAGATTATTGTGATGGTGACGTCAGGTAAATTGGGTCAATACATCCGTTTAAAACTGGTCTTAAACAGTCATGTGACAACCTTTCAACCAATAGGAATGCCCAAATTGTCCCAAACTGACTGGGGTATTTATGAAGAAGAAGAAGGGAATAAAAGAATGGTGACCGAGGTCTTACGGCCGTATAAGACTCTTTTATTCCCATTCATAAATGCCCTTTTGTTAAAAAGCGTAATATTGTAGACAAAATCCGTGAAACTTTTCTGTTTAAGTTATTTTTTAATTCTTGCCACGTCCTCAGGATCCATTTCACGAAGGGTCAACGCTCATACGGTTGAGTAGCGCTATATATTGACTGCGCTACGCGTAAATTTATGAGTGTTTTTTTTTTATAATTAGTTGCCCATAATATTACCGCGTTAAGTCAAATGTCAGCATTCAATGATCAATATTTAAAAAAAAAACATATCTCTGAAACTACGTAAGCTATTTTTACAATCTAAACGTCACATCACGGGGCTTATAATAGTTTTTTGAACTAACTGAGATCTCAACTGCAGTTTTAAAACCGAATGAAGTTTTTACATGAGATTTTCAATACTTTCTGACTCATCAATCCAATTTTAGAATCTGAACACCAAGAGTTTGTCCTGGGACAAACTCTAAATTCTAGGTTTTTTGGGTTTTTTTCCCCCGTTTTTTAAATTTCTTATTTTCGTTCTTTTTCACGTTCGTTTTTGAGTTAATCTCATAGGTTTTTTGCTCACAACTATCCGTTGAAAATAATCTCATACTTTTGGCATATCGGTATCAGTTATATGCAATATTGTCGCTTATTACTTGGCTTATTTTCTACAAGAAAGGGTTTCTACGTCATAATGTGTCGAATTCGGTTGCTACGTCATGTTTCGAATTACATAAAAGTCCAGGACTTTTATTTAATATGACAAAAAAATGATTTTTGTTTGTATGGTTTCAGTGTTTTATATCATAAGTGAATAGTAACATTTAAATGATTAGGTGTAATGACGTCATCTATTGTAGAGTAAACAGAGGGATAACTTTTTAAATCAATGATTCGGAAAAAATATACATCGTAATATAGTGGATAACTAAGCTTACTCAATAAAGTATTATAACTATGAGATCATCGGTGATCGAAGTACATGTCTTTTAAGTTAAATATATGTACAAAACTCATCTCCTTAATTACAATTGATAAATTTATAATCTTTATGTCATTTTGAAGGAAATAAGCAATGTAAAATTTTATATCCATAATTGATAACGCTTGTTTATAAAGAGTTATTGTAATGTTTTGGCTTTTTGGCTTACTGGCTTCCATAAAAAAAAATGTTTACGACAAGTTTTATAGTAACATTTTGATATTAGTCTTTGGTATTGCCTAATTATTAAGTCATTATTTTTCACCAAAACCTTTCTGTCTTTGTTTTTATGAACAGTTAATTTCTAGTAGTTAGAAATTTGGTTTATTCTTTTTATTTGCTTAATTTTAATTTGACCGTTTCAAAACAACAAAAGGTGAACTGAAAACTCCATTCAATCTCTTTCTATGGAATGTCACGTTAAAAATGCAAACATTCTCAATCAGAACAATTTGGATGCTACAGAACAACAGCAGATTAAGCCAGATCACTTCGATAACTCACTGAGCAGTTTTAACGTTTTCGGATAAATTCAAGCTACAAACTTTTGGAAAGAAAATTGACTTTGTTATACTCCTGCGTGACACAAGGAATGCTTCGGTGTGTTTTGGCGTAAGAAACGAGAAACAAATTTTAGAAATCTTCCACGTCAGGCCTCATTTATTAAAAAATTATTTCCAAAATTGTTTTGAGGTTGGGGATAAGGTTCTACCTGCAGCTATAATGGAGTGCTTCAAATAGTCAGATGCATTGACGGACTAAATTATATCCGGTCGGGAAAGTCTCGAATTGTTGTAGTCTTTAATGTTTCCCTCAAACACTAAACTACCAAAAAAATGATCAGAAACCAACGACTGGGCCCGTTCCGTGTTGAGTTACGCCAGAACTTTTCTGTCTTTGACATTTGTTGGTCATGCTTTCAATCGTCTTAATGTTTCCCCATGGGAACTGGGCTTTTCACTCAGTTTTTCTGATGACAAAATTGTTTTTTCCCTATCAGGCCTCCTAGCAACGCCGCTAAAAGAGAGGTTTGGCGCCAGGACTGTGTTGACAGTGAGTGGATTGGTTGCTGGTATCTCCATGATAACTGCGTCATTTCTATCCAGTTTATACGCCATTACCGTCGTCCTTACCCTGTTAACAGGTAATTAAATAACTGCATGATCATTACTCATACCGAGAAATGGGTTGAATTTGTGCAGTGTTTTGGAACATTACGAATACAAATAAAAACTACACGTACGTTTTTGTGACATCACAAAACTAGGTGTTTGGGATGATGGTAATCGAAATATGGGATACATGTGGGGCCCATCTGGGCCCCTCATGATGGGCCCCAGTGGATCCTGCACCCAAGAATTATACGGGTCCCATATGGGCTGGCCCATTCAACATATGTGAAAAACAACATTGGTAAATTATGGGCTTTCCCATATGGGCATTACATGGCATTCATCTGGGCATGTGGGCCAAAATGAGGGCTCAACGTGGGCTGGCACATTATGAGGCAGCCCGGATTACATAGATAATTCAAGTAATTAGCATATTCATGAATTAATTCTGTACTAGGCATGTGATAAATATACATAGTCCAGGAACCATAGACATTGCGGTTATTGTTGGTATTCGTTTTGAACAAAACGGTGTACGTTTTAATTAGCATGATTTAAATACAAGTGCGTGTTTGTAAATTTGATTTACATATTTTCGTATAGACAAATATAAACAAAAAATTACCCAAAAACTTTATATAACTAATTTTCACTAAAACATTGTTCCAAAAATTGTCAAGAATGAAAGACGACTTCAGCTCTGTCCCACAAATCTGCATATTGCTAACTTGGGCTTGCCCAGGTCTTTCCCATATGACACCCATATGGGCCATGCGCTTTACAATACGATCGAGTCAGCGCGCACGATCGAGTGGCGAAGCCACCAGGGCCTTTTCCATTTTGAGTTTTAGGATTTTACAAGAGGTCTTTGGGCAATCGCCAAATCACCTAAAATAACAGAACAAAAACAAATATGCCCAAACACCAGAAAAAAAAACGAACAAAAACAAGAGCAGTTCTGAGGTTGCTCCGAACACGCAATAATCTAATAATAGTACATGATATTTTCTGTTGTTTCGAACAGAATATTCCTGTTTGATTATATCCTCTGATGACTTTACTGTATGTTCTCTGTTCACGTTATCGGCAAAAGTTTTTTCTGAATTTGTTTCACTAATCAGGACCAGCTATGGGCATCTCATACGTGATAACAAAGCATCTTATTGGATGCTATTTTAGTAAATCTATCACAACGGCATACAGTGTGGCGACCCTCGGCACCTCCTCCGTCTTTGTAACCTTTGTGCCCTTGGAACAGCTTTTCCTAGATATCTACGGCTGGAGGGGAACAATGCTACTACTTGGAGCCATATTCTCACATAACGCTGTCTGTGGAGCTCTGATAAAACCACCTGCTGCTGGTGGGAGTCAAGATGGTTATGAGGCAGCTCACATGGACGAGGAGCAAGCGACCAGGGACGACAGAGTGGTACCAAACAACCGCTTTGGTTGTTCATGTTTTACCACAGTCTACTCCTATGCTAGAGATACATTCCGACTTGGATTATTCTCATCCATATCCTTCTGGCTTGTTGTATTTGTGTTCAATGTGTTGCAAATGATATATTCTGCTTGGATGATATACTATGCGCAGTACACTACCGTATATAAAGAGTTCACTCTGGAAGACACATCGCATTTCGTCGTCGCTTATGGAGTTGGGAGAATAGTAGCTTGCGTTGTGATTGGTCCATTGGTTCAAAAAGTGCAGATTGTCAGCACTTACACAATGCTTGCTATAGCTCTACTTGCAGTTGCCATTTATTTTGCTGTCGATCCATGGTTAACGAATAACTGGCCGATTGTTGCGAACAGTTTCGTGTTTGGAAACTCTTTCGCAATGACTTCAATACTCTCAGATGTTGTCGTTAAGGAGGTATTCGGTAAAGAACAGATGGGGCATGCACTGGGATTGATGGGACTTGTGACTGGAATTACATCACTCCTTCTTTTATTTTTTCCAGGTGAGTTTATTTGGATCACCCACAGTGATAACAATAGCGGTACTGCAACTATAGATAACGGTACTGTCAAATTGTAGTAGCGAACATCTCTTTTAACCAAGGTCAAAAAGAGCATCCAACCTCACCTCACAGACAGCAGTATCTTAGTTTTCATCACAATAAGTTGACGGTCTTATCATTTTTCGCAATACCCCTAATCTTAACCATTCCCAAAATATCCAACTCGTTTTATCAGCATACCCAAAATCAATCCCAGTAGTAGACGCACGCACAGCAAAGAAATACGCACACAGTCCGAGTACCGGTATGTCGCGGGACAGAGATTTAGCTGTAGTGTCATCACAGATTAAAACCCTTTGAGAAATTAGGTAGTTAACAAATAATTGCTTGTTATTTTACAGTTTGTCAAAGGACTAATCTACGATGGCACTATACCGAAATATCCTTCTCATGTCATGCTCATGACATATTGCCAAATTCATGCAATAATAAGTATGAAAGGGTGTTTTTGATTTAGTTTCCCTATTATTTTGTGTGACGGGCTTTCTCTAACTTATTGTTAAATCCATCTGCAAAGGTTCTTATGTTATGTTTTTGTTTTATGCCCACCAGGATTGATTTATGACATTGTTGGTGACTACACCGTGGCTTTCAGTCTAATGGCTGGTGTACAATCACTGGCTGCTGTTGCTGTAATGTGGTTATACTGGAGGCAGAAACGCCATCGCAGTTCATCTGAGTCATCACAATAAAGAACATAACCAGGGTTGGCAAATTGCCCCGTCTACATTTACGCTCATAAATGATGATGAACGACAACCACCAAGGTTTCTTAATACTATAATCATAATCATACCTACATTTTGGAAACACTTTTTAAACTGAAATTTACATACAAAAGGCGTATTATTCCTCACTCATTTTTAAAACAAAAATGATCAAAAGGACGGTTTTCTTTACGAGGTAGGTTAATATTACGGTGGCCCAAGTTACTGTCACGGCAAAAGCAAAAGGGCCACTGCAAAAGTAAAAGGGCCACGGCAAAAGCAAAAGCGCCACGGCAAAAGCAAAAGCGCCACGGCAAAAGCAAAAGGGCCACGGCAAAAGCAAAAGCGCCACCGCAAAAGCAAAAGGGCCACGGCAAAAGCAAAAGGGCCACTGCAAAAGTAAAAGGGCCACGGCAAAAGCAAAAGCGCCACGGCAAAAGCAAAAGCGCCACGGCAAAAGCAAAAGCGCCACGGCAAAAGCAAAAGGGCCACTGCAAAAGTAAAAGGGCCACGGCAAAAGCAAAAGCGCCACGGCAAAAGCAAAAGGGCCACGGCAAAAGCAAAAGCGCCACGGCAAGAGCAAAAGCGCCACGGCAAAAGCAAAAGCGCCACGGCAAAAGCAAAACGGCCACTGCAAAAGTAAAAGGGCCACGGCAAAAGCAAAAGCGCCACGGCAAAAGCAAAAGCGCCACGGCAAAAGTAAAAGCGCCACGGCAAAAACAAAAGGGCCACGGCAAAAGCAAAAGCGCCACGGCAAAAGCAAAAGGGCCACGGCGAAAGCAAAAGCGCCACGGCAAAAGCAAAAGCGTCACGGCAAAAGCAAAAGCGCCACTGCAAAAGTAAAAGGGCCACGGCAAAAGCAAAAGTGCGATGTAGATGGGTTAAAGGTTGAATTTGGTTACGGTGTAGTAAATATTCAACACGGACGGTGTGCAGTTGATCCTTGACCTACATAATGTTCACACATTAGTTCATGTCCTGACTCTGTTTTCCTGTCTGGGACGTCTCTGTGTGATTAGAGTAATTTCTGCTTTGTTCACTGATTGTTTACAGGCATTTCTAAACAAGACTTTTTGTCTTCTGAATATGCCTCCATAATTGCCTCTGTCTTATTTGTGTCATTACAACCTTATTTATTACTGTTGCTTTCTTTAAATTTGTTTGTCGTAATGACCTCCTGCAGTGATTGTTTGTTGTGCAATTTGGAAATAAATGTTGGGAAGAATTAAATTGAATTGAATATAGGTCAAGCTTTGAAAAACTTTGAATGCGTCATTAACGTTCTTTAACGTTCGGGTTGGGGAATGTAGGACAGTAGGAGGGACGAAGGAGCAGAGAGAAAGAGAGTTGGAAAAGGGGGTTGAAATGGAGGGAGATAGCAAAAGAAGAAAGGGAAAGGAAATAATACAGTAGTTTATTGCAATTCACGGCCGGCGGGGGAAGAGAGCACGGGTACAAAACGAGACCAAAATATAAATGGAACAAATTTTTTTTTAGGGGGGGGGGTCAAGGGTGTGGAAAAACTTGGTGCCTTATGGACGCTGTTCTGCCTAATTAATCTTTGGCAATTGGCGTTTTGTGAGTGATGTGCGGGAACTTTGAAACTAATTCCGGTGCAATACAAAATGTTACAGGGCAGAAGTAAATGATAGGCCTTTTGTCTTCGGTATTGCCTTCGGTATTTTTCATTTGATTGTTTTGCATGTTATTATTAAAAGTGTTGCCCAATTTTGTTATGGATTACATACTAGTAAAGTATAAATGTTTTGTGCTTTTTAATATTGTTTGTAAATCATGAGTTACTAAATACACTTGCCCATAAAATAGATTCTTGATCATTGTCCATTGTTTATAAACCATAAATCAATGGTCACTGTTTGTAAACCGTTTTAATGAACATCTAAGAACCGTTTTGATTTTTAAACAATGGTAATATGGCGCTTTGGTCTCTATGGGACCTGAACTTGTGTGAACATTATGCAGGTCAAGGATACTGCACACAGTCCGTGTTAAATATTTACTACATAGTCATATCACATGGTTCACCATAACCAAATTCGACCTTTAACCCATTATCTACATCGCGCTTTTGCTTTTGCCGTGGCCCTTTTGCTTTCGCCGTGGCACTTTTGCTTTCGCCGTGGCCCTTTTGCTGTTGCCGTGGCGCTTTTGCTTTCGCCGTGGCGCCTTTGCTTTCGCCGTGGCACTTTTGCTTTTGCCGTGGCGTTTTTGCTTTCGCTGTGGCCCTTTTGCTTTTGCCGTGGCGCTTTTGCTTTTGCCACGGCCCATTTGCTTTTGCCGTGGCGCTTTTGCTTTTGCCGTGGCGCTTTTGCTTTCGCCGTGGCACTTTTGCTTTTGCCGTGGCGCTTTTGCTTTTGCCGTGGCGCTTTTGCTTTCGCCGTGGCCCTTTTGCTGTTGCCGTGGCGCTTTTGCTTTTGCAGTGGCGCTTTTGCTTTTGCCGCGGCCCTTTTGCTTTTGCCGTGGCACTTTTGCTTTTGCCGTGGCGCTTTTGCTTTTGCCGTGGCCCTTTTGCTTTTGCCGTGACCCTTTTGCTGTTGCCGTGACAGTTGTGGGCCACCGTATTACATAGATAGCCTTGCGGGCAAAGAATGTATACCACAACCGCGGAGCCATGAATTGAGTCCAGATGTTCAGCTGACGACAATACTCCAAAGTGCTTCGCGTTATCAGTTGGAGATAGCGTGTCTATGGGCTGGACTGTGCGCTAACGGACACCCCAAGTTGCTGTGAAAAAAAATTCACGCCTGAGTGAAAATGGTACACAAGGTCTTCTTCTTGTTATGGCTGTCGATTGTCTGCTAACAAAATCATACTTTCTAAGCTTGTATGAAGTTGAAACTTTACACATAGTTAGATATCCTTTGGGACATGAAACAGTTTGAGTCATGATGACCTTATCAGGTGTCGAATTACATTAAATCAAAGTTTATTATTTCAAATAATCATAATTTTTTATCTACATGTGACCCTTGGAAAGAATACTGGCTAAACGGCAAGTTCTCTGTTTCTTTAGCAGGTTTAGTATATTGAATCTGTTGGGTGAAGACAGCAAACAGTGACACGTCATGAGGGTCTTCAACCCAGAACAGAATAAGACAAGATAACAACTAATATATTAGAAATTGTTAACACTAAAATAATGTAATTAACAATAGCCGCGGTTGGCGCCAAAACTCAAGACGCGGCAGACATCTTTGATTTTAGGAAAACGAATGAGGAAATCTAACAAACAGAAGTCATTTCCAATCTTAAAAGCAGTGATTAAACAAACTAACAATTTCCTCACTGTCACAATCATTACTTAAAGGTAATAATGACAAGGAAAATATCAATGTCGGACCCTGTTATAAATTGCAGTTATACATTGTATTTATAACACCTTTAAGGCAGTCCGACGAAATTTCCTTTAAGTTTAAACGTTCATAATTATTGGCATTCCCAAGCATGGGAATGCAAGATACTTAACTTTCCCCTTATTATATCTTTATATTCTTGTAACTTTTTGTTTATCACACTTCCATGGAGGAAGGGTAAAGTTGCTGTTCCCAGGGTAGTTTTGCTGACCACAGCATATTTTTGGTCATGTCCAGATCTACCCAGGGACATTACGTAAGCCTCTCTGCATTCACACAATTTTGCCAACTCGGCAGTTTCTTTTGTCTTAAGAAATCTTTTCCCAAATTTTGTCATCGGTATTTTATTGTCATTTATCTGTAATTTAGTTATAGGCTATTGTATTTAATGTTGGTAACATTTGGAATGTACACTCGTGTTTATTTTTTGCCGTTCAAGACGTTTCACTTTCGATAGAATCCATTTGGGTTATTGAAACACTTTTTTCGGAAGTATTCCGTGATTCGATAAGTAGTCTTTCATATCTGATTATTCAACTAACTAGTCCTGGCTAGACAAGCCTTGTCCTTAGACTAACCCTTTCTTACACTGAAAGATGCTCAGGCACATTCCTTTCAATTAAGTAGACTATACGACTGTTTGCTGTTTAGTATGGTGTTCTATATCTGCCATCTCGCATCTCGTATCTTGTGTTATCGAATCTCGCGATAGGTTTTCACAATCTCGCCTTAGGTTTTTCAATTTCGCCTTAGGTTTTTCAATTTCGCCTTAAGTTTTTCAATCTCGTCTTAGGTTTTTCAATCTCGCCTTAGGTTTTTCAATCTCGCCTTAGGTTTTTCAATCTCGCCTTAGATTTTTCAATTTTTGAAATTTGTTTCTCTTGCAGACCGTACCTTTGATTGTTATATTTTTCATACTTTCGAAAACTTTGATATTTTTATTTTCGAAGGGAAGCATTACAAATCTTAAGCAGAAGCACTTTAAAAAAATGACCTTTTCCTCTTTTTCCTCTGTTGTTAGTTATTCAATTTGGCTGCTAAATTTGTATCCTCTCTCCCTGTTATCAATATTGCTTTTTATTACTGAGTGCAACCTTCGATTTTTTGTTATTTGAATTTTATATAGTGAATTTTTCACCAATATTTGATTTCTGTACTTGGTTGTTATTACTGATTTTGGTGTTTTTTTGCCGTATCAACTGAGCACGATGGAGTTTCCTGATGCCCTTAAGGAGTTTTTAGAAGCACAAGACAAATCGCTAGACGACTTAAAAGAGTCCCTTGGGTTTGCTCCAAACCCCAATGTAGCAGTTGAAGATGCCGAGTCCGTCACTGACAAACCCAAAGTTATCGTGATTGATAAGACCAATAACAGTAATAGATCGTATCGTAGGCTGAGGTTGTTCTCTGGTCGAACCCCTACCCCGGCTGGGGAGTTAGATTTTGAAAACTGGCGACGCCTAGCCAGGCAACTGATTAAATATGAAAGTGTTTCCGATGGTGAGAATAGAAGTTGGGTAACAGAATCCCTGGTTCCACCAGCACTAGATGTCGTCTGGGCAGTAGGAGAAGGGGCATCGGCCAGCAAATACTTAGATTGTCTCTCCAGGGCATACGGTTCGACGGCGGACGGGGACGAACTGTTGACGCTGTACCGTTGTAAATACCAGAAGGAAAGGGAGAAGGCATCGGACTATCTTCTTCGCTTACACACAATGCTGACCCGGGTTGTTGAGAAAGGCGGCGCAGATCAAGAAAACAGCCCAAAACTTCTCTGCAGCCAATTCCAGCGAGGCTGTTTGTACAACGATTCTCTTCTTCATACATTGCAGCTTCAGCACTAGAAGACTAATCCGGCCTCTGTTCTGGAGTTGCTGAGAGAGGTGAGGGTGGCCGAGTCACGATTGGAAGAGAAGATGGGCCGAAAAGCGGCGCACCACTCTCCGTCTATAAAGAAGGTGTCTTCCATGGAACAGACGGTAGGCCTACCCACACCCCCGACGAAGGCGACGCCCCAGACCGCCCATCATGCCATAAGTGAGGTGGATGACAAGCCGTCGACCGCCTCCACCGAAGATTGGACGGACTTTCCAAGTCCCAACCGAATGGCCAGCGAGGAAACTCCCGGGAAACAGGAATACCCGGTCTTTCTTCTGCTATACTTGTGGAGAGGATGGTCACCGGATGGACACGTGTAAGTCGCCCAAGAACCCGACCCGGGTGCAAGAGAAAATGATCGCCCGCCTAGCTGCAACTAAACCTCAGAATTCGGGAAACGCCGGCGGACAACTGTAAGGACCCAAACAGTCGTCCCCAACTCGTCCAAGGGTCAAGTGTATCATCAGATGAGTGGTGTGGCACGGTGTCAAGACATTTGTGATGTTCCCCATGGTGTGGTCGGTGACCAAGCCATCACCCCAGTCTTCATCGATGGACACCTAGCCCATTGCCTCCTAGACACCGGGTCGCAAGTCACCTGTATAAGCGCCGAATACCACGCTAACCATCTTCCCCACCGTCAGCTTCAACCCCTCTCACACCTTGCGGTGATTGGTGCTGCTGGTCAGAAGGTGCCCTACAAAGGCTATGTAGAATTATGTCTCAAGTTTCCAGACACAACTGCAGGTGCTCAGATTCCAGCAGTTCCAGCAGATTTTGCCACTCCATTGTCTCCTCAGACTGCGTTTCCTATGATGACTCCTGATGACTGGAGACAGTTACAGAAAGAGGACAATAATATCAGTCTCATTATTGAATTTGTTCAGAATGGTGTATGTCCTCGTGGTGTTGAACGAGCACAGTTGCCAAGAGAGACCCAGCTCCTTCTTCGTCATTGGGACAAGTTGAAACTTAATGATGGTGTTTTGTACCGCAGTAGCGTTAGTAATGGTCGTAATCTATCCCAGCTTATTGTACCAAAGAATCAACGAAAACAGGCACTCCGAGGCATTCATGACGATGTCGGTCACCTAGGTTTCCACAGAACCATTGATCTTGCTCGGTCCCGATTCTTTTGGCCTAATATGTCTGCCGATGTGGAGTTCAAGTGTCAAACATGTGAGCGGTGCGTAAGAAGAAAGAGAAAAGCAATGAAGACCGCGGCCCTTGTCTCCATCCAGACCACGTCACCTATGCAACTTGTGTGCATTGTTTTCTTAAGTTTGGAACCTGATGCTAGCAACACCAAAGATATTTTGGTCATGACGGACCATTACACTCGCTATGCACAGGCTTTTACTACCAAGAATCAGACATCTCACACGGTTGCTAAGGTGTTCGGCACCCTAGATGAGGAACAGAAGAAAAAGTGGAGATTATACGTCGGTCCCCTGGTACACGCTTACAACTGTACCAAGCATGCGTCTACAGGCATGTCCCCATATTTTCTAATGTTCGGTCGTGAACCAAGACCATTGATGTCCAGTTTGGATTACCAACCCAGCAAGGTGAAGCTACCACACCCAGTACGCTATTGACCTCAAGGAAAGGATGCGTCAAGCCCACGAACTTGCCTCAGCTGCAATGGAGAAAACTGCTCTGAAGTACAAGGCCTGCTATGATAAACGAGTTCGTGATCATGCACTTGAACCAAATGATCATGTGTTGGTGAAAAACGGTGGACTGAAGGTCCCCATAAACTTGCTGACCGATGGAGCAAGACAGTTTATCGGGTACGACAACGAGTGAGCCCAGATATGCCAGTTTACGTGGTAGAGCCAATCGGTGATAATGGTCCACCGAAAACTCTTCATCGCAATATGCTCCTCCCATGTGGATTTGTCCCCTCATGTGAAGATGAACCTAGTGCTGGGACCCGACCACAGCCTAAACCCCGCCGTAGACGTCCCAAGCGAAGACCACTCCCAACGCCACAGACTGACGATATGGTTGATGCTTTGGACTCTGACGTTTCTGATGATAACTTTTATGCTCTACGTCCAGTTCCTGCCCCAAGAAAGACAGGTACACTTAATCCAAGTGCACCAATCTTCATTCCGACACCTTCAATCGATGATGCTATTGAAGTATCCACTCCGACGGAGGAGAGTGAACCTGCCCAAGGTCCACCCAGTCTATAGCCTACGACGAGCCGATGCTCTCTGAGGAAAGCCCGACCGACAACACTTCTTCTTCACATTTATCTTCTGATAGCTCAGAGGATAAGAAGACGGAGGAGGATTCTCACTCCGAACCCTCAAATCATGTAGCCAGTGGGACAGCCTCAGCCGATACAGATACTAGGGAAACTCCTACTCCCTACCCCCGGCGTAATAGAAGGCCGCCACAGTAATATGGTTTTGAGGAGCGGAAAGCAAAATTCCTTGAACAACATTTAGCCATGCAACAGAGAGCCCTAGAGGTTACTAGTAATCTAATTGATGCGATTTATCATAAAGATTAATTTTTTAAAGTCCTTTATGACAGGCCAGATACATGTGACGCCATGATTCAAGAAGGCGCGAATGTCGGACCCTGTTATAAATTGCATTAACTCCTTTAAGGCAGTCTGACGAAATTTCCTTTAAGTTTAAGCATTCATATTATTGGCATTCCCCAAAGCATGTGAATGCAAGATACTTAACTTTCCCCTTTATTATATCTTTCTATTCTTGTAACTTTTTGTTTATCACACTTCCATGGAGGAAAGGTATAGTTGCTGTTCCCACGGTAGTTTTGCTGACCACAGCATATTTTTGGTCATGTCCAGATCTACCCAGGGACATTATCTCTGCATTCACACAATTTTGCCAACTCGGCAGTTTCTTTTTCTTAAGAAATCTTTTCCCAAATTTGGTCATCATTATTTTATTGTCATTTATCTGTAATTTAGTTATAGACTATTGTATTTAATGTTGGTAACATTTGGAATGTACACTCGTGTTTATTTTTTGCCGTTCAAGACGTTTCACTTTCGATAGAATCCATTTGGGTTATTGAAACACTTTTTCGGAAGTATTCCGTGATTCGATAAGTAGGCTTTCATATATGATTATTCAACTAACTAGTCCTGGCTAGACAAGCCTTGTCCTTAGACTAACCCTTTCTTACACTGAAAGATGCCAGTGAAGCGCTAATCAGCTAAGATACCTACTTACTATTATTTAGACTTCTGTTATTAATATTATTACAGTGGATATTCTTTCTATTAAAATGTTGACGTTACCCCTTGTGAACATTGCAATTGTCTTTACGCGTTCTCTCTTAGTTGAGAAGAGTTGTTTTGAGAATTAGAGATTGTTGTGCGACCGGTATCCATAATATGTCGAATATGCCACTATAAGATGAAGACATCATTTAATTTCACTTTATTATGTATTATATGTGTTGACACTTCAGTGGTAAAGCTTTATATTTTCTTTATGCAACTAATTAGTGAGACATAATTTATTTCAACTTCGACAACTAACTGTTGTTTTGCACATTTCGCGTTCGCGAGTTATGTGTTTTGAATTGTAACCTTATGACCGTAAATTACCATGTTCCAGTTGGCGAGTTGCGCTTTCACATTTAACAATCGTTACACTTTATTCTAAGTTATAAATTGCCAGTTTGGGTTTGATGAGTTCACACCACTGAAGTTCACGCATGAGTATTATGCCATTGACGAATTATTGTTGACGTGACGATGATTGATTTTGCCATTTAATCGAAGATTTTGAATAACAATATTAATGTTCCTAAAGGAAAGGATGAACTCAATTTCGCTGTCTGTATGATTTTTATTCTGAGCAAATATCCATTATTTTCAACGAACCACCGCAGGTACTCAAAAATTGCTTGAGATTACCCTGTGACATCTAAAATATAAATGTCGCTAGTCAGTGGATTGCTAACGCCGTTTCGTCTTACCAAAATATCCATCAAAGCTAGTAGACCATAATCTAGACCAAATGCAACTTAAGGATATTATTGCCTATACTAAATATTAATTGATCTAAGAAGCATTAACAAATAAACAAAGTATATCTTTACCTGTTGGGTGAAGACAGCAAACAGTGACACGTCATGAGGGTCTTCAACCCAGAACAGAATAAGACAATAAGGGATGCTGCCAGAGGGCGCTAGCCATGCGATTTAAATAATAAACAGATGATTACGTAATTTATGCAAAAAAATAAGGTGGGGTACGCATCGCACTCGTCACATACACAAGGGATTTCTTACAATCTATACAACATCGGAAAGGTCATCCGAATTCGCGTAAACGCCCCTCAGACATGACCCCAACTTGACCTTATCTTTCGGTTCAAACCGGAAGTTAAAAACTTGAAAAATTCATATTTTTAGAAGTATTTATCACATGATCACGAATCTTACATCAGATTGTAGGATTTATTCTTCTCGAACTTTTGCATTGAGGTCACACCATTTTGACCTTTACTTCTGATTCAAACCGGACGTTTAACGCATTTCGAATCAAGCGTGTCCGACATTGCTATAGGCCTCGTACAGTGACGTAACTAGCTGTAACTACGCCCGCCATTTTGGACGGCAAGCACCGCGATCGCCTGTGTACATAGAGTTATATAAGAACTAGAGGGCGTACAAACCATGCGACACGGCCCAACAAGGAGCATTTTTTGACCATTGAGAAAATGGCCATTCATTTACACTGGTTACTCATCCGTTCACACAGCAGCCATTTTCTAAGTGGACATTCGTATGCAATTTGCCCATAGGGATTTTCGCCCATGGTGAGTCAGTGGAGTTCCGTGCGTGGCATAGCGAGTGCACCCTCTAGTTCTTTTATACAACTCTATGCCTGTGCCACTTCGTGCGCTTAGCCTGGTGTATAAGTAGCTGACGTTATTGCCCAAATATATTTCGAAGGAGAACTTCTACGTCGAATCATAACTGATCAAAGTAGGCCTATAGACCATGTTACCTGTGACATCACATGTTTACAAAAGAGCCACAGAACCTGGACTTCCTGCAGGCAGGATTTGTACACGGCTCAATGGGAAAATACTTTAAATCTTTCATTTTATGGAGATTGCACTGTCCGATTGTCATCAACTTTGGATATGAAGGAAAGGGGCACATCTCACAACTAGTTCAGCTCTCATTTTAATAGCCATTGAATTTATGTGGAAATTATGATACAAAATGTAAAATTTCTCATATGTCCCATGCAGTATCTTGCCTGCCAGTAATTGCCCTGGAATGTACAAGGTCACTCTTTTGTAAACAAGGGTCACATGGTCTATACTGAGTGAAATTAGAGGGTTATGTCATCACGGATCGATATTTTTCGAAATAAGTAATGTGGTGAAAATCTATGCTGAGAATCGTCCGGTAGTACTGTGTGCATATTTAGTCTAGGGTTCAAGACTTATATTTAAATCGACTTAATCGACTTATCGACTTAATAGACTTATATCGAAAAACGAATGGCTCAATTCTAACAACAGAGGGCGTACCTAATTTGATCTCGATGTGCTTATATCGAAAAACAAATGGCTCAATTCTCTTTTTCTGGCTCAACGGTTTGTGGGTGATAGCGGTTTGCGTTTTTTCCCCCAGGACGAACGTGGGCATTTTACATAAATGGGCGTGCATAAACCCCAAAATACCCTCGCACATGCGTGCTTGGACTTAAACATTTGCAAGTTCAGCTCTGGTCACGGATCTACAATCGCGGACAAAATAATAAAACAATATACAAAGCCCCAAAACAAAACGATTCTAAATCATCAGGCATCAGGTACAAGATGACACTAACAAAATCGCATGTTTTTGAAAACACCCCTAAGATCACAACCAGACAGTGGAATACTTTAGGAATGGCCAATTTAGCCTTGATGATGTAACCGATGCCTACATCTACGAAGAGGGTTGTGGGTGATGATTGTGGCCAACATTACTATCGAGGATAGACTGTGCATTACAAATAGTCAGTAGAAGGACCTTGGGCTAGCATGGTGGTATGATGTGGATACGTCTCAATGGGGACCAGTTGTTGTACTGCTTTTTACAATATTGATGTATTTGTTATGCACCCAAACCATGGATGTAGAATTGCCTCCATGCCCAAACTAACCAAAATGTAATGTCGCAGTGCACTGTACCCTAGTCATCTTTTCACGTTATACAGATGTATGTCTTGTCTCTTCATAGTCTCAATCACCCCCCCCCCCCCCCTGCAAAAAGTTTAATTGTTAAAGAACTGCTTAAAAATTTGTATCAGTACTCATAAAATTATATCTACATCTGTCTGCCAGTTGGTCTGGGCTTACGAGAGTACGGCATGAGCTGACAGTAACTGTGTACTTTTCTTTGCATTGTGGGGTGCAGGTGATGCTCACAATGTTTATTTATTTATTTTGATGTATAACAAAAGATTAAAGACAAGCGTCATGGAAGTAATTATCTATATAATAAGTCTCATTTATCTATCATTTGGATGTATAACAAAAGATTAAAGACAAGGGACATGGATGTATTTATTTATATGATAAGTCTCACTGCCAAAATAAAAATAAGCTTTCCTCATATAAAGTGAAGAATTGCCAAAATAAACTGCAGTACGTAACGATCGTAACAAGTAGGGGATCAATACAATTCGTTAGCAGATTAACGACAAACAGAACTTACAAGTAGGTGATGAATTAAACATCGTTTCTTAGCTTACATTTTTTCTAGGATATGATACCAAAAGGCTCCGATGGTCAAACTAAAATATAGTTGTGCTACGGAGACCGAGTCCACATTATTGACCTCGTAGTAGGCCTACATTTACCGTTATGTACATGTACATGTACGTGAACAAGTGACAACTATATGTTTTACGTCCAAGTACGCATGTGCGAGGGTATTTGGGGTTTACTCACGCCCACTTTATGCTGATTGCCCACGTTTGTCCTGAAGAAAAAAAACGCGTCCGGGCATACGGCGAATTGTGTACTAATTCCTTCTGATAACGCCCTCTTTTGAATAAACTCCTCCAGGCCACGTTAATTTACCGTATGGTGGACACATTACCCAATGACAGAATACCCTATGACACCGGCTGAGACCAGTACCGCTTGAAAAGTGTTTGTACTCATTTTTTTTGAGCTGGCTAATTAGGTGCACTAATTAATGCTTAATAACTAACAAATACATCGATACCATTTCCATAGAAAATAATGCACATAGGCCCTAGGGCTTTGCGGTTGAGACCAGTCAAGGGCGTCAATCCAATTTCAAATGTGGGGGGACCAAGGGCAGCGGACCACTTTTGAAAGTGGGGCGGTGTAAACTGCACTACAGCTTAGATTTTTTTTCTATATCACAATGGGTCGGGCATGTCGAAAATTTTTGGGTTGTATAAAATCAAAAATTTCACTAACTATGATTAAAACACAATCCTCTACAATCCTAAACTGTTCCCAATAAGAAAAATATTACTAATTTGTTATTTACGTTAATTGTGACAAGGGCAGCATCTTAAGATTACGCTGACGGTGTTTTCACGAAGGGACGGGCATCTCCAACCATGTGCACACTGCACACACATTGTATAAAAA
The DNA here is from genome assembly GCA_911728455.2 of Marthasterias glacialis. Classification (NCBI taxonomy): domain Eukaryota; kingdom Metazoa; phylum Echinodermata; class Asteroidea; order Forcipulatida; family Asteriidae; genus Marthasterias; species Marthasterias glacialis. The sequence continues at coordinate 29,339,117 of OU452220.1, read as the reverse complement.
GCAACATGATCCAAAGGGACGGGCATGTAGATCACGGTCGTTTTTGAGTTTCATGAAGGGACGGTCGTGTCAGTGCGCAGTGATCACGTGACATGCCCGCCCTCCGCTATGCGTAAGCGCACTAAAGAATGAGCGCAAAAGTAGGCCATCGTGTTTTTTTTTTTCATTTTCACGAAGGGACGGGCCTGCATCTTTTAATGGTTAAACAAAAATGCAAAAACAAAAACAAACTTAGGCCTGTGTGTAAAGTTCAGAAGATGGTCAAATGAGCAAACAGCAACTCTTTTCAGATGGATATGAATACGGGTATACATGGGTATAATGGCATGTGCAAAGGCATATCAATGTGTTAGCGTTCCTTTTTCAAGCGTACGCACAGTCACTGATTTTTCCGATGACAATTGCCATCAAAAAGTGCACCTCGACATCGAGGCCCTCCATGTTAATTTTTGTACACCATTAAAATATAGGAACAACGCTTTGACCTGTTGAAAGTACAATGAAGACAACAACATTCTACATCTACATTCTGAAAGTTAAAACAACGGAATTTTCCAGTTGTTATGCTTGTGTCCAAATCTGGTCACAAACGCATCCAAATGAATTGCCTTGGCTCTATAGGGATCATCAACCCACTCATCTAGACCTACTTCATGTATTTCAGAATCACTCGCATATGCTGGACGTTTACTGCAACTAGTTCAAAACTTGGGTTACATTTTGATATGGTGTCCCCACATCCTTCAAAACGTGGGGGGCACGCGTCCCTCCCCCCCCCCCCCCGTCCCCCCAGGATCAACGCCCATGAGACCAGTACCTCTTGAAAAGTGTTTGTACCCTTCATTATGACTAGAACTCCCATTGAACCTGTACAATGGGCGTACCACATTATTTTGAGCTGGCTAGTTAGGGGCACTTAATAGTGCTTAACTAGCAACAAATAGGCCTAGGCCTACATAGACGCCATTTTCACGTACCATAACATGGCTTTGCGGTTGAGACCAGTACCTCTTAAAAAGTATTTGTACCCTTCATTATGAGTACAAGTTTGATTTTTAGTCCAGAATCTTAAAAACCAGTACACTGGGCATACCAAATTTTTGAGCTAGCTAATTTGGCTCACTAGTAAATGCTTAATTAGCAACAATTACATAGACAAAGGAAAAGTAGGTTTAAAAAACGGGACAAAAGCTCCAGTGTGTGTGTGAACTTACCGCAAGCGCCGTATTAAACGTGTACAAAATTACACACACACACACACACACACACACACACACACACAAGTGTGTATTTACCTCCAATCGGGGACCTCCTATTGTCCCTCTTTTGTTTGTACTCTAACTTTTTAGCAACAGCTCACGATTTCCAACCGGGGACCTTTTCCAACTGGGGACCCTATTGTCCTCTTTTGTTATAAGTCCCTGGTTTGAATGCCTAAACAAACTCACACACACACTGTGGAATCTACCATTGTCTCGGAGGGATAACACAATACAACATTGGACCATAGAGCAAGATTGGACACATCTGACAATGTCCTTTCAAATTTCAAAAACGTTTGTTTAATCATTAATCCAACATTCAACAAACCATCACCAACGTCAGGCATAACAAATTCCTTCATTCAATACTAAAATATACAAGCTATTCACCAAGTTGTAAAATTTACATTGTTATTAAAGTAATGGTTTATAGCATATGAATTAAGTCCTGTTCACTCAAGCTTTATTTTCAGAACGCCCCAGTTTTCCCGAGAATCGGCCTTAAAAAATTGTTGCCCTGTTTTCGGTCCGATCTCCCGATTGCAACATTATTTTTCACGGGCGAAAACACCATCAAAAAGCTTAATTTATCAGCATTCAGACAGTGTATGATTCATATATTTACCGTGGAAAAAACACCGTCATTTTTCCTTTTCCTTTTCGAAGTTCCACCAAATTCCGTGTGGGAGGAGAGATTTTAGTCCACACGGCGTGACCTTTACTGAGCCTACATTGCCCCTGTTTGTTTTTTTCAACGGGCGAAAGCGCCCTCTACATCTTGAAATTGTGCTCCAACTATTGATATAAAAACTTTTGTGATTGGTTAAAGAAAACCGCCGTCTTTTCCAACAACAAAACTATTAACCAATGATAAGCGGCGTCTTGTCCACGGATTTCCTGAGATCGCCATTGCTTAACGTTAGTTTTAATGTCACCAACCTAAGAATCGTGTGAATCGTGAGAGCTCGTGTGATGGTAAGTTTTGTAATTTTATCATTAAAACTATGATTTAAAATGAATAATTCAAGTAAATGAATAATTCAAGCACAATTCCTGAAAGTATTATTTACAAATATTGACCGAAACATTGCAAAAATGAGACAAAAACAGTCGAGTCCTTATCATTGACATGGTTGTTTGTGTCCAAGAATTGCGCGTTTGCTGTGGGACTCAACCATTTTATGCAGGGGTTGTGTAGCACAGCTAGCTCGGGACGCCGGTAATCATGAATAGTGTTGACACGGCACATAATATGAATTATGAATAATATTATTAAAAACACATTAGTAAAAATGCACACATATAGTGAAATTAATGGAAAATTTATTGTATTTTTTTTTTCAATTGTTATTTTTTCTTCAGCTGAGGGGCCGGGGGTGATGATGGGATATGGATCTGAGGAAAAAACAGCGCCTGGATTACAGTGCATTGCATAGTGGTGAACCAGCAACTTCAACGCGTGTACAACAACAGAAAAAGCAAAAGTGGTCCACATCAACTCTATTTGAACTTGAAGTTATTGGTGAGAGATTATCGCCAGCAGGTCCTGAAGTCTTGGTACATTACCTGGGATGGGATTTAAAGTACGATGAATGGAAATTAAAGAGCGATATTGTTGACTTACCATCCCAACAAAGTAATGCTCTTGAACTATAGAAGAATGATTTGTACGCTAAAATAAAGGAACACTTGAACATTTCACGAGTGAGAGATACTGAAATCACCATACACATTCCTGTACAAGTGGAAACATTTGAAACATTTGTGCAAGAAATTGGTGCTACAGAAGCTGAGAGAAAAGGATTAAGACAATCTTTCGTGCTACTTGGGAGTCAGTTGAAAAGTTCCTTGGACCTAGTTGGCAGTATCGGATAGTTAATGTAGCAGGAGACTTTGCTTCTGTCGTTGAAGACACAATCCAGGTATGGTTATATGAGTGGAAGTGTCTCGAAGAATACTACCAGGCAATGGCAACTGGGTCTTCAGACTTAATAAAGTCTATGGCCAAGTCCTGTAATTCCAAAGAACAACCAAAGTATCCATCCCTTTATGCTGTGCAACAAAGAACAAAGGAACTGAATAACCTGTTTTCTGTAGAACAGTCGCGTAATGGGAAAGGCGTTCAGGAGAAACTTGAGATTAAGCTAAGGTGATTTCTTGAAAATGTGTGGCCTTTCCCAGAGAAAGAATTGGTCATCAAGATCACAGGAGACGGAACGTCTGTCGGACGCTTACATGTGACAAATTTTGGCATGTGCATAATCACTGATTCCTGGCGATCAGATGACTTAATACTGAGTATAGTAAAGTGCCAGAAAAGTACAGTGAGATTTTGGAAGAACTGCATGATGTTATTGAAGAAACTAAAACGCTGCAATCAATAACTATTCACGACCAGATAATAAAGCTGAAATACATCATCTGTGCCGATCTTAAGTTTACCAATGTCATCCTAGGCTTGGGTGCATGCTCAGTTAATTTTTCTTGTGCCTGGTGCAAGAAAAAGTCTTGCCAGTTTTATGACGAATCTACTGACGAAACCGATGAAGAAGCTTCAACATGCTCTAGAACAATCAGTGAAATGCAACAGCTATGCCAAAAACAAAAATCTAAGAAATATGAAAACTACAACTGTATCAAGCCACCAATCTTTCCCCACATACCAATTTCACACATCATACCGGATCCATTGCACCTTTACCTGCGCATTTCTGATCAGCTTATACGCCAGCTGATTCTCTACATACGTACTTGTGATAACATCGGCAAAAACCAAAAAAATGTCGACAAAACAAAATGCATGGCAGTACTGAAGTTTGAAAAATTTGTACAAGGACTATGCATCGACTGGCAGTTTTACACAGACAAAGATGGTTTACTAACCACTGAGACATTCATTGGTCCACAGCATCAAAAAATCCAAAAATCAATATGCCTTGATGACTATTATGGACCCGACAACCCAAAATTGGACAAGCTCAAATACTTATGGAAGGAATTTGTTAACCTTGTTGATGAAATGAAGCAGGATATGACAGAAGAACAACTCAAACACTTTAAACGAAGAACAAAAGAATTAATGGGTAGACAGCTATTACAAAGTTCACACCTCACATGATGTCACCTTGTACATGCATGTTTTTGCAAATCACGTTCATGATTCCATTCAACTTTATGGCAACCTCTCCAAATTTTCACAACAAACGTTTGAAAAACTCAATGACCGTATAACCAGTTGGTACTTCTCAGCATCCAACCATCGTAACCTGGAAGCATTGACACAGGTCATGAACAAGCAGAACAGGATTGAACTTCTTGAGCGAACCTGTAATCGAGAACCTAAGTACAGGGTAACATGCAGCATTTGCAGTGGAACAGGTCACAATAAACGCACATGTCCAGAGAAAGTTTCAATGTGAAATTTGGTGTCAAAATATGTGTTGATGATTAATTGTACTGTGGCGGAAATTGCCCGTTGCCGGGTTCGTTGTAACCTCGATCCGGGAACGACGTCGATAGCGCTGCCACCAGGCGGAAAATTTAAAGGCCTAAACCACCGGAGTTCCGCCTCACCGGTTCAGTATTTCGAAATGGTAGAATAGGGTCCGTTGTCAAAATATATGACCAAGTAAAAGGATAATGTTCCAGTGAAACTTAAAGAAGTAAATTTGAACACAGAATAGTTTCAATTCTGCAAAGGTATAACTGATTTTTTTAGTATTGACTCTCCTCTGCGCCAAATTATTATTTACATTACTCAGTGTTCTAATTCAGTGTGTTCTAGTTCTCTAATGTTTTCCAATTAATTCCTCTGTATTTGCTGGTCCTCCACCTGCAAATCCAAGGCTCAAGCAATACAAAACTTAAGTGATATTAGGCTCCGACCTACAATATCCACTTATTTAAACCAATACTATACTAAAGTGATACTAGGCTCCGACCTACAATATCCACTTTCCTCAAAATCCCGAAGTGATATTGCGCTTCTTTCAGCTACAACAATATCCACTCCTAAAAACTCCAGAAGTGATAAGGCTAAAATTCCATCATCCTAACACATATCCTCTGATTAAATAATCTTAAAGCACCGAAGCAATATTGTCAAGGCCCTGTGGCTGGAATATCCCTCGTTGCTCCACACTGGAAAACACTAGGTAACTACACACTCCTTGTCTTTCAAGATAAAGTGATATTGTCAAGGCACTGTGGCTCCAATATCCTTCTTAACTAATTATAAATAATTATCCACACAGTGTGGATAAGCACAGTGTTTTTTTAGCTCCCCAGGAATCTGCTCCCCGAGTTCTTAAATTGGCTCCTCCTCAGTGTCTGATTGGCTCCCCTAATGATAACTATACTTCACAGCTCCCCAAACAGCCTTCCACAGCCTTCCCCTAAGACTTTGCTGTCCTCAGCAAATTTAAAAATACATAAAAATGTACACAACCATCATCATGAGCTGAGTTAAATACACACTAAAATATATACTTCACTTGGGAGCTGTATTCCACATAAAATTCCCTCCTTCACCGTGAGAAAATTCCTGATCATTTAAGGCTTTGTACAACTTTATACAATCTACTGCTGTATAAGCCAACAGTTTTCAATCCGCAACAAGTTTTCTAATTATTTACATTTACATACATATATATACACATCCTTCCTTCAGTCCTTAGTTTGACTATATTATTTTCAGTCACTGCACCATCTTTATATTTACATTTGAAACCGGCTCCTTTTAAAATTTAATTTGTACTAATTTCCTGATAATTTTATGTACACAACATGTTATTCTACTCCATGGGAAAACTTCTTCAACATAATCGTTTCAAACTGATTTCTTTCACAACAATAACTGATCAAATGATTTGGAAATTTACATTTTAAGCCTAATAGACCATACATATTATTATTAAACTATTCTTCCTTCATAACTTCATACACCCACTTTGTGGTGTCATGGCGTACCAGCCGTCCTTTCCGGTCATAGGATTTGACGCTATGTTCTTCTGTCACTCTGACCAGTTTATCTTGCAGGAGCTCTTTCACTCTAATTGGCTCCCATTTCCGCACGACCTCCCCTTTCTCACGCTCCTCATCGCTGCTAGTGCTATCTTCATCCGTGTCTGAATGACTTGGTTTGATGAGCTTTCCCTTCCCTCGTCTTTCTCGTGTGGGCATTTCAGGTTGAGGTGTTGGTGCTTCCTCGTCATCCAATTCGAGGTCAGAGGCCATGAGTGATACAGCTGCTTCAGCCGCTCGTTCCTCCTCCTCTTCCTCCTCTTCAGGGGTGTTGTTGGCTAGTGATTTTGATTCCTTCACAGCGCATTCCATCATGGTTGCATCAGTGGCAGTCTCCACTTTCTTCTCATCAGCGACTTTACTCTCCTTCTTTTTCATTTCAGGAGATACTTGCTCCATCTGTGGCCTTATTCTGTTTGCCTCGTCAATTTGGGTTGGGTGTTCAGCTCGGTAGTGACGCTTCAATGCAAATCTCCGCAGGTAGCTTTGGGGGCATCTCCTGCAGTGATACCTCTCCCGGTATTCCATGTGCGTCACTCTGTGACGGTCAAAATTGAATCGTTTCCCAAATTTGAGTCCGCATTCCTTGCAGGTGAAAATCCTCCTGTCATTCAGGATTTCTTTGAGGTCCTGCAATTCAACCTTCATTGGGAACTCCATCTTCTCTCTCTCTTTCTCTATAAAGAAAAATATAGTCGTGAAGACGAACAAATTATTAATAACTCTTAGAATATCAAACTAAATCCCGAGGTTACTTAGGCTTATTCCATAAACATATATCTCTTTGGAGTTTTTCTTATCCTCTCTGGATTTCTCCTAGGTTCTGCTACATCTTGTAACTCTTGCATATTTCTCTTAGTACATTCTTTTATAGGTAGTCCTTCATAGACCTTCAATCTATCGGCATGTTCTACGGCAAAGTTTCCAGGTTTCTTCTTAATCCGGAATACTACATCTGTGATTTGCTTCACTACTTTGTATGGTCCTTCCCAAGGTAAGGAAAGTTTTTTACATTTCCCTTTCATCCTATGCGGGTTATGTACCCATACATACATTCCCTCAACAATCTTACAGTCATCCGCTGTGCGATTGTATTGTTTCTTTTGCCTTATTGCTGCATCATGTAAGCATTTCCTTGCTCTATCATGTGCCTCAGAGAATTTATTCCTTAAATCCTCTACATAGTCACTATCCTCTAATTTATCTTGGGGTACTTCTATAGTTAAATCTACTGGTAACTCTACATTCCGTCCCAGCATCATCATATTAGGAGTTTCCTGTGTTGACTCCTGTATAGCACTTCGGTATGCAAACATTGCATACGGTATTCATTCATCCCAATCCTTTTGGTTCCTCTGGGGATCTACCAAAGTTGCTACAATATTCATCAAAGCCCTATTAAATCTCTCCACAAATCCATCTGACTTAGGGTTATACAGAGTGGTTCTAGTTTTCCTAATTCCTAGCAACTGACATACTTCAGTCATAATATTTGACTCAAAGTTTCTACCCTGGTCACTGTGTAATTCTCTGGGCACACCAAAACGACATATAAATTCCTCCACTACTTTCCTAGCAATTATTTCTGCTGTGTGATCCGGTATTGGATAAGCTTCTACCCACTTGGTAAAATAGTCTCCAACTACCAGTATGTATCTATTTCCTCTGTCAGTAATTGGTAATGGTCCTAAAATGTCCATAGCAATCCTTTCTAATGGTGCTCCAACTACGTACTGCTGAAGTGGGCATTTCTTATTCCTTATTGATTTGCGCCTAGTGCACAAATTACATGACCTCACAAAACTGCGTACATCCTGACTTAATCCTATCCAATAGTATCGACTTTGCACTTTTTGTTTTGTTTTCCTTACTCCTAAGTGTCCTGCTGTTTTTGATCCGTGAAGTTCAGTTAACACTTCTTTACGAAGTTTCTCTGGTAACACTACTTTATAGTCTACTTGTTTACCATTATCTGATTCCCATTTCCTACATAGTACTCTTTGTTTAACTTCTAATTGTTTCCACTGTGACACGTATCCTTTAAACTCAGGGGATCGATCTGAAATCTCCTTCCATTCTGGCCTATCATTGTTTTGCTCTATGCTCGTGAGTAATTTTCCTAATACTACATCCTTAAGTTGAGCTTCCCTTAGTTCCTCCAGAGTGACTTGAGGTTCTATAGTTATCACTCTTATTTGACTAAGCTTTGGTCCATCCATTGTTCTATTTGTATCACTTGTTGCTGACATATTTTTTTCTTGTTCTTCTTTTTCAGATTCACCTCCAGTTGTATCTGTGGTTTCTGCTGTAATTGGTTGCTCCTCATCCATTATCTGTTTTGCATCCCGGCATTCATCACGTCCACACTGTTGACATTTACGGGAAAGTCCATCTGCATTTCCATGCTGTCTCCCTGATCTGTGTATCAATGTCACATGGTACTGACTGATAGTCTCCGACCATCTTGCAAGTTGTCCCTCTGGATCCTTGAAGTTTGTTAACCATCTGAGTGCTGTCTGTTTCGTAAATCCCGTGTAGGGCAACTTCGAGCAAAGTGTCCCGTCTTTCCACATTCAAAACAAACCGTGTTTTCTCCATTGCGGCTGGTTTGAAATTTCAGTTTTCGATTTTCATACTCCTGTCCATAATCAGGCACTGAATCCTTTTCCCTGTTTTGCATGGTTTTCATTAACTTTGCCAGTGTTACTCGCACTTCTGCCAATTCTTTTGCAAAATTTGACATTTGATTTGAGACACCATCAGTTCCAGCGATATTTCTTGAGTATCGACTGGGCTTTATTCTATCTCTGCTGTGTTCTGCCTGTAGAAAACATTCCGTTTCCAGGGCACAATGTATTGCATCATCCAGTGTTTCCGGCCGTGACCGAAATATCCCAGCTCTAATTTCTGGGTCATCCATTGCATCCAAAACGTGACCCTTAGCCAACTCTCCGTAACTTCTCGCGGTAACTCTGTGTAAGCCATACTCGTCAAGTCCCTAATTTCCTGCCCTATTTCTTGGAGGGTTTCGTTGGTTTCCTTTTCCGCATTCTTAATTCAAGAAGATAGTTCTCCGGGTGTTTTCCTGGTCCAAATCGTTGAGTCAATTTTGTGACCAATTCGCTGTAGGACATGTAACCATTCATGGGTATGCTCCCTAGTACTTTCAAAGCTGCCCGCCTTGTAAGTGTGTGGCCAGATGATAAGCAGCGTCCTTATCCGACCATTTGTTCACCAACTTACATGCTTCAAAATGTCTCTGATAGTCTCCCCATCCAATGCAACCATCAAATTTGTCTGGAATCACTTCCTTCTTACTGATGAAAGTTTGATCTCCACGTTTTCCTCAATTTCCAAAATAACCAGCATTGTTCCCAGCTCCATACATTTCCTGGTCATCTACATCCTTATGCCAGTTTCTCCTGTATGACCCTCCTTGTTGGTCATCAAATCCATTATGATCATCGTCTCTGTTGTACATGTACATTGGATCTCCTCGAGCCAAGTAAGTGTCTCGATTTCCAATTTTTATCCTGTTACTCGGGTACTCCTGTTGTCCCAATAATTCACATTCTGGATACTTAAACCTAAGTTCAGCTCTCTTAGTTATTGGATAGTCTCCAGGTTTATCCTCTCTAGTTTTAGGATCCATTTCTCCTCTTTGTTCCATTATGTCTTCAGTTTTCTCCTTATTTTTGGCTCTTTGGTTTATTCCGGTTGCCATGGTAATGTCATGTTGACATGGGCATTTTCATCACAGTACTAAACACCAGAACTTATAAGACTCTCCTATTTATCTGAAGTTATGTTTCTGATAGGCCAGATATGTCTTATCTTTTTTTTTAGGCCCATGGTGTGAATTTTTGAGATGAAAGTGTATGTATTAAATACTAGCATATTGCAATTTACAGTAAAATGTAAAATGCTGTCACTACCAGCCATGTGTTATATCCATTTGTAAATAATAAAGTAAACTGTGAGAACATTTGTTTCAATTTAAATGCATGAGACCTATTATTAACAGCTCCTGTGGCAAACATGTTTCAATTGCTGATGACTTACAAGTGAAATTTCCTCTCACCATTTTAAAATGCAATTGATTTATGTAATTTGCATTCTAAAATGATGATACATAATACAGTGTAAAAAGTAAATGCATGTAACATAATTTGTCTGTGATTATAGGCTTACATCGCTTCTTGTGTGATGATTTGTTGACAATGTATATATTTACTTGTAACAAATCTCTTAAATAAGGGCACTTAATTAAAAACATTTCATGAAATGAATTTGTCCAGCCCTTAGAAGTTTTGTTTGTAAAAAGTTAAGATAAATTCGTTCTGTATTGTAATGTACAATGTTTTAATTGCAGGGTTGTTAAGTACCTGTTGTATACTTGATTGTTTGTAAATGTTGATGTAATTCATCATGGGCTGCCTTGCCAGCTTTTTTTATTTGTAAAAACACACTGCAAAAAAGGAGATGACAAGAAATTCAGGTATAATAATTAATAGAATGGAGGTTTTTAATTCTTAAAGCTGAAGATGTAAAAAAAAATTGTCCCACACTGTTAAAGTGAAAAAATGCAGTTTTTATTTGTAACTGCTCTAAAAATAGTTTGAGTATATCAATTTGTGTACGACCCTGTAATAGACAATCCACAACGTTTAACAGCAAATAGTTAAAACTCAGCAAAGCCTAACCAATCAAACACACACAAAACTTCCAGTTTTACAGTTACTGATTCTAGCCTGAAAGGAGAAGAGTTGACTGCATTTCATTATATCCCTTTTACTGCCTAAATGAATTGGCATGAGATCTCAGCTACAGTGTATATAATTCTATACAAAGTAGATGAACTGATTTGCTTTTTTAAATTATTCAGTTCCTTAGAAGTACTGTAAAATTTTGTGGATTTAATAAATTTATAAGTCATTAGAAATGTTCTGAAATTTCATCGATAAACATGTTTTATTAATGTCAAAGTTAATAATGATTATAGTTCATGTTTGCTTAATACTCACAGTTCATTTTACTCCTATAGTAATAGTTGTCAGTGTATTATTCTTGTTCCATGACAAAGTTGTAAAACTTGTTTACCGCTTCCTGATGAAAGAAATAAACGTGTATGTAATGTTTTACATACAGAAACGTGAGAAATGTTTGTGTACATGATCAGTACGTATAGTTGTGTAAAGTTATTCGTTTTATAAAGAAAGTGCAAAAAGTTAAACATGTACATTTTTACAAGCAACATGTTCAGCTTTAGCTCTGATATAACTGTTTAAAGTCGTCATACTACTACAGAGTCAATACAATTCAACAGGACAAAATGTTCCCTGGTGGCATGTGCACATTAGTATCCAATTTTTGCCAATAATCATGATAATCAATCACAATTCTGATGGATGTAATTACGGAGTAAAATATTTTTATCTGAGCAAGTTCATAGTGTGCATATTATACCCCTGCATAAAAAGCTGTACACCTATATTCAATAATGGAATGGTCCATAAAGTTTTTTCAAGCCCCACACGTCCACACAGAGAAAACGTAGCGCGCGTGTAAGATCTAGGTCACCCCAAAAGTATTACATGTACATGTATCTTGTGTGCATTTTAGCTGTCTTTTTGACTGAACAAATTCGGGGGTAACAAATTCATACCCCATCAGAGAGAAAAAAAAAACACTGACACATAAAAAAATATTTTAAAAACTCACTCAGGTCAAAACGGAAGGCCATTATTCCTTTTACGCACCACTTGAGTTGATAAGCAGTTTCTATTAATGTTGAAAATGTGCTGTCTACTATCGCCATAATTGGGACATTTACAGACATACGGCAGAGTTTTAAAAAAGGGTTAAAATCTTGCAAAGTTGTATCATCATTAAATATTCAACATTTTTGTATTGCTGTCCTTGTGATTTTTTCTTGTAGTCAATGGTCTTGTGTTTCTTCTTAGTACAATCTTCCATGACCTAGTAATGTTATGTAATACAAAATAAAAAAAAATGATATAAATAGATTGAAACACCAGGCCTACATTTAAGTATGGTGTTCTGTCTACCTTGTTCTGGCAGTTTGTCCACAACAAAAAGGAACTAAATTTGTACCCAATTTGACAATTTTTGATGGATTTATCTGTACTGTACAGGATCCCGGTCCTGAAAAACTCGTATTTTTTGCATTAAATTGCGTTTATTTGTTACACAGACAACAATATGAGAATGCGCTCCATCGAAACACACGCTAGACCCTAATGCGATCAAGAAAATTCAGCACAGAACCCCTCCTCAGTAAAATGGATTTGTCCGAAACATTTGACCAAAGATCATGACGTTCGCCTCCTCCTGAAACGTCAAGGTACTTGCATATTAAATCAACATATGTGTACATGAAATCCAACCCTTATTAACCAATATGATGTTTAGTATTTCTGAGGATCATATTCTAGCATTTCTAAAGCTTTTGTCTAAGTTTTAGACAACATTTTGACATGAACTTACAATGACATTGACTCACTCACCTTCGTTCATCGCATGCAGATCGACGGCCAACGAAGATTGGACTGGTACCTAGACGTACAATACCCGTGTTATACACTGTACGGTAGAGGGTATGTGCCCTGTCATATCACAATGTAACCGTAGATGTGATTGGGTACAAGTTTTTTGTAATTGAAAATGGTCGTTGGAAAACATTGCCCAATTGAAATAGATGTTGTATCAGTTTGAAGACAATTTCGTCATCTTCAATAATGACCGTCACCCCAAAGCACAAACAGGCTTCTTGTTTTGGTTACGAGGCGTCAAACAAGGCCATGCGATTAAAAAATGGGTTACTGTTTGCGTATAGTGTACTTTTGAATAGGCGCTTCTGCCGGGTGGGGGAATGAATCAAGTTTTGTAAATTCTATTTACATATTTATTTTTATGGTGATAATGTAAAACTTTAATACTGTTGGAAAGGCATTGATTTTGTCTTTGGTATCATGATCACCCCGAGTTTATAGGCTTTTCCATTTCAGTGTATCGTGTAGAATGGTGACGCGCAAGTGTCCATAATATATTATAAGTTTCCATTACTCCCAATGCACATATGGCTTTGCGGTTGGGGCCGGTCAGAAAAATTTGTATGGTTTTTAGGATTCTGGACTAAAAATCCAACTTTTAGTAATAATGAAGGGTGCAAACACTTTTCAAGAGGTACTGGTCTCAATCGCAAAGCCATATGTACTTTATTGTATGTGAAAATGGCGTCTATGTATTTGTTGGTAATTAAGCGTTAATTAGTGCGCCAAATTAGCCAGCTGAAAAATTTGGTATGCCCAGTGTAGTGGGTTTGGGGATTCTGGAGAAATTTTTTTTTTACTCATAATGAAGGGTACAGATTGGTTTCAAGTTGCGTTTTGGTATAATTTTTATTGGTATTTAATTTTTTATACAAAAATGTATTACACGCACGTTGTCTCCGTGTATGTGGCTTGTTTCCTTTTATTTAACAACGTTATTTTCTTTCTTTAATTCTTTGTAAGGACTAATCGGTATTAAATTGCAATAATTTACTCTTAAAAGTTGTAAGTTGTTGCCAATATTTCAGATTTCGTTAAGATAACCTACGGAGTCATGCAGAGATATTTCGTAAAAATTATAGTTTTTTCACCTCGCTGTACCGCATGTGTTCTATCTGGCATTTCCGCGAATACGCGGTAGGCTTTTTTTCTGCAGTCCGCAATCGCCACTGTCATAATGATTTTCAATGGGAATTGTTTTCTTCGAAGCGATTCCAAAAAGGGAATCCTTTAAAAAAAAATGATTTTTTTTTCGAGGATGGCAATTTTGAACTGCATAAAACAAAATTGCACGCGGTTGGCTATTTTGAGCCCAATAATAGACCAACTTCAGTTTGGCGTTTTGGGTCAATGCACTCTTCTACATGTCAGAAACCCAAACGTCCAATGCTTTTTTTACATTACTACCGTGGAAGTCGCCACGCTCTTATGTAAATTGTACGCGATGTGGACAAAGCCGCGGGAAACGAAGAAATTGATGCACGAAAAAGTGGGAAGGGAGTCTTTAATGGGCCTTTAAAAACACCGATCCGTCTTCAAAAACAATATATACAATTTGCCATTTCTTTTGCAGTATTATGGCTACTGAGGTAGGGGAATCCGGGAACGCAGATGCAGTGGAAAAGATATTCAAAGACGTGAAGTTTTATGTGATTGGTACTCTGAATGATTCGGTAGGTATTTTGCACTAACAAACATTAATAACATAACTGTAACATTTTGTTAATATTTTTAACAAGGAATAACATGACTAAGATTCAAATAACCTAATTAATAAAGCTACAATGGGACTAGCTTAGGTGAGCTACTCCTAGTAGAAGTATGACTATCACTAAATGAGCTGATGAATGTGAGTAACTGTCTAGTGTAGTAGTAGTACTACTAGTGTAGATGGAGTGGCAGTAGTAATTAATAGTATAGCCTAATACTGGGCTAGCCCCATACATTGTGCCAATATAGACCCAGTAACTGAGGCGCTGTACTCCTTTTTTGAGATTTTGACATTATCTGTCGTACTAGCGCCCAAGTAAAGAATATGTAGTAACTGCGACGGTCAGGAGGATTTAAATCACCTCTGTTAAAAAAAATGCCTTAGACTCAACAGAATTGCTCCAAATTCGCCTACTGTCTTCTCCAAGTGTTTATGGTGTAATAAAATGCATTTAATTGTACTCACGATCATTTTCTGTCCTCCAAATCGATGATTTTTAGGGCCTCTGACAACCCTGCCGTTACAATCGCCATTTTGATTACTAATGTTACGACTGTTTTCTGACTTGAAAAAAGTCGTATTAACGCTGCGGGATCACGTGTTCGCTGATGCCCGGAATTGAATATTGTTCTGCGCAGTCAACACAGGATACCAGTCAACGAACGCCACAGTTCCATTGGTCATGATTGCCGAGCGCGTGCTGTACAATGTTGCCATTGTGGGTGGGGGGGGGGGGCGTTGACACAGCTGGTATCCTGCGTTGACTGCGCAAAACAATATTCAAGTCCGGGCTTCAGCGAGCACGTGATCCCCGCAGCGTTAATACGACTTTTTTTAAGTCAGAAAACAGTCGTAACATTAGTAATCAAAATGGCGATTGTAACGGCAGGGTTGTCAGAGGCCCTAAAAATCATCGATTTGGAGGACAGAAAATGATCGTGAGTACAAGTAAATGCATTTTATTACACCATAAACACTTGGAGAAGACAGTAGGCGAATTTGGAGCAATTCTGTTGAGTCTAAGGCATTTTTTTTAACAGAGGTGATTTAAATCCTCCTGACCGTCGCAGTTACTACATATTATTTACTGGGGCGCTAGTACGACAGATAATGTCAAAATCTCAAAAAAGGAGTACAGCGCCCCAGTTACTGGGTGTAGTGCCAATATATGCTGGACTACCTTCGCTTCTTGGCCCAACAAACCCTGTCCTCTAAAACCAGACATCAACTTTCAAATCGAGACTTACTTTGTTTGGCAAATTTATCCCTCAATAATTGCCGTTGTTGGTCGGTCATTACTTTCAGACATTGCATGTCAGACTCAGAGACAGAGTCTGGAGAAGATTTGCGCATGTCCGCCCGTGCGATAAGTCCTTGGCGTTTGCTGTAATTTTCTGTCAAATCTTCGTGTTGGAAGCTCATGTAAACGACAGGAGCCATGATGGTTGCTTTTCAGCGCACGGGTCGTATTCCTGCACTAGTCTTTATTCCAGCAGTCTTCTTGCGGTGTTTACATTGACCGGTGATTGACGATGGTACGATGAATAAATACACACACATAGCAAAACGAAAAAGACAAATGCAGGAATACGACCCGCATGCTGAACAGCAACCATTATGGCTCCTGTCGTTTACATGGGCTTCCAGCACGAAGGTTTGACAGAAAATTCCAGCAAACGCCGAGGACTTATTGCACAGGCAGACGTGCGCAAATCTTCTCCAGACTCTGTCTCTGAGTCTGACATGTCTGAAAGTAATGACCGACCAATTATTGAGGGATAAGTTTGCCAAACAAAGTAAGTCTCGATTCGAAAGTTGATGTCTTGTTTTAGAGGACAGGGTTTGTTGGGCCAAGAATCGGAGGTAGTCCAGCGTATTGGCACAATGTATGGGGCTAGGGCGCACGCTGTGTACTCCTTTTTTGAGATTTTGACATCGTTCGTACTATTATTAATAGTATTTGTGCCCCAGCCTTAGACCCAGTAACTGGGGCGCTGTACTCCTTTTTTGAGATTTTTGACATTATCTGTCGTACTAGCGCCCCAGTCCGTGGTATATTTGGAAAGTGCTGCAAAGCGTTTTTTTTCTGAATCAGTTACAAAATTGTCAAAATTGCGACAAAGACTCGACAGAATTGCTTGAAAATCGCCTACTGGCTTCTCCAAGTATTTACGGTGAAATAAAATGCATTTAGTTGTACTCACGATCATTTTTGGTCCTCCAAATCGATTTTTAGCCCACTATCACGCATATATCAAATTTGCCGTTAGAATCGCCATTTTGAATGTGATACTCAACGACTGTTTCCTTATGTGTATAAACGCTGCGAGGATTGCGTGTTCGCTGACGCCCTGACTTTCATATTGTTTTCCGCGCAGTCAACGCAGGATACCAGGCTGTGTGTAGCGCCAGTGTTCGCTGATGCCCTGACATGCAGATTGATTTGCGCAGTCAATGCAGGATACCAGCCGAGGATTCATTTAAAGTATGCAGAACATCGTCAAAGCACCACAAAGCTCGTCGTCTGCAAACAATCCCGATTTGCCATGACACATTCTACGTCACTTAAATTTGCACACCTGGGTTGGAAGGATACTACGGAGTCCCCATTGTGCCTCCCTTCTTATAAACACTCAAGCCCGTGCAGGGTAAACGATTGAGTTGTCATTTCACAGTAAAGTATTTACGAGAAACCGTGGGGGTTGGCAAAAAGGAAATTGACAACAGCTGCGCTGTAATCATAAGTAATCATCATTGCTATACATCTTTGTAAAGTTCATACCATTATTAGCTATACCTCCACAGGTATGAAGGGAATACCGTGAAGAGCAGAATAACTTATGCCTAAGTTTAAGGCCTTAAAAATCAACATGAAAACACCTGTATATTTAACTATATTGCATAGGCACCTATAAATTAGGTGCATTATGCTAAAGCTGGTCCGGTACTACCCCACTTAATTAAAAATGATCCCATCTCCACCTCACAATGACCTGTGCATCCATGATGCCATTGAGATAATTATTTAGAATGACAGTTATTATTAAAATACTTTATATTAATATTTAATTGTATTATACTTTTGAAAAAACAATATGTGCGTATCTTTTCATAAAATAGTAACAATCCCTCACTGCGTTTTCAGGAATCTTACTTGAAGATGGTGGAACTAGTCAGGAATGTTATGTAATCTTTTTATGTTTTTCACTCAGATTGAGAAGCTACTTGAAGATGGTGGAGCTAGTCAGGAATCCTATCTAACTGATCGAGTATCACATGTGATTGCCGATGATGATGAACACCCTGAGATCAGTGAGGCTAGGGACCTGTTTGACCTTCCTGTCGTATCAGTAAGTCGTACATGCAGGACCTATTTCAAATGTCCTGGGGCATGGTTAAGTGACCCCGACCAAAAACATGTTTGAGCTAAGCCTGTGCCGATAGCCTGTGCCGATAGCCTGTGCCGATAGCCTGTGCCAATAGCCTGTGCCGATAGCCTGTGCCGATAGCCTGTGCCAATAGCCTGTGCCGATAGCCTGTGCCGATAGCCTGTGCCAATAGCCTGTGCCGATAGCCTGTGCCGATAGCCTGTGCCGATAGCCTGTGCCGATAGCCTGTGCCGATAGCCTGTGCCGATAGCCTGTGCCGATAGCCTGTGCCGATAGCCTGTGCCGATAGCCTGTGCCGATAGCCTGTGCCGATAGCCTGTGCCGATAGCCTGTGCCGATAGCCTGTGCCGATAGCCTGTGCCGATAGCCTGTGCCGATAGCCTGTGCCGATAGCCTGTGCCGATAGCCTGTGCCGATAGCCTGTGCCGATAGCCTGTGCCGATAGCCTGTGCCGATAGCCTGTGCCGATAGCCTGTGCCGATAGCCTGTGCCGATAGCCTGTGCCGATAGCCTGTGCCAATAGCCTGTGCCGATAGCCTGTGCCGATAGCCTGTGCCGATAGCCTGTGCCGATAGCCTGTGCCAATAGCCTGTGCCGATAGCCTGTGCCGATAGCCTGTGCCGATAGCCTGTGCCGATAGCCTGTGCCGATAGCCTGTGCCGATAGCCTGTGCCGATAGCCTGTGCCGATAGCCTGTGCCGATAGCCTGTGCCGATAGCCTGTGCCGATAGCCTGTGCCGATAGCCTGTGCCGATAGCCTGTGCCGATAGCCTGTGCCGATAGCCTGTGCCAATAGCCTGTGCCAATAGCCTGTGCCAATAGCCTGTGCCAATAGCCTGTGCCAATAGCCTGTGCCGATAGCCTGTGCCAATAGCCTGTGCCAATAGCCTGTGCCAATAGCCTGTGCCGATTGATGATATTAAATATCACAATACCACAGCTGATTAAATTATTGATTTGAGGATATCGAAATATCGCTATTTATTAACTCTGCATAGATAAAATAGCAACAATAAAATTGAATATTGCAGTATTTTTCTGGCGATGTATTTCATTGGAAAACTGTGATAAAGACGGAAGCTTAACTGAACTTTGATCATTGGTGAATCGTTTCCAAAAGATTGGTTGTGCCACAGTGACAAAGCTGTTTTGACCAAAACATAAACATGTTGTTGGCTTGGCTATGGTTTGGTTACAAATTGACAAATAGTGTCTACTGACTTCTTTAAAAAATGACTGACACTACTAGCAATACTATCATGTTATTAAAATTATAAGGACTAAATTTCAGTACGTGAAAATATATTTAAGGCTGTACATTTTGTGAACTATTTACAAATTGATTTGGTTAGGGATCTGAATTGCTTTAGTCAGTGAATTTTATGTCCGGTCTGGGTGGCCAAAACACACCCCCGTAACAACTTTGAAATGGGACATCATTTACCTTCAAAATAAAACTGTTAATTAACACAAGAAATTCACTCAATTTGTCATAAAAATGGTTAACCTCCCCCTCCCCCTCCCCCCAAAGGATTGAAATTAAAAGTAATTTAAATCACAATGATTAAAATGAGTGAAGATTCACAGGAATTAAAAACCCTAATATGCATGATTTGAAGACTTACTGAAGCCGAATTCTGCCGAGTTGCCTCAGCAGAATTAATGCATGCAAGTCCAAGTCAAGTCACAATCACAAAAATAGCGACTCAAGTCTGACTCGAATCAAAGTAGCATGACTCGAGTCAACAACTCTGTTTAAAATCAGGGAATAAAGCAACATCCTTGTCCTTTTGGTCAATGTTCTGGCAGTTTATGACTTTCCCAATCAGTTAGTTTTACAATACATGTATTTGTCAAACTTCAAGTTTTAGTGGCGTGTCATGACCGAGCGGTCTAGCGCACCGAATTCAAGTTCTGGTGGCTGAGTCATCACAATGTCAATTTGGGTTCAAGTCTTGGTCCCGGCACTTGTGTCCTTGAGCAAGACACTAAACTGTGATTGCTCCTTGGCATTTATGTCCTAACTTGAGGATCCTGCCAAGTCACTTTAGAAGTAGAAGTAGAAGTAGTTAATTATGTATTTGCATCTATGTTTATTTTGAAGGCATTATGGGTTGAGATGTCAGTACATTGCAGAGTTCTTTTACCAACCAAAGCTTTTTTACCAGAGAAGAGCCAGCTGTTCACCAATGTAGTTACATGCTTCTCACAGGTATGCTGCTTAGTTATACACCCAGTTTGAAACTGCACCAATGTTTAATCTCCTTATAATCTATGTCTCTGGTACATGATGTGATTACAATATAGAAATACAACATTTTTAAATGCGTTGAACCTATTGTACATTTTGTATGTGACAGAGTGCACTTCATTGCATGAGTTGATGACCTGGGGTGGATTTCACAAAACAAGTCCTAACTTAGGACTAGTCCTATAAGTTACATGTAGGCTTTGTGAAATCCACCCCAGCGGTCCGTGGCCATTGATGCGGGCCAGTTGCTGTGGCTTTGATGGGTTTATTGTTTGGTATTTGCTCTTTTGGTTCTAGTCCGCAACTAATGAAGTTAAAAAAACAATGTTGATGATTTGAATTTATTGGGTCTATTCACACCTTTTTGTAAACTTCAATACTTGCTTTGAGCTTAGGACATTTTGCTGGTTGTAGAAACATTGAAACTTTATAATGAGAGTTGTTTTACTTTGTATTAAATGGTAGCCAAACGCAAATAGTTTCTAGATTGTTATTCTGTCCATAATGTTAAACCATTGATTGCCATTTTTTTTTATTGTCTTCATTGATTTGTACAGATGTGTGAAAGTGACCGTGTTGCATTGTGGGCCATGGTAACATTCTATGGAGGATCTTGCCAACTAAATCTAAACAAACAGTGCACCCATCTAGTCATTCCCAGCACAGAGGGGGTAAGGCTGCAATTTTAACCATTTTTACTGAGGGGTGAGATAACAGTTCACTCTTTCAGTCATTCTAAATACACAGGGGTGAGAACAGTTCACTCTTTCAGTCATTCTAAATACACAGGGGTGAGAACAGTTCACTCTTTCAGTCATTCTAAATACACAGGGGTGAGATCAGTTCACTCTTTCAGTCATTCTAAATACAGAGGGGTGAGAACAGTTCACTCTTTCAGTCATTCTAAATACACAGGGGTGAGATCAGTTCACTCTTTCAGTCATTCTAAATACAGAGGGGTGGGAACAGTTCACTCTTTCAGTCATTCCAAATACACAGGGATGAGATAACAGTTCACTCTTTCAGTCATTCTAAATACAGAGGGGTGAGATAACAGTTCACTCTTTCAGTCATTCTAAATACACAGGGGTGAGAACAGTTCACTCTTTCAGTCATTCTAAATACAGAGGGTTGAGAACAGTTCACTCTTTCAGTCATTCTAAATACACAGGGGTGAGATAACAGTTCACTCTTTCAGTCATTCTAAATACACAGGGGTGAGATAACAGTTCACTCTTTCAGTCATTCTAAATACACAGGGGTGAGAACAGTTCACTCTTTCAGTCATTCTAAATACAGAGGGGTGAGAACAGTTCACTCTTTCAGTCATTCTAAATACACAGGGGTGAGAACAGTTCACTCTTTCAGTCATTCTAAATACACATGGGTGAGAACAGTTCACTCTTTCAGTCATTCTAAATACAGAGGGGTGGGAACAGTTCACTCTTTCAGTCATTTTAAATACAGAGGGGTGAGATAACAGTTCACTCTTTCAGTCATTCTAAATACACAGGGGTGAGATAACAGTTCACTCTTTCAGTCATTCTAAATACACAGGGATGAGATAACAGTTCACTCTTTCAGTCATTCTAAATACACAGGGGTGAGATAACAGTTCACTCTTTCAGTCATTCTAAATACACAGGGGTGAGATAACAGTTCACTCTTTCAGTCATTCTAAATACACAGGGGTGAGAACAGTTCACTCTTTCAGTCATTCTAAATACAGAGGGGTGAGAACAGTTCACTCTTTCAGTCATTCTAAATACACAGGGGTGAGATAACAGTTCACTCTTTCAGTCATTCTAAATACACAGGGGTGAGAACAGTTCACTCTTTCAGTCATTCTAAATACACAGGGGTGAGATAACAGTTCACTCTTTCAGTCATTCTAAATACACAGGGGTGAGAACAGTTCACTCTTTCAGTCATTCTAAATACAGAGGGGTGAGAACAGTTCACTCTTTCAGTCATTCTAAATACACAGGGGTGAGAACAGTTCACTCTTTCAGTCATTCTAAATACACAGGGGTGAGAACAGTTCACTCTTTCAGTCATTTTAAATACACAGGGGTGAGATAACAGTTCACTCTTTCAGTCATTCTAAATACACAGGGGTGAGAACAGTTCACTCTTTCAGTCATTCTAAATACACAGGGGTGAGATAACAGTTCACTCTTTCAGTCATTCTAAATACACAGGGGTGAGAACAGTTCACTCTTTCAGTCATTCTAAATACACAGGGGTGAGATAACAGTTCACTCTTTCAGTCATTCTAAATACACAGGGGTGAGAACAGTTCACTCTTTCAGTCATTCTAAATACACAGGGGTGAGAACAGTTCACTCTTTCAGTCATTCTAAATACACAGGGGTGAGATAACAGTTCACTCTTTCAGTCATTCTAAATACACAGGGGTGAGATAACAGTTCACTCTTTCAGTCATTCTAAATACACAGGGGTGAGAACAGTTCACTCTTTCAGTCATTCTAAATACAGAGGGGTGAGAACAGTTCACTCTTTCAGTCATTCTAAATACACAGGGGTGAGATAACAGTTCACTCTTTCAGTCATTCTAAATACACAGGGATGAGATAACAGTTCACTCTTTCAGTCATTCTAAATACACAGGGATGAGATAACAGTTCACTCTTTCAGTCATTCTAAATACAGAGGGGTGAGATAACAGTTCACTCTTTCAGTCATTCTAAATACACAGGGGTGAGATAACAGTTCACTCTTTCAGTCATTCTAAATACACAGGGGTGAGAACAGTTCACTCTTTCAGTCATTCTAAATACAGAGGGGTGAGAACAGTTCACTCTTTCAGTCATTCTAAATACACAGGGATGAGATAACAGTTCACTCTTTCAGTCATTCTAAATACACAGGGGTGAGATAACAGTTCACTCTTTCAGTCATTCTAAATACACAGGGGTGAGATAACAGTTCACTCTTTCAGTCATTCTAAATACACAGGGGTGAGAACAGTTCACTCTTTCAGTCATTCTAAATACAGAGGGGTGAGAACAGTTCACTCTTTCAGTCATTCTAAATACACAGGGGTGAGAACAGTTCACTCTTTCAGTCATTCTAAATACACAGGGGTGAGAACAGTTCACTCTTTCAGTCATTCTAAATACAGAGGGGTGGGAACAGTTCACTCTTTCAGTCATTTTAAATACACAGGGGTGAGATAACAGTTCACTCTTTCAGTCATTCTAAATACACAGGGGTGAGATAACAGTTCACTCTTTCAGTCATTCTAAATACACAGGGATGAGATAACAGTTCACTCTTTCAGTCATTCTAAATACAGAGGGGTGAGATAACAGTTCACTCTTTCAGTCATTCTAAATACACAGGGGTGAGATAACAGTTCACTCTTTCAGTCATTCTAAATACACAGGGATGAGATAACAGTTCACTCTTTCAGTCATTCTAAATACACAGGGATGAGATAACAGTTCACTCTTTCAGTCATTCTAAATACAGAGGGGTGAGATAACAGTTCACTCTTTCAGTCATTCTAAATACAGAGGGGTGAGATAACAGTTCACTCTTTCAGTCATTCTAAATACAGAGGGGTGAGATAACAGTTCACTCTTTCAGTCATTCTAAATACAGTGGAGCAATTTGCTTATTTCGTCGTACTAAGCACATTTATACATGTGCTATTTTATTGACAAAGGATCAAGATTGGACCAGATTAGTTAGGCAGGGAAGGTCTGCTGATGGAAAGAGGGCCCAAGATCCAAGGCTACATTAGGACACTGTGCGCTTGGCTGACGGGTGCAGTGCACAGTGCCCTAATATAGCCAAGACCAACACATTTTTGTTGTTTTGTTTTTTGTTGCTGCCAACTCATATGAGCTTTTGTCATTCTACATACGAATACAGCTAGGGTTTAAATTGAATCATAAAGCTATTGTATATATAATGGTTAGATTGAAAGCTTTGTTGATAATGATAGTGTATAACCAAATACTGCTGAGTATTATGTATGATTATTGATGTTTCTTGTAGGCCAAGTATGAATGTGCTCTCCAACATCAAGACATTATTCAAATCGTCACTCCAGATTGGATTGTAGACTCCATCAATGCTAAGAAACTGCTCCACACACAAATATACCATCCAAATCTACTCCTAAGCAAACCAACTGAAACAGACTCCGAGATTCCCATGGAAACTGAATCCACAACGCTTGGAGGGGATGATAGTCAATCCCTAAATACATCACAAGATGAAGAGACAAAATCCCATGATGCACCTGGGCAATTACTGACACACGGTACTCCGCAGAAACAAGCAATGAAGGCTGTGTTCAAAATGAAAGCACCATGGCAACAAGAGCTACCACCAATGCCTCCAACCATAGATGTCCCATCAGTAACACATCATATTCATAAACATAAGAAAGAGAAAAAGAAAAAGAAGAAAAAGAACAAAGACAAAGATAAAAGTCACAAAGATAAGAAGAAAGATAAGCACAGTCATGATCGGCACATAGGTACAGCTAGCCCCAGTAGCAGTAGTACAATTACAGAAAACAGTAGCCCACTCAATACAACCTTACCCAGGACATTGCGTAATATTACTAATGGTGTAGATGCATACATGCCTGGTGCTCCTCCAACTGGTGACCGAAGACAAATGTCACAAGTACTCAGTGCCATTGCTGGAATGGCGTCCCAACAACAAACACGTCATGAGATTATGAATGCAGGGATGCAGCAAGCTGAACATAAGACCTACTATGGTCATGATCCAACATACACATGTGAGTTATGAAATCAATCCATCAGTAACTTCTTTTATTAACAACATTACACTTTGAACACTGTTGAACAACGTTTCACCCCAATCCTCTTTTTTAACAAGTTGCCACCGGGATTTTTTTTTTTTTTGTCCTGTCCCCGGCGGGATTCTTTTGAATTGCCGGAATATTTTTTCTTTGTGGGTACCGCTGGCACAAAGAAACCCTGACTTGACAATGCCATGAGAAGAAAAATTGTCTTTGTTGGATCATTCTTTTTGTTGCTCGACCGAGAAAAGTTAAATTAATGCAGCGTGAATCTCAAAACATCAGCCGTTACCTACGGCATAGGAGTGGCACTAAACACGGAACCATTGCTCGATTGCCGGCTCACTCTGACTTAACTCCATTCAGCCGAAATACAATGAATGCACAATGGTGGAAGCCTCTTGATGCCTCGTAATCCCCTTCTTTGAACAAAAGGAAAAAGGTCTATAATCGGGGATTATACAAAAAACACGTCTCAATGGTCTGCAAGTAAATGCAAGACCTTTTTTTGTCCTTGTGTTGGTGAGTCGAAGCTTTAGACGGCGTGTGCGTGATCTGCGCATGCTCCGCAGTTGAATTACTGGGCAATCTTTGTTGCAGTGGTCCAAAATTACAAAATGGCGTCTCAAGACGGCTTCCGTTTCCAGGCAGGGGAAATATTTGCGTGTATTCACGTCATCCAGTTTCAACTGGTTAAAAGGAAAAATAGTGTACGAATACAAGAGGACAAATACTTTTGCACTTCCATTTCAAAGAAATTTTAGATTTGCAGAGCTGGTCAAACTTTCATGAATTGTCTTGCAGCTTTATTGATGACAATTGTGGCCTTTGTTGTCATAAACAAGAGAACAAGAAATCACAATGATCATCAGAAATACCAGGAGATATTCCTAAAAGAAGTGTGATCCCAACATACATGTAATATTAGTAATTGAAGAGACTGATTTAATAATATTGTTGCTTGACACAGATCTCCTTTGATTAGAAAACTTGAAGCTATTTTTTCATAATCGCTCCAGTATTATGTAATCATAATGGTAACAAGTTTTAAGCGATTGTAGTGTAGACAAACTTGTCATCTCTCTGAGACCTCTTGAGTCAGTCATGCTTGATTGTAGAAGCAGATTTGAGAAGTTTTTCTGAAAGAGTTGATTTTTAGGCAATGCATTGGGACTGCAATGCAACCTAATTGAACTGAACTTATGGCCTGTGTTTAAGTTTTCAATAGATGTTATATACTACACACACAGGTCCTTGGTTTGATTGGTTGAACACTCATCATGTTTCATCTATTGTGTTGTCATGTATTTACTGCTGTGACACTCCACAAGTTGATATTGGACAGGCGCCCTTCCAATATGGATAATAATTAGATGCTTTGCAGCGTTGTTTCTAAACTTGTTGTTCCCCGCCCGTTTATTGTGAAGAAATTTTAAATGACAAGAATCAGTGTGTGAGTTAGATAAAAAATGTTGAATGCATTTCAGCAGAAAATAATCACTCGGTCAAATCTGGTTTTTCCATTTCACTCAAATCTGGCTTTTCCTTCACTTCACCTCATGAACTGGAGTTTTTTTAGTTCAGATTTTTACCTTGTGATGTTCTGCAACAGTACACTCGGATCCAACCAATATTTGTATCATACAAATATTGTCTGCTTTGAGTGCTATGGTTAAAACTACCTCTTCCGAGGTGAGCCCTGGCACATTCTATTTCCCCGAGGCAAAGCCGACGGAAAATAGAATTCCTCGGGGATCAACGAGGGAGTCACAGTTTTAACCATAGCAGGAGAACAAGCAGTCAGTATTTGTTTTTTAACACCCCATGCATATATTGTGCATAGACGTCTATAGGTACCATGAAACTGCTGTTGCTGTGGGTATAGTACATTGGTTGCTATGGGAAAGTACATTTGTTGCACGCGTTGCATCGCAAGGCTTTCTTGTAAAAATAAGAAATATCATGTGACAAGCTCTAAACCAATCAAAAAGCAGAATCTTTGTAAGGGGTGTAAGAATACTTTATAACACACCTCTCCCTGGTTCTTTATCCTGATTGGCTGAAACACGGTCGCGTGGGGTGAACTAATATAGCCTAGTGCATGAAATGTGCACCACACGCACCGCACGTGTTCATTTGGGGGAAATAGTTCGCAAAGCGGGAAATAGTTTCAAAAACCCAAAAACTATTGACTGGTAAACAGCGCCCTCAAAAGAACGAAAATGGCGGTGTCTGTGGATCGAGAAGAATCTCCGGCCAAAAAACCGCGATTTACTCTTCTAACCGACATTTTGGACTAAGGTGTGTTATAAAACACATATTGACTGGCATTATTCGGGCAATAGTGCACGTCTATGCACCCCTCGGGCCTGTGAGTGATCAGGAGAGGGTCCTATTTCCCTCGGCCTTCAGCCTCGGGAAATAGGACCCTCTCTTGGTCACTCACAGACCCGAGGGGTGCATAGACGTGTACTATTGCCCGAATAATGCCAGTCAATATGTGTATACTATTGCACTAATATTTACATGCAGCTGATGTAATGAGCTGTTTTTGTTTTTCTTATTGACAGTGGCTAGTGAGAACTGTTTACTGGGTTGTATATTCCTTATTATTGAATACCCTCAGCTGTTGGGACCTCCATACATTGCAACATGGAGAAAGGCAAGTACATGTATCATGCATAGTTAACAGTAAAAACTATATGTTATGAGTGTGCACTTAACACTGTAGTTTCTTAAGCACCATACTTGTACATGTATGTATTTAAAGATTCACAAAATCAAAATAAGCACCTTACTAGTACACATCTATATTTGAAATAAGCACCTTACTTGTATCATGTATTTGAACATCCATACAATCTCATTACAAAACACATTAACATTTTTCATATTTTTCTTGAATAATGTTGTATCCTACTTGCTTTATCTGCAGGTCATTAATGAACATGGAGGCATTGTTGATGACTGTTACTCAGATCGCATCACTCATGTACTATGTGATACACAGCGTAGTGAAGTCTTTAGTCTGGTCAGTATACATTGTTTATTACACACATTTCCCATTAGAGTCAGGAGTGCATAAGTCAGGTATGAGGCAAGTTATAGATTAGACAGCCATTGACTGTTCTATTCCATGTTGCATCCTATTGCCTTGACTAGTGTACTTGGCACAGCTATGCTATGGAAAAATTAGTATATTTGGCAGATAAATTGTATTCCTGTGATGCAGTGTTTGTTAACCAGGGCCCAATTTCATGGCTCTGCTTACTGCGTCATTCTGCGCTTACGAGGACCATTCGCCACTTATGAGGTTAGTGCCAAATTTCTGTGCTGGCTGTGTAAGTGAGGAATTCTTAGTTACGTGAACTACGCACACGCACAAGCAAAAATTCCTTGCTAACCCGTGAAATACGCTAAAAGTAAGCGCAGAATTTTCTGCTTACGTAAGCGCTGATTTTTCGCTTAGGGTAAGCAGAGCCATGAAATTGGGCCCAGTTGGTGCTGGATGTCATGTATGTCTGCAAGTACACCATTGTGCCAAATTGGAATACCAGAACAAAGGTCGCCCAAACAATGTGTTTTAGAGTGTGCACAGAGTATGCACTTGGCCAGATATGCTTCATTTTATAAGACAGCAGATGGAGTGGAATATTTTGTAGATTTTGCCCATTGTGCAGGAGTTACTGTGTTATCCCTGATTCCAGACATTTGTCCTTTTGTTCCAAGAAGAGGATTACATAGCATCGAGAGGCTTCCACCATTGTTTATTCATTGTATTTCGGCTCAATGGAGGTAAGTTTAAGTGAACTGAGTTTCCAGCTGTGGTTCTGGATGTAGGACCAAACGTGGGCTGTGGCACACGGCCGAGGTTTTGCTATTCACAGTGCATGAATTTGACATTTTCTCGATGGAGGAAACAAAAAATCCCGGTGCAATAAAGAGAATCTTTGTGTCTCTTTGAACCATTAACATGTAAGGTAGATAACAATTACTTCAGTTGTCTTTCATGACAATTAACGAACAGATCAACTTTCATAATCATGAATTTAAAATTTCTTGTTTGTAACAATGTAACTGTATGTTTTGTGTGGACTTACATTATATAATGAACTTAAGGTGAATGTTTGGTTTATTAAACAGGCAATAAAAGATGGCAAACGGTGTGTGACAGCAAACTGGTTGAATGACTGCTTAAAGTTGAAGAAGATGCAACCTCCCTGGCGAGCTCTTCATTTCCCAGTCATTAGCTATCCATTGCATCCCGCTGCTTGCAAGGAACAGGTCAGTCTGGGTAACCATAGCTTCATTTCACTGATTGACTGATTCCCTCCTTTAGCTATCCATTGCATCCCGCTGCCTGCAAGGAACAGGTCAGTCTGGGTAACCATAGCTTCATTTCACTGATTGACTGATTCCCTCCTTTAGCTATCCATTGTATCCCGCTGCCTGCAAGGAACAGGTCAGTCTGGGTAACCATAGCTTCATTTCACTGATTGGCTGATTCCCTCCTTTAGCTATCCATTGCATCCCGCTGCTTGCAAGGAACAGGTCAGTCTGGGTAACCATAACTTCATTTCACTGATTGACTGATTCCCTCCTTTAGCTATCCATTGCATCCCGCTGCCTGCAAGGAACAGGTCAGTCTGGGTAACCATAACTTCATTTCACTGATTGACTGATTCCCTCCTTTAGCTATCCATTGCATCCCGCTGCTTGCAAGGAACAGGTCAGTCTGGGTAAACATAGCTTCATTTCACTGATTGGCTGATTCCCTCCTTTAGCTATCCATTGCATCCCGCTGCTTGCAAGGAACAGGTCAGTCTGGGTAAACATAGCTTCATTTCACTGATTGACTGATTCCCTCCTTTAGCTATCCATTGCATCCCGCTGCTTGCAAGGAACAGGTCAGTCTGGGTAACCATAACTTCATTTCACTGATTGGCTGATTCCCTCCTTTAGCTATCCATTGCATCCCGCTGCCTGCAAGGAACAGGTCAGTCTGGGTAACCATAACTTCATTTCACTGATTGACTGATTCCCTCCTTTAGCTATCCATTGCATCCCGCTGCCTGCAAGGAACAGGTCAGTCTGGGTAACCATAGCTTCATTTCACTGATTGGCTGATTCCCTCCTTTTAACCAGTTGACGCTGGATGACTTGACCAATATTTTCCCTGCCAGAAACTTGCCTTTTTTGTGTGAAGACCAGAACAGATTTCAGACCTTTATCTTTTTGTTAATTAAGATGCATTTCAATCTATAATGAAGTATAATGAACCATTTATCTATCTATCTAAATTGGAATACCAGAATGAAGGTGGCACGGACATTCTATTACAGAGCATGCGCAGTGCATGTACTCATCATGCAATGCTTTGTTACACCCATACATAGAGAACAGGTGGTACTGGAGTTCATGCTCAAATTATCCCTTTATGAAGGGGTTATTGTGTAACCCCGATTCCAGACCTTTGTCCTTTTGTTTTAAGAAGACGAATATGAGACATCAAGAGGCTTCCACCCATTGTTTATCAATGTATTTCGGTTCAATGGAGGTAAGTCCGAGATTCCAGCCTTGGTTCTGGCCATTGGACCAATCGTCGGCCGTGACTCACGGTCAACGTTTATTGATATCTTCTCGAAAGAGAAATAATAAATCCCGATGCTTCAATGAGAACCTTCATTCTCTTGGCTTTGTTTACTCAGGGCTTCTTTGTGCCTACAATATTTTCAAAGAAAAATAATTCTGGCCGATCTGAGAAATTAATCCAGAAAAATGTTGAGAACCCGGCACTAAAGTGGTTGAAAATGAGGAGTTTGTATTAGTGAGCACGTTGTACACACAAAATATGGACTTGAGAACAAAAGATGTCCATACAATGTAGAACTTTATTGGACTGGGGACTGCATGAGTAAACTGATCATGCTTTACATGGGTTCAGGCATACCAAGTGTTTTGTAATCTCTGGCGGTTTCGGGCGGTTCAGTGAGTAAAAGGCCGGGCGGTTTTGGGCGGTATAGTGACTAAAGGGTTAATTTACCAGCTCTACAAACATGTGTTTGTTTGGTCTGAGCCCTTGTATTATCAAACATATTTTGACTGGTTTTTTTCTTCTTCCTTTCTTTCTTCAATTCTTCATCATCTTGTTGAAGGTTATTTCCATGTCTGGGTTTGAAGGCAGTGAGCGAAACGATGTCAAGACGTTAATGGAACTCTTGGGAGCTAAATATACAGGCTACTTCACCAGAGCCAATACACTCCTCATATGTAATAGGTATTATATTAATGTGCAGTGTCTGTCATAAATAACACTCTTGGCGTCAAATTACAAAATTTGGTGGAGCTTGTTAAGAATGATTTTATGAGATGAAGCAACCACCTTGAAAGGGATACAAGGTGAGGTGGCGCATATTGCTGCCAGACCATGCCAGAAACACCGGGGCAAACCCCTTCATTTACGATAAATGTACTGGGTTCTTTTACGTGCATTACACAACACACGGGACCAAGGGCTTTATGTCCCATCCGAAGGACAAAGTAATAATGGTAAAGTGTCTTGCTTAAGGACACAAGTGTCAAGACCGGGACTCGAACCCACACTGCTTATCAGAAACACCAGAGCTTGAGTCCGGTGCGCTAGACCACTCGGCTACAACATGTTTAATGACTTGTTTTAACTTAAAGGTTAGTTATTGAGGGTTCATAGAGATTGATAGACGTTCAAACTAAAAACAAGCTGTTTTAAGGGGAAAATGTGTTCATTTATTGAAATAGTCTGTATATGAATTTGAAGCAAATTGTAATCATTGTAACAATTTTTAAGAACTTAAAAATGACCCGATACTTGTTTGTAAAATACTACTGTAATTCAATCAATTGTTAAAGTGGGTCTCAGCTGTCAATCTGTCCCTTTTCTTTCATTCTTATTTTGTCTGTCCAATAGGGAAGAGTACACAAGCGTTTGGCTTCACTAGTTCCTACTAAGGGACCTTGTCAAAATTAGTTCAAGACAACCAGGGATAAAAACAGTCCAGGGAAGTTTTATCACCCACTGTTTAATGACCTTGTTCCAAATTGCGTTATTGGAAAGTAGTGCCTGGCTTCCTCCAGAGATAAATTGTTTACAAACCGCAGAGACTTAGATCCCTATCTACTTTAAAAAAATCAGGGGGTCTCCACAGGGCTGATTTGCGGTTTCAGTGACCTTCAAACCTTCCAGCTCACTCCAAACCGCAACTTTGTTTTAAAATACAACAATTAACCAAACAGTCAAACTGCAGTGTGTTCAGCTGGGTGCATCAGAGAACTGTGTTCTATTCAGCAAGGAAAACGATGTCTACCAAAGAAAAAGAATCCGATGAAGTTCCAATAATAATTCCACATCGGAGGAATGTTTTCCGATTACCTGTCCTGGAATAATCTTGTCAAAACACCTATTGACTTTTAATTTTGTACAGTATGCTTGCCCCACCATATGCATTGCTCTATGTTGAACATTGAATATTGTTGTATTAAAATTAATTTCATATGTTTTGTTGTCTGTGTGATATGAATAATTTTGAAATGAAGAACATCAACAGTATTTTAAGTTCCATACCAAGTAATTTATTTCAACAAGATTTTTTTCAAATTTGTGCAGATTTTTTTCAAATTTGTGAAATTTTAAACGGAGTACTGTTTCACTTTTATACACCAGACATGAATGAAATTTTGATGCACTTATGTACTAAAATGGATTGGTTTTTATTGTTTGTAATTATTATTATTATTATTATTATTATTTAGGATGGAAGGAGCCAAGTATGAGAAAGCTCAAGAATGGCGTATACCTATCGTTAATGTACAATGGTTAAGTGACTTGGTTCTGAGTAACTATGAAACCATACGGAATCTGAACTCACCAAAGTATCAACTGTATGATCAAATAGATCCATTCAAGATTGATCGCTACGGCCAAACTACATGTAACCTCATGGGTGAGTAGTCACATCAGTGGTCTCATATCAAATATAGCCCAATCACATCATGTGCTTTTGTAGCAGCTACAATGACCTTGTTTCTATTCAGAATGTAAAGGATTATGCAATATACATGTAATAATACCAGAGTGTTTATATAGCCCACGTAGCTACCAATAAGTTACTCAAGGGGCTTATTGTTACTTTTTAAAGACAAATTTTTGAAGTTTTTAATTAAGAGACCCGTTTATGTAGCATCTTATAAAGGTTTAGAAGGTTCTACAGAGCGTTCAGCAGCCACTGCCAGAAACACCAGGGCAAACCCCTTCTCTTGCTGATAAGTGTATTAGTTGGGTTCATTTACGTGCATTACATAATGCACAGGACTTATGGCTTCACATCCCACCCAGGGAACGAAGCAATAATGGTTAAGTGTCTTGCTTAAGGACACAAGTGTCTTGACCAGGACTCGAACCCACACTCTGCTTTTCAGAAACACCAGAGTTTGAGGCCAGTGCGCATGACCGCTCAGCCACAACACGCCACCAAAACTCTTACCGAATCATGGTATGATGTTCTTGCATATGTCAGCATGAGTGTATTTATATTCATAAAATAGCTTGGGGTTCAAATTTCAAGACAATCCCCACTACTGACAAGAAGGGATGCGAAGCAGACATGTAGAGTAGTTCTCCTGGGCCTGATTTTACAAAACTCACGGCAACTAATGAAGCATTGTGGGGGTTGCGATGCGTCGCAGCTATGACGAGTTCCACAATTCATTTCACCGTACATGTCGTAGTCTGGTTCTAATTTACTTAATATATTTGTACAATGTAAAGGATCTTTTAAACAAGGATAATTTCAAATGTTGAACTGTTTCATGTTTTGCACAATCTTTCATTAAACAGCCGTTTACAAAGTACATTTACGTGCATTAACAAGATCAAGAAAGAAGGTTGGTTGAAAGTGAATTAACGTCTGCTAGCTTCTATAGGATATGATAGGTACTACATAGTATCTTGCGTTGCAATGCGTTGCAATGTGTCACAGCCCTTGAAATCGGGCCCAGGGCCTGATTTCATAGAGCTGCTTTAAAGCACAAAAAGTAGCTGAGCACAACTAAATTTTGCTAACCAGAATAAGGTTACCAGTTAAAATATGATGTCGCATGTACCATCTGTGACTGGTATCCTGCTTATGTTTGCTTAGCATAGAATTTGTAAGCAATATTTTCTGCTTGAGCAGCTCTGAAATTGGGCCCTGGTTTGTCAAAAGTACAGTGTACAATTAGTTCATAGAGATTCTTGTCTATGTTGTATACAGAACCCTGGACAGTGCCATTGAAGATATCACATGCAGCCAAGAAGGTAAGCCTACATAGTACAATGCTGCATTGTGATTGTTATTGTTGACAAACATTAGCTCATTACAATAGTAGAAGCATGACAGTAAGAATGAGACTTGACATGGTGTAATAGTTAGCAGCATGTGCATAGTTAATAGGATGTGATATTACTAAGGACAGACAATTTGACAGGTCATATAGTCGTATGGATCATGATGATGTGTTTAACCATGCAGCCATTTGATAAGTATTTAAGTTATCACACAAGCGCTCATTAGCCTTTTTTTGATATGGCGGACACTGTAGGAGCTATGCACTGTTTGGTTTGGGTGTAAACAAACAAATGTACCCAAACCAACTAGTGTCATAGTAATGTGTCCACCATATCTCAAAATGGCTTATGGAATACAGACAAAAATACGGCTTGTGTGTCCCATATCCCACAAGGCCACAGGCCGAGTGGGATATGGGACATAGACACCCATATTTGTTTGTATTCCATGAGCGTGCATGTGATAACAAATTTATCTTCAAGCAAACTTGACGCACAACACAATACATGAATTGACACTGAATTCTGCAGATGGGAATTGAAACAGCACTTAAGTACAGGGTCAAAGATACTAGAAAAACAAGATAGGACACTCTGTGTAGAAACATGAAACGCAAAATGGGTGCGCCCGCTGCTGTAAGGTAGGTAAAACCAAAGATCGTTTGCTCAAGAAGTAGGGCCTACTAAATGGAAAAACATAGGCCAAACGATCCCACCAACTAAAAAAGGTGAAGGCAGATCGAAAATTTGGTGTTCGGCCACAAAATTGACACATGGGGAAGGGCGCCACCACGAGGTAGATAGGTAAAAAGCTGTTGCATCTGCTACCGTGCAAAACAGCACAAGGGTTGTCCTATCTTGTTTCTCTAGTATTCTTGACAGGGTGTGACATGGGCCGTGCAATATAACTATGTATCACACTCTTGTTGCTATGGATTGACCAATCAGAATCGAGGATTCAAGTTTACTTGAAGAAATTTAAAATGTACTTGCTTGAATCTCTCATTGGCTGTTTATATTCACCATGATTCAACATTAGCATTGACTTGGAGCTCAAACACAGGAAGAACTTTCAACTACAAAACTTAATATCCTTGTCCATGATTTTTGCCTACTGGATAAAAGTCATTAAAGTTCCAGTTTATTTCTAATTGTTTTACCCAGCACTAGTGTATGGTAAATGTTGTGAGTTTAGTGGTGTAGTTCTCAAGAGTGTAGAATGTTGTGGGTTCAAATCCTACCCATGGTGCCTTGGGATATAGAATGCACTATTGTAAATTGGCATTGGACACAACCATGACATTTTTTTTCATTCCTGATGCAAGAACTTCTAAAAGCTTTTTTTTTTTTACCTGAAAGTGCAATGAAAAACTGCTTTTTACATCAGGCCATCGTATACGTGTACACAGGTTTCATATGAATGATTTGAGGCACCAGGCTGTTGCAAATAAATCCAATTCAAGAATATGTACATCTGTTCCTTATTACAATGTATTAAAACTCACCATGATAATAAAATACATGAAGGTCCCCTTTGAAATATTAGTAGAAACCAATAGTAATCTCAGAATATCCTCCATGAATGAATTGAAATTAAACAGTGCACAATAGCCAATGTGCATGTCCCAGTGTGCACGACCAGAAATGATCAGGCGCAAAAGATTCTGTGTAAAATGGAGTCAAAACAACATTGGCTACCATTATGGTGCACTGATTTTGAAGCAATACGGTAAACAACATGTAAACTATAGCACGGCGTTCATCATGGCAACTTGATTTCTTTCTTAGCTGCACTCGGTTTCCCAAAATGCATTGCGGTATATATTTAAAATGGCGCTTGTGCATTTTTGCTGTAGACCTTTCTTTTGCAACGTCACAGCCCAAGTTTTTTGTCAACCAAGATGGAGAAATTATGGGAAGCCATCGATGCAGAGCAAAAACAGATAATCACAGTTTGCAAAAATGTTACACAATTATTCACAAATTGTTGAGAATTTGTTGGAAACAAACTAACCAATAATGGGATGTATTTTCTTCAAATAGAAAGTTTGCATAAATGTTGAATTTGGTCACCACATCTGTCAACAAGACTTGAATGTTTTGCTACATTTGGCCGTCCATGCCAACCAGCGCGGTATATTTATCAACAATAGAACGGTCTATTGACATGTTGGATGGGTTTACGCATTGTAGAATCCTTCCTTTGCTCATTGCTTGTAGTGTGATCAACATGATGTGTAGATTATCATACTATCCATATTGATCCATGTTGATTGTAGCATTGTTTGTGTTCAATTTGCTTTCATTAGTAGTAGTGTCAGGCCTGGAATTTCATCTTTAAGAGGGCAAGGCCGTTTTCATTTTGCAAAGGGCACTTCCATTGGAAAATACTAAAATCTATGGGATACTTTTGAAGGGGCACCCAGGCCAAGACCAGGGCAATGAAGGCCATGTCCTCCGTGGACTATGTGTAACTAATTCCAGGCCTGTTGTGTGACAAGAAGGGAAGTGACATCAAACAATGGCATGAGGCTACGATCAAGTATCCCCTACTGGCCATAATGCTTGAATATAAAGTGGAAACGCCAGTACACTAGTGTGTGATAGTCAAACATTAGAATGGCTGTAGTGATGTCTGCATACATGTGCACCATGAACATACAGCCTAACTCTTTAGCTCCAACCAACAGTAGTTTAGACTTAGCCATTTCTCTTGGAGCATTCCTTTTACAAAGTTATTAAGTTGTTAAAGTTGTAAACGTTAAGCTGCTATTATTTCCAGTAACCAGTAATTATGTGCTGTGATTTTTTGTTCATGGTGTTTTGTACTATACCCCCAGAGTATTTATTTTAATGCTATTTATTCAGCAATTTACTCACAAATCACACAATATAAAACTATGTAGATGAAAGTTAAAACAGCTGTTACATTGGCCAGGCCCTGGCTCATACCACCCCAGTAATGAACACTGTTGACCTGTTACAGGAAGCAATCTTATCATGTACTCCTGATCACCTTAAGCACACTTCTGATTGGTTCAATGTCAAATCATATCCTTGGCTCCATACTATGTAGAATATTGTTAACACAAATAAGAAGAGCAAAAGGGCTGAGTGGCTCCAAACCATCAAAGAACAACTGACTAAAAAGTACAAACACTCATCTTAGATTGTTGACAATTTCCAATGAATCCAGTTCTAACAATCTCCTTTTCTAAAATAAATTAAACTTTCTGTTTTTACGGACTTTTGATTGATTATTGAAGAATCAACCATAAATGTATGATCTCAAAAGGGTAAAGGTTGTTAAAATAGCAAAAATGTCCAAAAGTGAAACCTGAAATTTGATGTATTTCAGAGCTTGTATGAAACAATTGCTGCAATAGACTGTGCAAGTCTTGCATGTATCGAAAACAAGAATGCAAGTCAAAATGAAATCAAATATTCTTTTAAAATTTTATTTATAAACACTTTTTGAAAACAATTCAGCAGTTGGTCATGAAAACAATTTCAATTTTTTATAATTCAAATACTTTGTTAAAATTAACATTGCAACAAAATTCAAACTTGGGATGAGGGTGCTTATTTGACCACAATGATTCTAGACTACAGGCAGTACGAATTGAGAATTACACATGAAATGGGTTTAATGATGACATGAATGTCAGTTGGGCAAAATTCTTAATTGTTTACAAGTAATCAAGTCTTATTCTCAGGTTTTCTTTGTTGATTTGTAAAATTGGTTTTACTTTTGTATAGTTCATTGCTAAATTTTACACTCCCAACAATACAATATAATTTTTATAGCCATAAACTATGTTTAACTAAAGTATTTGAAAAAACAGAATTTCGCACACATAAACCTCAATATGAATGGAACCAACTTGGTCTCAGAAGTTTGAATGCGTGCAAGACTTGCAGTCTATTGCATTTCATTTGTCTCCATTGCCTAGCCTCATTCACATTTTTCACTGCATGTTATGAAATTGGGCCATACTGTGACTATGGGTTGCAGGCATGTACAACCTTAGCACACTGAAACTAGAAACTTAATCTGGAAATGATGGTCTGGAATATTATTGCATCCATGGACCTCATTCACTTACATTCATAGTTGTTACTTTGTGATCCAAAGTGTAGTTAAGGACACCAGGAATACATCAACCCAATGTAGCCTCCTATTATCAGGCAAAGGGAAGGCAAAACACATCCAGCCTGGGCTAAGT
Source organism: Marthasterias glacialis (assembly GCA_911728455.2). Lineage (NCBI taxonomy): Eukaryota > Metazoa > Echinodermata > Asteroidea > Forcipulatida > Asteriidae > Marthasterias > Marthasterias glacialis. The sequence continues at coordinate 29,300,516 of OU452220.1, read as the reverse complement.
GTAACATCAAAGGATAGAGCAAACAATTATTAATGGCCTCACGTTTCCACCCTAGCAGAGTCTTTCTCAAAGGCCTTTGAGAAAGACTCTGCTAGGGTCCAAACATGAGGCCATTAACAAGGTTTTGCATTTATACAACAGGTCTTTGTGGTTGGTGAGCAGTTTCAACAACTCATTTTATTTTTCCACTTTAGGATAGTCTGAAAAGACTAAAACAAAAAGCAACAGACCAATCAGTTACAACTATTATAAACATTTGTCAATTGTTTGTTGTCCTGACTCCTAAACTAAGCATGAATGAATCCTTATTTGATTTGGAGATGTAGCTATTTTTTTATTTTAACCATGCATTTTTATTTTTATTCTCAGTTGTGCAAGGCAATGCTTGGCAAGGTACAGTGTCTTTTGAATGTTTCACTAATGTTCACAACTTACACATTGTAACCAATCCACATTTTTGTCACTAGTACTAATGTAATGTAAATGCAATGGTACAACCTCATATCAGAATACAATTCTGACTTGTATTAGAGATTTAGTTGATTGGTGCTTTTGACCTTGGTTGACCTTTCTTTATATTTCACCTTTGTACACCATAATGGTAAATCTATTTTTATTGGCTGGTACAGTGTATGTGATGCTACATACTTTAACACTCTGAACATACATGTAGATTCTGTCTTGATAGGTTGAGAGTGGATCAGATGATGTGCACTATTTATACGGTGCCGCTCAAAAAAACAAAAATAAGACTGCATCATCCAAAAGCCCCTTTAGCAACTGATGACAAAGCTTTACAGCACCGACTGAACTTGTTCCATAAATCATACTGAACTATCCCATAGCAACCATTGAACGAGCCCGCCACTGAATGAGCCCAAAAGCAAACACTGAACTAGTCCTGATAGCAACCACTGAACTAGCTCCATAACAACCACTAAACTAGCCCGTAAGCACTGAACTAGCCCCATAGCAACCACTGAACTAGCCCCATAGCAACCACTGAACTAGCCCCCATAGCAACCACTGAACTAGCTCCATAGCAACCACTGAATTAGCCCCCATAGCAACCACTGAACTAGCCCCCATAGCAACCACTAAACTAGCTCCATAGCAACCACTGAACTAGCCCATAACCACTGAACTAGCCCCCATAGCAACCACTGAACTAGCCCCATACAGGCATGAGAATCTTCCGGTTTGGACCGGAATTCCTGGGGTTTTTTTCCTTTCAAATTTGTGGTCTTCGAGTTCAATATGAATTTGATATAAAATTTGGGGGAAGAGGTTCGGGGTATACATGTGGATTTCGCTTATCTCTCTTCTTAAATCAGAATTTGTTACCCTATAAACATTAATCGTAATCGTATAATGTACTCGACATGCGTGTGTGACGTCTGTCCGTTCCTGAAAAATTAACCGTCCGTGGTAGGTACGTGCCGGTCGCCCACCGCGTGCAAGACGAAATGAGTAGACTTCTCTCATTCCTTGCTTTTTTTTTACGATACGGCTCATTTGTTGATTGTAATACATTTGATGCTGATGCAGCGAGCGCAGATATGTGGAGACTTTACAAAGTCTACTGACAACAATGTGTACATTCGGCTGCGCTTTCTGTTTTAGCTTCTTCATCCAGCCGTCAGTACACACTATCAAACAAAAGCATTTTGCAGCTGGAGACAAACTTACGCATTGACCTATGACCTGGCAGAAATTTCAAGACGGTGTGTGTCTGACGCACGACGTGTCATCGACAGTAGCCAATTATTTTCTTGTAATTTTCTAAAGTGCTACGGTTTTTTTTAACTCTGAAGATTATTCTGAAGGTACTAAAAAGTGTTTGAAGAACAAATTCTAATGGGTCACAACACTTGTCACAGGTAAAGAAGATATTAAAAATTTATAATGTGACCGATGCATGGATTACTGCACTGTGAGCTTAAGATATGTCTAGCATTGTTCAAAATTCATCTTTTTGTGTCATTGAGTATTTTTCTCCGGTCCCACTACTGCTAGAGGCGGGATTCACAATGAGTGCGGCGCCGACGATGCATCACGTTTCCCACATTCCGGACATTGCCCAAAATCCGAACAAGTATTTTTTAGCGTTAGATTTGTTCAGATTTTTTTTCAAAAGCCAATTGCATCTCTGCATTAAGGTATTGTACCAACAGCAAACAGTTTTACCCCATCCCCTCTTACTCAGCCAGTACGTAAGACGCGCTATTCGCGATTATTAACTTAGATTTGCTGTTTTTTCTTCGTCACCCATTCTCATGCCTGCCCATAGCAACCACTGAACTAGCCCCCATAGCAACCACTGAACTAGCTCCATAGTAACCACTGAATTAGCTCAATTTCAAACCACTTGTTCCACTTGTAGCAGTCAGTCATTGTAAATCATATCAACTGGTTTGTAATATCACACTCTTATTGTAACAGCTGGTAATAATAATACTGGAGTCTTATATAGTGCACGTATCTACCAACATAGGTACTCAAGGCGCTTACTATATTATTTTTAAGGCAGATTTTGGAGTTTTTTTTATTATGAGAGCCATTTATGTAGCACCTTGTAATCGTTTCCAAGGTGCTGCGGTGCATTTAGCAGCCACTGCCAGAAACACCGAGGCAAACCCCTTCTCTTTGCGATAAGTGTAACTGGGTTCTTTTACGTGCATTACACAACATACGGGACCTACGGCTTTACGTCCCATCCGAAGGACGAAACAATAATAGTTAATTGTCTTGCTTAAGGACACAAGTGTCAAGACCGGAACTCGAACCCACACTCTGCTGATCAGAAACACCAGAGCTTGAGTGCAGTGCACTTGACCGCTCGGCCACAACATGCCACATACATGTATGTGATGTCATGTACAAAGTTTGATGTTACCTGGACCAACAAAATGACAGTGACATTACAAAATACTTACAGTTCAATTCAGTCTTGCTAGGCCTTGTCAAGATTAGTTTTGTTTACCAGTTGAGGGCGGATGGCTTGTATCCACATAAGTGTGGTCCAAGCCAGCAAACCGAGGTCGTGTACTCAAGCCATTTTGTAAAATTGAAACACTAGAACAAAGGTTGCATTCAGTAGTTAAAAAGGACAATGAATTGACACAGTATATTCTTGAATGTTGAGATGTGCTAATTTTGGTTAGCAAATTGAAATAAGAAATTGATTGCTGGAGGAATATACATTCTCTACCATTATTTCAGACTGAAATGTTTCCCAGAACATTTGGTCATTTTAAGCGAAAAATGCGTTCAGATTGAAAATTAATAAGGTACTATAATTAAATAGTAAACTTGCGGGTACAACCATGTAATTCAAGGAAGGAGTGGCGGCTCTGAGAAGAGCCGCCACTCCTTCCTAAAAGAGTTGAATTACATGGTTGTACCCGCAAGTTTACTATTTAATTATAGTTCCTTATTATTCTTCACACCATGCAAAGCTTCAAACATCACAGATTGAAAATTGTAAATCTTTGTGATTACCAACAATGTATCACACCTGTACCAGGGTATCCTATGGGAATACTAACACACTAACCAGGGCTCCAATTGGTGCTTGTAGCTCAAAGCTTTTACTGCACCAGAATCAAAATGGAAACAAATCTACACAGTTGAGTATAAAACCAGCACAAAGAGAAGATTGATCTTATTTGTTTTATGGGTAAGTATACTTCATTACTCAACAGAAGTGAAACATTTGAACATAATTTGTTTCATTAGAGGTACTACATAAGTATTTTTTTCAATTCAAAAATGCCGGACTTGTCCAGTCGCAAGTTTACTGGCCCAGTCGCAAGTTTACTGGCCCGACACAAAAATCACTGGCTTCGGGCATGCAGTTTAGTATAATTTCAAGTCCTGCTAATCATTCTAGTTATCATATAACCATCTTTCATCTGTGTGGCTTGTTATCATCCATGTCTGATCTAAGATAGTTTCAAATTAGTCTAAAAATGATGTGTGGCCCAAAATGGATTAGTATTTCATCTCTAGTTTTATTTCACAGTCAGTTTCATGTAAATGGCAATCTGGTCAGCATTAGTTGCCCATCATAATGATTTGGTACAACTTCATGCTGTTGTTAATCAACAATTGTTGTGCCTACTGTAGCCACAAAAATTGTTTTGTAATCTGATGAAAATCTGACAGCAACAACACACTGTAAGTGTAACCCAGGGTTTACAAGGTGTCTTACAACCGTTTCAGACTGGCACTCCAGAGTTGTGCCGAACCAAATACATGAAGATTATGACCGACTCTAGATTTCAATTTCAGACAGGCGAACTTAATTAACATAAATTTGCATTAGGTTCGGCTCATGACAAGATCGACGTCTGTCTGAACCCAAGATGCTCCAGAGACATTCCGACTGACTGCAGCAGTCGATATTTTGACTTTCAGTGCATCTAGTCACTCCTACATGTAACTGTTTCAGATGTCGAACTTTTCATGTACTTATTTCAATAACTTGGTTTGAAACTAGTATTAACAATCTGTACATCTTGACATAAAAGTATGACAGTATAGTGTGAAAGTCTGCTGGTCATGTGACTTGATGAAAGGCAGTGTTATCTGGTATTTTTTTCAATTACCCATATGTGTGAGGTTGATTAATTCAGCTCTGTTATGAGTGAAAAGTGTGGTAGTATCATGTGATCACTGGTACCGTGGCACTGTAAGGATGGACCATGCAGTATATTTGTCATGAGGTTGCATTGTTTTGTACTGTCAGAACATGTCTACCAATCCCTTTGTGAACTCAATACTACAATTAATAATGTTTGATGTACAAATTGTTCAGTTCTGTACTGAACTCTATGAAAACTATACATGATAGTAAACAATTCTAACACTAACATGTTCCTTCATATTTCTAATAATTATTATTGCTTCATTGTAGGTAGGTACATGTACATACATGTATGTACATTGAATAATGACATTTGTTTTACCAATGACAGAAAGTCCTGTCTCCCACCCACCTACATTGTACTTTTAAATTTAATTAAACTTCAGGTCCTAAATCTGTTGTGTCTGCTGCCGCCAGCGTCTCAAAAGTCTCCCATTAAAATGATGTTTTGTCAACCCAACACAGCTGATGCTTTCTCATGTTAAAAAAAATGAAGGACATTTCATGTACATATGTTTGCTCAGTTGCAAAGCATCCCTTTACCTTTTAACTTAAAAAACATTGTTTCCTTCTCTGTCTTTAGTTTGGCAAATCTTACATCCCTTTGATATTCACAATAAATGTAAACTGGGCTCCAGTTTACCCAAGTAATAGTGTATGCAGTGATATTCTTGTGTTAGTATACACAGGAATGGGAGACTTTGGAGACGTTAGCGGGTACCCCAGTAAGCGGTTCTTTTCTATTATGAGAACAAAAGCAAGAAATTGTTAATGGCACCTCATTTCGAAACGTGAGACCATTAAAAAAAATTTGCGTTTATACAACAGGTCCTTGTGGTTGGTAAGCAGTTTGCAACAGCTAATTTTATTTTTGGCAGGCTGCTTTAGCAGAATGCAAGCCTATGTAATACTGATTTTGGCCGGCCGCATGGCCATCTGCATTCAATATTAAAGTTTTAACACAAGCTTCAACATTTATGTTTTGAGCTGTTTTATGGAATATAACAGCCCTAAGTGAAACCATTACACAGTGACAGCCTTATGTTGTGTTTGTCAACCAATTTTTTGCAGAAATGTTAAAAGTTTTTGAATAAAAAAAAGGTTAAATTTTTGTTTACATTGTTAAACATTGCCCTCGGGACTTCACATGTAACTAGCCAACTTCAGACTAAACATGCTGAATGTTGATATTTTAGGCCTGAAGTTGATTTGACTTGCAATAAGACAGCAGCCATAAAGATTTTAACAAACAAAAACAAAAAGGCATGACTATGCCACCAGTTCCAGTTGAAAGACCTAAAACAATGGAAACGTTGAATGGCCATAACTCCCTATTGCAATGATGTACTAACTTGAAACTTGAATCAAATGTTGCTACTGACATGCAGATTTATATGTTAAGATAAAAGTCATGAGTATGTCACCAGTTCCAGTTGACTGAATTAAAACAATGAAAACATTGAATGGCTGTAACTCCTTATTGCAACGATGTTATCAAATAAAAAAAAACATGAATCACTGACATGCCACTGACATGCATATATAATAATATGAAAGATAAAACTCATGAATAAGTCACCAGTTCAGTTGAATGATCTAAAACAATGCAATTATTGAATGGCCTAACTTCCGCCATGATCTACTTAGTACTGTAATTTTAATTATGTAGATGCATCTTCTCTGGTAAATTCTTGTCTTTGATGACATACCAGAGCTGAGAATGAGAGCTACATGTAAGAGTTTGTTTTTATTATGTGCTTCAGACAATGACAGAAGCTATCCCCAATCAAGCTAGCCTTTCATTTGAAGAACTGTACAACTCTTTTGTGATGAAACATTTCTTTGAAGAAATCTTAGATGGTGGTCAGCATCATTTAATTCATATATTTCTTATGAAGTACTACACATTTTGTCTCTTTGTATGACAGTGTGCAATACCGTCCATGATTACACTCTCTATAACACCATCATTTGTTCCTCACGTATATGTTTCTTTTCCTCGTCGGCCATCCAACATCCTGAGCCCCTTTGCCACATCTTAAACCAAGTAAGCAGTGGCCATGTGCATGCTTGTTAATGTCCTTACCCTATGGGAGACTTTTGAGATGTTAGAGGGCTCCCCAGTAACCGGTCCTTTTCTATTGCTCTCATAATAGAAAAGGACCGGTTACTGGGGCGCCCTCTAACATCTCAAAAGTCTCCTATTGAAAATGAGTTGCTCAAAAGGATCGTTTTTTTCAAATAGTCATTGTTCCTCCCTCGTGCGATCGGCAGCACGCCATGGCAGCTTTCACTGTCCTAGTTTTTATTATGAGAACAATAGAATAGGACCTCTTACTGGGGCGCCTGCTAACATCTCCACAGTCTTTCATTGAAAATGTTTTCATCAACTTAACTCACCCTAGGTCAGTAAGCCATTATTGAGTTAATGTGGGTAATGTATGGCACAATAACTCCATGGTTACAAAATAATACTGAGTACTGTGGTTTGCATGTCAGGTGGTTTGTATGTCAGGTGGTTTGTATGTCAGGTGGTTTGTGTGTCAGGTGGTTTATGTGTCAGGTGGTTTGTGTGTCAGGTGGTTTGTGTGTCAGATGGTTTGTGTCAGGTGCTTTGTATGTCAGGTGCTTTGTATGTCAGGTGGTTTGTGTGTCAGGTGGTTTGTATATCAGATGGTTTGTATGTCAGGTGGTTTGTGTGTCAGATGGTTTGTGTGTCAGGTGGTTTGTGTGTCAGATGGTTTGTATGTCAGATGGTTTGTATGTCAGATGGTTTGTGTGTCAGATGGTTTGTGTGTCAGATGGTTTGTGTGTCAGGTGGTTTGTGTGTCAGATGGTTTGTATGTCAGATGATTTGTATGTCAGATGGTTTGTGTGTCAGGTGGTTTGTGTGTCAGATGGTTTATATGTCAGGTGGTTTGTATGTCAGGTGGTTTGTGTGTCAGGTGGTTTGTATGTCAGATGGTTTGTATGTCAGATGGTTTGTGTGTCAGGTGGTTTGTGTGTCAGATGGTTTGTATGTCAGATGGTTTGTATGGCAGATGGTTTGTGTGTCAGATGGTTTGTATGTCAGATGGTTTGTATGTCAGATGGTTTGTGTGTCAGATGGTTTGTATGTCAGATGGTTTATATGTCAGGTGGTTTGTATGTCAGATGGTTTGTATGTCAGGTGGTTTGTATGTCAGATGGTTTGTATGTCAGGTGGTTTGTATGTCAGGTGGTTTGTATGTCAGGTGGTTTGTATGTCAGGTGGTTTGTGTGTCAGGAGGTTTGTATGTCAGATGGTTTGTATGTCAGGTGGTTTGTATGTCAGATGGTTTGTATGTCAGGTGGTTTGTATGTCAGGTGGTTTGTATGTCAGATGGTTTGTATGTCAGATGGTTTGTATGTCAGATGGTTTGTATGTCAGATGGTTTGTATGTCAGATGGTTTGTATGTCAGATGGTTTGTATGTCAGATGGTTTGTATGTCAGATGGTTTGTATGTCAGATGGTTTATATGTCAGGTGGTTTGTGTGTCAGGTGGTTTGTATGTCAGATGGTTTGTGTGTCAGGTGGTTTATATGTCAGGTGGTTTGTATGTCAGATGGTTTGTATGTCAGATGGTTTATATGTCAGGTGGTTTGTATGTCAGGTGGTTTGTGTGTCAGATGGTTTGTATGTCAGGTGGTTTGTATGTCAGGTGGTTTGTATGTCAGATGGTTTGTATGTCAGGTGGTTTGTATGTCAGGTGGTTTGTATGTCAGATGGTTTATATGTCAGGTGGTTTGTATGTCAGGTGGTTTGTGTGTCAGGTGGTTTGTATGTCAGATGGTTTATATGTCAGGTGGTTTGTATGTCAGGTGGTTTGTGTGTCAGGTGGTTTGTATGTCAGATGGTTTGTATGTCAGGTGGTTTGTATGTCAGGTGGTTTGTATGTCAGATGGTTTATATGTCAGGTGGTTTGTATGTCAGGTGGTTTGTGTGTCAGGTGGTTTGTATGTCAGATGGTTTGTATGTCAGGTGGTTTGTATGTCAGGTGGTTTGTATGTCAGATGGTTTATATGTCAGATGGTTTATATGTCAGATGGTTTGTATGTCAGGTGGTTTGTATGTCAGGTGGTTTGTGTGTCAGGTGGTTTGTATGTCAGGTGGTTTGTGTGTCAGATGGTTTATATGTCAGATGGTTTGTATGTCAGGTGGTTTGTATGTCAGATGGTTTATATGTCAGGTGGTTTGTATGTCAGATGGTTTATATGTCAGGTGGTTTGTTTGTCAGGTGGTTTGTGTGTCAGGTGGTTTGTATGTCAGATGGTTTGTGTGTCAGGTGGTTTGTATGTCAGATGGTTTGTATGTCAGGTGGTTTGTATGTCAGGTGGTTTGTATGTCAGGTGGTTTGTGTGTCAGGTGGTTTGTGTGTCAGGTGGTTTGTATGTCAGGTGGTTTGGGTCAAGAATGAGTAAACCAGATGAGTAAAACCTGATACCCTTTCTTATACCTGATCCATTCATGGATAATAGCCATCTCTTACAGTGTAATATCCAACTATTCAGAAAAGCAACACTTGTTGATTCTGATGGATTTAAAATTAAGCACTGGCTTAGGATCAAACTAAGTCATCTGTAACGAATATTATTTATGCAAAAATTTGTAATGGCGTTAATTTGGAGCTACGATCTAAACATCAGGCCATTACCAGTCATTGCATTTATGCCACAGGTCATTTGGGTTGATATATAAAGCAGTTTGCAACAGCTATTTCTTTTTCCAGACATTGTTTAAACCCATAACCTGATCCATGGTGTGACTTTCATGCCATGATCGGAGCAGTGGTTCGATTGCGGCCACACACACGTATCAGGCTCACACACAGACATGGTTTTCATGAACGGTATGGATTTAGTTTCGTGGCCTTTTGAGCAGTGCCTTGAGTCCAAAGAACAATGCAGACAGGAACACTGTTAAACCACTTTTACAGGACTGTACAAAGACCACAGCTGTGGGATTTTCACCACCAGAAAAACAAAAAAATTAAAACAAGTCAAAGTTAGTACAGTTGTGTGTTAGTATAGTTGTGTGTACAACAGTTTACTTTTATAATGGGATTTTTAACGTGTCAGACTTTTTTCAGACTTTCAGTGGCATTGTCAAGGCTGTGATTGTACATTAGTAGGCGGGGCTTAATGGATCGGTCTATTTTTAGGGATTACCAGAATATAATGATCAATTGAATGTTGTTAATTCCATTTATTTTTCTGTTATAGAAGTTTCTATCAAATCTTGGGCAGAAGGCAGGGCAGATAATGAAGCGTAAATGTGAGCAAGGAGTTCCACTGGCCAAGAAACAAAGGTAGTAATATACTGTAAATTAGCCCAGTGACATGTGATTAGCCTCTCTTGTTATTAGCCACTTGATGTTTTATTACGCGAAACTTTTCCAAACTGAATGACGGTGGATGTTTATTTACGTCTCAGAACAGTTTTGGAGCGCCCTCGTTTCGTTGGGTCGGTCATGTCGGTTGACATATATTTACACTCCTTTTCCTGGTGAAGACATTCCATATTTTCTCAAGAGAACAACAAATCTTGGTGCAATTTGTTAGAATGCTTGTTGTCTTTACTTTGTTTATTCAGGGTTTCATTCTGACAAAGAAAATCTCAAGAAAGAATTTATTCAGAAGTTCCGAAAAGTGTTTTAAAAATATGACTGTGCAGAGGCATAGTAAAGATGTTTTGCTAAATGAATTCAACAGTAACAGCACACTAGCAGAAAACTTGATCACCCTTCTGTGGTGCCATTTTGAAGCTGAAATTACACTGTCAATGCATTAGGCTGTGGTCCATTACATAGTGGGAGTACATTCTAGTAAGATGTAATTTAAAATGAATCATTGTTGTAACAGTCAACAATTCTTTCTCCATAGGAAAGGCAGTATGAGTGCTGATGAATGGGAAGGATCACCACGTGTTCTGGATCCAGATAAAATCCCATATGTCATGTTCACAGGCATTGATAACCGGCTCATTCCTGAGTTAGTTAAGGTAAGAACAAGCTTTAAATGTGCCCCACTAACCATTGGTTCTTGAGTCTGAGTGATGCCTTGCTCTGATCAAAATGTTTAACCATTGGTTCTTGAGTCTGAGTGATGCCTTGCTCTGATCAAAATGTTTAACCATTGGTTCTCGAGTCTGAGTGATGCCTTGCTCTGATCAAAATGTTTAACTATTGGTTCTTGAGTTTGAGTATGCAGTTCTTATATAGCACTTTATCACATCCGAGGACATCTCAAAGCGCTCATTATTTTTTCTACAAGGTTTGCAGAGCTATGTTCGAAATATAAGACCCATTTATTGACATAAAGCCCCTTCTTTTGACCCCTTCTGGGAAACCCCTTCTGGGAAACCCCTTCTGGGAAACCCCTTCTTTTAACAATGGCATGTCGTGGCCGAGCAGTCAAGAGCACTGGACTCAAGCTCTGGTGTTTCTGACCAGCAGAGTGGGGGTTTGAGTCCTGGTCTTGACACTTGTGTCCTTAAGCGAGACACTTTTAAACCATTATTGCTTTGTCCTTTGGATGGGATGTAAAGCTGTAGATCCCGTGTGTTGTGGAATGCACGTAAAAGAACCCAGTTTCACTTATCACTAAGAGAAGGGGTTTGCCACAACATAAGATGGTCAAGCCCTGTGGACTCAAGCTCTGGTGTTTCTGACCAGCAGATTGTGGGTTCGTGTCCAGGTCTTGACACTTGTGTCCTTAAGCAAGACCATTTTTAAACCATTATTGCTGCGTCCGGATTGGAAGTAAAGCCATGGGTCTTGTGTGTTGTGTAATGCACGTAAAAGAACCCAGTCACACTTATCGCTAAGAGAAGGGGTTTGCCACAGCATGAGATCCTTAGCTGTTAGAATGACATTGATGTTTTGCATCTTCAGAAACTTGAGAAGCTTGGGGGACATCTTACAGACTGTATTGGAAGCTGTACTCACCTGGTATCTACTAAAGTGACTCGTACTGTCAAGTTCCTGAGTGGTGTGTCTGTGTGTAGATTCATTGTAACTCCAATGTGGATTGAGGAGAGCTATAAGAGTAGATGGTTTCTTGGTAAGTGTCGTACCACGTCATGGTACAGTGCTAGCCCTATGTAGGACTCTTCCTCTGTGCTGTACACAGATACAGAGTCCTAGCTGTGAGGGCCTGTTTCTGGGGCGAAAAATTTTCAGAGCTCCATAATTCCAATCTTACTTGCAAGAAGCTACTAATCTACTTAACATTCCAAGGCTGCATACATTTTTTGCCAATATACAATTGTTTAGGGTGTCCAAAACAGCATGGACAACATATCACAGCAGACAACAATTGTTTTGTTATACCATGGTATTAAATTGCAAGATTGTTAAAAAGGCCCTTACCGACATAGTTTGCAGATGACAATATTCAATTCAACAAAAGTGCGTCGGTTACAAATTTTTATCAACCAAAATGTATCAACTGGTCCCTATATCGCGAGCATCATATCAAAAGTACAGTAGCGTGCATAGTACCAGTGGTTGCATAGTAACCTCTTTCTCAGGTAGTACCGCTAATGTGGTTGTACAGATTAATGGGCACGATGAAATAATGTTCTGAGAACGATCTAGGTAATGGACGTGGGCGACATGACCTACCTCTTTCTCGGGTGTATTGCCAACTTCAATATACATATCAATGGGGACGATGAAATGAATTTTCTGAGGACGATCTAGGTAATGGACCCCGACAACATCACTTTTTTGAGAAGACATGAAATTTTGTATTATGTCGCGTGATTGGTTCTCGACCAATAAAAATTCACAATCTAATACTATGGTATAACAACGGGTTTTGGACATCAGATTTTCCTCATAAATCTGTCATTTTCATGAAGTAATTCAGATCTCAACGTTAAGAAGTTTTCATTTTGCTCTTTCTCTCAAACATATTTTTCGTGCGTACGCGTCTGCTAGCGTGTTGGCGCAGGACGGTTGCGCATATTTTGTCCATATGTATGGTGCTGTGCGGTCAGTGTGCGATGACGTGCAAACAGAGGCGTACTAGGTTTGCGTGATGAACTGTTTAAAGTTTGCAGAAATATGCAATGTGCTCTAAGGTCAAATTTAAAGTCAATTTCACTTTTGTGATGCACTCATTTTCCAATAGATAGAGTTCTTGTAAAAGTGGAAACAATGTTACAAGTCTCTTACCTCACGTTCAAATGCTGTAAAATATCATTTTATTTGATACTCCTTCACAGCTTAATTTGAAACACGTCATTGGATGACAACAATAAAATGAGTCTGAACATTGCACACAGGAATTTTGTGGTCACTCAAAAAGGTTAAATTCAACACAGTTTTGAGTGAATATCATGGAAATTCAGGAATGAACTAAATATTCTTGTACAAAAATGTTCAGACTCATACATTTAAAATGTGATGTCATTGGATGTTTTTTGATGTTAAACTTTGCACTGAAAGGGCCTCAATTGACCCCTTGCACGCATGTCACACGTGCCGACTGTGCCACGCTCACCATTTTGGTGGTCATTAGGTTTACGTGTAAACGCCGCGTCTCCTAAAATGCGCACTTCACTGAATAACTCGGTGACATTGACCACCAAAATGGCGCAACCAAGATTATTGTGATGATGACGTCAGGTGAAATGGGTCAATACAACATACCATTTTACTGTGAGGTTATGTTTTTTTCACTTTCATGAGGACCCTATATATTGAAAAGCAAGTGCATCACAAAACTGAATTTGAACTTACAGCCCCTTTTTAAAAGTACAATTGCATTTTCTTAAATTTTTGATGATTTAAATTGTTGATGTGATACAGATGAAGCTAACTTTACATTGAGTGATCTAGACGCAGAGAATATCTTCCTTTTCAAGTTGAAAGAATCGATGGCACGAGCTAGTCAACGAAAACTGCTCAAGGTAAAGGAACTAAAGCAAAAGCTTGTCGATATTTAGTGCTCCATAGTCATCAGTGAAGTCTGCTTATTGGAAACTCTTTCTAGGTCTTTCCAATTACAATCTTCCAATTAAAAATTATGTATTATATATTTAATTTAAAGATTGTAACTGGAAAGACCTACAGGTGTAGAAAGATTGCTCAGCGCATACTTGGGAAAGATCTTCCATCAATAAATTCTCTCTACAATAAACAGGTTCTATTAAAAGTTAATAGAATAATGGATGACCCCTCACACCCACAGCACAATAGTTTTTTATTTAACAGACCAGGGGCCGATTTCACAAAAATCTTCCTAACTTAGGACACGTTCTAGGCAATGAGATAGGACTAGTCCTAAGTTACTCATCCTAACTTAGGACTAGTCCTATCTCTTTGCATTGCCTGGGATGTGTCCTAAGTCAGGAAGAGTTTTGTGAAATTGACCCAAGGGGTACATGTTCCTTATACCACCCATTGCTGCTCCTGATAATCATTTGTTCTCAATACCATTCATATGTTCAATACATCTGCTCAGAGGGGTGACATTATAAACTTGTAGTAGGTTCATGTCTCCCCTTGTTTACTGAGCTTCCCTGGTCGTATCCTCAATCAGTCCTCCAGATCACCTTTTTATCTTGTTTGTTTTCCATTTTTATTCTGTCTGTGCTGTTTACATAGTGGTCTTGTTCAGTCCTGTATTTTGTGTGTACATATTGTAGTTGATGGTTGTCGTTTTACCTTTTTGGATGTGGAAATGGAATTTCTATATTTTTAACAATGTGGACAATAAATGAATATCTATTTATCTATTGTATTCATGACCATACTCAGTTGTCAATAAACACACAAGGTATCAAACCTATCAAATTTTCACCAAACTACAAGGTCCTGTTTTGTTGAAAACAACAACAAACAGTTCCAGTTTTGTCAGGAATTGTCTATCGTGTCAATTGAGGTAGTCAAAGTAGCCTAATGGTCATGTGTTAGGTTCCTCAAATATTATTTTCTGAACTTTGACAGTATTTCAGACAGAAAGCTTTCTCTGTAGGATTGGTACTGATTTGAAATTTATAAGTAGTGAGCTTTCCAATTAAAAACTAATCGTTTTACCCCCAAATTGACCACTCCTGTGTGTTGTGTTTGAGCCAGCTTTTTGTTAAATGAACATATTTGTATTTGGCAGGATGTGACATTGTATTTAACTCCTGGTGTACAACCAGGTCCTACACTCATAAGAGATATCATAGAGACAGCAGGTGGACGTCTTCTTACCTCCAGACCATCTCTTACTAAGATCAGTGCTATGCAGAGCACTATGGGAGCATCTGCATTCGTTGTCATCAGCTGTGAAAATGATTTGCCTTGGTGCCGAGATTTCTTCCGTCATAAAATAGGTAAATAGTCAATTATTTAATTTTTTGATATTCAGCAAGTGGGAGGTTTCATTTCAAATTAACCAGTTGTGTCCGGGATTCTTTTTTTTTGGTTTTTGACCTGTCCCCCTGGCGAGATTCTTTTGTCCAAATTGCCGGAATAATTTTTCCTTGAGGGTACAGCTGGCACAAAAAATATTGACTTGACAATGCCAAGAGAAGAAAGATTCCCTTTGATGGATCGTCTGTTTTGTTGCACGACCGAGAAAGTGTCAAATTCATGCAGCGTGAATTGCAAAACATCGGCTGTTACCTATGGCTTAGGAGTGGCACTAAACATGGAACCATGGCTTGATTGCCCGCTCACTCTGACTTACCTCCATTCAGCCGAAATACAATGAATGAACAATGGTGGAAGCCTCTCGATGCCTTGTAATCCCCTTCTTGGAACAAAAGGACAAAAGTCTATAATCAGGGATTACACAAAAATGTGCTGGTGTGTGTTTTGGAAGTTTTTATGGTCAAGCAACTGTTCCTCTCTATAACCCAGTTACATCCAATGTAGCTGGATCTTGTTCCAATTCAAACCATAAACTAACATTGAGTATTAACTTCAAGCAAACTTGAATCCTTGATTCTGATTGGTTGATCCATGGCAACAGCAGTATGATATTTGTAGAGTGTCGTTCAAGCGGTCTAGTCCGCCGAACTTAAGTACTGTAGTTTACAGAATGTGGGTTTGAATCCTGGCTTGGCCAGTTGCGACACTTGTGTCCTTGAGCAAGACACTTTACTATAATTGCTTTGTCCTTCGGATGAGACATTAGTGGGTCCCGTGTACTAGGATGGGTAGTGCACATAAAAGAACCCAGGACACTTATCGTGGAAGAGTAGGGGTAATTTACCCCAGTGTTCCTGGTTCAGATAGCAAGCATCCTTAGCTACAGGTTTCCTCAGGCTTCCGAGCTACAGTGATTAAGTTCACTTTTGAGGCATCCTTGGTTTCATTAACACCAGAAACTAATAGTAATAATAATATTAAACCATATTGCAGGGTCCATATCACACCCTGTGTATTGTGCTATTTTAAGCTGAGTGTCAAGTTTGCTGGAAGATAAATTTAATACCACACATGCCCTCGTGGAATATGGAAAAATAGCGTGTCTATGTCCCATATCCAACTGGGCCGTCAGCCTTGTTGGATGTGGCATGTAGAAGCGCTATATTTTTCTATATTGCACTCGTGCTTGTGAGATAACTCATATTATCTTGACTTGTGTTTGAGTATTCAAGTTTGATTATTAATGTTGTTTGATTTCAGATGTTCATAATGCAGAGTTTATACTGACTGGTGTACTCAGACAGCAGTTAGACTTCACTTCATATCCTTTTCAAAATATGTTGCTTCTTTTAGCCAAAAAACAAACTGATAGCACTAAGGTCTTTCTAACAGCAGCATGTCAGTTTGGAAAATCAAGTATTGAGCCCTTGCATTAACATCACACACAGCAACTTGAAGTAAGCCAGATGTGAAAATGCACAAAATCCCTGACAAAATGTAACTACCAAAACTATACACTGGGCCCAATCTCATGGCTCTGCTTACCGTGGAAATCTGCACTTGTGGCCCACAGAATAATGTGCTTTACAAGGAGAAGCAAGTGCAGAATTCTGTGGTAAGCAGAGCCATGACATTGGACCTGGGCTGGTTTTTTGTCCGAGTGTGTTTAAGTTGAAACTTGAGGATGGGACTGAATTAGCATTCGAAAAACCAATTACGTGGAACCCCTTCATCTGAATCAATCTGATATTGATTGGCCGTAATGCTGTTTGATCAAATGAATGGGAAAAGCTTTCCTTAACTTGTACTCACATATAAGTTTTCACCTCCATGAAGACTTTGAAGAGATCAGCTGACGATGAGGATATTGTGGTGATGGGAAACCCATTCTTACAATCCACTCTGTATCAACTCAGGCTAACCACCAACTCATGGACTATGTTATGAAGAGGAAGTGCTAGTTACATCTGATGTGTTTTGGTATCTTCACATCCAGCGTCATAATATATCCAGTGTCACATTACATCCAACAGAGGAAAAAATCAACAGGCATACTAATCTGGTGGGATTCGAACCAACATTCGAACCCCACATTCTAGAGCAGATAGCTCAACCACTACACCACTGAGTGTGCCCAGTGGCCAGAGGCCAGCTTGAATCCTATAATTACTAGCAGCAGAAACTGCAAACAATTTAAATGATGTCATAATTTGCATCAGGATAAAGAAGACTAATTTTGGTTTTAGCCTACAACCAAAGTACACAGTGAGTTATCACACCAGTGTAGAGTGTATTATATGAAGTTGTAAATATGTACACAATAATGATAAAATATTTGAATCCCACTCATGGGCTACTTTTGGATTATTTTGTAAAGATACTAGTTTGATACTGACTTGAAGGGAATTTGTTAAAAAGTCTGTCAAAGCTTCAAGTATCATTTATTCAGAGGAACTTTAAATACATGTATGAGTGAGAGAATAAAAGAGTGGCAACGAAGTCTTAATAGGCCATTAAAAACCAGCAGGTTATGGCCGTGTGATATAGGACCCAACCGAAGGAAGGGTTCTACATGTATATCACAGTCCATGACCATGCAATGTTTTAAATGTCCGTTTAAGACCGAGTCACCAGTGAAATTGGCTACTTCTGTAATGCATACATTATTTAGCATTATTACCTGCAGTAGTAGCTATAGGATTATCACACTAATTATTATACTTGGTTCTTTTATAGCGCTTCTTTGAGTGTCTCAAAGCATATGGTATGCAGAGCTGCATGTATGTATTTGAATTATAAGATGCATTTTAATGATAGCACCTTGTATTTGTTTACAAGTTGATGCCAAGCAATCCATATTGTAGTTTCCCATGAAATCTACTGGAAATAGCTTCTTCTGCCCAGGTCTAAGTGAAGTAACCCTATGGTTAATGTAGCCCAAAAATGTTCATTATTCTCTGGGCCCGATTTCATGACACTGCCTACCGTGGAATTCTGGGCTTACAGCCCATAACATTGTGTGCTTTACAAGGCAGTCAGCTGAGCCATGACCATCATAAATCAACTTGTTAAAGATATCTTTATATTCAAATCAAGAAACATGGTTGTATGACATTTAAACCACAATATTATTTGTTGGTCGAGTGCATTATATAATTAACTGTTTCCATTTTGGAATGTGAAGTCATCATGGTCGGTTACAGCAGTGGTTATAACAAACTATTTTACAAATATTGGATGCATTTAAGTGCATTGCCACAGAATATAATCACGTGGTGAAATCTGGAGGTGAAGCCGAGTGAAATGGAAAAGCCAGATTTTAACCCATGATTATATTCTGCGACAATGCATGAATGAAGTGCATA
Source organism: Marthasterias glacialis (assembly GCA_911728455.2). Taxonomy (NCBI): domain Eukaryota; kingdom Metazoa; phylum Echinodermata; class Asteroidea; order Forcipulatida; family Asteriidae; genus Marthasterias; species Marthasterias glacialis. Next base: position 29,282,114 of record OU452220.1, on the reverse strand, counting down.
CAATATTTGTTTTATATAACTCACACATGACATCGATCCTTGTCATTTGAAATTTTCTTTTCAGAATAAACAAAAAAGACACGATTCCTCCAGCCCACACTTCGTAAATTCTTTTAACAAAAACTCCTTCAAAACAACATGGATGACTCCATGTAGACACCAACCTTGTCTACCATACACCTCAATCATTGATATGGGTTAGATTTGGATGCAAAACGTACTAAATGTAGGTGAAGTCAAGGTAAAGCTGAAGAGACTGGACTAAGGTCAGGTCAAATATTAATTACATAAACAGTCTGTTGGAGACAAAGGTTTTTTGGACACAAATCACCAAGAAATTAAACATATTTTTGTTAATGATTGCGATGAAATCTTATAATAAAGTTTGGTCATTTGTTCTCAACAACAAATATTTAATTTTCCATTGCTGTATCTAGTCTTAAAAATGCAATAAATACACAGTAACTATTATTAGTACTGTATTTCCAATATGACCTTGCCCTTCAGACAATAAGTGAATTTGTTGTATAAAAAGAACTCCTAATCACCGACAGAATATCAAATTTCCATTTCTATTAGGAAAAACAGATTAATGAAGTTATGTCTTCACATGCTCATGTTGTAAATTCAAGAAATGTTGAATGTAGATTTATTTAGAAACATTGATTGGAGCATGTTAGGGATCAAAGCTCTATCTTTATCAATGGACATCAAACTCTTGTACCAAACTTTGTGAGTATTTTTAGATTTAATACACCTATGATGCTTGAAATCATCATGAGGTTTTTTTAATTAGTTTTAAGAATGTAAATAAATATTTGGGAAAAAAGTTGTTTTGGTTTTTACTTGTCAGTTTGTTAGTGAAACACTCGATTCATGTGTTTTGTTGTGTTGTGTTTACATCCAGCCTCAAAGCTACAATAATGTGTGTGCAGTTGAACTTAAATTCACATTCTATTGCAAGGCAGTCTTTACAACCAGAGTTGACATTTTGACATTTTGACATGGATACCTTAACTACAACTGCATAATTTGCCCTGTGTTTTGAAGCCATGTGGGCGCATCCATGTTTGTGTACAAATTCTCGCTGTTAAAATGTTCTCTTCAAATCAAAACCATTCCATAGTCACGCACATCTAGGTGAAATATGTCTGCGCCCAGACAGCTTTCAAAAATGTGTGCGTTAATATAGTGTATTTAGCTTCAAAACACCCCTTAAAAAGGTTCTACCTTTTGATTGGTTTAGAGCTTGTCACATGATACGTCTTATTTTCACTAGAAACCTGCGAAATATCATGCAGACTTAAATATCTCAGATTTTCCTTCCATGTGCCGAATAAAAAGGACAAAGGCTTGGAATCAGTGATTACACAATAACCCCTGGAAAAAGGGAGATTTTGAGCATGAATTCCAGTACCCTTTGTCCCTCTTTGTACATGGGAAATGAAGTGTAGTACGGTTGGTGCATGTCTGGCGCACGCTACACAATGGATTGTCAGGGGGCATAATTATACTTCATCCGGTCAACTGACTGCAATCAAGAGGCTGCTCCGTCGTTACACCGTTATTCAGTTTGGAAAAGTTTGGCTAAAAAAAAGAAGTCATCCGGTGTGAAGTGGTTACAAGGTTTTGGTTTGACCATACCACAAGGCATTTGCCTGGCAGGTACATACAACTACTACAAGTTTAATATTTTGTATAATACTTTCCACATGCATTCAAGTACCACAAACATACAGTAAGGTGGAATGTGCTCCCATCATCATTGGGTGTTAACAATCATACACTGCCATCTTGTGCCTGCAGGGAATCCAGGCTGTGATGTCATCAGAGACACTGTCAATGGCTGTTTCTACACTAAGGTGTCCAATTGACAGACAGATTTACAGACTATTATAAAAAATATATCTCTTGACTGAAATTTAAAGTTTATAGTTTATAATGTTAAGTATGTTCTAAAGATATAGTGAAAATAAACTAATTTAATGGAATATTGCGTTTTGCTATTTTATGATTGAAATATACCACTGAAGACTAGATGAAAACTAAAGAAATATAAAGTGTACATTTCATGTAAACCTTAATAAAATAAAAATGTCTTATTTTCTCCTCATCAACTCTGAAAGGTATTACACCCATAACTATTTCCGTCAAAATGTTATGTGGGTAATAGACCAATCCATTATACCCCGCCCCCAGTTTTCTTCTTTTTTGTTTTACAAAAAGCTGAATACCTTTTCATTATATATTTTATCTTAAATAATGCCAGAATTCAATTTAAACTATGCACACCTCACTGTCAAAACAACCCTTTACACTCATTGGTTATCTGCTTTAAATTTCTTAGTATCTCTCTGATCATCAGGACATAGAGACCTCTTCAAATGTGAATTCTTGGCAAGTTTGTCTGGTAACGAGTTACTCTCATCTGATGAGGAAGCTGATTGGTCACTGTCATCATCTGATGAGGAAGCTGATTGGTCACTGTCATCATCTGATGAGGAATCTGATTGGTCATTGTCAGCAGAAGCCTGTAGTGGGAAACAAGTACATTACTTACACTGCCACAATCAATTCTTTCACACCAAATAAATAGAATTAGTGATACCATAAACTGTATTGTTACTGTCACGTTTGGCATGTGAAATGGATCATTGGCAAGGGAGCTATGCCAACCTGAGTTCAAGTGGCAAGGAGTATTGGGGAGGGGGCTAGTATCTACCACTATTTCCACATAAAACCAAGTTCTCGTAACACAAAAGGGGAACAATTTTTAAAAGTGCCTCTTTTGTTCATATCAAAACTTGATAAAAACTAGTATGCTACCATCTTCATAAAATGTCAGATTTGATCATTTTTACCACTGATCTGTGTACATCCAGGCTTTCAGGGTCCTATTTGTAAACATGTGATGTCATGAGTTACATACATAGTCTGTTCAACTCTGAGTACAGCTTTCAAACCTCTTTAGGCACCTTCTCAAAACTATTCCTGGAGAAGTTGCAGGAAAGATTATCCACAAAGGGTAAATTACCGGGGATAACTTGCGGATGGATTTATTTTCATATTTAGCCATCTTGTAAACAAATTGCCTGGCCTGGTCTTCTTGTAATACTTTACCTTTAAGCTTATCCACTACATAATTGGACTGCTTGGGGACATGTTGGGGTTGGAAAATCAACTATGGAGAAGTCTACCCGCAAGTTATCCTGGACTAATTTCATGGTGCCTTATAGTCCTCATAATATTAAAAGTTATCACATAAGCGTGAGTGGAATACAGGAGAAGTATACAGTGGAATATCCCACGAGGCTTAAGGCCGAGTGTGATATGGGACCCCGGTTGTGAATTTGTCAACCAAACAAATCTCAAATTTTTGACCACTGCCTATTTTTACAAAATATAAAGGGGGGGGGGGGAGTGACCTCAGCTGAAGAAATTTGTCTGGGTCTGAGCCAGAGCCTGAGCCAGAGCCAGAGGCAGACCCTGAGCCAGAGCCAGAGGCAGAGCCTAAGCCAGAGCCTGGGTCTGAGCCAGAGCCAGAGCCACAGCCTGAGTCAGAGCCTAAGCCAGAGCCTAAGCCAGGGCCACAGCCTGAGCCAGAGCCTAAGCCACAGCCTGAGCCACAGCCACAGCCTAAGCCAGAGCCACAGCCTGAGCCTGGGCCTGAGCCACAGCCACAGCCACAGCCACAGCCTAAGCCAAAGCCTGGATCTGAGCCTGAGTCACAGCCTGGGCCACAGCCTACACCAGAGCCCGAGCCAGAGCCACAGCCTGAGCCACAGCCTGAGCCAGAGCCTATGCCAGAGCCTGGGCCTGAGCCACAGCCACAGCCAGAGCCTAAGCCAGAGCCTTAGTAACAGCCTGAGTTAGAGCTTTAGCCAGAGCGAGAGCCTGAACCAAAGTCATGGTTTTGAAAAGGGCACAAGTTTATTGATGGGTAAGTATTTTGCTGTAGGTTTAACACACTTGAATAACATACTACTTACTGAACTCTGTTGTGATGCATGCTTCTGTGTAAATTGCCTAGCTTTCTGCTCAAACAGGGCACGATTGGACTTGAATTCAGCAGACTACAATAAACAGAAACACAATCAATTCACCTTTTTCATTTCACTAAAAGTGACAATCCTGTTGGAAGTGATGACATTTTGGAGCCAGAAGTACAAGTGTACAAGTATGTATACCATTCATTGACATTGCACTTCTGACTCCAAAACGTCATTACTTAATACCAATAGGATACAGATTTGCGTTACAATGTGTTCATAAAGAGGCTGGCGTAAACGCTGTCAAACTTTCTCAGGCTGTATGTCTGGTATGAAGACAAACATTAACGGGCATGTCAAATGCAGTTTTCATTCATTACAAATTACAAATTAAGAAATGTATTTTTGAAGTGTAATCACACCTTTTTTGTACAAATGTTTCTTACAAATTTTTAAAATTAATTTTGAAGATTTTCAAGTACCAACTTTGCACCATTGGGAGGATTAATTTACATAAACATCAGCAAACTAGTGACGGGAGCTCCTGTTGCCTGTGCATAGCCTGACCGTGCTGCCGCCCTGACATCTTGTGTGTATTTTGAGTTGATTGGAAGTGTTAACGCAGTTGAGTTATAGTTAGAAATATCAATGGACAAGACTACGGACTTCTTTTTTCCTGACCTTACGTCATGACCTTACACTATGAATACTGCCAGGCATTAATTTTTTAATGGATGAATAAACACAAGTGTTACTCACTTTTGTATGGAACAAAAACACACAATGAAAATAAATTTAGTCTTTTCATTTTAATGGCCATCCACTGTCATTAACATCCTGCTGAACAATCACATCTCATGACCATCAAATACTGTACATGACTTATTCACAATCAGGTAGGTAGCAAACTACACACCAAGTATATTTTGATTAAAGCCCAGCTCAACATTGGTAAGAAGAAAAACAAAATGTTCACAGATTTACTAGCACCTTACATGGTATAAAGATAATGATGGTGGAAAAAATTTTCTTGAAATATTTCTGCCTGACGTGTTATCGTTTACAAATAATAAATGAAGTAAGATCCCAAATTAATTTTCGTCTCAGTAGGATGAAAATTCTGCCTACAGGAATGCCTACAAAAATTCTGAATGCATTTTTACCGTTTTCTCGCAAACGAAACAACGAAACAATGAAATGAGCTGAAATTTACACAGGTTGGTTTTATTACATATCTTGATTTGTGCAAAGAATTGAAGCATTTACAGTCAGTTTACCAATGATGAGCTGGGCTTTAATGTACAGACAAGCCAAATGGTTTTTAGATTTGAAATCCTTTTATGGAAAGTTTGGGTTTTTTTTCATGTTTTACCTGGGAAATTGAAATGTAATTTTGTTCCCCCAAACATTTAAGATAAAATAAGTTACAAATTTCTACAATGTACAGAATGAAAGTACATGTAGTGCAAGAAAAAAATGAGAAAGGTAAGATTACCTGCCGGTGCTCAAGGAACAATGTAAGGATGTTATGAAAATAAAGTAAAACTTACTATATCTGCCATGAGTGGATCATCAGGGTTCGGCTGAGACATTAATAGCCTGATAGATGTCAACAATGTAGCAATGCTTAGACTCGGCGTCCAGTTTCCCTGCCAAGAACAACACAACACCATTATTCAATGGTAACTTCATTTGTTTTGTTTGGCGTTAGGGTCTAATTCATAAAGGTATTTTGTGCGTACTTTAAGCACAAGTATCTCTTAAGCGATCATGAAAATGTTTACAATGGGTTGGTACAAAATAGACATCTGCTGACAAACACAGCTGGCATATTAGCGGCATTTTCCTTGCAGAGTAGCAGCGGCTATGAAATAGAGATTCTGCTAAGGGGAGCTCCATAAAAAATCTGCTTACAGGTTTTATGAAATTTACCCCAGTATTACCATTATTAGGATCAAAGTCATCATGGTATGAAATGCTAGCCCAGTCAGACACTTAACCAGTTGCCGCCGCGATTCTTCCATTTTTCCTGTCCAGCCTGATGGATTAACTTTTTTGGAATTGCAGGAATCATTTTCCTTTGACTGTACTGCTGGCACAAAGAAACCTTGACTTGACAAAGCTAAGAGAACAAAGATTCTCTTTATTGCACTGTGATTTTTGTTTTCTCTACCAAGAAAATGTCAAATTCATGCACCACAAAATCTAGACTGCTGTAAGCCACAGCATAGGATTGGAACTAAATGCAGAACCAAGGCTGGATCCCTGGTTCACTCTGACTTACCTCCATTGAGCTGAAATACAGTACAATGAATAAACAATGGTTGAAGCCTCTCGATGTCTTGTAATCCTCTTCAAAAGGACAAAGTTCTGGAATTTGTGATTACTCAAAAACCACAGCACAATAGACCGATTGCACAACCCGCGTCACGCGACCACTTCTGGGTATAAAATGTAAACACACACGTAATCCTCCATAGGAAAGGGTGGTACGGTACACGATGATTAATGCATTTAGTTTATTCGATTGAGGCTTTTCTTGCTCAAAATCTGTGAAAGATATTCCAGAGTTTGTACCAGAGACCTTCAAGTGGCTGAATAAAGCCAGTAAGGACAGTTCCAGCAAGTCTTGAAAATTGTAAAAGTACCGTATAAATGTGCACGATGTGTGCAGCGCACGACGGAACGTTAAGCCAGACGACCGCAATCACCACACACTTTTCAACACAAAAATTTGTACAGATTTTTAACCAGTTGAAACCAAACGGTCTGAATACATGCAAATGTTTCCCCTGCCTGGAAATGAAAGCCGTCTTAAGCCGCCATTATGTAATTTCGGACCGCCAGACCAAAGGTCACCCGGTCAATCAACTACGGATCGTGCACAGACCACACACACACACCGTCAAATACACACACACACAAGGACAAAAAAAAGTCGTGATTTTACTTGCATTTTCTGGCCATTGAGAGGCGATTTTTGTGTATCCCAATTATATACCTTTCTCCTTTTGTTCCAAGAAGGGGATTATGAGGCATCAAGAGGCTTCCACCACGGTGCATTTATTGTATTTCAGCTCGATGGAGATCAACAGATTGAGTCGGCAATCGAGCCATGGTTCTGTGTTTAGTGCCACTTCTATGCTGTAGGTGACAGCCGATGTTTTAAAATTCACGCTTTGTGAATTTGACATTTTCTCAGTCGAGAAACAAAAGAGACGATCCAATAAAGAGAATCTTTCTTTTCTTGGTATTGTCAAGTCAGGCTTTTTGGGGGCCAGCGGTACCTCAAAGAATAAAAATTCTGTCAATTCCGCCAAAAAGAATCCTGCCAGGGGGCGGGAACAAAAAAAATAAAAAATCCCGTCGGCAACTGGTTAAACCTTGCATCCACCACATCACCCAGCATCAACCAAGCTACATGTACAATATAAAAATCTACTCAGATGTAGAGTTGACTTACTGCAGGTGGCATCTTGAGTAGATCTAGACAGATCAAACCAGCTGTGTCAATGTTGGGATGATAAATAGGAGTTAAGAAACGGACTTTAGGAGGCTCCATTGGATACCTGAAGTAAATCAATCCAATTATTAGCACACAGTTAATCACTGAATATCACAATTCATAATTTGAACTGATACTGTTAATCCAATGTAAACCATTCTCATTTCACTCAAACTGGCTCAAACAATAGACCAATTGCGCGACCCAAGTCACGTGACCTGTACTGGGCATTAAAATGTAAACAAACATGATGTCTTCCATAGGAAAGTGCGGTACGGTACATGATGATTGTTTCATAGATGATTGTTTATTCAATCGAGGCTTTTCTTTCTCGAAATCTGTGAAAAATATTCCAGAGACCTTCGAGTGGCTAAATAAAGCCAGTAAGGACAGTTCCAGCAAGTCTTGGAGATTCTACAGGTAACGTATGCTCACGATGTGGTAGTACTAGTTGCACGATGGAACGTTAGGGCCAGACGACCGCGATTACGCACTTTTCAACTCAAGAATTTCACAGTTTTGAAGTTGAAATCATAAAAAAAAAAAGGTTTCCCAAAACTAAACTGTGAGATTCCATTTTCTATTTGAAATTTTGCAAGGGTAGGTAAAAATGCTCACTTTTCCAACGTTCTTTACCCCCCCCCCCCACCACACCGCCCTTTTTACATTAAAAACAAAATAACAGGCGGGTTGCTACAGCGTAGTGCATAACTCAAAATAAACCTCTTTTGTAGCAGAATACTTGTAGTTGATAAAACAGTAATATGATTGAAATCAATGTCACAATATGCAACTTTAATAAAAATGGCTTAGTAACTGTGTTATTATTACCAAAAGCCAACTGTTGGTGTGACTCTGTCAGTCACAGCATGTGTTTGCACGTAGTTTGCCATCAGCTTAGATGACATAGTACCCAATACAGGTCACGTGATGACATTGGTCGCGCTATCGGTCTACTCACAGAAGCCCATAGGAAACGCAATTAAGCTTCATGTAGTTTTTCTTTTAAGATTCATGTACTGAAAAGAAGGGTTTTTGATTTGCATTTAACAACCTCTCAGAAACAAGAGATGCCTTTGAATGAAGAAATGAGCCATTTTTAGAAAGATTGCATACAAACACAGGCCTGATAGCTTTGTTCTTGACAAGGTAAGAGCACCAAGGCATTCTCCTCTTGATAAAGGGCAAGATCAATCACCCCTGGGTATGAGGTTGAGTGCATCACACTCACATGGCTTTCTAGTAAAAATAAGACATACATGTACATGTACATGTACATGTTCCATGTGATGCCAATCACAAGACAGAATCCTAGCATGGGGTGTTAACTCTAAATGTGTGTGGGGACTTTGAACACATGATTGGATCAGTAGGGATGAGTGGGGCTCAATATGTTACAATGGACTCGGAGGTACTGGATATCAATGCTACACTGAATCAGCAACATGTACTTCTTGCAAACTGCATTGAGATGATACACACATAGGAGATCCTGTACAGTAACTGTGTGAGGGACTTGATATAGTAATGCGTTATTATAATAATACCGGAGTCTTATATACCGCATGTATCTACCAACAATTAGGTACTCAAGACGCTTAGTAGTATTTCTTTCAAGACACGTTTTTGAAGTTTTTGAATTATGAGACCCATTTATGTAGCACCTTATAGAAGTTTACATGTACAAGGTGCTGCGGCGCATTCAGCAGCCACTGCCAGAAACACTGGGGCACACCCCTTCTCTTAGCGATACGTGTCACTGGATTCTTTTACGTGCATTACACAACACATGGGACCTATGGCTTTTTGTCCCATCTGAAGGAAGAAGCAATAATGGTTAAGTGTCTTGCTTAAGGACATAAGGTTCAAGACCGGGACTCCAACCCACACTCTGCTGGTCAGAGTCCAGTGCACTTGACCGTTAGGCCACGAAACGTCAAGATTTTGGTTTTGTTGTGTACTGTAATCATATGTATGCTGTGGACTGTAGAAGAATTGTAATAGCGTCATATGTTGGGATACATTGTCTTCAAATCCAACTACAGATGACAACATGTCATTTCTACAAGTGGGAATTGTTAAACAAACATCAAATGCATACACTACACAGTATGTTTTGGGCTGCGCATAATTTGATAAATTATAGCCAAGTGACACAATGTTGACATGTTATCACTCCCCAATCATTTATACCAACAAATCATACCCTTCAGGCACTTGAATTTTCAGTTCAAAAACTCCATCTGAATAAGGCGTATCATCTCCTCCAATTATCTCTGCAAGAAATCAACACATTGTGACAGAACACAAATACAGGTTTTGGGTAAAACTTAGAGGATTAGAGATAGAGCAGTCTAGAATGCACATTGACATCAGAAGGGTGCTAACATCCAAGGCATCTTTGCTGATTGGTAGTAAAGTGTACAACGACTAACTTAAATAGCACAATGACAATACCATACATGTAGGTACAGACATGTAGGTAATTTTACCTCAAAGTTAACTAATGGCCTAACATTCATGTATAGTATACATTGAAGATGTTGCTAACATTTGACTCTGATACAGTGTGATCACATGCTATTATGAAACTAATGAAGCTTACCCAGTTGCCACTGGCAATCTACCATTTTTTCACGTCCAGCCTGACTGAATTATTTTCTTGGAATCGCTAAAATTACTTTTCTTTGAGAGTGCCAAAGGCACAAAGAAACCTTGACTTGACAAAGCCAAGGAAACAAAGATTCTCTTTATAGCACCTGGATTCAAGTTTTTTTCTTTCTTGAAAAAAATGTCAAATACATGCACCGTGAATTGCAAAACCTCTGCAGTGAGCTCTGACCAAGGATTGGTACCAAGGCTTGGATCCCCGGTTCACTCTGACTTACCTCCATTCAGCCAAAATACAATGAATAAACAATGGTGGAAGCCTCTCAATGTCTCGTAATCCTCTCCTTTGAACTAAAGAACAAAGGTCTGGAATCAAGGATTACACAGTAACCCCCACATTCATGTAATGGGCAAAAGTCGGCAAAATATTTAACAAATGGTTGAAAATCTGTGAAATATTCAAGATTGTTCCTCTTTGTGTGTGTTTAATGAAGTGTTTTTCACTGACTTTTGTTCCTGTATTCCAATTTTACATATTACATGTTTAAACATCTTCTGTTTGCTGGTTCGGACAATATTTGTGCGTATACATGACATCAGGTGGCAACTGGTTAAGATTTTACTCTTGATCTTGACGAAATAAAGTGACCCTTTTAGAGGAAGTATTTGTTCTATTGTCTGAATAAACTGCATTACTTGCTTCCAGCTCATCTATGGAATCCTTCCTGATCCAACACGACACTCCAGGAGGAGGATCAGTCTCAAGCCGAATCAACTCTTTAGGAAGCCTTATAGATCGACGCATCTTTCTACAAACAAAAAAACATACAAGTCAAAAGTTTAGTCTTTCTCTACACAATGTCATCATCAGACCAATGGCATTCCCCTAGAATTATTTGGGTATAATTAATGTCACCTCTTTCAAACCTATTTGTATGTGTTTCACTTTATTTAATACAACTGATATGATAGCTTTTGAAATTAATAACAAACCCTGGTAAATATAGACCAATCCATTAAGCCCCGCCCACTGTGCACGTGCACCATATGCACTAACGTATTTGTCAGACTTTTGTTGGACTTTCGGTGACTCAATCATGTCTGTGATTGGTCAATACAGCAAAGGCAGGGCTTAATGGTTCGGTCTATTGGTGAAAACAACTGAAAATCAAAACTTAATTTTCAATTTGCCACAAAGATGGGGATTTTGTTTTAAAACCCTGAAGGCCTGTTTCAGACAATCTGAAACAAAGTTGCAAGTTTAAAATAGTCCTGAAAACTGTAGCTCAAAAATGTCTGGAGCAGTAGTGGGGTCTAAAATATCTCTTTAATTTCGGATATCACGTCGTCCTTCACTATGTGGGTCACATATTGAACAATAAAATTTGACTTTATAGGCCTATCAGCTATCAGCAAATTATTAGAGAATAGACAAAGCATAATTTGGAGTCGTTGCGATAATCGTAACAGTCGGGAGGATGGAGGATTACGATTATCGCAACTAAATTTGGAGGTCTGTAATTTGTAAAATTATCCAACTATCAAGGGTGTCTGACCCAAGATGTCAACCAAGACTCCACTTTTTGACCACTCTGCCTATTTTTCATACACACTACATTCCATAAAGCAAGGGGGGACTGGTCTCTTCTGAAAGGATATTTGTCTGTTTTAAGAAGCATAATTGTATTGTACAACAAAGGCATACAATTGACAACAATAACCTTCAAGTTCAACTTTTTGTTTTTGTGCGTGGAGGGGGAGGGGGTTCTGGTCGTTCGTTGTCCCCATTTGGCTGGTTTGTTTTTTGTTTTTTGTATTTTGCACACCAAGCAAGGCTGCGGTAGGGGTACTGGGTTTACCCATGGAGGTACTACCTCCATGGTTTACCTTAGTATCACGGTAAGCCTATGTATGGAATTCTAGCCATAAAGTGTACGAATCCACATTTGCCAATTGAAAGTTACCCATTATTATTAATCCAATGCGAACACGGCTATAGACAACAACCTAAAATTTAACTCTCAAATACTGTGGTATTTCTCTAACAAACTAACAAACAGCTGTATTTTTTAAGGAAACTTAAACTTTTAAAGAGTTTTACGTCGATAACTGTATCTTGGCTCTTTCTATATGATTATTTATCAATCAGTCTTTATCAGTCTGTACACAGATTGAAAGCATTCTCAATCTTATTCTTACTTTCAGTTTTATCTGTAATTTTTAAAGAAAATTGTTCGTAAGGGATTGGGCTGTGTACAAAAGTATGATACTTTGATCATCGTGCGTTCCATGGAGGTATAAACTTACACGTACACGAAGTCTGATGACTATATTATTTGCATGTACTTGCAGACTTCTTGTGCTCTACACGTTCCCGCCGCCCCTGCTGCTACTGCTTATATAATTATACTAAGCTAGCTTCAATCCGCCGGACCCATTCGATTCCACTTCAAAATTCCCCCGATGTGTAATTCATCGACCGCGTAGTCTTGATTGGCGACGCTCGACACGAAGTTCGCAACCGACCGAGAGCTGGTCGATGTTGCGCCCTCTATCAGGGACTATACAAACTGTCAACATTATTAATGTCAACAGCTGCATTATTAATGTCAACAGCTGCCGTATGATCAAGACACTGTGGTGAACTCATTTATTTGTGTGATAATACTTTTTTAAATTTTAGCTATATTTTGCTTTTTTAAACTGCTCTTTAAAAAATTGTGTATTTTTAATCAAATAAAATAAAATGTAAATAAATAAATTATTGTTTAAATTAGTTATGTTACAATTAAGTGTAATAACTTAGTTTTGTTGAGGCCAACTTTTATAAAATGGCTGCGCCCTTAACGCGAGCATGATTGACTTTATTTAATTTGTAGAGTAGGATTCATAGAAGCAGTTGCGGAAATCATCATGGGGCAAGAGAAGGAGGATTCACAGCATTCAGACAGTATTGACAAGACACATCTAGCGGCACCTATCAAAACAGTTGAGGTACAATTAATATAAGGCGTGTCTGGGAAAACACTTTTTGACTTTGTCTTTGTTGATCATTTTGAATCTTTTGATTGGATCATCATTTATCATGTTTATTCATTGCCATCTATCTACCATATCTACCAATACCATGACCACCTTGACCACTACCACACCAGTACCACTAGCCCCATAAATACGGCCAATCCACTTCGTATCCTTGGCCCTACTTCACTCATTTATAAAATCTGTTGGCAGGTATGGATTTCTCTCCGCCTAGCCCCACTAGTGTGGCAAGGATTTTTGACATCGGTTGAATCCTTAGCCACACGTCCAAGCATATCTTTTGTGCAGCTCGTCCCCCAATCCGCCGCATCGAAACCTAACGGGTGCGGCGCTGGATTTTAACCAACTAAATGTGTCCACGTACCTCTTAGCTTCCCTCCGGTACTTTGGCTGTTGAAGTTACTAACCTTATTAAGGGCAAATAATCATTTGAATTTTGCTCAAAATTACTCCACACAAGTAGATATCTGCTAGCGGGGGAGCCGGTCATCTCGCCCCCAAACACTCTCGCCCCCAACAAACTCGCCCCCAACAATCTCGCCCCCAAACAATCTCGCCCCCAGCCTTTGACAACTCGCCCCCTGACAATCTCGCCCCCAAACAAAGTCGCCCCCTGTGTGAAAAGCGATTGGCTTTCTGTTGGGATTGAGAATGGCAAGTTCGCTTGGTCATTTTCCGTTTGGTCATATTGAGAGAGGGTGAATTCATCAAAGTCCGTTTATAATGAATAATAGTATATACTTGGAATTGCCGTATTATATTATTATTTATAAATACTGAATGACAAAGTTGTATGTAATATCTCTCTCTTTGGAAAAAGTGGTAGTCCTGAGAAGGACTGGTTGTTTTATTTATTTTTAGGTGTCATGGTTACCATCATTAAATAAAATTGTAATATTATTTTAGTTATATCCGGGGGAAGGTTTTTTTTCTGCGGTACGAAATTGCCATCCTCAAAAATTTCAAAAAAAAATTTACAAAAAATTCTCCTTTGGCAATTTCGGACTGCAGAAAAAAAAACGTCCGGTGGCGACTTTGTTTGGGGGCGAGATTGTCAGGGGGTGAGATTGTCAAAGGCTGGGGGTGAGATTGTTTGGGGGCGAGATTGTTGGGGGCGAGATTGTTGGGGGCGAGTATGTTTGGGGGCGAGATGACCAGCATTCCTGCTAGCGATCGGGGCCATTTTGATTACCCAGAATGCAATGCCATCACGAGGTCACGAGAGTGCAAAAACAATTCAGCGGCTGTTTCACGTGACAGCTATAGCTAATGAAACAGCTTAGAATACAAAATGCATGGAGTCAGAAAAAGTGCATGCACCAAATCTATGCATGGCATCGGTTGCATGCACGCATAGTTTGGTAAGTGCACTTTTTGCTGACTCCATTCTGAAATTGTTTTTATACTCTCGCGCCACACGTGATTTCGTGATGGCATTGCATTCTGGGTAATCAAAATGGCCCCGATCGCTAGCCGATGTCTATTTTGTGGTTAGTGAGTCGAGTTAGTTAAATAAAATAAAGATCTTCTTCTTCACATAGTATTATTTTTAGAATATGTAATCTTTAATTATCTTGCTTGGTCAATCTCTCAGGTTTTATTTAAATTCGATTAAATTGTTTGAAAACTCCAATCCGAAGCCTAAATTCAATTGTTCTTGTCCTTAACTTTTTGACTGTAATTTTTTTCACTTTCACACCATCAGAAAATTTAAATGTAAAATATGCAGATATTGTAAGTTCAAAGCATTGATTCTATCAAATGTTTTCTGTATTGTACATGTACGTGATTGTTTTGCTGCACAGGAGAAATGGAAGTTACTACCAGCATTTCTGAAGGTACGGGGTTTGGTGAGACAACATATCGACTCCTTCAATTACTTCATCAATATTGAGGTAAACTTTTGTATATATATATATATATATTTGTTTTTTGAAATTTGTAATAGGTTTTTCTTTTTATGTATTTCGTGTGTAACGTTCGTGTTTTTTTGTTTTGTTTTTTTCATGAGTGTTTTTTATTGTGTAAATAAGTAAAACTCTCCTGTTTACTTTTTAGGAAATTAGTCTCTATTTTTTAATTCTTTTTTTGTACTCCCTTTTTGTAATACACTATCGATTTTAATTTTTGTAAATCCAATTGTAATTTGGCCCAGTGCCACAAAAATTTGAAGTTTTTAAAATAAACCATTAATGAATGAATGAATGAATGAATGAAAACAAAACACAACCAATAAGTGCTCCATCCTGTGTATGTATTGCTATGTTTTAACACTGTACATGTTGACAAGGCTGATATGTACAGTAATATGTCCGTACATGAAGTATTTTCAATATTTGTTTTTGTATATTTGACTTGTTGCTAGATCAAGAAGATAATGATGGCTAACGAGAAGATAGTGAGTGATGCCGATCCTAACTTCTACATGAAGTAAGTTTATATACAGACTTAATGCTGGAATGTAAGTGCCACTGGTAACAGAACTCTGGTGCCATAGGTATCACAACTCTGGCTACAGGTATCAAAACTCTGGTGCCTCATGTATTAGAACTCTGATGCCAAAAGTATCAGAACTCTGGGGTCACAGGTATCTGAACTCTGATACCACACTGGTATCAGAACTCTAGTGCCACTTATATAACAACTCTGGCTTCAGGTATCAGAACACTGGCTACAGGTATCAGAACTCTCATGCCACAGGTATCAGAACTCTGGCTACAGGTATCAGAACTCTGGCTACAGGTATCAGAACTCCGGTGCCACAGGTATCAGAACTCTGGTACCACAGGTGTCAGAACTCTGGTACCACAGGTATCAGAACTCTGGCCACAGGTATCAGAACTTTAGCTACAGGTATCAGAACTCTGGCCACAGGTATCAGAACTCTAGCTACAGGTATCAGAACTCTGGCTACAAGTATCAGAACTCTGGTGCCTCATGTATTAGAACTCTGATGCCAAAAGTATCAGAACTCTGATACCACACTGGTATCAGAACTCTAGTGCCACATATATCACAGCTCTGGCTTCAGGTATTAGAACACTGGCTACAGGTATCAGAACTCTCATGCCACAGGTGTCGGAACTCTGGCTACGGGTATCAGAACTCTGGCTACAGGTATCAGAACTCTGGTATCACAGGTATCAGAACTCTGGTACCACAGTTATCAGAACTCTGGCCTCAGGTATCTGAACTCTGGTGCCACAGGTTTCAGAACTCTGGCTACAGGTATCAGAACTCTGGCTACAGGTATCAGAACTCTGGTATCACAGGTATCAGAACTCTGGTATCACAGGTATCAGAACTCTGGTACCACAGTTATCAGAACTGTGGCCTCAGGTATCCGAACTCTGGTGCCACAGGTATCAGAACTCTGGCTACAGGTATCAGAACTCTGGTATCACAAGTATCAAAACTCTGGTACCACAGTTATCAGAACTCTGGCCTCAAGGTATCCAAACTCTGGTGCCACAGGTGTCAGAACTCTGGTGCCACAGGTATCAGAACTCTGGCTACAGCTAACAGAACTCTGGCTACAGGTATCAGAACTCTGGTATCAAAGGTATCAGAACTCTGGTGTCACGGGTATCAGAACTCTGGTGTCACGGGTATCAGAACTCTGGTGTCACAGGTATCTGGTGCCACAGGTAACAGAACTCTGGCCACAGGTAACAGAACTCTGGTGTCACTGGTAACAGAACTCTTGTGCCACTGGTATCAGAACTCTGGTACCCCAGGTTTCAGAACTCTGGTGCCTCATGTATTAGAACTCTGGCTACAGGTATCAGAACTCTGGTGCCTCATGTATTAGAACTGTTTCCACATACATGTAAATGTATGTTTTTTATTACAAACATGCACAATTTGACAACTACTGTCACATTTTAATCATCCAAACACCCCTTGCTTTTGTCTTGAATCAAATTAATGATATGTCTATATCCAGCTGCTGTGAACTGTAAAGAACTAACCTTAATTTTACATAAGTACAACTGGTAAGCTGCTACAGCGTAGGCATACTCCCAAGGAGTTGAGACAAGGTTCCTAATCCTAGGTAGTAGTAGTGTAAGGCTGGCTTGACACAAATATCTCATTTTGTTATTGAAGTACCAGCTTGTTAAAGATACGTATCAAAATCATTAGATGGATTGGGAACAAGACTTTTTAATAAATGAGTTTGAACTCCTTTTCATTAAAGATACCTGAATATCTATGTGGGAACACCAGATGTTGAGGAGAGTTTCAACATTACCAAACCAATATCTCCTCATGAATGCCGTCTTCGTGATATGACATACTCTGCACCAATTACTGTAGATGTAGAGTATACAAGAGGCTCACAGAGGGTCATCAGGAATAACTTGCCCATAGGAAGGTCAGTACATTACATCAATTACAGATTAATCCATCACCTTGTAGTAGTCACGTATCATTCTGATGTAATAGGTACCCCATAGCTGGGCTTGTTCCATGTCTCAACATGTGTTATTCAGCAATTTACTGTACAGTTGAACATGAATCTAAGCTCTATTCGGTTGTCTAAGGAAGATGCTTTATGGCAGTGTCACATGCTGCCATGACTCCATTAGTAAAATACTCACACTTCAACCCTGCAAGACTTTCACTTCCATCATGTTCATGTAAATACTACATCGTCAAGTCCACTTGTATCGGACCGCAACAATAGCATACTACACACCACGCTCTGCCATGGCTGCCCTGATCTCAGCTGGGGAGGCTTGCCCAGTGTCCCAGTGCAGCTGGTCCATGTAGGTCAAGCTCTCCCCACCTCTAGAGGCTACTCCAGTGATGTCCTGGATATGGGTCATCATTTCCAGGCCGATAATTTTGTTCCATCTTGCAATTTAAATCTTACGTGTAAGAAGCTAAATTCACCCCATCAATATTCTATTTGGACGTCAAATATTCTTCGTTAATATGTCATTTTCATGCAATAATCCAGCTCTCAACAGTAAAGAATACACGTTATAGAATGTATAAGTTTTGTTCAACCGATCAATAAGTGCCCATTGTGTGTACAAGCACATGTAGTACACCTACTCTCCATACTGACAAGCACAGCGTGTTTGCGCTTATTTTGCCAATTTTGGGATTAACAAAGACAAAATTAACTAGAATGGGACTTGAACCTGCGACCTCCAAATTAACATACCAGCGCCTATTTTTGCCAATTAAGATTTTCTGGTGTTAGCACATTCATTCCATGTGGGAGGTGTACAGTGGCCCAAAAAGTTGCATTGTACATAATCATGTTGTTTGTACATCTTCATCAATGATTGATGTTGTCCAAGATGTTATGAAGAACCATGGTGCCCAGTATGCACTTAAGCCAAAATAAAATGCACTGAATTCCAGTTGAAGCCTTCAGTTTAACTGACATCTTGGGCTTGTGCAAGTGTGACATTGAATGAGACCGAGGCAGTACTCTTTTATTCCCATTCATAAATGCCCTTTTGGTGAAAAAGCGTAATAATGTAGGAAAATCCCTGACATTTTTCTTGTTTTGTTTTTGGTTTTTTTTTCAATTCCTGTCACATCCTCAGCATCTATTTTGCAAAGCATCAATTGCATGCAACACTCACAGTTAAGCATACCCAATGCGTACTAATAGACTTTACGGGGAGTACCGGTGATATTTATTGATTGTGCTATGCGTAAATTAGCACCTGCGTAAGTATAGGATTGCTGACTGGTTGTAAACAATCTTGGCTATGTCTCTATCAGCCGTTTAACACCCCCATGGAACTGTCACACAGTTGTAGTGCTCATGCGTAATGATTTCACATGTCTAGCTAGCTGATACACATGAAAATATGGCGTCTTATTTACAGGTAAATGTCAATCCGCATTTTCTCGAGCTCATTGATGCGGAACTAGAGAAGTTATGAGGTCATCTGTGCACCTCTCATGCACAGGGTAAATACGCATGCGTTGTAGACTATTGCACATGCGCTTTACAAAGTACTAACAGAACTGTTACACAGGTATAGTGCTCACACGTAAACAACATGTGTGTATAGCAGAGCTGATAAGTGAAAAGATGGCAGCTTATTTACAAGTAAATGTCAATTCCTGTTTTCTCAAGCTCATTGATACAGAACTAGAGAATAAATGAGGTATAGTGAAACAAATATAACATGGTTTATTTCAGGTGGACAGTCGATATAAGCTTTGCCTCAGGAACTAGCTTGTCAACTTCCAATACCTCGGGGAGCTAGCAAAATTGCACTGTCACTACCAACAATGACCAACTTGGTCAGCATGCCCTTGTACAATTTTTCTGATTTGGCCAGGAAAGGCCTGCCCCCGTTTTTCTGAAGATCGAGGCCTGATCCGACTGTCCACCCTCAAACCATGTTACAGTTGTATACTACTGTAACATGTATTTTCTGGAAAAACATTGTACATTATATGAGCATGTTATACCTACTATATACATGGAGTTTTAGCTGTAATGTACATGTACATGTATGTGAGACAAAGTTGATACTAACCCTAATGTTCTGTAGTGTTTGATATTACAGGATGCCTATTATGTTACGAAGCTCCAACTGTGTATTAACAGGGAAGAGTCCAGCAGAGTTAGCCAAGTTGAATGAATGTCCTCTAGATCCAGGAGGTTACTTTATCTGTAAAGGGGTTGAGAAAGTCATCTTGATTCAAGAGCAGCTGTCTAAGAATAGAATGATTGTTGAATCTAGTAAGAAAGGAAGTGTAACCTGCAATGTCACAAGGTATGAGTCAATACTGGTTTGTTTTCAATGACCGGTCCTTTTCCATTGTTTTCATCGCTGAGACGATGGAAAAGGACCGGTCTTTGGGACGCCCGCTATCGTCTCAAAAGTCTCCCATTCAATTCATTGATATTTTCTCAGTCGAGAAACAAAACGGATAGTCCAACTCTTGGCATTGTCAAGTCTGGCTTTTTTTGTGCCAGCGGTACCCTCAAAGAAAAAACATTCCGGCAATTCTGCCAAAGAATTGGACAGGATAAAAAAGAAGAATATTGGCAGCAACTGGTTAAAAATCATCAAGATGTTTTTGTTTTGTTTTTGTTACAAATCATGCATCATATTTACTTTTCTGCTGCCAACTTGTGAATAGCAGTTATTAAGTGGTGCTCAGAGTTCTTCATGATAATTTCACAGAATGTATTAAAATATTGCATGTAATTGTTCAGTCCATATTAATGCTATAATCAAGTTCATGCATTTTCATTTTGTTGCTTCAGTTCAACTCATGAAAAAAAGAGTCGTACAAATGTCATCTTGAAGAAAGGACGTCACTATCTGAAGCATAATACAATGTCTGAGGTAGGATACATCACCAGACCGCCGTATTTTTTGAGGGCGCAATACTAATTCCATTTTCAATTAAAAATACAAATTTTCCAAGCAAATATCTTACACTAATTACATTGTAAAACTATCAGTAATAAAACCCTCAAAGTTGTATATTAACTGCTTTTTTAGAAGTCTAATTCCATCTGGTTTACCACACTATTTCTATGGTTTGATCCCCAATGTACCTCAAAGGGCGCCCTCTTGCTGTAAAAAAAAAAGGCCTATTGGGATTCTCTTTTCATCTGCTCTCATTTTGGTTGGCTTAGTTTCTGGTTAATTCAAAACATCAGGACAGGAAAAGTCACTGGATTCAAGCATGGTGAATACATGTTCACCCTTGCGCTGTGTATATTGTTGTGCATAAAATGCATATTACATAGATACGGTCCATACTACATGTAAAAAATAAAGCGCTGTGAAGTTGTTTTCCGACCTCAGGAAGTAGATTACTCCGTTTTTTTTTCAAAGTTGACCACAGGTTAATTTTAGACCAACAAAGTCTTCAGATTGTTTTTTATTTACATCTCTTTTGGTGTGACCCGTTAGCATGTGTAAAACCTGAGATACAAAATGTTTGGTATCCTGGGGTGGATTTCACAAAACTATTCCTAACTTAGGACTAGTCCTAACTTATGACAAGTCCTAAGTTAGGACGAGTTACTCGTCCTAACTCGAGATAAGACGTGTCTTAACTCTTTGTGAAATCGACCCCTGGGGTGGTTCAGTGAGTAAATGGCTGGGCGGTTTCAGGCCCTACAGTGACTAAAGGGTTAACAACCACATTGAGATCCAACTTTTAAAATTCTAGTTGGATTATGATAACTAAAATGTCAATGTTTTTATATTTCATATTAAATTAGGCCTGTATTCTTAAAAACACCATGTTTTATATGTGTTGATGTGATCACTGACTACAACTGTAGGTGAAGTCATTAGCAATGTCAATGTATTGACCCCTTACATGCATGTCACAGGTGGCAAATGTGCCACGCTCACCATTTTTTGTAAGTCGACCATGTCGACCGGTAAATGTGTAAATGCTGTGTTGCCTAAAATTCGCAGTACACTGTATAACACACAGGGACATTAGTGTGATGATGTCATCAGGTGAATTAGGTCAATACAGGAGTGTTACATTTCATGACAACCCTCAATTGTTTTCATCAAAAGATGATCAAATTTGGTGTAATGTAGGTTGAAGGTTGTATACCTGTTAATATTTGCACAAACACCAATACAGTTTTTGCAGAAATTAAATTAATCAGCTTTTTCCGGCCAGGTTTTGGCAGTTATGGTGTGAGTATTTTTTGAACTGAGTGATGTCATAAAGTCTTGTTGTGATTGTTTGTTGATGGCAGGATATTCCCATAGTAGCTGTTTTTAAAGCTATGGGGATGGAGAGTGATCAGGAGGTTGTACAGGTTATAGGAGTGGAAGATAATATTATGTCAACATTTGCACCTAACCTAGAGGAGTGTCATAGACTACAAATCTACACACAAACACAGGTAAGGAAAACCAACTCAATTCATTCTCATTGCCTTAAATTTTGCACAGATGTTTTCCTGTTGTCTGTTAATTACTTTACATTACTAAGAATGGCAGCTGCAGCTGCTGCTGCTAATTCAGAAACTGCCTAAGGATTAATGTTTTATACTCGGTAGGCCAACTTAACCTTGACACTAGTGAAGATGGTAAAAGGCAGCACTGAAGGCTGCCATTACTGCAGTGGTACGGCATTCATGTGGGTTGTACGTTCTTTAGTAAGAGGTATGCGTGCATTTAGCCAATTAGCGTAACATCATTGGTCAAAGTAACACACAATTTTGAGATGAGCACAGCATACTCAATTGTTTGACTTAAAGTGACTGTCTTCATTAAATGATGAATTAGTCTTAAAGCAGAGAACGTTTCTCTGAATTCTGCCGGAATCATTTTCTTTGAGAGTACCGCTGGCATAAACAAACCTTGACTTGACAATAGCACCAGGATTTTTGTTTTCTCTATCGAGAAAATGTAAAATACATGCACCGTGAATTGCAAAACTTTGGCTGTGAGCTGTGGCCGAGGATTGGTACTAGCTCTGGAACCAAGGCTGGATCCCCAGTTCACTCTGAGTTGCCTCCATTATTGAGCCGAAATCGGTGAATAAACGATGGTGGAAGCTTCTCAATGTCTCGTAGTCCTCTTCTTGGCACAAAAGGACAAAGGTCTGGAGAGGGGGGTTACTCAATAACCCCGGCATAATGGGTGAAAACCGGCAAAACATTCAACAGCATCTGTCTACTTTGTGTGGGTGAAACAAAGTATTGCACGGTGAGTGCATACTGTGTGCAAGCTTGGAAACAAAATGTCTAGGTGCCCTTTGTTCCTGTAACCCTATATTACACAATGGCATGTTTCAACGTCACCCATTTGCTGGCTCAGACGATATTTGCATGTAAGCAGGTCATCCAGCATCAACTGGTTAATATACACCATTTGAATACTACATCCCTTGTGAATATTGTCAACTATCACTGCACTATCTGTATCTAGATAGAATGCTGGTCTAGAACTGCAATATTGTATAACAAAACTCAATATAGAAATGGATGTTTTTTACAGTAACATGTTGGAATAAAAAGTAGCGTTAAGACTAAATGTAATGATGCCATTACTCTCTTACCTCAATGCTAGTGATTCCAATTATTGGTTTGTATTTTGTGCAGGCTTTAAAGTTCATTGGAAGTAAAGTGCGTCAGAGACGAATGTGGGGCGGATCTAAGAAGAGTAAAACAGATGAAGCCAGAGAAATCTTAGCAACTACAGTACTAGCACATGTTCCTGTAAGTACATATTCATGTATCTTGATAATAGCCTGTAGACCTTTGCTAATCTCAGTCTCAATCTTGCTCTTTCCCTGCCATTGAATCTATAATAATAATAATAATTTATAATTACATGTACTTGTTATTTTCTTGTAAGCGCTGTGATTTAGTTTACTAAGAAGAGCGTCTTAAATGCCTGTTATTATTATTATTATTATTATTAATAGTGGTTTCTTATATAGCGCTCAAGCCCATCACTCAGTGACGCTCATGGTGCTCCAACATTATTACCCCTGGTCAATGGGCCATTTATTTCATTCCTTAAACCATCTCAGCTCCCTGGGATGACAGTAAAGTTAGTTTGATATTGGGCATTCACATAGGTTTACACAGTGAATGTCTACTTTTTGTGTCTCATATAACTGGATCTGTCCTTCTGTTCTGCATTGTATTCATAGGAAAATAGACTTTTAAATTGGTTTATTATTTAGAGTTCACTCCCAATGTGTGAGTGCCCCATAAGTAACAAAGTGTAAACCCACATGATAAAGTAGATCCCAGTGTTTTAGTTCTACAGCCAGACTGTATGGTAATTAATTCCTGTTTAGTTTGTAATGATGCTTGTAATGATATTACATACCTCAGTGTGTCTTGTGTTGGTTTTCAGGTAGTTCAATTTAATTTCAAGCCTAAATGTATCTATCTTGCATTAATGGTGAGACGAGTGATCCAAGCACAGGGAGATGTGTATAAGGTAGATGATAAGGATTACTATGGCAACAAGAGATTAGAGTTGGCTGGTCAGGTGAGTCTAAGTTTATACATAAACACTATTACAATACATGCACATGCTATTTGGGAATCTTAGAGGTAAAATGATGATGAAACAATGGAAACTGCACATCTACTACGGAATGGGCCAATGAGCAACCGAGGGCGCCCTACTCAAATGGTGTCATGTGCACAAGGTCTGTAATTTGCCATTATTGGTTGTTATTGAGTAAGAAAGAAGCCTTATAGTGTGTTAAAGGGACATTTTGCCCTCAAATTTTTCAGTTAAAACCTTTGAATGGCCTTGTACATAAGTGTGTGAATCTATTAAAAGAATTTTTCATAAAGATGTAATTATTACAATTCTCATGTAAGAGAAAAAAACAAAAACCTAAACTATAGATCAAAGGTCAGCGATAAACATAACCAACCATCACTTCTGCCAAAAACCTCAGGCATATCACAAACAGATCGGTCCTCTGTTTACCTTCATGATATCATTTCAATGTTACATGGTGATACAGGGGTCCAGACTGCTAGCTAAAAGCACACAACTCATCCAGTCACAAGACTCAAAGATCAACCAGCTACGATAATCTGCTATTATACATCTGCAAAATATTAGATGGAAGAGTTTCAAATGTAGTGATTTTGAAAATCAATTTGAGAGAATGTATTTCTTGTTTGTATTTTCTTAGTTAATAGCCTTATTGTTTGAAGATCTGTTCAAGAAATTTAACAGTGAGTTAAAGAAGATTGCTGATCAGACCATCCCTAAGCCAAGAGCAGCTCAATTTGATATTGTCAAACACATGAGACAAGACCAGATTACTAATGGACTCATCACTGCTATCTCAACGGTAAGATTACTTTTATTATTGTGTCTACAATCCCTGTCTGTTCTCGTTGGTCCTCTACCCACGGCTCCTGGCCAATGTTGGCCCTCATTGTGCAGTCTGAACTCCAGCTGGAGTTAACAACATTGAGGGAGGCAGCAGGGGGACGAGGGAGGATATGTTTATTGTCACGTGGCCCAAACATTTGGGCCGGGATTGTACCATCTATTTCATTATCATTGGGAAGAGTCTTAAATGCTGAGTGACAGCAGACTCAATAAATCCATTGTACATGCCAATACGATAGGAAAGTAACTGGTTTGACTGATGCCATCTATAGCTCTGATCACCTTTTTTTACAAAGACACTATAATGCAGGCTTGTGATTTCTCAGGATTTTTCCTGATTTCAGAATTTTCTCAAAACCCTATTGAGCCTTCAATTTGTCTTGAAAAAAGTAAAGCTGTCACCAAAGATAGACAGGAAAGGTGCAAAATGGGTCCAAAGCTGTAGTGTATGTAGTGTTACAGAGTCTGTAAACCTTCTGAATTGTAACATCGGGAGGTTCTGTGTCTACAACGAGTGGGAAGCCAGGCCCTGGACTAGACTTTTCACATTCATCAAATCTCATCCCAATTATGAATGAAAGAACAGCAATAAATATTATAAATTTGCCATCCAAGAAATTGAAGCAACTTCAATAATCTTGGTGTATGAATTAGTTAGATTTCAATCTGTGATTTGTAATGAGTCTACTAAACAATTGTGATCAGTGGGAGTCTACACACAACGTATAAGCTACATATATGTAAAGATTAGTCAAATTGTACTGAATATATGACTTTGCGATTGCATTGAAGAACTTACCTGAGACAGGAAGATCTTTCTTATTCTGGAGTGAAGATTATTATTGTTTGAAACATTCTCAGGGTAACTGGTCAGTCAAGAGATTTAAGATGGATAGAGCTGGAGTGACTCAAGTCTTGTCCAGATTGTCCTTTATTTCATGTCTTGGTATGATGACAAGGATTTCCAGTCAGGTATGATTAAGAATCTTATTCTCTTAAACAATGTAGTATAAGTACCTGTACGGTGACTGCACTACCTGTTTGTCTCTTTGTACACACCTCATTATTGTAACTGTCCTTACAGACATTACAGTAAGGTACACCTCCACTTTCTGCCTCACTTTACTTCCATTGCCTAAATCTGGCTCAATTTAAACACAATGCTAATAGATTACTATCTTCTTTGTGGTCTATTTATGTCTTAGTTTCCCAACCCTTTTTGTTCCACATTGAGTGGCCATTACTGGCCTTGTGACGGGTGAACCTCATAGAAAAAGAAAGTCAGTGTTCTATTGATTTATTTAGTCTTGGCCTGTCATGATCTGTATAAATTATACAGTGATCAAAGCATGTCATACATTAGAATTGTGTAAAACATATCCACTAAGAAGTAGCAAGGAACCAAACAAAAGTTGAGGCCATTGAACAAGAGTAACCAACATAGCCAATCAGAAGTGAGGGACTACCATCATGGGGCTACCATCAAAGATAAACTAGAATAGACCTTGCCCGTCTCTGAAACACTGTGGGAAACTTGGGTTTCACACATACAATGCTGTAACCTTTAAAGGCAGAAGTACACTTTAACATTCAGGTACACACGATTCTTGCACAGTTTATTGCAATCAATATACATATAGATGAATTTGTATCTGTGATGCTAGATATCAAAATTATTGACACATGTGACTCTGGACTGAATGACACTTTTAACTATAGACTGAATGACACTTTTAACTATAGACTGAATGACATTTGTGAGTATAGACTGAAAGACATACATGTAGCTGATTACAATTCACTCCTTTCTTCTTACTAACAGTTTGAGAAGACAAGGAAAGTTAGTGGACCCCGATCACTGCAGCCATCACAATGGGGAATGTTATGTCCATCAGATACCCCAGAAGGAGAAGTAAGATAACTATCATCACTTCAGAACTACCACTCATTTACACTGCAGACAAATATTGAGTTGATTTTAGAGGACTATGAGAGTTGGGGCAGAAGACACACCAGATTAATTTCCATCCATTTTGAAATTTTGGGTAAAGACATATTTTTAAAAACATTAGATAGTTAGTCTGCTGTCGCATCAAGGGAAGTTTTGATGTTCATGGCTTGATACATTGTATTACAGGCATGTGGTCTTGTCAAGAACTTGGCATTAATGACACATATAACAACAGACATGGAGGAGGATCCCATCATTCAACTTGCATTCAATCTAGGAGTAGAAGACATCAGTTTACTATCAGGAGAGGAACTTAGCTCACACTATACATATCTTGTCTTCCTTAATGGTAAGGAGAATTTAGCTCACCATATACATATATTGTCTTCCTTAATAGTAAGGAGAATTTAGCTCACTATATACGTATCTGGTCTTTCTTAATGGTAAGGAGAACTTAGTGCTGCAATTACCTACGTTGTTAAACAGGTAAATTTTAACTTCAACCTCGGAGAAAGGAACAGGTTTCAACAGTGTTAACCCTTTCAGCCCCAATGGCGACTTTAGTCGACCAAGGTCACACACAAAACGGCACTCAAGCCATAGCACAAGGGCAATTTGTTATAAAGCTGTAAATTTGTCCATGTTCGCCCTCCATACTCAAGCTTACCATCAATGGAAAGAGAAAGATCGGATCTTTCTAATGATGGTAAAATAAAATAAGGTTGCTAATATGCAATCCCTTTAAATTGGAGTGGAAAGGTCGGAACTGCCAAACACTTACGGAACGCCGTACAAAATAGTGTTAGTCTACAGATCACACTGAGGAAACAAAGACCAAGAACTTGGACATTTATTGGCTGATCTCAATCATTTATGGATGCGAGGAAAGAACATTCAATAAGGAAGAATTGTTTCATTACTTATTTTTCTGTAAAACAACAGTTTTCTGTTGTGTGAGATTGTGTGGTTCACGCTTGAGTGGTCAAACAATGTGGGCACCACAGGCTGCATGTCAGTAAACAATGTAGGACTAAGAGTGTTAAAAGCAATTTGTTAAGAAACATTTTTTGTATTAATGTTTTTTTCCCTGTTTGGAGTTTTGCCCAATTACTTCATTGACAATAGCACTCCACACTAATGCTAAAAATAGGTCACGCAAGTACCTGGATCCCAGACAACGTGTCAAATTTGAATGACAGACGCGTACGTTGATCGTACATACAATACGTGCTGTATACTATACTACTGCGGTCTGGTCTACTAGCGCGTCAATACGGTGATCGCGTGGAGTGGTGGAATGTTTGTCTGACATCCGGGGAATTTTTAAGCAAAAGTGACGTCATTAGTGCAGACTGCTAATGATGTAATAGTTCCTGGAGATGGAGAATAATGATTAAGTGCCTTGCTTAAGGACACAAGTGTCAAGACCGGCACTCGATAACACGGCCACGATACACCATGAAGATAGTATTTTTTTGTTCACAAACATTCAGGTAGAGGTCAGAGTTCAATGGGGAAATAAATGAGTAGAATGAATAACAATAAAGCAAAAAGGGAAACCACAGTTATCTTGAATGGTTTGTTTATTTTGAGGTAATATTCTTGGAGTGATTTGTGATCATGTGAAGCTTGTTAAAGCATTCCGTATGATGAGGAGAGCTGGTTACGTCAATGAGTTTGTATCTATCTTTGCAAACCATTCTCAGCGTACAGTTTACATTGCTTCAGATGGTGGACGTGTGTGCAGGTAAGTCAGCATCAAATGTATCTTTGGGGAGTTATGTTGAAGGTATAATGTATAATACATTTGTGGTATCTTAAGAGATATGTTTTCAAACCTCTACCTTTAACCGCTTCAAGATGACCATGCCACTGCCCGGTATTAGTTTTTATTACTGAATTACTGAACTATTTAATATTATTATTATTTTTTTTTTTTTTTGAGGATATTGTTGTCACAATGAAACCCTTACTGACTGATGGACAGACAGGCACTTCCATCATCTGGTCTTGTAACTTGGGTGGGGATTGCCCTTTGGGAAAGGAAAGTCGGGATTGTTTTAGGGGTAAAAAGTCAAAGGTCAAGGCCACGGTGGTGAGTTATAGGTAAATGGTTTCCTGACCATATCTCCAGTTAGAAGTGACAATTCGACTTGTAACCTGGTTTGAACTTGGGTGGGGGCTGCCATTGGGGAAGGGAAAGTTGGAATTGTTTTTGTGTTAAAAGGTCAAAGGTGGAGGTCAACTTGGTGAGTAATAGTAATGGTTTCCGGACTGAAGCTCCTTTGTCACTCGGTTGGGTGGTTGCCCTTAGGGAAAGAAAAGTTAGGATTGTTTTTGGGGTGGAAAGGTCGACTGTCCAGGTCACAGTGCTCAGGTATAGGAACATTTGGTTTGTGGATATATTTGGTTACCTACATTGTATAACGGCTGAGTGGTTTCAACAGCATCGCTGTTATCTGTAGCCAAGGTATGCAGGAATTTCAGACTTACCTCTTATATGCCAAATACAATAATGTGCTGTGGTCTAAATGAAATGGCGCTATATAAAAGCCCAGTGTATGTATGTATGTATACAATGATAAATGGTGGTGGCAGGCTATCGATCTCTCTTGATCCTCATTTGTGCAACAAAAAGTTGAAGGTCTGGAATCGGAGATTACACAATAACCCCAGGAAAAAAGGGAGATATGGAGCTTGAATTGCAGTATTCTTTGTACGGGGGAAACGAAGCGCTGCAGGGTGAGTGCATACCTGTGCACACTACACATGGAATGACCTGGTGTGATAATACATCAACCAATATGACCCACCCAACCAAAAGGGGACGTTCCAAAACTGTTCCAAAATGTATACTTTGCATGATAAGATGTCAAGTGGTTAAACAAACATACCTAATCAACTGACTTGCGAAAAGTGATGTAATCTGAAGAAATGCTATTGTGAATCAATTGAAGGGGTTCTTGTGTTTTGGGGGTGGAAAGAGGTAGTTTAAGGAGCAGTGTGATTGGATGTATTTCCCATTTGCTTACTTTTAGACCCTACATCATTGTTAATAAGGGCATCCCTAAAGTAACCACTCAGCATATGCAGGAGTTGAATCAAGGTTTCCGGAGCTTTGAAGATTTCTTGCAAGATGGACTTGTGGAATACTTGGATGTGAATGAAGAGAATGATTGTCAGATAGCTCTTTATGAATCCTTTATCACAAGGTAACTTTTCAGTCAATTTCATCCTACTCTTTAACACTGTTGCATACTAGACTTAATGCGTTATACACACCAGTGCAAACACTTTGTTCAGTACAGTCTGAGGGCAGCAGACACAATGGTCCTTTCTGACAGTTCTGAGCATGTGTGCACATGCTCAGTACTGCATGTGTAGTTCTGAGTGTGTGTACTACTGATAACTGTAAAATAGGACCATTCAAAAGGCTCCCATTAAATGACAAAGATCTACATGGATGTTATATAAAACAAATAATACTGTATTGGATTTGTGCAATGGAGAGAATATTCCATCCAATTCAGCTTTGCCTCATTGAATAAAATAGTTCATATATTTCAACCCATGAATATGTTCAAACCATTGCACTCATAAACTTTCATTATTTGTGTTCTATTATTTTGTTACAAGACTCTGGAACTTTTTACATTTTGTCTTCAAATCATCTTGCCTTTGAATAAGTCAACTTGTTTGTGAGAGGCTGATTTGTTGTCAGAGGCAAAAGAACTCTGATTAAAGAGAGCGACAAACTTAAGTGATATACATGTATTCACAACTCTGTTGTTATTTACTCCAGGTTATAACACGGAAAAATATAGCGCTTCTGTGTCCCATGTTTATATAGTTAATAACAACCAAGATGTGAACATATCACTTAAGTTTGTCGCTTTCTTTAATCTTAATATCTATAAACACTCCTCAGTCTCCTGACAATGACTAGAGTAGGCTAGTCGAATGTTGAGACCAATTAATAGCTCACTCCACGGCAGTGAAGTAAATTTTGAGAAGTCCCCTCGATCCACTAAGCAAAAGTAGTAGTAGTCCCGGCCGATTTCCTACCTTCCCAGGTGGTACTTAATAAACAGGACAGTTCTTTTCAAAGTTCAGTTGTCCCCTGAATTCCAAAATCGACACCGGGGTAGTAGAATAGACAAGTTCTTACAAGAACAATCTACACAACAAGATAGATTATCTACACACAGTGTTATCGCAAACCAAATATATTTTGTAACAAAACAATTATTTTATACATGAGAATGAAGCCCTTGATTTGATTGGATACACAGTGAGACCACACATCTAGAGATTGAACCATTCACTATACTGGGTGTATGTGCTGGCCTTATTCCATATCCACATCACAACCAGTCACCAAGGAACACATATCAATGTGCAATGGGAAAACAAGCTATGGGTGAGTCACTATACAAATATAGGATTCAAACTGCTCCTGCCTTCCGGGCAATCTCGCTGGTCTAGTTGGAAAGACATCTGCTCTAGAATGGCAAAGGTCGTGGGTTCGAATCCCACCCGAGGAACATGTGGATTTTTTACATGACTCGGGGGAAAGTGCCGAATATACATTGCTCAACACGCCTCGGTGTGTAGGAAAAACAAAAAAATTACTGAATTTTATTTGTTTTTCAGAAATGTAGATGTTACATGAACATGTATGTTAAACATGGGAAACACTGTAGAAATTCAATTCATGAAATGCTACTAAAACACATTTCATATCCTTAACTCAGGAGTATCCTTCAGGAAAAGCAGATTACTGAAACTTATGGTTGGTGTAACGTGAGTGACACTGAAATTCCCCATGAGAATAAATTGATCCTTTGTTTTGTTTGGTTGCAGGCACCATCGCATATAACCAACGGAATCGTATTGACACTTTGATGTATTTACTGGCCTACCCACAAGCTCCATTAGTCAAGTCAAAGGTCAGTATCTCAGCATTCAACATGCACCACATGGATACCATTACTATTGCAGTAATGGAATTCAAGTATTTATGCATTTAACAATATTGTTTGTTATTATTTATCTATAAGTGGCACCAAGAAAGATTTGAGACTATAAAATGTTTGAGATATTATACAAATGATAAATGCATGTGAGTGCATTGTGGCAGGATGTAATCACAAGATGAAATATTGACTATTCCAGTTCACGAGGCAAGCCGAGTGAAAGGAAAAATCTAGTGCTATGGTTAAAACTACAACTCCCTCAGTGATCGCTGGCATTCTATTTTCTCGAGGCAAAGCTGAGGGAAAAGAGAATGCTACGGGGATCACTGAGGGAGTCGTAGTTTCACCCTAGCACAAGTAAAAGCAGTCACTAGTTGTTTTATAAAACCCAATACATAGATTGTGCCTAGACATCTAGGTACCAAGAAACTGCTGTAGCTATGGGTCTATGGGTCTGGTTACTATGGATACAACGCCTCTCATCAGGGCTTTCTAGTAAAAATAAGACATATCATGTGACGTGCTGTAAACCAATCAAAAGGCAGAATCTTTGTAAGAGGTGTTATATAAAAAGCTATATCAGTGTCTCATTGAAGATGGTAGTTTAATCACCTGTCTTTATACCTTCATGGATACCGAGAAGCTTTAGTTTAACCAATTGAATGTTTTTATAAGGTGAGTTTACACATCAATCACTCCCATAAAAAAAGGTTCTTCTCCAAGACACCTTATTGGTCAATTTAGGGAAGTATGTTTGAGTCCCCAAATAATATGGCAGTGAGAGATAATCTGAAATAATTCTCTTGATCAGAATACATGTAATGAGCTAGAATGGTGTTCATTTTGTGTTATAGACCATTGATCTGATTGGATTTGATAAGATACCTGCTGGGCAGAATGCAATCATTGCTGTAATGAGCTACAGTGGTTATGATATTGAAGATGCACTCATCTTAAACAAAGCATCTGTAGATAGAGGTAAGTCTATTTGGCAAATGTAATATTAGACTAAATTGAAACACTAGTTTGAAAAAATGTGCATACTTTCCAAAACAATACAGCAAGTACATTGTACATGTACATGTATGTAACGTATCCAGTTGGCGCTGGATGTCTTGTATTCATGCAAATATCATCCGAGCCAGCAAACAGGGGATGGTTAAAACACGCCGTTGTGTTAAAACATTTTGTTTTGGAGCTTGCACACAATATTTCATTTCACCCACATAAAGAGGACATATGGTGTTGAATATGTTGCTGATTTTTGCCCATTCCATGAATGTGGGGGTTATTGTGTAAATCCCAGATTCCATACCTTTGTCCTTTTGTTCTAAGAAGAGGATTACGAGACATAGAGAAGCTTCCACCATTGTTCATTCATTGTATTTTGGCTCAATGGAGGTAAGTCAGAGTGAGTCGGCAATCCAGCCTTGGTTCTGCATTTAGTACCAATCCTCGGCCGTGGCTCACTGCAGAGGTTTTGCAATTCACAGTACAGGTATTTGACGTTTTCTCAATAGAGAAAACAAAATCCTAGTGCAATAAAGAGAATCTTTGTTCTCTTGGCTTTCTCAAGTCAAGGTTTCTTTGTGCCGGCAGTACAGTCAAAGAAAAATGATTCACACAATTCCGCCAAAATAATCTCGTCAAATTGGACCAGAAAAAATGAAAGATTCCTGGCGGAAAGTGGTCAACATCACATGTGACTAGTACATGTACCTGGTCAAAATGCCACATGGTTGACAAAACCAGGGCTTTTATTATTGATGCATGATGAAAGTTCAACCAATCAAACAACTAAACATGTGAGTAGTATCTAAGATAGTACCTATGAAAGGACATTCAAGCTTTCAGTTTTCCTTTTATTGACATTTGTTTATACAGAACTGACATACATGTATAAAACTACATCAAAAAATACTGGTTATCTTAAATTCCTGAGTGTTACTGAGAGATGATATTGTTGGATTGCAGGTGTTGGTCGCTGTCTTGTTTACCGTAACCAGAAGTGTACATTAAAGCGTTATGCTAATCAGACATTTGATCGTGTGATGGGACCAATGCTAGATGCAACAAGTAAAAACCCAATCTGGAAACATCAAGTACTAGATATGGATGGCATATGTGCACCAGGTATGTGTATTGTACTGTAGAATTCCAGTTAGCAGAAAGTTAATGAATGTTTCAAATGAGAGACTCTGCATGTAGATGACACTATACTACCAGGTCATTTTCCATGATTTCCATTTACAAGCGCAATTAATGTACACAGTAAGTCTTCTGCCACCTAGTGCCTAAAAAGTCTCCTATTGCTTGAATCTACTGCCAGAAGTCTAGTATACAAACATGACAAATATTGAGTGGCTCAGAGTGCAATGGGAGGAATATTATCACAAGGTAGACACAGATGCGTTGTTTCTTCCTTACTCCACGCGTATGTGATAACGAATTTATCTTCAATCAAACTTGACACACGCAGTTTAGAATAGCGCAATACGTGGAGGTAGAACAGCGCAATACGCAGGGTGTGACGATATTACAACCTTTTGCACAGGTGCTGCTTTGTTTTAGCAGCGGCACTCTATTGCTCAACACATTGTGGAACAAGGATGATCCTAACTGTGCAATGGGAAATACTATTCCCCATGGGAAATAGGTCTTTTTGATAGGTGGCGCGTATGGGAGTAATATTAAATGTCATGTGATGTAAGTTCCACCAATCAAATGACAAGGATCTGTATGTCAGTTATATAATACACAAATATTGACTGCTTTGAGTGCTACAACTCCCTCAGTGATCCCTGGCGCGTTATATTTTCCCGAGGCAAAGCTGAGGGAAAAGAGAACGCTGTCGGGACCACTGAGGGAGTTGTAGCTTTAACCACTAATCGACCAGTAACCAACCAGTGGTCCTTGATTAAAGTTGCTCTATGCTGCTAATGGGACAGTCATTGTCACATTGTCTGTATGGATGGATTGATAACTATTGTGATTGTGATTCTGTGCAGGTGAGAGAGTGAAGAATAAACAAGTATTACTCAACAAGTCTATGCCAGTCGTTACTATGAATCCACTGCCTAGTAATCCAACAGGTGAACAACAAACAGAATATCGAGATGTGCCTATTACGTAAGTTTCCTATACTCTCAATACAATCAATCAATGTGCTGCTAATGGTTTATCAATCATTGCAGTTATTTGTTAGTCATTGTGATTTTGTGGCTGTATAGTTGGCCCTTAGCAGGGCTGGATACTTTTTGTGAATTTGTTTGTTAATTTTGAATAATTTTTTGTTGTAAAATTCAGACCACACAAAGATACGGTGCATTTTTTTAGCTTACAACAAATAATGGAATAAATACAGAGATAAATGCACATTGAATGAGAAGTAGACAGTATAAACTGATCCCACAATGTGATGTAACAGCAACCCAATCCACCTATATGTGTAAGGACTTGTACAAGTATGTCTGAAATGACCCACATTAGGTAACAAGATCTAATAACTAAAAGATATCAGGCATGTCACTACGGTACTTTAACTCCCATGATGCATTCTATAACAAGTGTATACACACACATACTGTACATGTACAGAGGAGTTGAATGGTGTGGTGTGGCTTATGATATATTTGGTAAAGCTTTGCACAGTGCAGTCTTGAATTGATCTGTGATTTTGTTTTAGCCTTCCAGGTCTTAACTTTATTACACTGGTATTTGTCACAGTGTAGACTCTTTAATTGATATTGAATTGGGTGGCATGGGTGGCATGTGCGTAAATCAAACACTTTTGATCTCAGGCTGTGGTCCGTGGTCGTGGGTTGATGTGGCTGGCTGCAGAAGGCACCCTTGCATGCAAGGAGCTGAAACACATATAGCTTCGTCCTTCGCAATTCAGCTTCTCAGCCAGTAAGGATTATTAGCCTCCCAAATTATTCTTATTGTAATTCTATGTGATGATTGTACTTTGTATTGTTATTTCATCCTGTACAAAGCTTTAAAGGAGCCCAAGATTCCTACATTGAGAAGGTATTGATTACATCCAATCCTGAAGAAGCTTTCCTTATCAAGGTTCTACTCAGACAGACAAGAAGACCAGAGATTGGTGATAAATTCAGCAGTAGACATGGACAGAAAGGGTAAGCCTGGCAGTAATTAGCAACCTCAGATTCAATATCTAGGCTTGTTTCTATCCACGGCTTCTTATCATGTGCATTTTGAAAATTAAGTGATATTAACAAAACAGTAATAGTTTACAATGTGCTGTGGCACAAACTTAATGCAGCCAACCATGCCAGAAACACTGATATTACTGATAAGTGTACTGGGTTCTGTTGCATGCATTGAACAACACACCGTACCAATAGCTTCAAATGTGTCCCATCCAAAGGACAGAACAAGAATTGTTAAGTTTTTTGCTTAAGGACACCAAGTGTCAACAGCGGGACTCAAACCCACACCCTGCTGATCAGAAACACCAGAGCTTGAGTCCAGTGCGCTTGACTGCTCAGCCACGACACACCTGGAACATGGTGAAATGCATGAATTTAATGACAATATTTCCACCAGGTCATGTAGGATCCTTGCGTTCTGATTGTTTACATGTTTTGTGATTTGTTGACAGTGTATGTGGCCTGATTGTTCAGCAGGAAGATATGCCATTTAATGATCTAGGAATGTGCCCAGATATAGTAAGTCAACTGGAAATATCCAAACAGTAATTTATTTAGTGTTTAGTTTTAGATTATATTCTAACAGATTCATGTATGAGCAAACATTTTTTCAAAACTAAAATGAAAATAGCTTGATTAAACAGTACAAAAAGGGCAAAAACAAAATCGGCAATTGCTCCCAAAACCAATGATGTTTTATGCAATTCATGTGTCTCCTCTGAGTCTGACTAAAGTCTGACATTTTACAAATCTAGCCTTTGAGAAAGTCTCTTCTGGCGTTGAAACAGTGTTTGCATTGTTACTACAGGACATTCAGACATTTTGGTAGGTAAGCAGGTTGCAACAGCTCATTTCTTAGTTGTGCTCATGTTACAATTCTAGTACAACATCCAAGCTAATTTGGATTGCACAGTTGTGTCTATTATTTGTGGCATGTTGCCATGGTTTTTGATGATTCTATTGTACTGATTAAACAACTTTGGCTATAAGGCAGTTACCTTGGTGGGTGGGCAGGAAGTTACCATGGTGGATGGGCATTTATTCAATAGATAGATGAGAGTTCAGATAACTTCAACAAGTTTATTAAGTTTTGTTATATTATGATTTTTTTGTTGCACATTGTCCCTCAGATCATGAACCCTCATGGCTTCCCCTCTAGAATGACAGTGGGCAAGCTCATTGAACTTCTTGCCGGTAAAGCTGGACTCTTGGAAGGAAAGTTCCATTATGGAACAGGTGAGTTTTGTAAAAAAGAAATCAACCTGAATATTTAAGCATTATAATTCTCAATGGGAAATCTGAAGAATGCATAGATTCATACAGAGATGGGACACTGTACTGGTAGTGTTAATGTCTGTCAGTGTATTTGTTCTAAAAGGTTTGATCAAATCAACTTGAGGTATAATAGATCTTGTCACATTGGTTTCAAAGGAGTGACCTTAAGTATTCTGGGACATTTCTAGGCAGACATGTCTTTTGTATAGCAAAGTTTAACATCGTGGACTGTCATTACTGCATAGTGAAGCAGCTGTATCAGCTGTGTATGTTTTTAGATGTGCCCTCTTAATTTCTTCATGTTAGTCATAATCGTACATTGCTTCCCTTATTAATTGTGCATTTTTATTTTGTCTTCCATATCAGCTGAGTACACTTTGAAGAAATTCAAGACTTTATGCTGGTGATGTCATGAATCACATTGTCTATTTTTATCCATTGTCATATTATGTGTGTTTTTATGTGACAGCGTTTGGTGGTGACAAAGTGCAGGATATTTCTCAAGATTTAATCAAGCATGGTTTCAACTACCTCGGCAAAGACTACTTAACATCTGGTATAACAGGGTAAGCTAGAGAACCAATTGGTTTCACTCCCTATCACTGTACAAACACAACATGAACTGCTGCAATTTTGTTACAATGTGTAGTCCATACTTAGGGCCTATTCCTTTATAATAAGTCACCATCTAGAGATCTCAGCCTAAACAGCTAGAGTTTCATGGTTTGTGAAATTCATTTGACAAGTTTGCTTGATTACTAATTGCTTGATTACTAATTGCTTGATTACTGATTGCTTGATTACTGATTGCTTGATTACTGATTGCTTGATTACTAATTGCTTGATTACTAATTGCTTGATTACTGATTGCTTGATGATTGATTACTTGATTACTGATTGCTTGATTACTGATTGCTTGATTATTGATTGCTTGATTACTGATTGCTTGATTACCGATTGCTTGATTACTGATTGCTTGATTACTGATTGCTTGATTACTGATTGCTTGATTACCGATTGCTTGATTACTGATTGCTTGATTACTGATTGCTTGATTACTGATTGCTTGATGATTGATTACTTGATTACTGATTGCTTGATTACTGATTGCTTGATTATTGATTGCTTGATTACTGATTGCTTGATTACCGATTGCTTGATTATTGATTGCTTGATTATTGATTGCTTGATTACTTACAGGGAACCATTGAGTGCATATATATACTTTGGTCCTGTATACTACCAGAAACTGAAGCACATGGTGTTAGATAAGATGCATGCTAGAGCTAAGGGACCAAGAGCTGTGCTGACTAGACAACCTACAGAGGGAAGATCAAGGTAAACCCACTCATTACTCTCTAACTGAACTCACAAACAAGTCACCATTACAGGGCTTCTTGAAGTAGAATTGTTCATCCCAAGATATTCTTCTCCAGCTGATAGTTGAGTTTTATATTACCGCTTTGTTTCCCTTGTAGGACAAGAGCACACAATGCTTCCTCTAGGTGACCTACATGTATGGTAATAACGTCAGAATTGGCAGCGATTTTCACCATATGAGGGCATGTATGAACCCAAATTATGTGATGCAAAACAACTGACACAAACAGGTTTTTATTACTATTATTATATATGTGACCATTGATAAAAGAAAACAACATACATGTTGTCAAAAATATGATCGATTGGTGTTGAGAATGCATCAAAGTATACTCTGAATAATTCTTGGAAATGTTTTCAGAGGAAAGAACACATGAGATTTGTTAACCTACTTGTATTGATGAATTGTTTTTTGTCTACTTCAGAGATGGTGGGTTAAGACTCGGTGAGATGGAGAGAGATTGTTTGATTGGTTATGGTGCTAGCATGTTACTTCTTGAACGACTCATGATATCAAGTGATCAGTTCCAAGTGGATGTGTGTGGGCAATGTGGACTCCTGGGCTACTCTGGATGGTATGTTGTCACAACCCAGTTTTACTGTATGGTAATGACCCTGGCTCAATTTCAAAGAGCTGCTTAAGAACAACAATTTACTTAATAGCAAAAGACAATTTTGCTTACTGGAAAATGGTTACCAACCAAAATACCATTTCATGTGCACAGTTTGTGACTCATTACCTGCTTCATTTTGCTGATCATAATTTTGTTCAGTAATATGTTCTGCTTAAGCATTTGTCAGGGCTGGTTACAACAAGGTCATCTCCTCTCACCACTCAGGAAAGACCAGCTCTAGTCACTGGTATTCCCATTAATGAAAGAAATGGTTTGAAGGATCTAAATTTGTAATATGTTTTGCTGTTTTTTCATAACCTTTTATATTCCTGTTGAAGGGCCATTTATTAGTGAATAATATAAGTGATCCTAAATTTAGGTGGTCCTTAAATACATCAGGTGACTTGAAGGTGAATCTTCAACCTCCTATTTTGTTAGTATCTTTGTTTGTGGTGCCAGTCAGAAGCTGCCATATAACCAGGGATCACACCCAAATTTCTCAACCTGGCAAATGGCAGTACAGGGATCACCTTAAGGGGATGCAACATTTTATTTCAAATATCAAGTGTTACAATGTTGTTAGGTAACTTAGTATAGTTTTACTGCGATGTGTACTTTGTGCTGTCGGACTGAAAGACATGTTGTTAGTCAATTAATCAATCAGCCAATCAAACTTAAAATCTTAATAGAATACCGCTACTACCAGGTCCAGAACAATTTTGCTCTTTTCCTTTTTCAAACCACTGATATTGATCATGAAGGTGAATAGATTTTTTCTACCATGATGTACATGCATATCTAATGAAATTTTACTTGTAGTAATGTTGATGTAATTTCATTGCGCAACTACATACACACCATCCTGTATTATGTAAAATTATTAATTAAAACAGTTCAGCTAAAAAACCTTGATTTTTTTGTTTTGTTTGACTGAGGTGTGTTACAAAAGACATATGGACTGGCATAATTCGGTCATTAGTGAATGTGTATCTCCCCTAGGGCCTGTGACTGACCAGAAGAGGGTCCTTTGGGCTCGGGAAATAGGACCCTCCTCTGGTCACAGTCCCTCATGGTGCACAGATGTGCAATAGTGACCTCATTGCCAGTCCATATGTGTATATAAGAATTATTATAATTAAAAGAATGTTTATTGTTTTCTTCTTTTTTTTTCACGATATTATTTGTTTTTGTAAATCTGTATATTTTGTGATTGTATGAAGTGCTAGTTTTGAAAAGTCACAATCAATCAATGTATGTTTTATTTGTGTTATTAACCATGGTATTGATTTGATTTATTACAGGTGCCATTACTGCAAGTCATCACGAAATGTTTCATCTCTTCGTATTCCATATGCTTGCAAGTTACTCTTCCAAGAAATGCAATCAATGAATATTGTGCCTCGACTTAAACT
The DNA here is from genome assembly GCA_911728455.2 of Marthasterias glacialis. Lineage (NCBI taxonomy): Eukaryota > Metazoa > Echinodermata > Asteroidea > Forcipulatida > Asteriidae > Marthasterias > Marthasterias glacialis. Next base: position 29,241,339 of record OU452220.1, on the reverse strand, counting down.
TCAGAAATATACAGAGTGATTAAGAAATCAGTAGAAACATTTACAAATGTGTCGGTAATAATTCAGAGTGGACAAACATCATCAATGCCAGCTTTGTCTCTCAGAAAGGCTTCTAAGCAAATGTGAAAATACTGTCTACATGTTTCAAAGAAACTAAAATGCTTGTTTAAAGAGGATGGGCCACGCTAGAAGTCTCTCATTAAAAAAAAAAGTTTTACATCCCTAAAATACACATATATCTACCACGAAAAAATGGTGACAGAATTGTACAATGCGTGGTTATTCGTTTACAAAGGCAGTTTCTGAGCCTCTTTTCACCCCCCGCCTCGAGCCAAAATCAGAACAACAGCAGTCAGTGCCTGAAAGTAGTCTCCAGAAATTCTAAAGAATAGTGACGTCCCAGGAAGTACTCCTCTGTCAAACGGCTGTTTGTTGTTACTTATTGAAGCATTGCTCAGTGCAGACCATCCGGGGATTCAGTACTTCCAGTGACGTCATGATTTGTTTGCTGCCCTCATTTCCGGGATTTTGATAAATTTAGGCGGCGGGCTAGTTAAAGGAGTAAAAACTCCCTGCAAATATCACTTCTTTTGTCAATTTAATGTCACAAAAGAGAAGTTTGTCCGATGCAATAATTATAGAAAGCAGAAAACTAAACAATAACGTCAACATCAATCACCATGGCCCATCCTCTTTCAAGTTATTGTTTCAGACCTTTGTATGGGAAAATATTTTTTGTTTTGTTTTTTTTTCTTTTGTTGGCAAATGGTGATTATTGAGAAATGCACGGTCTCACACATCATAGTCTATACTTTTTAAATTCACATCATTTTGAGAGAGCTGAGAAATAATATATATATTTTTTTGTATTTTCTTTCTGAACCTTTGGAACAAGTCTTATGCCAATCAGGATGGCCTTCTCTGAAAGGTTAATTTGTTAACTGCCATTGCTGTACTAGAAATGCAAACAAACAGAGGATCCAGTTACATTAATTGTCAGATGTACATGTAATGGTGTCAGTTATTGTTAAATGAATGTATCAAATCTTGGGAAATGGATGTTGTAACTTTATGTTATGAAATGGTGACTATCATACACAAACAATTACATTGACTGATAGTTATATAGCATTGAGATTCACATGTGCATTGATGGAGAATTTGCTCAATGAAATGAGGTGTTAAATAGCAAAGCAGTAAGAAATCCCACTGGCTAGAAAGATATGTAATAGATGATGAATAACTATATAAATCATGTGCAGATGTACATGTACAATGTATTTGTTAACATTTTTGTTCTGGCAATAAATTACCTTTCTAGTTTAGCAATAACCTTTACGAAAATTATTATGCCAGACTTTTTGACAATCCAAATTAAGTTGTGCTTCCTTATCAGCTGCTGTATGAACAATTTGTTCAGTTTTAGTTTACAGTGTACTTTTGTTTACCCAATTCGACTAGCCACCGTAGCTTATAAGCAAGGGGGTCAGGTATCATGATAATGCAATCCGCCTTGAAGAATACAATGTACATGTAGACGCTGTATCATGATACCATCTGCAAATTGGTTGGTTTGTTCCTGTGCAAGATAGATGTAAACTACTGTCTGTTGTAGAAAAAAAAGAAAAAACAAAATATTTGAGAAAAGGGCCCACACACTTTTTTGTTTGTCTATATGTTGTTTCACTTGTGTTGGTGGGTTGTCGTTGTTTGTTTTTTGAGGGGGCAGGCATCGATGTTGTAAACAACTGTTGAACATTTTAATACACATCTTTGTGGCCTTTATTATGTGACACAATTCAGATGATATTGACAATCAATGTAATGGTACAGTAACTCCTAATCCTGTTATTGTCTGCTTCATTATTATGTCGATATAGCAACCTTGATTTACAGACTGCTTCCTTTGTTAACTTCACCCACATACTGTACAGATGTAGGCCTACAATAACATCATATAGAGCTGCTGTACTTGATACTACCACAAGTAGGTAGCTGTAAAATGAGTTGCATTGCCATAGGATACTACATGTATGTTAAAGGTCCCATGAATTTTTTTTTTTTTATTGGTTAAAAAAATAAAGTATGCCTATTATAGTATATCTTTACTTTTTTTCACATTTTTTACATGCGTATTAATCGTAGAAATAACGATTTCTAAAATTAGGGGGTTGCCGTGCTCCGCCCACCCTTCCTCATGAACATAAAATCTGTGACATAGACAGTGGAACGGCTGACCAGGGCCATGTGTGTGACAATAACACACAATGCATTGTTGACCACTCGGCAACAGAGCTGTCTTCAAAATGTTTTACCACAGCCTACGTCATGGATCATTGCGCAATCAAATGGCACACATTTTTGGGGCTCAATTAAAGTGTATTAACGCATAACACTATAGTTAATACTAGTTTTGGTGATACATGTATGTACTTTAGTACACATCTGTTATATTAGTATAGTAAAGATGGTGGATGGTATCAAGCTACTTGCATGGAGTCATTTTGCACAATGAACTTTCCTGTAATTCCAACCACAGTAGTCAGTGCAGATGCAACCTGGATTACCAGCAAATCTAGAACCTGTGTCAAATTTCATCAAGCCGTTTAGCATCTTTGTCTAGTACATGTACAAGTATGGTTGACCAACCAAATTACCATGTACTTGTAATGTACACTGGGTCATCACTGGTTCCCTGTTAATGTTTGCTAACAGGAAGTTAATTTGTTAACTGCTTGGCCAATCGTTAATTCATGTCAACCAAACCTGAAAATCAACCTTAAAACACCCCCCCCCCCAACCACCACCACCACTACCACACGCCCACACACTTGTATAACCATGATAACCATGAAAAGGTTGACAACTGTTGTCAGCCTTTAACCTTGGAGTGCTTTGACCTTTTTGTGTTTTGTAGCAAATGAATGAAAACTGTTGTGAGTCTGACATGATGCCCATTGTGATTTTAACCTTGAGTATACAGTGATTGGTAGCTTGTGTGATTGTATCATGGTTTTATTTGATACCATTACTGATTGCAATATTCAGACACACTCTGAATGATCAACATCATGCTGTACATACAGAAATAATCCACAACATGATTGTTGATTCATTGCGTCAATGTCCATTTCAACAACTAAGAATTACATGTAAACATAGCATGGGTGCACTAAATTCACCCATGCTGAACTTAATGTAAGGAATATTTAGCAAGAATTTATTTTCGTTTTGTACTGAAAATAGTTCATTTTACATTAAAACTACATGTGAAAGATTCCAAGACAAAACTAGTGTTCAAAATAAAATAAACATTTTACACACAAAAGAATAGGTTCAATTCATTTTGTTTATTTATTTAACATTCCCAATACTTTTATGCCATCACCAAATATCAATTAGTTAATTCCTTTAAGCAATATTCTTGTCAAAATAGTACAAATAATATATAATCACTGCAAGTTAAATTTCATGCAGGCAATAAATACCATGCCTCTCATTAGTTGTTACTCTGATCATACTGTGATGCAATGCACTGTATTATCCTTCATGTAATTAACAATCATTTGGACAATATCACAGCTTTAATATAATAGGATTTACAATCATGTGTTATCTGCTGCAAAGGCTTTCTAAAGCTACTTTATGCATGATATGTTTCTGGTACATGTGTAAATAAGTTCAAACGTTTTGACTTAAACTTCACACAATAAAATAAACCTGTAAAGTTCAACCAATCACATTTTCAAGAAAATGCTACATGATGTGGTGGTGTATTTTTGTATTCAAATTATTCAATTAACTTCTTTAACTGTAATTTGGAAAGAGTAAAGTTTCCAGAGTTTAAAGTATGCAATATACTCATGTGTAGTGAAAACAATATAACCGTATAAAAATACAACTATTTTTTCGAGCACCAAAATGAAAAATGTACCAACTGATTTGTTGCATCCATCAGTTGTTTGTTTCCCATGGAATTCTTGGGATAAGTTTATTCAATCTTTCCCCTAAAAGTAAATACAAAAACAAGGTGTAAAAACACCAATAAAAATGTTCAAAATGTTCAAAATTCGCTTGTAGTTTGAGTAGATTGTTATAAAAATACAAACTTTTTTTTCAAGCACCAAAATGAATGTACATGTATTACAAAATATGCTTTTGAAGACAAGTCTATCAACTCATAAATTGATCTGTAAAGAAAAAGAAGAGAAAAAACAACTGCAGTTTTCATTGCGAGCAGTGGCGCGAACCAATGCAGACACCCCTAAACACTGCCAAAACAAAAAGTCCATCTATTTTGAACAAAATTATACTCCTACACCAGTAGTTTAAAAATTAAACATACAGAAAGAATGGAATCACTCAACATTGCTGGTTACCAACCGAAGTATATGTATGTACATGTGCCACCTTTACTGTAATGATGCTTGAATGGGGGCTTCCGATCATGGGCGCCGCCATGTTTTTTCCGTCATTGGCGCCAGTACCCTGCCGGTTTGATGCTTCACAGGGTAAATGTCAGGGTACCAGGTGATTTTGATTTGGACTGGTGTTCCGACATCCCCCTGCGATTGCCTGCGTCGAAGCGCATCCTGCTAGTGATATAACATGATCTTTATTAACAAACCAAGCTAATCTTACAAGTAAAATTGCCAATGCATGCAATGTACATGTACCATCTTTACACACTTCAACACTATTATAAACACTATTGGTTTAATCAAATTTAATAATAATCAGAACTTTCTTATAATTAAAAGCATTTTTAGTTTTTGAATTGTTAGACCCCTTTATATGGTTCATACCACACGCAGACCAAAGTCATACACAATACAACTGTACCTTGTATTGTTATTCAACATGCATAGTGTCACAATATACTTAAAAAAAATATATAAAATATAAAAAATTAAATCACAGGAACATGGACATAAATATTTTGTAGCATAAATTGTAACAACTTTTTCTAAGATGTTATAATAAGCTAAGGCTTATGAAATATAATCCCTGAAACCAATAGTATGTAAATATAAAAACAAACTAAGAAAGCAATATTACAACCATACACTGTACAACTTAGAAACATACATATGTACATGTCTACACTGCAAAACTAAACAAAAATTGCAAGCTTTACAAATGACATCAACTGTCTGACAGAATGTGATGCATTTGAACATTGCATGTTATTGTAAACAGCAACCCTGAAGACAGACTTGGCTATTTCAACTACTACAGTATTGCATCAATACATCTTTCAATCATGCATACATGTAAATGCATCAGTAAAAATAAAGGTCTAGTAATACAAAAGTTTTAATTTGAACAGTATTACAACATCATCCATACAACTTTCTACAAAAACAAAGATGATTGATAATAAATGTGAATATCCCTTACTGAAACCACAAACATTGTCACCATGGTTACACCTACTTATAAACACACCCTCCCAATCAAATATATCACATCCTTAAACAGATATTGAGAACATTTTTAGAAATTAACAAAAAATGCTACAAGTAAATCTGCTATGAAAAGAATCAACATGAACATAATGAAAGACTAACTTGTAACTATAAATCAAAGTGTGGAAGTATTTTATGTTTGCTTTTTAAACTTATTGTACATGTAGACACTCTTTCAACAAAATGTTGAGAAAAATGTGCAAATATACTGAAAGAAAATGTGAACAAATTAAAATACAGACAACATGTGCAACCGTTTTGACCAACTAACTTTATAAAAGTTTACAAAGAGCCACAGAGCCTGGACTTCCTGCAGGCATTGCAAACTTTACAAATGACATCAACTGTCTGACAGAATGTGATGCATTTGAACATTGCATGTTATTGTAAACAGCAACCCTGAAGACAGACTTGGCTATTTCACAGCTCAATGGAAGAAAACGTTGAACCTTACATTTTTTCTACACTTTGAACTACACAAAAGGGGGAACATCTCAAGACTTGTTCAACTGCTATTTTACAATCGACCGATTGCAGTACCAATGTTTACATGTCATCACTTGACTTATTGTGGGTACTACGACATCTCGGCTGATGGCAAAGACATGCAAAGACTACATGCTGTGATCGACAGAGTCACACAGGCAGTAGGCTTTTGGTCATAACAGAACTTTACTAAGCACTTCTATTAAAGTTGTATGTTGTGACATTGATTTAATCACATCACTGTTTCATACATGTAAACTACCCGTATTTTACTACAAAAGAGGTTTACATGTATTCTGAGTTATGCACTACTGGCATAGGATGACTATGTAGCCACCTAGTGATTTTATTTGTAATGTTTAATCACTGTAATAAAAGTAAAGAACATTGGTAAAGTTAGCATTTATACCTAGCCGTGTGGAATTAGTCAAATGAATCACACAGTTTTGCAAAGCCTTTTTTTACGGGGGCAATTTCAGTTTCAAAACTGTACTATTCTTGTGTTGGTGTGTGATCACCTTCATCTGACCCCAATGTTTCATGCAACTACAGTACCACGCCCAACTACACTTGCTAGAACTGTCCTCACTGGCTTTATTCAGCCAATCAAAGGTATCAGGTACAAACTCTGGAATATGACATGTATATAAAGTATTCAATCAAATAAACAAATGCAACAATCATGTTCAGTACAATAACAGCACTTTCATATATGGAGGATGCCGTGTTTGTTGATGTTTAATACCCACTATAGGTCACGTGACTTGGAGAGAGCTACCGGTCTATTATTTATTTTACATAGTAGGCCAAGTGTGATACAAAATGTAAAATTTGTTTTATAACCAATGCACATGTAAGTGTCTTGCGGTTAAAGATGGCATTGTCTATTACACAAACCTTCACCAAACATACATCTTATAATACGTCTTATACATGGTTACATGTAAGTCACAATTGTCATACACTGTACTTTGTATGTCGGTCATTCAATAAGTAAAAGAATAAACCACACAAGAGTTACATTAACCAAATACAAAAATAAATCCATATAAAAGTGAGCAGTTCATTTGAAAATATACTTTTTTAAAGAATCAGCTTAGTTTCTAGTACTACGTACATACATGTACATGTACACTGTAAACACACCATGTCCCATGAAAGAAAAGGAGATTGATGCTGTACAGTGTATTTGTGTACAACATTAACTACATACAATTACATTGTACATGTAGAAGGCAATCAACAAATACATGTATTACAATCTGATGGGGTAGGACGCTGTTTCCGCATTTTCAACAGGCATGACCAATATCTTTAAATATTATTTTGGTAAATATAACGTAAGAAACTATTTGGGTCACAATAAATGAAAAAGTGGCAGTCGGATCCGCTATCTTTTCCATCTGATGATGTAAACTGTGAAGATACATGTAGTGGCAGGCTGTATTGCTTGTCTGCCACTAAATGCCAACTTCAGCTATGCACATCAGAACTACATGTAATCTTGTTTTGAAGAAGGCACAATTAAAAGTATTGATAAGACGAGGTAATTTAGTGTATCTGCGTAGTTATTGCTATTGGACAGAACGTTATGATCCAATCAAGAATTTGATCGTTAGAAACATGAAACAGCCAAACACAGTAAGACATTAACCAGTACCATAGTTATAAACTTTCACCACACAATATAAACAAATCCATAAAGATATAAAGCTATGAAGGCAGCATGAGAATTAAAAGAACTGACCATAAATCTACACATAAATATTCCTTCACCCAAAACAAGTTTTGTAGGCAATTATTGTACCCCTTCCCATTGGACTACTGGCATTGGATGCTGACTGGTGGCTTCCAAACTTCACACCTGTCCCTATCTAAATTACATTCAAGGTTTCTTTCCAACCACACTTAATTCTGTTTAAAACAAGGATTGTTATTTGAATTTTCACAAGGTACATGAATCGTTGTGATACCCTGTTTTTGTTTGACTTTGCGCAGATGACATTTGTCCCAAATGAAATAAGTGAAGGCACCTATGATAACGAGGTTGATAGTGATAACTACTAATATCAAACCAAATGAGTTGAGTAGTGTTGGCATGGGTAGCACAGCCAGGACATCATCACGTCTAGTCTGCATATCAATGATATTACCTTGTAACTGCAAGTAACTAGCGTAGCTGCTTACAATATGAAATAACTGATGACTATGACCAATGATATCAAATTTACCAGGTGCTAATACTTCAGGGAAATGTGTAGCATAGATGAGGATGGTTGCAGCACACATCATAAACTGATAAATATGGTAGTGTAAGGCATCTGATTGACAATCATTTACTTCACAAAACACCACACGGTACAGTAATGGGAAGCTGCAGAACAAGTACGGAGTAACAAACGCTGTCATACGTAACAACTTCTGCATCTTTATTCCGGCTACAAGCCGGGACATGCATGCCAATACTGTACACAGAAAGGCATTAAATACACACACTGGCAAAAACATATTGTGGTAGGTGGTATTCATGAAACTTTTAGGAAATGTGTATGTATTATATAAGATGGAACAAGCCATGCTGTAGACACTCAATGCACCGTAGTCAAAGAAGAAGCAAAGATGGCGTACCCTCTCAGACATGCAGTTGAAGAGGTGAGCTGTGCTACTAACGATCATATACAGGCATACTGAGGCTAAATATACTTGCATAGGATAAGTGAATGGATCCACATCAAAGCTGAGCTCATGCCACAACCACTGAGTGTATATCCACATGAATAAACCAGAGGTCAGGAAATGAGTCCAGAAATTGATGGTTTCATTGGTGAAGGTGAAGGCACTCAGTATACAAGTAGCCACACTGCTGCGACATGACCGGTACCCAGATACAATAAATGGTTCCCTGAAGTCCTTAGGAACATGATTTACTCTCAGTAGCTTGATAGTCCACATCATGAATGGTATGCAGCCTACATGTACAAAGAAAACAAACAAAGAATGTTTATTAAACATCTACTGAAAACTATTATTAGAAACTGTTGTGTGGTACCAGCTGCTAAAAAGGAACGATCCAACAAAGATAATCTTTCTTCTCTTGGCATTTTCAAGTCAGAGGTTTTTTTGTGCCAGCAGTACCCTTAAAGAAAATCTTTCTGGCAATTCAGCCAAAAGAATCCTGCCAGGGGGACAGGACCCCAAAAAATCCCTGTGGCAACTGGTTAAAAAAGAAAATTCAAGCAGACATTTCATCGCACAGTCGTAACTTTCCCGCATTCAAGCCCCAAAAAACTAAAATGGCATTTTAGCAAGAGGCATTGTCAAGAATGGCTGGGTCATTCCGTGTCAATTCAACATGCTTTTGGACCTGACGGTCACAGATTGAAACGACATTTGGTGAGCTGATTAGCCTTATTGAGAAACCCCCAGAACCGAAAATTTTAAGTCATTCGGTTAATTATTTTATTGAGATGGGGATCAACAAACTTTTGACTAATCAACATGGCTGGTATATTTGGACATGTATGTAATTGTATCTCTACAAGTAAAGCACCTACAGAGACAAACTTTACATCATTTGAAAGCTCTTGAAATGGCCTGTGTTTCACTAAATAAAATCTAAATTATATAGCGTAACACAAAACAATTACGCAAAAATATTACTTTTGACCTTGATTTGCGAAAAAGGGGTATTTTTCAAAATGCCTCATTTTTTTTTTCATAGTTGGATTAAGATGTAAGCAACATTTTCAGAAATATTTGGGATGGACACAATTGCAGACAGTCAGTACATAGGTACATTGCCGTACATGTTGTGTACATGTCTTCTACATGTACATGTATGTACATATTTGGAAATGCACAGTCTGCGCACACACAGATAGTGAGTCCGAAAGTGAGAATAGCTAGCCAGCCATGGCTCCGTGCACTGGGTCTCCACTGATTGGTCCAGATCTTGTAAGTGCGGAGTTCAAAATAACAACCTGGCTGATGAACAACTCAGACAGTCGTTGTTAAGCTTTTGCTAGTTTTTTCTTGCAAATATTTTCTTGATAATTTTTTAAGCGTTCTAAATTGATTCATTACACATTGAAGATCAAATTTAACTATCCAAATCGATGCTTTTTCAGGGACTAAAAACCTTGCAGTCTGTTATTTTTTAAGCCCAACTTAAGTTTTCAACAACAAAATACATGTACATGTACACACTACATACACGTATGTGGATAGCCTGTTGGCTGATGCCCTGAGTTACATATTGTTTTACGCAGTCAACGCAGGATACCAGCTGTGGAAACAGTCAACATGGACGTCAATCGTTAAACACTTTTACGACTACAACTGTACGAGACATAAATTATGGCATGAAAGATGTGCACTTTCTGTCTATTTTTTTGAAGAAGAGAGACATGGACAGGACATGATGCTCGACGGGATGACAGAAGTAGACCAGTGGATTCATTTCTTTAGTTTGAGGGCGCTGTTCTATGGACCAGAACTGTAATTTTTGTGCTCTGTTAATTTCAGTTTAAAATCCTTCAGCCCATAGGACCAGCGCACCACATACAATGTACCAGCATACCAGTTAATTTTGCAACTCCGGTCGCCATATTTGTTGCAATACTGTTTGAATGGGATCTGAATTACGGTGAGAATTTATCACTTTTTAACAACTTTTAGTTTGCGGAGTGGATTTTCTGGACCCGTGCAACGCTCGATGAGAGTTGAAAGAACACATAGAGCCTAGTTTTGGCGAGATCTGACTTCAAAAAAGAACTGTAGCCATGTAAACGTGAAGGGCAGAAAGTTTCGAATAGGATTTTGTACATGTCACTCTATGACTATGAGGTTCGTGGAGACGATAGCGGAACGAACCTTATAGTTCTAGGAGTAGGCCTAACCTAGACCCAGGGCGCTGTACTAGTACGACAGGATTAGTACGACAGATAATGTCAAAATCTCAAAAAAGGAGTACAGCGCCCCAGTTACTGGATCTAGGTCTAGGCCTAACCCTAGTAGTAGTAGTATGAACATGATAAAAATCACAACAAATCAAGGGCGTTTTACATGACATTATTTTGTGCAATATTACAAGAAGACTAGCTTGACTAGGCTATTTAGTAGACCCAGTAACTGGGGTGCTGTACTCCTTTTTTTTTAAATTTTGACATTGTCGGTCGTAGTCAAAAAAAATTTTTAAAAAGGAGTGCAGCGCCCGAGTTACTGGGTCAAGCTATCTAGTTATAATGAATAGTTTGTGCTTAGTCTACTTACTTCGTTTTGTAGAAACAACAGTCAGACAGTCAACACTAACATAACAACTAACACTTGTCAATCAACAATATCCTCCGATCCGCCGCCTTTGATGAAGAATATTAAACTCTCGATTGCGTGATGTTTTAATACGGACGCTGAGATGAGGCAGTGGAGGAAAACACCTTGACCGTCACACCATCCATAGATAGAACCATGGAACATGTAACACTGAATTTGGTACTGGTGGTACAAATAAAAAAGGACGACAGTCTCCGTTGCACTGCGTTGTAATTTGCATGGAACGGGATCGAGTCCAACATTGGCTAGAAAAAGAACGTACTAGAAAGTAGTACTACTAGTACTCTACCTCACTGTAAACTAGCAGCACTAGTGTGATAAACTAATAATGATATGTGATCCATAGACCTTTCTTTTGCAACGTCACAGCCCGAGTTTTTGCCAACCAAGATGGTAAAACTACGGGAAGCCGTCAATGCAAAGCAAAAACAGATAATCACAGTTTGCAAAAATGTTACAAAAATATTCAAACATTTTTCAAATATTGTTGGAAACAAACCAACCAATAATGGGATGTATTTTCTTCAAATAGAAAGTTGCTAAAATGTTGAATTTGGTCACAACGTCTGTCAACAAGACTTGAATGTTTTGCTACATTTGGCCGTCCATGCCAACCAGCACGGTTTGTTTATCAACAATGGAAAGGTCTATACGACGACCGACCAGCTAACTTTGACGCCAGAGAGAGTTGCACTTACACTTGCAGCTCAAAACGGGTGCGGTGTTTTGTTGATGGGAGACCCGACGCATATAACCAGTCAGACGTGTGAAGCTAAACCACGAATGGTTGTGATTACAATGCGCATGCGCAAAATCCAGTTAGACGCTTGCAGTCGTTTTATGTTATTTGTTTGAATCAATCATTTTTATTTACCAAAAACTAAAGAGGGTTTGTATTTTTCCCCTTTAGATTTTAACGTAGACGTATCCTGTCACAAAAGAGCGTAGGGGAATTCTGAAAAATATCTAGTGCAGTACTATTTACATAGTTAGATCATGGTAGATTATTCAGGTTTTTATATATCCACGTTTGGATCGTGTTATAAATTTAACCAGAGCTACTAGAATATTCATAAGTTGTCCGTCAAATTCGATCACGTGGTGTGTGATTGACATTGGCAATGAATATGCAATGTTTTGCATAAGTTGTCATAAGTTTTGGGTCGCAAAACCGATCGGCGCCGCACATTCACATGTGTTTGGTGTATACCATTCAAGCCATTACGTGTCAATGGTGTGTATTTGCTTTTCCACCGAGAGATTTCAGCAAACAAACACAATAGAAACCCCCCCAAAAAATAAAAAAATAAAATAAAAATAAAATAAAATAAAATAAAATATATAAACTGTTGTTTACAACAAATTTACAAATGAAAGTTTTGTTTCCGAGTCATTAATATAGCTACATAGCATCAAAGCCCCATGCACTATTGGTAACTTTAAAAGCATAATTGTTCGTAAAATTGTACACCTAACTTACATAGTTTTAGATTGGCCACGGTAAGAAGGATGGTATCGTCCGAAAGCTGAACTCATGTCCTTTTCAATGATACGTTGGTTTCAATCCAGGTCGGGTCACGCATCGTTGGGCACCTTTGTCTTGAAATTGCGATACATGTATACAAAATTTCAGTTGGTTCCAGGCATGCAACTTGACCTTGTAGCAGCTGATTACCTCTGTTTTCATTCTCATTTATGACATTCAAAATTAAAAAACACTGGAATTTTGAATTATTGTTTTTATCGAACAGTTGCATGTGTGGTTCGCGGTGCTACAGAATGAAATCGATACAGATTCATGTTCAAACACTTGAGTTTTATTCATAATCATGAGTAAAACATTAAACCAAATTATAACTTTCCTTCAGGCACGTATAGCCAGCATTCGGAGAGGGTGTGTGTGTGGGGGGGGGGGGTGTTAAAGCAATATTTGTGTCCCTATTTTAACCGCAATATTTAACCATATCATATTTTTTCCCTTTGAACTATGGGGTCATGCCAACTTTTCCCCAAAATGGGACATATCAACCATTATAGCGTCCAAAACGGTGACCCAAACCATGAAATGTAATCCGAGGTAGTTGATTATGTCAAAGTGAAAAAAAATTGCAAAGTTTTGTAGCATAGAGACACAAAACAACAGGAAATCAAGTGAAAAACAACTTCAGGGAAATTTGTGACAAGAATAAAAATCACGCAAGTACTTTGAAAAATACGGGGGGGGGGGCTTGTTGTGCCCCCTTCGTGTTTTTCAAAGTACTTGCGTGATTTGGTCCAATCTCAGAATCACCCCTCCCACTTTTCAACACGAATCTATGCCCTTAACGTCATCGAAATTTTGACTGAAAAGCATTGATAGTGAACCTTATAATATCATTCAAAGGTCATTTCGTGTTCAGCTTTCTTCGATCACAAAGAATTTAGAAACTTTGTGATTAATTTTGTTGTAGGTAGGCCTACTTGAGTTACAATTTCTCTATATAAGACAAAATAATGGTAACATTGGACCTATTGATCTTTAATTTCAAGTAGCTCAAACAGTCTGGTCAACAAAACATACCACAAAAATAAGTAACAGTTGCGAAAAGATTAGACTGCGTTCTTAATTAGTTAGATACATCCATGGTAACGCGGTTCAGAGGAGTGTTGTTGCCTAACCCTTTCGTAATACGAGAGGGCGCTATTGCTTTAACCTGGTGGGTCATCCTTCGGCTGATGCACTGGGCAACACAAAATATTCGTATAAAAGAAGGATAAAAACAAAAACAAAACAGGAACACTGAAAAAAAAATTAAAATCAAAAGCATTTCTTAAATCTCCTTTCCAGCAGAGAGTACAAAGCAACACCAATAACATAACATCATACCCTTCTAATTTGTGGTCATCTCAGTGGTTTCAATTTAATTTTGCAAACTGAGAGGAAAAAGAGATAACCAATTTAAATTAAGTGTGTATAACATTGCTGGCATTCCGTTTCAAAACAATTGAGTCTAAAACATTTTTATTTTTTTATATATATATTTTTTTGGGTCGAGTGAAACGATTTAGGGCAGCATTTAAAATTTAAATCCATTGCAAAGGTTTGTATTCTTTACTGTTTTTATGTTGTTTAACTTAAAACAAAGAAACAAGTTTAGACAACAAACTATTAATGGGATAATTTAATTGGATTATTGGAAGTATCGATTTGTATGGAACTTTTACCCAGTTCCACATAATGGTGCAATTGACATAAACACGCAAAAACCGCGTGACATGGGTTCAAAAAACGGTTGCCATGGCAACCACTGACCCCCAATAACAACCATTCCTTGACAAAATGACCCTAGATAAATTTGAAGAAAAGTTAGAAAGTTCGGTGGCAATCGGATCTGGCGTTAAAAATTTACAGGAAAAAGTTTGTTAGGGGCAAATTAGCGACCCCCGGTCCTGATAAGGTTAAAGTTGGTACCAGAAGAACATGAACATTTCTTATCTATCAATTCATGGGTGGTTGAAACGATACAAACATTTAGCTCAAATATTTCGATGTTTGTTTTTGTTTCTTCTAAAATTGAATAAAATTGGCCGTGAGCAAGGTGATTCTGGTTTATACAGCCACCCCACACAAGTGAAATATTGTTGACAATTCAAACAAGTTTTCATTTCTTTGAGAAAAAGAAAAACAGATAGGCGGTACTCGTTCTGAAATAAAATAAAACATAAATGAAATAGAAAAACGGTCGGAATATCGACTGTATTTCAAGACCATCTGCCATGTTCAGACAATGTTACATTATGTTGTGCATGCCAGAAAATTGTATTTCGGCGGAGAAAATGTGTTATGCAAGTTGACCTTATCATGATTTCTTTTCATTTACACTGGGACGGGGGGAGTCTCGTTTTGCCTCCTTCCGTGTTTTCGAAAGTTCCCTGTTTTTTATTTTTTTATTTTTTAACTTGCTATGTACGTCACAAAGTTCTATGGGATAAACGCAAAGCTGCTGTTTCTAGGGTGCCTTTTGGTCTTTGTCCTTATCATTTTGGCAATTTCGGTTGAAAATGTTATTTTCATGTATTTCATGTATTTTGGTCCAACGGTAAGACTTTGCAAGCATGTTCATATTTATATAATAAAAAACATGGAAAAGTATTTCATCACAGAGAGTACTGTTGGGGCGTTGCAACCGTTGTTTGTCACACTTTTTGGGGATTTCCCCCTAAGTTTTCACTTTAAAATCATAAACCACCCACTGTATACAACCAAGGTGCAATGCTGAGGCCTGTTTGTTCATTCTA
The DNA here is from genome assembly GCA_911728455.2 of Marthasterias glacialis. NCBI lineage: Eukaryota > Metazoa > Echinodermata > Asteroidea > Forcipulatida > Asteriidae > Marthasterias > Marthasterias glacialis. The sequence continues at coordinate 29,225,776 of OU452220.1, read as the reverse complement.
TAGTATGTACCTATTTTGTCGTCAGAAACAAAATTGTTATAGTTGATCAAGTTGGTAAAAATTGGGTTAGGGGCACCCAGATCCTGGTAGGGTTAATTCTATTAATTTGTCTCTGACAAAAGCCTCTAAATTTCCTCAGTAAATAAAACAATTAGTCGTGTGAAATATTTTGACCAGTTGCTTATGTTATTTGATGTGACAAAATGAAAATGCAGCGTAGGTCTTCCATGATTGTATATACATAAACGGCTTTCGTCGACTGATCTTTGGCCTGTTCGTAATAAATGGTGGTGTTTAAATTTATGCGAACGCGTAGTTGACTCATTGCTAGTATTAGAGAAAAACTCAACCCACGAATGGAAAATAAACTTAGACTAGACACATACACCAACATGCAAGTAAATCCGAGCACATGTATTTGTGTGTGTGTGTGTTATTTTTTAATTTATCAGCACAATAGTTGGCAAGTACATATACAAGTACAGTCTCATTAAATTACGTGTACAACACTTTTAATGTACAATAATTGGATTATATGTATAGTTTGCGGATGATACCAATAACAAACTTCAATTTGTGCAATGTTAAGATTTCAGGTATGCAACTGTAACTTATCCCCGTGACCCCCATAGTTATGCCACTGGCAACAATTAAAATTGTATGAAAGGTACCAGTCAATCTAGCATAGAAATAATGATAATGCAGAAGTATATGATCACTATAGAATCATGGAAATGTAACATAAATGTTTGAACGGGAGGGGGAATTTTCCACATGTTCCCTTGATCATTGATACATTAAAATCGATAGAATCAGACAGTCATTTCATGTGAGCATAACCAGTGGTATGACCATGATGGACTAATTCCATTATACTTTACATGAACAAAATAAAGGGTCTTTTTAAAAGGAATGCAGGTATAAAACAAAAAGTAGTATCAACAAAATAAAAACAACAAAAAAATCTATTGCAAATGTCTAACTCAATAACAGTTTGAAATAACCACCACAAAACTGTCACCGAATTTTAAAAGATGTTAAACTCATCCCTCATTAGCCAATAAAATAGAATTTATCCAAAACAGGGCTGTTCGAATTATTCTTGGTATGAAGTACAATTACAATGGAGCTCTTGATTTGACCAAAATTTCATCTTTAGCTGAACAAATAAATGATTTACTTTGCAACTTTGGAACTAAACTTTTGAAATTTAATCGTCACAGACAGTTGCGTTCGCTATTCAAATTTAACAATAATTATATGTTTAGCTTTAACTCACTTAAGTGCAACACGAGGAGATACAGAAAATCAACCATTCTACAACTGTCACAATCTTGTAATATTTGTTATATGCATTATTCATAAATACCTAAGACAGTTTATCTATTCTGATTGGTCAAGAGTATGTCACATGGGTGTGTTTAAACCGCTGATAAAGACATAGCCAAAAAGTGTTTAAACATGGGCGTGACACGCAAGCTTGCACCTGCGCTTATAAGACAGTTCCGTCATTCCTATTGGTCGATGAACAGCTGTTCACATCTGTTTACTAGAGGGCCTTACCATTTCATTGCTGGAGGGGTATTTTGATGAATGAAATCGTTGACAATTTACAAATTTTGCATTTTTAACTTTTTGACAAAAATATTTTGTTGCTTTTTCACCGAAAAGGTATTTATTAATGGGAATAAAAGTGTGTTGAATCAGTTTTAAACTAGTTGTTTAAACACAGTCAGGCCTGGTTCTTGATAATTCACCTTGACTTCGTCTCGGTGGAATTATCAAGAACTCGGGCCTGCCCGTGTTTAAACAACTAGTTTAAAACCTCTTCAAAACACTTTTATTCCCTTAATCACAGACCATTCAAAACTTGTTAAACCACACTTGGCCTTTGCTTTGTACACACTCCATTTATTGTATCAAAGTGTGCACAACCATGCAGGATAAGTGAAGCCTGCAAGCGTTTCTCGACAGTGAAACAGTGGGTTCCACAATCTACAACATAGTACAAGGGTTAATAATAGTATTAAAGGTCCCATGAATTTTTTTTTTATTGGTTAAAAAAGGAAGTATGCCTATCATAGTATATTATTTTTTAAACATTTTTTACATGCCTATTTACCGTAGAAATAACAATTTCTAAAATTAGGGGGTTGCCGCGCTCCACCCACCCTTCTTCATTAGCATAAAATCTGTGACGTAGACAGTGGACCGGCTGATCAGGGCCATGTGTGTGACAATAACACACAATGCATTGTTGACCACTAGGCACCAGAGCTGTCTTTGAAACGTTTGACCACAGTCTATGTCACGAATTATTGCACAATCAAATGACACACATTTTCGTGGCTCAATTAAAGTGTATTAACGCATAACAAACACATCAAAATAGTCAATGATATGTTTTGTTAATTCCAAACCGTATATTAAGCCACAAAAATGTAATGTGACAAAATACCTCTTCATGGGCCCTTTAAACTTTGCTAGTGTTATCATGAATGTTAATGCTGTTAATTAAGTCTGGTTAACTTTCTAATTTTTTCTCTGTTTGTTTTATAATCTTCAGCGTATTTCTTTGCAAATGTATTCTATTCTTTTCTTTTGTGTTATTGAAAAATGACCCTTTCAGCTGTATCTATTGCTGCTGGCCATTTTGTATTTGAATACCAATATATAAATTTAGCCCCTAACTGGTTTGGTAAAGCAGTAAATTGAAAACATTAAACTTAAACTTTTACATTCAAACTTCATGAATGACTGACTGTGATAACTGTACCAAAGAGTGATACTATCCATGTCTACACTGTACAATAAAAAAACACAGTTAGATTCCAGATGGTTTATTTGATTTACATGGCAGAGATTACTTTTACGGATCAACTCAAACTATTCTTCTTTTGTTTATGGAAAGAGTATGTCAAAAAGAAGAAGGTAAGTGTCACAAAAATTCTGGACCAGCACAACTTTCATCCAGTCCATACGAAGTCATGATTTACCCAGTTATATGGAGGTATTTGTAACTCAGTGTTGGTTTCACATTGCACTAATAGTTGGTGCTTTCTGGACACCAAGCAGGGTGATGTCAATGAAAGGAGCTCAACATACAAGTACCAAGGGCTTATTTTTTCTGATCAAGTTCTACACAAAATCTGTCCAATTAGTTGGAGTGATTTCATTGATGTTGATCTCTAAAAACCACCTTGCTTCTTGAGGTTCTTCCCCCACAGATAAAAACGGCAATGCCACCAAAAATTGTCCTGACTCATGTACGACAGCTGCACTTTTATCCGCTGAAGTGATGAATTCATTTGCTCAGCTACCTGGCTATTGATGAACTTGTGTTTGGCATATCCATCCAATTTGTATCCAACAGAACATGCTGATGTGAAAATATAAAACACAAAAAAGGTTTGGTTGAAAACAATGACATCAACTATAAAAACAAATGTATGGCTCTGCTTGCAGACAAATTGCCCTTATGGCATCCTGTAAAGCACATAATTATGTGTCCCATTGAGGCCAGAATTCCATGGTAAATAATACAATGAAACAGGCCTAGGCATGCACACAGAAAGTTGACTCTAGTATTGAAAGTATGATACATAAGAAAAGATAAAATTACACTGTCATGTAAAATTTTAGATGTTAATATTAATTTTGCATTGGGGAGAAAGATAGTATTGTTTGTTTAATTTACCCATATAATCAAATATAAATAATGTATAATATTGAACTTTATTACATGTATATAGCTATGTCAACTATACAAAAATTATTTCACAACAACAAATGTACTGAGAAGCTTCATAACTTATACAGCGTTCTCCCTTAACAGTGGTCCACTGGCCAAATGCCAGTTGTAACTTCTGCGGACCAGTCAAAACCCTGTCCAAGTGGTCCTGCTGGCTAGTTCATTGCTTCCCAAAGGCCAATGACAGCTCAGATTGTTCATTTGATTTCAAACTCCAGGTCCTATTCACATGACATTGTTGACCAGTAACCTTGAAACAAGGACCATTGGAAAAGCTGACAGACTAGTAAAATAACAAGCTAACTGGTCCTGCTAGCTTGTCACAGAAAAGTTAAAGGCAAACCCTATTGTACATTTACTATGCTATTTTTTTTTTATAATTAGATGTTAAAAACTGATGTGCAACATTTTAAGGGTCCCATCTCTACATCTCAAAAAGGGTACAACATTTAAGTCACAACAAAAGTTGTTAACTAATAACCAATAAAAAACATTTGCATCAAAGTCATCCACATAAAAGCAGAAGAAGTTAATTACCAGTGTGATTGGGCCAGTGTAGTCGATCGATGAAAAACTTTGTTTTCTTGAACATGTCAGGCTCACGATTTAGGCAGTATGTATGGAGGTGGCACGCATTGTCATAGACAACTATCTGTGGAGCTTCTCAAAAGAAAAAAATATGCATTGAATGTAATATCAACGGAAACTCACTGCAAACGTAAATTAGGTGAGAATTAGGGGAATCAATTTACACGTCTAGTGTAGTGCTTGATTTTTTGGAAATTGATTAATTTTTTAGTAGTATGTAAGTCTAAGCTTCAATTAAAGCGATTATGTACCTTTGGTAAAGTGTTTGTGAATGTTATCAAGAACAAAAAGATAGTAATAATACTACATGTATTGTACTCTCGTATAGCGATAATACCCACCAAATAAGGTTTTTAAGATTGCGTGGTGGGGGAGCTTAGTCGAAAGCTGGACATAAACTCATGGTGAAATAATGTATGACATGTGATGTGTGTTTCACCAATACAACGATCTGTGTGTGCTGTATATGAAAGTCAATATTGTACATTCCCATTTAGTCCCAAAAGAGGTCTGAAGACTATGTGTGCATAATGACCATCAGGGCGAATTGGCAGAAATGGGAGCACTGTCCAAAATTAAATAGACTGTTATTTTTTCCATATCTCAATCAAATTTTGGGCAGCTTTAAATTATGCTGAAATAAATTAATAATTAATAGTGAAATAAAAAAAGTGGTGCTACTCTTTTAGTCCTGTCCATAAATGCCTGTTTTATTAAAAAGCATTAGTAAAAGACTTTCAACTTTTCTGTATTCGTATCTTTATGTTCCACTTAAATTCAGGCTCCATTTCACCATGAGTAAACTTGCAGGCAACTCTCAACAGCTGTGTGTATGTGCACATGCTGGATATTACATTGAGTGCCATAGGTATTGATTGTGTTAAGCGTTCATTAGCTTGTGCTGCATCATGCACAATGCTATGAGCGCGGAACGCGCTTTCGCCAACCTTTCTTAAACAGTTCACGCCTTGATTTTATCATCCATTTAAACCCACCCACATGATAAGCTACTGACTAAGGACTGCCTAAACTGTCTGGGTATTTATGAATGACAATTCACATCCAGATTTTAGAGATGTTGATGGTATGTCATAGGGTCACATAAACAAGCAATTATAAAATTTCAAGATCATTACCAGATCCTCTTCGAGCCCAGATGCATAATTGTGATCTGAAAGAAAACAGATAAAAATACTCGCTATATTAAATTTTTCGCTGAACAATACTTTTAAGAATGTACAGGGTACAATTTAAAAAAAGATTGACAACAGTTTGTAAATTGTGTGTAAAAAGCATTCTGAAAGTTGATCCAAGGATCCCAATTTTCTTATAAAAAGTACTGATATTACATGACACGAACCAAGACATTTTTCATTTAGATTTTTTGTTTATAGATACGTCATACTAACCATCAGCTAACTACATTTAAGTTTTAAAAGAGAATTTTCTTTCATACGTGAAGGAACATCACATATACTTTATTTTCAAAGACATGGTTGTCTTTTTGTTTAAGTAACTGTAAACGGCAGAGCACAATATATAATACATAATCATGGCGTGATTGTACTAAAAATATCCATCAACTGCATAATGACATGGCACTTGAAGACATCAACTTTACAGTTTCAAGTTGAACTCACCTTGGGTTGGATTGTTGGCATCAATTCCAACATCTTCATCAAAACTAATAAGGATACTGGCAAGGCAGTTGATGTGTATACAAACAGGCATATCTATTTAAAGACAAAAACATGGTTTTTAAATTAAATCTGGGTTATTTTACAATACATGCAATGACAGGCTTTAGATAATCAATACAATAGCGCAAACTGGCATGTCAGGTTCATCTGAACAATAAATCAGTCATTCTTATGGAACGTAATTGCCCTAGTCAGACAGCACACAAACACTACATTTTATTTCATTTTTTTCTTCAAACATACCTTCACTCTTTTGCTGGACATACACTGCAGCAGATCGCAACACTTGGCTCCTTGAAGGGTCACAAGAGCAGTAATATGCCCACTTCCAAGATCCACAGAAGCAAGTGGATCTTCTTGTGACCATGAGATACCTTCCGCTCTTGTGGATATTTCAATAAGGTAACATAAAATGAAGATTTAGTCTGCTATTTACCTTGAAATAGTAGGAAATAAAAGATACATAAAGCTAAAGACACAACTTTCAATACATATCAAAACATGGGAACTTGTCAATGCATTTGTATACATCAATGTTGAAATTCAGAACAAACATGGTCTATGGAATGTGAGTGATTTAGTAAACAGTTGAATAACTGCATTTACTTGAATATGAAAGTACCAAGCCTATTTATCTTGATTTTAAATGACTTGCTCCACAGAATAGAAATTGCATTTGATGAATGACGTCTGCTTTACGATAGCAAACATTATGATTTAAAATTTCTTTACAGTAGTTTCATTTTGTTCCAATAAACATGTTACACCACACCTTGGTTTTTTGTACAATTCTACGGGAGACTTTCCAGGAGTTGACGGAATCGTTCTTCAAAGTATGCGCATGCTCTGCACTAAGTAACTTACTTATATCTACGTGGTAAGTCTGCTGCCACTTGACATCAGACAGTCTCCCATTGGCAAACATTTTACTATTGTCAACACTGGGCACCTTTTCAAGCCATGTCAGCTTTTGACTCATTGTTAGACGAGGAACCTTTACAGCCCAAACCTACCTTAATTGTGTGGTTCTCGTTGTCAAAATCTGTCAATACAAACTTGGTGTAGTGTTCGTCACATGGTGATATGGTGTTTGTTTCCAAAAGCAAATTACTGTACATCTGTAGTGTGTCCAGGACTTTCGATTCCCCACAAGCATATCCTAAGAATAATTAAACAAAAACCTAATTGTACTATCATCAATCAACAACAACAAAACCAACAACAACAAAAAATTCTGATTTGTACTTTGCTTGTATTGGTGGTTTATGGTTGTGTGATTAATTGCTTTTGATTTGCCTAGCATTGGTTGTGTACGGTTGCTGCACTACAACACGTATGAAGCCTTGTACATGGTTGTGATTTGCCTAGCATTGGTTGTGTACGGTTGCTGCACTACAACACGTATGAAGCCTTGTACATGGTTGTGATTTGCCTAGCATTGGTTGTGTACGGTTGCTGCACTACAACACGTATGAAGCCTTGTACATGGTTGTGATTTGCCTTGCATTGGTTGTGTACGGTTGCTGCACTACAACACGTATGAAGCCTTGTAAATGGTTGTGATTTGCCTTGCATTGGTTGTGTACGGTTGCTGCACTACAACACGTATGAAGCCTTGTACATGGTTGTGATTTGCCTTGCATTGGTTGTGTACGGTTGCTGCACTACAACACGTATGAAGCCTTGTGCATGGTTGTGATTTGCCTAGCATTGGTTGTGTACGGTTGCTGCACTACAACACGTATGAAGCCTTGTACATGGTTGTGATTTGCCTAGCATTGGTTGTGTACGGTTGCTGCACTACAACACGTATGAAGCCTTGTACATGGTTGTGATTTGCCTTGCATTGGTTGTGTACGGTTGCTGCACTACAACACGTATGAAGCCTTGTACATGGTTGTGATTTGCCTAGCATTGGTTGTGTACGGTTGCTGCACTACAACACGTATGAAGCCTTGTACATGGTTGTGATTTGCCTTGCATTGGTTGTGTACGGTTGCTGCACTACAACACGTATGAAGCCTTGTACATGGTTGTGATTTGCCTAGCATTGGTTGTGTACGGTTGCTGCACTACAACACGTATGAAGCCTTGTACATGGTTGTGATTTGCCTTGCATTGGTTGTGTACGGTTGCTGCACTACAATACGTATGAAGCCTTGTACATGGTTGTGATTTGCCTTGCATTGGTTGTGTATGGTTGCTACACTACAACACGTATGAAGCCTTGTACATGGTTGTGATTTGCCTAGCATTGGTTGTGTATGGTTGCTACACTACAACACGTATGAAGCCTTGTACATGGTTGTGATTTGCCTAGCATTGGTTGTGTACGGTTGCTGCACTACAACACGTATGAAGCCTTGTACATGGTTGTGATTTGCCTTGCATTGGTTGTGTACGGTTGCTGCACTACAACACGTATGAAGCCTTGTACATGGTTGTGATTTGCCTAGCATTGGTTGTGTATGGTTGCTGCACTACAACACCTATGAAGCCTTGTACATGGTTGTGATTTGCCTTGCATTGGTTGTGTACGGTTGCTGCACTACAACACGTATGAAGCCTTGTACATGGTTGTGATTTGCCTTGCATTGGTTGTGTACGGTTGCTGCACTACAACACGTATGAAGCCTTGTGCATGGTTGTGATTTGCCTAGCATTGGTTGTGTACGGTTGCTGCACTACAACACGTATGAAGCCTTGTACATGGTTGTGATTTGCCTTGCATTGGTTGTGTACGGTTGCTGCACTACAACACGTATGAAGCCTTGTACATGGTTGTGATTTGCCTAGCATTGGTTGTGTATGGTTGCTGCACTACAACACCTATGAAGCCTTGTACATGGTTGTGATTTGCCTAGCATTGGTTGTGTACGGTTGCTGCACTACAACACGTATGAAGCCTTGTACATGGTTGTGATTTGCCTTGCATTGGTTGTGTACGGTTGCTGCACTACAACACGTATGAAGCCTTGTAGTTGTACATGGTTGTGATTTGCCTAGCATTGGTTGTGTATGGTTGCTGCACTACAACACGTATGAAGCCTTGTGCATGGTTGTTATTTGCCTTGCATTGGTTGTGTATGGTTGCTGCACTAGAAACAACATGTACAAATAGATGCGTTTACAGTATCCTGTACAGACAATGATTAATTAATGATTTATTGTTTCTTCCTCCTTAAGCCAAGTTATCTGAGTCACACCGGTCACCATGGAGGTCCTTCCTCCATGGTCACACCCACAATACGAAATCCACCTTCTATATCACTTACGAAAAATGCTTTTCCTGTGAACCCTCTTCCTTAACTTGATCGTCGTCAGTACAACCATAGAGCAATGACCTGATGCTAATCTTGGCGATATTTTTCGCGATTTAACGCATTTTTCTCCTGACGTGTGTCTGACATCGTTCCCACACCTCTCAACGAATGATGGCACCAGGCTGAAAGAGATTGCGTTATCGGTTTTTATTTTTGACACGACACACACACGTGGGTATATGCCAACAAACAAGCACGGAAATTTAAGCACCGCCCCGACCCACCCCCGCCACCCAGCGGAAGGACCGCCCTATTTACCGCACATCACTGCATAGTATTGAAACGACACGGACGAAGGCTAAGCCAAATCGCTGGTTTCATCCGTACACTTACATGTATTAATCAGTACAAAAGCAAGGGAACCAGTGGCGCCTACCATAGAACGTGCATGGTTGTAATTCGTGGTTTAGCTTCATACGTCTGTTTGGTTATATATCTCGGACGCCGGTACATACGGCAACAACACGAGAGACACTATGAGTCTGGTTCCCAGACCCAAAAATCTCCGACTGTTCTCCTGTAACAAGAGTCGTCAGGGAGCCAGACTACGGCAGAAAACACGCCCATTTTTATGCTAAGTGCCTCATCTGTCCGGCCGGTGTCATAGGGTGTGAGGGTGTCGGTGCCCTCTGTCCACCATACGGTAAGTTAACGTGGGCTGAAGGAGTTTATTCAAAAGAGGGCGCTATCGGAAGGACAGAATCTCCTTCCACACCGGCCCTCTCTCTCTCTCTACTACTCTTGGTATGGAATTTGATCTCTGCCATTTCAGCGCATCTATGGCATGTATGGTGGTGATTGTAGTGTCCCTCGCCGCTTGTGCCGTCGACAATGAAAGAAATAGTGTGATACCTTTCTAATGATATGCGAATTGGTGATGTCTTTTCAGATCGGTAGAACTATTAACCAGACGAGGCTGAATAATACAGTAAAACTGCTTTCGGGCGACAATGCGACGGCACGACGCGACAATGCGACGGCACGACGCGACAATGCGACGGCACGACGCGACACTAATGCGACGGCAGACGCGACAATGCGACGGCACGACACGACACTAATGCGACGGCAGACGCGACAATGCGACGGCACTATGCAACGTGTACAAAAGTAGGCGACGGCACGACGCGACTTTGCGACGACACGACGCGACTTTGCGACGACACGACGCGACTTTGCGACGACACGACGCTACAATGCGCGGTTGACGGCACAAGCGGCGAGGGACACTACAATCACCACCATACATGCGCTGTTGAAATGGCAGAGATATAATTCTATTTATTGGGGGGAAAACGCCGACGGGGCGCTTTTACACGGCCAAAGGGAATGAGCCAACCTTGCCACCATGGCCAGCGCGCCGTATCGATACCTCTCCTCACTTACCCCTGGAATGGAAGCACCGAAAAACAATGGTGATTGGCTCCCAAAACTGACTGCTCTGTGCGCACGCTTGTTAAAAAAAAATTCGAGCGCCTTTGGCCTTAGGGGGCGCTTGGTACGCGCGTGTCAAAAGGTTCACGGCGTTTATAGCATCGTCGTACATTGAACCGCCTGGGCGCATCCATGTTTGTGTATAAACCTATGGAAAACTTGAAATCTTGTACGGCTGGGTTATGGCTATTTGCGTACCACTGCTTTATTCCTTTTCTGTGCGTTATGGAATCACTTATACCACAAATGAGACGCACAGTTAGTTAATGTGCGTGATTTAACCTCAGCGCACGCGTATCTGAGCGCATGCGTTCGTGTTGTACGTCTCGTGCGCGTTTTTTGAACATACGTGCCGTGACGAGTTTTTGGATTTCTTGCATCGCTTAATTCTGCAGTGAAGGAAAGAACTTTACTCAAAGATTGACGTAAGTAGGCCCTTTTTATAAGAGACATTTAGCCTACTGGCTAAGATTCACGATAAAGGCCCTACATTTATTTATATTATTCATTTCCTAACTTCTTTGTAAAGTCAACATTGTTATTTCTTGTCAGTGCCGGCCATAGAGCTATCTCTTTGGTGCCGGCTAGTCTCACCCCTCGATCGTCGCGTCCACTTTCAAGCTGCAGTGTGACGCGTGCTTGAGCTGTGTCATGCAGCCGTACAAGCGCACACGCTAGACATGCAGAATAGAGCGTTCTCGTATGACGTATCGGCTGACACGTTGGAATACAAGCACGCACGCGTAACGCACAGAAATCAGTACTGGTAGGTGCGCGCAATGTGTTCATGTTCTACGCGTATAGGAAACGCAACGCTGAATGGTGACACGTATGCGTATCTTGCCATAGAGCCGTGTGCGTAGCTGTCCTCCAGCATGGCGGAAATGTGACGTCAATGAGAACGCTCTATACTCGCAGGCAAATGCTCTTTGAAAATTAAATGACGCACGTTGACTACAATGTAGAGTTAGCGCTCTAGTCCAGACCTTGTGCAAGTACGTCACAGATCACACACGCGCATTCAACATTGCTATTTTGGTGATCACCTCTCCATAGAAAACGTTAGGGGAGGTGCTGTTTACTGTAAATATTACCATAATTAAGCAGGGATTTTGAGATCTTTTTTTAAAGTTGAAACTATTATGTCACTTAATGTATTTACCCACACAAAACGTATGTTGGTATTAAGAATTGTTGAATTTGGGGTCTAAAAAGTAGATTTTATGTGGTAAAATATGCACAAAACGTATCATCACGCGTGCCAGTCTGACGCGCTACGACATTACGCGCCAAATGGAGGTTACGCAGAAGATACTTCTTTGCAGTAATTGGCTCAATACTGCATCTTGCGTCACGCGCCAGATAATTGTAACAGTTGCACGCGACTGAAATACGCGCCAGTGATCACGAAAATGATCACCAGAGGTCAATGACGTCACGTGCACAAGGTCTACAGCTCTATGGTTTTTATGCGGTCACCATAAACTGCAAATAAAGTTAGACAGGTCACAAAATCAAAAGAGAATGAGAGGGGACCAGAGCGAGTACAAAAAGAGTCGATTTTACTTTTGTTAATTGATGAATTAGTTAATCAGCCCCTTTATTTAAAGTAGTATATTGTGGCATTAATTTAAATCACATCTCTGTTTCATAATTTAACAGAATTCTACTAAAAAGAGGTGTTTTTTTTAGCCATGCACTGCCGGGCGTCGGACGACTAATGAGCCACCATTCTGTTTTTTGTTTGTAGTAGGCCTAAATCACTGTAAAAAAAATTCTCATACATATAAGCATGCAGTTAAAAATCTCTTTTTATTAAAAAAAAAAATCCACTAGTAAAAGAGGTTACAATGAGATAATCGAACGGCAGTGATCGGCGGCCACCATAATTGTGTAGTGAGTGACGGTCAGCTCGGCGGCGGGTATTGGACTGTCTAACTGCTCGTAAAAAAGATCGTAAAAAGACCCGACGTGACGGTCGGTGGACGTGAACAGAGGTACATGCTTGATACACATTTCCGATATTTAGTGAATAGTGGTATATCATGGAGTAGTACTAGTAGTAATAAATGTATGACAGGGAATTACAGTTTTCGAATAAAAAACTATGGTTGAGATAATGCAGTCAAACCAGACGAAACATATCGTACGGTTACCCGTTTTCGGTCGAAACCTCTATGGCCGTGTCCGAATCAAGCGACTTCGGCTACGGCTATGGCCGCTGGCTGCAACGACAACGTTGAAGAATAGGAATCCTCGGCGTTCTGGCCATAGCCACAGCAAGAAGCCATTCATTCGGACACGGGATCATTCCCCGGTCACACATTAATTTTGATTCTCGTTTACCGGAAGAGGGCGCTAGATATACAGCGACCAGAAGTTTCATTCACGATCAACGCTCCGTTCGATCGCACACGCAAAAAAATATAGAGATTCAAGTTTCCTGTCGTAAGTTACAACCAAAAGTATATAAAATGTTAAATGTTCAGTATAGATCACTAATTACACTTTTTACTCGCAATCAAATGTCTCAAAAAAATTATAATCCACGGTCAAACATTCCAAATGAAAGTTTCCTCATGTCTGAGTTGCATTGCTGTGTCATCATGTGTGTGGTCCTTCGTAAATCATAATTATACACAATTATGGACTGGCAATGAGGGAAATAGTGCACTTCTATGCACCCCTCGGGCCTGTGAGTGACCAGCAGAGGGTCCTATTTCCCGAGGCCGAAGGCCGAGGGAAATAGGACCCTCTCCTGGTCACAGGCCCAAGGGGTGCATAGACGTGCACTATTGCCCGAATAATGCCAGTCCATATGTGTTTTATAACCCACCTCAATCCAAAATGTCGGTAAGAAGAGTAAGACGCGGTTTCTTGGCCAGAGATACTTCTCCATCCACAGACGCTGTCGTTTTCTTGAGGGCGCTCTTTACCAGTCAATAGTTTTCGGGTGTATGAAACTATTTCCCGCTTTGTGAACTATTTCCCCCAAATGAAGCGCGTGCGGTGCGTATGGTGCAGATTTCATGCACTAGGCTATATTAGTTCACCCCACGCGACCGCGTTTTAGCCAATCAGGATAAAGAACCAGGGAGAGGTGTGTTATAGTATTAAATAACCAGGTCTCATGCTTGCACCCGTCCCTAGGCAGCAAAAACTGGCAGCATGCAATATCAATTTTTAGATGGAAAAACTACATGTAAAAATTCAAACTTTGACAAAAAATGGGTAAATTGCATCGATGACCCCCTAACATACTATAAGGTGATTGAGTATGTCAAAATAAACAAATTTGCAAATTTTTATTTTAGCGTTTGGACAAAACATTTTTTTATTACCAGAAATCGGCGAAAAAAACAACAAAAAAATCACTTGGAATGGCAAATTTTTTGAGATTATTTTGGCTGTCATCGTGGGCCTATATTCTTGGTGAAATGAACATTTGTTGCAAGTTTCATTGGTCGAAAACTTTGGAAAATACGGAGGGAGGGGCACTATGTGCCTAGCCCCCGGCCCCAGCCCACAAGTTATAATTATTACTTTATTATTAATGAAAAAAAAACATAACTTTTCTTTAAATTTAACTCATTTTTGTACATTTCCCAGTTTTCTAGACAACTTTTTTTTTTTTTTTTTCATGATTCATGTCAACTAAAATTGTTCCCCTAAAAGAATTACGAAAACAGCAAAAATGTTTATTAGGTGGTTGAGCAAGAATTTTGACATATCAAGTAACACATTATATATTAAGTTTGGCAATAAATTACTGAACTCCAGTAAATTTATAATATATGCTTCCTCCAGAAATCAAGTTGTGGGGTTAGAGAGCTTAGAGAAATCACCACCTCTACCCCATTGTAGAACCCAGAGATATCACAACTCCACCATACCTGCTCTGGCAAGAATTGGATAATTGTTCTTTTTTATATTTGGTTTTAGCTGCATGTATTTTAGTTTTGTTAGAATTAAATTTGACTGTAATTTTCTTCTTTGAATTTGAAAGCAATTTAAACAATTTTTATGCTATTTCATTGTTAACAGGTCATTTTCAGCTGTTTTGTGGCTGCCGACCATGTGGGATTTTAACAATTAACCAAACAATAAAAAAAATTCCCTCCTTTTTTATAGTAAATCACCCAGTTAGGCCATTCAAGGTGAAGGCTACAAAAAAAAGAATAAAAAAAAGAAGTAAGCAATTTAAAGAGACAGAAGGTATTTGTTTGCAATCTGGTGGGAAAACAAGATACAAGTAGGGAGTTTCAAGTGCTGCAGTACAGGGGAAAGGCTTTTTGCAGGCCTGATGATAATGAGCCTGACTGCTTGGTGCTTGAAAGGGCAAAGGCACCAAGGCATTTTCTTCTTGATAAAGGGCACCTCCTGTGAGGAAATTGTAAATTTGTATCAGAACATTGCCTCAGTTGCCTCTGAAGTATCAGGCCTGTATTTGAATATTTCACAGTAGGCCTATTGGCTTTTGGAACAGATACAGTGAAGGGATGAGAAGATGTGGCAAAGGGTGTGCTGTGAGTGAAGGTGCATACAGAAGGGACAATGAGTGAGAGATTGTCACGTGCATGTACCATGGAAATACTTTGGGTGAAGAGGAGCAATTACAGTAAAGCATCTTGCCATGTCTATGATGAAGCATGACACTGACAGTGAGTTGGATTTAACACACTACTGTCAAGGCGAGTTTCACTGAGTGCCAAAATGTAATGAGTGAAGGGGCCATGTTTTTTTTAATGAAGTAAATGTATCTTGATTTTTTTCATAGGAGGGCAAGGGGGTGTCAAATGATAACCATCCCTAACTGCAGCAACCAGAAAATACATACCATACCGTTAATGTATTAAAGCCATATCACAATTTTAGGTTTATTTAACATAGACTTTTGACATTGAAGCATAGGCTTTTATGACATAAAACATTGGTTAGTCTTAGTCAGGCGCACCTTCAAACTGTGATTGGTGGCAGACCGTGGCAAATCTGGGCAAACTTGTTTCGTAAAACTCTTACAAACATATTCTTCCAAATGCATGCATATTCATTGCATCTGATTGTGTCTTTAGTTGTATTCTTGATCTAGGCTACAGTTTCTCAATAAATCATTAAATCATCACTACGCTCAAACCACATAATTCACCAAAAGTAAACAAAAAACCATGCTCAATATCCACATACATGTACAGATGTATGAGGGTCAAGTATTATATGTATGGTTGGTAAGGTCAACCACCCTCAGCTTACTGTATCATGTTTACTGTTCAGTGTTGCAGATTGTGAACAAAGTAAGAGAATGGAGACTTGTCAAACACTTGAAGCTATTCGCTACAAGGAAAATAAACTCTTCATACTGGACCAATTACAACTCCCTAAAAAGCTGGAATATGAAGCAATTACATGTGTGGAAGAAGGATGGCAAGCCATTAAACAAATGAAGGTATGTATCCTTTCATTTGTAGTTAATAGAGGGTTCAATAATCAAACACTCAACAATCCAACGAGGATTTCTCTAGTTAGATTAGGGCTGTTGGTTTATCAAATACATGTAACATGAAACAGAGAACAGATTGTTGGACAGTTGAAGAATAAAGGTTGGTTAAATTCATTGTAACTCATTACTTTTCTTTCTACAATTTGTTTTGAATTTCTACATGTTTTGGCTAGGTTGAGCATCTTCAGTCTTGACTATGTTGAGCATCTTCAGTCTTGACTAGGTTGAGCATCTTCAGTGTTGTCTAGGTTGAGCATCCTCAGTCTTGACTAGGTTGAGCATCTTCAGTCTTGACTAGGTTGAGCATCTTCAGTCTTGACTAGGTTGAGCATCTTCAGTCTTGACTAGGTTGAGCATCTTCAGTCTTGACTAGGTTGAGCATCTTCAGTCTTGACTAGGTTGAGCATCTTCAGTGTTGTCTAGGTTGAGCATCCTCAGTGTTGACTAGGTTGAGCATCTTCGGTGTTGACTAGGTTGAGCATCTTCAGTCTTGACTAGGTTGAGCATCTTCAGTGTTGTCTAGGTTGAGCATCCTCAGTGTTGACTAGGTTGAGCATCTTCAGTCTTGACTAGGTTGAGCATCTTCAGTGTTGACTAGGTTGAGCATCTTCAGTCTTGACTAGGTTAAGCATCTTCAGTCTTGACTAGGTTGAGCATCTTCAGTCTTGACTAGGTTGAGCATCTTCAGTCTTGACTAGGTTGAGCATCTTCAGTCTTGACTAGGTTGAGCATCTTCAGTCTTGACTAGGTTGAGCATCTTCAGTCTTGACTAGGTTGAGCATTTTCAGTGTTGACTAGGTTGAGCATCTTCAGTCTTGACTAGGTTGAGCGTCTTCAGTCTTGACAAGGTTGAACATCTTCAGTCTTGACTAGGTTGAACATCTTCAGTCTTGACTAGGTTGAGCATCTTCAGTCTTGACTAGGTTGAGCATCTTCAGTCTTGACTAGGTTGAGCATCTTCAGTGTTGTCTAGGTTGAGCATCCTCAGTGTTGACTAGGTTGAGCATCTTCAGTCTTGACTAGGTTGAGCATCTTCAGTGTTGACTAGGTTGAGCATCTTCAGTCTTGACTAGGTTGAGCATCTTCAGTCTTGACTAGGTTGAGCATCTTCAGTCTTGACTAGGTTGAGCATCTTCAGTCTTGACTAGGTTGAACATCTTCAGTCTTGACTAGGTTGAGCATCTTCAGTCTTGACTAGGTTGAGCATCTTCAGTGTTGTCTAGGTTGAGCATCTTCAGTCTTGACTAGGTTGAGCATCTTCAGTCTTGACTAGGTTGAGCATCTTCAGTCTTGACTAGGTTGAGCATCTTCAGTCTTGACTAGGTTGAGCATCTTCAGTCTTGACTAGGTTGAGCATCTTCAGTGTTGTCTAGGTTGAGCATCTTCAGTCTTGACTAGGTTGAGCGTCTTCAGTTTTGACTAGGTTGAGCGTCTTCAGTTTTGACTAGGTTGAGCATCTTCAGTGTTGATTAGGTTGAGCATCTTCAGTCTTGACTAGGTTGAGCATCTTCAGTCTTGACTAGGTTGGGCATCCTCAGTTTTGACTAGGTTGAGCATCTTCAGTCTTGACTAGGTTGAGCATCTTCAGTCTTGACTAGGTTGAGCATCTTCAGTCTTGACTAGGTTGAGCATCTTCAGTCTTGACTAGGTTGAGCATCTTCAGTCTTGACTAGGTTGAGCATCTTCAGTCTTGACTAGGTTGAGCATCTTCAGTCTTGACTAGGTTGAGCATCTTCAGTGTTGTCTAGGTTGAGCATCCTCAGTCTTGACTAGGTTGAGCATCTTCAGTCTTGACTAGGTTGAGCATCTTCAGTCTTGACTAGGTTGAGCATCTTCAGTCTTGACTAGGTTGAGCATCTTCAGTCTTGACTAGGTTGAGCATCTTCAGTCTTGACTAGGTTGAGCATCTTCAGTCTTGACTAGGTTGAGCATCTTCAGTCTTGACTAGGTTGGGCATCCTCAGTTTTGACTAGGTTGGGCATCTTCAGTCTTGACTAGGTTGAGCATCTTCAGTCTTGACTAGGTTGAGCATCTTCAGTCTTGACTAGGTTGAGCATCTTCAGTCTTGACTAGGTTGAGCATCTTCAGTCTTGACTAGGTTGAGCATCTTCAGTCTTGACTAGGTTGAGCATCTTCAGTGTTGTCTAGGTTGAGCATCTTCAGTCTTGACTAGGTTGAGCGTCTTCAGTTTTGACTAGGTTGAGCGTCTTCAGTTTTGACTAGGTTGAGCATCTTCAGTGTTGATTAGGTTGAGCATCTTCAGTCTTGACTAGGTTGAGCATCTTCAGTCTTGACTAGGTTGGGCATCCTCAGTTTTGACTAGGTTGAGCATCTTCAGTCTTGACTAGGTTGAGCATCTTCAGTCTTGACTAGGTTGAGCATCTTCAGTCTTGACTAGGTTGAGCATCTTCAGTCTTGACTAGGTTGAGCATCTTCAGTCTTGACTAGGTTGAGCATCTTCAGTCTTGACTAGGTTGAGCATCTTCAGTGTTGAGCTTAAAACAACCCTCTCTCTCTGTTTATCTTAACCTTGTCTTAATAATTTGTCACCTTTACTGGTAGGTTAGAGGAGCACCATGTATTGCTATTGTTGGCTGTCTTTCATTGGCTGTTGAACTGACCAATCATCATCCAAGCAGCAAAAATGAGTTGATCAGTTACATTATGAGGCAGTTGAATTATTTGGTAACTGCTAGACCAACAGCTGTTAATATGAAGGGAGCAGCAGAGAGCTTCAAAACACTTCTCACTCAGCTCCAAGATAATCAAGACATTACAGCAGATCAAATCAGGCAAAGGTAATTAATCTTTGAAATTAATTTACATTAATCTTTACATGCCTGTTTGCACTCCCTAGCTATTGGGGTATCATGAGGGTGTTGTACACATTTACATGTATAACCTTGAGAGAATCCCTAGGTTTCATTGATTTAGTGGTTTCAGGTTAGATAGTATGGGGAGTGAATTACAAAAGTAATATTGACAAGGGACTGACTGTTGTACATGTTGTATGGGGTTTGGGTGGCTATAACAATCTAACTTGTCATTTGACAATGAGATAAAATACCACTTAATACTAGACCATATGACCATGCAGTGATGAGTGACAGTATGATGGTATCTCAACTTTCAATGAATGAAGTGCAAAGTTCTGATCTACATGTACATGTACTTTAACGAAATCACGTGCTGTCTTTGTACATTATAATGGAAACTTCACAAAAGATAGGATGACTGTTAGAGTTGAGTACAAAACTTACCATATTAATTCAAACTTCACACTGTAATCCACACTGTCATGAATCTTGTCCAGACTTGACTAGTTTTTGTTCATGTAAAATGCACACATTGATATCATGCGTATTTGATTGTACATTGTAGAGATAGTATTATTATCATCATATAACACTTATTACTATACCCCATACATATTCATGATCAAGAGCTGAATGCTGAGTGTTCCATTTAGCATCATGTGCCAGATGCTACTTTTGCTTTTTACGAAACACGTGTGCCAGTATTCACACACAGGGTAAATACACATGGGTAGTAGACTGTTGGTACAGTCTACTACCCATGTATGCACTTTACAAAACAATCGTAGAACTCTCCATGGATGTAGTTTTTTTATTACACACGTGCAAACATCGCCCTAGCTACATACATGTGAAACTATGGTGGCGCATGCAAATGTCAATCTGCGTTTTCCCAAGCTCAATGATGCCGAACTAGAGATGTATGAGGTATGGTAAAACAAATACAACATGGTTTATTTGGTGTTTACAGTCGATATTAGCTCCCCTCGGTATTGGTAGTTGATGAGCTAGTTTGGCCTCGGGAACTAATTTGTCAAAATCCAAAACCCCTGGGAGATTATGTTGACTGTCCACCCTCAAACCATGTTATATTTATATATGACAAACATTTCCCAAGGTAGTGTTAAATTTAATTAATACTCAAATTCTAGAAATAAAAACACTTGTCAGAACTGTATTGATTTGTAGTTTGCATCTTGTCTGTGCATCTTGTTAGTATATAAAATGACAAAGAGAATTTAGCTCTCGATATAAATGCAAAGGAATGATATTGAGATATTAACAATTAGTTAGTTAATGTTTTAGTTATCATGTTTTTAGGCAAATGGAAAGTGCATGTAGACTATGGTGTAATACTGGCTTATTTAACCATCTTGTTTCCGTACAGAGTAATCAGCGAAGCAGAATTGATGTTAATTTCAGATGTAAAATGTAATCAAAGTATTGGTCAGCATGGTGCACAACACATCCTGCAACATTGTCAGCAAGGCAAGATATGTGTAATGACACATTGTAACACTGGTTCATTGGCAACAGCAGGATATGGTACTGCTTTAGGTAAGACATCAAAACTCTATCAAATTGAGTCTGTGTTGAAAAGTGGGGGTTGAGGATGAGATGATTTTGAAATGTGCATGCATAGATTGATTGAGCTTCTGGGCTCTGTAAATAACTGTTTGAAATCCCTTCATTTTTGTCTATCTATTCCGAGGTACTTGTAATAGTACATTTACAGCAGGAAAAGTTCTTATCAGAACTAAGTACATGTAGTCTCCCAAATTTTCCAAATCTACTCCATGTAAGTAGACAATAGAAGGATAAGTTCTTATTTGAACTTGGTAGTCTCCCGATTCCCAATCTATAGATAAATAGGACAGTTCTTCAGAACAATCAACATAGCCAAGTAGATACTTTCACATGGTGTTACCACAAACCAAGTATGTTTACTGTTTCCACAGCTGAAAAGCATGTTTACAGCATTTTGTAACAGCCACACCTGGGCCATTGCTAGGCTGGCCATGTGAGATCAATCCAGAGAAGCCTTTGCTTTAAGCTATTGTAGTTATCAGAAACATTTGATACATGTAGCACTCAGTAGTAGTTATCAAAGATTACATGATCGTACCATCTCAGGTCCTTGCTCTATGATGTCCAAAGATTATAGAGCGCCGTAGGCGCAAGATGGGGAACTCTGGCTTAAATGTGAAATCTCACTGGACGCCATTTCGGCAAGTGACTCTATTGATACAACACTGATACGTGCTTACCAGTGTAGACAAGGACAATTGCTATCAATGGGAAACAAAGCATTCACTTGCCGAAATGGCGCCCATGCGTATTTCACTTTCCAACAGTAGATAAAGGCCCAGTTCCCCATCTTGCGCCTACTGTGCTCTATAATGTTTGGCAGTTATTCACACAACATTTTAAAACCTTATTTAAAATCGAAAAAAACAGTTTACCTTTTTCCTGTCTCATCATGTTTCAGAGGCCATGATGGACGGAATTAAGTAATAATAATAATAATAATAATAACTACATTTATGAAGCGCCATGTATCAAAAAGTTTGCATAAAGGCGCTGTACAATTAAAAGTAACAAAAGCCCGGCCTATAAAAGAAAAACAAATGTAAAAAGTGTGAAAAACAAAATAACACTTTCAAAAGACAAAAGTGACAAAGGCCAATTTACACAATAAAAGAAATACAATACACCTAAAAACTTGATATATTCCGTACTAAAGATAACACCTCAAAACTAGACGTAAACCTTAATAAAAGAGAAAGGCATTTTTTGCTGTGACATATTCTATGTGGATAATGTTTAGGATAAAAAAAACTTCAAAAAGTAAATTTTTTTGAAAGACAGCTGAATTTTGGTCAATTAAAAACACTTCATTCACATATTGGATGAATGACAACTTGAAATTTGGTTAAATTGTCCACAACATTTGAATGCATTCAAAAGGAATGTGACATGCATCATAGGATGGCTGTTGATCCCAAACCATCTGATTTTTCATATTTTCTAAAAGTTTGACTGTTAAATGTATTACATGTAGTTTGTTTTCAAAGATGAAGTGGTTACATGACATAAATTAAGCTTTCTGCATTATGTTGTTTAATTAAGAACATTATGAATAATTTATTTGCTATAGGAGTGATTCGTGCCTTAAATGAAGCTGGTAAATTGGACCATGTGCTGTGTACAGAAACCAGACCATACAACCAAGGAGCCAGACTAACAGCATTTGAACTGGTATATGAGAAGATTCCTTCATCTTTAATCACTGATAGTATGGCAGCATTCGCAATGTACAAGAAAGGAGTATCAGGTACAGTCTGTGTAACACATTATCATGGAACACAAAATAAAGACTAATTTCATCATGGTGCTTTCTGCCCAAGGGTAAACTAAATTTGGGCTTCCATGTTCACTCTACTTTAGAAAAGTTAGCGTAAATGTATGATACATCACGCACATTCGACCAAAGTGACTCCAGACTGGGACTCTGACTCAACCAAAGTGACTCCAGACTGGAACTCTGACTCAACCAAAGTGACTCCAGACTGGGACTCTGACTCAACCAAAGTGACTTCAGACTGGGACTCTGACTCAACCAAAGTGACTCCAGACTGGAACTCTGACTCAACCAAAGTGACTCCAGACTGGGACTCTGACTCAACCAAAGTGACTCCAGACTGGGACTCTGACTCAACCAAAGTGACTTCAGACTGGGACTCTGACTCAACCAAAGTGACTCCAGACTGGGACTCTGACTCAACCAAAGTGACTTCAGACTGGGACTCTGACTCAACCAAAGTGACTCCAGACTGGAACTCTGACTCAACCAAAGTGACTCCAGACTGGGACTCTGACTCAACCAAAGTGACTCCAGACTGGGACTCTGACTCAACCAAAGTGACTTCAGACTGGGACTCTGACTCAACCAAAGTGACTTCAGACTGGGACTCTGACTCAACCAAAGTGACTCCAGACTGGGACTCTGACTCAACCAAAGTGACTCCAGACTGGAACTCTGACTCAACCAAAGTGACTCCAGACTGGGACTCTGACTCAACCAAAGTGACTTCAGACTGGGACTCTGACTCAACCAAAGTGACTCCAGACTGGGACTCTGACTCAACCAAAGTGACTCCAGACTGGGACTCTGACTCAACCAAAGTGACTCCAGACTGGGACTCTGACTCAACCAAAGTGACTCCAGACTGGGACTCTGACTCAACCAAAGTGACTCCAGACTGGGACTCTGACTCAACCAAAGTGACTCCAGACTGGGACTCTGACTCAACCAAAGTGACTTCAGACTGGGACTCTGACTCAACCAAAGTGACTTCAGACTGGGACTCTGACTCAACCAAAGTGACTCCAGACTGGGACTCTGACTCAACCAAAGTGACTCCAGACTGGGACTCTGACTCAACCAAAGTGACTCCAGACTGGGACTCTGACTCAACCAAAGTGACTCTAGACTGGGACTCTGACTCAACCAAAGTGACTCCAGACTGGGACTCTGACTCAACCAAAGTGACTCCAGACTGGGACTCTGACTCAACCAAAGTGACTCCAGACTGGGACTCTGACTCAACCAAAGTGACTTCAGACTGGGACTCTGACTCAACCAAAGTGACTCCAGACTGGGACTCTGACTCAACCAAAGTGACTCCAGACTGGGACTCTGACTCAACCAAAGTGACTCCAGACTGGGACTCTGACTCAACCAAAGTGACTTCAGACTGGGACTCTGACTCAACCAAAGTGACTTCAGACTGGGACTCTGACTCAACCAAAGTGACTCCAGACTGGGACTCTGACTCAACCAAAGTGACTCCAGACTGGGACTCTGACTCAACCAAAGTGACTCCAGACTGGGACTCTGACTCAACCAAAGTGACTCCAGACTGGGACTCTGACTCAACCAAAGTGACTCCAGACTGGGACTCTGACTCAACCAAAGTGACTCCAGACTGGGACTCTGACTCAACCAAAGTGACTCCAGACTGGGACTCTGACTCAACCAAAGTGACTTCAGACTGGGACTCTGACTCAACCAAAGTGACTCCAGACTGGGACTCTGACTCAACCAAAGTGACTCCAGACTGGGACTCTGACTCAACCAAAGTGACTCCAGACTGGGACTCTGACTCAACCAAAGTGACTTCAGACTGGGACTCTGACTCAACCAAAGTGACTTCAGACTGGGACTCTGACTCAACCAAAGTGACTTCAGACTGGGACTCTGACTCAACCAAAGTGACTCCAGACTGGGACTCTGACTCAACCAAAGTGACTCCAGACTGGGACTCTGACTCAACCAAAGTGACTCCAGACTGGAACTCTGACTCAACCAAAGTGACTCCAGACTGGGACTCTGACTCAACCAAAGTGACTCCAGACTGGAACTCTGACTCAACCAAAGTGACTCCAGACTGGGACTCTGACTCAACCAAAGTAACTCCAGACTGGGACTCTGACTCAACCAAAGTGACTCCAGACTGGGACTCTGACTCAACCAAAGTGACTTCAGACTGGGACTCTGACTCAACCAAAGTGACTTCAGACTGGGACTCTGACTCAACCAAAGTGACTCCAGACTGGGACTCTGACTCAACCAAAGTGACTCCAGACTGGGACTCTGACTCAACCAAAGTAACTCCAGACTGGGACTCTGACTCAACCAACGTGACTTCAGACTGAAACTCAACCAAAGTGACTCTAGATTGGATTCACACAAGTTGACTTAGACGAAGTGACTTGAGACTAGATATCGGCGACATTGACTTGGATTCAACCAAAGTAACTTGAGAGTTAGACTTGACCAAAGTGCCTGGTTCGATTTGGACTTGGACTCAACCAAAGTAACTTGAGACATGGACTCGACCAAATTGACTCTTGACTTTGACTTACATGTAGACTCCATCAAAGTGACTCAAGACTGCGACTCTGAGACTTAGACTCCAACAAAATGGCTGAAGAATGAGACTACACCAAAATGACTTGAGACTTGAATTCGACTAAAGTGACTCAAGACTCAGACTTGACCAAAAGTGAATTTAAACTTAGAATCAACCCAAATGACTCGAGACTCGAGTTTTTTACAAATGTGAGAAACAGTGTGAAGGACCTTGTCTTCACTGCATGATAATGACCTTGTCTGGTAACTGTTAACCAGTAGGAGCCAGATGACATGTGAACACGCAAATGTTTCCCCTGCCTGGAAACAGAAGCTGTGAAAGACGCCGTTATGTACTTTCGGACCATCGGAGCAAAGGTCGCCCGGTCATGGCCATGTGATAAAGGACCTCACCTTCGGCTCATATAAAACCTCATCACCACTCTTTTATTCCCTTATTAACTAAACCATCAAATGAGATGGGATTGCCAAGAAGTGAGATGTTACATTTACTTGTCATGTTGTATTTGTTTATTTGCTCTAGCCGTTGTTGTTGGTGCAGACAGAGTGGTCGCTAATGGTGATACAGCAAATAAAATAGGTACTTATCAGCTAGCCATAAGTGCTAAACATCATGGCATACCGTTCTATGTGGCATGTCCATCTACATCTTGTGACTTCAGTCTTCTTACTGGTGATAGTATTGTAATAGAGGAGAGACCACGCAATGAGCTGACATATATCAATGGTGTACAGATTGCAGCTGATGGTGAGAGTACTTTCATACCAATCATACATGCCACCATCTACAGTCCTGGGGCTCATTTCACAAAGAGCTTTGGTCAGATGTTTGGTCTTAACTGTGTACAAATCACTATGGCAATACTATAACAACTCATCTAAAGATGAATCTTAGTGCTTTGTGAAATTGAGCCCTGGCCACAGTTGGTTCTTATAGAGGGGCTCCAAGCTCAAATGAAGTTTTGTGATGTACACATTTTCCAAAAGATAGAGTCTTTATGAAAGTGGAAAGAAAATTACCAGTTTCTTATTAAAATGGTGTAATATGCCATTGTATTTTATACTTTTAGAGCAAAATTTGAAACATTACTTCATTGGATGTTCACAATAAATGGGTCTGTACATTCCAAGGAGGAATTTCTTGTTATCAAAAGGTCAAATTCAACGCTGTTTTGATTAAATATCAAGTCAGGAATGAACCAAAACTTCCCTGTACAAAAATGTACAGACCCATGGTTTGAAATGTGGAGGCATTGGTTGTTTCTAGATGCTGACACGTTTCACATTGGAAGGGTGTTTTACACCAGTTAAACATGATGCTAGAAAATTGTAATTTTTGAATTTGACCTTGGGGGCCAGCTTTACACCAGGCATGGGTACATACTGCAGTTGTATCTTTTAGAATGAAATATCTGTTCTTTTACTACCCAGGTATTGGTGTATGGAATCCAGCCTTTGATGTAACACCAGCTGAACTAATCACTGGGGGGATTATCACCGAGTTTGGCGTTTTCAAAGCAAGTGAATTACAGGGCAGTTTGACAAAGATCAATAATCAAGTACCTGTACAATGATTCCCAACATGATGCAGAAATTGGACCTAATCCAGCGAGTAACAAATCATTAAGACAATGTGGAGATAACCAATTTAGACCAGCATCATTATTCCTACATGTATGTACACAGGGGTATAAGTCTGTGACAACAAAAATGGTTTGCAAATCTGGTTTATTTAAATTGATTGCCTCAAAATAAGTCAGTTTAGAATGAATAGATATTAAATTTGCACCAGGGATCAAGAACATTATTTGTTTTTACCCATACACAGATATCATTTGTACAACAGAAATAGGTACATGCTAAAATACATGAATATCATTTGGACCAGTATACTATAAATTGAATGTATTTGTACTGCAATATTTTTTTATAATTTGCTATATAAATGGAGTCAAAATGTCCAAATGACATGTTTACTTTAAAGCATTATTTTGTAATGTTATTGAGAATAGTGTTTCTGAAAAACCATCTCAATCAATATTGGTGGTTTTTCAGTTAATTAACCCGAGTTCATTTTGGAAGTCACTGTACCCGTGTGCTATATAGTGTAGTGCTGATTTCAGGCATCACAGCATTTACACAGTTGCTATAAATTTTATGTGCAATTTGACTCCCAAAATGGCCAGTGTGGAGGACTGTAGCCTCATGTGACGTTGATGGAAGGGGTCAATAATACCTTAATAGAAGACATACAGTTAGGAAATAGGAAATACGAGGACATCTTTATTAGGTGTTTGGAGCAATGTTCAGAACACCTCTTGATTTTGTTCATTTTTAAATTTTTTTACATTCCTCTTCTCCCCTGCGGTTGTCCGCTAACAAATGCACACTTCCTAAGTTAGAACGTCACTTTGACATGAAACTGCTCGCGTGACATCATGATGATGTCATCTGGTGTCAAATTACATTAAATCAAAGCTTAATGTTTCAAAAAATCATAACTCCTGTGGTACAAAATTGAATTTTACAATCTATAAATCATCGGATAGGTCTTCCCAAACTGAATAAGGGCCCCGATGACATGACCCAAATTTGACCTTGTCGTCTGGTTCAAACTGGAAGTTGAAAATTTCAAAAATTCATATTTTAAGAAGTACTTATCATATAATCAAAATTGAGCCTTCTAAAACTTTTACACTGAGATGACACCATTTTGACCTTTGCTTCTTTTTCAAACCGGACATTAACAAAAATCCACTGTCTGTGTGCATTCAGGTGTGACCATCATTTTGTATGTACAGTACATGTGTGTGCACACACTGTGTGTGTAGGTGTGCTGGAATTCCCTCCCTTGTGGAGTCTTATAACAAAAGGGAATTCTAAAGAGAGGGATGCTCCACAAGGAAATTTGTGTACAAAGTCTATGAGAAAATATTAAGTACAGGGACAAAGGAAAGAACAATAGAGGTCTCCACAAGGATGCAAAAATGAGAAACACTGGACGTGGCTGTACTACATTGATAAACCCATTGACATGTACATTTACTGTGCTATACCTAGTCTCCGTTCAGACAGATTTGGCACCATGCTTTGCTAGTCTTAAATACAGCCACCCATGTTTACCGCATTGAGTCAAATGTCGGCATTCAAAGTGTAATATTTCAGAAACCATATCTCTGCAACTATGTAAGCCATTTTTACAATCTATTCGCCATATGAAAGGGCTTAAAAAGTACTTCACAAAGTTATACTAATATCAGACCTGATTTGACCTAGTTTCCTTTCCAAACCGGAAGTTCAAAATAAATATTATATTATTAAGCTCAATTTAACATTTTTATATTCATATTTAACTATGTTGACTTAATACATCAAATAACAACTTTATCTACCATAATCCCAAACACCTTGTTTTTTGTGATGTCACAAAAACTTGCGTCTAAAATACTTTTAGAATGGTTTTATTCATGTTCAAGGGCCATTCTTTAGGCTGTTTAATTTTTTTGTGGCACCTAATACATGTAGTCTCTTACACATGACTATTTATTTATGCATATTTTCAAGAAACAGACCATGAGCTTTGAAAATTAACACTATCATACAGGAAATACTTAGGTTGGTGTTCGTCTTTATTATGCTTTGCATTGGGTTGGTTTTATGTGCATACCAGCCACCTTAAAATTGTCTGCACGCTCACACAAACGCGTGGTATGTGCATTCTAGTGGGACCAAAATCTCTTGCCAAAATTTAAAAAACAAAAATATGCACAAAGAAAACAGTTGATTGATAGTGCCCTGCACAACATGCACAGTGCATACAGAACTTTTACACAATAATTGTTTGTATCATGTATGTGTCATTTATTCCCTACATCACGGAGCGGGTCTTTTTATCATACCCCATGTGACCAGTCTTCAACCAATTACAATGCATAAACTCTCTGATGTATTTATTAATGATTCTTAATAATGGAAGCTTCTTCTTATTTTAAAATCAGTATTATAAATGTCCTTAAATATGAGTGCCTTTGGTTTGCCAAACTGAAATAAACTCCTAAGAGGTACAAACCCCCAACAAAACAAACCATAATCCAGAGTGTTATTGAACAAGTAATGTTTGATGGAGACTAGTTTGTTAACCTTTCACCCCACATAATGCATTGACGAAGCACATGGCATTTGCCTGTCCGAAAGGCTGATACATTGAATTTAAACTGCTGACATGCAGTAGCTGCATTGCACAATGAGAGTTTTGTAGCGTGCTCTTTTGGCTTATCAGTGAATTAAATGAAATTTATAAATAATAATTACTTGTGCCTTAAAAATAAAATGCTCGTGTGCCTATTAGCTGTATACCACTGCCAAACCACTCTACTCTCAATACCAACAACAACCAACACCCAACCAAGTGAGCCAAAAAGATTAAAGACAAGGACAAACAATGCAAAGAAGTCAGGACAACTTCCTGCCCAACAATCAATAATCTGGACAGAACATCCTCAACTCACTCATAGATAGCCTCATGGAACCACCAGTGGTGGCTTACCTTAACTTCAGCCTTCTTCCTCACAATGGATGCATCCCAAAAAGGCCTTGGTGCAGTTTTGTACCAGAACTAGGAGGGGAAGACAAGAGTTATTGCTTTTGGGTCAAGAACTTTAACTCCAGCTGAGAAAAACTACCATCTGTACTCAGGCAAGCTAGAGTTCCTGGCTCTTCAATGGGCTGTTACCGACAAATCCCACGACTATCCATTCAATGCCCCTTCATTCATCATCTACAAAGACAACAACCCCTTGACAGTGTGTCCTTTCAACGGCAAAACTCAATGTGACTGGACATCAATGGGTGGCAGAATTGGCTTTCACTTCACCATCAAGTACCAACCAGGCAAAGCCAAAAGACATGCTGATGCACTGTCTCGGCTACCTATGAACGTTGATGAAATCTCGTCTACCTGTACTCAGGAGGTCACTCCTGCCGCTATAGATGCAACAGTCCAAGGTATTGAAGCTATGACCAGTCACCAAGTGTCGTTGGTTTCAGCAATTGGAGTTGATGATGCATTGTGAAAGAAGACGCACACACAACTTCACTTGGAAATCTAGAGGTCCCTCTACCATTTAAGAAAAAGAGAAAGCCCTGCCTGCCAAACACCCGCCCCCAAGCCCAAAGCAGATTGGATAGTCTGATAAAATTTCTACGTCGGAAACCAAAGATGATGTCGGACTACTTGGCTTTCTTCGACAAGATTCTGACAAGAATTAATGCCAGCCACGCCCCTGAGAATGAACTGTCCACCCAACTAGGATTAATGTGGTACCTCCTCACTTTGCAGTGCACAACCCAAAGAAAGCAGATATGCAAGTAGTATTCAATGCCAGCGTAGTTAAAAGGTATTTCACTCGACAAAGCACTTCTCCAAGGACCAGACCTTGAGAAGGATTCTACTTCAATTCCGGCTAGGCAGAGTGGCTTTGATGGGTGTTGTGGAACAGATGTTCCATAACTTCTGCATCAACCCAGAACATCAAAACTTTGTGCACTTCTTGTGGTTCAATAACAACGATCACACCCAGCTTATAGTAGAACACAGGATAAATGTCCATCTTTTTGGCAGTATCTCCTCGCCTGTAGTGGCATCATTTGGACTGGGAATGTTTGCAGACGCATGTGAGTCCTCACATGGTTTGGATGTGAAGCTATTTATCCACCAAGATTTCTACGTAGATGATGGGCTTACAATCGCACCCAGACACGCACACTGCCATGGATTTCATCAAACGTGCCAGAGATGCCAAAAAGAAGCTTCGCTTTTACAAGGTAGCCTCTGACAGCAAGGAAGTAATGAACGCTGTTTCAGTGAACTTTAGTAATAGTGCCCTCTAGAGTTTGGATTTTCTTAGTTTACAATGTGCTTTTGTCAGCCATGTTTTTTCCTTGTTATTGCTAACCTGTTTCATGAAAATGTAACCCTTAAAAGTTATAATCACAGTGTTTCCAGATAGAGTAGTCTGAGTGCCAGATTTTGCCAGTAGAGATTCAGTTTGTTTAGGAGGATCTTGCCAAAGAAGTAAGTTATATATTCCTTGTTTTCTTGACCAAAATCAGTAATTTTCTAGTGTTAAAATAGTGTGTTGTTTAAGAATCTTTAAAGGTCACATTCAGTTCAGTTTCATGTACACATGCACACGGAATTTCAGTGAGTTTCCTTTGGAGAGTTTTTTAGGTCGCTTGAACAAAACACCTTTACCTTTCAAGTTAACCTGCGAGACAAACCCTTCTCACAGCTGGGAGTCCTTTCAGTCAGCATTGAAGGTAAATTCATCCTACGGGAACTTATGACGGCCATGAAAGAGGAGCACAACACTCCTCAAGACCTTTTGGATCGACCACTTCCTCAGGAATGTCTCCTTGTAGATGGACTTTGTAGATGGACTCAATGGTGGAACTCTCTCTACACAACCTGGAAGACATCTATGTCCCACACTGCTATCAACCACCCGACTTTGCACGCATTAGGCAAACAGAAATTCATGTCTTTTCTGACACTAGCGAGCTAGCCATAGGAGCTGTTAACTATCTTCGACTCATTGACGAGAAAGACTGGCCTCATGTAACCTTCCTCCCGGCAAAGGCCAAAGTTATCCCACCACACACCGTTTCAATACCTTGCCTGGAACTGTGCGGAAAAAACATCAATCGACAGCACTTTCTTCTAAACAGGCAGAAAAGTTGTCCTCGGCTACATCTCAAATGAGACTAAGTGCTTCCATGTGCATGTAGCTAACAGAGTTCACAAGATACATACTATGTCCAATTTTGTCCTACAATTTATGGCCCTATAGAGAACCATACTCATGTAAGTTAATATTTTCCTAACCCACTGGACATTGACTCTGATTCAGAACAGACTCAAAATCTGAAAGAACCAGTGCATGACACATCACCAAATGTCATAAAAACTTGATCTGGCCAAACCTCCTTGGAGCATTATGTCACTTAAGTGCTCAGTACATACAAGAAGGAAAGAAACACAAAGAAAATTTATAAAGGCATGTTTTAAAAAAGTTTGGATTTTTTTTCAGAAGTTCTTTTGGATAGACAAAAGAAAAGAACAGAAAAAATGTTTGGAATGTTGGAATTTCAAAAGTTCAGGATTTCTTGTTTAAAACTGAAATTCGAAATTTAGTTGGGTTATTTTGTAGTTACTTCTTTATTCATTGTTTGTTAAATGCTAGATTTCTATTAGAAACAAAAAGCCATAACAAAAAGTCTTTCAGATGTAAAGTTAAGTAGAAGTGCAAGTATTTCATATTTTATTTCTTGCATCTTAAATCAAACTGCAAGTGTTTTCTTTATCCATGAATATATTGCAACTTGTTATTGTAATAGCGCCACCTAGAGACTCTGTGTGTTGAGTCAACCTCATACATGTTATTGTATGTAAGCAGCCATCTTTGATATGCTACTCGTATTGCAGTAAGCTGGAATAAAACAGTTACCATCCTGTCTCCACAGTCATTACACCATCCCATTCCCATGGTGAATATTAGTTCCAGGTATTTGCCATGTTACATACCATCAAACGTTATTGAACTTTCTACGTACTGCTGTACCTAAAATGCAGTAATACCATATCAAAATGGCATTCAATTCAGCAGTTTCCACTCCCCAAATGGATTGGGAGGCCCCAGATATTGTTCCGACATTTGCACAATTCTGTCACAAATGTGAACTGATGTTTTCAAGTGTCCTAAACAAGCCACAGATGAAGAGCGAGCAAGCCATCTCCTCTTGTGAGTCAGGGAACAAAGACTAGACAAATACAACAGTTGGACTTTCAAAACTGAGGATGACAAAAAGAGACCAGAAGTATTGTTGTCTCGTTTCCAACAACACCTAGAGCCCCAATCAAACCATCGCATTTTCTGATACAAGCTGCAAGATATGAGACAAGACGCATCTGAAACTGCCAATGATTTTGTAACAAAGTTGAAATCAATAGCAGCCGAATGTAAACTCTGTGATGACAAGGAAATGCAACTAATACGGGGTTTAGCCTAAACCCAGTAACTGATGACTTACCTTCACACCAAGAAACACTCTGATGCACCAACAGAGACACAGAAGAACCAAGATCAGCCAATTCAGACAAAACAGAATGTGGTAAACAGTGACAAACCAACAGACACATCTCAGAACAAAACTAGATCAGGTAGCATGATCAGAAGACCAGCCAGATATAACAACCAACTACTTACCTTTTTTTTCTATTGAACAATAGATTGTGAAGCATTGATCTATTAGAAATGTCAAGTTTATTGAAGTTGATAGTTACGACAGTTTAATGTCAGTTGAATATTTCTAGTTGAAATTTAGTGAAGATGTTCTACAATTTTAGGTCTTTTGAGTTTTTGAAAACTGTTTTAGTATTGAAAAATTTTCTCAATTGTTCGCGGAAGTTATTATCGTTGGAATCTCATCATATCCACAAAATATTTGCAATCTCACCACAAAGTACAGCTTGTTTTAAGTAAATTCCAGATTGACTATTATCTCATCGGTCAAGTTTACCTGTAATATTACTTTCAAAAGGGGAAGGATGTTGCATTATATAAAAGTGGTCCACTTTGTGTGCGTAGGGGTATGGGAAACGGTGCTTGGTACTTTTTACATTATCTTGCTCGTGGCTATGTGGCATGAATAAAAGCAGCCAAGTGTTGTCCAAGAAAATCCATAAATAATCTCTTGTTATCTTCTGTTTGGAGGAGCACCCCCCCCCCCCTTTATGATTGACCTGATGTTTCGCCTGAAGCAAGGCCCACATACACACAATTTGCTGATCCTAGTCTGAAGACATATGCTGATCAATGGCAGAAAAGCTACAGGAGGCCTTTGACATCTAAATAGGGAGGACACAGACAGCCGAAGCATGTGCCATCAGTGTGAGTCACCAACAGAGCCATGGAAGTTAAAGAAATCATCAGACCCTGATGTAAGGAATGTGACAGTTCTTGCATCTAAGGAACCATGGATAAATTAAGAACATGTTCCTATGCATGCCGATTTGCATTAAAGTGTGTTGTCCACAAGTAATGCAAAAAAATTGGCTCCAGAGGTACAACCTTTGAAATTGGGCTCCAGAGGTTATTGGGTATTCCTCATTACAGAAAGCTGTTGTTGCTGTCTTTTGTTGGTCAGATTACGTGGACAACACAGCTCCAAAGTAGGCCACCAAGGGGTGAAGGATTAGCGTTCACAGCCTAGCTCAAGTATAACGGACAATGGGTTGGACAGATGTATGGTCAATCCTCTAGTAAGCCAACTAATGTATATTGACAAAATGACATTGCCTTGAGCTGGCTAACACCATTGTTCCTTTGTCAAACAGTGAGTCTCAATCAAGACCAGCAGATTCTTCTAGAAAGCATGACAATGCATAACATTTGGTTGGTTTTCTTTTATTTGAGCTTGCATGCATAGAAACACGCCTGAATGCAGCCATGCCCCTGACATATTTTAATCCATGGTCCCAAAGGCAGAGGCCACTGTGCAGATTACAGGACAATTTGAGACATCTCGACTGGAATATTTGTTTAATTTGCATTGAGCACGTAAGGCTATCCCTCGATGCTCACAGCTTAGGACCAGACTTCCAAACAGAGAAGTGAAATTGAACATGGTTTGAGCAAAGTGAAACCAATCTCGATCGATGAATTGCAGGTAGCAGAGAAGTCCAACCTATGATGCATTCAGTATGAGCATTTCAATAAGGAGCTACAAATATTACAAATCTCAAAGTGACCGGTGAAATATGTCATGAGGCAGCCACATAAAGAGAATCTCAGTTCTGTTGGCTTTGTCAAGTCAGGGCTTCTTTAGGCCAGCATTTTTCTCAAAAATAAATGAAATGATTCCGGCAACTCGATCAAAATAATCCCATCAGGCTGGACGGAACAAAATTGAAGTTTCCTGGCAGCAGCAAAAGGTTAAAAGCACCATCAGAACTTTCGTAATCAATTGACAAGATTATGGTTCTATTCAAAGGTCAATCACATTTGAATGTTTACTGTACATGCACAATAAACCTCATACACTGTACTTTGATATTTTACTGGTTTTGATGTGTACAAAGGGGGGACTTAAGCGGCATCAGATCTTGGCATCAGCAGCTCTGTTGCCATGAAGATGACAGACACATTACCAGCTGGTATGACCTTTCAAGGTATATGCAGACAATTATTTCACAATCACCATCTAAGTGAGAAACTAAAACAGATTTCTTATATGATGGAACTGCACTGATGAACCAGGTGAAGGATATCAAGGCCCCCAGTAACAAGACTATGAAGAAACGAGGTGATGGTACCTTGCAGGAGGAACAGGTTGAAGAACATAATAACACAGTCTGTGTCTGTTGGTATGACAACAGTCTCAGCCTCATGGTCAAGCAATAAAACAAAGGGAGACAAAATAAAATCAATAAAAATTGCCATCACAATTAAATATAATAAACTCTTAACATGCGTTCTTACATATGTGTAAGTATATGTGATCATGGTGGCACTCTATTGTTATGTCAGTCGGAAATGCATAGATGCTATGCATAGATGCTATGCATAGATGCTATGCGTGGATGCTATGCATAGATGCTATGCATGGATGCTATACACATCAGACACAGGTGTTTACCAAAGTCATGGTATGGCAACCATTCAGTTGTTCACATTTATTCTAACACAGTATTGACTCAAGGGTCCTAGACGTCATTTCATCATGTTTCATGTTTTTCAATCAAGTTCTTCTGCCTTTGGGCAGTAAATGCTGTTAATGCAAGATACAGAATACTTTCAGAATAATCACCTACATGGAATAAGACACCACAGACATGTAGGCATGTTTAAAATGAAACGCCAAGCAGAACTAAGCCTAGGGAGCTCATGTACATTGCTGTTTGTAGGCACTGTATGTGCCTCAGTCAGTGTATAGGTTGACCTGTTTTCAAGTCAGTATAGTAGAGATCAGTCACAATCCTTTATGTGAGAGATGTTGTTAGGCACTTTCTATCATGGGGAGGAACTTCATGAATTGGTCTGTGGGCAAAGAGTCCAAACTGATTGTATTTTAAGCTTAAATGTTGAAAACTACAAGATTGAAGTAAATGTACCTGAAAACTTCCATAAAACAATTATGTATCACACCTTAAGATTAGTTCTTCTCTTTCTTAAACCGGTCAATTTGGAAAGTTGTCCCAACTCCCATCACAGAAATTAAACGTTAATGTGTTTGAAGATTGTTTGAATATTACCTACATGTACAGGTACTATTACCCCATCACTGCAATAAGTATAACATCCCTTTAATACACATGACAGGAACATTAATGTTATTACACAGTCAAGGGAACATTAGAAAGCTTATAGATAACTCATCACTGAGGGAAATGGTTGCAGATGTTACGCATGTAGTCTGCATATCTCAAATACTGTTCAAATTAAAACTTGAATTACATGTTGAGCATCCTGTGGCTCCCTGGTTTATCTTGGTAGGTTTTTTCTTTTTTTATCTTTCTTTCCAGTACTTTTCTTTTTCTTCTTAGATTGTTCTTTCTCAGTCTTGTCATTATTTGATTCACTGTTGAGTAGATCTTCATTACAATCCACTGCTGTTGCATCTTCAACTTTTCTTCTTTTTGTCTTTTTCTTTACATCTGTTTTGATGCCACTATT
Source organism: Marthasterias glacialis (assembly GCA_911728455.2). Taxonomy (NCBI): domain Eukaryota; kingdom Metazoa; phylum Echinodermata; class Asteroidea; order Forcipulatida; family Asteriidae; genus Marthasterias; species Marthasterias glacialis. The sequence goes on along the minus strand of OU452220.1, from coordinate 29,189,000 downwards.
AAGATTAACCTCTTTGCCATTGTCTTTAAACTGATTGTCATCTTGGTCCGTTGATTTACCTTGACTATCACTATCTTCTTCTGTATGTTGCTCTATCTTTTTGTTTTTGTGCTTTCTTTTTGATTTCTTAATCTTTTTCTGATGTGTATTCTCCTCTGTGTTGTCACTTTGTGCAGTGGGTTTATCTACCTCACCAGTGCCTTGTAATTCCACTCTCATCTCAGATGCTGAAGAGGTCTTCCTTTTTTCCTGAAGTGCTTTCATCTTTTTAGCAAAGTATTCCTAAACAAAAAAATATTGGCACAGTGAGCTCTTCACACTCAATGCATTATGCAGTTCATAATGACTGGTATAGGTTTAAAAATCACAAGTAATCATACTAAACTTATCTACAGAACCCTTGCATATGACGTCACAAACTCAAAAAACTCACCACCATGACCTTGATCCTTGACATTTTCACCCCCAAAACAATCCCATCGTTCCTTTCTCCAAGGGCAACCCCTCACCCAAGCTACAAGTCCAAATGTCACTTATAACAGCAGTTACAGTCTGGAAACCATTAACCAATCACCCACCACTGTGACCTTAACCTTTGACCTATCCACCCCGCAACCAATCAAAACTTTCCTTTAGCCAAGGGCAATCCCCTACCCAAGTTACAAGTCCAAATGTCACTTTTAAGTTAACTGGAGTTAAGGTCCGAAAACGAAAAAGCCGGACGTCCGTCCATCCATCCGGACGCAATTAGTCTTTTTGAGATACGGCAGACACTACAGGAGTGCAGTGTTTGGTTTGGGTGTATACAGACAAATTGAACCAAATCTATCATAGTGTTATAGTATTGTGTCCACCATATCTCAAAATGGCTTTTGACAATACCCCTTCAGCCTTTGGGGCTGAGGGGTAAATAGTGCCCTCACTGAGGTCAAAGGAAGCCATATCATTGGCTGAGAATAATGCGTAGACATACAAACAGGCCCATTTCCATTGTTGGTCCTTAGCAATGGTGGCCTATGCAAGGGATCTATTAACCACTTAAGATCGGAAGACTAGGTAAGACAATAAGACAGGTTAAGACAAGTTCAAACAAGTTAAGATAAGTTAAGATAAGTTAAGATAAGTTAATACAAGTTAACACGCACAATTTGAAATGGTAAACTAGACATCCCGTTTTTGTGACGTCACAAAAACTAGGTGTTTGGGAACAAGTATTGAAATGCTTGTAAACATCGATGAGTTGAAACATAAACAAGTTTATGAAAATCCAGGTTACAATGTTATGTGAAGTACTAATAAGAACAAGGAATATAAAGATAAATATTAACCTCAAATCAATCCAGTTTCATACTTGGGTGCATTATTACAAGGCGAAACACTGATCATAAATGTCATTACCTGCATGGAGTTACTGCTAGTAATTGTCTCAACACCAAAATCCTTGTCTTCATGTGATACGTCATGCTTGTTGCTGGAACTAAACCCTAAACCAACCCTTGCAGAGAAGTCTTCACTACTTGCTTCATCATCTGAAGTGTTCTCCTAGGAAATGCCATAAACAAAGTATTATTTCAGTACTTTTGTTGAAGATATATTACCTGATTTTGACCAACTGAATTTATTTCTGACTATGAAATGCAAAGAATCTGTCAACTACCGGCGATACATTGTTTTCAAATGTTGGGTTTTTGTTTGAGTAAAATAATAAAGGTTTGCTTGTCTTTTTTTCCTGCTGTTTTCAATAAAACATAAGCACTAAATTTGATGACATTTTTACATGCTGGTTGTATGATGCATTCATTGAAAACTAGAGATGAGAATGAATCTAATATAAAAAATATATAAATATGTATATTTGTTCAACTATTATTTTACATTCCCTGCATACTCAACTACTGCATTGTATGATACACAGTCTTTGTAAACTTTTACAATTGTTTTTTGTTGTTGGTCCTTTGGCCTGATGCCCGGAACACTCAAAATCTGGCATTAGGCTACTGCTGTTGTCAGCAGCCAAGTCCCACAGACAACCTTTAATTTCCTCATCAGATCATCAGGCATAAATTAAACTAATAATGGGAGTAGTTAAGCCTATGGCAGTTACATGGTTAGCCCACGGATAGTCAGGTTAAACGTTTACTTTTTTAATTGTCAAAAACTTTTAAAAGGCGGCCAAACGCAGACCACATTGTGATCCAGATGTACACAATGCACAATACACATCCAAGTGACACAAGGACACAGTCACATCAGTTCCAATAATTTACGGACTGGTAGTCTTTGTTATCTCACTACTTGGCATGCCGCAATACAGGTAAGTACCATCCATTGCTAGTAGGGACTTTTACAACACTGCGACTGAATGAGAACATATGCCCTCTGTTGGTGAAATATACCAGCGAATTACATCACAACATAAAAAAAACAGTCACATACGCTATGAGACCTAAGAATAATTATCTACGCATGTTTTGGTAATTGTGTTTTTCACCGAAACTTGAATAACCACCATGGCTGGTGCACCTGCTAAAGCCTTGTACAGCATGGTCCTTGCTGGTGGAAGGCAAGGAAAGGTACCACTTTGCCAACCTGACCGCCCCAGTCTACTCACTGAGTGGTTTTGTGGTGTATTGCTGCTACTTCTAACTCCCATAATGCAATTCATTGCATGATCATCATACGTTGAGAGATCCTTCCCTGCTGTGAATTTCTTGTAACTGTAAAATAAACAACACATGTATACAAATATCATCACATGACTCATCACATGACTCACCATTCCCTCATTTTTGTTGTACATGTACACTGTACTTAAAAATGTTTGCAAATATCTTCCGGTAACTTAATAAAGGAGTAAAAAAAAAACCCAATAAAACCCTTAATCTAGTGAGATGCAAATGATGTACACACATACATCTACATGTAGGTTGTGTGGTCAGACAATTGGTCCATGTACAATGTACATGTATTGAGTTATCCATCTAGTCTATGCCAGACTAGCACAACACTTGACATGTACATAAATCTAGTCCTCAGTTTAGTGATTAAGAAAAGTCTCATTTACATGTACCAAACACTCTGTGTACATGACACTTGCATACTGTACAAGTATCTCATTACATTATCACTTAGTACATAATGATAGCTCAATGGATCACCTGACATGACAACTATTGCCATCGTCTTGCTCCTACCTCCAACCAGTCATAAAACCTGTATGGCAGTGTCTTGAAAAACATTCTTTACTGCCAATGGCATGTGTGTGTGTGTGTTTTCATTTTAAATATATTTCTTTATATTATGCAATTTTATTTATAGCACGTACATACGTACACACATGTACATACATGTACATGTTTGCAATTAACATGCACATGTATGTCTGATCTTCATTACGCAAAGCTCAAATTATAACTTCATACACAGTGACTGTACACTGTTTGCAAAACTAAAGAACAGTTATCAACCATTTAATTTTGATTTTGTCAACAAAGAGTTCATCGACCCTTTACTTCCAAATTTAAAATGGTAAAAGCTTAGAAAAATAAAAGCATAGGGACTCCAAGGACCAGACAAGTTTTGTGATGTACTCATTTTCCAATAGATCTCCAACCTCAGGTTTAAATGGTATAAAATGTCATTGTAGTTGATACCTTTCTCCAGTGCAAAATTTCTTAACATACAATGACATCACATTTCAAATATGGGTCTAGATATTTGTGGATGTTGTTTTAGTTTACTCCTGACTTTCCTTGAAAATCAATCATTAATTACTTAATAAATTAACACTTTTCATTTCATTTTCATTAATACATGTCATTTATAGTGAAACTCAAATGATAAGAGACAAAATGAGAGAAATGTTCTCTAACACAAAATGTTCTCATTTTAATTCCAGTCTTTTAAATAAATTCTGGTCAAGTAAAGCCCTGCAGTCTTGTCGACCCCCCACCCCCCCCCAAAAAAAAGCCTTGTTAGTGTTTGAAAATGTGTTTGTGAGGTAGTGATACCTGAACAGAGTGATTTATCATCCACACACACCTACAGTGTACAAAATATTTGTATCAAATTCTTACTGAACTCTCTTCTTGGCTTTCTTGGATTTCTCTTGTAGACTCTGTGGTATAGCAACTGAACTCTTGTCAGTGCTTTGATGATTTTGATTGAGTGAGTTCAGTAAATCATTAAAGTCATCCTGATGACTGATCCAATTGTCACTCCGCTCTTGACTACAGCCCAAACCTACAAACAAAGACATTGATATACTCTCAGCAATGCTAAACATTACACAAATATTAAATGCATTGTCCAAGAATGTAATCATGAGTTGGAATCTGGACTATTCCATTTCACGAGGCAAAGCCAAGTGAAATGGAAAAGCCAGATTTCATTGAGAGGTTATATTCTGCGACTATGCACGTAAAAAATGCATTCAATATTAGTTTTATACATAAACATCACACATACATGTAGATCCTTGTCATTTGAATTATTTTCCCCCTAATAAACACAAAATGGCCAAAAAAACTCAAAAAGCAAAATTATTGTGCTTATTTGCTGCACTAAATGCTGCACACAGGGCAATACTCGGCACAGGGCAATGCTAGGCACAGGGCAATGCTAGGCACAGGGCAATGCTAGGCACAGGGCAATGCTAGGCACAGGGCAATACTCGGCACAGGGCAATGCTAGGCACAGGGCAATGCTAGGCACAGGGCAATACTCGGCACAGGGCAATACTCGGCACAGGGCAATACTCGGCACAGGGCAATACTCGGCACAGGGCAATACTCGGCACAGGGCAATGCTGGGCAAAGGGCAATGCTAGGCACAGGGCAATGCTAGGCACAGGGCAATGTTTTACAATATACAATTATTTAAGAGTGTTAACAGTACTTACCTAATGTATTGTTTTTTAGACATACAGAAATATTGCTTGTCTTGCCGTCTTCATTTAGTCCTAGTCCTTTTCCTTGCTTCCAACCCATCTTTTCCATCAGCTGCTGACCAAACTTGCTTGTATCTAAGCATATTAAGGAATACAATATAGGATTTTTTTTAAAGCATATCAAACAAGCGCAACTTTGTCCAACCTTGATAGGGATCTATGTACTTGTTAGCAATGAGGCCTGCACTGTAGTAGAATGACATGGATAAAACAACAAACAAACAATGAAAACAATACAAAAGAAATATAAAAATTCAATTTTATTCATCGGACATTGAATATTCTACAACTACCTGTACCAAGATTGCCTGGCAGCTAGAGGCAATTCAAATTCTATATTTTAGCAGTGGGTACCACATTAATTTTAATGTTATTTTTTTTTTCAATGGGGATAAAGAAGAATATTTGTGTTTTTTAACCATACACCGATGTGTGTTAAACAAGCCATCTGGATTTTTTTTTTTTGTTCCGTCCCCCTGGCGGGATTCATTTCGCCGAACTGCCGGACAGTGTTTTTCTTAGAGGGTACCGCTAGCACAAAGAAACTCTGACTTGACAATGCCAAGAGAGCAAAGATTCTCTTTATTGGATGGTCCCTTTTGTTTCTCAATCTGGAAATTGTCACAACGTTTTCTGAATTTTCAGATTTAATCATAATATAATATTGACAAATCAAACTGCAGAAGAGCCAGCAAGTACTGAAGATGAAAGGCTAATAACTACAAATAAATACAAATATCTACTGCACTTTCACAGCTGCACGGCACGAGCACCTCTACCTTCACCACTCCTTGGACAAGCGGTCAGCTTTTTTAGGAGATTAATCATCAAGAATCAAGAATATATAACTAGTATATTAGAAGTAAACACAGCCATATTTAATTCTAAAATAGTTAACTATTATTACCACTTTAAAGTGGGATACAGAATACAAAAATAAAGAAAAAATAAAGAAATTTGTAACATGTTTTATACTAGGCCTACTCCTAGAACTGAGGTTCGTTCTGCTATCATGGAGACGATAGCGGACTTAACCTCATAGTTCTAGGAGTATACTACTACTAGTACTACTACTACTAGTACTAGGCGGCTTAGTAATTACTATGACTAGGCCTATACATGTAGAATTGTAGCTGATGAAAAGAAGAACTTTATAATTTATTTAGTAACTAATTTGTATCACACTAACCACCAGTTACAGTGTGCACGATATTTTTTTATATTTTGAGACATTTTGCATCTCACACTTGTATCAAAATGTGATATGCTCAATGAACTGATTGGAAATTGGTGACGATGCTTGAGGTACCGAGTGCACAGAGTAGTACGGCTGAAAATGAAATGGAAAATGGCTATATAAAACTCGGAACGAAAGACGAGTGCTCGGATTTCAACAGATTATCAACTTCCCAGGATTTCAACAGATTATGAATTAAAAGTGTCTTGTTAAAAAGTGTGTCAGATGGTTTTAAAAAAATTCATTTAGTTTCTGATACCGTTACCCTAGGCATATCTCTGATAACGCCAGATAATATCCGAACATTTAATTTAAAAAGGCGTTTTGGGGTCCAGTAACTCGGACTAACAACTGTCGGACTGTACGGCCACGAGACTGTCTCATGTGTCTGTATGATTTACAACTAATAATTACCATTGCGCCAAGCGATATTTCTTGGGTCAGATGACAACTTTTGTCGACGTTTGGGCTCGGCTAACATTGCCATTTTGTAGCCAAAAGCCAAGTAAAGTACGTATGTATTCAGTACAGTCAGTAGTTTTACGCACGTGGACCGGAAATGCAGCAACGCATTCAGTGTATGTACAGTGTATCACTGATAGTAGTGCGTGGTACATGTACACTGAATGCGTATGCAACATCTGTATACCAACATCAGCAACCAAAGAAGGAACGCCGACCAAACATAAATGAATACACTAATCCGAGCAGCTCGTTCATTGTAGTTTACTCCCCACCTCACGCGCGCGAGCGACTCAATAATAAGGCATTATCCGTGCGTATGTACCAATCAGCGTGGAGGATTCACAGTGCATGTGCGTCCAAGCGCGTGTGTGTGGCAGTCATAGATAGCTGTGGTAGTGCTCCCACCCATGAACAAGGTGTTCGGATGGTCGGCACCACTGATCTCTATTATAATACAGAGATTAGTGGTCTGCACTTAGTAATTTGTTTCGTTGCCAACAAACAGGTTGTGGGTAGCCTCCAGTCAAGGCGTTCACGTGAAACCCAGTAGGGGATCAAGCATAGTGCAACTTCTGCGATCTGAACAAAATAACGACTGTGGTGGTGGCATACTGCGCTGTGTTTGATATAATGTAATGTATACCTCAACCTCGTTCCCAGGGGTAATTAATCTCGCCACGCCACTTTTTTTTTGTACCGTACCGAGGTTGGCTCAATCTACCCCTGGAAATGTGACAAGAAAATCTCCCATCACGGGGAGATTTTAATTAGGCCTGTGGCCGATCTACTTGACGCGCCACTCACAAATGATATCCCGCAAAAGAGGCATCATTAATATAATCATAGAGCAACTGGTCCCCTCTCATTCTTCTTAATTTGATTCGTGACTTGTCTAACTGTATGTATGTAGGCGCCGCTGCCCATGGTGGTGAGGTTGTGTATACCTTGATTAGAGGCAACCAATGAGGGGGAAGCTGAACGTCGACGAGAAAAAGCAACACACAGACCCACTCAAAAAAAACAATTGTTCCATCGACCGAATATTAAAAGACCGATCGGTCGATATATCGATGAATGTTTTGATCTCTAAGTTTATGCCTTTCTGGCGTTCTATACTTAATGGAAAAAATGTCAATATTTTCACCCATTGAGGGCGCGATTTTTACGTGGAGAGTTTTGGCATCCTCCATTTGGCAGTGACATACACACAGTACACAAGGCACAATAGAATACACAATAAAACATGCAAGAAGAGCTGCAGCAGACGACCGATTTTTATTTTGAGATTGTGCATTATTATTTTATGGAAGTAAACTAGCCCCATACCTGGCTGGCCGCTACAACCAAGCAATAGACTGTACAGACTGTGAATTAAAGAAAGGTAGGTTATTTTATTTATGCAGTAAATTGTTATTTTATTTAAGATAAAAAAATACTTTAAAAAATCTTTTGCTTTGTTGTATAGAGAGGTTTCACGTGACGTCACCCGAGACCTCAACAACTCAAGACAACTCCACGACAAGCAATTTTAGTTTATTGTGTAGAGGATGAAATTAAATTTTGAATGACTTGCAAAGTTGTTTTGTTTGCTTTACCAAATTAAAACGTTGATTGGAAACATAAGACAGATCAACTAAAATTTGGAAACTCTGTTTGTGTACAAAGTAAACGTTTGTTACACTACAGTGTGCAAAGTTGTGCACAAAACTTTGCTCAACTGGACTTTCAATTTCATCTCAAAGGAAGTAAATGTAAAGAAAAATATTGAAACTAATCACAACATACCTTTGGAAGTAAGATTAAATGCCTATGTTATCTACAGAACAACTTCTTTACCTAAAACTGTCTATAGAATACTTCCAACTTACGGCATTCCATGTAAAAACAACTGTAACTTTTAGAGTGAAAACAAACGCGGTCGCCATTACTGTGTACATTGCGTGTAAACTACATTGTACATCAAATACAGTCAGTCCACACACACAGAACTCGCTGTGTTGCACATGGGGTACATGCATTGGTTTAGCAATAGGACTTCCGACCTTTGAACCTTTAGAGGTGGACATTGTCATTTTTTCTTATGAGGACCGTGTACTATTTTTAGACCATCCTAAGCTTGAGACCGTGCTCTATATTATAGCTGTTTGATGTGTTTCATTTGCTTATTGCGGAGTAATAGGCGGGGAGCTTCCGGGCGGTATGAATGCTAAAAGGGTTAATTTAGTCATTTAAGTGCTACAATTAATTTTCTATTTTGATTAGTACGTATGTATGTAAGAACATTGTTTTTTGTTATGGTTAAAAAGATACATGTACATGTAGGACCTTGTGAATATTGCAGGCACTGGCTAAGACTTTTTTAGTGAATGCTATTAGTATTATTAAGCCGGCAGATCATGTAGCTCTCTTTGATGTTGCACAAAGTAGCCAACATTATGTTCCTGGGGCACTGTAGTATTAGTGTTAGACCCAGTAACTTGGGCGCTGTACTCCTAGTTTAAAAATTTTAACTTTATCTGTTGTACGACCGATAAAGTCAAATCTCATAAAAAGGAGTACAGCGCCCCAGTTACTGGGTCTAGGGTGCTGTATACATGTAGTTGCGATGATCGCAACCCTCCATCCTCCCGACTGGAATATTGTTCTTTTAGTCCTCAAAGCACACCAAAATGCACTGTAAACCTCTCGGCAGCAACAGCCATAGGGTCTACCAAACAACCATAGATAGAACGCGATCTGTGCATGAAAACTCAACAGTTACGGATATAAACCAATACATGTATGAAAACAAATTTTTCATAATCTGTTGATTAAATTATTCATGAGTCTTCATTTTAGGGTTTATTGCCAAAAGCCATGAAAATGACTCTTGCCAGTTTAAAATGAATTATGATTCCGAATCATTAAACGTAGTGTCGTGTTTTGTAGTTGATGTCATCATTAGAACAAATATCCTGAACACCTTGTGTTTGTCAGGTGACAAAAACATAAGCTTCAAAATATGTATTTATTTATTTTTTATTATGTACATAGTTTTCTTATCGAAATTTCTTAAAAGAATACATGCAGCCAAATAAAACATAATATTATGCCTATAAAAAAAAAGAAAGCTGACAGTTTCAAGTTTTATTTGTGAATTTTTTGTGCAGTTGGGAAAAGACTTTCTCTAGAGCCATGTTTTCATGCTGCTTTACTCAATGGTCACACAAACCATCACCAATGTGTACACTGTATGTACTGTATATGTAGAACTTTAGACTAACTTCAAGTTCAACATGTTGATGCTGAGGAAGTTGTTACAAAACATCATGATGACTTCATCGGCTGTCAAATGCCATTAATTCAAAGCTTATTAGTTAAAAATATCATAGCTCATGAAGTGGGCCTACACAGTGGATTTTTACAGTCTATGTACATCATCGGAAAGGCCTTGGGAAAACTGAACAAGTGTTGCACAGATATGACCCCAATTTGACCTTGACTTCAGGTTCAAACTGGAAGTTAAAGTGAAAATTGATTTTAAGATTGCTTTTGAGGCATCCTTGGTTTTATTACCGGAAGTTAATAATAATACTAGTATTTTGGTTTCTGTTGCAGAATTCAATCATGAAGATGACCGAGGTGAAAGATTGTCCCCTTCAATTTCAAGAGTTCATACCAGTTGATCATGAAAAGTCCTGTCCAAGATACACTGCAGGTAAGACAGAAATGTCCTGTGTCTTGTGTAGCATCTCAAGGGAAATACATGTACACACTGTACAATGTAAACGGGATGTTTGCAGTTTCAATTACAGTACATTGTACCTTAATCATGTTAATGAAGGGAACACGTTCTTTTAGTAAAGTCAAACTTTGTTTGAACACCACCTGAAGTTGCTGGGTACAACTGGAGTTTTGTTCTGGTAAGAGCTACCAATGTTAAGCATGAATTATGTCACATAATGTATTGGTTTGTTGTCAATATGCAAAAAAGCTATTGATTAAGGTTATAATGCTAAGATGTAATTTCAAATTAACAATGCCTCTTGAGATGTAAAGTATAAATAATTTTCTGTCTCCTAGATTTTTCAAAGGAAGAAAGTCATTTTGGCATGTGATAACGGCTATAATTGTATACAGAAAGTGTCATCTCTTGAGGAACAATGTTATGATCTTTTCAATTTGATTTTTAGTGTTACAACGAGATGGAGAAGAAGGAATTGTGATGGATGAATTAGATACACTTCAACTTGAACTGGAAACCTTGCTGGCTGCTGTATCTAAACGCATGCTGCAACTAGAAACAGAAAATAAAACCTTAGTGGATTGGTTGGATAGACGGGACAAGAAAGGAGTTCTCACACCATCACCAGCAAGTGGAAAAGGCAAACCAGTAAGAGGAAAATAGTACAAAGGCTTTGTAGCCCTCTGTAGGACTCTTCCTCTGTGCTGTCCTAGCTAGACAAGGATTCAGTGCAGGAAGAACATTTTTATTACATCTATAATTTAGATTTCATCTATAATTTAGATCTAATTTAGATCTTTTTGAATCAAGTTACTAATTCTACCTTATAATAAAACTGCTCTTTAGGGTGAAACAAATCATTACACAGGGTATGCATGTTGTGTGCACACTCAGCAGCGGAATGTCTGGGCATCCTTTGTTCCAGTACTCCGCTTTTACACAATTGATGTTTCACCAACGCCCGGTTGCTGGCTCAAACAAATATTTTTGTGGATACACGTCAGCTGGTGCCATTAGGTTAAAAAAGAACACGTTGTGAGTCGAAATCGATACCATTTATTCTAAGATAAAATTGAGAAAAACTGACAGTCTGTTACTTTAGTTAGAACAAAAATGAGCCTCAATAGGCCTACCTTCTGCCAAGAGTTTCATCGGGTCTGTAGAATTACATTAATGATGGTTTCTTTTATTTCATTGGCTGTTGAGCCTATGCAGGGCACATTCAGAAATGCCCTTTTTGTTAAAAACCATAATAATGTAGGAAAATCAGTGAAACTATTCTGTGCTTTTTTTAATATTGTTTAAAATTTATTTTTCCAATCCTGTCACATCCTCAGGCTCCATTTTGTGAAGCATCAAATGCATGCCACACTCAACAGTTGCACGTATGCACGCATATAGACTTTACATTGAGTACTGGTAGTATATATTGATTGTGCTACGCGTAAATTAGCACCTGCGTAAGTGTAATTGCTGACTGGTTATAAACACTCTTGGCCATGTCTCTATCAGCCGTTTAACACCCACATGTGACATGCTCTCGACCAATTAGAATGGATAAACTGTATGGGGTATGATACATGTATTCTGAAAGTCACATTTTGTGGAATTAATGTAGCTATTTTAATATCTAAATTTAAGCTAAAATAAAACTTGTTATATTTTTTTTGAGATAGCCACTGGTTTAGCCAAATTTTAAGCACTGCGGGTTCCATGTACTTGGGCCATAATCACTGAATTGAAAACAGGAAATAATCATCATTCACTATCCATTCAACATACAAGATACATTCACCACTTCAAAAAACCTTTCCCGTGAAATATGCTATTTACATTACATTCACGCATGTGTACAGACACTTATGGTGGGCAAGCGCCGTAAAGTTGTGCACTAGGCAGATGCAAAAACGTGCGTGCGTCACGCCACCATTAGCCCCACATAAAATGGCGCGATGTTCTCTCATTTTGCCCATCAGTAGTGTTAGTGCGCATGCGTGATGTGCAATTTACATATTTCATGGGAAGGATCTATTGTAAAGGTTGATGTGATTTACATTGAAATGTGTCTTTGTAGTACAGTGTATAACAGAGAGTTCTGGAAATGTTGGCTGTGAATCCCACACATAGATTTGCTACTTATTGGAACCGGTACCAGAAAATCAGAACCAAGGATCCCGGTACCTCAGTACCAACTGCAAATTTGGACCTGGGTAGAACTGGGTACCCTCAAGAACCACAAGAGCCCAGTATGCAATGGTCTCACAACCAGGTTGTGTTGAAGTTGGGCTAAACTCAATGTTTCCTGTACAATAGTTAAGGTTTTCATACATGAACTTTGGGTTTTAACACCAGTAGGACTAGCTTGCTTCAGTGGGTAGCAAATCGTTCTGGGCATTTATTTAATTTGTGTGTGGACACATATTGAAGGGTAAACTGGAGGACTAAATGACAATACCGAGTGCAGTTTGGATTGCTCAACCATAGTGTAATCTCTGATCTATAGCAGAAAGATGATTCCTCAACACCATCTGGCAAGAGAAGTCGTGTTGATGACAAAACTGAAAAACCTGAGAAACCACCTAAGAAGATGAAAGAATCTGGAGGCAAACAAGGTGCTATGGGAGCAACCACCACCCCAACAACTCCATCTGGTCCATCAGGAAGACCCAAGGCAAAGAGTATGCATGTAAGCATTTAACAGAGCTCAGGATAATGCAGCTCACATATAAGATCTACATCTTCATGTGTCTTGCAACCAATAAACATAACGCGTTTTATCCAAAGTGAATTTTAGAGGATGTAGTGAATAGCATTGTTTTCTGACCTGCCAACTTGTACGCATTTTGCACCTAAGTACCCTGGTGTAAAATATTATGCTAAAAATTGCAAGAGGGACTTCTCATTTGTTCCCCTAAAACCTTTTTTGACCCCCAATATTTTTTTTCCCCAATATGTTAAGAAACACTTAGCCATGCACAAAACAAACGGGGTCATGTTCAACCACACATGAGCATTGTACATGCATATCAAGCAAAATTTCTTACAGGCCAAAATGAAAAATTTGCATGCTTCCTTATTGGCTGGTACCGACATGGCGTTGTAGTTGAATTCATGTTATTTGGGTTTTCTTGAAGTATTATTTTGTATAAGGCAATATATCAAATCTTGAAGTCTGTGTCCTGGTCCCAATCTTGATCTTGTACCTCCTGGTCCCAATCTTGATCTTGTACCTCCTGATCCCAATCTTGGTCTTGTACCTCCTGATCTCAATGTTGATCTTGTAAATCCTGGTCCCAATCTTGATCTTGTACCTCCTGATCTCAATCTTGATCTTGTACCTCCTGATCTCAATCTTGATCTTGTACCTTCTGGTCCCAATCTTGATCTTGTACCTACTAGTACCAGTCTTGATCTTGTACTTCCTGATCCCAATCTTGATCTTGTACTTCCTGATCCCAGTCTTGATCTTGTACTTCCTGATCCCAATCTTGATCTTGTAAATCCTGGTCCCAATCTTGATCTTGTACCTCCTGATCTCAATCTTGATCTTGTACCTCCTGATCTCAATCTTGATCTTGTACCTTCTGGTCCCAATCTTGATCTTGTACCTACTAGTACCAGTCTTGATCTTGTACTTCCTGATCCCAATCTTGATCTTGTACCTCCTGATCTCAATGTTGATCTTGTACCTCCTGATCCCAATCTTGATCTTGTACCTCCTGATCTCAATCTTGATCTTGTACCTCGTGATCTCAATCTTGATCTTGTACCTCCTGATCTCAATCTTGGTCTTGTACCTCCTGATCCCAATCTTGATCTTGTACCTCCTGATCTCAATCTTGATCTTGTACCTCGTGATCTCAATCTTGATCTTGTACCTCCTGATCTCAATCTTGATCTTGTACCTCGTGATCTCAATCTTGATCTTGTACCTCCTGATCTCAATCTTGGTCTTGTACCTCCTGATCCCAATCTTGATCTTGTACTTCCTGATCCCAATCTTGATCTTGTACCTCCTGATCTCAATGTTGATCTTGTACCTCCTGATCCCAATCTTGATCTTGTACCTCCTGATCCCAATCTTGATCTTGTACCTCCTGATCTCAATCTTGATCTTGTACCTCGTGATCTCAATCTTGATCTTGTACCTCCTGATCTCAATCTTGGTCTTGTACCTCCTGATCCCAATCTTGATCTTGTACCTCCTGATCTCAATCTTGATCTTGTACCTCCTGATCTCAATCTTGATCTTGTACCTCCTGATCTCAATCTTGATGTTGTATGATTAATTTCTGATGTTAATATTTGCTAATTTTCATCAGCAAAAGCTGCAGGAGTATGAGTTTACTGATGACCCCCTGGCTGAACCTGTACCACCACGTATTCCTCGTAACGATGCACCAGATAGATTCTGGACATCATTGGAACCATACTGTGCTGATATTTCAAGTGATGATATTAAAGTATTAGATGATATGCTCAAGACGTCAGATGATGATATGGACTACTTCAAGATTCCACCATTGGGCAAACACTATGCTCTTAGATGGGCTCAAGAAGACTTGTTAGAAGAACAGAGAGAAGGTATGGCAATCTATTCCCACTTGGGCAGATACTATGCTCTCAGTGGGCTCAAGAAGAGTTAATAGAAAAACAGAGAGAAGGTAGAAAGTTATTCCCATGTGGGCAATAACTAAGCTCTAGGCACAAGAAGACTTCATATAAGAACAAAGACAAGATACGAAGATATTTCCACTTGGGCGAACATGCGCTCAGATGGGCTCAAGAAGACTTATTAGGAGAACAGAGAGAAGGTAGAAATATATTCCCATTTGGGCAAACACTTTCCTCGCAGATGGTCTCAGTTGATTTTGATTTGTAATGAAAAAGTATGAAGTTTTGTGACATGACTTTTTTTATTTAAAGGAAACAAAATTGGTGAGAAGAAGAAGAGTTCATTGAACAGTGGAAACAGTAAAGAGGCAAAAGCACTACTCAAGAAAGCAGAAAGGTAAACCTAGGCCCTTTTCCGAACCTTGGCTTAGGCTCCAGCTCTAGGCTCGGGCTTCAAGTTCCATTTGATGTTGGAAACACAGTGCAAAATGTACACTGCCTCAAAACTGATCATGTAGCCCAAGCCAAGATTTTGAAACGACCCTGTTTGACTAGTATTAGAGTGCAATTTTGAGAAAATTTGTAAAACAGTGGAAAATAAAGGCTTCTGCAACGCACACAGTGTGTACCCTGCAGGCTGTAGTGGGATCGGAGGCCTGTTAAATGGGAGGAAAATACTCAATCGAAAAAAAAGATGAAATAATTCTAATGCTAGACGTATCTTAACCAGTTTGTGCCGGATGACCTGTTTACACACAAATGTTTCCCCTGTCTCGAAACTTCATTTTGGACTGCCGGACTGAAGGTCGCCTGGTCATTCGACTACAGAGCATGCACAGACCACACACACGCCATATAATGCTTTGATTCACCCACACAAGGACAATATCGTTTGTGAATATACCTGTATTTTGTGGCCATTAAGAGGAGTTTTTGTGTAAACCCCGGGTATAGACCTTTGTCCTTCTGTTCCAAGAAGAGGCTTCCACTATTGTTTGTTGTCCATTGCTCCAAATGCCTGAAAGAAGCCGTGATTGTTTTCATTTGGCTTTGCTAATCACTGCTGCACAACTGGCTGTCTAAAAGCTTGCCACCAAGTGAAGTCATCATCCCCTGTGGAATTAGCCATTTTTGAGGTTTTTATTTTAATCAATTGCAACAATATTGGTAAGAAAAACAGGAATAGAAATAAAGGAAAGAAATCAAACTTAAATAGTCTCCTGGTGACTGGCTGACAGAGATTTCCTTGGACCTGATAGTTCCAAGGATATTGGTTTTTGTTTTTCCCATAACATACCCTTGCATAATTCTATTCTCTCACTCTACACTGTCAAGTTTTCTGAAGTACCTTGTTATACATGACTTCCATGGTACCATTTATTGCTACTGCTATGTACATGTGCCTTTAACATGAAGTAATCATTTTATTTGCAGTCGAGAAGAAGACATCTGTCCATTCGGTCCTCTGACACAACGCCTTATATCAGCACTAGTAGAAGAAAATATCATGACACCTGTTGAAGATATCATCTCAGAAACAAACCTCAAGGTAAACAATTATCTGCTTGTCCATCAGTATGATATAACCAAAACTCATTCTGATTCTTGTCTTACTGTATCCAATTGTGGGAAGGCAAAACAAAAATAATTGTTGGTTTCCAGTAGAATTCATGAAAAAATTGGTTAGGTAGGTGGGGGAAAATTTGTTTGGAAAAAAATATATGTACAGTCGACTCTCGTTAATACGAGGTCCGCCGGACTGGCCCGTTTTTCTCGTATTAACCGAACCTCGTATTATCCGAGCGCGGTATTAACAATGCACAATGCATGACATAATGGACGCACGTGTATAAATGCACCCGTACTGCAATGGACACTGCATAACTGTGATCATATACATGTACATGTACCATACAAACATACAACATTTTGGGCAAACAAAACTGTTTTGATTTAATTAATTTATTTCGAAAGTCAATTAATAAAAACAATTTACATTTTTCATGACTGAAAAAGGAACGCATATGACTTTAAATTGCCGTTCTTGGCAGCCAAGTTTCAGTCTCAACGGCCAACATGACAAGTTGAATGTTGATTTTCATTGGTTGTCACACCTTAGTAAGGTCACAGTAATGCGAGATAGCTCATTGCTAAGGCGGGATACCAGCGAACAATAAATGGTCTGGTGTCCACCTCTCATCTGCGTTGTACTACCATTCAATAGACTTTGTACTACCATGGAATAGACTGGTACCATTGCCAACGCTCAAATAGCACCTCTATTGATCATGATCAACGGAGCAGTAGCACATGTTTTGAAAGGCTGGGACGTCAATTTTTCACCTTGATGAAGGTAAACTATCGATGCCCAACAATTCATTCCCCAAACTCACTATAAAAGTAAGACGGACAATACATTTGCTCGATACGAGGCTGCAAGAATACCTCGTATAATCAGTGTTCTCGTTATGACCGTGCTCGTATCTTCCACATTTAAATGCATTAAAACACGCGGGGGGCAGTTCGGGACCGGCAAAATACCTCGTATAAACCGGAACCTCGTAACATCCGAGCTCGTATTAACGAGAGTCGACTGTATTTTAGAATTTCTCTAATTATTTGTTTTCAGTAACATTTGGGGGGAAAGCTAAGTGTAGGGAAAATTTTTTTTGAAAATTTGCTTTTGTTTTTTATACACATTTAGTTTGTTGTGCAAGATTTTACAATTCAATGAACTCTAACCCATTTAGAATTTCGAAATTCTTGCCTTGAAACACAGCAATCAACATTATACACAGCACTGCCGACATCATGACACACACCACACAAGTTCCAATGAAATGGCCAAGAAATTGGCTAGTCTGTTGCCCCTTTCACACTTGCCAAATTCCCTGGGGAATTCCTAGGTAAATTTGGTTGACCCTTAAACACTTGAATTGCTAACCCAGGCAAACTACCAGGAAGTAGTCATTTCATGATAAAAAGCTACCCGTGATTTTGGGTAGGGTTAAGCAAGTGTTTTCCTGTCAAATCACTCATCAGGGATTGGCTCATTTTTGAAATGCCAACATTGAATACCTGTAGATATCAATATGTCTTCAATGATCATTTTATCCTGAATCATCTCATTGATGGGATTTCATTGTCACCCATTCCCCTGTGAAGGCTAGATTGATAAGGAACAAGAACAGAAGCAAATAATCATGAGCTCAGTTACATCATCATGTGAGCTTGATCCAATACAAACTGACTTTCTCATTGACATCACCGGATTACAAAGTTTGTCAAGAAGTCTTTAGACTTTGGAAAGTTCCACTTTTCCACCTTCTTGACAAGCAAGATCTTGGAAGTTATCATCCTGTTGCAAACCTTCCTCCTGTCTTTTCTTTTGGAGAGATAACAGCATTGACATTGGTAGAGAAGCTCTCCAGTGGTTGAAATACTACCTCTGAATCAGATCACAGGCAGTCTGTGTACATGATACTACCTCAAAGGCAGTACACCTAAACTTTTCTGTTCCCCAATGATCGGTCCTTGGTCCACAACTGCTCAACATCTACACTTTCCCACTGCACAACATCATCCAGAAGCATAATCTCCATGACCACAAGTATGTGGACAATACACAGTTTGTACTTTCTTGCCCAAGACGTCAGTGATTGATAGTGAATTGTGTATGTACACTCGTAGTAATTCATAATAACGCGCCCTCTTGCAGCATGATGTAACCAACTGGACAAGCTCTCACTAATGTCTTGGGAATCCTGCAACATTTTTTATTGGGTTCACTTTTTTGGTGTACAAAGTCCTTCTCATTAACTTTCACAGGCCTTGAAATTGCTGTCGGTGCCCTGTGCCATTGCCACAATGCCCTCCAAATCACTGACAATTCACGGCAATATATTGCTGTGGCCTTTTCATCTAACTGCTGTTGGTGCCCTTTAGTAAAATTGCAAAGAAGGAGACCAAGTTCATGCATTTTTTTAATGTTTGTGCAGAACCAACCAACCCCAAAAAAACAAAAAAAACAAAACAAAACAAAACCAAAAGGATTTATTACAAACTGCAGTTGTATCAAGACCACAATTATTTCTTACTTTGCAAGAGGGAGAGGAGAGTAAAACCCCAAATCACCGTCAGTCTCAGTCATGGTTTATTGCTCGATAATAAACAATCCACACGTGCAAACCAGTTCACTTGCCCAAACAGTAAGTCTGCATAGTGCATTGACAATCTACCTATCAGACACAGACTAGCTGACTAGCCTGTCTAATTTACATCACGAAGTGCAAAGAGAAATTAGTAAGTCATGTGAAAAGTCTTGTTAAATTTAGTTTTTGCCGTGGTGCCCCCCAAATTCCACAAAATTGCTGTGGTGCCCTTTTTACACCTACAAAATTGCAGTGATGCCCTTCAAAATTCTAGAAAAAGCAAGGCAGTTATTGGTGTGCCCTTTTCAACACAAAGTTCGAGGCCTGCTTTCATGTACTCCTCCCTGCAGTACATGGTCCTCTCACAAGTCATCTCACTCAGGTCTCCTCTATCCATCCATTCTTTGATTGTCACTAAATCAAAACAAAAACATGCAGAGACAGAGCTCCATATTGTGGACTGGACTTCCTTAAATCAGACTTTTGATGAATTAAAAGACAAGCTGAAAACACATCTGTTATAAGAAAGGTCCTCATAGACATTCAATCTTTGTTGTGAGTGCATTCAACACCCTTGGATGGATATCTTCCATTCTATTTTAAAAGTATGTATTATTAATATTATTAAACTATCTTGTTTTTAAAAGTCACTGTTCAACTGCAAATTCCATTTCACTGGCTAATTGTCATGTCTGTAATGTACTGCTCTTTTTGTATTTTGTGTATGCCGAATAAATAATAATAATAATAATAATAATTTTGAACCCATCTTTGGGGTTTTTATTCATTCAAATATTCTTCCACCACACATGTATGAATTAATAATGATGCCAAATGTTTACTACAGGTAGATGGTGGTGAGGTGAAAGAGGGTGCATCTCCAAAGAATGGCAATCGTTTTACTGTTCCTCATACAAGAGCCTTAGAAGCAAGGTTGAGAGAAGAGCTACTTCATCTTGGTACTGAACACGTTCCTATTTCTATAATGATAACAAATAATTATCTTCAAGTAAACTGGAGTCCTCAGTTCTTATTGGTCAAGCCATGGCAAAAACATTGTGAGATAAAACCATATTCTACAGTCTAATGTATATCTCACCTTTCGTATTGCACTGTTCTAACTCCGCGTATAGCACTATATGTTTCCATGTTCCACTCGGGCTTGTGTGATAACTAATAAATGATCAGTTATTACACAAGTATGAGTGAAGAATGGACTTTTGTCAAAGAGTCTGTCAATCCATCCGTCAACATAGTGCTTCTGCAACCCATATTCAAAGGCCAAGTTGAATACAGGATGCTCTATATTTGTTGGTATTCCATGAGCCTGCATGTGGTTACCGATATCATCCCAACAGCAGTATGAGAAAAAGTTACAAAATAAAACTTTAAACAGAACAAGTAGTTGTATTTCTACTGACATTTTGTGGATCGATTTCATCAGCTGATCAGAATCAAAGATTCACATCACCTCAATTCAGAAGTCACACGTTGTTGATTCAGGGAGAAATTTACACCCATGTTTAAATTATTCCCGCATTGCTGATTAACAAATGATTGATGTACATTAGGACTCCCTTTGCATTGGTGTGAGGTTACTTCCTGTGATGTGTCTCAATAATGGATTATCATTTGCACATAGTCATTTAAACAGTCTTTTTTTTTACCTGATCCATCTTAGTCTCACAGGAGGACTTATTTCATTTACTTTAAATCGGTTTATTGGTTGAATGTTTGGTTTGCAGCTCAATATGCCTTTGTTGAACAACTCCAGGTATTTGGTAGTGCAGTTTGAAGATGTAATATGAGTTTGGTTATGATTGTCTTGCAGGTCTATTAGATGCTGATGATCCAGTCACAGATGACACAGATGATGAAATATTAGTGGAACTTCAGAAAAGACAAGCTGAATTACGGGCTTTGTCTGCTCATAATCGCAGCCAGAAGATGAAACTATATAGACTAGCCAAAGAAGAATTAAAACGTCAAGAACTAAGACAGAAAATGAGAGCATGTGATAATGAGGTAGGATGTCACTTAAGTGGGTCAGGATGCTCTGTACTTGTACATTATACATGTTCATACACTAGCTAGCACGTTGATATGACATTGAAAGTCTGTGCACATTTTTCATAAAGAAATGTTCAACTTTGTGACTGCAAAACATGAAATGACATGGACATAAAACATTTCATGTTGATAACGTGTGTATCTCCTGAAGACTACTACAGCAAGGTAGTTGAAATGTTGAGAGCAAACCACTGTTTCTCTGTAAAGAGATGTTTTCACATTGTTGTACCCACATGAATTACAAGAAAACAATACAGTCGACTCTCGTTAATACGAGGTCCGCCGGACTGGCCTGTTTTTCTCTTATTAACCGAACCTCGTATTATCCGAGCGCGGTATTAACAATGCACATTGCATGACATAATGGACGCACGTGTATAAATGCACCCATGATGCAATGGACACTGCATAACTGTGATGATATACATGTACATGTACCATACAAACATACAACATTTTGGGCAAACAAAACTGTTTTGATTTAATTAATTTATTTCGAAAGTCAATTAATAAAAACAATTTACATTTTTCATGACTGAAAAAAGAGCGCATATGACTTTAACTTGGCGTTCTTGGCAGCCAAGTTTCGGTCGCAACGGCCAACATGACCAGTTGTATGTTGATTTTCATTGGTTGTCACACCTTAGTAAGGTCACAGTAATGCGAGATAGCTCATTGCTAAGGCGGGATACCAGCGAACAATAAACGGTCTGGTGTCCACCTCTCATCTGCATTGTACTACCATTCAATAGACTGGTACCATTGCCAGCGCTCAAATAGCACTTCTATTGATCATGATCAACGGAGCGGTAGCACATGTTTTGAAAGGCTGGGAAGTCAATTTTTCACCTCAATGAAGGTAAACTATCGATGCCCAACAATTGATTCCCCAAACTCGCTATAAAAGTAAGACAAACAATACATTTGCTCGTTTTGGGGCCGCAAGAATACCTCGTATTATCCGTGTTCTCGTTATGACCGTGCTCGTATCATCCGTATTTAAATGCATTAAAACACACACAGGGCAGTTCGGGACTGGCAAAATACCTCGTATAAACCGGAACCTCGTAACATCCGAGCTCGTATTAACGAGAGTCGACTGTACTTACATTATGTTCTATTACACCATCATATATTTTGTTATGAGAGGACTCAGCTGAAAAGCTGCATACCAGGTTGTATACAAAATGTACCAAAGTAATTTGAGTTGATTTAGCAACTGCATTATTTTAAATTAAAGTGGATCCTTAAGATGTGTGGTATGCTCAACAAGTAGGTCTGAAATCTGGCCCCGACCTTCCTATCCCTAGGTAAACTGAGGAAACGTTGATAACTTTGGATGGCCACTCCAATAATGGCTGTACTAATAGATTTGAAGATGTATTATATTCAAGTGTAGTTTATTTAAGATATAAACAAAGTTTAAAAGGTCAAGAATGTTTTCTGATCATTCACCAGATATTAATAATTGTGTTTGTATTTCAGACTATGGATGCATTTCGTCGTATTATGGCTGCACGGCAAAAGAAGCGCTCCCCAACAAAAAAAGAAAAAGACCAAGCTTGGAAAACTATCAAAGAAAGGGAGGCGCTTGTAAAACAACTGGATACGATGTGAACATCAAGTTAGAATCGCTGCCTGTACTGTACATGTTAAAATTGTTAACCCCCATCACAGCAGAATATTTGTCTTAACCTTGGCATGGCAGCAAGTTAAGAGACACTAAAGTAACAGTCATTCTGCAAGTAACACTTTAACCACAGTTTTATAACAGAAATGTTACAAAAGAAAACATGGGTTTGCAATGTCTCTTCATCCTCTTGAAAGCAACAGAAAGAAATGACTACCCGCATGGGATTTGTTGTCTTCCAACACACGGCACATGTCTGCAGCTCTACACTGAAATTCACAAGGTACTTGTTAAAACATGACCATTAAAGGCAACCTGAACACCCAATACGTTTTATATACACCACAAGCAGATCCTTGTTATTTGATTGGTTGAACACGCATCACATGTCATCAAGGGTTTTGCTATGTATTTACTGCAGCGACGCTCCAGGTTGGTGTCTACATGGAGTCGTCCACGTTGTTTAGAGGGGACTTGTAGATTTTTCGGAATGTAGGGTGGAAGGCATTCCGTGTCTTTCTGTTTATTGTGAAAAAATCTAAGATGACAAGGATCTGCAGTATATGTGAGTTATATATGCATTGTTGCAGAATATAATCACTCGGTGAAATCCGACTTTTTCATTTCACTCGCCAAAGAATGGTCACCTTGTGGTTATGTTCTGCAACAATGTACTCATCTGCGTGCATCCAATATTTGTACAATAGTGTCATATAATATTAACTTCATAATAAAAGAAAGCAAAAGAAATAAGATAATTAAACTTTAGAAGAGAAGGGCAATGAAGAAGGGGGCTGAATATAAAAGCAAGGATGCTATTAAACAAATTAAAAAGAAAACCTTCCTCTCTTGAAGGAAGAAGTTAACCAATGTAATATTTGGTCTACTACCATGATACACATGTTTGTGGGTGATGGCATGATTTGCTAAGCTGCTGAGGTCAACCATAATGATCAACAAACATGATGTATGTACAGTACACATAGCTGCTAAATAATGCAGTCAAATATCACAAAACACACAATTCAAACACTGGCTTTTTTTACACCTGTTTTTTTATAACCAAATTGTGTTTTTTTTAAATGCATCGGTAGCAATATTGCATTAAGCTCTTTGTGACAGTATTGCAAAATAAATAGGGATGTCATATTTGAACTAGGTGTACATTAAGAGGTACATGTATGAACCCATTGTCATTGCACTGCTTACCGTACTATATCAAACTGAACTAGTCTCTGGCAAGTATCTGTGCTTTGTGTAAGAGAAGGTTGCAAGATCATTTAACATACAGGAATGAGCAAACATTTCTTGCCAACCAAAGGAAGCTTTGTAAATGCAAATTTTCTCCAATTATAAGCAACAATTTGTTTTGCTTGGAGTGGATATTTAATCTCATTAATGGAGTCAGAGTCTTGTGCAGGCACACACAATGATTGCTCTGCATTGCTACAATGGTGTTTCGTTTAAGTGCGGAAGTTATTTAATCCATAAACAAATCCAAGACTCAAATTGCAATAACATCACTACCCGATATTGAAATCTCTTTTCAAACAAAGGTACTTTAACATAATCTTCATTTACTTCATACAAATATACCGAAGGCAGAAAGGTTAATCAACTT
This sequence comes from Marthasterias glacialis, assembly GCA_911728455.2. Lineage (NCBI taxonomy): Eukaryota > Metazoa > Echinodermata > Asteroidea > Forcipulatida > Asteriidae > Marthasterias > Marthasterias glacialis. Next base: position 29,164,540 of record OU452220.1, on the reverse strand, counting down.
TGACCTATTTGTGTGCCCCTATTAAAGGACTCAACTTTAATGAAGTAAGGCAAAGTAAGACACTGTAGCTTCTTCATTTCATTAGCTTCTTTGAAGAGAAGGGATCACATTACCAGGTGAATTAACTCTATCATAATTACCATAACAAGTCAAATAGCACTACTCAATCTACTGAAGTCATTCTCTATTGACACTGCTATGTATATGATATTACATATTAAAGCAATACAAACACACACACCTGCTGTTCAAACCAGTGTTATAAAGACTTCGTTGTTGGTTTTGTACACAAAATCAAACTGAGAAAGTTGTAGGTCTCTCAAACCACCAAGATCCCTTTTGTGAAAGTCCTTGGGTCTGTTGGAGTACTTACCATGAGGATCAATCCATGCCACAGTTCTGAGAACCATTTGTCGTAAAATGATTCAGACAATTTGAAACCTTCATGTGATTCTATAAACCTATACAATAACATGACACAGTAATAATAGGAATACATTAAGTTGCATATGCACTTACCACGCATGATCATTCCTCATTTTACCCCTTGGCACAAACACTTTGCATATTTGTACAATTTGTGTATTTCAAATGTCTTGTCTGATGTATGAATGACTATCTTCTCTACACACTGAAATAATAAAACTGCAAGATCAGTTGTCTTTGAATAAGCATAAGATAAGTGTTATATAAGTGTTGTGTCCATCTCCATTAGTCTTTTTGAGATATGGCGGTACACTACAGGGGTGCACTGTTTAGTTTGGGTGTATACAGACAAATGTACCCAATGCAAATAGTGTCATAGTGTTGTGTCCACCTTATCTGAAAATGGCTTATGGAGGAACCTTGCTTGACATTCTTCATAAAGCTGAAGCTTTGTTGTGCAGAGGGATATGAGGGCTCATGATCAATCCAATAACATTCAATTTGGCTGTTTGCAAAATCAATGGATTGAACATTCTAATTAAAGCCAATGGCCACGCATTCAATTTTAATAAAGTTTGCATAATACTATGAACTCATTGCTTCTTAATAAAGTATTGAATACATACAACATGTAAATCATGGTTTCAATTAATATCAATAATGCATAGATGTAATAAAAAGAAACTTTAGTTCCCATTTTTAAACTTAACCTTATCGTAGGTCCTGGTAAAGCATTAATCATTTATATTTCACAATATTAAACTTCTTGAAAAGTGTATTGGAAATAAACCTGATCTTGGACTGTTTTTGGACTATCATTAAAATGTCAGATTCTTTGAGGGTGGTTTTGTTTTATTCCATCATCTGGATTGAGTCAAACTTGTATAATGTTATACTTATTCGACAAGTATTACAATTGTCAAGGTAATAAATAATAATCAACTAGTTTTTTTTCTCTTGATATGCTACAAATTGACATGAATAACAGTACAGGTAAACACACTTTCTTTATATCTTATTTGCATAAATGTCAATAATTTCAGTTTTCACATACTGTACATGTTACTCTCTAGATTAATGTCAATTACAACACAATTCTTCATTATTGTTGAGGTGCAATCAAATAGAATCCTCTTTGCATACAAGACTGATACATGATTACAACAATCCTGTTATTTGTGCCAGCACAAAACTGAATCTACTCGCAGTATTTACAATAAATCATTGGTACACATGGTACATGAAAACACAAACCTAACAATGGATTATACACCTGGACCTTATCACTTCGGTATGTGCCAATAATTTAGTTTAATATTCCTGCATCTAATTCACTTCATGTATAATACATTTGAATTCCAAACGATTAAACATTGCCATATACACTGTAGGTGGGAACGATCTTAATGTATCGTAGAATCCTACATCAGGATTCATGAATGAAATCTTACCACTACTCATGCACTGATGCATTATGGAACATTCAAACACTCTTTATGCAATACACAGAGTATCCTGCTGGATAATTGTACATACCAAATATAGCAATGTAAACAAACAATGGCTGTAATACATGAGGGTGTGGTTTTAAGAATTGACTGCAGGCAGAGCAGAGAGGGCAACACACACACACACACCCTTACATATGGCAGTTACGGGGTCCTCCTATTGTTGTTCTATTATTCCCTTTTCTGAAGAATTCCTCTGTGGGGTAGCACTAGAACAAAGAAAACCTTGTGGGGTAGCATTGTTCCATTGTGTAAAATGCCCAGTAAGTTGGTGAGTGTAAGGGTACACACACACACACACACACACACATCCTTACACATGGCCAGTTGCGGGGTACTTCATTGTTCAACTTATTGTCCCTTTTCTAAAGAATTCCCTTGTGGGGTCCTTTTGTTCCTATTGAATTTACCTTGTGGGGTCCATTGTTCTTTTGTTGTCGGGACCCCACAAGTGTCGATGTGTAAGCCCACACACACACACCCAGTCTTTTGTGACTTACATTAAGTGGACATTCCTTTGTCATCAGGCAGTTAATATGAAATCTTTAAAACCACTGCCATTTCAATTAGAGGTTTTTTTGAGAGCTGGTTTTCAGACACCCGATTTTTGAGTCAAATGAGAATATCTAATTGGTGAAAACACTGTGTGGACGTGTGTAAGTCCATACAGTGTTTTAAGTTCCTACACAGTGTGGACATCTTTTGTTATCAGGTCCACACTTCATATGAAACCCTTAAACATACACATGTATAAATATACCTCTGATGCCAAAGTCTATTTGACAATGTGAAGTTTGCTATTACCAACTTTAGTCATATCACCAATGAAACTTAAATAACAAACTAAATCTGTCAAGATGTGTTTTGAGCACACATGCTGATGATATGATCAGGTTTACATGAGATGTGGGTTGGGTATTCCTAAAGTGAAGTTAAAGAGTCAGGAATACATTGATTGACAAACAAGTATAATGGCAAGCAACATGGGTATTACATATACATGTATTAATAATGCACTTCATAGCAGGCAAGATTACTGCAACCTGGCAAGAATCAACTTGAATATTATAGTCTTACTATTGAATTAAAAATATATCTCGCTTATAAACACAGAACTTTATCTTAAAATATAAACATTTTAAAGGTTGGACTAAATACATAGTTGGCTCTTACTTTTTAGTGCCAGCTAAAATATTACATGGCAAGCACAGACCAGAAATCTGAGTTATATACATGATAACACAATGTCACTCTACCAGTAAGAATCAGTTACTGACTCTGGCTTTTAAGGCATGTTTTATGGTTGTTAGAAGGAAGAGTCTTTCACTTCTATCCCCTAGTTAACATTAATCACAAAACAACAATTCAGTTTCAGGAATAGTGCACATAAGTTTGCTGTCAATGGTTACAGGAATAGTGCAGACAGCCACCAGACAAGTTTGCTGTCAATAGTTACAGGAATAGTGCAGACAGCCACCAGACAAGTTTACTGTCAATAGTTACAGGAATAGTACAGACAGCCACCAGACAAGTTTGCTGTCAATAGTTACAGGAATAGTACAGACAGCCACCAGACAAGTTTGCTGTCAATAGTTACAGGAATAGTACAGACAGCCACCAGACAAGTTTGCTGTCAATAGTTACAGGAATAGTGCAGACAACCACCAGACAAGTTTGCTGTCAATAGTTACAGGAATAGTGCAGACAGCCACCAGACAAGTTTGCTGTCAATAGTTACAGGAATAGTACAGACAGCCACCAGACAAGTTTGCTGTCAATAGTTACAGGAATAGTGCAGACAGCCATCAAGAGCATGTCTGTTGATTTCAAGAATTCATACGTGTGTATAAGCCAGACCACTTTTCTGGATTACCATAGTTTGGTATACAACATGGGAATGTACCTGCTCTAGTCAATATATAAAGTAGAATGAAAAAACAAAACAACTTCCAATAAAATATTCAGTTTCACCATTACACAAATCATTTGGAACACAAAATATCAAAAAGGGCCACTTTACTGATCTCTAACTTAACATTTACATTTTACTTTTAAGAAAGTAAAACCTGGTACAATAAATCAATAAATTAAGAAATCCTTTGCAACTTCTATCTGTGCAACAGCCACAATCCATGCTGCTAACAACAGACATCTAATAAATCAGACAAATGCAGCAGACATCATTCATGCTGCTTCAATGCAGCAGACACCCTTCATGCTGCTTCAATGCAGCAGACACCCTTCACGCTGCTTCAATGCAGCAGACACCTTTCATGCTGCTTCAATGCAGCAGACACCTTTCATGCTGCTTCAATGCAGCAGACACCCTTCATGCTGCTTCAATGCAGCAGACACCCTTCATGCTGCTTCAATGCAGCAGACACCCTTCATGCTGCTTCAATGCTGCAGACACCCTTCATGCTGCTTCAATGCAGCAGACACCCTTCATGCTGCTTCAATGCAGCAGACACCCTTCATGCTGCTTCAATGCAGCAGACACCCTTCATGCTGCTTCAATGCAGCAGACACCCTTCATGCTGCTTCAATGCAGCAGACACCCTTCATGCTGCTTCAATGCAGCAGACACCCTTCATGCTGCTTCAATGCAGCAGACACCCTTCATGCTGCTTCAATGCTGCAGACACCCTTCATGCTGCTTCAATGCTGCAGACACCCTTCATGCTGCTTCAATGCAGCAGACACCCTTCATGCTGCTTCAATGCAGCAGACACCCTTCATGCTGCTTCAATGCAGCAGACACCCTTCATGCTGCTTCAATGCAGCAGACACCCTTCATGCTGCTTCAATGCAGCAGACACCTTCATGCTGCTTCAATGCAGCAGACACCCTTCATGCTGCTTCAATGCAGCAGACACCTTCATGCTGCTTCAATGCAGCAGACACCCTTCATGCTGCTTCAATGCAGCAGACACCCTTCATGCTGCTTCAATGTAGCAGACACCCTTCATGCTGCTTCAATGCAGCAGACACCCTTCATGCTGCTTCAATGCAGCAGACACCCTTTCATGCTGCTTCAATGCTGCAGACACCCTTCATGCTGCTTCAATGCAGCAGACACCCTTCATGCTGCTTCAATGCAGCAGACACCCTTCATGCTGCTTCAATGCAGCAGACACCCTTCATGCTGCTTCAATGCTGCAGACACCCTTCATGCTGCTTCAATGCAGCAGACACCCTTCATGCTGCTTCAATGCAGCAGACACCCTTCATGCTGCTTCAATGCAGCAGACACCCTTCACGCTGCTTCAATGCAGCAGACACCCTTCATGCTGCTTCAATGCAGCAGACACCCTTCATGCTGCTTCAACGCAGCAGACACCCTTCATGCTGCTTCAATGCAGCAGACACCCTTCATGCTGCTTCAATGCAGCAGACACCCTTCATGCTGCTTCAATGCAGCAGACACCCTTCATGCTGCTTCAATGCTGCAGACACCCTTCATGCTGCTTCAATGCAGCAGACACCCTTCATGCTGCTTCAATGCAGCAGACACCCTTCATGCTGCTTCAATGCTGCAGACACCCTTCATGCTGCTTCAATGCAGCAGACACCCTTCATGCTGCTTCAATGCAGCAGACACCCTTCATGCTGCTTCAATGCAGCAGACACCCTTCATGCTGCTTCAATGCAGCAGACACCCTTCATGCTGCTTCAATGCAGCAGACACCCTTCATGCTGCTTCAATGCAGCAGACACCCTTCATGCTGCTTCAATGCAGCAGACACCCTTCATGCTGCTTCAATGCAGCAGACACCCTTCATGCTGCTTCAATGTAGCAGACACCCTTCATGCTGCTTCAATGCTGCAGACACCCTTCATGCTGCTTCAATGCAGCAGACACCCTTCATGCTGCTTCAATGCAGCAGACACCCTTCATGCTGCTTCAATGCAGCAGACACCCTTCATGCTGCTTCAATGCTGCAGACACCCTTCATGCTGCTTCAATGCAGCAGACACCTTTCATGCTGCTTCAATGCAGCAGACACCCTTCATGCTGCTTCAATGCAGCAGACACCCTTCATGCTGCTTCAATGCAGCAGACACCCTTCATGCTGCTTCAATGCTGCAGACACCCTTCATGCTGCTTCAATGCAGCAGACACCCTTCATGCTGAACGTCTTTACAGGAAGCTGAAATCTTCTGCTTTACAACATGTAGTTCAATGTAAGTCTCCACCAGGAGTCTTTGGTATCCATTACACCTTTGTTTGCTTCCAACAGTAATGCATGCAGGGTTTCCAGATAATTCCATATCTGATCAATCTTTCTATCAACATAATTTTAAATGCATTTTTCCATAATACATACCTGATTTCTTTTCTATAAATTCATTATATCAAAATAATATTGCACTTCTAACTAATTTCACAATAAATAGAATACATTTTACTTACTCACAATGAAAAATTGCTCTAATTGAAAATATTTATTTTCAAATAAATAAATAAATGAATAGGTTATTCAAAATGAATACGTAGTTTTGATTAATAAAATAACACTTTATCTGCTCAACATTAAAGTCAGAAGTGACTTTTATCAGAATAATGGATGGCATTGAGAACCTTACATAGAGGTAGGTAGTCATAAGTCAACGCTGCATAGTGTAAGCTACATGTAGTCCTTGATGTGTTAGCAGTATTGTAGAATACAGAACACATTGACTGATCATACTTGCCACTGGGAGTAGTCTGGTTTGCTGGACATACAGGAATCAAGACATAATAGATATATGTCTTTACTTTTCTTCGTTAACCTTACTTTAGACATTGTTGATATGCTGATGTTATACACCGTTCATCATTGATGCAAGTATATAAAACCCTTTTCTGAACAACATTAGCAAAGCCCCATAAGTTGAGAGTCAGGGTACTAGTATGCTGATTAAACAGTGGCTTGTAGTAAGAGGTGACAAGTGTTGATAAGGTAAGTACCACTGGTATGAGGCAGAACACTTCTTCAATAACATATGAAGAAGTTCAAGTACTTTTAGTGATAGGTTGGAGGTATCGGTAGGGAAAGCAGCCAGTTTGCTTTCTGGTACATACATTTACCCAGCCACCATCTTCACCTGAAGTTTGGATCACCACCTAAATGAAAAACATACAGTCAAATTAAGTTAAAATACAAAACTTCTTAAACATCAATCAATTTTGATATCTCCTTTTTCTACATGATTCAATGTTAGAAATGTGAAATGTCATGGTTCAATTTACTGTAAGGAAAGACAATCATTTAAATAGCAGCAAGTCTGCACTAACAATAAACCAATTGCGCGATCAATGTTTACATGTCATCATGTGACCTGTAGTGGGCACTACGTCATCTTAGCTGATGGCAAACTACATGCAAATACATGCTGTAACTGAGTCACATCAACAGTCGGCTTTTGGTAGTAATAACACAGTTACTTAGCCCTTTTATTGTATGTTGTGACAATGATTTTAATTACATTAATGTTTCATAAACTACCAGTATTCTAATACAAAAGAGGTTTATTTTTTAGTTATGCGTCAGAGTCAGACGACGATGTAGCCACCCGCATGTTATTTTGTTTGTAATGTCGGCCTAAATCACTATAAAAAGGGTAAAGAACATTGAAAAAATGAGCATTTGTACCTAGCCTTGCGGAATTTCAAATAGACAAAAGAATGACACAGTTTTGGAAAGCCATTTCTTTTGATGATTTCAACTTCAAAACTGTGAAATTCTTGAGTTGAAAAGTGCGTAATCGCAGTCGTCTGGCCCAACTGTTCCATCATGCAACTAGCACTACCACATCATGAACATACGTTCCTTGTAGGCTTGCTGGAACTGTCCTTTCTGGCTTTATTCAGCCACTCAAAGGTCTCTGGTACAAACTATGGAATATTTTTCATAGATTTCGAGAGAGGAAAGCCTCGATCGAATAAATAAATGCAATCAATCATGTACTGTACCACACTTTCCTATGGAGGACGTCATGTTTGTTTACATTCAATACCAACTAAAGGTCACGTGACATGGGTCGTGCAATAGGTCTATTTAGTGGTAGTGGTACAGTTTTACAAAAGTAGACTTATAACTCTGTGGCTTCAATCATTGACCCAGAGATGATAAGATTATTATTGACCCAATGCATGTTTTACCTCGGAAAACCCAGCAGTTATAGAAGATTCAACCCTGAGGTACCATTCTCCCTTACTGATGCATACCTAGTATGTGTGTGAAAAGTACTGATGTGACATACCTAATTTGTGTTGGATTTCCTTACCTGGTCTTTATTCAGATTGATTCCATCTTTGACTTCTGCTGATGCTTTGTGTGTATGTGTTACTCGGACAACCCTTTCCCATGGTTTCAGTGATGTCACACAGAAGGATGGAAAAAAACCACGCTGACCATTCACCTCACCCTAATCAAATGAATATCAAAAAAGATTCAATCACCATTAGCATTTACATATCACCATCACTGACTGCATATTCCAAATCACTGACCGCATATCACAAACTTGGTCTGGCAAAACTGGTTTCATATTGACCATTTCACGATGCACAGCGCACGATGCACGCGCCACTAGTGTTAACTGATATCTACAGGTGTGTCAAATTGTGTCGTCAGCGACATCTCTAGTTTTAACTGGTATCTACATGTGTATCAGTTCATGACGTCAGCGATAATACTAGTTTTAACTGTTATCTACAGGTGTGTCAGTTCATGACGTCAGCGATAATACTAGTTTTAACTGATATCTACAGGTGTGTCAGTTCATGACGTCAGCGATAATACTAGTTTTAACTGATATCTACAGGTGTGTCAGTTCGTGGCATCAGCGACATCGCTAGTTTTAACTGGTATTTACAGGTGTGTCAAATTGTGTCGTCAGCGACATCGCTATTTTAAACTGATATCTACAGGTGTGTCAGTTCGTGGCGTCAGCAATGTTTTGCTTACAATCCTCACCTTCCACCACTCTGTACTCTTGTTGTCTGTAACTGTAACATGATCACCAGCCCTATAGCACAAACAAACAACCATGTACAACCCATGTTATCAGTCAAATGAACAAATATAATGTAATAAGAAACAACTCTACATGAAGTTAGACCTCATGGAAAGTAGAATAGCGGTTGCTACATCCCATTTTAAATTGTAGTTAATGCAGAGTTGCAATATGCTATATTCTAAGATGCCAGAAACAATTGGTTTGTAAAAAGGTACCTTTGTGACTAACCTGAGTGATAGGTCATCCCTCATCATGCCCTCAAAGTTATACAAAGCCACATAGTCACTGCCAGTTGAACTTGAAATCTACCATTAAAAAAAACACTGTGGTAAAGCATCTGCAAATTTCTCAAAGCAAAAACAAACAACAAAAGGTTGAAGTTATCCCCATAGAGCTATACATACATGTATATTGACTAGCCATGTGAGTGCATCCATGTTTGTTCACAAACCATAGTGCTTTATATATTGACTACCATAAAACTAATGTATATATATTGACTAGAACGCAAACTTGCCCTGCGCTTTGAAGCCATGTGAGCACCTCCACGTTTGTCTACAAACCTAAAGAAAAGCTTTTGTTTTTTTGTGCGTCATGAAATCTCACTGGGTGCGAATGTGAATGCACATTCTGTAAATGTGTGTTCTGAGGGTTAAGTATTAAGGCTACACATTCAAATTTATAATAGATTACCATATACAGGATGACCACAGTATCTCCTTGAAAAGGTACAGACTGAACAAAATTATCATCTTCTTACACCAGTATAGGCTTAGGCTTTTAGGTCATCCTTCCAAGAAATTGTTCAATTCAACAATTGAGGCAAGGCTACTTTCATTGTACAGGTTGAATTCTTACAAGTTTAAAAACAGCGTTGTGAAATAAAAACGCTTAAAATTGTTAAGGTTTTCAAGTAACTCTAGAGGCTAATAAAACATGATAACAACACAATAGCAGTGTTCTACATTGTTACTTTTTCTTCATTTATTTAGTTTCTGAACATATGTGAAACTCAAGAAAACACACCACTCCACTGGTATGAAATTTATCAGCGAGCCTAAAATGCACATTGTGCACACACAAGGAATCTGAATCCCAAATAAAATGGCACAATCAAAATTTACTGTGAGAGATGACGCAGATGAGCAGACGTGTAGGCATGCACTTAAAATTCAAATCCTTCAGTAGTCTTACATATGCATTAAACATGTCTGCGCCAAGCTGGCTTCAAATATTGTGTGCGTGTATAATGGGAGCATACTCCAGTCAATATACATCGTTCTTTGGTTATCTCAAAAGAAACGGACGAATACAGAAAAGCTTGAAGTTTACCATATGCAACAAGGCTAAAGGCTGAATATGGAAAACATATCTACAGTAAGTATGCACACAGGCAGAATGCATTCACTTCGCAGGACACAATGTAAGATTTCAGAATGGGATAAAGGAATACATCCCACTGTTTGGAGGAGCTGGGTCTTCTCAGAACTTCTGCATGAAGGTTGCACTTATTTCAATTTAACTACGTTCATTCATTCAGTGAAATAGGTACTCCTTGAATATGATGTGAAATAAGACATAACTCCATATAATCAATTATAGTGTGTTTGTGTATCATTCTACAAAAGTATACAATGCATAACAGCATGCAAATTGAAATGTGTATCATGCTCTGGGGAAAAAAGACAACAACTGCACAACGTAATGTACTTGAACCTTCCCTTTGCTTTATATGGATTCTATGAACATCAGATGGATTGACACATTTAACACAGAGTTGTTACATCAATACATGTATATTATAATAATACTGCAATAATAATAATAACAATAATAGTAATTGTTGAGGCAAGAAGCAGTGCATCAGATCAGCCCTCCATTCTATAAAAGATAGTTATTGTTTCCAGCCATTTGTTTTTGAATTCAAAGTTAGCGCCTTGTTGGTACTACTTTGTGGACACCACAGAGTAAGTTTGAAGACAAGTCGTGTAGATCTAGAATGGCAGGGGTCATGGGTCATGGGTTGGAGTCCCACCTGGGGATATGCCTGTGAAGTTTCTTTCACAGGACTCAAAAAAAAATACTGAGTATACAGTGCTTAACACACATCGGTGTAAGGGCAAATGCAAAAATAAAATAGTTTAGATCTTGTTATTTTTGTTATTAGTGAAAAGGTGTTGGTTGTTGCCATCTTTGAGTGAGTTTTTTCAATGTAGACTACACTGTGTACCACACATGTTGTAGTGTTCTGATTACATTGACGTGGGGCAATGTGACTATTTGGCAAATAAGACAATCAACTATTGCAATAGTCTAAAAGAGATGTGATCAATGCATGCACCAGACGCTCTGTGGAGTTTTTATCAAGGTAAATTAAAGTTTCCCAGTTTTATAAACATCAAAAGATGCTGCATGGCAAATATTGCTGTAGGTGGCCGTCAATAATTACCCCAAGATCACACACTGACTTGCAGATAGTAACAGTATCCCCATCAATGCTCGTTGCTGGTGGAGTGTCTGACTTTCAGAATTGTGAAGTGATATGTATGAGATCTGTCTTTGAGGAATTAAACTTGAGCTTCATGGTGGAGCCAAAGATCTAAATCACTAATGAGATCCTTCAAATCATGGCTTCATGTTGCTCCCTGGGATTCAGAATGATATAGAGTTGTATATCATCAGCGTAAACAAGATGCTGAACATCACCATCAGCACTAACATCCTTGCTCAGAGAACCAGTATAGAGGATGAACTTGAAAGGTCTCATAACAGACCCCTGAGGTACACACCATGGAAAGGGATTTGCCTCAGAAACAGAAAGTACACCATTGATGACAATTTGTGACTCCTGATTCTCCAGATCAACACCAACCAAACTAGTGGAGTGCCATCAAGGCCGTAGCAATTCTTGAAGCAGTGTATGAGGGTGCTTTGATTGATGTCAAAAGCCACCAAAAAGAGCTTCAAGACCCTTGTCAACAGCTAGATGAAAGTCATTTGTTATTTTAAGTAGGACAGTCTCAGTAGAATAAAACTTTGGATGTGCTAATGAACCTCAGTAAGTCACTCGGGTTCCTTAGATATGTGCAGAGTGGAGCAGATCCAAGAACCTTTGTAATGAACACAAAATTAGTGATTGGTCAATAGTTCTTGGAATAGTTAGGGTCCAGTTTAGGTTTCTCCATCAGTAAAACAATATCAAATGTTTCGTCCAAAGTTGGAACAAACACCTGACGTTAGTAAACAAGTGATTATTTAAGTGATGTATGGCAGAAGTTGATCTAAAGAAAGTTTGACAATCCAACGGGATCCAAGGAACATGATTTTGATGGACTATCTACAATTGCTTCTCTTTATAAATCATTCTGAGATAGGTTTGAAGTGTGTGAAGCGGCTCATACAAGATCCAAGAACAGGCATTGTGCTGTCACCTGGTGGAGTGGGCACTATCAAAAGAAACCACTATGTTCTGAGTTTCTTTTAAGGAAGAAATGTGCAAATTCATCAGCCACAGGCTGATCAGTGTACAGGTACAACCTCAATGATGGGGAAGTGAACTTGTGTACTAGCCTGAAAAGCTGCTTCTTATCAGAATGGCCACATTCACTCACAAGATAATGAGACTTGGCAAAGACAGTTTTCTGGTTAGAGACAATGCTGGCTTTTGCACTTATCTCCATATAGCAGTCTGTCATTCTCAACGTAAGATTTTACTATCAGGCTCTTGGTGCGTCATTTAACTTGGATACATTATTTGTAACATTTCTGAGCCTAAGACCATGATAACTTGGTACGTCAGGCATGCATGAACAAAATTTCAGCCATTTCAGATGAAAAACACTCCGGCCCCCAGAGAATTATCCGGCCATGAACTGATGTGGTGAAACTGATAACTTTTAATAGGCAAGATTAACTAAATTGACAAATTTCAAATCAACAAGAATTGGATAAAACATAGCATCTCTGGTTACACACTCAAGACTACAACATACACTGATAAATGTGAATGAACCCAAAGCTTAACATGCAATGATCATGTAACATGCACAAGGCATAGAAACAGTCAACATGGTCAACCACATGGGATTACTATGCAACAGTATTAGTACATATATTCATGCAGACAATGTTTGAATACCATGCCCACCTGATCAGCAAATGATACATGACGATGAAGCCTGACTAATGGTTGACTCACATGGCTTACATGCACTGCTGATGAACATCTTGCATAACACTAAATATTAATGCATATAACAGAATACAATAGGGCTGGGGCACAATTGAGTCAGTGACTATGGCTGTTGGCACTGGCTACATTCATCAGTGGTCTAGCCATAGTCAAAGCTATCAATTGCTACAGCCCCACAAGTGTACATGTACATCATTCCAGTCAAGTGAAGCAGTGTACTCTGATTACGCAAAAGAAATAAGAAATCAAAGCTGAAGGAAGCAAAGATAAACTTGTTCAATACCAGTTTCTAGCTTGACACTGTACACTATAATAATAGGCTCAGTCAAAACGTCCACTTCAGGGTAAAAATGGAACTAAATAGAGGTAGGCAGTCCAGTAGCAATGGATTAATCCTGCCATCACTATATGCACTATTAAGATAATAGCACAGACAGGCACAGTGCACTTGAGGCTAACCCCAGGTGATTCATTTATTCATTACTGATGGTTTCTCAGAACTTGTCACAAGTAAATCAACGATAGAATCGTGGGAAAATGTTTCAAAGTATATAGAACATTAAGTTTGATTATTTCATTTATTCTGTAATGAATAACTGAATGTGAATAAGAAAAGAATGTGATTATGCTTGCAAAATAAATAGCAATAATATTATAAATATAGCAATTACTTTGGCTTGCCATTTTACCAGTACAACCCATGCCATTTCCGTGGATCTTATTAACAAAAAAGATGTGAGGAAATTTAAACATCTCACAAGGATGAGACAAAGGATAAATTCTCATTAACAATGTTTGCAAGAGAAGTCATACATTTCCACAGACCACATTCTCATCGTGTTTGAACTAGAAACAACATCGCCACAAGAGTAAAGAGTGAATTTTAAGACTGCATTTAAGTGTAGGTAATGTCTTAATGCAAGTAGTTGCAGACATCAAACACAAGAAGCTTCCTAAAGATGTCTTACACTGATGTCACACACCACTACTGTCTGCCTATGGAGTCAGCATCCCACCACATGCACACTACACAGTAACACATGAGCAATCTGACTCCCCACTGACGCAGCCAAGATTTATTGTGGGTTATGACGCCAGGTGAAATGGGTTAAAAATTCAAACCGAGCAGCACATATGACAAACATTTATACATCCTCATCTGCCAACATCAATCAAATCATCAATTAAAACTCAGCTGCAACTGGATTTGCTATTGTCAACACCCTGCAGTTTTATTAGCTCCGCCTAGTCCCATGAGGGTCGCTTGGCATTTGCCCTCAAACTTCATGGATAACTATGATGTAGCTAAACAACAACTCTGCATTCTTGTTCATTTTATTGTCTTCACAACTTTTATTTTTTTTTTAGTTTAAAAACAAAAGCAAGCTTGCATATGTTACAAAATTGCTATTATATGAGCACAATGATTGACTTCATGACATAAATGAGGAGACTATAGTTACCTGTATTGTAGGCTCACTGTGCCTAGCATGGGCATGTTTTACACGAGATGCTGTAAAAAAATAACTACCAAATATAAACTAACAGCTTCAACTATCAATGTGACTGTACAGAAAATGTTTCATCAAGTATGGAGTTCTTTCATCATTTCCAGATTGAAATTATTACATAGTTTGAAACAGTAAGATGCATGCTATCAGCACATAGACATCATCCAAACCCCATGTGTGCAATGCCCAATGATGAAACACAAAGATCCTAAACAAATCAGTTCTTTGAAATACACATCAGATTCATTTCAAAAGAAAGGTCAACCCAACCAATATATGGCAGTAACCCTTTATTTTTATCTAATTGTTATTTACAGAAAATTTCAGGTTGCAAAACTTCAGGGCTTTTGTCATAAAAGTATTTTTTAATAAGTTTGAAGAGTACTTCATGTTTTGGAAGTTAAAATTGAAATCAGTTAACTGTTTCCAACAATCGCCAATGTAATATCATTCCAATGAATATTTTCAAGTTAATTTTGCCAGACCAAGGTGCCATCTCTATGCTGGCCAAAATGACCAGTCTAAGGTACTGTCTGTATGCTGACCAATATGACCAGTCTAAGGTACTGTCAATATGACCAGTCTAAGGTACTGTCAATATGACCAGTCTAGGGTACTGTCAATATGACCAGTCTAAGGTACTGTCAATATGACCAGTCTAAGGTACTGTCAATATGACCAGTCTAAGGAACTGTCAATATGACCAGTCTAAGGAACTGTCAATATGACCAGTCTAAGGAACTGTCAATATGACCAGTTTAAGGAACTGTCAATATGACCAGTCTAAGGTACTGTTAATATGACCAGTCTAAGGTACTGTCAATATGACCAGTCTAAGGTACTGTCAATATGACCAGTCTAAGGTACTGTCAATATGACCAGTCTAAGGAACTGTCAATATGACCAGTCTAAGGAACTGTCAATATGACCAGTTTAAGGAACTGTCAATATGACCAGTCTAAGGTACTGTTAATATGACCAGTCTAAGGTACTGTCAATATGACCAGTCTAAGGTACTGTCAATATGACCAGTCTAAGGTACTGTCAATATGACCAGTCTAAGGTACTGTCAATATGACCAGTCTAAGGTACTGTCAATATGACCAGTCTAAGGTACTGTCAATATGACCAGTCTAAGGTACTGTCAATATGACCAGTCTAAGGTACTGTCAATATGACCAGTCTAAGGTACTGTCAATATGACCAGTCTAAGGTACTGTCAATATGACCAGTCTAAGGTACTGTCAATATGACCAGTCTAAGGTACTGTCAATATGACCAGTCTAAGGTACTGTCAATATGACCAGTCTAAGGTACTGTCAATATGACCAGTCTAAGGTACTGTCAATATGACCAGTCTAAGGTACTGTCAATATGACCAGTCTAAGGTACTGTCAATATGACCAGTCTAAGGTACTGTCAATATGACCAGTCTAAGGTACTGTCAATATGACCAGTCTAAAGTACTGTCAATATGACCAGTCTAAAGTACTGTCAATATGGCCAGTCTAAGGTACTGTCTTTATGCTGACCAATATTGCCAGTCTTAAGTACTGTCTTCATACTGACCAACTCTGGCCAGACTACAGCCCTTTTCACAAGACAGCAATTTAGCAGGTGTCCCTTGCTTAATTTAAGCATGGTTGCAACATTTTTAAAACTGCAAGCTGTGTAAAAGGAAAACGATGTTGGACTGCCCAAAGTCCAAAGTGAAATCTTTACAAACATTGGTAAATTTTTGACGAAGGTCCGGACCTATGACAAAATCTTTCAGTAGCAGAAGTTTTGACCAAGGACGAGCACGAAATCATACTACACGAGTGTCAACCTTTTTGTAAGACCTTTCACATAAAGCAGGCATGCATAGCAGGCGATCATGTCAACACGGCCAACTCAAGTATTTATATGCTGGGTTATTTTTTTTTGCTGCAACTCCAGTCACCACTGAAGTAGAGTTAACTAAAAATCAATCACATAAGGAGACTTCTATATTTTTTGCTGCCTTCCATATAGCAGAACTTCGCTTTGTGTGCATATTCTATTGTGGGAATGGCTATTGATGACAGGTAATGAAGCATCAAAGAGAAAGTCTACATTGATGCATCATGTGAAACTTAAACCATGTTATCATCAATCACATACTTACACGGCTCTGTGTCGAATGACATGCTCTTTCCATATGTCTCCAATATTTTTCTTCGTGTTGAAGATGTACTTGGACTGTCATTAAAACCAAATACTGCATCAGCATCAAGTAACTTTTGATCCAACATTGATATACACAATTTGATACTAGACATTGGATTAACAAAAAACAACGAACATTGTGTAAAATGTTCCCTTGAGTGATAATGTTTGACTTGAAGCACAATTTCAAACCCTATTATTAGCACACAGCCTTGGTTTCAGAGCAAACACATTGATATGTACTTTATAACAGTTACTGTTCTGACTTTATAGATTGTGATCAATAGATAACAAATACTGTGTGGCATGTCCAATCTTCACTGCATGTTGAAAGGGTTGCATTCTAAAATAAAACATGTTTTAATATCCCCATCATGCAGATTAGATTCTTGTTTGGGCAACCACAGTACATCTGACTAACTCAGCTTCATGGGCTAGGTCTTAGTGTTCCACATTGAGTGCTTCTTATACAGGAACTTTGGTTGATCAAACTCACTTTAAAATTAGGCCAGTAAAGTGAAATTTTACATCACATTTATAAGCTCAATATTTTTGAAAGGTTTGAGCAAGTCTCAATTGTTGTGTATGAATAAAATCATGATATGCCAAGTCATGGGAACTTGTCTAACAGCTATGCATTTAAAATGTTATAGGGCCTAACCTATCAATTGAGTGATACTCAAATACTCAATTCCACTGGAGGCTCAGGTGAATTTTCTGCAGGGCCCAAAGCAAAAACAAAACATGAATACACAGGGCCTTCCTTTAAGGGAAGAGAAATGGGCATAAAACTTTACCATAATCTGCAAAGGCAAAGATAATTGAAAGTGTTAGGCTATATTTGCTTTTAAAGCTGTCAGTATTACCTGTGTGGAGCTGATTTGGACGTGACCGGATCACGTCCATCTGGTGCCAGTGAATTAGCACTGCCACTGGAATAGCCAGTTAAGGAAGCTCCGGATGCAGCAATACTACCTGGAACCAGACTAGGCCTTGGTGAACTCTCCAGACATGTTGCAGTAGACAGATTGGCTGCACATTTAATGGCTTCATATACAGGATCTACCTCTTCAACATCTGCAACACAGATGCACAGTGAAATGAGCAAGAAACACTGGTAGCCAGATCCAATTTCACTGTGTGTGGGTATTACAAAGGGCAAGCCCTCTATCACTGGCATTGTTGTTCTATTGGTGGAACTTTTGCACAACATATAGACTGGTTCCCTACCTTTACATATAAGGATAAAGACAGGCATTGGTTTTACAAACCCAATGGTTTCATTGGATAGACCTGAACATGCAATGGCACATAACTACCAGACTGATACTTCACACTGGAGGGTGTACAAACATGCACAGTATTATGACATGCAAGGTCAAAGGTTCATCTGGCAGGAACCAGTAGGTTCTCTTAAGGCTGGTATCTGGCATTATTCACGAGCCTCTAAGTCAGATGTTCAGGCTGCATGACTGCATATCACTATAATGCAAACAACATAAGACCATCTTGCACTAGCGTAGGACAATACTTGGTTAATGGTCAAGCTGTTTGATCTAGAAACATTCATATTGATGGCTGAGGTTGAAATTGTTCAATACATACAAGTACAGTACAAAAATCAATTTCTTTCAACAAGCTTTATATCATCAGAAGCTACTTACTTGACTCAAAGTGCCTGGGAATCTCAAGTTCTGAGGAACTTTTCTGTTTACGAAGAAGCTTTTTCTTGTCAACCTAAGAGTTATACAATTACAAAGAAGATCAATTCAATTTAATTTGTTATTGAAATACAAACTTTATCTTGCAAATTCAACAACACATCCATGATATTAATATAAAAACTATCTCTAACTGGTCAGTTGAATACATACTTATTACCACCATGATGGTATTACATGATACATGATAATAAAACAATGCAGGACTTGCAGATTAACAGGCTATTTACAAAACTGAACAGATTACGAGACATAGAGAGGCTTTCACCATTGTTCAGTCATTGTATTTTGGCTCAATGGAAGTAAGTCAGAGAGAACCGGGGATCCAGCCTTGGTTCTGCATTTAGTACCAATTGTTGGCCATGCATTGTAATTCGCAGTGCATGATTTTGACATTTTTTCGATAGACAAAACAAAAATCACAGTGCAGTACAGAGAAACTTTGATCTTTTGGCTTTGTTAAGTCATGGTTTCTTTGTGCCAGCGGTATTCTCAATTCCGAGACAATAATCCCATCAGGCTGGATGAAGAAAAACTTAAAATCCCGATGGCAACTGGTTATAGGAAAAATTGCCTTATAAAATTTTCATTGTTTTGTCATTTCTTAGATTCATGCTGCTTTGCAGATTGTTTCATTTTATTTCTTTTTTTAAGAAGCCACTTACTGGTTTAAATTTGTTTATCAACCAATTTTTTAAACAAGACAACAATTGTGCCTATGCACTATACAGTAAAGTAGTAGAGGTAGATATATCTAGAACAAAGTGTTTCTCCTGCCTGACTTGTTGGCTGGTTACAAGTGCCTGACTTGTTGGCTGGTTACAAGTGCCTGACTTGTTGGCTGGTTTACAAGTGCCTGACTTGTTGGCTGGTTACAAGTGCCTGACTTGTTGGCTGGTTACAAGTGCCTGACTTGTTGGCTGGTTTACAAGTGCCTGACTTGTTGGCTGGTTTACAAGTGCCTGACTTGTTGGCTGGTTTATAAGTGCCTGACTTGTTGGCTGGTTACAAGTGCCTGACTTGTTGGCTGGTTTACAAGTGCCTGACTTGTTGGCTGGTTTATAAGTGCCTGACTTGTTGGCTGGTTACAAGTGCCTGACTTGTTGGCTGGTTACAAGTGCCTGACTTGTTGGCTGGTTTACAAGTGCCTGACTTGTTGGCTGGTTTATAAGTGCCTGACTTGTTGGCTGGTTACAAGTGCCTGACTTGTTGGCTGGTTTACAAGTGCCTGACTTGTTGGCTGGTTTATAAGTGCCTGACTTGTTGGCTGGTTACAAGTGCCTGACTTGTTGGCTGGTTTACAAGTGCCTGACTTGTTGGCTGGTTTACAAGTGCCTGACTTGTTGGCTGGTTTATAAGTGCCTGACTTGTTGGCTGGTTACAAGTGCCTGACTTGTTGGCTGGTTTACAAGTGCCTGACTTGTTGGCTGGTTTACAAGTGCCTGGCTTGTTGGCTGGTTTACAAGTGCCAAGTTTACAAGTTTCCAGGAGGAAACATTTTGACCGAATCTGGCTAGCTGACTGCAAATTTCACTCACACACAACTTAGGGGTGACCTAACTCTGTCTTCATGATATTTATGGTCACGCTATAGCCCGTTAGGCAGTAAGCAATGATTGGTTATTCATAGGGGCCTACATGAGTTTGCTTACATGCAATTGACTGCCAGTTTTAATATTAAATAATCTTTTGGTGAGTTTTGTAAGAATGGGTCAGTTCAACTTCCCTCAAATGACCTCCTGACCTTTTTTAGGGGGGGGGGGCTGTGCGGGGGGGGGGGGGGGTGGACGGCAATCTTAGAGAGCTTAACTCTTTGACTCCAGAATTTCTGCATGTATATAGACAGAATTGTTTTTGTTTGTCATTTGATACTATACAAAATCAGGGCCATAAATGGACTTAACGGAGTGAAAGAGTTAATATCACATGCATACAGCAAATAAAACTCATGTACCAGAGGTTTGATGTCTCGAACACTTGACTGACGCCGAAATACTTTGTTGGGTTTTTCCTGAATGAAAATGAAAATATGATGATCAAGAATGTCATGCTACATCAAATGACAATGGATTACATGAAGATTGAATAGGAACAGGAATTGATGATACCATTAAATGACTGAGAGAACTCAGAAACTGAGAAACTCACAACAATGGAAAACTGAAATAAACAATGGTGGTCAAATTTTGTACATATTATTTTAGTAATGATAGGCTGTGATACTCCATCCAATTTTTCAAAAGATTTTGGGCATGCTGCATACATCTGGGAAGTTTTGTATTCCTAACAAGGCCTTGTCTGTGTGGATGTCTCAGACACATCATGTATTACATAGCCTGTTTAAAAATGGTCTAATGCAAAACATAATACAAAAGGACAGATTTCAGTTTCTAATACTGGTATATTCCTATAGGAAGACCATTGAGTGAACCAGAAAGAAGCCTCAAAAAGCAGACAGGGAAATATAACAAATGTCTATCATTTATATATGATAACCCAAAAAGTTGATGAGGTTGGAGTACCTTATGGAGAGGGTGGACTGGGCTCAAGAAGAAGTAAAAGTGTCGCCCAAAGGAGTGTTTCAAAAGTTTGTTTACAGAGGGGAGACAGAAAAGGATTGGGGACAGTGTCAATTTGACCTCAAATGGAAAAATAAAAAGAGCATCCCCCAATAAAAATATCAGTGTCTAAGACTTTTCCCAGGTCCCCTCCAATGATAAATCCTGGATGCACCACTTTGAATCACATTCTATGGCAAAGTGAAAAACATCAATAAGACCATCACAAAACACAACTTCATCAACATGTAGCAGTGGAGTTGCATGCTGACAAATAATGACATCCATTACATTTATAAAACATGCAAAATGAGCACATTGATATACTCATCAATAGTCAGTCATGTACTCACCAACCGCCCCCTCCCCACAAAAAAAGAGGAAAATTATCAACCAGCTTATATTTTCAGCACGCTTTTCTAAATGTAAAACCCAAATGATATTTAACTGTGGTTTAACGGGCCTGCTTCTAGAGGCCGAACAATAAGGAATTCTATTTATTTTATTAGTATTTTTTCCCAAGTATTGACTCGCAATTTACACTCACTTGTGCATACTGCAATTCTTTCCAACTTATTTGAACAAAAATCCTTTCTTTTCTGTTCTATTCAAATATTGTAAGCCCTAAGATTTGTAAACAGCTTTTTGTAAGTTACACAACATACCTGTCCTTTACATTCTGGTAAACCATCCTGACATTTGTGATGTACATTGCATTTACACAGTTTACATCTCAAGCCTTGCTTCAGTATGCCTAAAACCATCAATCAATATTAGGATATATCATTAGCAACCCATAGAAAACCAAAGAACCTAAGTCAACCTTTGGAACAAGTGAATCATTTCAGTGCCATTAGTTAACAATGAGAGTGAAGTTGCCTGTATAGCCCCTGTCAATAACAACCTACATGTGTATACACTGGAGTGTGGTGCCCTCCAAGGACCCACCTATACTGCAGCTGCAGTAAGGAAACAAGTTACTTGGCCCTCACTCATTTAACTCAAATCCAACAACCAGTTCCTTCTACAAATGCCTCATCTATAGTATTTTCTCCCCAAATCGGTAGGGATTTTCTTATCTCTTTGAAATAATTACCTTTGTTATCTATAAATGCAGAATAGCACTAAAAATAATATTAGGGTGGGAAGGACATGTAAGGTAGAGCAAAGTAATCTAGATCCTTACACATTAAACATTTGATGCGGCAGTGAATTGTGCATAGTAAGTATGGGGTCATCTAATCTTCACAGCAACTTTGTTCCAAGAATCCAAAACAACTTACAAACAATTTGTCATTAATTAGTCATAAAGTTCCTGGCTAGCTGCCACACATTGTGTATTTGATGCCCAGTATGCAATCCCTAGTGTGTCTGCAAGCTGCACATAGGGTCACATGGAGGTAGAAATCCATGTATTGTGGATATCACAATCAGGGATCAATTTTAATCGCGGCAGCGCAAATAATATTATGACTCGTTTCCACAGCCGCTTCATGCCAACACACAGCCCACTTGCATGATTAGCGGGTTCAAAAATAATAATAATAATAATAATAATAATAATAATAATATAAGTACACTCAAGAAGTTTGTAAGAAGCATTTTTTCCCCTCTTTCCTTGCAAAACCTTTTAGGAGCAAGGAGGAGCGCGCGCGATCACACTCCTTCAAAATTAAGGTCTGGGTCTGTAGTTTCTTCACAAGATCTTTGATCTAAATGTTTTTCTCTGTCACTTTGGATCTAACATATTCTAATCTAATATTCACTGTGTGAAAAAGGAGGCTCGATGATGTACTCTTGTGTAACAGTGATGAGCGATCACAATTATGTGTGCTATGTCGCCACGCTGGACAAAGGGGGAGAGTTACTTGTTTCCTCCATGGACATGTATAGTAGTAGCTACATCATAGGCTTTCTTATTACTCAGCGTATTGGAAATGCATTTGTAGGTAAAGAAGGATGACGTGTAAACACACTATTGTGTAAAAATCGGAATACCGAAACAAAGGTCGCCCGGACATTCCACTACTGAGCATGCACAAAGTGGAAAAGGGTACAGGAATGTACACATATGCTTATTGTACATGTATGGTTATTGTGTAATCGCTGATACCGGAGTTTTGTCCTTTGGTTCCAAGAAGAGGATTATAAGACATTGAGAGGCTTCCACCATTGTACATGACTGTGTTTCCGCTCAATGGGGGTATGTCTGAGTGAACCAAGATTTCAGCCCTGGTTCCTGTCTTAGGACCAATCCTCGGTCCTGTCTCATGGTCAAGGTTTTGCACTTCAAGGAACGTGAATATAATGTTTTTTCAATAGAAAAACAGTGAATCTCTGTACTTCAAAGAGAATCTTTGTTCTCTTAGCTTTGCCACCTCAGGGTTTCTGATTCCAGCACTCACTGGTGAATTACTGTTAAGTAACGTGGTAATTATGAAGTGTGCTTTTGAATATTGATCATTTATATAATCCTGCACTCCCAGAGGAAGCTGGGAATTTCATGCACTGATAAAATAAAGTCAAAAAAATTAACAAATTCCAAATTTTAGTCTAATTAATTGCATCTGCAGTACAGGTTATAACATGGTGGGATTCCCAAGGGATTGTCCCCAGAAGGGCTTGACAATGTATAACAAGTACAAGTAGTTGCACATCATGAATGGCACAATTCAGTTTCTAGGCCTTATCACACTACGAAAAATTGCCATGTTGGACACGGGTCCGATCTGTGTTGAATTGCCTTCCCTTGTCACACTACAACATTTCAATCCGGTGTTGACCCATGTAGAGCGCTCAATCCATGTCAAAACCAACCCTGGTGGGGAGGTGGGTTGAGGGCTTTTGATTTGTGTTAAAAATTCCAACACGTGTCGAAAGCCGCAGTGTGAACACTCCTGGGTTCATTTTCTATCCATGTTGAGATGTGTGGCGTCAGGGCTGTGGTTGTTATTTACGCAACAAACAAAAAAAAGGCCTTTTGACCTCAATGCAATCGCACCCCTTTTCCATCTGTCAAGCAAACAAGCATTTCCTGAACAAAATTTCTTCCTTTTTTGTGAAATCTTTCATTGTTAGCCCTTTTCATGCGTATAATACTTTAAAATCATGAACATAAAACACATCAGTTAAAATTTGTGAATTTCCATGAGCGCAATCATTTTGGAGAAGAACGCTTCTGTGCTCTAGGATGCTCTGTCACAATGCAGTTTGGGAATAATCCGCTCATGACCCATGTGAAAAGATCATCCACATTACACATGATGTGTAACCCAACAGTGTGAACGCTGAACGGATTCAACCGTGTTGAATTTTTTCCAAGTAGACACAGGTCAGACCCATGTAAATTTCAACACATGTAGAAAGGTACGTGGTGTGAAAAGACCTTATACAATGGAAATGGTTCCTAGCTGCATGTATTTATCAAACTCTGCATATAAACATAGCTTTGGTATCAAGTCATTCTCACCCTTTAACAGTCCTCTACACTGATCACAAAATGTTGGCTTTTTGAAGTTGTAATCTTGAAAACAGTGTGATCTTTTGCCACTCTGAAGCATATCTGACAAGGAGTCCTTAGCTTCAGAAGACAATGAACATTGCTCAGACTTGGGAGTCACATGGTCAGCTGTTGTCAAGACATGTCCATTACTAACCCTCCAACCAAGAATCTCTGGGGTAAACAACTTCAGCTGAGAAAAACAAAACCATATCCACTTGTAATCTTAGCATATTTCCAATCATATTTGTATTGTACTTATCACATTTAGAACAAATGAACTACCATGTGATTTCAATTATTTTAAAGCCAGAATGAAACCAAGTTTTTTGTTTCCTTCAGCGAATGTACATGATGTAGTATTTGGGTTAAGGTGTCTGTTAGTGAAAAGCAAACAAATCTGGCATGAATTAAAATGACAAACCTGAGCCTGTCTGCTCTGAAGGGCTACTTCAGTTTTTTGCATCTCACTTTTGTTGATATAGATTTGCATCAAAATATCTGCCGCTTTACTATGTTGTTGACCCATTTTTACACTGTCAAAAAAGATGAGAAATAAATACAACTGATTATTATTAGCTTAATGCAGAAGTCAAGATTAAGAAGTAGTCCATACAAAAACTCTGACAACCAATAAAAGCATCATTGACTGAGACCTAAATGTTCCAAGATCTAAACCCAACACACCCACAAAAAACTAAAGGTCTTAGGTGGTCAGTCCATACAATGTTAGCCTTGGTTCCCTGTCAGTCTTTACTTATAATGGAGACATACTTCTAACCTATGGATAGAGGTATGAGACATACTTCTAACCTATGGATAGAGGTATGCATGTAACAAGACCTCATGTCTTGGTACTTACATATAAGGTAGCTTAGTCAAGGTCACATTGTATATCAAGTACATCTACCTTTTATCCATGATTAAGTCATTGCTCCCCATAAATTGACCATATGATTATAAAGTGTTGCATACATCTTCAAAAATGTAGATCAGTGTTTTCCATGCCCATTTAAATGTGAGGCGGCAATCGTCACCACCTCACAGAAGATATTTTGTTTAAAAACAATAACCCCCAAACTAAGCAAATTGTCCCTGCTTTGACATGGATACAGCAGTCCACATGAATCAGTCACACCAAACTAAAGCAAACCCTCAACAGTACACATGAATCAGTCACATCAAACTAAAGCCAACCCTCAACAGTCCACATGAATCAGTCACATCAAACTAAAGCCAACCCTCAGCAGTCCACATGAATCAGTCACATCAAACTAAAGCCAACCCTCAACAGTCCACATGAATCAGTCACATCAAACTAAAGCCAACCCTCAGCAGTCCACATGAATCAGTCACATCAAACTAAAGCCAACCCTCAGCAGTCCACATGAATCAGTCACATCAAACTAAAGCCAACCCTCAACAGTCCACATGAATCAGTCACATCAAACTAAAGCCAACCCTCAACAGTCCACATGAATCAGTCACATCAAACTAAAGCCAACCCTCAGCAGTCCACATGAATCAGTCACATCAAACTAAAGCCAACCCTCAACAGTCCACATGAATCAGTCACATCAAACTAAAGCCAACCCTCAACAGTCCACATGAATCAGTCACATCAAACTAAAGCCAACCCTCAACAGTCCACATGAATCAGTCACATCAAACTAAAGCCAACCCTCAGCAGTCCACATGAATCAGTCACATCAAACTAAAGCCAACCCTCAACAGTCCACATGAATCAGTCACATCAAACTAAAGCCAACCCTCAGCAGTCCACATGAATCAGTCACATCAAACTAAAGCCAACCCTCAGCAGTCCACATGAATCAGTCACATCAAACTAAAGCCAACCCTCAGCAGTCCACATGAATCAGTCACATCAAACTAAAGCCAACCCTCAACAGTCCACATGAATCAGTCACATCAAACTAAAGCCAACCCTCAGCAGTCCACATGAATCAGTCACATCAAACTAAAGCCAACCCTCAGCAGTCCACATGAATCAGTCACATCAAACTAAAGCCAACCCTCAACAGTCCACATGAATCAGTCACATCAAACTAAAGCCAACCCTCAACAGTCCACATGAATCAGTCACATCAAACTAAAGCCAACCCTCAACAGTCCACATGAATCAGTCACATCAAACTAAAGCCAACCCTCAGCAGTCCACATGAATCAGTCACATCAAACTAAAGCCAACCCTCAACAGTCCACATGAATCAGTCACATCAAACTAAAGCCAACCCTCAACAGTCCACATGAATCAGTCACATCAAACTAAAGCCAACCCTCAACAGTCCACATGAATCAGTCACATCAAACTAAAGCCAACCCTCAACAGTCCACATGAATCAGTCACATCAAACTAAAGCCAACCCTCAGCAGTCCACATGAATCAGTCACATCAAACTAAAGCCAACCCTCAGCAGTCCACATGAATCAGTCACATCAAACTAAAGCCAACCCTCAGCAGTCCACATGAATCAGTCACATCAAACTAAAGCCAACCCTCAACAGTCCACATGAATCAGTCACATCAAACTAAAGCCAACCCTCAACAGTCCACATGAATCAGTCACATCAAACTAAAGCCAACCCTCAGCAGTCCACATGAATCAGTCACATCAAACTAAAGCCAACCCTCAACAGTCCACATGAATCAGTCACATCAAACTAAAGCCAACCCTCAACAGTCCACATGAATCAGTCACATCAAACTAAAGCCAACCCTCAGCAGTCCACATGAATCAGTCACATCAAACTAAAGCCAACCCTCAACAGTCCACATGAATCAGTCACATCAAACTAAAGCCAACCCTCAGCAGTCCACATGAATCAGTCACATCAAACTAAAGCCAACCCTCAGCAGTCCACATGAATCAGTCACATCAAACTAAAGCCAACCCTCAACAGTCCACATGAGTCAGTCACATCAAACTAAAGCCAACCCTCAGCAGTCCACATGAATCAGTCACATCAAACTAAAGCCAACCCTCAACAGTCCACATGAATCAGTCACATCAAACTAAAGCCAACCCTCAGCAGTCCACATGAATCAGTCACATCAAACTAAAGCCAACCCTCAACAGTCCACATGAATCAGTCACATCAAACTAAAGCCAACCCTCAGCAGTACACATGAATCAGTCACATCAAACTAAAGCCAACCCTCAACAGTCCACATGAATCAGTCACATCAAACTAAAGCCAACCCTCAACAGTCCACATGAATCAGTCACATCAAACTAAAGCCAACCCTCAGCAGTCCACATGAATCAGTCACATCAAACTAAAGCCAACCCTCAACAGTCCACATGAATCAGTCACATCAAACTAAAGCCAACCCTCAACAGTCCACATGAATCAGTCACATCAAACTAAAGCCAACCCTCAACAGTCCACATGAATCAGTCACATCAAACTAAAGCCAACCCTCAGCAGTCCACATGAATCAGTCACATCAAACTAAATCCAACCCTCAGCAGTCCACATGAATCAGTCACATCAAACTAAAGCCAACCCTCAGCAGTCCACATGAATCAGTCACATCAAACTAAAGCCAACCCTCAACAGTCCACATGAATCAGTCACATCAAACTAAAGCCAACCCTCAACAGTCCACATGAATCAGTCACATCAAACTAAAGCCAACCCTCAACAGTCCACATGAATCAGTCACATCAAACTAAAGCCAACCCTCAGCAGTCCACATGAATCAGTCACATCAAACTAAATCCAACCCTCAGCAGTCCACATGAATCAGTCACATCAAACTAAAGCCAACCCTCAGCAGTCCACATGAATCAGTCACATCAAACTAAAGCCAACCCTCAACAGTCCACATGAATCAGTCACATCAAACTAAAGCCAACCCTCAGCAGTCCACATGAATCAGTCACATCAAACTAAAGCCAACCCTCAGCAGTCCACATGAATCAGTCACATCAAACTAAAGCCAACCCTCAGCAGTCCACATGAATCAGTCACATCAAACTAAAGCCAACCCTCAACAGTCCACATGAATCAGTCACATCAAACTAAAGCCAACCCTCAACAGTCCACATGAATCAGTCACATCAAACTAAAGCCAACCCTCAGCAGTCCACATGAATCAGTCACATCAAACTAAAGCCAACCCTCAACAGTCCACATGAATCAGTCACATCAAACTAAAGCCAACCCTCAACAGTCCACATGAATCAGTCACATCAAACTAAAGCCAACCCTCAACAGTCCACATGAATCAGTCACATCAAACTAAAGCCAACCCTCAGCAGTACACATGAATCAGTCACATCAAACTAAAGCCAACCCTCAACAGTCCACATGAATCAGTCACATCAAACTAAAGCCAACCCTCAACAGTCCACATGAATCAGTCACATCAAACTAAAGCCAACCCTCAGCAGTCCACATGAATCAGTCACATCAAACTAAAGCCAACCCTCAACAGTCCACATGAATCAGTCACATCAAACTAAAGCCAACCCGCAACAGTCCACATGAATCAGTCACATCAAACTAAAGCCAACCCTCAGCAGTCCACATGAATCAGTCACATCAAACTAAAGCCAACCCTCAGCAGTCCACATGAATCAGTCACATCAAACTAAAGCCAACCCTCAGCAGTCCACATGAATCAGTCACATCAAACTAAAGCCAACCCTCAACAGTCCACATGAATCAGTCACATCAAACTAAAGCCAACCCTCAGCAGTCCACATGAATCAGTCACATCAAACTAAAGCCAACCCTCAACAGTCCACATGAATCAGTCACATCAAACTAAAGCCAACCCTCAACAGTCCACATGAATCAGTCACATCAAACTAAAGCCAACCCTCAACAGTCCACATGAATCAGTCACATCAAACTAAAGCCAACCCTCAGCAGTCCACATGAATCAGTCACATCAAACTAAAGCCAACCCTCAGCAGTCCACATGAATCAGTCACATCAAACTAAAGCCAACCCTCAGCAGTCCACATGAATCAGTCACATCAAACTAAAGCCAACCCTCAGCAGTCCACATGAATCAGTCACATCAAACTAAAGCCAACCCTCAGCAGTCCACATGAATCAGTCACATCAAACTAAAGCCAACCCTCAACAGTCCACATGAATCAGTCACATCAAACTAAAGCCAACCCTCAGCAGTCCACATGAATCAGTCACATCAAACTAAAGCCAACCCTCAGCAGTCCACATGAATCAGTCACATCAAACTAAAGCCAACCCTCAACAGTCCACATGAATCAGTCACATCAAACTAAAGCCAACCCTCAACAGTCCACATGAATCAGTCACATCAAACTAAAGCCAACCCTCAACAGTCCACATGAATCAGTCACATCAAACTAAAGCCAACCCTCAGCAGTCCACATGAATCAGTCACATCAAACTAAAGCCAACCCTCAGCAGTCCACATGAATCAGTCACATCAAACTAAAGCCAACCCTCAACAGTCCACATGAATCAGTCACATCAAACTAAAGCCAACCCTCAACAGTCCACATGAATCAGTCACATCAAACTAAAGCCAACCCTCAACAGTCCACATGAATCAGTCACATCAAACTAAAGCCAACCCTCAACAGTCCACATGAATCAGTCACATCAAACTAAAGCCAACCCTCAACAGTCCACATGAGTCAGTCACATCAAACTAAAGCCAACCCTCAGCAGTCCACATGAATCAGTCACATCAAACTAAAGCCAACCCTCAACAGTCCACATGAATCAGTCACATCAAACTAAAGCCAACCCTCAGCAGTCCACATGAATCAGTCACATCAAACTAAAGCCAACCCTCAACAGTCCACATGAATCAGTCACATCAAACTAAAGCCAACCCTCAACAGTCCACATGAATCAGTCACATCAAACTAAAGCCAACCCTCAACAGTCCACATGAATCAGTCACATCAAACTAAAGCCAACCCTCAGCAGTCCACATGAATCAGTCACATCAAACTAAAGCCAACCCTCAACAGTCCACATGAATCAGTCACATCAAACTAAAGCCAACCCTCAACAGCCCACATGAATCAGTCACATCAAACTAAAGCCAACCCTCAGCAGTCCACATGAATCAGTCACATCAAACTAAAGCCAACCCTCAACAGTCCACATGAATCAGTCACATCAAACTAAAGCCAACCCTCAACAGTCCACATGAATCAGTCACATCAAACTAAAGCCAACCCTCAACAGTCCACATGAATCAGTCACATCAAACTAAAGCCAACCCTCAACAGTCCACATGAATCAGTCACATCAAACTAAAGCCAACCCTCAGCAGTCCACATGAATCAGTCACATCAAACTAAAGCCAACCCTCAACAGTCCACATGAATCAGTCACATCAAACTAAAGCCAACCCTCAGCAGTCCTGCATGATCAGTTTGTGTTTTACCTTGAAACAATACAGTATTTCCTATGTACATTTATCATCGTTACCAGGAAACTTGCATGGGACTATGTCAAGTACGATACTAAAAATCACTATCTTCGCGGCCATATTGCTTTTGGAACTAGCATTTCATTCTCTTACAAAAAATTCTAAAAATGAAAAAATCACAAGATCAAAACCAGGTGCTATCATATAAACCATGAAAAAATAAGGATTAAGAGTGTCTCAAGCTTAGGATGGTCTCAAAGTAGTACATGGTCCCCATAAGAACAAATGATGTTGTCTACCTGCAAAGGTTCAAAGGTCGGAAGTCCCATCTCAAAACTAACACACGAACCCCCCCCCCCCCCCCTGTGCAACACAGCGAGTTATTGTTTTTGGGTGTGTGGACCAACTGTATTTTATGTATAATGTATTTCATGTAGAAAGAACATAGCAATGGCGACCGCATTTGTGTAACTCTTAACTTACGGTTGTTTTTACACACGGAATACCATGAAAGGATCGTAAGGATTTTATGGACAGTTTCAGGTAAAGAAATTATCTGTAGATTATAGAGGCATTTATTCTTACTTCCAAAGGTATGTTGCAATTATTTTCGATCTTTTTTATTACGTTTTCTTTCTTTGAGATGACAATACAGTTGAACAAACTTTTGTGCACAACTTTGCACGTAACAAACGTTTACTTCGTACACAAACAATGTTTCCTAATTTTAGTTGATCCGTCTTGTTTCCAACCTCAAAGCTTTGATTTGATAAAGCAAACAAAACAACTTTCGAAAGGTAATTTCATCCTCTACACAATACAACCAGCTTGTAACACAAGAAAATAATCACAACAAAAGTTATCACAGGATTTCTATGCGCAGTAAAAAATCTTGGGTTGTTCTGAAACCCACTCGACCCCTTAACAGTACTAGTTCACAATGTCATGCCTTGTCTCATGGGCCGGCCTGATCCATAACAAGATTGTATCCCAATTGGGAACCTCTGTTTACCACCTGAGTGTGATTAAGGTTAAATCTCCTTCTGCGCAATGACTGCTGCGTGACCTTGGGTCGTACTATTTAGTGTCAACTCAACGGTTTCACAACAACTCAAGACAAGATCAAAATATCTTCATATGCGATGTTTTTGCCAGAGTGTTTCTGATATAACGGTCTTAAACTGATTTTATCTATCATGTACACTTATTTCTCGAGAGAGAGAATGTTTTGTTCGTAAAAATAATATTTTTTCCGTCCGTGATGGGCCATCGAGATGCTACTGCACTTGCGCATTAGCTTTGGACTAAAAAAAATTGATGGCCCATAACGGACGAAAAAAATATGTTATTTTTTGTGAGAAAAAAAGTTTCCCTCTCGAAAAATAAGTGTACATGATACATAAAATCACTTTAAGACTTATTTTCAGAAACACTCTGGCAAAAATGTATTTTTATCTCGTTGGTTACCTGTGTTGGGCATTTATAACACGATAAACTGGACCCAACAACACTTTTTGACATTGGACATTATGTGGCGTTTGTAGGTTCCAAGTGAACACTCATGTGTTTGTTGGAGCCTATGCAATGTCTTACAAAATTCAAATTTCAAAAACAGGGAGTGACAAAAAACTGCTCCAAAATCCATGAAAAGCCTGAACATTATACTTTAAACTCACCTGAAGTACACAAGAGATGTTGCCGGTTAATATGATGATACAATTGTGCCAAATATATTTCTGAAAAAGGCAAATTGTTAGCTAAAATCTGATGCCAAAAATGGACCGCACATTTGGTGTCGATGCTGGTGAAGTGCATTTTAAGGATTGGCATAATCTAATTGGGCAAAATTGTGCACAATCCCAAGATTTGTGCAATTTCCTTTTTTTACATCAGTTCAGATTTTAGCTGAAAATTATTGGGTTTTTTTTATAAATGTATCTGACACAATCGTACCATCATATTAACCGGCAACATCTCTTGCGTACTTCAGGTGAGTTTATATTATATAGGTCTTTGATGGAATTTCGCAAACCAACATGAAATCCTGGAATCAACAAAATTGCACAATGCAGACAGGACACAGTGTGTGTGCTAGGTTGTGTAAATAATGTATACACGCAACGTTCAAGTGTTAAGAGCACCAGACACAAGCTTTGGCGTTTCTGATCAGCAGAGTGTGGGTTCGAGTCCCAGTCTTGACACTTGTGTCCTTAAGCAAGACAATTGACCATTATTGCTGTGTCCTTCGGATGGGACGTACAGCTATAGATCCGGTGTGTTGTGAAAGTTGTGCATGTCAAAGAACCCAGTACACTTATCACATTTAGAGAAAGGGTTTCCCCAGGTGTCTCTGGCAATGTTGGCAGCAGATTGTGCCGCAGAACATATAAACGGATCTCACAATTAAAAACATAGCTCTGCTTATCCTGTTGTAAAACAAATATTAAGCCCTTTGATACGCCCTTAGGGATGTGATAAAGCACTACATATAAGAACCCAGTGTTGTTATTGTTAACAGATGCATGTGGGCTAACGGCTATTGTATACGCAAGATTTAAGAAACACCATTCCAGTGTGGCCATTGCAGTAATTAAGCACATGGGTCAAGAATAACACAGACCCTCAGAGTGTGCGCAAAAAAAACTGAATGGTCCCGAACTGAATGGTCTACCAACTGAGGTATCCAGCCCTAATGTTGGCGGTCTCCCTATTAATTAATCAATATCTTTGTTCGGGGTGGCAGTCAGAAGCCAAACAACCTGAAACTGCCGTATAACCAGCGATTACACCCAAGTTACAATGCAACCATACAGCTGTAATATACATAACTGTAGCTCTATGGATACCACCTGAGAAGCAGCAGGACAGGGATGTGACTTTTTAATTTCAAATATTAAGCAACAAACCACGAGGGAAACTGACTGGGTAAATTTTAATTTAATTTCGGGCTGAACAAAGAAATATTGACTGGAGCGAGATTTAAACCTGCAACCCCCACCTTAATGTACTGACTGAGCTATAGTTTTTACAGGAAAACTGCAGATAAAAATATGTATTAAAACAAAAATATAAACATAAAAAAAAATACTAATAAAATAAAAAATAGCACTTAAAAACTAATAATAACCATAATTTTAATACAATAAAATATGTTGTCTAAATTTGAGCTATTTGCAGTGTACGTGTAGGTCTGCACACAGTGATAACATTGTTGTTTAATAGGAAATGTTAAATAACCCTCTCATTACCTCCACCAGCCAGGAGAAACCCTATCATGTCACACATACAGGAAGTACTTACATATCATATTGCTTCTTGAGTTTACTTTGAGCATCCTTCCTTGTTGCCATTTGCTTTTCCATTTCATTTGCCTGAAATTACACATTTACGTTTCAACAGATGCTTAATATGTGACAATGTAACAACTTTTTGCAATACCACTAGCATTTCTATGTTTTAATGCACAAATGGAAACTACATTTCTGTATTTTTATGATGGGGACAATAAAACAAAAGTACACATATATATATAAATCTAAATGTAAGATAGCCATTCAAGACTCAGAATGATTGAATGCAGCTCTGATATGACAAGGGTTGAGACACACCTCTTTAAGCAGTGTGTCATATTTGCCTTGAAGCACCTTCTCCGTTGCCAAATTCAACACCAATTTATCTTCCAAAAAGTCCTTCAGGAGGAAAAACAAAACCATACACAGTCAGGTACATTGTATAACATACATGAACTACTTTTGATCAACAATAGTGATGGTGATAATTGTGAATCAGACACTTGTTATAAAGCTTTGTCCTCCTTCAAGAGCCAAACTGGGTTTTTTGTAATAGCACACTGAAATTATTATTACAGCAAATGTGTTTATTATTATAGGACATGTGTTTATATTTATAGTACATGTTTTACTTCAAACAATTTATACCGAGGTTTGCTAAATCATAAAAATGTTTTTAACCAGTTGCCGCAGGGATTGTTTTTTGTTTTTTGTTTTTTTGGCCCCTTCCCCCAAGCGGGATTCTGTTAGCGAAATTGCCGCAATCTTTTTTTCTTAGAGGGTATCGCTGGCATAAAGATACCCTGACTTGACAATGCCAAGAGAACAAAGATTGTCTTTATTGGATTGTCCGTTTTGTTTCTCGCCCGAGAAAATGTAAAAAATCATGCATTGTGAATTACAAAACAACGGCTGTTACCTATGGCATAAGAGTGGCACTAAACATGGAACCATGGCTCGATTGCCGGCTCACTCTGACGTATTTCCATTGAGCCAAAATACAATGAATGCACAATGGTGGAAGCCTCTTGATGCCTCGTAATCCTCTTGTTCGAACAAAAGGACAAAGGTTTGTAATCAGGGATTACACAAAAAACACACCTCTCAATAGCCAGAAAGTGGCAATAAGTTCAAAACCTTTTATTGTCCTTGTGTGGGTGAAACAAAGCATTAGACGGCATGTGTGTGGTCTGTGCATACACGGCAGTGGAATGACCAGGCGACCTTTGCTCTGGTGGTCTGAAATTACACATTGGCATCTTTACATGGCTTCCGTTTCCAGACAAGGGAAACATCTGCATGTTAACAGGACATCTGGCGCCAACTGGTTAAAAGTCAAAATAATTTCAAATGTGAAGAGACATGATGAGTTTTGTGCCAAAGGATTTTGATTGACATGTGACATCTCAAAGCAAAAATGCCAAGGGTTAGGGTGTAATGTAAATGATACTACAAGAAGAAGGGCCATCAGATGACTGTTATGAATGGGACTTACCCCTGCTGCACTCTGGTCTGGTTTGCTGAATTCATAATGTTTGGTTTGATCAGGATGACATGCAGATGGCTCTGATGCATTCTGGACTGTGTTGATAATGGTGTCCATGTGATTACCTTGATCAGTCAGCTATAAATAACATCAAACGTGATCATATTCAGTATCATGCAAGGCACACAACTCATACACACGTTCTCATTCAAACAAAATATCCAACCCTTTTTGACAAAGTCACAGGAAAAAACACTTGCGTATTTTACCAGTCATTTCACCTGTACAGTCAAACTATTGGTTGGCTGTGCAGAGTTAATCATGCATGGAACATCCCTCAAAGGAAGATTCCTCTGTACTGTAACCCAATCTGGGGCAATGTGATTAATTGTGTCAGCTGTATAATTTTAATCTGATCATTGAGAAGTTACTAATTTCACTTCCTGAAAGTTCCATTGCCATAACCAATACATTTTTGGGTGCCAGGTTTCAAATTAAAAATAATCTGCTTAATCATTCAATCATTTAATCATTCTTAATCATTTAGGTCATTTTCATGAAATAATCCATCTCTCAACACTAAGACATTCACCGTGCCATTATCTGTAAGTCCAGCCTACTGTCAGTCCAGTAGATTATTTCACAAAAGGACAGTAACAATTAAATGACTAGAAATTAAGTGTTCGTAAAAACGAACACAGGGGTTTCGGCTACATGGATAAAACCGTAAAGATATGTCATTTAGATTATGGATGTGAACATGTCCTGAGGTTGAAAAAATACTAATTTTAACGAATAATCTAATAGGTATAGTGAAACTTTACACTTAATGATGTCGTGATGACGTCATCTGTTTTATTGAACAAGTTGTAATAAGCTTTGTATTGATATACAAATTTCCCATAGCGACGTGGCAATGTTAACTTTGGTGTTATCTTCTAGCAAAAGTCGTATACATTAGACTGGGCAAGTCTTTCACAAATTTGAACATCAGTGATCCTGTCCGTTGTTATCATAAATTGAGTTTTCCGTATGTGCGAATATATGTCATGTATAACGTAGTTATGATTATAAAAATATTAGAATCATAATTTAATGGGAGAACTAGCGATGAATTTATTGTGAGAGAAAGAATAAATTGAACATCAACGAAGGAGTTGGAGAATAAGACTTGACCTCACTTTTTGGTAAGGCCTACTTTTTTAAACCTTTGAAAAGTTTGGCTAACTTACATTAATTTTATGGTAATTACACCTCGGTAATGGTTGCACAAACTTGGTCAGATTTTCAAAAAATTAATTCATTTCAATCATTTTTATATTTTCATTTCAAGTTATAATTTTTATTAAATGTTGTTAGTTTAAAACAATTGAGTCTTCTTATAATTATCTAAAAACTGGAATTGTATTCATTCACAAACATGTAGCTACGAAAAAAAATTATTTTGGGGGAGTAAAATTTAGCATTGAGATTATGATAGTAAAATATATTAAAAATAAATCTAACAAATCAACAAAGAAAACCCGACAAAGATAA
Organism: Marthasterias glacialis; assembly: GCA_911728455.2. Lineage (NCBI taxonomy): Eukaryota > Metazoa > Echinodermata > Asteroidea > Forcipulatida > Asteriidae > Marthasterias > Marthasterias glacialis. The sequence goes on along the minus strand of OU452220.1, from coordinate 29,127,212 downwards.
ATCAGATCAAGGAGCCTTGATCTTACTTTTCGGTCACTTGTAAAACAATTCAGAATGTTTGCCAATCAATTTTTTGTTTTGTTTCAGACTAAAATTTCTTGTTGATAATTTTACTATATTAAACAAAAACTGAAACTGTAATGATAAAGGAAAATGAATTTTCAAAACTTTTGTGACAAAAGGCTTGAAAAAAGAGCTGAAATCATTAAAAAAACGGCTTAGTTTGACCTGTTTGTATCTCTTTGAAGAATTTGCGCGAGTCATCCAAGATAATTCGAAGAAAAACTAAATACTGCCACGAGAGGGCGCTATACAAGTTTACAGAGGTTTCCCCTTTCCTCGATCCTTGAACGCAACGATCGACGACGCCGTGTATCGCGTGTACTGCGTGCCTGCGTGTACTGTGTCCTTCTCGACTTTAGGCGAGGCTCGTTTAAATGCATGCGTGTCGAGAACATACCACGTGTACAAGTGACAAACAAGTGACAAACTCGGCCTCCACGATGACTAAGTCGGTCTCGCCACAAATTTAAAAACATTTATAACAAACCTAGCATTGACGTAATCATGACGTCATGTGTAATGGAACTAAGTTGAAACCTTCAATTGGGTACAAAATTTAAAGTTTAAGATTAAGTTATGTTAAAGATTACGTGATAACAAAATTCATGTATTAACCAATGAGAGGTCGGGCCGTACAGGGCCAAATAATAATAATAATAATAATAATAATAATTAAAAAAATAAAAATCTCGACAAAATCAATAGGGGTGTCATGGCCGAGTGGTCTAGTGCACCGGACTCAAGTTCTGGTGGTCAAGTCATCAGGGTGTGGGTTCAAATCCCGGTCATGACACTTGTGCCCTTGAGCAAGATGCTTTACTATAATTGCTGCTCTTCACCCAGGGGTATAAATGGGTACATGTGAGGTCAACATCTATTAAATCGTTGCGGTTCCCGCTAAGGATTCAAACTGCTTCTAGCTGCCGGGAAATCTTGGTGGTCTGGTTGGTAAGACATCTGCTCTAGAATGGCAAAGGTCATCAGTTCGAATCCCCCCTGAGGAAATGTGCCTATCTTTGTTCGTTTTTTTACAGGACTCCGGAAATTATCAAGTATACAGTGCTTAATCTCTAACCTCACGTTAAAATGCAGTAAAATACCTTCTTTTTTAATACTCTTGCAGAGCGAAATTTGAAGCATGATGTCAATGAATATCAACAACAAATGGGTCTGTACATTTCAAACAGGAATTCGTTGTCAGTCAAAAGTTGATATTCAATCCAAGTACCTGTAGATTAGTCATTGCAGTTACCAACTCTCACAGCAAAAGAGTCAATCACAGATTTTCAGGGCTTACGGAGCAGCCATTAGCAGAAATTCTGTTTCATAAACACTACTTACCATAAGCAAAGCAAAAGGCAAGCTAACTTGCCAACAGTTTCTGTAAGCAGAAGAGTGACCCAACAATGCAAATCCATTGTGAACTGGCACACCCACTACCAAAATAGCAATGGATCCAGTTTGGTCAAAGCCTTATCCACTACCACATGCCCTTTAAAACACATTGAGTATCATGCGTAGTCATGTAATCACCAATTTTGTGGTCTCCAAATTTTGGCGCTCGCTCACATTAATTTCCGACCTTTTTACTTTCTTATCATCTCATTCCTGCAGTTAGGGTTAGTGTCAGGATGATGGTCAATGTTATAGTCAGGGTTAGGATTAAAGTCAGTGGAAGAGTCAGGGTTGGAGACAGGGTCAGATGGTCAGATTCAAAATCAGCTAAATGGTTAGGGTTGTTGGCACAGTTTAAGTGAAGGGTCTGTGTTAGGTTTAGGGTCATGGTCTAGCTCAAATTCAGGGTTACATTCAGGGTCTGAATTGTATTATCGTAAGATAAAGCCAGAACAAAAAAACAAACAAAAAAAAAACAACAACAACAAAGAAGGAAAATAGTCTTAGATCAAAACTGTAAGAATAATACTTTCATTTGTCAATGGTATCCTACATGTTATCACTTTATTAACATAAAACCTACACATTTTGTAGTTTTTAGCTAACAAGAGCAAACTTCCGAGAAACTGTGCTGCAAGCCAGGGATGACCTACATGTATGCTGTACACAGATGATGTCATGGCAAGCATGGAAACCTGGCTCCAGAGTAAGGATACTGTTACTCCATCCGGACTTATATCTCATGGACACAAGTTTGTCCACAACTGTAGATTCACCAAGTGTGGTGGTGGTGTTGGCTGATGTAGATTTACCAAGTCTGGAGGTGGTGTGGATCTGATGTAGAGTCACCAAGTCTGGTGGTGGTGTGGGTCTGATGTAGATTTACCAAGTCTGGAGGTGGTGTGGATCTGATGTAGAGTCACCAAGTCTGGAGGTGGTGTGGGTCTGATATAGATTTACCAAGTCTGGTTGTGGTGTGGGTCTGATGTAGATTTACCAAGTCTGGAGGTGGGTGGGTCTGATGTAGATTTACCAAGTCTGGAGGTGGGTGGGTCTGATGTAGATTTACCCAGTCTGGTGGTGGTGTGGGTCTGATGTAGATTTACCAAGTCTGGTGGTGGTGTGGGTCTGATGTAGATTTACCAAGTCTGGAGGTGGTGTGGGTATAATGTGGATTCACCAAGTCTGGAGGTGGTGTGGGTCTGCTGCAGATTCACCAAGTCTGGAGGTGGTGTGGGTCTGATGTAGATTTACCCAGTCTGGTGGTGGTGTGGGTCTGATGTAGATTTACCAAGTCTGGTGGTGGTGTGGGTCTGATGTAGATTTACCAAGTCTGGAGGTGGGTGGGTCTGATGTAGATTCACCAAGTCTGGTGGTGGTGTGGGTCTGATGTAGAGTCACCAAGTCTGGAGGTGGTGTGGGTATAATGTGGATTCACCAAGTCTGGTGGTGGTGTGGGTCTGCTGCAGATTCACCAAGTCTGGAGGTGGTGTGGGTCTGATGTAGATTTACCAAGTCTGATGGTGGTGTGTGTCTGATGTAGATTCACCAAGTCTGTTTGTGGTGTGGATCTGATGTTTGTGGTGTGGATCTGACTTGTAGATTTACCAAGTCTGGAGGTGGGTGGGTCTGATGTAGATTTACCAAGTCTGGAGGTGGGTGGGTCTGATGTAGATTTACCAAGTCTGGAGGTGGGTGGGTCTGATGTAGATTTACCCAGTCTGGTGGTGGTGTGGGTCTGATGTAGATTTACCCAGTCTGGTGGTGGTGTGGGTCTGATGTAGATTTACCAAGTCTGATGGTGGTGTGTGTCTGATGTAGATTCACCAAGTCTGTTTGTGGTGTGGATCTGATGTAGATTCACCAAGTCTGGTGGTGGTGTGGGTCTGATATAGATTTACCAAGTCTGGTTGTGGTGTGGGTCTGATGTAGATTTACCAAGTCTGGAGGTGGGTGGGTCTGATGTAGATTTACCAAGTCTGGAGGTGGGTGGGTCTGATGTAGATTTACCAAGTCTGGAGGTGGGTGGGTCTGATGTAGATTTACCCAGTCTGGTGGTGGTGTGGGTCTGATGTAGATTTACCAAGTCTGGTGGTGGTGTGGGTCTGATGTAGATTTACCAAGTCTGGAGGTGGGTGGGTCTGATGTAAATTTACCAAGTCTGGTGGTGGTGTGGGTCTGATGTAGATTCACCAAGTCTGGTGGTGGGTGGGTCTGATGTAGATTCACCAAGTCTGGAGGTGGGTGGGTCTGATGTAGATTTACCAAGTCTGGAGGTGGGTGGGTCTGATGTAGATTTACCCAGTCTGATGGTGGTGTGGGTCTGATGTAGATTTACCAAGTCTGGAGGTGGTGTGGGTCTGATGTAGATTTACCAAGTCTGGAGGTGGGTGGGTCTGATGTAGATTCACCAAGTCTGATGGTGGTGTGTGTCTGATGTAGATTCACCAAGTCTGTTTGTGGTGTGGATCTGATGTAGATTCACCAAGTCTGGTGGTGGTGTGGGTCTGATATAGATTTACCAAGTCTGGTTGTGGTGTGGGTCTGATGTAGATTTACCAAGTCTGGAGGTGGGTGGGTCTGATGTAGATTTACCAAGTCTGGAGGTGGGTGGGTCTGATGTAGATTTACCAAGTCTGGAGGTGGGTGGGTCTGATGTAGATTTACCCAGTCTGGTGGTGGTGTGGGTCTGATGTAGATTTACCAAGTCTGGTGGTGGTGTGGGTCTGATGTAGATTTACCAAGTCTGGAGGTGGGTGGGTCTGATGTAAATTTACCAAGTCTGGTGGTGGTGTGGGTCTGATGTAGATTCACCAAGTCTGGTGGTGGGTGGGTCTGATGTAGATTCACCAAGTCTGGAGGTGGGTGGGTCTGATGTAGATTTACCAAGTCTGGAGGTGGGTGGGTCTGATGTAGATTTACCCAGTCTGATGGTGGTGTGGGTCTGATGTAGATTTACCAAGTCTGATGGTGGTGTGGGTCTGATGTAGATTTACCAAGTCTGGAGGTGGTGTGGGTCTGATGTAGATTTACCAAGTCTGGAGGTGGGTGGGTCTGATGTAGATTTACCCAGTCTGATGGTGGTGTGGGTCTGATGTAGATTTACCAAGTCTGATGGTGGTGTGGGTCTGATGTAGATTCACCAAGTCTGGAGGTGGTGTGGGTCTGATGTAGATTTACCAAGTCTGGAGGTGGGTGGGTCTGATGTAGATTTACCAAGTCTGATGGTGGTGTGGGTCTGATGTATATTTACCAAGTCTGATGGTGGTGTGGGTCTGATGTAGATTTACCAAGTCTGATGGTGGTGTGGATCTGATGTAGAGTCACCAAGTCTGGTGGTGGTGTGGGTCTGATGTAGATTCACCAAGTCTGATGGTGGTGTGGATCTGATGTAGAGTCACCAAGTCTGGTGGTGGTGTGGGTCTGATGTAGATTCACCAAGTCTGGAGGTGGTGTGGGTCTGATGTAGATTTACCAAGTCTGGTGGTGGTGTGGGTCTGATGTAGATTCACCAAGTCTGGAGGTGGTGTGGGTCTGATGTGGATTCACCAAGTCTGGAGGTGGTGTGGGTCTGATGTAGATTCACCAAGTCTGGAGGTGGGTGGATCTGATGTAGAGTAACCAAGTCTGGAGGTGGTGTGGATCTGATGTAGAGTCACCAAGTCTGGTGGTGGTGTGGGTCTGATGTAGATTTACCAAGTCTGGAGGTGGTGTGGATCTGATGTAGAGTCACCAAGTCTGGAGGTGGTGTGGGTCTAATGTGGATTCACCAAGTCTGGAGGTGGTGTGGGTCTGATGTAGATTTACCAAGTCTGGAGGTGGGTGGGTCTGATGTAGAGTCACCAAGTCTGGTGGTGGTGTGGGTCTGCTGCAGATTCACCAAGTCTGGAGGTGGTGTGGGTCTGATGTAGATTCACCAAGTCTGATGGTGGTGTGGATCTGATGTAGAGTCACCAAGTCTGGTGGTGGTGTGGGTCTGATGTAGATTCACCAAGTCTGGAGGTGGTGTGGGTCTGATGTAGATTTACCAAGTCTGGTGGTGGTGTGGGTCTGATGTAGATTCACCAAGTCTGGTGGTGGTGTGGGTCTGATGTGGATTCACCAAGTCTGGAGGTGGTGTGGGTCTGATGTAGATTCACCAAGTCTTGAGGTGGTGTGTGTCTGATGTAGATTCACCAAGTCTGGTTGTGGTGTGGATCTGCTGTAGAGTCACCAAGTCTGGTGGTGGTGTGGGTCTGATATAGATTTACCAAGTCTGGTGGTGGTGTGGGTCTGATGTAGATTTACCAAGTCTGGAGGTGGGTGGGTCTGATGTAGATTTACCAAGTCTGGAGGTGGGTGGGTCTGATGTAGATTTACCAAGTCTGGTGGTGGTGTGGGTCTGATGTAGATTCACCAAGTCTGGTGGTGGGTGGGTCTGATGTAGATTCACCAAGTCTGGAGGTGGGTGGGTCTGATGTAGATTAACCAAGTCTGGAGGTGGGTGGGTCTGATGTAGATTTACCCAGTCTGGTGGTGGTGTGGGTCTGATGTAGATTTACCAAGTCTGATGGTGGTGTGGGTCTGATGTAGATTTACAAAGTCTGATGGTGGTGTGGGTCTGATGTAGATTTACCAAGTCTGATGGTGGTGTGGGTCTGATGTAGATTCACCAAGTCTGGTGGTGGTGTGGGTCTGATGTAGATTTACCCAGTCTGATGGTGGTGTGGGTCTGATGTAGATTTACCAAGTCTGATGGTGGTGTGGGTCTGATGTAGATTTACAAAGTCTGATGGTGGTGTGGGTCTGATGTAGATTTACCCAGTCTGATGGTGGTGTGGGTCTGATGTAGATTCACCAAGTCTGGAGGTGGTGTGGGTCTGATGTAGATTCACCAAGTCTGGAGGTGGTGTGGGTCTGATGTAGATTTACCCAGTCTGATGGTGGTGTGGGTCTGATGTAGATTTACCAAGTCTGATGGTGGTGTGGGTCTGATGTAGATTTACCAAGTCTGATGGTGGTGTGGGTCTGATGTAGATTTACAAAGTCTGATGGTGGTGTGGGTCTGATGTAGATTTACCCAGTCTGATGGTGGTGTGGGTCTGATGTAGATTCACCAAGTCTGGAGGTGGTGTGGGTCTGATGTAGATTCACCAAGTCTGGAGGTGGTGTGGGTCTGATGTAGATTCACCAAGTCTGGAGGTGGTGTGGGTCTGATGTAGATTTACCAAGTCTGATGGTGGTGTGGGTCTGATGTAGATTTACCCAGTCTGATGGTGGTGTGGGTCTGATGTAGATTTACCAAGTCTGATGGTGGTGTGGGTCTCATACAGGTTCAAGCCTGAGCTTAACCAGATGTTATCTTCCATTAATTTTGTTGCTACATCTTTTGAATACATGGAATATGAGACTTCCTGCCAGAAGCAACTCTTTTGTCTGGTTTTCGATATGGACCACCTGCTTCAAGCATTACTCTGTTGTTGACCGAGTTTATCACTCTGTTAGAGAGAATGTTTACATCTCCTACAGAATTTGTTGTTATGGGTGACTTCAACATACACTGTGATCGTGTTGAGGCTAGAGAAACAATAGCATTTATGAATCTCCTTGACTCATGTAATCTAAAACAACATGTCTGCCAAACTACAACACCGTGGAGGACACATAGGTACTGGACTTGGTTGTCACGCCCTCAACTCTCACCATCATCAGAAACATTGTTGTTTTTATTAAACTTTATCTGATCAATCCATGGTGACATGCTCCTCTGACATCAACAAATCTGCATAGCAGAGGATGTCTGTTACTTACCGTAAGTTAAGGGACACAGATTCAGCTCAGTTTGCCCATGATGTATCGATGTCCTCACTAACACACACAGCAATCACTAACACAAATCATTAACACACACACAATCTGATACCAGTCCATATGATTTGGTAAATGCATAAACAAAAATGAGTGATATTTTTGATCATCATGCTCCGTTGAAGACAAAACCATTTACTCTTGGCCCCAACACTCCCTGGTCAGGACATACAACTGCTTCTTCTACAACCAAGACCCCCGCCATTCTAGCGCAAATGTCTTACCAATTAGACTACCGAGACTGCCCGGTAGCTAGAAGAGGTTCGAATCCTATCAGCAGCGGGTACCGTGACCATTATAATAGAAGTTAACTTTGCATCGGTGTAAGGGTAAAACCTACAAATAATGTTCTTATCCCCCATGCAAAATTAACATATATTATAATGGTCGCAGTCTCAGTAGTCTAGACTGGTTCCCGGTCCTTACATCGTTTTCTTTCTGACTGAATATAGGGACCGGTAGCGGGTAATGAAAATTAGCAGACACCTGGCAGTTTTCTGCCAGGTGTCTGCTTGTTAGAAATAGCATATGTCTACGTAATCCCATAATGCAATGCGGCCTTACACAAAACGTGATGGATACAGAGTCTTCCATCGTGCAGACCCATCGTGCAGAGGTAGAAACTACGCTAGATACGATGTTCTTCTAAAGTTAGCTTGAATTTTGATGTGGAAGGTTGGTTCACTCTATATCCGGGTGAAGGGTTACGATGCACACGAGAGCTAGTGTCAATCAACAACATGCACACATTACGAGCATAGCCAACGTCATCTCTGAACTAGAAAGTTATTACTGTGCCCGCACAATCGAGGGCCTATCAAAAGCGCTATATCAGTAGTACCTAACGGTCCTTACATACAAACAGAAGAGAACGATATAGGGACCGGAAACCAGTCTATCAGTAGTCTAGTTGGTAAGACATCTGTTCTGGAATGGCAGGGCGTCGTGGGTCCGAATCCCACCCGAGGAAAATGCCGGTGAATTGTTTTCACAGGACTCGGGAAAGTACTGAGTATACAGTGCTTAACACACATCGGTTATGGGTAAAACTTACAAATGCATGTAATATTCTTATCTCTATGCAAAATTAACATCTACATGTATTATAACAACCAAGTTGGAATGGGATTAGTGTACAGAGAATGTTGGTTTCAACTACCTACATGTAAGTCAAATTTGTCTTTGAAAAACCAAGTAATAAAAGTAACCTGGATTATCTTAGTTTACATTGGATTAAATCTCAGTTTAAATTGCACCCACTACATGTATGTATTCTGAAGAAAACCTTACCTTGGATCGAGTAAGTTGAGCTTGTCTGACTACTTCCTTCATAGCAAGTCCAGTAATCTCAGCATTCACTCTTTCTATGTCCTACAAATAAACAAAACACATCATTTCTTGTGATCATTGACTGTTATCCATGATAATATAACTGTAATGTAAATATGTATTCTCTGTGACTTCTATTGCAACTTCTTTTTAACAGCAATATTTAAGGAACAGGACACATTTTGCCACAGCTTCAACGTACAAGTTCAAGCTAAAAAAATAACTAATGACAGCTTAATTAAGAAACAAACTCGGATGCCAACTAACATTCTTCATGAATTTTGAATTTGTTGTGAGAAACGACAACTTGAATTTTGAACTGCTGTAAAAGACAACAATTTGACCACGTCACCTGGCTAAGTGGAAGAGACGTGACCATCTGTATGTTGTGAATCTATGATGGTTGTTGTATTCTAAATGCTGTACACCATATTATAGCCTGTTGTGGCGTGTCATGGCCGATCAGCAGAGTGTGGGTTCGAATCCTGGTCGTGACACTTAATCATTATTGACACGTCCGTTGGATGGGACGTAAAGCCGTAGGTCCCATGTGTTGTGTAATGCACCTAAAAAAAAACAGTGCACTTATCGTAAAGGGAAGGGGTTCGCCCCGGTGTTCCTGGTTTGATGGCTAGCAGATTGCGCCACAGCACCTTGTAAACGGTTACATGGTGCTAAAGGAACAAGTCTCATACTTCAAATCATAACTTTGAATACCTCGCAGGATAAATACTGAGAAGCGCCTTGTATCCTTTGGCAATTTGGCACTATATAAATCCAGTTATTGTTATTTATTATATTAGAGCCTGCAGTGACACAGGGCAGTGAATAGCCTACAGTCAAACCTTTGTAGATTTGGCCTTGTACAAGGGGGGACAAATGGCGCTGGAATAACTGAAATAATTAAGGACAGTTCCAGCAAGTCATGTTCACAATGTGGTAGTTAAGTTTGTGACGGACGACCGTGATCACACAGTCATTCAACACAAGATTATCACAATTTTTAAGCTGAAATCATCCAAAAGAAAAGGCTTTCCAAAACTGTGTGATTCCTTTGTCTATTCTGCCAGGCTTAGTATAAATGCTCACTTTTCCAATGCTCTTTACTTTTTCTACAGTGATTTCCATTACAGACAAAATCACCGGGTGGCTACATCGTTGTCAAAACAAAAAGAGAAAAAAGGGTCATTTTGTATATCTATCGCTCTGTATCGAGACACATTTATCAGCAGTCTCTTCGGCCTCTGATGAAATAGATACGAGCTGTTTTTTCCCCCAGCTAGCATGTGGCATGTTCTTTGAAATGTGTACCATTTCACAACTTCAAATGTCATTTTAAAAAAATATTTGTTTGACCTCAGAAGATGTTTTAAATAATAAAGTGCATATTTCAGTATCCTAAAACGCTTATACAAAGATAGTTCAGTGAGTTATTTTCTCGGTGTGGTCATTTTAGAATTTATAGTCTATATCACTGAAACATGGTCATTTGTATTTAATTCAAATACAGAAAAAGCAAAGGACAAGGAGCATCCATTTTTTTCTGTAGTGAAGCCCAACTTATATACTATCAAATAAAAATGAAAGAATCCAAAAAAAAAACATGTAGAAAATATAAGCCTGACACATGAGTGAATAACATTGACAGAAAATAGAAGCAAATATTGCCTCTCATTAATTTGTTACTGACACAATACAACTGTAATTTCCGTGATATATTTGCAGCCTCTCATACCTAACATTGATCAAAAATATTAAGTTCGCCAGGCTTCAAAAAAAAATTTTTTTTTAAACCTCCCGTTTTGAACGTCATTTATGATGGATTTTTAGTGACGTTCGAGATAAATTGACGGAATTTACATGACAATTGAGATAAATTGACGGAATTGATTGCAAATGACGTTCGGTACTTTGTTACCTTCGAACAGTCCACATCTATCACACTGAAGATAAGTTGTTCTAGTTTCCAAATCTAGCGTTCGCAGGGAAGTATATCGGTTGTTTATCGCCTCAGATGTGTTTTGGATTTTAGTCTGGAACTGTCCCCTAGGTCCAGTACATCAGTAAAATCCAGGACGTCATTTACTTGACAGATTTCTTTTAAACGAATACAACGCGTCGCAGAAAAAACCCGGAAGATTTAACGTTACATGCAAACATCGAGGTAGTGAAACGGCAAGCAAATGATACAGGGGGTAAGTCTCATGTCAAAGGTCAACTCACAGGCAGATCGTAAAATTCTCGAACGTCAGTCGTTTACGTGGACGGACAATAAAAAAGACGTCGCTGGAAATTTGAAATGCGGATTGCTCTTATTGTTGACCTGCTATCGCAGTCGTCATTGCTTCGAAGTAATCCTTATTTATGCGTGTTTATACCATATTTTTTTAGATTCAATGGAATGTTTAATTTTTGCTATTCACATGCTTCTTATTGTTGACATTTTGGACAGAAAAAAATGACCTTTGTGACTTCGCGAGTTTAATTCTTTCTTTTTTTTTCAAATGTAAGATTTTGTTTTCCCTTTGCTGTAATGTATTTGTCAACAGGCCCTACCACCCGCGCATGCTAATTTAAAAAATATACCCCTGCAAAGATGAAAATTTAGTCATCATAATATGATATAAATCTAGTAGGGTGTTGAAGTCCGTCAAAACTGCTGATGTTCTGGACTCTAAATCTTCCTCCTTGATTTAGTTGAAAGGCATTGGTGGTCAATATTGTGTTTGATAATTTGTCGGGTACCTCATAGTTTATTACACTATATAAATAAACTATTCAGCTTTTACTGATGGAAATATCGGGGTCTGAATTTCAGGCTTTCGAATGGTCCATCTTTTGAAGAACCTGCCATGTCTTATTTTTGACATTGAGAATGTCCTTTTTCATCAATGTAACTACAGCTTTGGCTTCCCCTAAAGACACTGTCATTTTGTTTAAACCTACACTGTCTTGTGCAGTGGCTTCATACTATCAGACAAAGCCTTAGCAAGTCCAAACCAAAGCCGTGGATTCAAAACAAGGCTGATTACCACCATTTAATCCATGGATTATGCTTGGACTCTGGTTACACAAGTTCCGTCTGTGTTAAGACTGATACCGAAAGTGTAAATTTACTGACGAAGCCCTAGCCAGCAGCCCTTGCCAGCAGCCCTAGCCAGGAGCCCTAGCCAGGAGCCCCAGCCAGGAACCCTAGGCAGGAGCCCTAGCCAGGAGCCCTAGCCAGGAGCCCTAGCAAGGAACCCTAGCCAGGAGCCCTAGCCAGCAGCCCTAGCCAGGAGCCCTAGCCAGGAACCCTATGCAGCAGCCCTAGCCAGGAGCCCTAGCCAGGAACCCTACCCAGGAGCCCTAGCCAGCAGCCCTAGCCGGGAACCCTAGGCAGCAGCCCTAGCCAGGAACCCTAGCCAGCAGCCCTAACCGGGAACCCTAGGCAGCAGCCCTAGCCAGGAACCCTAGGCAGCAGCCCTAGCCAGGAACCCTAGCCAGCAGCCCTAGCCAGCAGCCCTAGCCAGAAGCCCTAGCCAGGAACCGTAGCCAGCAGCCCTAGGCAGGAGCCCTTGCCAGCAGCCCTAGCCAGCAGCCCTTGCCAGCAGCCCCAGCCAGCAGCCCTAGGCAGCAGCCCTAGCCAGGAGCCCTTGCCAGGAACCCTAGCCAGGAGCCCTAGCCAGCAGCCCTAGGCAGGAGCCCTAGCCAGGAACCCTAGCCAGGAGCCCTAGCCAGCAGCCCTAGCCAGGAGCCCTAGCCAGGAACCCTAGCCAGGAGCCCTAGCCAGGAGCCCTAGCCAGGAGCCCTAGCCAGGAACCCTAGCCAAGAGCCCTAGCCAGCAGCCCTAGCCGGGAACCCTAGGCAGCAGCCCTAGCCAGGAACCCTAGGCAGCAGCCCTAGCCAGGAGCCCTAGCCAGCAGCCCTAGCCAGGAGCCCTAGCCAGGAGCCCTAGCCAGGAGCCCTAGCCAGGAACCCTAGCCAGGAGCCCTAGCCAGCAGCCCTAGCCAGGAACCCTAGCCAGGAGCCCTAGCCAGGAACCCTAGGCAGCAGCCCTTGCCAGCAGCCCCAGCCAGCACCCCTAGCCAGCAGCCCTAGGCAGGAGCCCTAGCCAGGAGCCCTAGCCAGCAGCCCTAGGCAGGAGCCCTAGCCAGGAACCCCAGCCAGGAACCGTAGCCAGCAGCCCTAGGCAGGAGCCCTTGCCAGCAGCCCTAGCCAGCAGCCTTTGCCAGCAGCCCTAGCCAGCAGCCCTAGCCAGGAACCCTAGCCAGGAACCCTAGCCGGCACCCCTAGCCAGCAGCCCTAGGCAGGAGCCCTAGGCAGGAGCCCTAGCCAGCAGCCCTAGGCAGCAGCCCTAGGCAGCAGCCCTAGGCTTCCCCTAAAGACACTGTCATTTTGTTTAAACCTACACTATCTTGTGCAGTGGCTTCATACTATCAGACAAAGCCTTAGCAAGTCCAAACCAAAGCCGTGGATTCAAAACAAGGCTGATTACCACCATTTAATCCATGGATTATGCTTGGACTCTGGTTACACAAGTTCCGTCTGTGTTAAGACTGATACCGAAAGTGTAAATTTACTGACGAAGCCAGGATTCCTAGCCAGGAACCCTAGGCAGCAGCCCTTGCCAGCAGCCCCAGCCAGCACCCCTAGCCAGCAGCCCTAGGCAGGAGCCCTAGCCAGGAGCCCTAGCCAGCAGCCCTAGGCAGGAACCCTAGCCAGGAGCCCTAGCCAGCAGCCCTAGCCAGGAGCCCTAGCCAGGAGCCCTAGCCAGGAACCCTAGCCAGGAGCCCTAGCCAGCAGCCCTAGCCAGGAACCCTAGCCAGGAGCCCTAGCCAGCAGCCCTTGCCAGCAGCCCTAGCCAGGAGCCCCAGCCAGGAACCCTAGGCAGGAGCCCTAGCCAGGAGCCCTAGCCAGGAGCCCTAGCAAGGAACCCTAGCCAGGAGCCCTAGCCAGCAGCCCTAGCCAGGAGCCCTAGCCAGGAACCCTATGCAGCAGCCCTAGCCAGGAGCCCTAGCCAGGAACCCTACCCAGGAGCCCTAGCCAGCAGCCCTAGCCGGGAACCCTAGGCAGCAGCCCTAGCCAGGAACCCTAGCCAGCAGCCCTAACCGGGAACCCAAGGCAGCAGCCCTAGCCAGGAACCCTAGGCAGCAGCCCTAGCCAGGAACCCTAGCCAGCAGCCCTAGCCAGCAGCCCTAGCCAGGAGCCCTAGCCAGGAACCGTAGCCAGCAGCCCTAGGCAGGAGCCCTTGCCAGCAGCCCTAGCCAGCAGCCCTTGCCAGCAGCCCCAGCCAGCAGCCCTAGGCAGCAGCCCTAGCCAGGAGCCCTTGCCAGGAACCCTAGCCAGGAGCCCTAGCCAGCAGCCCTAGGCAGGAGCCCTAGCCAGGAACCCTAGCCAGGAGCCCTAGCCAGCAGCCCTAGCCAGGAGCCCTAGCCAGGAACCCTAGACAGCAGCCCTAGCCAGGAGCCCTAGCCAGCAGCCCTAGCCAGGAACCCTAGCCAGCAGCTCTAGCCAGCAGCCCTAGGCAGGAGCCCTTGCCAGCAGCCCTAGCCAGCAGCCTTTGCCAGCAGCCCTAGCCAGCAGCCCTAGACAGCAGCCCTATCCAGGAGCCCTAGCCAGGAACCCTAGCCAGGAGCCCTAGCCAGGAGCCCTAGCCAGGAACCCTAGGCGGCAGCCCTAGCCAGGAGCCCTAGCCAGGAACCCTAGCCAAGAGCCCTAGCCAGCAGCCCTAGCCGGGAACCCTAGGCAGCAGCCCTAGCCAGGAACCCTAGGCAGCAGCCCTTGCCAGCAGCCCCAGCCAGCAGCCCTAGGCAGGAGCCCTAGCCAGGAGCCCTAGCCAGCAGCCCTAGGCAGGAGCCCTAGCCAGGAACCCTAGCCAGGAACCGTAGCCAGCAGCCCTAGGCAGGAGCCCTTGCCAGCAGCCCTAGCCAGCAGCCTTTGCCAGCAGCCCTAGCCAGCAGCCCTAGCCAGGAACCCTAGCCAGGAACCCTAGCCGGCACCCCTAGCCAGCAGCCCTAGGCAGGAGCCCTAGGCAGGAGCCCTAGCCAGCAGCCCTAGGCAGCAGCCCTAGGCAGCAGCCCTAGGCAGCAGCCCTAGCCAGCAGCCCTAGGCAGCAGCCCTAGGCAGCAGCCCTAGCCAGGAGCCCTTGTCAAACCACGGTCAAAACAAGTACAGACACATGAACGAGTAGTGGGGATATTTTTACGAAAAACAATTGAAGATAAGTTGGAGTAAAAAAAAAGGTGTACTTACTTTGCTTAATGAAGGGAGTGCTATATTACAGATACCCGCATTCAAAATGTTGATTCCAGTCAGCTGCAAGACATAGTCATTGTGTTTATTGTAGCACAGTGCTGTGTTGTGATTCTAATAAAGAGTAACAAGCAAACATAATATAAAGAAGGTTTTAGGTTTGTATTATTTATTACGAATCGCATTTTGTGATCAAATAGTTTGACACAGTTTGACACTGCTTACTATGGGAAGTATTTCAGTTGATACTGTTCTACCACAATAGTGTTGAATTCTGCTTTGTATAATGCCCTTAAAATGATGCTACAAGGGCCGAGATAGTTGGCCCATTTTTGTTTTTGAAGGGTTTTTTTTTTTACATCTTTTTTTATCTTAATCTTTGGTTTGCGGTAACAAAATGTGTTATATACTTTTTGTGTGTAACAAAAAGTTCTGATAAAAACTTGTTCTGTAATTTTATCTATTGCAGCGCAGTAGATTAGTGGATCAGGATTAACTTCTCGTGAGTAGACCGCATAGACAGAATAGTAAAAGAAGTAGACCCCATAGACAGAATAGTAAAAGAAGTAGACCCCATAGACAGAATAGTAAAAGAAGTAGACTGCTTAGACAGAATAGTAAAAGAAGTAGACCCCATAGACAGAATAGTAAAAGAAGTAGACCGCATAGACAGAATAGTAAAAGAAGTAGACCCCATAGACAGAATAGTAAAAGAAGTAGACCACATAGACAGAATAGTAAAAGAAGTAGACCCCATAGACAGAATAGTAAAAGAAGTAGACCCCATAGACAGAATAGTAAAAGAAGTAGACTGCATAGACAGAATAGTAAAAGAAGTAGACTGCATAGACAGAATAGTAAAAGAAGAAGACCGCATAGACAGAATAGTAAAAGAAGTAGACCCCATAGACAGAATAGTAAAAGAAGAAGACTGCATAGACAGAATAGTAAAAGAAGTAGACTGCATAGACTGAATAGTAAAAGAAGTAGACTGCATAGACAGAATAGTAAAAGAAGTAGACCGCATAGACAGAATAGTAAAAGAAGTAGACCCCATAGACTGAATAGTAAAAGAAGTAGACCCTATAGACAGAATAGTAAAAGAAGTAGACCGCATAGACAGAATAGTAAAAGAAGTAGACCCCATAGACAGAATAGTAAAAGAAGTAGACTGCATAGACAGAATAGTAAAAGAAGTAGACCCCATAGACTGAATAGTAAAAGAAGTAGACTGCATAGACTGAATAGTAAAAGAAGTAGACCCCATAGACAGAATAGTAAAAGAAGTAGACCGCATAGACAGAATAGTAAAAGAAGTAGACCCCATAGACTGAATAGTAAAAGAAGTAGACTGCATAGACAGAATAGTAAAAGAAGTAGACTGCATAGACAGAATAGTAAAAGAAGTAGACCGCATAGACAGAATAGTAAAAGAAGTAGACCCCATAGACAGAATAGTAAAAGAAGTAGACTGCATCGACAGAATAGTAAAAGAAGTAGACCCCATAGACAGAATAGTAAAAGAAGTAGACCGCATAGACAGAATAGTAAAAGAAGTAGACCCCATAGACTGAATAGTAAAAGAAGTAGACTGCATAGACAGAATAGTAAAAGAAGTAGACTGCATAGACAGAATAGTAAAAGAAGTAGACCCCATAGACAGAATAGTAAAAGAAGTAGACCGCATAGACAGAATAGTAAAAGAAGTAGACCCCATAGACAGAATAGTAAAAGAAGTAGACTGCATAGACAGAATAGTAAAAGAAGTAGACCCCATAGACAGAATAGTAAAAGAAGTAGACTGCATAGACAGAATAGTAAAAGAAGTAGACCCCATAGACAGAATAGTAAAAGAAGTAGACTGCATAGACAGAATAGTAAAAGAAGTAGACTGCATAGACTGAATAGTAAAAGAAGTAGACTGCATAGACAGAATAGTAAAAGAAGTAGACTGCATAGACTGAATAGTAAAAGAAGTAGACT
Source organism: Marthasterias glacialis (assembly GCA_911728455.2). NCBI lineage: Eukaryota > Metazoa > Echinodermata > Asteroidea > Forcipulatida > Asteriidae > Marthasterias > Marthasterias glacialis. Next base: position 29,110,361 of record OU452220.1, on the reverse strand, counting down.
GCATAGACTGAATAGTAAAAGAAGTAGACTGCATAGACAGAATAGTAAAAGAAGTAGACCGCATAGACAGAATAGTAAAAGAAGTAGACCCCATAGACAGAATAGTAAAAGAAGTAGACCCCATAGACAGAATAGTAAAAGAAGTAGACTGCATAGACTGAATAGTAAAAGAAGTAGACTGCATAGACAGAATAGTAAAAGAAGTAGACTGCATAGACTGAATAGTAAAAGAAGTAGACTGCATAGACAGAATAGTAAAAGAAGTAGACTGCATAGACTGAATAGTAAAAGAAGTAGACTGCATAGACTGAATAGTAAAAGAAGTAGACTGCATAGACAGAATAGTAAAAGAAGTAGACCGCATAGACAGAATAGTAAAAGAAGTAGACCCCATAGACAGAATAGTAAAAGAAGTAGACCCCATAGACAGAATAGTAAAAGAAGTAGACTGCATAGACAGAATAGTAAAAGAAGTAGACTGCATAGACAGAATAGTAAAAGAAGTAGACTGCATAGACTGAATAGTAAAAGAAGTAGACCCCATAGACAGAATAGTAAAAGAAGTAGACCCCATAGACAGAATAGTAAAAGAAGTAGACCGCATAAACAGAATAGTAAAAGAAGTAGACTGCATAGACTGAATAGTAAAAGAAGTAGACTGCATAGACTGAATAGTAAAAGAAGTAGACTGCATAGACTGAATAGTAAAAGAAGTAGACTGCATAGACAGAATAGTAAAAGAAGTAGACCGCATAGACAGAATAGTAAAAGAAGTAGACCCCATAGACAGAATAGTAAAAGAAGTAGACTGCATAGACAGAATAGTAAAAGGAGACCCCATAGACAGAATAGTAAAAGAAGTAGACTGCATAGACTGAATAGTAAAAGAAGTAGACTGCATAGACAGAATAGTAAAAGAAGTAGACTGCATAGACTGAATAGTAAAAGAAGTAGACTGCATAGACTGAATAGTAAAAGAAGTAGACTGCATAGACAGAATAGTAAAAGAAGTAGACCGCATAGACAGAATAGTAAAAGAAGTAGACCCCATAGACAGAATAGTAAAAGTAGACCCCATAGACAGAATAGTAAAAGAAGTAGACTGCATAGACAGAATAGTAAAAGAAGTAGACTGCATAGACAGAATAGTAAAAGAAGTAGACTGCATAGACTGAATAGTAAAAGAAGTAGACTGCATAGACAGAATAGTAAAAGAAGTAGACTGCATAGACAGAATAGTAAAAGAAGTAGACCCCATAGACAGAATAGTAAAAGAAGTAGACTGCATAGACAGAATAGTAAAAGGAGACCCCATAGACAGAATAGTAAAAGAAGTAGACTGCATAGACTGAATAGTAAAAGAAGTAGACTGCATAGACTGAATAGTAAAAGAAGTAGACTGCATAGACTGAATAGTAAAAGAAGTAGACTGCATAGACAGAATAGTAAAAGAAGTAGACCGCATAGACAGAATAGTAAAAGAAGTAGACCCCATAGACAGAATAGTAAAAGAAGAAGACTGCATAGACAGAATAGTAAAAGGAGACCCCATAGACAGAATAGTAAAAGAAGTAGACTGCATAGACTGAATAGTAAAAGAAGTAGACTGCATAGACTGAATAGTAAAAGAAGTAGACTGCATAGACAGAATAGTAAAAGAAGTAGACTGCATAGACTGAATAGTAAAAGAAGTAGACTGCATAGACAGAATAGTAAAAGAAGTAGACCGCATAGACAGAATAGTAAAAGAAGTAGACCCCATAGACAGAATAGTAAAAGAAGTAGACTGCATAGACAGAATAGTAAAAGGAGACCCCATAGACAGAATAGTAAAAGAAGTAGACTGCATAGACTGAATAGTAAAAGAAGTAGACTGCATAGACTGAATAGTAAAAGAAGTAGACTGCATAGACAGAATAGTAAAAGAAGTAGACCGCATAGACAGAATAGTAAAAGAAGTAGACCCCATAGACAGAATAGTAAAAGAAGTAGACTGCATAGACAGAATAGTAAAAGAAGTAGACCCCATAGACAGAATAGTAAAAGAAGTAGACTGCATAGACAGAATAGTAAAAGAAGTAGACCCCATAGACAGAATAGTAAAAGAAGTAGACTGCATAGACAGAATAGTAAAAGAAGTAGACCGCATAGACAGAATAGTAAAAGAAGTAGACCCCATAGACAGAATAGTAAAAGAAGTAGACTGCATAGACAGAATAGTAAAAGGAGACCCCATAGACAGAATAGTAAAAGAAGTAGACTGCATAGACTGAATAGTAAAAGAAGTAGACTGCATAGACAGAATAGTAAAAGAAGTAGACCGCATAGACAGAATAGTAAAAGAAGTAGACCCCATAGACAGAATAGTAAAAGAAGAAGACTGCATAGACAGAATAGTAAAAGGAGACCCCATAGACAGAATAGTAAAAGAAGTAGACTGCATAGACTGAATAGTAAAAGAAGTAGACTGCATAGACTGAATAGTAAAAGAAGTAGACTGCATAGACAGAATAGTAAAAGAAGTAGACTGCATAGACTGAATAGTAAAAGAAGTAGACTGCATAGACAGAATAGTAAAAGAAGTAGACCGCATAGACAGAATAGTAAAAGAAGTAGACCCCATAGACAGAATAGTAAAAGAAGTAGACTGCATAGACAGAATAGTAAAAGGAGACCCCATAGACAGAATAGTAAAAGAAGTAGACTGCATAGACTGAATAGTAAAAGAAGTAGACTGCATAGACTGAATAGTAAAAGAAGTAGACTGCATAGACAGAATAGTAAAAGAAGTAGACCGCATAGACAGAATAGTAAAAGAAGTAGACCCCATAGACAGAATAGTAAAAGAAGTAGACTGCATAGACAGAATAGTAAAAGAAGTAGACCCCATAGACAGAATAGTAAAAGAAGTAGACTGCATAGACAGAATAGTAAAAGAAGTAGACCCCATAGACAGAATAGTAAAAGAAGTAGACTGCATAGACAGAATAGTAAAAGAAGTAGACCCCATAGACAGAATAGTAAAAGAAGTAGACTGCATAGACAGAATAGTAAAAGAAGTAGACCCCATAGACAGAATAGTAAAAGAAGTAGACTGCATAGACAGAATAGTAAAAGAAGTAGACCGCATAGACAGAATAGTAAAAGAAGTAGACCCCATAGACAGAATAGTAAAAGAAGTAGACTGCATAGACAGAATAGTAAAAGGAGACCCCATAGACAGAATAGTAAAAGAAGTAGACTGCATAGACAGAATAGTAAAAGAAGTAGACTGCATAGACAGAATAGTAAAAGAAGTAGACCGCATAGACAGAATAGTAAAAGAAGTAGACCCCATAGACAGAATAGTAAAAGAAGAAGACTGCATAGACAGAATAGTAAAAGGAGACCCCATAGACAGAATAGTAAAAGAAGTAGACTGCATAGACTGAATAGTAAAAGAAGTAGACTGCATAGACTGAATAGTAAAAGAAGTAGACTGCATAGACAGAATAGTAAAAGAAGTAGACTGCATAGACTGAATAGTAAAAGAAGTAGACTGCATAGACAGAATAGTAAAAGAAGTAGACCGCATAGACAGAATAGTAAAAGAAGTAGACCCCATAGACAGAATAGTAAAAGAAGTAGACTGCATAGACAGAATAGTAAAAGGAGACCCCATAGACAGAATAGTAAAAGAAGTAGACTGCATAGACTGAATAGTAAAAGAAGTAGACTGCATAGACTGAATAGTAAAAGAAGTAGACTGCATAGACAGAATAGTAAAAGAAGTAGACCGCATAGACAGAATAGTAAAAGAAGTAGACCCCATAGACAGAATAGTAAAAGAAGTAGACTGCATAGACAGAATAGTAAAAGAAGTAGACCCCATAGACAGAATAGTAAAAGAAGTAGACTGCATAGACAGAATAGTAAAAGAAGTAGACCCCATAGACAGAATAGTAAAAGAAGTAGACTGCATAGACAGAATAGTAAAAGAAGTAGACCGCATAGACAGAATAGTAAAAGAAGTAGACCCCATAGACAGAATAGTAAAAGAAGTAGACTGCATAGACAGAATAGTAAAAGGAGACCCCATAGACAGAATAGTAAAAGAAGTAGACTGCATAGACTGAATAGTAAAAGAAGTAGACTGCATAGACAGAATAGTAAAAGAAGTAGACCGCATAGACAGAATAGTAAAAGAAGTAGACCCCATAGACAGAATAGTAAAAGAAGTAGACTGCATAGACAGAATAGTAAAAGGAGACCCCATAGACAGAATAGTAAAAGAAGTAGACTGCATAGACAGAATAGTAAAAGAAGTAGACTGCATAGACAGAATAGTAAAAGAAATATGAAGGATACTTGGGAAGTTGCGGCCATTAGTGAACACAGCATAGGTGCATACGATGATTGGCAAGCTCTCAGTGATACTCAATGACACAAACTTGCTAAACAGCTGATCCAAAGGTCTTGCTGTATGCGGGTGACAAATGCTGCAACAACCCAACACCCATCCTCCCTCATTCCTCAGACAATAAAACCTTACATCTTATGTTCCAACATTAATAATAATTGTATCGGCCAGATACAAGATATTATTTTAATATGTTTATTGTTAAACTTAGTTTTTTAGCTTACTTTATATTTGTATGTAGAACTGTTGTTAATGTTTTTAATGTTTCAATGTTTTTACTGCATGCAAGCTTTTAAATGACTATTTTGGTATGCATGTATATAATAAAGATGAATTGATTGAATTGAAGGTGCCTTACACAGATGCATATTAGATAGTATCAGGGTTCATCTTAAAATTCAAAAATAAAACAACAATCAAGTTGGAAGTCAAATTTACCAACCTTAATATTGTCCATACCATCCCGAACCATCTTATGCCAGGCCTCAGAATACTCTTTCTCCAGCTGTTAATACAAAGAATAGTTCTCATTATGCATGTGATATGCCCTATCCATTAGTATAGTTAATATTGTTCAAATTAAATAGTAGGTCATGAGGTCGTATGTGCTGATCAGAGTCAGATGTATTGTCAAGTCATTATTATCGTTATTATTATTACGGGGAAAAAAAGGGGAGAGGGATCTTAAATGGCCACTTAAACTGCCAGGGTCGTGGCTGTGTGATACTCGGTCTTTTATCACACAGCCATGACCCTGCAAGATTTTCACTACTCTTTTATTCCCATTCATAAATGCCCTTTTTGTCAAAAATCATAATAATGTAGGAAAATCTGTTTTAAAAAAATTATGAAGAACAAGAAGAAGAAAAAAACAAAAAAAACGAGAGGTATTGGCGCTGCTGCAGGAACACCAACATGTAACTAGGGACACAGATATCTGGGGTGAGTAACCTTGTAATTGATTGTTGGCTAAGAAATGGTTTGTGAAATTAGGCATCCTCTAACTAAACTCTATGGAGAGGCCATGAAGTTCACTCCAGTGCAACAAGCAGTGGAGGCTGCATTTCAAAGTTAAGTTAAGTGTAAAGATGCAGAACCACTAGGTTCAAAAGGAAACTTAGACTTTGTATGTATAACAATGAACAATGGAAATCTGAAGCCCTGAGCTGTATAAAGTAAAGAAAGAAATCCCTGACATTTGTCAAAGACGCACCATCTGGTATCATGGAGTAATCGGTTATCAGAAGTTCATCAGGCAGGGGTTCTTTTGTTTTGGTATACGAGTTCAGCTGTGTCTTCAAAAAGACCTGCCATTCAAAAGGGGAGGCTGTAAGATGTGTATATCGGGATGTAGCACCTGCAACCTTGGTTGGTAAATCTGACTGGAGAGTGGATCAGAAGACGATAGGGAAAACATGCTTGACTGAGCCAGAAAGGAGTTCTCAGGATAACTGTACACCTTTCCAGTTCAAGCATTGTGAGAACTTGTGTCAGAAGAGAGGTCAGAGGAAAAGCATATCCTAGAATTCCTGTCCAATGGGAGAATTTTTACTTTTAACTGTTGAACAAGTGAGGGTGCCCTTCAACAGTCCCGGCAGAAGCTTGCATAATTGCGAACTGTACGCTAAGCAAGCGAGTTGGCTATTTAACTTGCAATGCAAGTTAATTTACAAGTTGTAAATTGTGCCTCACACATGTTGTTCCATGCCCAGATGTGGTAACAGAGGTGGACATGCATTCCCCAAGGATAAGAAAATCACAAATTTGTGGCGATTGGCAGTGAGAATATAGGTAAACTACATGCAAAACATCAATGGCATTAGAAAAAAGTAAATAGCGTGACTTGAAGGTAAATATTGACTTTAAAAGGGTCATTTCAGACTTTCTAATACATGTAGGTTGGAGTGGGTTACACTTTCAGTCACTAAAATCATTCATGTTTTATAACTGACACAATGAACCTTGTCATTTGATTGGTGGAGTTTACATCACGTGACATTCAATATCGGCAGTATCATTCCTACTTATTGGCAATCAAAAAAGTCCTATTCACCCATGGTGAGTAGTACATGTATTTCCCATTCAACAGTTAGGATCATCCTTCTTCCCGATGTTGTTTAAGCAGTAGAGCACCACTGCTAAAACAAAGGAGCACATGTGCAAAAAGTTGTAATATTATCACACCCTGAGTATCACACAGTTATACCTCTACGTATTGCGCTATTCTAAGGTGCGCGCATCAAGCTTGCATGAAGATAAATTTGTTATCACGCGCGCGTGGAGTACGGGAAAATATAGCACATCTTTTTCTACATGGAGTCGTCCAGTGTGTGGGATATCTATTTTGATTTTGTGTTTATTGTGAAAAATTCACTAAGATCAATATGTCAAAGATCTATATGTCAGTTATATTAAACAAATATTGAGTGGCTTTAATTCATGAAATGGGAGGAATATTATCCCTTGGTAAAATTTGGACTGTTCCATTTCAAAATTTTACTTTGCAGTAATATTCCTGCCATTGCACTCTTAGCCACTCAATATCTGTGTACTATACCATCACATCAGCAATATTCTTTACAGTTAATATCAACTGTTAACATTTTGAGTATAATCCAGGTCTTGCTGCCCCATGTCTTCTGTACCAGTACCAACAAAAAGTTTGTAACCACTGACAGCAGCATAAATGACGTTTCTATCATTGGCAGCAGCTATAGCCTTGTGTTGCAAGTTGCAATTGACATTTGGACCAGAAGAGATCACTGATCTTTATCACATAATTGGAGTATGATCCTTTGTGGGCCAATCAGCTGACTCAGCATACCGGTTCAAATTAATATGCATACTAAAAGGCCTTTTCTTATACCGTTAATTGTTATGCTGATAATGGCCTTCAAGTTGCAAATGTAGGGGAGTCTTTTGTTTAGTTAATTCTGTCGACTCTACAGACCCTCTGCCAACAGTCATTACAACAATGTACATGTATTTAATATTTTAAAAGATGACAAATTTATAAACATGTACCTTTAACAAACTGCAATCATTCAACCTCATTTCTTGGCAAAGATTGTCACGATAGCGAATGGCATCACTGAGGATGATATGACTTGTAGTCTGCTGAACTGCATTACTAACACCACACTCAAGATTGTTTGCAAGATCAAAGTAATCCTACAGTAATAAACAATAAAACAAAGATCAGCAACAAATCGTCCATCTCAATTAACTCTTGTAGCATCAATAAGTAGTTTACAAGGAAACCAGATCTGACACTTCATGATAAGTAGGAAAGATGGGGTAATGATAAGAAAATGAAGTATGTTGATATATGTTTTTGTATTGTATGTGTACATTAAAAGGCACATCAGAATTGTGGTTGAAAAAAAGATAAATGTCCAAGTATTTATGAAACTGAAGGGGATAAACGTTCAAGATTTTACGTACTTAACAAGGACAGACGTTTTTGTTAGCATTTGGTAGAAGTTATATACTACAATAAATTGATTGGCCCAACATTGTCCAATACCAATTCTCTGGACCCTTAGTGATAGTTACAAATCCCGCGGGGGGGGGGGGGGGGGGGAGGACAAAAAAAGAGAATCGCGTTGACAGCCGGTTAATACACACAGCAATATCTCGGTTTTACTGCTTACAATTTTAGGGGTTAGAAATGTTACTAGCACAATATTTGGTAATTTTTTTTTTTTAATTCTTTCTTCACTTTCCAGGCCATGTATGTCTGTATTTTGTCACATTTGTAACACTTTTCAAATGACCTTTTCTTTAAGGTCATGGATTAATTTTTTATTTTTTATTTTTTTTGCCATGAACAATCATGTACAGCTTTGGAATGCACAGGAAAAGACTGGGACAAAATAGTTACTTGCTTCCCTAATTTCCTTCTGTTGAATCAATAGTCATGTGGTAATGTTCAGCTTAAATTTTATCTCTGAGATGCACTCTGAGGTATCCTTGTCCCTTGTAGAAACTACATGTAATGTACAATGTATGTAGGCTGCCTGGTTCTAAAACACTTGGGAAAAATCCTACAGTATTATACACGTACACTGTAAATGTTGCACTATGCACTGGCAGAGATCCCTGTGAAATAGTGGGGTGTAAGTTGTGAATAGTAAGGGTGTTCAATAGTATAAAACACTAAACCAACCCAAGAACCAAATTTACCCACTGTTTGTGCAGGGAAATGTGTGTATGTTACGTGTACAGCTGAACAGTTACAAAAAGGGCACAATTATTCCAACAGTTGTCAATCACATACTCTACGAACTTCAGATCTCTTTGTGAATATAGCAGAGATTTGTCACTTGCACATTCATTACATGTAATAATGGGTCAATTTTAATGAAAAGAACAGTTTGTTGCTATTATGGTTTCTGGTATAATTGGAAATTTTATAATGCATACAATCTATTTTGGGGGAAAATTGCTTGTAAAACATGCATTTTCACTAAAACTGTACTTTTAAAGTTTCCAAAGGCCATCATTCCTCATTCCATTACTTGTATGTGGGTAACACAATTTCCTCTCAAATGACACCAACCATGATACAATGACATTTCACTACCTGGAGTTATGATTAGAAAACTGTTACCTATAAATATGGCGGCCATTCTGGACGCCATCTTGGATGTGAAGATCACATCACAAATTTGCAAAGGCACACCAAGAAAACATTGTCGGTTTTTATAAAATCAAGTAAACATAGAGAACTTAGTTTGCACAAATGGGGCCAGTGGGATGCACAATTTTGTTTTAATGCAATCGCATAATGCATTTGTATGTTTCACAAATATAGTGTGGTGAAAGCCATAATATAAGGAGAATTAATGCTGCATTATATGTCCATTCCAGAATGTACTCACCAGCATTCCTCTGACATAGGCCTACAAGTACATGTATTGTACAACAAAAAGGAAAAATTAATCAATCAAATAACATTTTAATGCATGTCACATGTCTCAGAGCTTTTGACAAGCTGACAAGCCTTAAGCAAGTTTGCAATACACTGTACATACATTGCATTGTAAGTAAGGAAAACAAAATAGACATGTGTGCTCTACATTTGAGGACACTGTGTGGTGATTCGAGAAATAGTTACATGTACTCACATCAGATACAGCAGCATATTCATCCAGTAATTTCTCCCATACCTTCACAAACCACTGGTGCTCATGTTTCCTGCAATTGGAACCATGTAAACAACATAGTTAAGACTCTAAACAAAGGGATGAGTACATGACTGTTTAAAACCTTTCTTCCCTACATTGGTTTTATAATCCAGGTTACATAGCCCAGATTTGGAAGTGGGCATTTCCATAGAAAAAGGTGTATATACATATAAGACATTTCAGGGAAACACTGAATGACGGCTGCATGCAATCACCAGAGTAAAAAAATGCTTTATAACTAAATATCCTCATTGAATAGAAGGAGAAGCCAACTGTTGTCTAAGGTTTTGTAACTCGTTGTTCGACTACTCTGACGATGCACAATTTGAATGGACCTCCATGTTTCCACATGAGAGAGCGTGATGTCTGTACCAGAAGGTGCAGGAACACGAAACAAAGGTCAAAAGAGGGTGATATACATACAATCAACCTAAAAAAGATCTGAGGATCCCACACAGGGGGCCAGCTGTTAGAAAGAACAACTGGAATGTACTGTATATATGCTCACATCACTCACACTCATATCCCATACCCAAGATATTCCAGCTCACATCACTCTCACTCATATCCCATACCCAAGATATTCCAGCTCACATCACTCACACTCATATCCCATACCCAAGATATTCCAGCTCACATCACTCTCACTCATATCCCATACCCAAGATATTCCAGCTCACATCACTCTCACTCATATCCCATACCCAGGATATTCCAGCTCACATCACTCTCACTCATATCCCATACCCAAGATATTCCAGCTCACATCACTCTCACTCATATCCCATGCCCAAGATATTCCAGCTCACATCACTCACACTCATATCCCATACCCAAGATATTCCAGCTCACATCACTCTCACTCATATCCCATACCCAAGATATTCCAGCTCACATCACTCACACTCATATCCCATACCCAAGATATTCCAGCTCACATCACTCACACTCATATCCCATACCCAAGATATTCCAGCTCACATCACTCACACTCATATCCCATACCCAAGATATTCCAGCTCACATCACTCTCACTCATATCCCATACCCAAGATATTCCAGCTCACATCACTCTCACTCATATCCCATACCCAAGATATTCCAGCTCACATCACTCTCACTCATATCCCATACCCAGGATATTCCAGCTCACATCACTCTCACTCATATCCCATACCCAAGATATTCCAGCTCACATCACTCACACTCATATCCCATACCCAAGATATTCCAGCTCACATCACTCTCACTCATATCCCATACCCAAGATATTCCAGCTCACATCACTCTCACTCATATCCCATACCCAAGATATTCCAGCTCACATCACTCTCACTCATATCCCATACCCAGGATATTCCAGCTCACATCACTCACACTCATATCCCATACCCAGGATATTCCAGCTCACATCACTCACACTCATATCCCATACCCAAGATATTCCAGCTCACATCACTCACACTCATATCCCATACCCAAGATATTCCAGCTCACATCACTCACACTCATATCCCATACCCAAGATATTCCAGCTCACATCACTCTCACTCATATCCCATACCCAGGATATTCCAGCTCACATCACTCTCATTCATATCCCACACCCAGGATATTCCAGCTCACATCACTCACACTCATATCCCATACCCAGGATATTCCAGCTCACATCACTCACACTCATATCCCACACGCAGGATATTCCAGCTCACATCACTCACACTCATATCCCATACCCAAGATATTCCAGCTCACATCACTCACACTCATATCCCATACCCAAGATATTCCAGCTCACATCACTCTCACTCATATCCCATACCCAAGATATTCCAGCTCACATCACTCACACTCATATCCCATACCCAAGATATTCCAGCTCACATCACTCACACTCATATCCCATACCCAAGATATTCCAGCTCACATCACTCACACTCATATCCCATACCCAAGATATTCCAGCTCACATCACTCACACTCATATCCCATACCCAAGATATTCCAGCTCACATCACTCTCACTCATATCCCATACCCAAGATATTCCAGCTCACATCACTCTCACTCATATCCCATACCCAAGATATTCCAGCTCACATCACTCTCACTCATATCCCATACCCAGGATATTCCAGCTCACATCACTCTCACTCATATCCCATACCCAAGATATTCCAGCTCACATCACTCACACTCATATCCCATACCCAAGATATTCCAGCTCACATCACTCTCACTCATATCCCATACCCAAGATATTCCAGCTCACATCACTCTCACTCATATCCCATACCCAAGATATTCCAGCTCACATCACTCTCACTCATATCCCATACCCAGGATATTCCAGCTCACATCACTCTCACTCATATCCCATACCCAAGATATTCCAGCTCACATCACTCACACTCATATCCCATACCCAAGATATTCCAGCTCACATCACTCTCACTCATATCCCATACCCAGGATATTCCAGCTCACATCACTCTCACTCATATCCCATACCCAAGATATTCCAGCTCACATCACTCACACTCATATCCCATACCCAAGATATTCCAGCTCACATCACTCTCACTCATATCCCATACCCAGGATATTCCAGCTCACATCACTCTCATTCATATCCCACACCCAGGATATTCCAGCTCACATCACTCACACTCATATCCCATACCCAAGATATTCCAGCTCACATCACTCACACTCATATCCCACACGCAGGATATTCCAGCTCACATCACTCACACTCATATCCCATACCCAAGATATTCCAGCTCACATCACTCACACTCATATCCCATACCCAAGATATTCCAGCTCACATCACTCTCACTCATATCCCATACCCAAGATATTCCAGCTCACATCACTCACACTCATATCCCATACCCAGGATATTCCAGCTCACATCACTCACACTCATATCCCATACCCAAGATATTCCAGCTCACATCACTCTCACTCATATCCCATACCCAAGATATTCCAGCTCACATCACTCTCACTCATATCCCATACCCAAGGTATTCCAGCTCACATCACTCACACTCATATCCCATACACAAGATATTCCAGCTCACATCACTCTCACTCATATCCCATACCCAAGATATTCCAGCTCACATCACTCTCACTCATATCCCATACCCAAGATATTCCAGCTCACATCACTCACACTCATATCCCATACCCAAGATATTCCAGCTCACATCACTCACACTCATATCCCATACCCAAGATATTCCAGCTCACATCACTCTCACTCATATCCCATACCCAAGATATTCCAGCTCACATCACTCACACTCATATCCCATACCCAAGATATTCCAGCTCACATCACTCTCACTCATATCCCATACCCAAGATATTCCAGCTCACATCACTCACACTCATATCCCATACCCAAGATATTCCAGCTCACATCACTCTCACTCATATCCCATACCCAGGATATTCCAGCTCACATCACTCTCACTCATATCCCACACCCAGGATATTCCAGCTCACATCACTCTCACTCATATCCCATACCCAATATATTCCAGCTCACATCACTCACACTCATATCCCATACCCAAGATATTCCAGCTCACATCACTCACACTCATATCCCATACCCAAGATATTCCAGCTCACATCACTCACACTCATATCCCATACCCAAGATATTCCAGCTCACATCACTCACACTCATATCCCATACCCAAGATATTCCAGCTCACATCACTCTCACTCATATCCCATACCCAAGATATTCCAGCTCACATCACTCACACTCATATCCCATACCCAAGATATTCCAGCTCACATCACTCACACTCATATCCCATACCCAAGATATTCCAGCTCACATCACTCACACTCATATCCGATACCCAAGATATTCCAGCTCACATCACTCTCACTCATATCCCATACCCAAGATATTCCAGCTCACATCACTCACACTCATATCCCATACCCAAGATATCCCAGCTCACATCACTCACACTCATATCCCATACCCAGGATATTCCAGCTCACATCACTCACACTCATATCCCATACCCAGGATATTCCAGCTCACATCACTCACACTCATATCCCATACCCAAGATATTCCAGCTCACATCACTCTCACTCATATCCCATACCCAAGATATTCACTGCACTTGCACAAAGAGCAGACGCCAGAATTTGCACGTACATGTACATGTAAGGCAATAACATGCAGTACAAATGTACATGTAAATTACAGTTAACGTGGACCACAATGTTGCTACTCTTAATGGGGGACATTACATGGGATGGGTATAACAGCTACACTTCATCACGTAATTTGGTCAGCGCATGAGTGCAGCTCTCCAAAACTGCTCTGATTATTTTCAAAAATAATCTCCTTTCGAACGCCTATTGGGAGGATCTTTTATTACCATTGGATAGATCTCAGTTCAGAGATTTCACTGGACAATTTTGAGTTGTCATCACCTGTTTCGATTGATGTACTTTGGACAACTATATTTTAAGAGATATGACCACTGTATCTACAGCTACAAGTCAACTTTGCTATGTGTAGGCTGTGGCACATTCTTGAAGTATTGTGCCTATCAATTGCCATTATCAAGGGATTAGAAGTGATTTGTACGAACAATGGATACTATTCACTTCCTTCTCACAGTTTCAGCTGTCTTGAATATCTGCCACACTGACTCTGAGCTCTCCATTATCGACCACTCCAGTATCTACTTTAATCATGCTTTTGTTCGGAAGTGCTTTTCAAAGACAAGAACTCCCTATTATGCAAATAGCCAGTCATCCTTTCAACTTGATCTCCTTGTAGCAGGTGATATCAATCCAAATCCTGGACCAACTGATGATCATGCCACTCCATGTAGAATTGAGCATTTGTCTCATCCTCCATTACAGAATGTGTACTCTAGCTTTGATCTTCATAAACTTGATAACATAACCAAGTATGAGAGACTCCCTGTCAGTGTCTACAACACAATAAAATCACTGGGTATTTGCCGTAGGGCACCCACTAAACGGGGAACTAGAGGTGGTATCAAAACTAAAGCAAGGATATGCAAAAGGTCAGACAAGTCTATAACTTTTCCCAACGGTGAAGTTCACACCCAACACCAAACAAGTGATCAAACATTTCCAATCCCTGTTGTTGTCCGACCACGTGCCCATGTGCCACAACTTGGACGGAATGATCGTTTGATTCAGCGACAAGAAAATTTGACTTATATTTCGCCAGTGTCAAAGTTTTCTAAGTTATGTACCATCAACATGCAGTCAATAAGAAATAAAACCACTATTTTCACGGAATTTGTTCTTGAGAAAGACTATGACTTTGTAGCTATATGCGAGACGTGGCTTAAAGATGGTGATGATGCTATTATTAGTAGACTCACTCCTGAAGGATACAGTTTTGAACATAGCCCTCGACATGATAAGACTGGTGGTGGAGTTTGTCTTTTGTTCAAATCTTCTATGTCCATAACCACCACTCAGCACATAACTTCATATACATCATTTGAATGTCTTCATATCCAGATTTCATGTATCTCTCACTCACTTAGTCTCGTCATTGTGTACCGTCCTGAAGTAACTGACACTCAAGGACGTCACCTTCCATTCAGCTTATTCTTGGATGAATTTAGTGCGATGCTGAATATCTACCTTCTCCTTCCATCGGAAGTTTTATTTACGGGAGATTTCAACATATGGGTAGATGTCAGCCATGACTCAAATGCTAAACAGTTCCTGAATTTGTTATCTATATACGGTCTGAAGCAACATGTTACTCAAGCTACCCATCGTGGTGGTCATACTCTTGACTTATTCATTTCTCGTGAATCTGAAAATGTTCTCTTTGATGTAGTTGTTTTGCCAGGGCTATCAGATCACCTGGCAATTCAGTGCAGCCTAACATTACACAAGCCCAAGCCCATCAGAAAAACTATCTCTACTCGGAACTTGAAGTCAATGGATAAGGGCATCTTTCAAAAGGGTGTTCATGAGTCCTTGTCTCTTATTGATTTCCAACATGATACTGCATCCTCATGTGTAACCAAATATGAAAATTCTCTTGCATCCCTATTGGACAGACTAGCTCCGAATAAGACACGTACGGTAGTTATCAAGCCCAAATCTCCATGGATGACTGTAGATATACGCAATGCCAGATGCCTCCGACGTCGACTTGAACGACGATGGAGATCTACTAGGAGCATTGCTGATCGCACACTATATAATCAACAAAAACAGTTAGTTTCTCATCTCATAGTAGCAGCACAGGAGAGTTACTACTCGTCTACCATAGAAAATTGTTCTGGAGACCCAAAACGCCTCTTTGGTATCATAAACAAACTCCTGAATAAGAAAACAGAACCAGTCCTGCCCAGCTCAATCTGTGATCAAGACCTTGCAAATCAGTTTTGTGACTATTTTGTGAGTAAGATCACTACCATTCGTCATGCTGTAAACAAACATGATTCCACAACGACAAGTAAAGATCATGTGGAATTTACCCATCCTACTTCCACCACATACAATCTTGTGGAATTCTCTCCAGCCACAGTCACTGAAGTGAGAAAGATCATCATGTGTGCCCCAGCGTCATCATGTGATTTGGACCCAGTACCGACCTGTTTAGTAAAAGATTTTGTTGATGATTTTGCTCCGTATATTACAGGGATTGTCAACGTGTCCCTTGAATCTGGAACTTTTCCAAGATGTTTACAGCATTCTCATATTAAACCGCTTCTTAAAAAATCTTCTCTTAATAAACAGGAGCTTAAGAACTACCGACCTATTTCCAACTTAAAATATTTAGGCAAAGTGATAGAAAGAGTAGTTTCTTCTCGTCTTCAGTCATATTTGAGTGAACATAATCTGCACAACCCCTTTCAGTCTGCATATAGGCAGATGCACAGTGTGGAAAGTGCACTGCTGAGAGTCCAGAATGATATTCTCACGGATATGGACAGTGGCAAAATTTCTGGCTTAGTGCTGCTTGATCTCAGCAGTGCATTTGACACAGTGGATCATTGTATCTTGCTTGACAGACTGAAACACATAGGCATCGATGGGTCGGCCATACAGTGGCTCACATCATATCTTTCGGACAGATCTCAATCAGTGTGTCTCCCCAAAGCATTATCTCCATCGGTTAATCTCAACTTTTCCGTTCCCCAAGGATCAGTCCTAGGACCACAGTTATTCAATATTTACACACAACCATTGGAAGCCATTATCCAAGATCACCAAATAAATTACCACATGTATGCAGATGACCTTCAATTATATTTCTCTTGTCAGCCAGTACAAGAGGATATAGATGCATCAATAGCAAAGCTTGAAGCCTGTGTTAACGACATTCAACAGTGGATGATAGAAAGTTACTTGAAACTCAATGAGGATAAAACAGAATTCCTTCTCATTGGCTCAAAAAGACAACTCAGCAAAATCACTCCTCCCCACTTCCATATTGGGTCTACCTCGGTTTCTCCGGTTGAACAAGCTCGAAATTTAGGTGTTATCTTTAACTCTACAATGTCTCTTGAGTCACATGTTTCAAGCTGTGTTAAATTGGCCAACTATAACCTTCGTAACATTCGTTCAATTCGACAATATCTAAATCCAGTTGCTACTGAACAACTAGTTCATGCCTTTGTCACTTCATATCTCGATAATTGTAATTCATTACTCTTTGGATTACCTAAAAATCAAATTATTCGATTACAGCGGGTTCAAAATGCTGCTGCACGTCTTGTGACACATACAAGACGGTCATCCCATATTACACCTGTTTTAAGATCTCTTCACTGGCTTCCTGTTCGGGAGCGAATTTCTTACAAAATTTGTCTCTTTACTTATCGAGCCCTCAATGGATTAGCTCCTAGATACATTTCATCCCTCATTCATTCACCCTCTGTCACTCGTCCTGGTTTACGATCATCTAAAGTCCCAAAACTGTTTGAGCCTCGTTCAAAAAGAAGTTGGGGGGACAGGGCGTTTGCAACAGCTGCTCCTCATTTATGGAATTCATTACCGCTGCATATTCAAACCTCCAGTTCCTTAAGTAGTTTCAAAACTCAACTCAAAACACATTTGATGTCTCAAGCTTATTCTCACTCATTGTAACTGCCTTTCTTTGTAATTTTTCTTGTATTTATATGGTAGGGTTTGTCTAAACTTTTTTGTACTTTTGTTTTCTTGTTGGCGCCTTGAGCACTCTTCAGGTGGATATGTGCGCCTTATAAATTTTGCTATTATTATTATTATTCATGTATTTCCAACAGTCATCAAACATGTATGTGACTGCTGTAAGGCTGTACATCTACGGGTCATTTTGGAACCAGGTACCTGAAATACATGTACAACTGTAAGTACCGGTTGGGTAGCCGGGTACCCGTGAGGAAGCCAGCAAGTACTAAATCAGCCATAGAACAAAATAAGATGTCCATCCATTGCAGCGCCAGCCCGTCCACCAGATCCACCACCTGTGAATGTAATTGTAATCCCGCATTTCGTACCTAAACCTGACCCAAAAGGGATGTGCCGAAGCCGCTGTCATGATTTTTTACTGGTCCATGAACGGCAGATCGTCAGTCTATGCTGTCGAATCATAATGACAACCCAAATCCAGACGACCATTAACATTGGTTGTCTGTTCCGGGCAAGTTTTTGAAGACGAAAATTTGCAGTCAATCGCGTACATGTACGTTTTATGTGCCAACATCAAGAATTTGTATGCCAAAATAGACCGCCTTATGTCTTGCCCAATCAGACATCGATCCTGACCACGTGTGCATTGCTCAGCATGGGAATTCCCCACTAATGTAACCTCGCTCCCACAGGCAACACGCGTACTCTTAGAAAAAAATGTCGGGTACGACTACATTCAGAAATTAATACGTGTAACCGAATACTGTTTTGGGTAATCGAATCAGGAAAAAGGAACCAAGTACCCGAAATAACGGTCGGGTACCTGGGGACACGGGTATCTGTCACAGGCTTAGACTGCTATGATGGAAATTGCTGAAGTTGGATGCATTGGCACTGAGCACTTAAAACCCCCTAAAATCCCACCTCTGATATACCAGCCACTCATTCTTAGGCCAGTGGATGAGACAACATCTCATCTGGCTATACTACGAAAAACATCCTTCCTGCTTCATTCCCCAAGACTGTCCACTGTCCTGGTCTTGCAGGATGCACATGTTACAACATGGTCCATATCCAGGACTATCAGCTGTAAAGTAATGACTTTGACCCTACTTGATTACTCCTACATACATGTATTCTACAATGTTTGTGTCATCTCAGGCTATGAAACACAATGTCACGCCAGTTGCTGTACTGGAAGGAAATGGTGTCTGCCATGTGACAGTACCATGAAGCACATAGTCCTCTAATTGGGAGGTTTTCATACCAAGATGAGTTTCCTTTGGCAGCATTGGCCATCTGTTGGCAGGGTCTAAACTGTGAGAAGTACTTCAGCTTTTATTTTGCCCATAACAGGCCCCAAACTTTCCTTGTATTATCCGTGATCTTGCCAGGAGTTTAAAACAGAGAACCATGCATATGACATTTCAGGACCAGTGAAAGACCTTGTACATGTATTAATCAGGCTCTTGTCTTCTGAGCTGGTTTTAACGAGAGTCGACTGTACCTACACATACAGGTACATGTAAAACGCCATTCAAGTTACGATTGTCTGACATGTACAAGTAGTAAAGGGCAACTATGATATTTGACTTACCCATCTCTGATAACTGCTTGGTCCCTGAATGACTCTACTAATGACTGCAGATTAACGGCCATGTTCTTATACATTAAAGAAACTTGCTGGGAGAACTCTAAAACTGTACAAAAATAAAAATCCAAACAAAAATTTACTGGTAAATTCTCAACATAAGCTTTGGTGATAGTGTTAATTGCCAGCTTCAAACATTTCTGAACATTTTGCCCTCACTCTAAAGTTTCTCTATGTTTTGTCTTAGTGCGTGGATTTGTTTTTTACATTGACAAATAAGTTCTTGACATCGTTAAGAATATTTTTTCCAAAATATACATAATAAGGTAAGACAATATCCCTTAACACACTGAAACAAACAACTGATGAACTTGTTAGGCCAAAAAAAAGAATGTTCTGTTTCCGATTACATGCCATTTCAAAATAGGGTCGGTAGATCGGGAATTTTTTTTTTTTTACAGTTTTTTTTATTTTGGTAATATTGATTTAAAATACAATACAGTACAATAGGTTAATGCCTTATTTATTTATTTAACCCCCTATACTAAAGTAAACGTACCGTGCAATTCCTGTTCAGGCCGCCACTAAGTAAAAGAGTAAGTTTGGGGGAAAAACGCAATGCAAAATCTAGATTATTCCATTTCAGCACGAGGCAAAGCAATACAAGCTGAGTAAAATGGAAAAGCCAGATTTCATCGAGTGATATTCAGCGACAATGCCCGAACGAAATGCATTCCATATTGTTTATATAACTCACAAATAGATCCTTGTCATTTGAATTTTGTTCACAATAAACACAAAATAGACACAGAAAATCGTTCACCCACGCTCTGAAAATTCTTTAAAAACCTTCGGCAGAACGTGGACGATTCCACATAGACAGCAGCCTTGTCTGCCGCTACACGAACTTGCCTCGTTTGAACAACGAGCAGGGACCGATTATTTTGAAAACGATGCTGCGAAGATAACACGTGACGCGTGCTCCACACACGGAGCACGTGCAACAACAGTGCGCGCTGGATTTGTTTGGACGTGCAGTTCGCTCCCGCAGTGAGCAATGATCATCAACTGCACGTCCAAATCTTTCAGGCGTTCAAGTGCTGACGTCATTGTAAAACTGAAAGACATGAAGCAAGTAACCGGCCCCTGCGCACCGAGCTTTCGGTGTGCTTTTGAATTTATTTATTTTTCTGATGGCTATTTTTAATAAGAAATAAATCATTGCGATGTTTCAGGTATGTTTTCTATCCTTTATTTGTTCATGTTGTTGCTTGATGATGTCATAGAATTCAGTATAGGGTGCAAAAAAGACTGAATGTGATTGTAATAAATGTTATTTGGCAAAGAAAAATTTGCCACACGCAGAGTGAATGAGAGGGACTCATCGTAGTGACTAATGTGTCACTGTCGGTCGCAGCACAGTAAACGCTACGGACGGGGAGCTAGATTCGTTTTACGGCTTGGGTTGATGTTTTACCGACCACGGTGTCGACGCACGAACTACGACCACTTTATTTTCATGTTCATTTCATAGTGACGAGGTCGATCTCCATTTTATGTATTTATTTGTGATTTTATTTATTTATTTTTTTTCATTTTAATTAATTTATTATTTTAAGCCGCCGAAAAAGGAAAAAGTCGAATAAAAAGTTTAGGGTCACGCCGTAAAATTAGGGTCGGTCGGGTAACCGGAAACAGAACACTTTTTTTTTTTGGCCTTAGTGGAAACTGCAGATCTATGTAACAGACAGGGCAGATTTACACAAACTTGTTTATTCAAAGGCCTGCAAACAAATCTGTAAGATGGAACCTTTTACATTTAACACTCAAAATAACACTCAATTTGTTTTTTACTGAATTTTATGATTACAAGTTTTCAATACTATGTATTACATGTAGTTTGATGTTGTAATTATGTATTGCCTAAACGGGCTACAGTGCATAAGCAAAGTGAACTTTGAGTATTATCAACAACTTAGAAAATAAATTTTAAAAACAAGATATGGCACAAATTTATTTTCACTACCGTCAGTGATCAGAAACTACAAACAGCAAAACTATGTTTTGGTTTTTAGTAATTGATTTTTGGAGTAAACTAGAAGCATGGCAAAATGATCACAATGTTTTGACAATTTAACCCTTGTACTACTGTAAAATGGTGGTAACATTCAAATTACGCTAACATTGGGGTAGTTAATTAGGCCTAGTTTACATTTGAAATCATATATGGCTTGTGATACATTCTCTAATTATCACCCTTTGTGATACAGAACAATTTTATAATTTAACTGATAATTTGATGTACTATAAATACATGTACATGTGCAGTATTAAAAAAGGGAAAGGTCACATTTAACATTTGTAGAGAGTGAATCACTTCTCTACTCATGTCAAATTAATTCCTAGCACACACCACTGTCTTGAATACTTTGAAAGCCTAGACAGCTGTAGCAAGGGCTCTATTGATAACCACCCCTTGACTCCTTGACATTTAAATGGTATGTACATGTACATGTATTTGTACGTATGTAAATCAAGACCACAACATGTAACACAGCAAGCATTTAAGGCCTACGGTACATGTACATGTACATGCAGTCCACATGTACGTAATAACCCAATAGATACAGTGTGCACAATACACTGTAGAATGCCATATAGGGTCGAACAGTGTACAGAATTAATCAAAATAGAAAAAACATAGGCCTAGGCCTACATGTACAATATTTTAATATTTTAAAAACATGTTTTCACAGACAATTGTATCATGTTTGTAGATTTGCATCCCTGATCATTATCTTCAGCTAAGGCCTATGCCTGTAATGTACACACATATGTACAGGTGTAGTAAGGTGGTAAAATAATACTTCCTACACAAATGACATAGGCCTGCAATGTGTGGTAATGATCAACAAAACTGTATCCTCACAGTGTTACACAATATGACAATATCAAGTACAAGGCAAATGGCTTTCAGTCTAAGTTTTCAAAAGTATCAAAAACCTCACAATCAGTATCCTTACCAAACTTGTTTTCACATCTGTAGCAGGCCTGATTGCTTCGTTTTTAAAAGGGCAAGGGCACCAAGGCATCTTCTTGATAAAGGGAATCTCTTTGAGGAATAGTAAATTTCTTCTCGAACATTTTAAGGGCACAAAGGCAATTCCCTCCGTTGTCTCTGTGAAGTACATGTATCAGGCCTGCTGTAATTTATCATTTTTAACATAAAATAATATTATAGGCCATGTTGCCTTGGTTACAACAAAGTGAGCTTTGTACATTCCACGGGTATTCTTGGCAGGCAAGATACTGTACTATACAGGCATGCAACTCATCAACCCCCCAAAAAGACACAAATTTTTCGACAAGCCAATATTTTCAGTGCGCATTTCTAAATTATGCAAACTGCCAATATGATGTTTAACCATGGTTTAATGGGCCCGCTATGGAGGCCAAAAACGACTAAGATTTTTTTTTTTTTGGTGGCGTTGTTAGCCCCGCAATTTGGGAGAGATTGTGCACCCATACTGTAATTTTTTAGAACAAAATGCTTTTGTTTCTGATCCATTGTTTGTTGATATTAATTCAAGCAATAATTGTAACTACAATTAGAATGACAATGCTCACATTTACACAGCAAACACGCAACCAGTCTCGTGGCACCAGGCACATGTTCTGAAGAATGTATGCTGTACAAGGAGCAATGTGTAATGCCTTTGCGCATGTAAACTACCACGTCTGTCAATATCATGTACATGACTTGTATGTGTTTTTTCTAACTCGCGTGATAATTGTATTTTTTAAAGTAGTTTTTAATTCAGCGGGATTTATTTTTTAAACGCGGATTTTTCACGAATGGCGGAATTTTTTTTTCAAAAATGCGGAAATCCGTGTTTCTGCGGAAAAGTTGCATGCCTGACTATACTATCAATATCATGACTACTGTACTAGTTAATACCAGCTCAGAAGTTACAAGACCCTGGTTATAATTACAAGTTTTTCATCAATCCCAACCTGTCCTAGAAGGACAATACCAGGTAATTTTGCAGACCAGTAGCCTATCAAAACTTCAGGTAAAACTGGACACCTATGCCTTCATGGAAGCTACGCGTGGGAATCTGTTTTGAATGATCAACAGAGGTGCTAATTCAATGCCAGCAACACCATTTTTGAAATAATAAGCTTTAAATTAAATTGTAATTTGACGGCTGAAAATTGTAGTAATTCCAATGTGTAGTTTAAGACAGGTTACATGTAGGTCCTTATAATACAAAATAAATGATTCACTGTAATTTGATAAGCTGATGACGTCATCAAGCTGTATATCTGTATAATGGGAAGTTTAATGATTAGTAAGCTTTGCAATTATGTTTTTGTTACCAGACAATCACCATTCACAGAAACAAACTTGTAAGAAGTACAAACAAATAATTTAAAAGCTGTTTCGGGTCTGAAAACCTCATGAGTACAGATAATTTGCAACTATATTTAAATATTGATTTCCCTGCTCAGGCTTATTTTACAAACCAGACAAAACATTGGGCAAGTTTTTAACAGATTTGAATAACATGCCACTTAAGGTGTTGCCCCTGGTGTTTTTTAATTTCGAGGTAGACATGTGAACAACATTTTGGGTTACTTGCTATTTATGTAGCATCAGTATGCCTACATGTAATCTAGGTACATTGTATGTCTACATGTACATAAATGCGAGGGATAAAATGTTTTGATCCATTCGAACTGCTTTAAAACCATTATTCCAGGGATCGATGGAAATGGAATATTAGCAAACTAATCCATTATTTCAAAAGTAAAACATCTTACTTACATTAAATGTCAATGCTCATTGCAGGGGATAACAATGTACATGTATTGTATATATCATGTTTTCCATCAAAACAGACGGTGTACATACCTGTGTGAAGTGGCCATTGGGAGTCAGACATTTTCCCATGTACTGAACGAACACGTAGCTGGTCACTCACTGTGCTTCCACGACGTGACCCTCTGCCATTTGAATTACTTGCAACTGAAGACATCTTTCCAGATGAATTGCTCATTCTTTACATATTGTACCTAAAGAACGAGTAACAGAAAAATCAACTGATTAGTTTACTGATACAAGCTATTTTGTAGAGCAGCAGGCCCTGACCATTTCTCAAGATTTGTGGATCAAGAGTAACAAGTGACAAGAGTAATGGAGACCATCAACTCCATGTACACATGTACTTTTACAGTCTTCAGCTGGTCTTCATTGTTATTGTTAGCCAAGGCTCCAGTTTGCTCAAAGTGCTTTCAAAGTATTTTCAATTAATTTCTTGAATATTTAAGATACTTTTATTTATTTATTATCTCGTCCTAATCCTAAGTTGACCACTACAATACAATAGGAACCCTTTCCTAATTAGTTTCTCAGGAAAAAACAGTCCTCTGGCGGGTTTTATTCTTTTGACTCTTATCAATTCTGTTGTCTACAAGTAAGTAACTATCCACACATACACGTATGTACTGTATCACTGCTTCCAGTGCAGTTTTTTTATATAATTCACCTTTGATGTAGACTACCAATGATTAACCACCCACAGGGAAATCCCTGCCAAATGTTGTTTTATGGTGATTACAGTAATATCCTTTGTATTTTTCAGTGTTCCAACGAAGCCTAAAAACTACTTGTTTGGGTTTCTTTATTCTGTATTTATTTTTTTTTTCCCTGCTAGTTCTTCTTCAGATTGGTGATTGTCTGGTAACAAAAATATACACAGTAGTTAGAACACAACATGTACATGAAGTCAAAGCCACTGTTGGGCTGTCATGATGACGTCATTTGGGTGTCAAATTACAACAAAGTCAAAATTAATATCTCCTGATCTGCATTTAGCTTTTTTCACAAATTACAACTCCTAAATGGGTCACAAAGAGGTACCTTCACAGCCCTATTCCTTTTTATGTACAATAACTAAATGCTGTAAGCATAAAAAGTCCCTCACAACTTAGTTTTGTATTAATTTTTTATATTACAATTCACTTTTACGTATTTTTTTATTAAGAAAATGTTGATGTTTTGAAGATTAAGTAGTAAGATAATCATTTGTGTTGATCTTATCAAAGTTCCAGCTGGACTGATGGGCACACTATTGACAGATTAAATTTATTGTAATTATAATGTGAGAGAGCTTAACTACAGTTCCCTTTCCGTACAACTGTTTGTTTTTCCATCTTGATTATTTGCAAGTAGCAAATAGTCTTGACAGTGGCGATTATTCAGGAATTTTTGAAAAATGAACCCCACCTGTATACCAGCAAAGAATTGTTTTTTTATTATTTCACAGCTCTGTGAGTGGTTTAAAATAAAGTTATTTTAAGGCATTGGTCACTGGGTATAACATGAACATTAAAAAGACAGTAGTTACTACCACTAAGTATAAAGTCAAAAGATGGACCATTCGAAAGCCTGAAATTCAGACCCCGATATTTCCATCAGTAAAAGCTGAATAGTTTATTTATACAGTGTAATAAACTACGACGTACCCGACAAATTATCAAACACAATATTGACCACCAATGCCTTTCAACTAAATCAAGGAGGAAGATTTAGAGTCCAGAACATCAGCAGTTTTGACGGACTTCAACACCCTACTAGATTTATATCATATTATGATGACTAAATTTTCATCTTTGCAGGGGTATATTTTTCAAATTAGCATGCGCGGGTAGTAGGGCCTGTTGAAAAATATATTACAGCAAGGGGAAAACGAAACCTGACAGTTGACCCCCAAAAATTAATTAAACTCACGAAGTCTCGAACGACATTTTTTTTTCCATCAAAAATGTCAACAATAAGAAACATGTTAATAGCAACAAAATTAAACGTTCCATTGAATCTAAAAAATTATGGTATAAATATGCATAAATGAGGACTACTTCGAAGCAATGACGACTGCGATAGCAGGTCAACAATAAGAGCAATCTGCATTTCAAATTTCCGGCATCTTTTTTTATTGTCCGTCCACGTAAACGACTGACGTTCGAGAATTTTATTTGACGTTCGAGAATTTCACGATCTTCCTGTGAGTTGACCTTTGACATGAGACTTACCCCATCTATTGTCCGCTTGCCATTTCACCACCTCGATCATTGCATGAAACGTTAAATCTGCCATGTTTTTTCTGTGACACGTATTCATTTAAAAGAAATCTGTCAAGTCAAGTTCATGGAGTCCTGGATTTTACTGACGCATTGGAACTAGGGGACAGCTCCAGACTAAAATCCAAAACGCATCCGAGTTGATAAACAACCGATATACTTCACTGCGAACACTAGATTTGGAAACTAAAACAACTTATCTTCAGTGTGATCGATGTGGACTGTGCGAAGGTAACAAAGTACCGAAAGTCATTTGCAATAAATTTCATCAGTTTCCAGGACGTCATGTAAATTCCGTCAATTTTTCTCGAACGTCACTAAAAATCCGTCAAAAATGACATTTAAAACGGGACTTTTTTTTTTATTTTTTGTTATGGAAGCCTGGCGAACTTAATATTTTTGATAGATGTTAGGTATGAGAGGCTGCAAGTTTATCACGGAAATTACAGTTTGTATTGTGTCAGTAACAAATTAATGAGAAGCTATATTTGCTTCTATTTTCCGTCAATGTTATTCACTCATGTGTCACTCATGTTTATTTTAGCTACAAGACTACAAGAGAAGACACATGCATTAGTTCTAGTCCTTGCTCAATAGTATGCTGTGTAGGGACTCTGTACATACGCCTTTAAGCTTACTCCTTTCTTGTAAGTCCTTAGCTTTGTGTTGTTAAACTTTTACTTCATTACTATTGGGCATGTTGGGACACTGTGTACATTCACACACAAGTATTCTAATATAATTTGAGCGGGTGTTGGTACAAAGCCACCCCAACACGCCCAAGGCGAGCAAACTCCCATACTATGAACTCAGACCAAGCTCTGCACCAAGGAGGAGAGAACATTACAGGATAGGGTAAGTTAAATACTAAATAAATACTACAACCCTTCAAGTATTCTGAACTTCCTGATCAGGCTTCCCATGAAATATGCTAATTATATTAATGCTTGCGTACAGACACTATTGATGACAAATGCCATGGAGATGTGCACTGGGCAGACCATAGCAATACATTGGTGTAAACCAGAGAACCAAGACTTTGCCGCCATTGCTGTCATCTATGGAACACAAAATAATGTACCCTCAGCATGCTTCAAGTTTGGTTCCCATCACTATGAATACATCATAACAAAAACGTATGGAATGGCATGACACACGCATCCCGATCACACTTTTATGATTGCCCTGGATATGGGCGTGCTAAAGCTGGACATAGATCATGCATAGAAAACATGCCATATTTTTCCAACGCGCTATTTTTTTAATGCACTGTCTACCGTTCAATTTCAGCAAATGTTGGGTTTTTCGAGGGTACACTATTTGAGATGCCATGAGGAACGACGTGGTTGCATGGAGTCCCTGTTCTCTGGTATGAGGCAGACGTGTATTTACATCACACCTCCATCAGCTTCAAACAAAAAGGTGGGATGCTCCAATTTACATATTTCATGGAAAGGGTCTATTGTAATACACTGTACATCAGTGTACAAGACCAGAAAGTTTATCTTATAACACTATAAAAGACAACACATGTAACACTAACACCAGTTATTAACAAGATTATTAAAATCAGTTTAAAATGAAGATGCTAATTAAATGTTAAATCTACAAACTGCATTAAACAGTACAAAAAAGAAAACAAAATAAATTATGGGGGAGAATTAAAATGAGTACCCTAAACATATATGGGCACAGAAAACTTAAATTTAGTTACAATGTACGTATTTATTTTTGTTGGTTTAAATGGTTCAAGTGACATGAAAGGATGACCAAAAAAACATCACCATCTCTCATGTACTTCTTAGAGTATTTGTGCAAAACATTTGTTGATTAAGTATGAAATGTTTAACACATGTACTTGCCGAGATATATATGTACATGAAACAGCAGTTGAATTCTGTTTGCGCCCTTTCTCGACACCCCGGTGAAATTTTTGAGTCTGCATTGTGGGTATTAAAAATGACCACGATACAGCATAGAAGTCTGAGCAAATTGAAAATGACGAGAGATGGTGACTGTAAGTTTGGCTACGGATACACCCAATGCCAAAAATCCTTGGCTACACTGGTGTGGCTAGGGCTAGCCTATCCCTGGTGGCACCCAGTCTCTGTTGCGCTGATGTTCTGGATATAAAGCTTCTCTATTACAAGAGTTGTTTTCCCATTTTTTTACCCGTTGTTGGAAGCTGAAAGTCCGCTCATATATTCCTGGTACTTTAAAATACTCTTTGAATATCCTTTAAATATCTGCATTCACTTTCAGGATTAAATTATACTTCGTATAAAACGCAAACTTGTACAAATCCTCACCAGCATAATGTACTTTATGAGTATAGTTTCTACATGCACATGCGCCAAATTTATTACATCACTTGCAAAATGCTGAATGCAATAAAATTTGACGTGCAAATTTAAAAATTGTGCAAGTCAAAATACCATGCAACATTGTGCACGCATGTTCAATTTGCGCGCTGCAAACAAATGTGCTGGGAGTAAATGAGCAAGGCTGCTACGTGAACTACACTGAGCTGCTGCATTCCAATGTTGAGCATGTGCACACAAGGTTTCACACACAGAGTCAGCACAGAAAGTTACATCTGAGATGCCAGTTTTCATTTTTTTTTCCAAAATAATGTCACTCAAGGACAAATTAACAACTCTGAACCCAGCAGTTTTGGAATTCTGAAAATAAGGATTACATGAACGAAGTTTCAGTTTCCTTCATCTGGTATAAATATGAAAATATTTTGTTACAATTGTTTTCAGAATGGCAGGGGACCTGTTTATACCCTGGACTCCGTTGTGTTGTATGCGACGGAGTAGCACCATAAATAGGCCCGATCCACTTTGTATTCTTGGCCTGTTGTGGTTTTCGACCTGCAACGTTCCTGATCATAAAACTTACCAATTTAATGCTGGCTTTATTTACAAAACTGTGTTACAACAAAATTAAATGCTTTTTGGGACTAAGTTTTTGAACACAACTCAATTCAACGTAATTCCGAGAAGTCCAATTAAAAATATCTTTTCAACATTACTATTATACACGTAAAGGGCATGCTGGGTAAAACAGTCTGGTCCCCCTTTATGTCGTGGCAACTGACCACATCATTATTGTAAAGTTGTAAAGTGTAGTTATCATGGATATGGAACCAAAATTCTGTGACTGGTGCTTGATCCCTTTATATACTATAAATAATGTTGACAAGATATTTTACTATCCCTAATTATGAGAACGTATGACGGTGTGTACAACTTCCAAGTGAAATTACATTGAGCTGTGTACAAAAACTTACTCTAAAAAAACATTAAATTTTTACTTTATTACAATTTTTTATTTTTTCCAACAAATTCCAGCAGTAAGTCATCTGTAGTCATGGTAGTCCAAGTTACTGGACCCAACAACCATTTTAAACCTGTGATGGGCTGGCATATAGGATCTGAGTGAAGTCCCATCAAAATTGGTACCTGTGTACAAATTTCAAGTTTCCAAAACAGAGGGTGACAAAAACAAAAAATTGCTCCAAAAACCATCAAACATATTCTATCAACTTAAAAGTCACCTGAGGTACGTAGGAGATATTGCTGGTTAATACCATGGTGGTCTTATTGTGTCAGATGCATTTCTTAAAAAATATACCTTCTGGGCTAAAATCTGTACTAATGCCCAAAATGGACCACATTTTGTAAAACGATACTGGTGGAGCGCATTTTTAGACGCTCTGCGATTTCCTGATTGAGCACTATTTGATGCGCAGTGTTGTGGTCGACTCCACGACCTCCGAGTCATAGGTCTCTGAGGCCAAGACCGAGGCCAAGACCAAGGCCCAGACACAGCAATCCAGACCAAGGCCACAACGTCCGAGGCCAAGGCCAGTTATATTATGGAGACGATAGCGGAACGAACCTCATAGTTCTAGGAGTACTCCCTACCTAGACCCAGTAACTGGGGCGCTGTACTCCTTTTTTCAGATTTTTGACATTATCTGTCGTACTAGCGCCCCAGTCCGTGGTATATTTGGAAAGTGCTCCGAAGCGTTTTTTTTCTGAATCAGTTACAAAATTGTCAAAATTGCGACAGAGACTCGACAGAATTGCTTGAAAATCGCCTACTGGCTTCTCTAAGTATTTACGGTGAAATAAAATGCAGTTAATTGTACTCACGATGATTTTTAGCCCACTATCACGCATATATCAAATTTGCCGTCAGAATCGCCATTTTGAATGTGATACTCAACGACTGTTTCCTTATGTGTATAAACGCTGCGAGGATTGCGTGTTCGCTGAGGCCCTGACTTTCATATTGTTTTCCGCACAGTCAACGCAGGATACCAGGCTGTGTGTAGCGCCAATGTTCACTGATGCCCTGACATTCATATCGATTTGCGCAGTCAATGCAGGATACCAGCTGTGTAGCCCCCCCCCCCCCCCCCCCCCCCCCCCCCCCCCCGTCTGTGTTTGGCCATGTGGGGGTAGCGGAGCAGCACACGGTACTATGAGCTGTGTAGTTTGTGCACGCACGATGTTCATACATAACCTGCATGATGCGCACTCGGTCCGGGGATCGGTGCTTACACACACAGGCGGTGAGTTTGCAAGCTGGAATGGCCGATACGCATACGAGGCTAAAATGCCGTATCCGGCCGTCACTTTATATCCATGGAATTTAATTAAATTTTGATCCTTACCTATCTAGAAGGGTTGAAGAATATATCCAGCAAGGAACAGGAAGTTTGAACAATTCTAAAGGGTTGAAAACGTGAAAAAAATCCTTGAGACTTCGCCTTGCAGTGACATGAAAATAAACACCATTTTTTGTTCATTTGACCGTGTGCGCGCAAGTAACTCCAATAATTTGAGTCGGTCATCGTTCATGCGCAGTGGAGAAGTCAATGGGACCCTTCTATTTCCCAAATAGGTAAACTGAGATGATGTTTAGGAGGGAAGTTGACATGGCATTCAAAACTGTAGCTTCGGGGATGGGGGTGATCACGACGTGCGTCTTCAGCAGTTGAACATACCCAGGACCGATACTAATGGAATCATCCATAGTGTTCCATTCACGTGGCTCATGTGTAATGCATGTCGGCATTCATAAGGTTAGGAATATTCACATCATGCAAATTTTAGGACAATCCTGCTAATTTAATTATTCATAATTATTCATAAAAAATTACGTATTCATTATGACCTTTAGTATGGTAGTTTCACATAGAACTAACAAACCCATCATGGTGTCAAAGCCTCATAGCCTAGCGGTGTAAGCTGTGGTCTTGTGTGTTAATAATGTGTTCTTTCCCTTACAGGTTCGAATCCCAGTAAGTAAAATGCAATATATAATTGTGTAATAAGTAATAACTAATGTTCGATTCCTCCTGGCAAATAAGTTACAGGTAGAAACATGGAGAAAGTTAAGAGAGGACACTGGAAGGTGGGAGGGCATGAGGGGAAAGGTGATTGAGGGAAAGCGCGTTCGTTTTTTTTTTTAAATACGTAAAAAAAGTGGCAGTCGGTTGCGGAAACATTTCCACATACGACAGCCATGGCTCGTCCAGATGCGTGTTTGGTTGGGTCACGCTGATTGGTTGTTGCCAAGCAAGTGCGACGTTCAAAATCACTAGTTGGCCCCGCTATGGATTATGGATATATTCGGTCAGTCTTTTGGTAAGTTTTTGTCGTTTTTTCTGCCAAATATTTCATGATGTTGTTTTAAGGGTTCCAGATGACGTTGTCATACAATAAAGATCAACTCCATGTGTTTAGAATGTCTGTCATGATTTTGGAAAGTGGAAAAAAATGGACGAATCTGATCACGAGTCTGGCAAAAACTGGTCAAAACTGCTAGTTACACGGATAATACCAGTCTTGTGTCGTAACCCTCCGGTCTCCGACCGTCGGGAGGATGGAGGGGTTACGATTATCGCAACTAGGTCTATATTATTACTATAATAATACACAAAACAGTTTGGTCCAACAGTTTAACTTAAAACTGAAGTGAAAGCATCAATCGGTATTGAATAATCACTTACGCGCAACTGACATTTAATCCATATCAGAAAGAAATACGGGAATCCCAGCCAGAAAGTCACTTTATGTCATCATCATGTCTCAGGAGTGTCCAAGTCTTTTTACTTTAGTCAGCATGCTAGCATTGAGCATGCAGAACATCACAGTGCAGCTTGTAGTTGTAGTCTAGGTTTAAGACTATCCTGTTATTGATATCCCAAGAACCATCGCCACAAGAGGGCGTGCTCTTACCCTTGATCACAGTTAGACGATTTCGCAAAATAATATTTTTACAATCCCAGATAGTATGGCGCAATACAGTTATGGCCGGGGACAGACGCGCGCGTTAAAGGGGCTGCGTTGTCATGATTATCATATTAGTCGGTACATTGATCTCTATTAATACCAAATATACTAGGAACACAATATAGGACACTCTATTAAGAAACATGACACGAAAAATGGGTGCGCCCGCTGTCGTTTGGTAGGTAAAACCAAAGACCGTTTGCGTGATAAGTAGGGCCTACTAAATGGAAAAAACTTAGGCTATTTGGTGTTCGGCAATAAATTGTGTCAATAATCCTTGCAAAATTGACACACGAGGAAGGGCGTTACATCTGCTACCTTGCAAAATGGCACAAGTGTAAAATCTCGTGTTTCTAGTATCTTTGGTAAACACATACACATCGTTGCAGGAGTTTTGGGCACAGCATACTCGATGGGGCAACATAAAAGTATATTGCAAAAAGCAACTAAATAATAAACCGTTCCGTCCTCCCCAGCTGGTGCGCATTGATCAAGGCTGGTACAGACCCAAATCAACTCCCATGTGTCCACATCTCAAAGGTTAATACTATTACTATTATTATTTATTCGGCCATTTATTCAAACATTCAAAACAATAGGAGTGAACATACAAACATTTCTACAATCGACGAATCCATTGAGCCCCGCCTCCTTATGTGTTGACCAATCATAGCCTTAGCTACGACACCGAAAGTCCGACAAAAGTCCAACACGATAAAAATCCCATTCGAAAATGTAAACATGCGTGCGCGTACTTACACCGCGTGCATTCACATAGATATAGAATATAAAGACTATAGATCGGACGCGCGTGCACGCGCACCATTGCATGTGCACAAAACGTTTTGGTTCATGATGGACGCAGTAAAAATGTCACGTGGAAAAGGCAACGCGCAAAAAAAACGTCTCTTTAGTCAGATCTCAGAAAGAGATAATTGAGCCAGTTCTTTGGTATGAGCGTAAAAAAATGATAGGGCTTATCCAAGATTGTCCTCCGGGGAACCGTTAAGGAAATAGCAGAAGGGTAGACAGAGAAAGATGGACCAACCGTCGCTGAGTAGACTGGAATGAGCTTTTAAAACCCAGGCACTTGCAGTGCTTACAACCGTGTCAAACCGAGGATAAAATGGTGCGCTAAAATGGTGCCCTATATAAAAGACCCAAAGTCACGACAGTAAGTTATAAGATTTAAGAGTCTTGTTTTCAGAACAGTTCAAGAAAACATGTAATCCACACTCTTTTAAATTCACAACATTTATAAAGATACGATATTCAATCAGTAGTACAAACCAACCAACCAACAAACAAACACATTTACAAACAAACAGCAATAATATCACAACAACAAAATCATAAAACAGGCAATAACTAACGAAAACGGACAACGGAAAGAGGACAACACAGAGACGGTTAAAATAAGAGCTGGAAGAAAAAGAAAATACACACTCAAAAGAACAATCCATTCCGCATGCTCGGGAAAGCAAGAATGGAAAACGGGATATATTTTTTTTCAAGTGCTCGACTGGTGTGTATTTTAGTGGCATTAGTCTGTGTTGAAAAGTGGGGGATGATTCTCGAAAATTTTGGTATGAACTGCCTGTGTGAACAGAAAACATGCACGCAATTGTTTGTCTATAGGCAAAGCTAGGGTATGGTAAAGAGTGCGTAATATTTTAAATCAAGATATTTTCATCATTGCTTGCTTGCTTTTTATGAATTAATGAAATAATAAGCACATTTTTCACCACTTGGCAAAATCTTGGGGTGATCCTATGGTACATTCTCCTCTCTCCAAAAAGTGTGGGGGTATATATCCCCCATCCTCCCAGGACTTACGCCCGTGGTGTCTTTGCTCTTCTGAGTGAGTCTAACTGTTGGATTGACCACTTACACAGTTGAGTGTTTTCCTGTACGAGTCTTCAAAAAAGTGGTCTATGTACAACTATGTAACAGGTACATATCTAATTAATTAATCTCACTTTGAACAGGTTTCTTACTGGCCCTTGAACAAAACTAGTTTAGAATACTGGGTTCTGATTTTGCTTCCCTGTAGTTCTTCTGTGACCTTCTTGCCAGAGTCATACGATAGGATGCGTAGATACTGGTGAGCAACTATACACGTGATAAGTGAGTTTGCTACGGGATCATCCTTCGTGACTCTTCCTCCTCCGACGGCTGTGACAAGCAGCCGCGGTGCAGTTGTAAACCATTACTTGTTAGGACACCACAACACCCTGCTGTATATCTTGATACCCACGAGCAATAAACGACGAAAATTTGTTACCAAATGCAAAACTGATACAATTTCACATTCCCCGCCGAAGAAGCGTTCGTCACGTTGCGAGCAGTGAGTGTTTAAATTTTTTGCCCTTTTCACGTGACTTATGGCGGCGCCCAGTCAGAACCTGCGTATTGCACGCGCGTCCGACCGATCTGGGCCCAATTTCATGGCTCTGCTTACTGCGTCATTCTGCGCTTACGAAGACCATTCGCCGCTTACGAGGTTAGCGCCGAATTTCTGCGCTAGCTGTGTAAGCACGGAATCCTTAGTTACGTGAACTACGCACGCGCACAAGCAAAAATTCCTTGCTAACCCGTGAAATACGCTTAAGTAAGCGCGGAATTTTCTGCTTCCGCAAGCGCCGATTTTTTGCTCACGGTAAACAGAGCCATGAAATTGGGCCCTAGTCTTTATATTCTATATCTATGTTCATACCGTGCAGTTGTGTGTGGCACTGAAAAGACGCACATTGTGCAACCCACGTGTATAGTGGTGATTTAGCCAATGCTGTGATTGGTCAATAAGTTTAGGGGCGGAGCTTAATGGACGGGTCTCCGAGCGCGCGACCCGCGTAGCGTGACCTATTGTGGTATTAAATGTAAACAGATACGACATCCTCCCTAGGGAAAGTGCAGTACGCGATACGGTACATGATAGTTGTTGCATTTGTTTATTCAAGACTTAATGGAACTGTCCTTACTAGGCTGGCTTATTCAGCCACTTGAAGGTCTCTGGTACAAACTGTGGAATATTTTTTACAGATTTTGAGCAAGAAAAGCCTCGATCGAATAAACTAAATGCAACAATCATCATGTACCGTACCACACTTTCCTATGGAGGACGTCGTGTGTGTTTACATTATACCAACAAATAGCGAACAACCGGCAGCATTTTTTTTTCTGCAGCCAAAAATACGGCTCTGGGTTGTTCGTGGACGATAGCGCCCTCTCGCGGGAAAAATTGTGGCAAAACAAAACTTCAAAAAATGTACTGGCACTTATGCCTACGAAGGGTTACAGACGTTACCGATGTCATAATTGTTAATAATGTCGATTACAAAATTGACCGCTTTTCAAGATGAAAGTTTCATTGGGAATGCAATTTCTGCTGATCAGGTAATCATTTACGTGCATTTCGACGTGTTTGATGGAATATTCTTTACTCCATTCCGCTGTAACGTCACTGCAATCAGTAGTCGATCAGTTGTTTGTAAAAATTACATGTGTTGTTTACGTTACTATGGGGCCAATCCACTCTGTAAAAAAGTAAGACAAAAGTTTTATGCGGAGTGGATCGGCCCTGTAGTGTAGGCTGTATGTATTGCCATATTATGACGTATGGGTCCTACTAAAAACTGACAACGCCGACAACAAGTTCTAAATATCTTAAATTAATAAAACCCACAAATAAATCAAGATCATTCATAAGATGGACAATGACAATACCGTACTACTACTAGTACTACTACTACCGGTACTTTTTTACACTGTGGGCCTACGGCTATGTTAATTCATGAACTGGGGTGCTGTACTCCTTTTTAAAAAAATTGACATTATCGGTCGTATTAGCAGACTAGCTCGTACGACTGACAAAAAGGAGTACAGCGCCCCTGTTACTGGGTCTAGGCCTACATACATAGTACTTAGTTATAGAGTAGAAAATATTTTCAAGTACTGATTGTATTATAACCAGAAAAATCAGTCACAGACGGAGTACGGCTGGCTGCTGTCTTGCTGTGAAAAACGTCCCTGGACCATACCATTATGCAACGGGTGAATATTCAGTTGTGCATCTGGTGTGCATGTGCGCTCGAAAATATTTTTAAGTATCAATAAAAAGTAAATTATTAAAAATTATTAATTTAAAACCCTACGTTTTGTTGATGCAACGTGAAAGTGATGGCGTAATTGTGACTTTATTACATGTACCCATTTCTGTTAGTGACCTTGCTAGCCTAGTGCAAGAAAATTATTTATAGTTTGTTACATTCTCTAGCTATTTAAAAGTGCTCACAAATTAAAAAATAGTAAGAAACCATCACATGACGTCACTGCACATTTTTGCAATAAAGTACAATGTCTTACAACATACCAAGTTTTTAATTCATCCAAGTATGTAGTTTGGCAGATACAGGACTTCAAAAAGTGCACCTTTAATGTAATACCACGTGACATATGACGTCATCAATGTACTACTTCACACATCTGTTGACTGCATCAAGGTCATTATTTATACCAACTTGAAATGACTACCATAAACTTCACCACAGACATTAAGTAAAAGTTTACTTTGAACTGTATTTAACCTGCCGCTAGAGGGCGCACTTGAATTTTATGACATCAACAGTCCTATTATTTTATTCAATGCAGACCCTTGATGGGTAACCGTTATAACATTGTTGAAAACAACTTCAAAAAAGTTGGCACTTTTAAATTACACGGCACTTCCGGTTTTGACCGGAAGTACATGTACAGGTCACGTGAGGTCATGCACGAAACAAAAAGCAAGACATAGTACAAAATGTTGTCCCGCAAAAAGCAACCAAAAGTTTCTTGTGGTTGATTTGATACTGATTTTCAAAGATATATCAATGTAATGCTTAAAAATCTTGAAATTCAAAACCTAATGACGTCATCATGACGTCACAACTTTCTCAGCATTTTCAAGTGATAGTTTAACTTCATGTTAAGTTTTAACAAGTGAATAACCTTATGTGTTACAATCATTCTACATGTAAGAGTGATCACAAATCATGGTGGCATCCTGCTAGTTTATTCCGCCAGTGTTGAAATTTTGTAAGTTCAGACTGCATTGTATCAACTGCTGTTTAAGGATTCAGATGACAGAAACAGGAAAATCTCCTTGATCACCTATCTCCTCGACTTCACCTGGATACATTTCACCATCATATTTAACCACACACCACTGTTCATTGGCAGTGTTTCCCACATCCGGTTCACTTGCTTTTTAATTGTTGCCAATGTTCTCTGCCCCTATTTGTGTGTGTGCACATACATCCCTCACTCAATTATAAGGGAGGCTACATCTTTGCCATCCTCAACCTGGAAGAAATGCTTATTGTGCAATATCTTTGATTTGTTCAGCTGTTTCAAAGGTCACATCTAGGTTGAGGTTCTTATTTCTTCCTATGATGTCAGCTGTTGTCTTTTCATGTACCTTGACCTTGGGCATTTTTGGTGCGGCACTTGCAAAGTTGCTGCACTTTTTACGCTATGCTTCTGCAATCTTACAGCCTCCCACACAAACCTCTTTGCTGTTCAACAATCAAGTAAAACCAGAAGTGTCCAGTACTGATACGTAGTACTGTGACTAGCATGAAACATGTGGCCATATACAATGTGCTTTGCAGAAGTGCATTGTGGGTAGGTATATAAAACAATACTGCCCTCTATCCATTCATTAGTGACATCTGTAGTTGTTCATATCTCTTAGTAAATGTACATGTATGCTGTCCTCTATTTTAGTCATGACTAAGATCTCAAGCTTTGCTGATCTCTTAGCATCCTCCTTTTAACAACAGATTTGGTTAGTCGCATTACAGTACACTGGTCAGTCGCATTACCGGCTAGTCGCATTACACTTTTTGTTGGCTATTTATTACATTATGCTGAATGTTGGTTTGTATTCTTTACTCATTTCAGACTTGGCATTAAGGGTAGAAGGATAATTTGAAATGCCATCAAAATAATCAGTGCATTTTTCTTACAATTAAAAAAACTTTGTCTCTCGATCAGTCGCATTACACCACAATGAAGCTTCAACAGGTACACCCACACACGGCTTGAATGGCTGACAGGACTTGGAATTTATTTTGGATTGTAAAAGATAGGACCTGGTACTAATAAAATATAATTAACTTTTGTTGGAGGAATCTTTTTGGGGGAAAATATACAACTTTAAAGAAATCTCCTTGATATGCTCACTTTTAATGAGTCTACCAACAGCTTGGGAAAACATCTCTGTCTTTGTACAATATGATCCCGAATCCTTAAAAAAAGTTGATTTCTGTTTACCTTCATTTGTTAGCTATAACTTAAGAGTGGAAAAAAAGTTGTGGCACAGATTTTATTTTTTGATGTCTTGTCCATGTTTGCTTGGAATTGCCCAGCTGCTTAAGAGATAAAAACAGCCGTTGTTTTGTACAAGCCATGTACACGTTTGTACATGACTACATAGAAATAGCCTTTAGTTACAAAAAATTGTAACTCCAATTGTAACTCCAATTGTTTCTCCAAATGAAGCGGCAATATCTTTCCAAGTATTTACAATAAACAAATCAATTTTGTCATGTGTAACGATCGTTCTACGACCTAGCAAATTACGTGAAATTCTGACTGGTAGTTTTTGAGATATTCGAAACGAACCTCAACATCTGGTTTCGACCGGAATTGACCTCGGTTAAGGTCACTTACACACACAAAGTTGTTCAGCTGTTACCAAACTGTCTGATGGTGATTAAAATATTGGCATAGCGGCTTGCATTTTCAAGACGGAGGCTTTCAAAATAATTTAACCGCTATTCAAGTTGATACAAGCTTTAAAACTATGTGTTTACGGACAAGTTTCATTTGGAAAAGAGAAGAAAAACTATATAAAAACAAAAAACAAAAAACAAAAAAACAATAGTTGTTTGGGCAAAAGCCCAAACACCTAATAACTCTGTTGGTAAAATATATAATATTATGAATTCGGTAACACACCGTTACAGAACTCTTATATAAACCATTTGAACTTCCTGTTTGAACAACAAGAAAAGGTCAATTAGGTCCATGTATAAAATAAACATGTCACATTGGTTAGGGCCTATTTACTTCAAAATGACACAAAGAAGATTAATTGATCTTGTGCACTTCAAAAGATATGAACTGTCGTACATATCAAACTAATAATTGTGTATTTCAGTCACCGATGTCGTGATGATGAGGTTAGTGGTTGTGTTGAATAAGTTTAGTTACAAGCTACACTATAAAGTCCAATGTGATAAACAGTGTTTAAAATAAAAATGAATCTTATCAAAAAGTATATCGCTAAAGGGAAGTCTCAATATGTGGTGACATCATCAAACCTAAATTTTGAAAGAATACATCTTAATAATTTAATATCACAAATCATATCTAAATTCCAAACCATTGGCTACAGACCTCCAACAATATTTTTTCACTTTACATGTAACTTCCGGTTTTGACAGGAAGCAGGGTAAACTTTTCTCCATACCTGAGCATAAGTGACAATTGTGATGAGCTTAAATAAAAATAAATAATTTAAAAGCTATAAAAAGCTCGTGGCCAAGCCGATTAGAACACCGGACTCAAGCTCTGTTGTTTCTGATCAGCAGAGTGTGGTTGACTCCCAGTCGTGACACTTGTGTCCTTAAGCAAGACACTTTTAATTGCTGCGTCCTTTGAATGGGACGTAAAGCCGTCCATCCCGTGTGTTGTGTAATGCACATAAAAGAACCCAGTGCACTTATCGCAAAGAGAAGGGGTTTGCCCCGGTGTTACTGATCCCGGTGTTTGATCGGCTGCAGATTGCGCCACAGAACCTTGTAAACCATTACATGGTGCTATGTAAAGAAACAGGTCTCATACTTCAAAAACGTGCAGGAAAAAAATACTGAGCGCTTTGAGACGCCCATCGGGTGTGATAAAGGCGCTATACTATATAAAAACTGCGTATTATTATTATTATTATTATTATTAATTATTATTATTACTATTATTATTATTATTAAATTGAAATTATGCTGTTCAAAAGACACTTTTTTTAAAACAATATCCTTTGATATGATGAAAGTTTACACCTGATGACGTCGTGATGATGTTGTGTAATGTATTTCATTTAAAAGGTTATGTCATAAGCTTCAAAATGAAACATGAATTGCTCTAAGGGGACAATGTAAAGTGAAATTTTGAGAAGAAAAATACAAATACAAAATTAAATATCAACTGGATGCTGTTATCCTCAACACTAAGGGGGTCTGCAAACAACATAAAGTAATGTTAAAACTTCTGCTAGCCACCACGAATGCACATGTTTTAGTTTCAAGAGTGGCTATAATACCGGAAATTTAATGCGATCTCGTCAAAATGAAATGAAAATATTCAGTGTTTTCACGTGAGGGCGCTATACAAGTTCAGCATTGTTGGTCCACGTTGCAAAATCGGCTAGCCACGAATTCAACGTCTTATAAAACAGAGGTAACAGTGATGCAATGGTGCATCATGTTGTTTGTGTACTAAGTTAGACCCTAAGCTTTGATCTGATGTAGGCCTATTGTCTGTGGTTTTTAACACTGTAGTTCCTGAGGTCAGCCGCACACAAGTTTCATGTGGTTAAAGCAATGAGACTGTATGGAAAGAAAAATAATTATGATAATAATAATAGGCCCTAACAAAACAAGCTATAATCAAAATTCTTCTTGGACGAGGATTGCTGGAAGAAGTTTATAGCAAATGGAGTGACGTTATCATGACGTCACCAATTGTCACGTAATATCACCTATTACAGATCAATATTGACAACGAAGCTGAAACTTGCATCAAGATGGAATGAGTAACATCAAAAAATATAGGTCATGTCACGGTCATGTGACATAGGCCTTAACATGTTGGCTGCCGACTACCAGTATACTCATACTAACAGGTGTAGCGGAGTCTGCCACTACGAATATACTCGTAGAAAATGAAAGGTCTTTGCATTGTAACTTGAATACACTGGCACCACTGATGGCGCAACCAATAAGCTGCTGGCAGTGGTGAGGACATGCTTCTATAAAATGTACATGTTCAAACTATTTAATTAAGTACTTTTAAGTATACGCGCATGTGCATAGGCCCTAACGCTTGGCAAATGGGAATGCCATGTGAAATTATGCACGGCAGTCAACGTGTTAAACAGTCAGAATTAAAAACTTTGGAAGTCAGATTTATATAAAAGCCGTGTCGTGTGGATCGATACGAAGCTCAAGGGTTAACATATTATGTTTACACATAGATGAGACCGGGCTTCAACATAAAAGTTCATGACGTAACCATGTACGTAACAATAGCCCGAACACCTAGTGTTTGTTCAAACAAACACTCATCTCTAGTTTCATTTTAAACATTTACTTTTGTGTAACTTTAAAAAATAATGGTGTCGTCTAATCCGTTGGTTTAATGTATACATGTAAAAACAATACATAGTACATGTACATAATTGTACACACACATTAGCATTTGAACTCTCTACGGGCAACTCTGATGGTTGTGCACAAAATGTATCTGTTGTTATGTGACGGAGCTCCGCACACGAGTGCAGCTCATTCATGAATGACAAGGTACCAACATTGATGGCGCACTTTACTTTTTACTGCGTCAACTCCCCCCCCCCCACCCCCTACCTACTGTACTCATGCTACTACTAATTAGTAATTTAGGAACAATTTGGGATATCTAGTGGCGTGTCGTGGCTGAGTGGTCAAGTGCACCGGACTCAAGCTCTGATGTTTCTGATCAGTAGAGTGTGGGTTTGAGTCCCAGTCTCAACACTTGTGTCCTTAAGCGAGACACTTAACCATTATTGCTTTATCCTGCGGATGGGACGTATGTACAGTGAAGCTGTTGGACCCGTGCACTGTGTAATGCTTGTAAAAGAACCTAGTACACATTCGCTAAGAGACCCGGGTAAAAACACCCGCCAAACTTCCTCCCCAAAAGGATTGAACATTT
Organism: Marthasterias glacialis; assembly: GCA_911728455.2. NCBI lineage: Eukaryota > Metazoa > Echinodermata > Asteroidea > Forcipulatida > Asteriidae > Marthasterias > Marthasterias glacialis. The sequence goes on along the minus strand of OU452220.1, from coordinate 29,067,549 downwards.
CCCCTTATCAATATAACATGTACTATGATTTTAGAATTGCACACAATAGAGGAGACATGTATTGCATAAAATCACACATTTATTTCCTAGTGTCTCCAAGCAGTACTGAAATATTTAACTAAAACTAAAATATTGTGTGAGCCAGCAAACGGGGATGTGTAAATACTCCATTGTGTAAACGGAATACCTGAACAAAGGTCGCCCGGACATTGTGGTGAGTGTGCACCGAGCACACACGCAGTGTAAGGCTTCATTTCACCAACACAAAGAGGAAAAATGGTCTTGAATGCTTCGTTGATTTTTTGCCCATCGTATGGGGTTGTTGAGTAATCCCCGATTCCAGACCTTTGTCCTCTTGTTCCCAAGAAGAGAACCATTGTTAATATTCATTGTATTTTGGCTCAATGGAAGTAAGTCAAGAGGATTTAGCACCAATCCTCGGCCGTAGCTCAATGCCGAGGAATGAACAGAGAAAACAAAAACCTGGTCCTTAAAAGGGAATCTTTGTTCTCTTGGCTTTGTCAAGTCAAGTTTTCTTTGTGCCAGCGATACTCTCAAAGAAAAACAATTCTGAAGATTCCTGGTGGTAACTTGTAACTGGTTAAACGCTGTACAGTTTGAAGGATTGCTCTTGCTGAAAGTAGTTTTAATAACACTCCAGGTCTTTCCCTGCCTGGAAACGGAAGCCGTGTAACATGTGTAAACATGGTTAAGATGCCATTATGTTATTTTGGACCTCCGAAGCAAAGGTTGCCTGGACATTCTACTGCGGAGCGTGCACAGACCACGCAATCCAATCCACTCCAACCAATCCTTTAAAAAAAGCATCACTCAATAAAGAAGTGCTCAAAAATTACCGCCCTGTTTTTTAATGTCCAGTACATGTACATGTAGCCAAACCAACAGAAAAGATCGCCTGCAAACCCAACAAGTTGATCAGCCCCAGTTAGCCAAATCTCTACAATCAGCACCGAGATTGCTGTACTGTGTGTACAGCTAGTAGAAACAACACTATTTTCATGGTCATGCTGGACCTTTCAGTCACCTTACCCTAGACCACAACATGTATACTCTGACGCTTCCATGACAGATTCTTTATATCTGGCACAGCGCTCAACTGGTTCACGTCATACTTCAATAACCACAGGAGTCAGGATATTCTACTTGATGGTGCCACCTCCGACAAAGTCGCTCTTTGTTTCAGAGTCCCTCAAGGATCTATTGTAGGTCCTCAAGCTTTTACAATGTACCTGCTCAAGTTTGGGACATTCTTTGACAGCATGATATGCATGACATCAAATTTCATATGTACGCTGATGACACCCAAATCTACCTGGAATTTGACTCACAAATACCCAACAATGCAGAATTTGGGCTGTTCAAGCTTTCTAAGTGCATCATTAAGGAAAATTTCATTGCCTCATCTAAATACAAAATACAAACGTCTTGTCCACCTGACCCTCACCATAAACAACTGCACACTCCATCCATTAATTTCCATAGTGTTGTTTTTGACAGCACCATGTTGATGAGTGATCATGTCACGTCTGTCCACAAGTCAGCTAACTATCACCTCCAAAACATTACTAGAATCCGGAAGTACATTGATGCTGAAGCCTGTCACACCACTGTTCTAGCACTTGTATTGTCAAGACTGAACTACTGTAACTCCTTGTTAAATGGACTCAAACAATATGACTTAATAAAGTTACAAACAATCCAAAATGGAGCATCAATCTTCAAGTTACATGACCTGCAAAGTGCCCATCATTTGTTTTCACCATGTTGATACCAGTTTTAAAGAATGTGTTTGTTTATTTAATTGTAGTTGGTTAAACTGGAGATGAAGGCTAATGGGACAAGGAAGAATCTTGATGTGACACAGCTTTTTCTTGCACACAAGTAAGTGATTATTTGTCCTTCTTATCTACCTCGATCATTATACATACTTCTGTTGATATGTGCCATACTACTATTGCCCTGATAATAGACCCTAAGTCCTACCAGTCATTCCAACTGGCACCTGGCTACATGTACTTTGACCTAAAACAGCCGTTCTATCCCAAAGTGTTTTCTTTTCATGAAAAGAATAAATAGTGCTCTTTAGTATCTGAAAGAATAAACAAAATCTGTTTCTCACCAATCCATTGTAGTTTCAAAATTAAATGTGCAAAAAGAGTGGAATCGCCCAACGATTGGTTTGTTTTGACTAGAGGTCATACAGTAGTGGGATGCAGTGTACACAGCGCACATACGCGGACGATTGTGCACAATTTGTGTTTGAATTCAAAGGAGCTCTGCACACTTGTGCAGCTCATTCGTAAATGAAAAGGTACCAACATTGATGGCGCGCTTTACTTTTCACCACATCCATTTACACGTATAAATATGCAAATGTTCCCCCTAAAATTTCCAACCACCGGAGCCGAAGGTCGCCCGGTCTTTCAACTGCGGAGCATGTACAGACCATGCATACGTTGTCTAACGCTAGCTGCATACATGTACATGTACATACAGCGCAACTGAATCAATCTAGCCCAGTGCATTGTCAATTCAGGAGTTAATTACTGCACCAAAATGGAGAAAATAGGTGGGAAAAATTTGAAAATTAATATGAAAGAGACGTTCTAACATTTGCAAATTATTCTATTGGCTGCTGACAAAAAAGACTTAATTATTGCACCAAAATGGAGAAAATAGGTGGGAAAAATTTAAAATTAACTTGAAAATGACGTGCTAACATTTGCTAATTATTCTATAAAGACTTACTACATTGACAAGACGATCACTAGACTCATTTGAGTGAAGAACAGATCATGTACATGTACTGTATGCGTGGTTTGAATCACAAACTGAACTTGCTTCTAATGAAAGTTATAGACTAGCTGAGTGGGAGACTTTTGGGGACACTAGGTGGCAGCAGACTTAACAGATAAATTTCTGGTGTTTACGTAGTTCTGACCATGCGCAAAGATTCATACCTGGCAATGTAGTGGGAGACTTTTGAGATGTTAGAGGGCGCCCCAGTAACCGGTCCTTTTCTATTGCTCTCATAATAGAAAAGGACCGGTTGCTGGGGCGCCCTCTAACGTCTCAAAAGTCTCCCATTCTGCTACCACCTAGTGTCCCAAAAGTCTCCCATTAATTTGTAATGTAGGTTTTGTCTTACTCAGGTTCCGAGTTCAGAACTTGTCTTTGTTTTGTTAGCATCTCAACTGGAAATGGCAGATTGGTACAATTGAAACAATTGTAATAGATTTTGTGTCCAATTATACAGGAAACTTGAAACTGTTTGTAGTTTTGGTAACTTCAAACATTTGAATGAATTGTGGCTGAATGGAAACAGACTTCGACATGTAACCTGTTTGAAAGACAACCTCAGAATTTCTCATCTCTTCCTGCAGGTATGTAGTGTTTAAATTTTATTTAAATTACTTTAATATTAAGTATTATTCATAAATACCTGGGTCAGTTTATCTATTTTGAATGGTTGAGAGCATTTCACGTGGTCAAACGGCTGATAAAGACATGACCAGAGTGTTTAAGAGTGTTCATACCCAGTTAGCAATGAAAATGGCCCCTGAATGGGGACAAATTTCTGCTTATGTTTTCTCACAATGTAATAATTAATATTATTTAAATGAAGCGATGTACATGTACTGTTTAACTAGTTGGCACCTGCTGACGTGCATGAACGGAAATATTTTTTGAGCCGACAAGGGATGAGGTTGAAACATGCTCTTTTGTAAAATCAGAATACTGGAACAAAGGTCTCCTGGACATTCTACTGCTGAAGGTGCACAGAGCATGCACGTGCTGTCGAATGCTTTGTAAGAGAAAACATGGTCTTGAATATTTTGCAGATTTTTTGCTATTGTGCATCGGTTTTTGTGTAATCCCTGATACCAGATCTTTGTCCTTGTTTCAAGAAGAGGATTACGAGACATCAAGAGGCTTCCACCATTGTTTATTCATTGTATTTTGGTTCAATGGAAGCAAGTTCCTATGCCGTAGCAAGTTAGTTGGCTAGTGTACAAATACTTTTGTGGATGTGTACATATGTATGGCGGTCGTTCTCTTTAGTCCAAGAGCGATATGAGATTTATTTAACATGACAGCTACAAAAACTCTGACTAGTTGGTGGGGTACAGGTAGCCTACCAGAACACAGACACCCTTGTCTTAAGTGCCTTCAGTGATGGGTGGGGTAGTGGGGGACTTTTTGAATACCCCAAATTCACACTTATTTGACTTGGTGCCTACAAAGCTGACATCCATGCCATATTGTAAAGACAGCCATACAAATTATAAATCTGCAACTTAAGACAAAATTTTGTGATGAAAAGGTCACTTAAGACAAACAACTAAATAGTGCTAATTAGGCATTTATTCTAATTGATATAAAAGCTATAATAATGGGCATTTTTGAGCAATTTACAAGAAGCTGATTTATTTTTCTTTTCATTTCTAGGATAATGAGTTAGTGAGCATTAGTGGGACAATTGGTCATCTAAGCTGTCTACAAGTTCTTATGCTTCATAACAACCAGCTTTCTAAACTTGAAGAAACTGTCAATGAAATGAAGAAGATGCAAGCTCTACACACTTTAAGTAACTACACAAGTTCAGAATTGTATCACTTTAGCATTAAAACATTGACTGCATCACATGTGGAATGGTCACTTAATCATTCTAAGTTAATTCCTATAGAGAATACTCAATATTTTAAAAACCAACATAATATTATAAGTATTTAACAAATGTTAGGCCGATTCCAAATCAAGCAACTTTGGCCATCGGTAGTAGTGAGAATGTGAAGAGTACGACTTTTTAGCTGACAATTTCTCACTCACCTTATATCCAGCAGGGGCTGAGTTATAACACAGTGTACATGTACCTGCTGTATACTCATTTTATTGATTACTCTTTGTTACAGATTTATACCACAATCCACTTGCCCAAGAGTATGACTATCGTCTGTTTGTTATCTTCAATATTCCATCACTCAAGTTGCTTGACAGAGAAGGTAAGAATTTCAGTTTATAATCAAATGTTTATGTTGGAATTATATATTTTGATCATTAAAGATCGAGTTTAAAGCATTTGAACTGGAAGGAAAGGTCAATTTTGGGTCATGGATAAAATAAACACAGCACATTGATTATTTAATTCAATATGACTCAAAGCTTGCAAATGTATCCATTGTAGGAAAGGAGATATGAATTCATTTTGTTCATATTAAACTGGGAAGTGGCAGCTAGGTTATATCCATAGAGCTGGCTGTTTGGTTGTATCGTATAATGGGGTGTGATCCCTGGCTACACAGCAGTAACTGGTTGAATGGCTTATGACTGGCACCCCCCGAACAAAGATATTGAAAAAATATGGAGACCGCCAACATAGGGCCGGAAAGCTCAGTTGGTAGAGTGTCGGTACGTTAAGCCGGTGGTCGCAGGTTCAAATCCCGCTCCAGTCAATTTTTCTTTGTTAACCCTAAAATTGACAAAAAAGCAAAACGTTACATCTTATGTATAAAGAGTACCAAAGAAAATGTAAAACACAGACATTTTGTAATAATGGCTAAACTGCAGTTTATCAAAGCAGTAAAGTGAACCTCTTTTTATGTTTGTTCTCTTGGATTGTTGACGGGTGTTGATTTATTGGCAAATTTATTGTTGTTTGTAGAGGTCCATGGATGTGAGACTTCTGAAGCTCAATGCCACTTTAAACCTAATGAGAAACAAGCAGTTGATAGTGTTGCATTTGGAAAAAGATGGTTCAAGTCTGCAGTCATAGATGCAGTAGGGTCAACGAATGCTGCTAAGGCCCAAATCCACACCACACCGGCAGGAGATTCTACCAATCAAGTTGACACTGACAAGTAAAGTACTTTGTTTTTTATTCAAATTATAGGACACACATTTTTACTCAATCTGCTTCCTATTCCTTTCATCTTGCGGGAACTGCAAAATCTTTAACTTAGGTATGATATTTTACCAACTTTAGTCCGATTTTTAATTATTATTTTTGCCCTTAGAAAAATCAGACAAATCAAACCGTGATTAATTAGCCTGAGACCAGATACCATGCTTGTTGACTGTGTGAGCACCCCCCCCCCCCCCCCTCGAAGCAGAAGAATGAATGTATCGGACATTCATCAGTTCGTGGCCCTCTTTCATCTCGATAATCGCCCCAGCCCAGATGTGTATCATGTTAACTGTTAAGCATGCGCGGTGGACTTCAAAGACTTTTGTAGTCTTGAAAATGTGCATAAACCACCTCCATCTTATTTTGTCTTCGTGTACCCCAATGTGCGTACAATCATACATACATACATACATACACAGGACTTTTATATAGCGCCATTTCAAACAAAAGAAAACTATGGAAACAGATATTTTTTAAGTCTTTTCTTGAAAATTGGCAGCGAAATTGAGGTGCGTATGGTGATGTTCCAATGTCCTGGAGCGGCTAGAGAAAAAAATTTGTAGTCAGCAGATTGAAGAGACTTGCTACTTGATTTGTGCTCAGTAAGCCGGGTGTTATCTGATGCTAAGCAAAGTCCAGCTCCAGTTTGAGTGGTGAGATATGGTGGTGCATGTCCTTTCAAGCATTTATAAACATACAGCAATATCTTGAATTGATTGCGCTCTTTCGGCGGGAGCCAATGTAACTGTTTTGAAAAGGGGGTCACATGATCATGTTTTGATGCACAAAATAGTAACTTGGCAGCCCAATTCTGAAGGCACTGAAGTCTGTTCATTTGAGATATATATTTGCTCCAAGTAATAGCGCATTACAATACTGTTGCATGTGTCAACATCTAGAAAATGTCTAATATGTGTAATGTTCCGCAGGTGATACGTGTAGGATACAGACCTAGACAATGATGTACCTTGTGAGGCATGGACATTAAATTGTCAAAAATAATGCCGAGATTGCATACAGTTTTTGAGGATGTGATAATCTCATTTCCAATTTGCAGTTGAACACTGGGCATAATGAGACTAAAATGAGTTGCCGTAGCAACAAAGAACTTGGTTTTATCATTGTTCAGTTGCAGCATATTTTCAGTCATCCAGGATTTGATTTGATTAATACACTGTGTAAGCGCTTGAAGGGCAGGCTGAATAGATGATGAATCCCAAGGTATGAAACTGGTGTATATTTGAATATCATCAGCATAGATATGATACAATAAACTGTTCTCCTTGATCATTCTACCTTTAGGATTAGTGTAAATGGTAAATGATTTGCGGCAATCCATAGTGGGTATCCTGTGAGGGTGAAAAAGTACTGTCTGTCATAACCTGTGTTGTTTTACCACTGAAGTAGGACTTCAACCATTCAAGAGCTGTCCCTGTAATGCCAATCTCACTTTCTAATCTATTGAAAAGGATATTGTGATTGACAGTGTCAAAATCAGCACTTAGGTGACCTTTACTTCTGGTCAAAACCGGAAGTTAAAGTGAAAATCATGTTATTTAGGGCTCTAGAGCCTAAGTGAATAAAAGTATGAAGAAACTTTCAGAGCATTCTAGAAATGTGATATATGACGTCGTGGCTATGTCATAACGAAAATGGTACACGAGGTTGAAAAAGAAATTATTTTGCTACCTCAAAAAATAAAGCATGTACAGACTTGAAACTTACTATATACCTATATAAGTTTTATACTAAAATAATCATATCTTAAGAATAATACATGCTACATATGATCTTTACACCAAATGAAAGGTTTTCAAGTATCAAACAAATCTTACACAGAGTGTGACCCCATTTGACATTTGCTTCCGGTCGAAACCGGAAGTTAAAGTTTTTTATAAACAAATTTGTTTCTCATGAACGTACATTTGTGTATTAATAAAATTACATGATTTTAAGACCCTTCGACGATTCTACAAATGTTTACAATGTGTGACCCGATTCGACCTTCACTTCCTGTCGAAACCGGAAGAATAAGTTTGTACATACAAAAATGCGTATCTTATAAATGAAACGTGGTACATTAATAATCATTACATCAATTTCAAGCTCTCGGGCAATTCTAGATATGTTGTACAAAGTGTGACCCCATTTGACCTTTAGTTCCTGTCAAAACCGCAAGTTGAAGTTTCATAGGACAGAAAAGTACTTGCTTACAATATTGACCTGAAAATTTTTAATTACGCAATCACTTTATTATGTTCAAGCCGAACACCGTGAGTTTGTTCGTGATATGATCATCGATATTGTTGACCACATGTTTGTTTCTCTATCAGCTTGGATAGAATCTTAATATTAGTGACAGGACGATAGTTCTTAACTTCGTCTGTATTTAGCAACTGCTTTTTGATGAGAGGATTGAGTACAGCATGCTTTAAAATACTTGGGAAAATGCCTGTGGAGAGAGACTTTCTTATAATATAATGTTAAAACTGGTACAAATATAGAAATATTATTTTTAAGAAACCAAGTGTGTACAGGATCCAACACACAATTTTCCATTGCAGTTTTGTTAAAAAGCTGATTTATATCTTTTTCAAACACTTGACTGAACTTAGATAGTTACATGTTACACACAAATTGTGGGAATCACCACACACAACACTTGATTGATCATGTTTCAAACTTGAATAAATGTTAGCAACCTTCACTTTGGAAATACATGGCAAAGTCATTACTTAAACTTTTTGCACACTCATATGCAGTAACACTTTATGTGAAGTATTTAAGAGCCCATTTACAATTTTAAACACAGTTTTGAATCAGAAGCAGATTGCAGCTTTTCAGAAATATGCTTCTTTTTTAGCTTCCTCGATCTTGCCATTGACTCTTATGTTCTGTTCAATATAAAGTTGGTGATGAACTTCCAATCGTGTCTTGTGCCACCTCTTTTCACACTTTCAGCAAATTCTACAGCTTCATGTATGCCTGAGTTATACCAAGGTTGTTTGGTTCTGGATTTGCAAGCTTTCTTAGAGACAGGGGCAAAAAGGTCTTATTAATTTATTGTGCATTCTTCAAATGCCTCTGTCAAACACTCAGAATTATCAACTCGTGCAAGAATGTCGTCAAACTTCAGTTTCAACACTTTCTGAAAATTTGTAGTATCATTTTTACAAAAGTTACACTTAGTTGTTACATGTGTTTGCTCATCTGGTTTTCCAGCACGAGCTAAAATCAACATGATGGTCGGAAAGCCTAACATCAACTGTGATGATGATTGTCTTCAAGTGTATTGGCCATGTATAATGAGTTGCCCCAAGAACATGTTGTTGAAAACCAGCACTTTCAGTAGTTTCTAGAAAACGGGTGACATCCAATTTTTCTGGGCAGAAAATGTTGCCGTCAATGTCCGGACACTGATCTTTGATATAGTACGTGGTCTTTAAACTACATTACCTCCAATTGTCCTCCTCAAACTAGCCCTTGCCGAGATATAGCAAACCCAGAGCAAAGTTCTCCTCATACATGTAGCTCTGTTCTGGCCACAGACATGGTTTCCAAGAATAATCAGTCTCCTGGCAGGTGATACTCCTGCAGAGACTAGTAGACATCCTATTGCAGCCTATGTCAGGTCTCCTGCATCCTGCTCCATAGGGTCTTTATCTGACAGGTTGGCCTCTGTCACACGATCCCTCAGCTCAGCAGGCCTTTCAGGACCAACTAGGAAGATGGCACTACAGAGTCCTAGACTTTTCATGAGGAAAGTCTATGACAGCGGATTACGTTCTTAAATTAGTATAAATGACACTGTTATACCCCTAACACACACACAACAAATAGCAACAATAACTATAAATAATAATAATAACAATAAATACTACTAAAACTAATAATAACAACTGAAAAAGATAATAACGAATAACCAAAACAACAAATAACGAATAATTTAATAACTTAGAAGCCTAATAACCAAAAAAATAAAATAACAAATAATGATACATGGAAGTGATACATGATACATTTTAAATGATAAATGAATTCCTGTTGGTGTAAATAGGTGATTTTCAGCCTAACTAATTTGACAGCAAACTTTGCAATCATGAACATATGGACTGGCATAATTTAGTCACTAGTACACATCTGTGCACCCCCGAGAGTAACCAAAATAGGGTCCTATTTGCTGAGCCCGAAGGGATCCTCTTCACAGATGTGCTCAAGTGACCCAATTATGTCAGTCCATGTGGTATGCAACACACCTCAGTCAACAATATGAAGGACAAAATAATATAATAATTTATGTTTTTACAAACTTATAATGGGGTGTATTTTCTTTAAATAGAAAGTTTGCAAAATTGTTGAATTTGCTAACCCCAAACACCATGGGAAGGATGTATTTCCTTCCTCCATGGTAACACTAACACTAACGTCTTTCAACAAGAATGAATGTATTACAAACATTTGTCCGTCCATGCCAACCAGTGCGACTTGTTTATTTACAAAAGAAAGGTGTAATAGTTCCTGCACTAAGCCAACCGCACGTGACTGTGTTTCAGCCAACCAGAATACAGGACCAGCAAAATGTGTTTTATACTAAAAGAAAATACTGCTCAGTCATCTTATATTCTCAGCATTTATACCTGCCATTAGGTGAATTTGCAAGAATTTGACTCTGCAGTTAACCAAACCAAAATTTCATACCAACGGTTATGAAGCATCTGGTATTGTCCAAAAGAACATCTGAACTGACAACTATTTAGATATTTTTATTTTTGAAAAGGGTCAGTAAAATTGTTTGTTCAGTTGCACTTTTTCTTGTTGTCACTGGCAATGTCTTCTTTTGCGAAAGGTGCACAGTCACATCGTAGCATATAAACAAAACAACAAAACATAATATTTTAGAAGAACATTTCAATACCTTTCTAATTTTTAAACCATAAGTGTATTTATTCTCACCGAAAAATATTTAAAAAAAGAATCTGTATATATAATTTATTTTTTAATTTGTTCATACAAAACAGTTCTGAACAGATGTCCGGGATTAAAGGTGGAAGAAGGAGGTCAGCTATGCAGTATTCTCACTTTGATTGGTCTAAAGTTCCCCAAGCACAAGAAAGAAGGACGAACAAAACATTAGAGGCTTCATTAAAGGCACAAATTGTAACAGTACGATTTAGATGAGGGACATCGGATCACAAAAGTGTGATTATGTTGACCACAGATGAGTAACTTGAAAAAAACAAATATTCAGGTAATTGTTAATGTGAAGTGACGTGTCAGGCTGCCAAGTCTTCCTCCCTTTCTGTCATGTGGGTTTGGTACTTTGGATCAGGAGGAGGGAGTGGGGAATATTTATGAAAAAGAATGTGACAACTATTTAACAAAGGGGAGAGGTGGAACAACGATTTATTGACATGGGAATGCCTTCATTTCAGTTTGTGCAAATTAGCATTTATTCTTTCTCACTAAATTTCCATTATTAGGTATGGTATTTTTCCACTTCAGTATGATTTTCTATTTTTTGTTCTGCCTTAGAAAAAATCAGAATATTGTGATTGATTAGCCTGAAAGTGTACCCATACAATGTTCACACTTTTTTCCCAATACAATGCCTGCATTATTGATTAAATTAAAATCGTAAGTACACAATGTTTTGAAAAAATTACAAAGTTGTTAAAATTTTTCTGATTCGATAAGAATTGTGTTCACCCTTTTCCCTCGCCCTCGGACATGGCGAACTTGATTGCTTGTAAAAATAAATTCAAATGAAACAGGTCCACGCCTGTAAATATTAGTTCTGTTATAAATATGAAAAATTGAAGACAAGTCACCATTTTTAAAAATATGACCGTAAGAAAATTGATGAGATAAAAACAATGAGTTTAATACATAAATGTTGACATCACTATTAATGTCAAATGGCATACTGACGGTATATTATCAATCCAAATCGGAGAAAAATTTTTAAAAAAGTATTCAGTTCCATCTATGGTTAGTTTTCTACCAACAAACATGGGCATGCTGAAGTTACATATAATTTCTAAAAGAAATCAGATAGTTTTTTACCAATAAACATAGGGTATAGTGACGGTATATTATCAATCTAAGCGAAATCAGAAATTAAAAAGGTAAACAATTCTCAGATCCGTCTATGGTTAGTTTCCTACAGACAAACATGGGTATACTGACAGTATAGTATTAATCTAAGCGAAATCGGAAATCAAAAAAAAAAAATTAAAAAGTCTTCAGATCCGTCTATGGTTAGTTTTCTACCAACAAACATGGGTATGCCGAAGCTACATATAAGTTCTAAACGAAATCGGAGACACAAAAAAAACAACAAGTCTTCAGATCCGTCAATGATTAGTTATCTAGCAACAAACATAGGTATACTGACGGTATATTTATTAATCTAAGCGTAATCGGAAGTAAAAGAAATTAAAAAGTCTTCAGTTAGGTCTGTCGATCGTTTTCTACCAACAAACATGGGCATGCTGACGGAATATATAACTTCTAAACGAAAAAGGAGAAATAAAATTAAAAAGTCTTCAGATCCGTTTATGGTTAGTTTCCGACCAACAAACATAGGTATACTGACGGTATATATAACTTCTAAACGAAATCGGAGAAAGAAAAAAAAAGTCTTCAGATCCGTCTATGGTTAGTTTTTTTTTCAACAAATATGGGTAAACTGGTTTAGAATTATCGTTCTAAACGAAATCAGAAATACTGAGGGTATACTAGGTATATCGGAAGTAAAAAAAATAAAAAGTCTTCAGATCCGTCTATGGTTAGTAGTCTACCAACAAATATGGGTATGCTGACGGTATATTATTAATCTAAGCATAGTTAGGTCTTTTAGATAGATGTCAATATTTGCATCGGGGGGAATGAATATAAATTTCAATTTGCCTTTCACCGATGTGTGTAAGCACTGTATACTCAGTGCTTTCGAGTCCTGTGGAAAAAAATCCACAGGCAACTCGGCTGGGATTCGAACCCACGACTCCCGCATGACTAGAGCAGATGTCTTAACCACTAGACCACCGAGCACGCCCGGTGATGAGGGGCCAGTTCGAATCGCAAATTGAAATTTATATTCATTCCCCCCGATGCAAATATTGACATCTATCTAATTGTTTGCGGTACCTGCCGACAATAATACTGGATTCGAACTGGCCCCTCGTCACCGGGCGTGCTCGGTGGTCTAGTGGTTAAGACATCTTCTCTAGTCATGCGGGAGTCGTGGGTTCGAATCCCACCCGAGTTGCCTGTAGATGTTTTTCCTCAGGACTCGAAAGCACTGAGTATACAGTGCTTACACACATCGGTGAAAGGCAAATTGAAATTTATATAATAGTTAGGTCTGTCGATAGTTTTCTACCAACAAACATGGGTATACTAAGGGTATATTATAAATCTAAGCTAAATCGGAAGTAAAGAAAAAAATAAAAAGTCTTCAGATCCGTCTATGGTTAGTTTTCTACCAGCAAACATGGACATGCTTGACGATATATATAACTTCTAAACGAAATCGGAGAAAATAAAATTAAAAAGTCTTCAGATCTGTCTATGATTGGTTTTCTACCAACAAACATGGGCATGCTGAAGCTACATTTTAGTTCTAAACGTAATCGGAGAAAACAAAAAACAAAAAGTCTGCAGATCCGTCTGATGGGAAGCATTTTAACGTAATGGGAAGTAAAAAAATTAAATGTCTCCACATCCGTGTATGGTTAGTTTTCTACCAAAAACAAACATGTGTATGGCGAAGCGACATATAACTTCTAAACGTAATCTGAGAAAACAAAATTAAAAAGTCTGCTGATCCGTCTATGATAAAAAGTCTTCAAATCTGCCTATGATTAGATTTCTACCAACAAACATGGCAAGCTGACGGTTTCTAAAACTTCTAAACGAAATCGGAGAAAAATAAAATTAAAAGTCTTCAGATCCGTCTGTGATTAGTTTTCTACCAACAAACATTGGTATACTGTGGGTAAATTATAAATCTAAGCTAAATCGGAAGTAAAAAAAATAAAAAGTCTTCAGATCCGTCTATGGATAGTTTTCTACCAACAAACATGGGCATGCTGAAGCTACATTTTAGTTCTAAACGTAATCGGAGAAAACGAAATTAAAAAGTCTTCAGATCCGTCTATGGTTAGTTTTCTACCAACAAACATGGGTATACCGAAGCTACATTTTAGTTCGAAGCGTAATCGAAAGTAAGAAAATTAAAAAGTCTTCTGACCTGTCTATGATTAGTTTTCTACCAACAAATATGGGCATACCGAAGCTACATTTTAGTTCTAACCGTAATCAGAGAAAACAAAAAAACAAAAAGTCTGCCGATCTGTTTATGATTACTTTTCTACCAACAAACATAGGTATTCTGACGGTATATTATGAATCTAAGCGTAATTGGAAGTACAAAAAAAAAAAGTCTGCAGATCTGTCCTATGATTAGTTTTCTACCAACAAATATGGGCATACCGAAGCTACATTTTAGTTCTAACCGTACTCACAGAAAACAAAAAAACAAAAAATCTTCAGATCCGCCTATGGTTAGATTTCTACCCAAAAACATGGGCATGCTGAAGCTACATATTAGTTCTTAACGAAATCGGAGAAAATAAAATTAAAAGTCTTCAGATCCGTCTATGGTTAGTTTTCTAACAATAAACATGGTCATGCCAAAGCTACATTTTAGTTCTAAGCGTAATCGAAAGTAAAAAAATTAAAAAGTCTTCAGATCTGTCTATGATAAGTTTTCTACCAACAAATATGGGCATACCGAAGCTACATTTTAGTTCTAACCGTACTCACAGAAAACAAAAAACAAAAAATCTTCAGATCCGCCTATGGTTAGATTTCTACCAACAAACATGGGCATGCTGAAGGTTTAAAAAAATTCTAAACGAAATCGGAGAAAAATAAAATTAAAAGTCTTCAGATCCGTCTGAGATTAGTTTTCTACCAACAAACATAGGTATACTGAGGGTAAATAATAAATCTAAGCTAAATCAGAATTAAAGAAAAAAATAAAAAGTCTTCAAATCCGTCTATGATTAGTTTTCTACCAACAAACATGGGCATGCTGAAGCTACATTTTAGTTCTAAACGAACTCAGAGAAAACGAACTTAAAAAGTCTTCAAATCCGTCTATGGTTAGTTTTCTACCAATAAACATGGGCATGCTAAAGCTACATTTTAGTTCTAAGGGTAATCGAAAGTAAAAAAAAATTAAAAGTCTTCAGATCCGTCTATGGTTAGATTTCTACCAATAAAGATGGGCATGCTGAAGCTACATTTTAGTTCTAAGGGTAATCGAAAGTAAAAAAAAATTAAAAGTCTTCAGATCCGTCTATGGTTAGATTTCTACCAATAAAGATGGGCATGCTGAAGCTACATTTTAGTTCTAAACGTAATCGGAGAAAAAATAAAATTGAAAGTCTACAGATGCGTCTAAGATTAGTTTTCTACCAACAAACATAGGTATACTGAGGGTATATTATAAATCTAAGCTAAATGGGAAGTAAAAAAAAATAAAAAGTCTTCAGATCCGTCTATGGTTAGTTTTTTACTTAGAAATATGGGCATACCGAAGCTACATTTTAGTTCTGAACGTAATCAGAGAAAACGAAATTAAAAAGTCTTCAGATCCGTCTATGGTTAGTTTTTTACCAACAAACATGGGCATGCTGACGGTTTATAAAACTTCTAAACGAAATCGGAGAAAAATAAAATTAAAAGTCTTCAGATCCGTCTGTGCTTGGCTTTCTACCAACAAACATGGGCATGCTAACGGTATATGATTAATCTAAGCGTAATGGAAAGAAAAACAAATAAAAAGTCTTCAGATCTGTATATGATTAGTTTTCTACCAACAAACATAGGTATACTGAGGGTAAATAATAAATCTAAGCTAAATCAAAAGTAAAGAAAAAAATAATAAGTCTTAAGATCCGTTAATGGTTAGTTTTCTACCAACAAACATGGGCATGCTAACGGTATATTAGTAATCTAAGCGTAATCGAAAGTAAAAAAATTAAAAAGTCTTCAGATCTGTCAATGATTAGTTTTCTACCAACAAACATGGGCATGCTGAAGCTACATTTTAGTTCTAAGCGTAATCGAAAGTAAAAAAAATTATAAAGTCTTCACATCCGTCAGTGATTAATTTTCTACCAACAAACATAGGTATACTGAGGGTAAATTATAAATCTAAGCTAAATCGGAAGTAAAAAAAAATAACAAGTCTTCAGATCCGTCTATGGTTAGTTTTCAACTTAGAAATATGGGCATACCGAAGCTTCATTTTAGTTCTAAACGTAATCGGAGAAAACATAAAACAAAAAGTCTGCAGATCCGTCTATGATTAGTTTTCTACCTACAAACATAGGTATACTGAGGGTATATTATTAATCTAAGCGTAATCGGAAGTACAAAAAAAAAAAAAAAGTCTGCAGATCTGTCCTATGATTAGTTTTCTACCAACAAACATGGGCATGCTAAAGCTACATTTTAGTTCTAAACGAAATTGGAGAAAATAAAATTAAAAGTCTTCAGATCCGTCTATGGTTAGATTTCTACCAACAAACATGGCATGCTGACGGTTTCTAAAACTTCTAAACGAAATCGGAGAAAAATAAAATTAAAAGTCTTCAGATCCGTCTGTGATTAGTTTTCTACCAACAAACATTGGCATACTGAGGGTAAATTATAAATCTAAGCTAAATCGGAAGTAAAAAAAATAAAAAGCCTTCAGATCCGTCTATGGTTAGTTTTCTACCAACAAACATGGGCATGCTGACGGTTTATAAAACTTCTAAACGAACTCGGAGAAAAAAAGAAAAAAAAGTCTTCAGATCCGTCTATGGTTAGTTTTCTACCAACAAATATGGGTATACTGACAACAAATATGGGTATACTGAAGGTATTCTAAACGAAATCGGAGAAAACAAAATTAAAAAGTCTTCAGATCCATCTGTGATTAGTTTTCTACCGAGAAATATGGCATACCAAAGCTACATTTTAGTTCTAAACGTAATCGGAGAAAACAAAAAGTCTCCAGATCCGTTTATGGTTAGTTTTCTATCAACAAACATGGGCATGCTGAAGCTACATATTAGTTCTAAACGAAATCAGAGAAAATAAAATTAAAAGTCTTCAGATCCGTCTTTGGTTAGTTTTCTACCAATAAACATGGGCATGCTAAAGCTACATTTTAGTTCTGAGCGTAATCGAAAGTAAAAAAATTAAAAAGTCTTCAAATCCGTCTAAGGTCTAAGCGTAATCGAAAGTAAAAAAAATTAAAAACTCTTCAGATCTGTCTATGATTGGTTTTCTACAAACAAACATGGGCATGCTGAAGCTACGTTTAAGGTCTAAGCGTAATCGAAAGTAAAAAAATTAAAAAGTCTTCAGATCCGTCTATGGTTAGTTTTTTACCAACAAACATGGGCATGCTGACGGTTTATAAAACTTCTAAACGAAATCGGAGGAAAATAAAATTAAAAGTCTTCAGATCCGTCTGTGATTAGTTGTCTACCAACAAACATAGGTATATTGAGGGTATATTATAAATCTAAGCTAAATCGGAAGTAAAAAAAAATAACAAGTCTTCAGATCCGTCTATGGTTAGATTTCTACCCAAAAACATGGGCATGCTGAAGCTACATATTAGTTCTTAACGAAATCGGAGAAAATAAAATTAAAAGTCTTCAGATCCGTCTATGGTTAGTTTTCTAGCAATAAACATGGTCATGCCAAAGCTACATTTTAGTTCTACACGAAATCGGAGAAAAATAAAATTAAAAGTCTTCAGATCCGTCTATGGTTAGATTTCTACCAATAAAGATGGGCATGCTGAAGCTACATTTTAGTTCTAAACGTAATCAGAGAATACAAAAAACAAAAAGTCTTCAGATCAGTCTATGGTTAGATTTCTACCAACAAACATGGCATGCTGACGGTTTCTAAAACTTCTAAACGAAATCGGAGAAAAATAAAATTAAAAGTCTTCAGATCCGTCTGTGATTAGTTTTCTACCAACAAACATTGGTATACTGAGGGTAAATTATAAATCTAAGCTAAATCGGAAGTACAAAAAATAAAAAGTCTTCAGATCCGTCTATGGTTATTTTTGTACCAACAAACATGGGCATGCTGAAGCTACATTTTAGTTCTAAACGAAATCGGAGAAAACGAAATTTAAAAGTCTTCAGATCTGTCTATGGTTAGTTTTCTACCAACAAACATGGGTATACCGAAGCTACATTTTAGTTCGAAGCGTTATCGAAAGTAAGAAAATTAAAAAGATTTCTGATCTGTCTATGATTAGTTTTCTACCAACAAATATGGGCATACCGAAGCTACATTTTAGTTCTAACCGTAATCAGAGAAAACAAAAAAACAAAAAGTCTGCCGATCTGTTTATGATTACTTTTCTACCAACAAACATGGGCATACCGAAGCTACATTTTAGTTCTAACCGTAATCAGAGAAAACAAAAAAACAAAAAGTCTGCCGATCTGTTTATGATTAGTTTTCTACCAACAAACATGGGCATGCTGACGGTTTATATAAGTTCTACACGAAATCGGAGTAAAATAAAATAAAAAGTCTTCAGATCCGTCTATGGTTAGATTTCTACCAATAAAGATGGGCAAGCTGAAGCTACATTTTAGTTCTAAATGTAATCGTAGAAAACGAACTTAAAAAGTCTTCAAATCCGTCTATGATTAGTTTTCTACCAACAAACATGGGCATGCTGAAGCTACATTTTAGTTCTAAACGTAATCGGAGAAAACGAACTTAAAAAGTCTTCAGATCCGTCTATGGTTAGTTTTCTACCAATAAACATGGGCATGCTAAAGCTACATTTTAGTTCTAAGGGTAATCGAAAGTAAAAAAAAATAAAAAGTCTTCAAATCCGTCTATGGTTAGTTTTCTACCAACAAACATGGGCATGCTGAAGCTACATTTTAGTTGTAAGCGTAATCGAAAGTAAAAAAAATTAAAAAGTCTTTAGATCCGTCAGTGATTAATTTTCTACCAACAAACATAGGTATACTGAGGGTATTTTATAAATCTAAGCTAAATCGGAAGTAAAAAAAAATTAAAAGTCTTCAGATCCGTCTGTGCTTAGTTTTCTATCAACAAACATAGGTATACTGAGGGTAAATTATAAATCTAAGCTAAATCGGAAGTAAAAAAAAATAACAAGTCTTCAGATCCGTCTATGGTTAGTTTTCTACCAATAAACTTGGTCATGCCAAAGCTACATTTTAGTTCTAAGTGTAATCGAAAGTAAAAAAATTAAAAAGTCTTCAGATCTGTCTATGATTAGTTTTTTACCAACAAATATGGGCATACCGAAGCTACATTTTAGTTCTAACCGTACTCACAGAAAACAAAAAACAAAAAATCTTCAGATCCGTCTGTGGTTAGATTTCTACCAACAAACATGGGCATGCTGAAGGTTTAAAAAAATTCTAAACGAAATTGGAGAAAAATAAAATTAAAAGTCTTCAGATCCGTCTGAGATTAGTTTTCTACCAACAAACATAGTTATACTGAGGGTAAATAATAAATCTAAGCTAAATCGGAAATAAAGAAAAAAATAAAAAGTCTTCAGATCCGTCTATGATTAGTTTTCTACCAATAAACATGGGCATGCTAAAGCTACAGTTTAGTTCTGAGCGTAATCGAAAGTAAAAAAATTAAAAAGTCTTCAGATCCGTCTATGGTTAGTTTTCTACCAGCAAACATGGACATGCTTGACGATATATATAACTTCTACACGAAATCGGAGTAAAATAAAATAAAAAGTCTTCAGATCCGTCTATGATTAGTTTTCTACCACCAAACATAGGTAATACTGAGGGTAAATAAATAAATTTAAGCTCAATCGGAAGTAAAGAAAAAAATAAAAGTCTTCAGATCTGTCTATGGTTAGTTTTATACCAACAAACATAAGTATACTGATGGTAAATTTAAATCTAAGCTCAATCGGAAGTAAAGAAAAAAATAAAAGTCTTCAGATCCGTCTATGGTTAGTTTTCTACCAACAAACATGGGCATGCTGACGGTTTATATAGCTTCTAAACGTAATCAGACAAAACGAACTTAAAAAGTCTTCAGATCCGTCTATGGTTAGTTTTCTACCAATAAACATGGGCATGCTAACGGTATATTATTAATCTAAACGTAAATCGAAAGTAAAAAAATTAAAAAGTCTTCAAATTTGTCTATGATTAGTTTTCTACCAATAAACATGGACAAGCTGAAGCTAAATTTTAGTTCTAAACGTAATCGGAGAAAACGAACTTAAAAAGTCTTCAAATCCGTCTATGGTTAATTTTCTACCAACAAACATGGGCATGCTAAAGCTACATATTAGTTCTAAACGAAATCGGAGAAAATAAAATTAAAAGTCTTCAGATCTGTCAATGGTTAGTTTTCTACCAATAAACATGGTCATGCCAAAGCTACATTTTAGTTCTAAACGTAATCGGAGAAAACAATAAACAAAAAGTCTTCAGATCCGTCTATGATTAGATTTCTACCAATAAACATGGCATGCTGACGGTTTATATAAAACTTCTAAACGAAATCGGAGAAAAATAAAATTAAAAGTCTTCAGATCCGTCTGAGATTAGTTTTCTACCACCAAACATAGGTATACTGAGGGTAAATTTTAAATCTAAGCTCAATCGGAAGTAAAGAAAAAAATAAAAGTCTTCAGATCCGTCTATGGTTAGTTTTCTACCAACAAACCTGGGCATGCTGACGGTTTATATAGCTTCTAAACGAAATTGGACAAAAAATAAAATGAAAAGTCTTCAGATCCGTCTGTGATTAGTTTTTCTACCAACAAACCTGGGCATGCTGAAGCTAAGTTCAAAACGTAATCAGACAAAACGAACTTAAAAAGTCTTCAGATCCGTCTATGGTTAGTTTTCTACCAATAAAACATGGGCATGCTAACGGTATATTATTAATCTAAACGTAATCGAAAGTAAAAAAATTAAAAAGTCTTCAAATTTGTCTATGTTTAGTTTTCTACCAATAAACATGGACAAGCTGAAGCTAAATTTTAGTTCTAAACGTAATCGGAGAAAACGAACTTAAAAAGTCTTCAAATCCGTCTATGGTTAATTTTCTACCAACAAACATGGGCATGCTAAAGCTACATATTAGTTCTAAACGAAATCGGAGAAAATAAAATTAAAAGTCTTCAGATCTGTCAATGGTTAGTTTTCTACCAATAAACATGGTCATGCCAAAGCTACAATTTAGTTCTAAACGTAATCGGAGAAAACAATAATCAAAAAGTCTTGGAGATCCGTCTATGATTAGATTTCTACCAATAAACATGGCATGCTGACGGGTTTTAAAACTTCTAAACGAAATCGGAGAAAATAAAATTAAAAGTCTTCAGATCCGTCTATGATTAGTTTTCTACCAACAAACATAGGTATACTGAGGGTAAATAAATAAATCTAAGCTCAATCGGAAGTAAAGAAAAAAATAAAAGTCTTCAGATCCGTCTATGGTTAGTTTCTACCAATAAAGATGGGCAAGTTGAAGTTACATTTTAGTTCTAAATGTAATCGGAGAAAACGACCTTAAAAAGTCTTCAAATCCGTCTATGATTAGTTTTCTACCAACAAACATGGGCATGCTGAAGCTACATTTTAGTTCTAAACGTAATCGGAGAAAACGAACTTAAAAAGTTTTCAGATCCGTCTATGGTTAGTTTTCTACCAACAAACATGGGCATACCGAAGCTACATTTTAGTTCTAAGGGTAATCGGAGAAAACACAAAACAAAAAGTCTTGCAGATCCGTTTGTGATTAGTTTTCTACCAACAATCATAGGTATACTGAGGGTATATTATAAATCTAAGCTAAATCGGAAGAACAAAATTAAAAAGTCCTCAGATCCGTCTATGGTAAGTATTCTACCAACAAACCTGGGCATGCTGACGGTTTATATAGCTTCTAAACGAAATCGGACAAAAAATAAAATGAAAAGTCTTCAGATCCGTCTGTGATTAGTTTTTCTACCAACAAACCTGGGCATGCTGAAGCTAAGTTCAAAACGTAATCAGACAAAACGAACTTAAAAAGTCTTCAGATCCGTCTATGGTTAGTTTTCTACCAATAAAACATGGGCATGCTAACGGTATATTATTAATCTAAACGTAATCGAAAGTAAAAAAATTAAAAAGTCTTCAAATTTGTCTATGTTTAGTTTTCTACCAATAAACATGGACAAGCTGAAGCTAAATTTTAGTTCTAAACGTAATCGGAGAAAACGAACTTAAAAAGTCTTCAAATCCGTCTATGGTTAATTTTCTACCAACAAACATGGGCATGCTAAAGCTACATATTAGTTCTAAACGAAATCGGAGAAAATAAAATTAAAAGTCTTCAGATCTCTCAATGGTTAGTTTTCTACCAATAAACATGGTCATGCCAAAGCTACAATTTAGTTCTAAACGTAATCGGAGAAAACAATAAACAAAAAGTCTTCAGATCCGTCTATGATTAGATTTCTACCAATAAACATGGCATGCTGACGGTTTTTAAAACTTCTAAACGAAATCGGAGAAAATAAAATTAAAAGTCTTCAGATCCGTCTATGATTAGTTTTTACCAACAAACATAGGTATACTGAGGGTAAATAAATAAATCTAAGCTCAATCGGAAGTAAAGAAAAAAATAAAAGTCTTCAGATCCGTCTATGGTTAGTTTTATACCAACAAACATAAGTATACTGAGGGTAAATTTTAAATCTAAGCTCAATCGGAAGTAAAGAAAAAAATAAAAGTCTTCAGATCCGTCTATGGTTAGTTTTCTACCAACAAACATGGGCATGCTGACGGTTTATATAGCTTCTAAACGAAATCGGAAAAAAAATAAAATGAAAAGTCTTCAGATCCGTCTGTGATTAGTTTTTCTACCAACAAACCTGGGCATGCTGAAGCTAAGTTCAAAACGTAATCAGACAAAACGAACTTAAAAAGTCTTCAGATCCGTCTATGGTTAGTTTTCTACCAATAAACATGGGCATGCTAACGGTATATAATTAATCTAAACGTAATCGAAAGTAAAAAAATTAAAAAGTCTTCAAATTTGTCTATGATTAGTTTTCTACCAATAAACATGGGCAAGCTGAAGCTAAATTTTAGTTCTAAACGTAATCGGAGAAAACGAACTTAAAAAGTCTTCAGATCCGTCTATGGTTAGTTTTCTACCAACAAACATGGGCATGCTAAAGCTACATATTAGTTCTAAACGAAATCGGAGAAAATAAAATTAAAAGTCTTCAGATCTGTCAATGGTTAGTTTTCTACCAATAAACATGGTCATGCCAAAGCTACATTTTAGTTCTAAACGTAATCGGAGAAAACAATAAACAAAAAGTCTTCAGATCCGTCTATGATTAGATTTCTACGAATAAACATGGCATGCTGACGGTTTATAAAACTTCTAAACGAAATCGGAGAAAATAAAATTAAAAGTCTTCAGATCCGTCTATGATTAGTTTTCTACCAACAAACATAGGTATACTGAGGGTAAATAATAAATCTAAGCTTAATTGGAAGTAAAGAAAAAAATAAAAGTCTTCAGATCCGTCTATGGTTAGTTTTCTACCAACAAACATAAGTATACTGAGGGTAAATAAATAAATCTAAGCTCAATCGGAAGTAAAGAAAAAAATAAAAGTCTTCAGATCCGTCTATGGTTAGTTTTATACCAACAAACATAAGTATACTGAGGGTAAATTTTAAATCTAAGCTCAATCGGAAGTAAAGAAAAAAATAAAAGTCTTCAGATCCGTCTATGGTTAGTTTTCTACCAACAAACATGGGCATGCTAACGGTATATTAGTAACCTAAGCGTAATCAAAAGTAACAAATTAAAAAATCTTCATATCCGTCTATGGTTAGTTTTCTACCAACACATGGGCATGCTGAAGCTACATTTTAGTTCTAAACGTAATCGGAGAAAACAAAAAACAAAAAGTCTTGGAGATCCGTTTGTGATTAGTTTTCTACCAACAAACATAGGTATACTGAGGGTATATTATAAATCTAAGCTATATCGGAAGAACAAAATTAAAAAGTCCTCAGATCCGTCTATGGTAAGTATTTTACCAACAAACCTGGGCCTGCTGACGGTTTATATAGCTTCTAAACGAAATCGGACAAAATATAAAATGAAAAGTCTTCAGATCCGTCTATGATTAGTTTTCTACCAACAAACATGGCATGCTGAAGCTACATATTAGTTCCAAACGAAATCGGAGAAAACAAAAAACAAAAAGTCTTGCAGATCCGTTTGTGATTAGTTTCCACCAACAAACATGGGTATACTGAGGGTATATTATAAATCTAAGCTAAATCGGAAGAACAAAATTAAAAAGTTTTCAGATCCGTCTATGGTAAGTATTCTACCAACAAACCTGGGCATGTTGACGGTTTATATAGCTTCTAAACGAAATCGGACAAAAAATAAAATTAAAAGTCTTCAGATCCGTTTATGGTTAGTTTTATACCAAGAAACATAAGTATACTGAGGGTAAATTTTAAATCTAAGCTCAATCGGAAGTAAAGAAAAAAATAAAAGTCTTCAGATCCGTCTATGGTTAGTTTTCTACCAACAAACATGGGCATGCTAACGGTATATTAGTAACCTAAGCGTAATCAAAAGTAACAAATTAAAAAATCTTCAGAACCGTCTATGGTTAGTTTTCTACCAACAAACATGGGCATGCTGAAGCTACACTTTAGTTCTAAACGTAATCGGAGAAAACGAACTTAAAAAGTCTTCAGATCCGTCTATGGTTAGTTTTCTACCAATAAACATGGTCATGCCAAAGCTACATTTTAGTTCTATGCTAAATTGGAAGTAAAAAAAAAATAAAAGTCTTCAGATCTGTCTATGATTAGTTTTCTACCAACAAATATGGGCATACCGAAGCTCCATTTTAGTTCTAACCGTAATCACAGAAAACAAAAAACAAAAAGTCTTCAGATCCGTCTATGGTTAGATTTCTACCAACAAACATGGCCATGCTGACGGTTTATAAAACTTGTAAACGTAATCGGAGAAAACGAACTTAAAAAGTCTTCAGATCCGTCTATGGTTAGTTTTCTACCAATAAACATGGGCATACCGAAGCTAAATTTTAGTTCAAAACGTAATCAGACAAAACGAAATTAAAAGTCTTCAGATCCGTCTATGGTTAGTTTTCTACCAACAAACCTGGGCATGCTGACGGTTTATATAGCTTCTAAACGAAATCGGACAAAAAATAAAATGAAAAGTCTTCAGATCCGTCTGTGATTAGTTTTTCTACCAACAAACATAGGTATACTGAGGGTAAATTATAAATCTAAGCTAAATCGGAAGTAAAAAAAAATAAGAAGTCTTAAGATCCGTCTGTGGTTAGTTTTCTACCAACAAACATGGGCATGCTAACGGTATATTATTAATCTAAGCGTAATCGGAGAAAACAATAAACAAAAAGTCTTCAGATCCGCCTTTGATTAGTTTTCTACCAACAAACATAGGTATACTGAGGGTAAATTATGAATCTAAGCTAAATCGGAAGTAAAAAAAAAAACAAGTCTTCAGATCCGTCTATGGTTAGATTTCTACCAACAAACATGGGCATGCTGAAGCTACATATTAGTTCCAAACGAAATCGGAGAAAATAAAATTAAAAGTCTTCAGATCTGTCAATGGTTAGTTTTCTACCAACAAACATGGGCATGCTGAAGCTACATTTTAGTTCTAAGCGTAATCGAAAGTAAAAAAATTAAAAAGTCTTCAGATCCGTCTATGATTAGTTTTCTACCAACAAACATGGCATGCTGAAGATACATATTAGTTCCAAACGAAATCGGAGAAAACAAAAAACAAAAAGTCTTGCAGATCCGTTTGTGATTAGTTTCTACCAACAAACATAGGTATACTGAGGGTATATTATAAATCTAAGCTAAATCGGAAGAACAAAATTAAAAAGTTTTCAGATCCGTCTATGGTAAGTATTCTACCAACAAACCTGGGCATGTTGACGGTTTATATAGCTTCTAAACGAAATCGGACAAAAAATAAAATTAAAAGTCTTCAGATCCGTCTGTGATTAGTTTTTCTACCAACAAACATAGGTATACTGAGGGTAAATTATAAATCTAAGCTAAATCGGAAGTAAAAAAAAATAAGAAGTCTTCAGATCCGTCTGTGGTTAGTTTTCTACCAACAAACATGGGCATGCTAACGGTATATTAGTAACCTAAGCGTAATCAAAAGTAACAAATTAAAAAATCTTCAGCTCCGTCTATGGTTAGTTTTCTACCAACACATGGGCATGCTGAAGCTACATTTTAGTTCTAAACGTAATCGGAGAAAACGAACTTAAAAAGTCTTCAGATCCGTCTATGGTTAGTTTTCTACCAATAAACATGGGCATACCGAAGCTAAATTTTAGTTCAAAACGTAATCAGACAAAACAAAATTAAAAGTCTTCAGATCCGTCTTCGGTTAGTTTTGTACCAACAAACATGGGCATACCGAAGCTACATTTTAGTTCTAAACGTAATCGGAGAAAACAATAAACAAAAAGTCTTCAGATCCGTCTATGATTAGATTTCTACCAACAAACATAGGTATACTGAGGGTAAGTAATAAATCTAAGCTCAATCGGAAGTAAAGAAAAAAATAACAAGTCTTCAGATCCGTCTATGGTTAGATTTCTACCAACAAACATGGGCATGCCGAAGCTACATATTAGTTCCAAACGAAATCGGAGAAAACAAAAAACAAAAAGGCTTGCAGATCCGTTTGTGATTAGTTTCCACCAACAAACATAGGTATACTGAGGGTATATTATAAATCTAAGCTAAATCGGAAGAACAAAATTAAAAAGTTTTCAGATCCGTCTATGGTAAGTATTCTACCAACAAACCTGGGCATGTTGACGGTTTATATAGCTTCTAAACGAAATCGGACAAAAAATAAAATTAAAAGTCTTCAGATCCGTCTATGGTTAGTTTTATACCAACAAACATAAGTATACTGAGGGTAAATTTTAAATCTAAGCTCAATCGGAAGTAAAGAAAAAAATAAAAGTCTTCAGATCCGTCTATGGTTAGTTTTCTACCAACAAACATGGGCATGCTAACGGTATATTAGTAACCTAAGCGTAATCAAAAGTAACAAATTAAAAAATCTTCAGCTCCGTCTATGGTTAGTTTTCTACCAACACATGGGCATGCTGAAGCTACATTTTAGTTCTAAACGTAATCGGAGAAAACGAACTTAAAAAGTCTTCAGATCCGTCTATGGTTAGTTTTCTACCAATAAACATGGGCATACCGAAGCTAAATTTTAGTTCAAAACGTAATCAGACAAAACGAAATTAAAAGTCTTCAGATCCGTCTATGGTTAGTTTTCTACCAACAAACATGGGCATACCGAAGCTACATTTTAGTTCTAAACGTAATCGGAGAAAACAAAAAACAAAAAGTCTTGGAGATCCGTTTGTGATTAGTTTTTTACCAACAAACATAGGTATACTGAGGGTATATTATAAATCTAAGCTATATCGGAAGAACAAAATTAAAAAGTCCTCAGATCCGTCTATGGTAAGTATTCTACCAACAAACCTGGGCATGCTGACGGTTTATATAGCTTCTAAACGAAATCGGACAAAAAATAAAATGAAAAGTCTTCAGATCCGTCTGTGATTAGTTTTTCTACCAACAAACATAGGTATACTGAGGGTAAATTATAAATCTAAGCTAAATCGGAAGTAAAAAAAAATAAGAAGTCTTAAGATCCGTCTGTGGTTAGTTTTCTACCAACAAACATGGGCATGCTAACGGTATATTATTAATCTAAGCGTAATCGGAGAAAACAATAAACAAAAAGTCTTCAGATCCGCCTTTGATTAGTTTTCTACCAACAAACATAGGTATACTGAGGGTAAATTATGAATCTAAGCTAAATCGGAAGTAAAAAAAAAAACAAGTCTTCAGATCCGTCTATGGTTAGATTTCTACCAACAAACATGGGCATGCTCAAGCTACATATTAGTTCCAAACGAAATCGGAGAAAATAAAATTAAAAGTCTTCAGATCTGTCAATGGTTAGTTTTCTACCAACAAACATGGGCATGCTGAAGCTACATTTTAGTTCTAAGCGTAATCGAAAGTAAAAAAATTAAAAAGTCTTCAGATCCGTCTATGATTAGTTTTCTACCAACAAACATGGCATGCTGAAGCTACATATTAGTTCCAAACGAAATCGGAGAAAACAAAAAACAAAAAGTCTGGCAGATCCGTTTGTGATTAGTTTCTACCAACAAACATAGGTATACTGAGGGTATATTATAAATCTAAGCTAAATCGGAAGAACAAAATTAAAAAGTTTTCAGATCCGTCTATGGTAAGTATTCTACCAACAAACCTGGGCATGTTGACGGTTTATATAGCTTCTAAACGAAATCGGACAAAAAATAAAATTAAAAGTCTTCAGATCCGTCTGTGATTAGTTTTTCTACCAACAAACATAGGTATACTGAGGGTAAATTATAAATCTAAGCTAAATCGGAAGTAAAAAAAAATAAGAAGTCTTCAGATCCGTCTGTGGTTAGTTTTCTACCAACAAACATGGGCATGCTAACGGTATATTATTAATCTAAGCGTAATCGGAGAAAACAATAAACAAAAAGTCTTCAGATCCGCCTTTGATTAGTTTTCTACCAACAAACATAGGTATACTGAGGGTAAGTTATAAATCTAAGCTAAATCGGAAGTAAAAAAAAAATAACAAATCTTCAGATCCGCTATGGTTAGATTTCTACCAACAAACATGGCCATGCTGACGGTTTATAAAACTTCTAAACGAAATCGGAGAAAAATAAAATAAAAAGTCTTCAGATCCGTCTATGGTTAGTTTTCTACTAACAAACATGGGCATGCTAACGGTATATTATTAATCTAAACGTAATCGAAAGTAAAAAAAATTAAAAAGTCTTCAGATCTGTCTATGATTATAGTTTTCTACAAACAAACATGGGCATGCTGAAGCTACATTATAGTTCTAAACGAAATCGGAGAAAACAATAAACAAAAAGTCTTCAGATCCGTCTATGATTAGATTTCTACTAACAAAGATGGCATGCTGACCGTTTTTTAAAACTTCTAAACGAAATCGGAGAAAAATAAAATTAAAAGTCTTCAGATCCGTCTATGGTTAGTTTTCTACCAACAAACATGGGTATGCTGAAGCTACATTTTAGTTCTAAACGTAATCGGAGAAAACGAACTTAAAAAGTCTTCAGATCCGTCTATGGTTAGTTTTCTACCAATAAACATGGGCATACCGAAGCTCCATTTTAGTTCTAACCGTAATCACAGAAAACAAAAAACAAAAAGTCTTCAGATCCGTCTATGGTTAGATTTCTACCAACAAACATGGCCATGCTGACGGTTTATAAAACTTCTAAACGAAATCGGAGAAAAATAAAATAAAAAGTCTTCAGATCCGTCTATGGTTAGTTTTCTACTAACAAACATGGGCATGCTAACGGTATATTATTAATCTAAACGTAATCGAAAGTAAAAAAAATTAAAAAGTCTTCAGATCTGTCTATGATTAGTTTTTTACCAACAAACATGGGCATGCTGAAGCTACATTTTAGTTCTAAACGTAATCAGAGAAAACGAACTTAAAAAGTCTTCAGATCCGTCTGTGGTTAGTTTTCTACCAACAAACATGGGCATGCTGAAGCTACATTTTAGTTCTAAGCTAAATTGGAAGTAAAAAAAAAAATAAGTTATCAGATCTGTCTATGGTTAGTTTTCTACCAACAAACATGGGCATGCTGAAGCTACATTTTAGTTCTAAGCTAAATTGGAAGTAAAAAAAAATAAAAAGTTATCAGATCTGTCTATGGTTAGTTTTCTACCAACAAACATGGGCATGCTGAAGCTACATTTTAGTTCTAAACGTAATCGGAGAAAACAATAAACAAAAAGTCTTCAGATCCGTCTATGATTAGATTTCTACCAACAAACATAGGTATACTGAGGGTAAGTAATAAATCTAAGCTCAATCGGAAGTAAAGAAAAAAATAACAAGTCTTCAGATCCGTCTATGGTTAGATTTCTACCAACAAACATGGGCATGCTGAAGCTACATATTAGTTCTAAACGAAATCGGAGAAAATAAAATTAAAAGTCTTCAGATCTGTCTATGATTAGTTTTCTACCAACAAATATGGGCATACCGAAGCTCCATTTTAGTTCTAACCGTAATCACAGAAAACAAAAAACAAAAAGTCTTCAGATCCGTCTATGGTTAGATTTCTACCAACAAACATGGGCATGCTGAAGGTTTATAAAACTTCTAAACGAAATCGGAGAAAAATAAAATTAAAAGTCTTCAGATCCGTCTGTGATTAGTTTTCTACCAACAAACATAGGTATACTGAGGGTAAATTATCAATCTAAGCTAAATCGGAAGTAAAAAAAAAACAATAAGTCTGCAGATCCGTCTACTATTAGTTTTCTACCAACAAACATAGGTATACTGACGGTATATTATTAATCTAAGCGTAATCGGAATTAAAAAAATAAAAAGTCTTCAGATCCGTCTATGGTTAGTTTTCTACCAATAAACATGGCAAGCTGAAGCTACGTTTAGTTCTAAACGTAATCGGAGAAAACGAACTTAAAAATTCTTCAAATCCGTCTATGGTTAGTTTTCTACCAACAAACATGGGCATACTGACGGTTTATAAAACTTCTAAACGAAATCGGGGAAAAATAAAATTAAAAGTCTTCAGGAATGGAGAAGAATGGTTCCTAAAAGAAACCATCAAATTTTGCCGTTTTCGAGCATTTTTCAAAAAGCGATTTATCCGAACCAAAAAAGTGGTTCGGATAAATCACGTGATCTTCGAAGTTAGTTTTGCTTCCAGCCGTATAAAAGTAAATTACTGAACCAAATTTAAATCTTTATTTTTACAATTATTTATGAGTATTTGACAAAAAAGATTGTGTATTCAGATTATTGATACAATTTGTAAATAATGATGAAAAATCGAACGTAATATTCGCAATCAGAGAGTCCGTGCAACCGAAGCATGTTTTACGGCGCACCAGCGTGGGAGCTAGCGGAACGTAAACCTTGGGGCATATCCCGTACAGCCGGTGCCGTGTCTCGTGGGGCCAGAGAGAGACAAACCCCGGGGCATGAACTCCCCAGCTTGCCGGTCTAGCCGTAAGCTTAGGAGCTTGTCGGAGGGGTTGGGTACCAGACCAACGATTCCGGTTTTTTTTACGACTGTTTTAGTATGTACCCCTAGCTATTATCCCCTAACTATTGTAACGTGTTGCCTGCGTTACACACACGCGGGACGACGGGGAATGTTTATCCATGGAGGTAGAAATTAGACTAATTTCTACCTCCATGGTTTATCCCATACAGCTGATCTATCTACTTCTATGATAACTGCATAATGTCCACCCCCCCCCCCCCCCCCCAATCGCCGCAACAACAAAAAAAACGGTGGCGGTGGCTGCAGCCGGCCAGTGAAGTCATTGCCCGAAAAACGGGAGAATGCCATCGCTAAAGCTGCCAGGAGAAAGGCAATCCGTTTGCAGCGAAGGCGGGAGGCTCGCTTGGCACATGCTGGCTTTCCCTTTGGATTTATCGTGTTTTTTTTTTACTTCTTACTTTTCGTTGGACCGCCTTCTGGTTTTTCCTTGCGATGTTTTTTTGTACTGATCCTTGGATGTCGAAAAACGTTCTCTATTGCAAGTAAGTTCGTCCAGTTCGTCGTACACAGAATACAAACTGTCCGTTTATGTCTGTTTTTTATTTACACGTGAATTTGAAAATTGTATCACTGACATTTGACGGGAGGGGGGGGGGCTGGAAGAGTATAATAGGGCATGCTATGTCTGAATTAAATCAGACGTTTACAGCAACACGACGACGATTATGCATTTTTTTTACACGTGAATTTGTGCTGGATGGATATGAAGTCTGGATCCCCATGCCTCGCTATTGTAATAATTCATACTTAAACAGACCACCAGTCTACTTACAACATTGCGCAACATTGTCACGTAAACTTGATAGTTGCAATGGCTGGAAAAGCTTATAAAGCTGACCTTTGACCGTGTTTTGTTTTTACACATTTTTCGTTAATTACGTGATATTTTGATGATTTTTTTACAACAATCATTTAAATATTATTGTCTGTTATTCCACATCACTAAATTAGGTAAACAGTAAGCCGGTGTGTCCCTTTAACCCACGCTGCAATGGGACTACTCTAGATCCAATATCCATAATTTCATTCAAGATGTATCCATAATTGAGTGGGACTTTCTATACACAAGAAATGTAAGTGATATCTACAATAATTCTTTGGAGCTGTTGCTTAACGTGTATGATCAGAATTGTCCTATACTTGAGATAAAACCTCGTATCAACAATTCAAAATATCAGTGGATGACAGAAGGATTGTACACTGCAATAAAGAAGAAAAAAACATATAATAAAAAGTACCCAAGGCATCCTTCATTACAAAATCAATCAAACTATACACAATATATAAAAACAATCTCACTATATTTTAAGAAATGTAAAAATAAAGGTTTCCTGAAAAGAAAATGTAATTCTTAAAAAAAAAAAGACATTAAGGGCACCTTGAAACTTGTTAATATAGTACTATCAAAGCCTATATCTAAATCATATCCCAACTGTATTAATAGCAGAATAGTCAAAATTGTCAAAGACAGTAACGTTGCAAATTCGTTTAATAAATTCTTTGTTATCATTGGAAACTCCACAAATACATCGAAAACATAACCTACGCACTAATAAAAATAAAGTTTCACCATAAAAAAACCACTTGAGTACTTTCTTGGTGAAAAATTAATGTCCCCACTCTCTCTTTTCTACTCCTATTGTCAAAAAGGAAATTATTAACGTGATTTCTAAATTCTCCTCCGGAAAAGCTCCTGGATACGATGAAATTAGCTCATCGGTCTTAAAATAATCAAAGTTTTGTTCTAGCTAAAACCTCTGATGTAAATTTTCACCAAGGCCTCCGTGGCTTGGACAGCTATGTAGCCGCGAAGACCAATACTAGTCAGCGCACACGATCGAGTGGCGAAGCCACGAGTATTGCGCGCTGACTTGGTCTTCACTGCAGTTGCTTCGCGGCTGCACAGATGTCTAAGCCACGAAGGCCTTGGTGAAAGGCTAGATGGGCTTAAGGCTTAAGGCTTAAGGTTAGGGTTTATACCGCCACATGAAAATGGTAGTGTAGGCCTATATGAAGTTAACAATTATAGGCCTATAACTATTTTACCAATATTCTCAAACTTACTGGAAAAACTCATGTCTAATCATTTGCTAAGCTTTGTTTCTAAGCATAAAATATTATCTGATTTACAAGTACGGCTTCAGGCCCAAACGCTCAACCGAACTTGCAACTTTAAGTGTTACAAATAAAATAACGGAAGCCTTTGAAAAGTGTTATGATTTGCCTTTTCTATCATAACAATCCCGGGATTCTAACTCTGAGAATAATACAATTAATAGATTGTCTCTTTTCTTCTTTACCAGTATTTTATTCAAACTAAAACTCCACAAATACATCGGAAACATAACCTACGCACTAATAAAATAAATGTATGCTTGCGGCTCGGACGCACCCGAAGGACACAGATATTTAGAAAAGGGTGCACGCCCGTTTTATACTGGTGCGTTTACGTGGAATGACGGAATACCTATAATCTCTTATACCCAGGTGTCTAATAATGCCTTGGTTTGATATATATGCAAATAGAACGGATCAAAGAAACGTCATCACAAACGAAACAAAGCTCTGTCGGCGTATTTCTTGACCTTTCGAAGGCCTGTGACATAGTCAATCATGAAATTACTAAAAAAATTGGAACACTATGGAATACGTGGTGCTGCCCTAGACTGGTTCAATAGTTATCTGTCTCAGAGGGAACAATATGTATTTTACAATACTACCTATTCAGACAAGCAACATATTTCATGTGGTGTCCCCCAAGGATCAGTTCTAGGACCATTCCTGTTTATTATTTACATTAACGATATATGTAACACATCTACATCATTTCATACTACCTTTTTGCCGATGGCCAGTTTGCTTGTTAGCAACTCTAGGTGTTTCAACTGCAATAAAACACATGATTGGCGATTGGGTTTTGGCCAATAAATCAACTTTAAATCTCAAAAAAAAAAAATAACTTCATCATTTTCAGTCCCAGGCAAAAGACCATGACGTCACTACCAAGGTTATCAAGGTTAAAAAGGTTAACATCCATGGCACAAACTTGAAACTGGTTCGATTAGAAATTGCTAAAAGCACTTTCTAATCTAAGAAATACAATATCCATGAATGTCGGTATCATTGGTAGATTAAAGATAATTTTACCTAAATATATTCTTCTTACATTATACAATTCCCTTGTTGTTCCGTACCTAAATTATGCAAACAAGCACGGGGTCATGTAGCACAATATAGACAACTTGAACTAATGCAAAAAGGCAGTTCGTGTCATATCAAAGGCTAGTTATACTTAGCTATTTACTGATTTAAATATACTCAAAGTTAATGACCTTTATAAACTTAATTTAGGTAAATTAATGTTTAAATATACACAAAGACAACTCCCGAAATGTTTTAATCATCTTTTTGTCAGAGCATCAGAGGTGCACTCCCACGACACGTAGCTCCAAAAAGGAAATTTTTACATCAATAAAAGTAGAACTACACACTTCAAAAATAATAGCCAGCATCAAGTTGCTCTCTTTTGGAATATTAATTTACAAGACACTACAAAACTGTCTCATTCACTTCTAGGATGAAGCTATCTAAGTTTGAGTCTTACGCTGGTATTTAAAAAAATAAAAATAATAACAACAACAACAACAACAACAACAACAACAACAACAACAACAACAACAACAACAACAACAACAACACCAACAACAACAACAACAACAACACCAACAACACCACCACCACCACCACCACCACCACCACCAGATAAGTACAACCAAACGGAACCGGTGGTTGACAAATGTTGAAATTGAGGAGATGAGGAGAAAAGTACAAGCTGAAAGTAATAGAACGGAGATTGTTAACCACCACGTACCGGAGGATGGGACTGCTGCTAGCTCGCAGACTGAAGATGAGGTAGATCTGCCAGGATTGCAAGATGGTCAGGATGACGGAGGCATAGACGAAGAGGAGGGTTTAGAGCTTACGGAGGAGGAGGTGCAGATTAAGACGAGGGTCCAAGAGGTGATGAGAGCGGCTAAAGGGTCAAACGGGTGGAGTATCCCGGCTTTGCGCCGGGTTCCAAGAAAAAGGCTGACAGATATGTCAGCCGTGGTAAGTAAAGTCCTTGGGTCGGTGAGTACTAATAATCTTTTGGAAACTAACCGTCTTATGTTTGCAGGGGCAGTTGTAGTAGGAGAAAAGTTAGGTGTGAAGGCTTCAAGTCCAGAACATGAAAACAGTACACCATGGTGGAAACGTAGGCTAGAGGGTCAAATAAAAGATTTACGAAGGGATCTCAGTAGACTAGAACAAATTAGTAAGGGTTTAATTGAAGGTTCAGACTGGAGGAATACAATCATGACAAAATACAATGTGAAAGGTAAGAGGGTAAGTGTAGTGATAGAGGAGATCAAACAAAGGGTTAAGGCTAAGGCTGCAAAGGTGAAGAGGTATGATGACAGGGTGAGGCAGTTTCACCAGAACAGGCTGTTTAATACCAATCAGCGCCAGCTGTTTAAGGAGTTGGACGGAAAGATTGACAACACGCAAGCGGGTCCGAGGCCAGCAGAGGCAAGAACTTTCTGGGGTGGTATTTGGGACCGACCAGTCCAACACAACCGGCAAGCTGATTGGCTAACGGATGTGAAAGATGAATTGAGAGGCGTACAACAGCAAGAAGGATTCCAGATAGACGTGGACAAGGTAAAAAGACAGGTAAGGAAAGTGCCAAGCTGGAAAGCCCCCGGTCCGGATCATGTGCATGGGTACTGGTTGAAGAACTTCCGTAGTTTACATGAGCGAATGGCCCTACAACTGCAAGACTGTCTAGTACAGGGTAAGGTCCCCACCTGGATGACTGAAGCAAGAACGGTTTTGATAATGAAGGATGTCAAGAAAGGTAACATTGCAAGTAATTATAGACCAATCACATGCTTGCCTGTGATGTATAAACTCTTGACCAGTATGATTGCAGAGGATCTCTATCGCCATATGGATGACCATCAGTTGTTTCCGGAGGAGCAGAAAGGCTGTAAGAAGCGGTCCAGAGGTACGAAAGATCAACTTATCATCGATAAGGCTGTGCTGAAGGACTGCATGAGCAGAAAGACTAACTTGGCAATGGCGTGGATCGATTACAAGAAGGCGTACGACATGGTGTCACACACATGGATAATGGAATGTCTGGATATGGTTGGAGTGGCCGATGCAGTAAAACGTCTTCTGAGTGAGAGCATGAAGACGTGGCGAACGAATCTGACAGCCAACAACGATAGTCTGGGCAAGGTATGCATAAGAAGAGGTATTTTCCAGGGTGACTCTCTGTCTCCGCTGCTTTTTGTTCTGGCATTGATGCCCCTGTCGATGATTCTGAGGAAGGTGAGTGCTGGCTATGTAATGAAGAGGGACGGATGTAAGATCAACCATCTTCTTTTTATGGACGATTTGAAGTTATTTGCAAAGAATAAGGCGGAGATCGATTCTTTGGTGCAGACCGTCAGGATTTTCAGTGATGACATCGGGATGCAGTTTGGTCTGGAGAAATGTGCTTCAATGACCATGAAGAGGGGAAAGAGGGTACATTCCGATGGCATCGCTCTGCCAGATGGTGCAAAGATGAGGGCTTTGGGTGAGGAGGAAAGTTATCGGTATCTTGGTGTACTAGAATCGGACCGAGTCCTTCACGAGGAATCAAAGGTAAGGCTGAGGGCAGAATACATCAGGCGGGTGAAGAAATGTTTAAAGTCCAAACTGAATGGGGGAAACATGATTAAGGCGATTAACACATGGGCCGTGTCTTTGATGAGGTACAGTGGGGGTATTATTGAGTGGACTAAAGAAGATCTAGATGTCACTGACAGAAAGACAAGAAAGCTGATGACTATGCATGGTATGCTACATCCGCGGGCAAATGTCAGCAGACTCTATCTTCCGA
This sequence comes from Marthasterias glacialis, assembly GCA_911728455.2. Lineage (NCBI taxonomy): Eukaryota > Metazoa > Echinodermata > Asteroidea > Forcipulatida > Asteriidae > Marthasterias > Marthasterias glacialis. The sequence goes on along the minus strand of OU452220.1, from coordinate 29,030,325 downwards.
GGTCAGAGGGCGGAAGGGGATTGCTGAGCGTGGCAGACAGCGTCAATATTGAGCGAAGGAGCCTGCATCGTCATGTCAGGAGCACCGAGGAGAACTTGCTGACAATTGCACGAATGTACACGAAGGCAGACGAAGCTGGGCCGAAGGAGTACAAGAGGGAAAGGAAAGAGGAAAGACACCAAGATTGGAGGAACAAGCCACTCCATGGCCGGTTCCTGAGATGTACAGAAGAAGTGACGAGTTGCAAATCCTGGAATTGGTTAAAGAGCGGAGAACTGAAGAAGGAAACCGAGGGCTTGATTACTGCGGCGCAAGACCAGTCTCTAAGGACAAATGTAATGAAGGCGAGGATAGAGAAAACGAACGTCTCTCCTATGTGTAGAATGTGCAACAAGGCAGAAGAGACTGTATTTCATATTGTCAGCGAATGTAGTAAGATGGCCCAGACGGAGTACAAAGGCAGACATGACAAGTTGGCTAAGGTGATTCACTGGGATCTGTGTAAGAAGTATGGTGTCCAGGTGTATGCCAAGTGGTACGACCATGTTCCAGAGAAAGTTGTAGAGACCGACGAGGTCAAGATCCTCTGGGACTTTAACATTCAGACTGATCATGTTATAGAACATAGACGTCCGGATGTTGTAGTCTTAGATAAGACAAAGAAGATGTGTCATATCATCGACATAGCTGTGCCGGGTGATATAAGGGTGGCTTCTAAAGGAGATGGAAAAGATCGAGAAGTACCAGGACTTGGCCAGGGAACTTCGTAAGATTTGGCAGGTGAAAGTGAAAGTAGTCCCTGTGGTGGTTGGAGCACTTGGCACCATTCCGAAGGCACTGGAGAAGCATCTGGATCAAATAGGCACAACTGTGAGGGTAGATTTGCTGCAGAAGGCGGCACTTTTGGGAACAGCTAGGATCCTGCGAAAGACCCTCGAGATCTAAGGCTACGGGACGTAGCCCGACTCGAGGAGTTGCCGGAACAGAGGAAAATAAGATCTTTCTTTTGCATGCTGTGATATATCGTGAAATAATAATAATAATATTAATAATAATATTAATACTAATAATAATCAAAACTGACCTCCGTTGTTAAATATTTTGTGTAATTTTGTCTGTTGTTGCAGTGTTTTATCGTCGTCCTGTTTGCCCAAGTACATTGTTGTACATAGTATTTCATAATTATCTTGTATTATCAATGTTTGTCATTTGTTTTGTCTGTCACCGGGGAAGTATATAAAAGCCTTCCTGGGCTTCTTTTCTTTCCCTAATGTTAACAATAAGCTTTGCATAACTATTTTGTGCTAATTGACCATATTTTTGAAATAATTCCCATTATATCATCTATATATTATTAGATTTAATTATTACATTTTGATCTGCTTTCCAGAATATGTATGTATGCTTGTTGGTAATATTGAATAAATGTCACAACTTAATTAATTGACACTAGAGGGCGTGCTTTACAAAAGCTCCCATGATTATTGACTCGATCAGCCCAAGACCCCAGGCTTTTGTTTGCCCTGTATGATGGCCAAGGAGCCATCCTTTTAGTCCCCAATTGCACTTTTATTCTCTTACCTGAGTCCATTCAAGTTATTCATAGAGTGGGGCTTTTTATGCGAGGTGCTAAATGTGGAACTTTTTCGTGAATGACCGTTCAGCATAACATGGTATCGCACGTGGTTTCTAAAGTCAGGTTCTACCGGTGTCGTAGGGTATTCTGTCCTAGGGTAATGTGTCCACCATGCAGTAAATAGACCGATTGCGTGATCTACGTCACGTGACCCCTGTTGGGTTAAAAATGTAATCACACACACGTAATCCTCCATAGGAAAGGGTGGTACGGTACACGATGATTAATGCATTTAGTTAATTCGATCGAGGCTTTTTTTGCTCAAAATCTGTGAAACATATTCCAGATGGTTTGAACCAAAGACCTTCAAGTGGCTGAATAAAGCCAGTAAGGACAGTTCCAGCAAGTCTTGAAGATTGTAAAAGTACCGTATAAATGTACACGATGTGTACAGCGCTCGACGGAACGTTAGGCCAGACGACTGCGATCACCACACACTTTTCAAAACAAAAATTTCAAAGTTTTGAAGCTGAAATCCTCAAAAAAAATTGCTTTCCAAAACTGTGTGATTCATATCCTTTGCCTATTTGAAATTCTTCAAGGCTAGGTATTAATGCTCACTTTTTCAACGATGTTTATCCTTTTTTACAGTGATTTAGGCCAACATTACAAACAAAATAACAGACGGGTGGGTACATAATAGTCGTCCGACGCCGGTAGTGCATGGCTTAAAAAACTCTTTTCAGAAGGAATATGTTAAATTATGAAACAGAGATGTGATTTAAATTAATGCCACAACATACTACTTTAAATAAAGGGGCTGACTAACTAATTCATCGCTTAACGAAAGTATAATCGACTGTTTTCGAACTCACTCTGTGTCACGGCCTATCTCTTTACACGTTTTTTTTCACCAGTGTATGACGTCATACCCGATAGGGGTTCACGTGACCACATGTAAACATTGTCGCGCAATCAGTCCTATAACTTGGGCTGGAGGAGTTTATTCAAAAGAGGGCGCTATCAGAAGTAGTTAGTACACAATATTCGCCGTATGCTCGGACAGAATCTCCTACCGGACAGAATCTCCCTCCACACCGGCGTTAATTTTGGAATACAAGGACTTCGCTCTGCATGTTAAAGTGTCCATTGATACAGGCTTTGTTAGAATTAAGGCTTTGTGTTTAGGCAGTGGGGCAGGAATTTCGAAAAAGGGTGTTGCAATTTCGGACTTTGTTCGGCCTACGCCTTCAATGAAATTTGTTAACATCCGTTTTGGACAGTTTTGCTCGAACCCTAAGTTCATTTATGACACCGTTATAGCAAATGTTTTTTAACATTTACTTATTTGATTCATTAGTAGAATTACTGGGTTGTTCATGTTTGGTTGCGCCTCTTGTCCAGAACTAGTAGGTGACATAGCTTTAACCAAAGATACCAGTAACACAAGATACACGTCTTGTGCCGTTTTGCACGGTTGCAGATGTAACGCCTTTGTACCTACAACTGCGTGATGGCGGCCTTCCTCATGTGTCAGTTTTGCTAGGATTATTGACACAATTTATAGCCCTTATGCACATGACGTCATTTGAGTAGGGCGCCCTCGTCTAGAGGTCAAAATGAGGTTGTTCATTGGCCAATCCTGTGCGCCGCGCGTTCAAATCTCTGCGTTTCCATTGTTACATCATCGATTTACCTCTAAGATGGCGGCTCGATGACGCCAATGCATAAGGTCTATTGCCGAACATCAAATTTTTGATCCGTCGTTACCTTTTTTAGTTGGTGGGGTCGTTTGATCTAAGTTTTTCCATTTAGTAGGCCTTACTTACAATCTTTGGTTTTGCCTACCAAACGACAGCGGGCGCCCCTATTTTTGTGTTGCATGTCTCTGAATAGAGTGACCCTATCTTGGTTTCGTAGTATCCTTTTTTTAGGGTTGGTGATTAATATAAGTCAACGATAGAAATAGTGCCTTTTTGGACCTTTTAGTGACACAATGATTTCCAGACAAGAAAAACGCCGACTGTTCTCTTTGGGTACAATCCATTTTAAAAAGAGGTGACACCGTTAGGCCCCCCCCCCCTATTTAAAAAAAAAGATAACAGTTAGTTGTATATAAATATGCGTCAAAATATTGGCGAACATTGTCGTTGAATTATGGCTGGGCTTAACACGGTTTTGAGTGTGTCCAGATTTGAAATTCATTACAATTTTACAAAACGTCGAAAAGGAGAAATTCCTCCTTTTTTGTCACAAGACATTGGGGCGATACCTGACCCTAAAATCGGAGGTTTTTGGTCTGGGAACCAGACTACGGCAGATTAAGGACGTGTCAGAATCAAGCGACTTCGGCTACGGCTATGGCTGCTGGCTGCAAGGACAATGTTGAAGAATAGGAATCCTCGGCGTTCCGGCCGTAGCCACTGCCGAAGCCATTCATTCGGACACGGCCTGAGTGACTTCGAACAACAGACTACTCCGTACCTAACCTTTCGTAAAGACCTTTCCATTGTTGATGAACAAACCATGCTGGTTGGCATGGACGGCAAAACGTTCAAAGTCTTGTTGACCGACGTTGTGACCAAATTGAACATTTTTGCAACTTTTTATTTAAAGAAAATACATCACATTATTGGCTGGTTTGCTTCCAACAAATTTTGAACAGTTTGAATATTTGTGTTACATTTTTGCAAACTGTAATTATCTGCCTTTGCTTTGCATTCATGGCTCCCCGTAATTTTCCCATCTTGCGGGTTGGTAAAAACTCGGGCTGTGACGTTGAAAAAGAAAGGTCTATAGAAGCCAAGAAGACTAATACAGGTCAGCGGGCGCGATCCACTCGAGTGTAGACTTGATTTCTGCAGCCATTTATTAGATAGCCTTTCGTCAAGACCTCCGTGGCTTTGACATCTTTGTAGCTGCGAAGCCACTGCAGCAAAGACCAAGTCAGCGCGCACGACGAGTGGCAAAGCCACCTTAACAAATTTATGTCTTAGCCACGAAGGCCTTGACGAAATGCTACTTCTTACCAAGAGTAATTCAAAATAGGGAGCCTAAGCCAGATCATCCGAAGCCGAAGCCGTAGTAAAACACGACATGGACAGTGAAAAGTCTAATCGTACTAGGTTGACCCATGTTGACCTCACGGGTGTGTTGTTATCTCCTTCCCGGCCCAAGGCTGAACACGTGTATTTAAATTGTGGTTGTTGTACGCGTGGCACACGTTGGCAATCAGCTGACACTAGTGACAGCGGTGTGGCGGTGGATGAGAGCTCATTACTATTTCTATCTTCTCCATGTCGTCCATTTAGTAGGCAGTTAATAATTATTTTAACACTGCCTGTTAAAACAAATTGAAGTGGTCGATCGAGTAACACGGTTGACGTGATACTATTACTAGTACTAGTATTTAGTAACGCATTCTTGGTAACGCCATGTCAGATGCTGATGACTATGAACACTATAACTACGACCCACCAGTGCCTGGAGGAGCTGGTACAAAGGGCAGAACTAAACGTGAAACTTCCGATAAACAACAGTCTTACGAAAGCAAGCAGCATGGAACAAAAGATGCTAGGAAAGCTGAACAACAGATCACCAACGCTGAGACCAAGCAAAAGGAAAAGATGAAAAAACAGAATAACAAAGAATAACTCTTGGTCATGATCCACATGGTAAGCCTGAACGTTAGATTAGATTTAGAACATGACAGTTTGACACCGAACTTGCCGAACACCTACCTCGTTTTAAATCAAAGTTAATATTTTATGTAATGTTAAATATTGTTGGATTTTTTTGTAAGGGTTCGGGCATCAGCCAACTTCTTTTTTATGTTGTTATTTTTTTTAGGTGTTTGGGTACAGCCTGAAAACCTAATGTTTTTGTGCAGTTTCATTGTTGTTGATATTTCTCAGTACTACTGTACTAATGTACTGCTATTGGGTATGTTGTGCGATCTGTTAATCTGCACGATCGGTCGGTCGGTGCGCGATTGGTCAATCTCAATGTTTTATCGGTGGATAAAACACTTTTTCTTTACAATTCACAATTCTGGAGGATTTTTTTAAAGGTAAGTAAAGTCCGACACATCCTTTAGAACTGACCTATCGGCTATCGTGCAACGCTATCTATCGATTGCACAGATTGACCGATTGTGCCCAACATGCTTGCACCGGCTAAGTTTGAGTTAATGCTATTTAACTATTATCAACAGCTATTTCATCAAATAGTTTTATATTGCTCGACATATAAAAATGTGTATTGAGTCCACTAAGAAGTATGATTTTACCAGATTTACATTGCTTTAACGCTGAGTGATCCTGAACTGGTCAAAGGTGCAGTGTCACAAAAAAAACATTTTTTGTCATTTTTTTTAAAGGTCCATGAATTATTTGTTTTTATTGGTTAAAAAAATAAAGTATAGTATTTCTTTAATTTTTTCACATTTTGTACATGCGTATCAATCGTAGAAATAACGATTTCTAAAATTAGGGGGTTGCCGTGCTCCGCCCACCCGTCCTCATTAACATAAAATCTGTGATGTAGACAGTGGAACTGCTGACCAGGGCCATGTGTGTGACAATAACATACAATGCATTGTTGACCACTCAGCACCAGAGCCGTCTTTGAAATGTTTTACCACAGCCTACGTCATGGATCATTACGCAATCAAATGGCACATATTTTCGGGGCTCAATTAAAGTGTATTAACGCGTAACAGACACATCAAAGTAGTCAATACTATGTTTTGTTAATTTCAAACCATATATATTAAGCCACAAAAATGTTCTGTGACAAAAAACCTCTTCATGGGCCCTTTAACTAAAGAGAAAAGATGACTGCTCAGTAAATTTACATAAACACCATTTTAAATTAACTTTATCTGCTCATACCTTCAAATATGAAAGGTGAGAAGTTTCAACAGCATTTTCGAACCCACATTTTGTTTCAAAAATAACAATGATTGTCACATGGGACATACTCTGGACCAATCAGGGCCACGTTTGCCAATGACAGTTCGGGAGTGGGCGCCAGGAGTTGAAATTGATTCACTTTTATTACTGCTTTTCTTTAAAACCATTTTCAGCCCACCTCCTCCCCATGCTGCTACCTTCAGTTCTAGTTAGGTTTTTGGCTATAGAGCACATGGAATAATTAGCATTGCCTTGGTTTAATTGCTCGTACGTACCTGGTACTCAAATTCGGTATACATGTAGCGTTAATATTGGGGGGTAGGGACACCTGGAGTGGGTCAAGCCAGTTTTGTGTGGGGGAAAGGTCTTACATTGCCTTAATCTGTATAACCTTACCAATATTCATTGTTATTAACAGCCGAAATTGTAAGCATGATTTAAGCTCCCGTCGGTTCAGTCGGGGCTAATATTTCAACCGTTGGTTCAAGCGGTGGAATTCACAAGTGCATAGGACGGCTATACGTATTTAATTGTAACATTGGTTATTGTATAATTCAATTTTTGGGGTTTGATCAGCCCCGTAATTTATTTGGTGGGTCGCTCGTTGCCCGAGAATTTTTGGGTCGCTCGAAGCCCGTTTTAATGTGGGCCGCCAGTTGCCCGCTATTTTATGTTTTGCACATTGCCTGTGATTTTACATGTATGTGGGTCGCTCGTCGCCCGTGATTTTATGTTTGCTGCTCGGTGCTTGTGTTTTGTTATTCTTGTGCTGTTTGCCCCTGGTTTGTGTGGTTACTTGGGCTGTCTTTGTGACATGTGGTGGGCAAGCTTGCCCGTTTGTTTATTTACATAACTTTACTTCAGAAAACACTGCACAGCCCGTGTCACATGACCTTTTGTTGGTATTAAATGTAAACAAACACAATGTCCTCCATTGACCCCTTGCATGCACGTCACACGCGCCGACTGTGCCACACTCACCATTTTGGTGGTCAATAGGTTTACGCGTCTCGTAAAATGCGCTCTTCATTGAACAACTCAGTAAGTGACATTGACCACCAAAATGACGCAACCAAGGTTATTGTGATGATGACGTCAGGTGAAATGGGTCAATAGGAAAGTGCGGTGCAGTACATGATAATTGTTGCGTTTGTTTATTCGATTGAGGCTTTTCTTTCTTGAAATATGTGAAAAATATTCCAGAGTTTGTACCAGAGACCTTCGAGTGGCTGAATGAAATCAATAAGGACAGTTCCAGCTAGTCTTGGAAATTGTACTACAAGTAGACGTATACTACAAATTTATACACATGTATGTGCACAGTCTAGTGCACGGCGGAACGTTTAGGGCAGACGACCGAGATCACACACTTTTCAACACAAGAATTTCAGAGTTTTGAAGCTGAAATCATCCAATAAAATTGCTTTCCAAAACTGTGTGATTCCTTTGCCTATTTGAATTTTCGCAAGGCTAGGTATAAATGCTCACTTTTCCAACGTTCTTTACCCTTTTTTTTTTTTTTTACAGTGATTTAGGTCTACATTACTCAAAATTCAAATGCGTCCTGGCATTCATGAACTTTTCAAGAAAAAACACACAAAAAAGCAAAATTAAATTGACTTTTTGCCTTGCCTTTTTGCCACATTGCCGACAACGTAAAATTTGAATGCACCCTGGCATTCATTAACTTAAAAAAAAAAAAACCTGTAGAAGTTTTTATGTCAATAAATTTTAAATTATTTTCTGTACAGCTCCCGGAGCATATGTTGCTGGAAGTAACCATACTGGTTAAAACTTCTTGGGCATTTTGGGCATTCTATCTTTCGATATTTTTCTGCCCCAACCAGACTTCTTCTCTTCTCGATTCCTTTTGCCCACCTTTTCTTTCTGTGCTGCGTGCTCGCGTAAAAAATGATAGACTGACTGAGTAAAAATGCAGGGTCACGCATCACTTTCTTAGATCTCGTATTTTGCACCAATTTCACGTGACGTCATTTACATAAAATATCGTCTGCTTGGTTTTATTAGCTCTAGTCTTACTGTGTTCTTGATGAACTCATCTCTTTTAAGCAGACTCTTTACTTTAAAAATTCGTCATCTTTGTTTCTTTCTTTTATCTTCTTTCCCCACAAGAAATGATACCAATAATTCTCATAAGGTAATGGTGATGTGAACATCCACTCCACCCATGAGTAATAATTATAATAATTATGAGTAATAATAATAACAATTGAAGATGTTCCGGCGTATCCTCTTTTCATCACTTTCCTTTATAATTTAACTTTTTCTATGAGCAAGTCTTATCACTCAATTCTTTTTATTTCTGTTTATCGTTTTCTCTGTTTTCTCTTTTATAATTTCACACTGCAACTAATGCCGACTCTCATCATCATTGCGGTCTCTCCGCAAACAATGTACGAGGGCGCCCTTCATAACTTCCACTCCGTGCGTGCACTGTGCATCCAAAAGCATGAGGTTCACACAGTAGAGTCCAGTACTGATTGGGTCTCTCTTTGAAGGTCTAAAGGGTTAGGCATTAAACATCTTGAGCATATCACTGGTGATTTATTTCAAGTTCTGATGGGCTTTCAAAGAATTTGGCTCCTGGCCAGGGATCAATTTATCTTCTCCCAAATCCGTGTAACTTTTTCACCAATGATCTGTGTCGTGCATTGAAGTCTCATTTTCTACTCTAACCTTTGAATTCTCCTCAATCCCTTGCAATAACTCTTGATTGAATTTCCATAGGATAAAATGTACTACCGATTTTTCTTTAATTTGTTTTCTTTCTTTTTCTTTGAATCATCAACACTACTTCTTGGATGTTCACTTGGGCTCTTCCTTGTTTATGAATCTTTATATCTTGCCGGCCGTCGGCGTTCTCGTTGACTTCGGCATGTCTTGAGTCTCATGGAATTCCAGTTCCTTTGATTGCTTTTTCTCATGCCGTTGATGGCTTTACAAAGTTTACTCTTTATTTGTCTCCTCGGCCGTCCTCGTAGTTTCTTTATCTTGGACCAGACATTTGTGATCATCCGTCTGGTTTTCGGCGTCTTCTTGTACTTGATTCGTGATAGCTGGAGCCTCTGTTCTTGCCTTGCCTTGGAACCACTGTGGTGCATTTTCTCCGCTATAGGGCTTTAGTCTGTTGTAATGTACAATTCTTGGTTTTCCTCATGACCCCTTCTGTATGCGATATGTGACATCACTCAAGCGCTTAGTCATTAGTGACGACATACGGTCCATCCCAAGCCAGCTGAAACTTAGGACAATAACCTCGTTTCTGTTTCAGGTTGTACAACCAGACACAATCTTCTTTGGTGTATTCTCCTCTGTCTGCCTTGTGATCATAATTGCGCTTTTGTCTGTCACTTGCTATCTGAAGATTAACTCTTGCGTACTGATGCACTTGTTCCATACATTCTCTCAGGCGAGTCACGTACTCGGTTTGGCTTAATCCTTGACGGTTTTCTTTTGGTCTTTCTACCAGCAAATCGACCGGTAATGTTGCCTCTCTTCCCATCATCATCTCACGTGGCGTATAACCGGTTGTCTTGTGCACAGTAGTTCAGTAAGCCATCATAACACACGGCAAACATGTGTCCCAGTTCTCTTGATTCTCGTCCACAAACATAGCCAATTGTTCTGTTCGCTTGCTAAATCATCCCATCTGATTGGGGGTGTAGTGCTGATCTTGTTTTGTCTATGCCGAGAAGATCGCAGATTTCTTTGAACAGCTGAGATTCAAAATTTCTCCCTTAATCGGTGTGAAGTTGTAATGGGACATTGTATCTGCTCATGAACTGCTCCACAAAAACAGTTGCTATTGTGGCCGCTTCTTGATTGGGCATGGTAATTGGTATATGTCTCGATCCATTTAATAAAATAATCACCAACAACCAAAATATATCAGAAACCTCGATCAGTCAGGGGTAGTGGACCTAACACATCCATAGCCACTCTTTCCATGGGGACTCCAATGTTGTATGTCTTCATTGGGCTTCGATGAGTCTTGTTTGGGGACTTTCTTGACGCGCACCTGTCACATGCAGAAACGACGAGATTCACATCTCTTTGCCACCGGTTCCAGTAGAATCTGTCTCTAACTCTTTCTCTTGTTTTATTTTGTCCAAGGTGACCACAAGTCTTGTCACTGTGTAATCGTGTTACCAGCCTTTTTCTCAGAGTCTTTGGAAGAACAATGTGCCACTTGACCTGATCACCGGCCACAGTCTCCCATTGTGGGCATAAGATGCCATCACGTATGTGTAATCGTTCCCATTGCGACCAGTAGCTCTTTACATCTACACCTTCAGGTGAGACATCAGCCCATTTGGGCCACTCTGTCAAAGTCTCTTTCCATTGGAGTATTTTACTGATACTTTTGTCTTTTCTCTGTGCGTCTTGGAGGTCCTTTGTATTTATGAAATCTTCTCCGCCTTCTCGTTCTCTTGATTTATCTTGAATGTTGGACGTGACGACTATACAAAATGGATTGCTTAATTCTACAGGTGTCTTGTTGGTTCTCTGTGTACCTGGACTAATTGTTTCTATTGCGATGTCTGTCTCAGCTGTCTCATTCCATATCTTATCTCCGGTGTAACACCGTATCTCTCTATCTTGTCACACTGTCTACACTCATTGCAAGGTTTCCTGGACAGACCATCAGCATTTCCATGCTGCTTACCTGGACGATGTTGGATGTCAAAATCGTAGGTGCTCATAACCTCCAACCATCGCGCAGTCTGTCCCTCTGGGCTCTTGAAATATTTCTTGCCATACAAGTAGTGATGGAAATGTTTGATGGAAGCCACCTCTGCAAGTAGTTCTTTCCTTGTCACACAGTAGCTTCTTACCGCTTTAGACAAAGATCTGCTGTAAAAGGCGATGACTCTCTCCTCGCCATCTTGTACTTGAGATGGCGCTGCCCCTACACCTTGATTACTTGCATCTGTGTCTAAGATGAATGAGTCATTAAACGTTGGCTACACCAGTATTGGAGCAAATATCAATTCTCTTTTTAGGCATTGAAATGCACCTTCACTTTCCTTTGTCGGGACAAAGTTAACTTGTGTTTTCTCTGTTAATCGATTCAATTTCAGCAAAGTTCTTGACAATTTGTCTGTAATACGAACATAGTCCTAGGAAGCTCCGAACTTCAGTGACCTGTGAAGGGGTAGGCCATTTCTCGACTGCTTCGGTCTTGATCGGGTCAGTCTGTGTTCTTTCACTTGACATGACATGTCCCAAAAACGTCACACTCCGCTGGAAAAGACTGCACTTCTTTGGGCTTAACTTCAGGCCAGCTGTTCGTAATTGAGTCAGTATCTCTTGCAATCTTTTCAGGGCAGATTTGAAATCAGTCTCCATAAACAATGATGTCATCAATGTACAGCAAGCATGTCTGCCATTGTAATCCTGATAACACTCTTTCCATCAAGTGCTCAAAAGTGGCAGGAGCATTACATAAACCAAATGGCATCACCTTGAATTAAAAAAGCCCTTGTTGGGTTAGGAACACCGTTTTCTCTTTATCTTTATCTGCCATCTCTACTTGCCAAATCCAACGTTGAAAACCACTGAGACCCGGATAAAGTGTCTAATGAGTCATCAATTCTTGGTAAAGGGTAAGAATCTTTGATTGTGGATGAATTAAGTCTTTAGTAATCTACGCAAAATCCGTCCTTTTTCTTCACTAAAACAAAAGGCGTTGCCCAGGGACTTGTTGATGGTTCAGTGACCCCTCGCTTTAACATCTTGTCAATCTCTTCTTTTGATACGTTTACTTTGATTGCAGCTGAATTTATAGCCGTCAGGAGTGCGTATGCGCAACACGCACTTCTGTTACATACGCAGTGATCAAAATGCACTAAATGATTCACCCATTACAAACACCTTTCTACGGTAGCTTGCTTCACTTCAGCCGGCACGCATCCGTACTCCGAGTCTGCGTCATGTGCATGTCTCACAATGTACAGTAAAGACTACTCAATTAAGAGCATACAGGGTGCAGCCACAGAGTCGGAACAGCGCACAGCTGGGTGTCACAAGCCTGCAAAAATATTACTGCAAGGAAAGAATAATAAAATGAAACATTGAAATAAATAGATGTTTATCTCTTTAAACAACTTAATTGCACATGGCAATTTTCTCCACAATATTTAACAAATTATTAGTGATGAATTGTAGGGCCTTGTTGAAAAAATGACATATTTGGTTGTGGATCTGAGGGTAATGTCGTAAAAACCACATAGCTTCATTATATCATCAGGTTCCATTTTGGCAATTTAAATACCTATTGTTTTGGAGATTTAATGAACAATAGTCATGGTTACCAAGGGCTAAGGCTACTTGAACCTGTACCCTTGTTTGTGCCAACGTTGTTTCCCCTTGTACATGTCCACATTGGGGACAAATTCTAAATCAACTCTACATGTAGGTACTGTTTTAACTTTTGGTGGTGCCCTTCGGCATGTTCGGGTTCCGATGGGGTTACAGTCTTCCCTCAGACTTTCACTTTAGGAAATAATTGCAAGTATTAATGTTTAGCATTAAACTGACACGATTGTTTGTTGCTGTCCAGTGTTTTTTATGTGTACTAACAAGGCAAGGTGTAAGTGATGTTTGAAGCTTCGCATGGTGTACATGTAGGAAAAGAGAAGACGAGTATACTGATCGAAACGTCGAGACCACTCCAGCTCAATCAGAGCCAACAATCCTCCCCAAAAAAGATTCAAACACATGGTTGTACCCGCAAGTTTACTAGTTAATAGTGTATTCCTAAGGCAATGGTGTGTTTGTGCAAATGTCAATGAACTATGGAGGTCCAGTAGATGGCCTGTAACTGGGTCAGGTCATGACTGGCTGTGTTCATGTAATGTTGTTTTTGTACAGTGTTTTATGTGGTACGGACAAAAGGCTTAGTCCATAAATATGTGTGGATAAGGCATGGTGCTTACTGCTGTGGCTACATTCTGTGTTGGTGGATTTAAGATTGGTGAGTCCTTTAATTTGTATTTTAGGACGATGGTTCTAAAAAATATGTCATGTGTGAGTGTTGTAGGTTGATGTGTGTCTGTTAAGACGGTTTACCCTTTGTTTGGTATCCGGCTCCTTGCCTACTAAATCTGCTCGTGAAACATATGAGAAAACATTTTACAAGTTTGTGCGTGCGAATAAATCCAGCTTTAATCAAGTTGCTTTTGCCATGTTGTCTATAGTATGTCAGAGTATAGCTTTCACTGGGATTATATTTTGTGTTTTACAAGTTTGGTTTACTTTTGGGCGATTCCACGGTCAGTCGCATTACACTTTTATGTGTCATTTCTTTAACTTGGTGGTATTAGTTTTATATGGGTCAGTCTTTCTGTTAAGTTTATACACTGATTTAAACTTGACATTCAAGGCTTTGAAGTAATGCTATTGGAAATGTTGTAGGCTTTGCACTGTAAAGGTTGTGACATTGTAAAAATCGGTCAGTCGCATTACGCAAAAAGGACATGGCAAAAAAAACACTTATCACAATTCAAAAGTTTCCTCAAACCAAAACACTTTTAACAGTTTTACTACATGTAACACATAACTCCCAGACAGAAGTCTCAAATAGGGTATTTACAAATGGTAAGCATCTTAAAGTATCCTTTGTGTATAGAAAAACCCTGGTCAGTCGCATTACGGTCAGTCGCATTACAGTTTGTCCGCCAATTAAGCCATGCCTAAATGGAGCCACATGTGTGTTCTTGTTTGACAAAAATGGATTTATTCTTAATAAACATCTTAAACAAACACACAGAGTTGATAAAAGACTACACTGTATTAAGATTGACTTAATCACAGTTTATTTCTTAAAAATCCTACTGACAGGGCCAAAATGTGTATCGTGTATCTCTTGGAACAGTTTTGGCAACTTAAGTTTCCAGAAATGTGGTTGTAATTTGATATCTTAGGGGCATCAAGTTTTTGTATGTAACTGTACCATGAAATTCTGAATAAATTGCTAATTAATACAAACTGGCATAAAACAGGTTTTAAACATAACCCTGAAATTCCAAGTTACTGGGAATGAATCTAAAAGTGGGTTGTAAATTTGAAGTAACCATGGTTGTTGGCTATCATAGGTTGCTCATTGCTGCAAACTATTTGCTGCTTCAGATAAAAAGTGCTTTCATCCTTCGGATTTGGCCATTTCCAGTTTTGACCTGCTTGATGCATGACAGACACACGGAAATCTCCTTGATCACCTATCTCCTTGACTTCACCTGGATACATTTCACCATCATATTTAACCACACACCACTGTTCATTGGCAGTGTTTCCCACATCCGGCTCACTTGCTTTTTAATTGTTGCCAATGTTTTCTGCCTCTATTTGTGTGTGTGCACATACATGTATCCCTCACTCAATTATAAGGGAGGCTACATCTTTGCCATCCTCAACCTGGAAGAAATGCTTATTGTGCAATATCTTTGATTTGATCAGCTGTTTCAAAGGTCACATCTAGGTTGAGGTTCTTATTTCTTCCTATGATGTCAGCTGTTGTCTTTTCATGTACCTTGAACTTGGGCATTTTTGGTGCGGCACTTGCAAAGTTCCTGCACTTTTTACGCTATGCTTCTGCAATCTTACAGCCTCCCACACAAACCTCTTTGCTGTTCAACAATCAAGAAAAACCAGAAGTAGTACTGTGACTAGCGTGAAACATGTGGCCATATACAATGTGCTTTGCAGAAGTGCATTGTGGGTAGGTATATAAAACAATACTGCCCTCTATCCATTCATTAGTGACATCTGTAGTTGTTCATATCTCTTAGTAAATGTATGCTGTCCTCTATTTTAGTCATGACTAAGATCTCAAGCTCTGCTGATCTCTTAGCATCCTCCTTTTAACAACAGATTGGTTAGTCGCATTACAGTACACTGGTCAGTCGCATTACCGGTTAGTCGCATTACACTTTTTGTTGGCTATTTATTACATTATGCTGAATGTTGGTTTGTATTCTTTACTCATTTCAGACTTGGCATTAAGGGTAGAAGGATAATTTGAAATGCCATCAAAATAATCAGTGCATTTTTCTTACAATTAAAAAAACTTTGTCTTTCGGTCAGTCGCATTACACCACAATGAAGCTTCAACAGGTACACCCACACACGGCTTGAATGGCTGACAGGACGTGGAATTTATTTTGGATTGTAAAAGATGGGACCTGGTACTAATCAAATATAATTAACTTTTGTTGGAGGAATCTTTTTTGGGGAAAATATACAACTTTAAAGAAATCTCCTTGATACGCTGACTTTTAATGAGTCAACCAACAGCTTGGGAAAACATCTCTGTCTTTGTACAATATGATCCTGAATCCTTAAAAAAAGTTGATTTCTGTTTACCTTCATTTGTTAGCTATAACTTAGAAGTGGAAAAAAAGTTGTGGCACAGATTTTATTTTTTGATGTCATGTCCATGTTTGCTTGGAATTGCCCTTTTGATAAAGTTATCTTTTGAATGATTACACATTTGTTTATTTGCTACTAAATTGAAGCTTTGAGCTTGTAAATATAACAACACATGCACTAAATTATAAAACTTGTAATGTACATGGGCCTAATGGATTGCGTTAATATTAGCGTTGCATGCAAACTTTTGCACACAACTTATTCAACTTGTGCACACAACTTATTCAATCTTGGTGGTCTACATGTACATATGTAGACCACCAAGATTGCCTGGCAGCTAGAAGCAGTTTGAATCCTACGTTAGCAGCAGGTACCGCAATGATAAATAGCTGTTAATTTTGCATCTTGGATATGAATATTATTTCTGTTTACCCATACACGCTCTAAACCAATCACAAAGCAGAATCTATGTATGGGATGTTACTGATACATTCTGTGTGATATATCCAAAAGCCTAATAAAGCTCCATTGAGTTGAAATTAAAGACATATGCCTTGGACCAGTCACTGCTAGGTCAGAGGGTGCGCAGGAGGATCCAACCTTCACAAAATATCAACCTTTACTTTGTGCATACATGTACATGTATATCACAATGCACTTTAATTATGCTATACTTTACTGTACCTGTAAATGATGATGGATGCCTTTTGAACGGGCACTGCTAGGAGGGTTTCTTTCCAAAACTTGTATTTTTATCCTGGTCAATGGGGTTTCAGTATTTTGAAGATAGTTGTATCACATTTTTATTTCATGCATGGTATATTGTGCTGTACTTTTATGCAGTGTTATACTGCCCCTTTAAATAATGTCAGATTCCTTGGACAAAGCACAGCTAGGTTAGATGGAGTGTAGTCTGAGGGTCCAACATTCACAACACTTTTATTTTTAAGCAGATACTTTTATTAAAGCAATTGTTTTGCTTACAAAAGTTCAAGGTATGTCTTTGAAATTGACCAGTCAAGTTGGATCCTCCTTTGTATCCTCTAACCCAACAGTTCTTTTAAAGGGGCACTACAGTTGCTTGTATAATGTAAGATAAATGCATTACAGTTTACACACTAAATGATTAACTTGGTATTTTTTTTAATAAAGTGGAACCCTTGAAATAACCAGGATGATCCTGATCGTAACACATTGTAGTGGTTGGATCTTCACTGCACCCTAATATGACCTTTTGACTGATGCAAGGTGTCATTCATCAAAAAGCACTCCAGTACACAAACCATTGGTGTACATTATCTAGTCACTAGATGGCAGTGTACCTACTGAGTGGTATTAACTCCCAAACACACACTACACAATCTGACAATGGAATGTCCAGACGTGTTAACACATCAATGGATGTTGACCTCATACCATAAACAAATAGCTCTGGTGTCTACACACAACTGTTGGCAGCATCCCTAATGTACAATGTTAAAATGGTCTTTTAGGCATTGGTTTTCTGGTTTGTGAAAGTTTCACGTGTATACACGTCTTGTGGCATTCATTCACTGGTTAAACCAAAAAGGTTCTCGGAAAGATTGTAACATTAAAAATCCCTGAATGTCATCAAAATAGACTCCACTTGTTTATGGAATCATTTTAACTAATAGGGTTGGTTGGATTTGTCCTGCTACATGTAATTAGGTGTTCCACCAGCCAAATTAGTTTTTGTTTGAATTTTTTAGTTTTTTTTTTTACTTCTTCTTTCTGATAGGGGCCTAACTCTTCTCTACACAGGAAGTCATACTTACCAATTTCACAAGTTCTTGAAACATCACATATATGAAGACCTTATTATGTAGATATCTAGAAGTTGTTACGTCATGATGACGTCATCAGAACTTAAGTGATGCTAAATCAAAATTTAATATTTGAAAAAATCATCACCCTTGAACCACACAATGGATTTTCACAATCTATACATCATCGGAAAGGTCTTACAAAACTCCGTAAACGCCTCAAAGATGTAACCCCAATTTGACCTTGTCTTCCGGCTCAAGCTGGAAGTTGAAACGACAAAATATTAAAAAGCAATAATTTCAGCTCTGCATTCAATTTGAAATGAAATTTGGATTTGGTTTCATTGCAGGAAATAACATTTTGTTCATGACCTCTTAAATATAACATTGGTGACATCATCACATTTTACAGTATTCTACACCGACAAGTTTAAAATAGTGTTAACTTCCAAAAGTTTCTTAAACCAAATTTTGAGCTAAATTATTACTGATAGATAGTGTCAGTAAAAGACTAATTGTGAAATTTGAACAAAATCAATGATTACATTCGGAAGTTATGGTAAAAAGAATGTGCTGTTTTTCACGCAATCGGCAAAGCACATGTTACAGTGTCCCGGAAAGACCATTGTGTTACGCTGTCAATGTTGTATTCATTTAAACTATTCTCTACGGCATAAATCAAGTATAGAATTGAATTGAACCTTGAAACCCATCAGACAATTTAACCTCAACGTGACGGCAGCACAAACTTAATGCATCATGATGATGTCATCGGGTGTTGAATTATAATAATTCAAAGATTAACATTTAAAAAAATAATAGCTTTTAATCACACATTGGATTTTAATAATCTTTACATCATCGGACAGGTCTTTGTCTTTGACAAATGAACAAGAGTCACACAGAGATGACCTCAATTTGACCTTGTCTTTTGATTAAAACCAAATGTTGAAGCCAAAAACTATTAAAAAGACATAATTTAAGGTTCAAATGTGTACAATGGTGTCATTGGATAAATTAATAAATTCCTTTGATGACATCATTCACGAACACCTTGTTTTTGTAATGTAACAATAACTTATCTCTAGTTCAACATTATTATTGGTTTTCTCTTTACAGATTCTACCCAAACACTTTATTTGATGAGTTGTACTGCAAGTTGATGGAGAACCAATGTGCTAAACCTGGCTGATGTCATCTTTCAAAGATTCAGCTTCAACTGTCATTCCAACCCTGTCTAATGATTGGTTAACAATCATTGCCGTAATTATTATACTTAATAAAATCCTAGTTATTGTTCCAATTAATTAATTTATGGTTACTTTTAAAGTACAGCATTTATAATTACAGTAATTACTTGAAAACAGAAGTGCCATTACATTGTGCCTTATTGTATTGCTAAATACTGCAAGTAAAAAATTCACCAGTCCTAACTGAACTGATGTAGAAAATTGAAATATGTATAGATTAAAAACATGATGATACTTGTAGCTAATGGTAATTTGAGTCTACCAGTTGATACATGTACCACTGTCATGACTGCTGTTTAATCAGTAACTTTTCAGGTTGCAAGTAAACATCCCCATGTACTAAATGTGGAATATACACAAATTACAAGGTACAGGTCAGAAAATAGAATGAACTTTGAAACTTGGTGGAAATGTAAATTGTTATTGGATATATTAAATAAGAAAAAATATCCGGACGATCCTGTCATTGTTGCTTAAATAAATACTGAATCTTACAATTTCTTTTGAATATTGAAGAGAAATCATCTGTTGAATGTACTTATAACATTCATGTGGGTCATTCCATGAAAGTGGGACACAATGTGTGACATTTTTCATTATTATCATTTTTGTTAGAAAGAATGTTGATTCTAATTTATGTTTTTCAATCGTCACATTTTATTTGGGTGTTGAAAGTATTTTAGAAAGTTTTAAATCCTTCCCACACCATCTTCCCTGATATTTTTGCTAATATTCTTAAACTTTCATGGTAACAATGTAACAGGGACACCATGCTTGTAACACATATTTTTCAAAATTATGGAAGTAATAAACAAATTTACAATGTTCAACAGAAACTTGATGCCAAATCCATAAGAAAAATAACTTCCTTCGTGGGTATTAAAGTACACATGGCTGAGAAAATTAAGGATATATGTCACAATGTAACGGGACACCAAATGTCACACCTACGGTGTCCCCGTTACATCAGTTTACAAGCTTCGCAACTATGTAATTGACTGCAGACAAGTTTCGCGCAGAAAAGAGATGAAAAACAATCTAGAATTTAGTGTTTGTCACCTGACAAACACTAGGTGTTCGGGACTCAAAAGAGTGAACAATAGTATAAAAGAAAAATTAAATGTGAAATTCGTAACAATCTAGATCTTTTAAAACCCAACTGCAACGATGCAACGTGACAAGTGATGACATCATGATGACGTCACTACATATTTTGTGAATTGGTGACCTTGCAAGCCTAGTGTAAAAAAAAATTGTGATTGTAGGTTGTTTCATTCTCAAGCTATATATTAAAACAATTCAAAAAATTGTTTAAAAAAATCGTAAGATGGCGTCATCATGACGTCACCCCACATTTTTGCAATAAAGTCCATTGTCTAACATACCAAGTTTCAAGTCATCCAAAAGTTTAGTTCGGTAGATATAGGACTTCAAAAAGTGCACCTTTAATGTGATATCACATCACAGATGACATCATCAATCTACTACTTCAAACATGTATTCTGCATGAAGGTCATTATTTATACCAACTATGAAATGGTTACCATAAACTTCGCCACAGACATCAAGTAAAAGTGTATTTTGAAGTGTTTTTCACATGCCGCTAGAGGGCATTCTAGTTTTATGACGTCATCAGTCCTATTTTAAAAACCAGACCCTTGGCGGACTATAACATCGTTGAAAGCAACTCCAAAAAAATATGCCACTTTTAAATTACAAGGCACTTCCGGTTTCAACCGGTTTTAACCGGAAGTACAGGTCACGTGATGTCATGCCCATGATAAAAATGAAGACCTATATTACCAAAACATAATCCCGAAAAAAAAAAAAACTAAAGTCTTGTGTGCTTGATTGGATATGGATTTTCAAAGATTAAAAAAATTAATGCTTAAAAGACCTTGTAATTTGACACATGATGACTTCATAATGTCACGCTTCATCCTGAAACTTCAAGTTATAGTCTAACTACATTGCAAAGTTTCAAGTTGATACAAGCTTTGCAACACTGCAATTGTCTGCAAACAAGCTGCATTCAGAAAACAGAAGAAGAACATAAAACTAAAGAGGCTCGTAAAAAACAAACTCAGGGGTTTCGGTTTGTGGAAAGAAAATACATCATGATTTCACACCGAAAATCACATGTGATTATCTTAATTATATGTAAAGTTTGGTCGTAAACCCTAAAAATACTCGTACTATAAAAGATAGTCAATGGCTGTATTTTACAAGAAATATTAATTTGTGCCGGTGTCGCGGTCTCAGATTTCTGGCGTGCTCAGTTTTCCGGTTGACGTAGCCGGGCATTTCAGCACGCAGGCTTCATGGTCTCAGTATTCCGGCGTGCGACAGGAGCACCAAATGTTTGGGTGGCCCAAATTAAGAGCTCACTGCATCTGGGTCTGAGAGGTGACCAAAAGTCTTGAAAATCATCAACAAAAGGTGCAAGCGCTAGGGTTATGTCCCTGTTCAGGTTGTCATTGTTCAGTTTGTCAACTGGATTGGAAATTACAGGAATTCTGTGCGTTGCGAAGGCATCAAAACGTGTACGAACAGAAAGGCATGACCAAGTCATCCCCCCAAAAAGCTAGCTCACCACAAATTTTAAAAGATCTATAAAACAGGCAACAGTGATGCAATGTTGACTTCATTTTGTTTGTGTCCATTGTTTGTGGTTTTTGAGACTGTACTTCCTGAGATCAACCACACACAAGTTTCATGTGTTAAAGCAATGAGAGTTTGTCAGATAATTTAATAATAGTAATAATAAAATCTAGGGGTGTTTGTAAAAACGAACACGGGGTTTCGGTGGGTGGAATAAAAACACAACGTCATGATTTCATACTGAAAATTACATGTGATATCCAAATTATATGTGAAGTTTGGTCGTAAGCCCTAAAAATACTGTGTACTGTGAGTGACGGTCGTTGGCCATGTACAAGAAATATTAATTTGTGCTAGCAACAAATTTGGTGTGGGGCCTAAATTAAGTACTCAGTTTAGCCGGGTCCGAGAGATGACCAAAAGTCTTGAAAGTCGTCAACAAAGGTACAAAACACTTCATTGAAACTATTTAATATGAAATGGTGCAAACATGAGGGTTATGTCCGTGTCCAGGTTGTCATTTTATCCTTCAACTGGATTGGAAATTACGTAAATTCTGTGCGTGGCGAAACAGGTGACCAAAAATAGTGATATTTACTCTTCCTTTTCCAGGGTGAGCTGTGGAGTGCCACAGGGATCAATACTTGATCCACTCCTTTTTACATTGTACATTAATAATCTTGCACAAATTTTACCTCGTGAAATATGCAAAAGATACAGCTATTTTTATTTGTGCCAAGTCTATTGATGTTATCAACAGAGCCCTTGACAGGGATATGAATGAGTTTTCTAATGGCTTCAAACAAATTTTTAACTCTTAATATCAACAAAACCAAAAGTATGTTGTTTGGCACCCAAGCCAAACTGCGCTGAATTGAAGAGAATTTACATGTTAAGATCAGTGACAATGCCATTGACAATGTTGTTCAATTTAAATACCTTGGTGTGTCCCTGTGTCGGCTTATGCTAGGTATCTGAGGGCCATTTCAAACCTTCGAATAACTGAAAAACCTCATCTTTATCATGGAATGCGCCACCTGATTCTCCTCATTTGCGACAGTAGTAAGCGGAACAAAGTAACACTGAGCCCTTGTTCATAAGCGACACAGATTATAATCCCATAACCTAGATTACCCTAGTGTTCTTAAATAAGGTCAGTCAGTATAATCTGGGTTGAATAACATCAGTCAGTATAATCTGGGTTGCTGGTGGCAGCCCAGATTATACTGACTGACGTTTTATTTCAGAACACTAGAGTAATCTAGGTTATGGGATTATAATCTGTATCACTTATGAACAAGGGCTCAGTGTTCCTTCGTTTCGCTTACTACTGACGCAAATGAGGAGTATAGGGTTGCATGTGCACATTGAGAAACTTGTTAAGAATGTCAACAAATGTGTAGGGGTTCTCCAGAGGGTCAGGGTGTTCTTCCTCACCATACTTTAAATTTGTTACAAGTGCAAAACACTGGTCCTCCCACAATTTAGCTATTGTGATGCTGTTTGGGGCAACTCGGCCAAAGTATTTCTTACCAAACTCGATAAAATCTAAAATAGTGCTGGTAGAGCCATCCTGGGCCTTCCTTGGACTGGAGATTTTCCACAGACATTCTTTTATCTACTCATGGGTGGCAGTCTTTAAGCGAAAGAAGAGTTTTTCACTTCACTACTTTAGTCTATAAATGTGTAACGTTCAAATTGTCTCCTCAACTGTGGCAACTGTTTTAACTCTGTTGCTAATTCTCATTCATATGACACCAGATCAGGTTGACGAGGTGATGTTGTTCCTCCTTTATCTAAATCCAATTCTGGAAAACGCATATTACGTAGACATCTGCTCTAGAATGGCGATGGTCAGGGGTGCAAATCTTACTCGAATAATGTGGATTTTTTTCTTAGAATTCGGGAAAGTACATTGATGCATGAGTAAAAGACGAACATCAGCAAGTTTGAAATAAGCATGCCAATGGCTGGACATGTGGAGACAGAGCTGCACACATAGTGGGCTGTACGTATTTTGTAAGAACAGCCTCTCACTGCAGAGTAGAAACTTTTCACTTGCAAATTCAACAGTGTGCGTTTAATCCTGAAGGTGGGTTTTCTGACCAATAATCAGTCTTATTCTTTTTCGCCATGGACATTTTTGTTACCAACATTAAATCCTTCTCTGCAGTTGCTGATGATAAACTTTGGTGGCCAGTTCGAGCACTCAATCGTACAGAAACACTGATTCACAGTGATTTCCACCTCGCCACTGACCAGCCTTGTCATTCAGTCACTAGATGGTTGGTTACAGCATGGTTGTGATCCAGGCTAGTTTTACCATGAAGGAAGGTCTTGCAGTAGGCTTTGTGCAGCAAGCTGGATACTTCGTGGAGGCAATGGAGGTATTTGCTTCGATGACCTTGGTCATTTTGCCTCGTGCCCTTTGAACTGTTACATCCAGTACAAATTTATATGTCCCTTGAGGTGGCATTAACCTTCCTCAATGACTAAAAGGAGGTATCAGGTCTGCTTGTGAACTGAAGATGTCCTTTTAGAGATGACCTTTGTTGGATTAATTATTGGAGATAATCCAGTGCAGAAGCAATAGTGTTTTAAGATCTTGAAAAATATTTGAAATTCAACAAGAACAAGAAATGTGCAATACTACGAATAGTTCAAAATGAGTGACTAAGTCTTAGGATTAGAAACCAACTTCTAGCTTTGCATGATTATAACTAGTGTCCTCACACTTAAAGACAAATAAACTGGGAATTCAAACTTGTTAACATTCAACAATATTTTTTATTTCCTTGTGAACAAAAGGCTATGTTGAGAATGACATTTAAGCTTTTACTAGACTGGTTCCTGGTCCCTACATCATTTACGTTCTGACTAAATACATGTATAGGGACCGGTAGCGGGTAATGAAAATTAGCATATACCTGGCAGAATTCTGCAAGGTGTATGCTAAATATAATTAGCATATAGGTCGACCTAATCCCATAGTGCAATGCGGCCTTTACACAAAACATGATGGGCACAGAGTCTCAGAATGTCCCATCATGCAGACTAACATCGTTAAGATGTTGTCTAAAGTTAACTTGAATTGTGATGTTGAAGGTTGGTTCACTATGTCCAGGTGAAGGGTTACGATGCACACGTGTGCTAGTGTCAAACAATGCACACGTCTTAAACGTCATCTCTAAAACTAGAAAATTATCACTGCGCCTGTGCAATCGAGGGCCTATCAAAAGTGCCATATTGGTAGTAACTACCGGTCCGTATACAGTCAGTCAGAGGAGAACGATGTAGGGACCGGGAACCAGTCTAAGCTTTCACAGGTACCCCTAAATTGTGTTGATTGTAAATACATGTAGTCAGTGATGGAGCAAGTTACTCTACACAACAGTGCATATTGTTTATGCAACAACAACAGTTACAAAGAAGTGTAAACAGGTAGGTGACATGGGTTTGTATGTAATTGTACTGTGGAAGACGATATCTGTAGCAGTCAAATATGTATCAATGTGTACATTTTTATATCAATGTTATTGTGGAATGTTACTTATTACAAAAAAAAGTATACTGAGAGCTTTGAGACGTCCATTGGATGTGATAAAACGCTATATAACTTATAAGAACTAAGTAGTAGCATTGGTGAGAATTTACCATCTTTCAATGAATGAAAATGCTATGATCTCCATTGCATGAATGCAAAACATTCATTACTTGTTTTGTATAAAATCCAAGTAGATCTTCAACATTTGATTGGAGGATTCAACTGTACTATTAAACAAAATGTTCAAGATTGTATTCTGGTATTGGCTATGTCGGTGTTTTGTACTGCTATGTATAACGCATGGTGGTCTTGTAGTAATGGATCAAATTGGATAGAACGAAAATGCACTGTGAACGGAACCAAAATGCATGGTTTAATAATGGGTTGAGTAGAATGAAAGCTGTATGACCTACAATCATCCAATGAAATGACAAGGATTTACTGGGTGTTATAATTATAAACAACCCAGCTGTTAACTCGCTGAATAAAACAATCTTTCAACTGATACAAATTTTCCATTGTGTTTTGGGTGGTTATTTCTCACACACTCCCACATACACAGAGTTGTGGGGACTTGCCATTATTCTATTATTCCCTTGTAGGGACCAAGTTTAATAAAGAACAACTCTGTGGGGACCTGTGTTTCATTGTGTTATGTCCTCCCAACTGTGATGTGTACTTACCCTCCATTGCACTCAAACATTCATTATTTGGATAATTAACAATGGGAGACTAGCCCTAGCTTTCACTATTTTTTTCTTGACATTTTGTGTGACCTAATGTGAATTTCACAAAGCACTACTTTGAGTTAGGACGAGTAACTTGTCCTTATTTAGGACTAGTGTCCTTATTTAGGACTAGTCATAAGTTGGGACAAGTCCCAAGTTGGGACAAGTCCCAAGTTGGGACAAGTTTTGTGAAATGCACCCCTGTACTTGCCCATGGTTCAAGTTCAGTTTATTGCCACTCAATACAATATACGGTACTAGAATTAAATAAAAAGGAACTGAGTGATGGAAGTCTCTTTAAATTAAAGCACGCAGTAGTTGTATACAAATTAATGAATTAGCTTTGTGCAAAACTTACCAAAGCATAAGTTGACACAAAATAGTAAAAATAATGGTGCACTCAAAATATGCACAGAACTGCGATATATTTATTTAAAACGTCACTCAATATAAAACAATATTTTTTTTCCAAAATGATGCCGAGGTAATGATAGAACCTTGTGCTAAGATGCAATGTATCAAATTCTGAGCGATTTATTGTCTAAATTTGACAAAATACCTTCAACTACAACTTTTGAATGGAAAAATGTGTTCATTTTTGGTTGGGCAACGAAAGTGTAATGACTAATAAATACAACATATTGAAGTATTTTACTAGAACATGAATTAAGTAAAATATTGAGGGGTGTTGAACCAGACACACAAGTCAGCAAAATGACAGGAATACATACATGTAGTACACACAATGTTCTACCCTGCACCACCATTCTTCAGATCCAGTGTACAGTACAGAGGAGGAGTTCTAATTTGGTTAAATGGGGAACTCAGTTTATGACAGGTATGAAGGTATCTACTTTTTTGTTTTAAATGGTACAAGCATTAGCAAATAATTTGTTTTTATTGTTGTAAAGACAGGTAAATCTAAATACATGTGTAAATATTTTATACTCGGTAAAAACCAAACCTACATGTAAATGTAAACTTTTGTCAACAATTTACTACAACTACATTTGTTTATTTTGTATTTACAGCTTACACTGTTTTCAAGCATCATTACAATTCTTTGCTGTTTGGCTATTTACGTTACAAAACCTGATTAACTTCAGGGCTACAGATTGACTTTACATTTAATCATGTTTAATACTTGCATTAAATAAGGAAGCATGTCAATTCACCTTTGCAAGCATTTTGACAGAAAAGTGCAATAACCTGCAGCTTTAGAGAATGCCATAAAAACATGGAAAGAAGCATAGGTGACATGGTTTTTCATTGATAATGTTTGCATGATCACAACAGTTTGTCTTTTGTAGATCATTGATGACCATTATCTTCTATTTTAATAGAGAGTTTAGTAATTTATATTAAAATAAACAAATTTTATTACTTTGAACTTTTCGATTTCTTTTTATTTCTTTTTACTTGAATTAAAATTGTGTTCGGTACAAAATATAAACATATTATATTTTGGTTGTACAAATTAATTGTTCACCAATTTTCTCAATTGAGGCCCTTTTGCAACTGGTTTGGTATAAATGGTTAGCTTCAAGGCATTGCAAATGATCAATTGCATAACAAAATGGTTTTTTTTAGTTTCCCATGGCACTAAAAACTGAAGACAAAAAGAGGAAATCAGCTAACCACCTGAGAAGCTTCACATCTAATCCTTTGTACTACCATGTGGTATTTTTAGGCTTGTGCTGCTTCAGATTGCAGTATAATTATATGTACATTTTATTTACAAGTGTGTTGTTTTTCATACAAAATGCATGACTTGAAGCCCTGTGAATGTAGGCCCTTGTGGTTTATTTTAGAGTCTGCACTGCACCTTCTTTAGAGGTTGTTCCTCCAATTCCAGATGACACTTCTTTTTGAGGTTTGACACACTGACCTTTTGGAGCTAGCAGTCTCTCTGTCATGATACGTGCATAATGCAATCGACTTGCTAACTCTTTGCAACACCCAAACTTCTCAATCATACTAAGTCGGAATGTACGAAATTGTCGATTCTCATCAACATAAGTCACAGCAGCCATTAATGGACAAAGAATAACCTTTGTATGGTCCTGGAAAAAGTTGATCTGAAACAAAAGACAATGTCACTTTACATTAAGAAAAAATACATGTGTTGAGTAAAATGAAATTGATATCAATGGAATTGATATCAATGGAATTGATATCAATGGAATTGATATCAATGGAATTGATATCAATGGAATTGATATCAATTGAATTGTGCCTTGTACACAACCAAAACAACCATGTACATAGACTACAGAGCCAACAAATATCTACACACAAAACCTCCTTGAGGGGTTTGGTCTTATGGTTCCATGGTTCCTTTGTGCACTCAAAGAAACTAGCATTCATAACACAGTGGTAGTGTACTTGTGATATGGAATGCAACAGCATACTGTATGTGATAACAAGAAGACTGAGCAGTTACATGTATTACACATGACTGTCATGCATGTAGTGAATACAAGTGACTGAGAAGAACGTAAAACAACTATCAAGGAAAAAGAAAACATGCATTCCCATTTAAGTCTCAAAAACTGATATTTTTGAAAAATAGGCCTTGTAGTATTATACTGAAAACTAGACTGAGAGTATGGGATTGAATTAAATACTAACAAACTAGACTAAGAGAATGGGAATGAATTAAATACTGAAAACTAGACTAAGAGAATGGGAATGAATTAAATACTGAAAACTAGACTAAGAGGATGGGAATGAATTATACTGAAAACTAGACTAAGAGAATGGGAATGAATTATACTGAAAACTAGACTAAGAGAATGGGAATGAATTAAATACTGAATACTTACTAGACTAAGAGGATGGGAATGAATTAAATACTGAAAACTAGACTAAGAGGATGGGAATGAATTAAATACTGAAAACTAGACTAAGAGGATGGGAATGAATTAAATACTGAAAACTAGACTAAGAGAATGGGAATGAATTATACTGAAAACTAGACTAAGAGAATGGGAATGAATTATACTGAAATCTAGACTAAGAGAATGGGAATGAATTAAATACTGAAAACTAGACCAAGAGGATGGGAATGAAATAAATACTGAATACTAGACTAAGAGAATGGGAATGAATTATACTGAAAACTAGACTAAGACTAAGAGAATGGGAATGAATTAAATACTGAAATCTAGACTAAGAGAATGGGAATGAATTAAATACTGAAAACTAGACTAAGAGAATGGGAATGAATTAAATACTGAAATCTAGACTAAGAGGATGGGAATGAATTAAATACTGAAAACTAGACTAAGAGAATGGGAATGAATTAAATACTGAAAACTAGACTAAGAGAACGGGAATGAATTAAATACTGAAATCTAGACTAAGAGGATGGGAATGAATTAAATACTGAAATCTAGACTAAGAGGATGGGAATGAATTAAATACTGAAATCTAGACTAAGAGAATGGGAATGAATTAAATACTGAAAACTAGACTAAGAGAATGGGAATGAATTAAATACTGAAATCTAGACTAAGAGAATGGGAATGAATTAAATACTGAAATCTAGACTAAGAGGATGGGAATGAATTAAATACTGAAATCTAGACTAAGAGAATGGGAATGAATTAAATACTGAAAACTAGACTAAGAGAATGGGAATGAATTAAATACTGAAATCTAGACTAAGAGGATGGGAATGAATTAAATACTGAAATCTAGACTAAGAGAATGGGAATGAATTAAATACTGAAAACTAGACTAAGAGGATGGGAATGAATTAAATACTGAAATCTAGACTAAGAGGATGGGAATGAATTAAATACTGAAATCTAGACTAAGAGAATGGGAATGAATTAAATACTGAAATCTAGACTAAGAGGATGGGAATGAATTAAATACTGAAATCTAGACTAAGAGAATGGGAATGAATTAAATACTGAAATCTAGACTAAGAGGATGGGAATGAATTAAATACTGAAATCTAGACTAAGAGGATGGGAATGAATTAAATACTGAAATCTAGACTAAGAGAATGGGAATGAATTAAATACTGAAAACTAGACTAAGAGAATGGGAATGAATTAAATACTGAAATCTAGACTAAGAGAATGGGAATGAATTAAATACTGAAATCTAGACTAAGAGGATGGGAATGAATTAAATACTGAAATCTACACTAAGAGGATGGGAATGAATTAAATACTGAAATCTAGACTAAGAGAATGGGAATGAATTAAATACTGAAAACTAGACTAAGAGAATGGGAATGAATTAAATACTGAAATCTAGACTAAGAGGATGGGAATGAATTAAATACTGAAATCTAGACTAAGAGAATGGGAATGAATTAAATACTGAAAACTAGACTAAGAGGATGGGAATGAATTAAATACTGAAATCTAGACTAAGAGGATGGGAATGAATTAAATACTGAAATCTAGACTAAGAGAATGGGAATGAATTAAATACTGAAATCTAGACTAAGAGGATGGGAATGAATTAAATACTGAAATCTAGACTAAGAGAATGGGAATGAATTAAATACTGAAATCTAGACTAAGAGGATGGGAATGAATTAAATACTGAAATCTAGACTAAGAGGATGGGAATGAATTAAATACTGAAATCTAGACTAAGAGAATGGGAATGAATTAAATACTGAAAACTAGACTAAGAGAATGGGAATGAATTAAATACTGAAATCTAGACTAAGAGAATGGGAATGAATTAAATACTGAAATCTAGACTAAGAGGATGGGAATGAATTAAATACTGAAATCTAGACTAAGAGAATGGGAATGAATTAAATACTGAAAACTAGACTAAGAGAATGGGAATGAATTAAATACTGAAATCTAGACTAAGGATGGGAATGAATTAAATACTGAAAACGACTAAGAGAATGGGAATGAATTAAATACTGAAAACTAGACTAAGAGAATGGGAATGAATTAAATACTGAAATCTAGACTAAGAGGATGGGAATGAATTAAATACTGAAAACTAGACTAAGAGAATGGGAATGAATTAAATACTGAATACTAAACTAAAAGAATGGGAATGAATTAAATACTGAAAACTAGACTAAGAGAATGGGAATGAATTAAATACTGAAAACTAGACTAAGAGAATGGGAATGAATTAAATACTGAAAACTAGACTAAGAGAATGGGAATGAATTATACTGAAAACTAGACTAAGACTAAGAGAATGGGAATGAATTAAATACTGAAATCTAGACTAAGAGAATGGGAATGAATTAAATACTGAAAACTAGACTAAGAGAATGGGAATGAATTAAATACTGAAAACTAGACTAAGAGAATGGGAATGAATTAAATACTGAAAACTAAACTAAGAGAATGGGAATGAATTAAATACTGAAAACTAGACTAAGAGAATGGGAATGAATTAAATACTGAAATCTAGACTAAGAGGATGGGAATGAATTAAATACTGAAAACTAGACTAAGAGAATGGGAATGAATTAAATACTGAAATCTAGACTAAGAGGATGGGAATGAATTAAATACTGAAAACTAGACTAAGAGAATGGGAAAGAATTATACTGAAAACTAGACTAAGGGAATGGGAATGAATTAAATACTGAAAACTAGACTAAGAGAATGGGAATGAATTAAATACTGAAATCTAGACTAAGAGGATGGGAATGAATTAAATACAGAAAACTACACTAAGAGAATGGGAAAGAATTATACTGAAAACTAAACTAAGAGAATGGGAATGAATTATATACTGAAAACTAAACTAAGAGAATGGGAATGAATTAATACTGAAAACCAGACTAAGAGAATGGGAATGAATTATACTGAAAACTAGACCAAGAGAATGGGAATGAATTAAATACTGACTACTAGACTAAGAGGATGGGAATGAATTAAATACTGAAAACTAGACTAAGAGAATGGGAATGAATTAAATACTGAAAACTAGACTAAGAGAATGGGAATGAATTAAATACTGAAAACTAGACTAAGAGAATGGGAATGAATTAAATACTGAAAACTAGACTAAGAGAATGGGAATGAATTAAATACTGAAAACTAGACTAAGAGAATGGGAATGAATTAAATACTGAAAACTAGACTAAGAGAATGGGAATGAATTAAATACTGAATACTAGACTAAGAGAATGGGAATGAATTAAATACTGAAAACTAGACTAAGAGAATGGGAATGAATTAAATACTGAAAACTAGACTAAGAGAATGGGAATGAATTAAATACTGACTACTAGACTAAGAGAATGGGAATGAATTAAATACTGAAAACTAGACTAAGAGAATGGGAATGAATTATATACTGAAAACTAGACTAAGAGGATGGGAATGAATTAAATACTGAAAACTAGACTAAGAGGATGGGAATGAATTAAATACTGAAAACTAGACTAAGAGAATGGGAATGAATTAAATACTGAAAACTAGACTAAGAGAATGGGAATGAATTAAATACTGACTACTAGACTAAGAGAATGGGAATGAATTAAATACTGAAAACTAGACTAAGAGAATGGGAATGAATTAAATACTGAAATCTAGACTAAGAGGATGGGAATGAATTAAATACTGAAATCTAGACTAAGAGAATGGGAATGAATTAAATACTGAAAACTAGACTAAGAGGATGGGAATGAATTAAATACTGAAATCTAGACTAAGAGGATGGGAATGAATTAAATACTGAAATCTAGACTAAGAGAATGGGAATGAATTAAATACTGAAATCTAGACTAAGAGGATGGGAATGAATTAAATACTGAAATCTAGACTAAGAGAATGGGAATGAATTAAATACTGAAATCTAGACTAAGAGGATGGGA
This sequence comes from Marthasterias glacialis, assembly GCA_911728455.2. Lineage (NCBI taxonomy): Eukaryota > Metazoa > Echinodermata > Asteroidea > Forcipulatida > Asteriidae > Marthasterias > Marthasterias glacialis. The sequence continues at coordinate 28,997,713 of OU452220.1, read as the reverse complement.
ATGAATTAAATACTGAAATCTAGACTAAGAGGATGGGAATGAATTAAATACTGAAATCTAGACTAAGAGAATGGGAATGAATTAAATACTGAAAACTAGACTAAGAGAATGGGAATGAATTAAATACTGAAATCTAGACTAAGAGAATGGGAATGAATTAAATACTGAAATCTAGACTAAGAGGATGGGAATGAATTAAATACTGAAATCTACACTAAGAGGATGGGAATGAATTAAATACTGAAATCTAGACTAAGAGAATGGGAATGAATTAAATACTGAAAACTAGACTAAGAGAATGGGAATGAATTAAATACTGAAATCTAGACTAAGAGGATGGGAATGAATTAAATACTGAAATCTAGACTAAGAGAATGGGAATGAATTAAATACTGAAAACTAGACTAAGAGGATGGGAATGAATTAAATACTGAAATCTAGACTAAGAGGATGGGAATGAATTAAATACTGAAATCTAGACTAAGAGAATGGGAATGAATTAAATACTGAAATCTAGACTAAGAGGATGGGAATGAATTAAATACTGAAATCTAGACTAAGAGAATGGGAATGAATTAAATACTGAAATCTAGACTAAGAGGATGGGAATGAATTAAATACTGAAATCTAGACTAAGAGGATGGGAATGAATTAAATACTGAAATCTAGACTAAGAGAATGGGAATGAATTAAATACTGAAAACTAGACTAAGAGAATGGGAATGAATTAAATACTGAAATCTAGACTAAGAGAATGGGAATGAATTAAATACTGAAATCTAGACTAAGAGGATGGGAATGAATTAAATACTGAAATCTAGACTAAGAGAATGGGAATGAATTAAATACTGAAAACTAGACTAAGAGAATGGGAATGAATTAAATACTGAAATCTAGACTAAGGATGGGAATGAATTAAATACTGAAAACGACTAAGAGAATGGGAATGAATTAAATACTGAAAACTAGACTAAGAGAATGGGAATGAATTAAATACTGAAATCTAGACTAAGAGGATGGGAATGAATTAAATACTGAAAACTAGACTAAGAGAATGGGAATGAATTAAATACTGAATACTAAACTAAAAGAATGGGAATGAATTAAATACTGAAAACTAGACTAAGAGAATGGGAATGAATTAAATACTGAAAACTAGACTAAGAGAATGGGAATGAATTAAATACTGAAAACTAGACTAAGAGAATGGGAATGAATTATACTGAAAACTAGACTAAGACTAAGAGAATGGGAATGAATTAAATACTGAAATCTAGACTAAGAGAATGGGAATGAATTAAATACTGAAAACTAGACTAAGAGAATGGGAATGAATTAAATACTGAAAACTAGACTAAGAGAATGGGAATGAATTAAATACTGAAAACTAAACTAAGAGAATGGGAATGAATTAAATACTGAAAACTAGACTAAGAGAATGGGAATGAATTAAATACTGAAATCTAGACTAAGAGGATGGGAATGAATTAAATACTGAAAACTAGACTAAGAGAATGGGAATGAATTAAATACTGAAATCTAGACTAAGAGGATGGGAATGAATTAAATACTGAAAACTAGACTAAGAGAATGGGAAAGAATTATACTGAAAACTAGACTAAGGGAATGGGAATGAATTAAATACTGAAAACTAGACTAAGAGAATGGGAATGAATTAAATACTGAAATCTAGACTAAGAGGATGGGAATGAATTAAATACAGAAAACTACACTAAGAGAATGGGAAAGAATTATACTGAAAACTAAACTAAGAGAATGGGAATGAATTATATACTGAAAACTAAACTAAGAGAATGGGAATGAATTAATACTGAAAACCAGACTAAGAGAATGGGAATGAATTATACTGAAAACTAGACCAAGAGAATGGGAATGAATTAAATACTGACTACTAGACTAAGAGGATGGGAATGAATTAAATACTGAAAACTAGACTAAGAGAATGGGAATGAATTAAATACTGAAAACTAGACTAAGAGAATGGGAATGAATTAAATACTGAAAACTAGACTAAGAGAATGGGAATGAATTAAATACTGAAAACTAGACTAAGAGAATGGGAATGAATTAAATACTGAAAACTAGACTAAGAGAATGGGAATGAATTAAATACTGAAAACTAGACTAAGAGAATGGGAATGAATTAAATACTGAATACTAGACTAAGAGAATGGGAATGAATTAAATACTGAAAACTAGACTAAGAGAATGGGAATGAATTAAATACTGAAAACTAGACTAAGAGAATGGGAATGAATTAAATACTGACTACTAGACTAAGAGAATGGGAATGAATTAAATACTGAAAACTAGACTAAGAGAATGGGAATGAATTATATACTGAAAACTAGACTAAGAGGATGGGAATGAATTAAATACTGAAAACTAGACTAAGAGGATGGGAATGAATTAAATACTGAAAACTAGACTAAGAGAATGGGAATGAATTAAATACTGAAAACTAGACTAAGAGAATGGGAATGAATTAAATACTGACTACTAGACTAAGAGAATGGGAATGAATTAAATACTGAAAACTAGACTAAGAGAATGGGAATGAATTATATACTGAAAACTAGACTAAGAGGATGGGAATGAATTAAATACTGAAAACTAGACTAAGAGGATGGGAATGAATTAAATACTGAAAACTAGACTAAGAGAATGGGAATGAATTAAATACTGAAAACTAGACTAAGAGAATGGGAATGAATTAAATACTGAAAACTAGACTAAGAGGATGGGAATGAATTAAATACTGAAAACTAGACTAAGAGAATGGGAATGAATTAAATACTGAAAACTAGACTAAGAGGATGGGAATGAATTAAATACTGAAAACTAGACTAAGAGAATGGGAATGAATTAAATACTGAAAACTAGACTAAGAGAATGGGAATGAATTAAATACTGAATACTAGACTAAGAGAATGGGAATGAATTAAATACTGAAAACTAGACTAAGAGGATGGGAATGAATTAAATACTGAAAACTAGACTAAGAGAATGGGAATGAATTAAATACTGAAAACTAGACTAAGAGGATGGGAATGAATTAAATACTGAAAACTAGACTAAGAGAATGGGAATGAATTAAATACTGAATACTAGACTAAGAGAATGGGAATGAATTAAATACTGAATACTAGACTAAGAGGATGGGAATGAATTGTACTGAAATAAGAGAATGGGAATGAATTAAATACTGAAAACTAGACTAAGAGAATGGGAATGAATTAAATACTGAAAACTAGACTAAGAGAATGGGAATGAATTAAATACTGAAAATTAGACTGAGGGAATGGGAATGAATTAAATACTGAAAACTAAACTAAGAGAATGGGAATAAATTATATACTGAAAACTAGACCAAGAGAATGGGAATGAATTAAATACTGACTACTAGACTAAGAGGATGGGAATGAATTAAATACTGAAATCTAGACTAAGAGGATGGGAATGAATTAAATACTGAAAACTAGACTAAGAGAATGGGAAAGAATTATACTGAAAACTAGACTAAGGGAATGGGAATGAATTAAATACTGAAAACTAGACTAAGAGAATGGGAATGAATTAAATACTGAAATCTAGACTAAGAGGATGGGAATGAATTAAATACAGAAAACTACACTAAGAGAATGGGAAAGAATTATACTGAAAACTAGACTAAGGGAATGGGAATGAATTAAATACTGAAAACTAAACTAAGAGAATGGGAATGAATTATATACTGAAAACTAAACTAAGAGAATGGGAATGAATTAATACTGAAAACCAGACTAAGAGAATGGGAATGAATTATACTGAAAACTAGACCAAGAGAATGGGAATGAATTAAATACTGACTACTAGACTAAGAGGATGGGAATGAATTAAATACTGAAAACTAGACTAAGAGAATGGGAATGAATTAAATACTGAAAACTAGACTAAGAGAATGGGAATGAATTAAATACTGAAAACTAGACTAAGAGGATGGGAATGAATTAAATACTGAAAACTAGACTAAGAGAATGGGAATGAATTAAATACTGAATACTAGACTAAGAGAATGGGAATGAATTAAATACTGAATACTAGACTAAGAGGATGGGAATGAATTGTACTGAAATAAGAGAATGGGAATGAATTAAATACTGAAAACTAGACTAAGAGAATGGGAATGAATTAAATACTGAAAACTAGACTAAGAGAATGGGAATGAATTAAATACTGAAAATTAGACTGAGGGAATGGGAATGAATTAAATACTGAAAACTAAACTAAGAGAATGGGAATAAATTATATACTGAAAACTAGACTAAGAGAATGGGAATGAATTAATACTGAAAACCAGACTAAGAGAATGGGAATAAATTATACTGAAAACTAGACCAAGAGAATGGGAATGAATTAAATACTGACTACTAGACTAAGAGGATGGGAATGAATTAAATACTGAAAACTAGACCAAGAGAATGGGAATGAATTAAATACTAAAAACTAGACTAAGAGAATGGGAATGAATTAAATACTGAATACTAGACTAAGAGAATGGGAATGAATTATATACTGAAAACTAGACTAAGAGAATGGGAATGAATTAATACTGAATACTAAACTAAGAGAATGGGAATGAATTAAATACTGAAAACTAGACTAAGGGAATGGGAATGAATTAAATACTGAAAACTAAACTAAGAGAATGGGAATGAATTATATACTGAAAATTAGACTAAGAGGATGGGAATGAATTAAATACTGAATACTAGACTAAGAGAATGGGAATGAATTAAATACTGAATACTAGACTAAGAGGATGGGAATGAATTAAATACTGAAAACTAGACTAAGAGGATGGGAATGAATTAAATACTGAATACTAGACTAAGAGAATGGGAATGAATTAAATACTGAATACTAGACTAAGAGAATGGGAATGAATTATATACTGACTACTAGACTAAGAGAATGGGAATGAATTAAATACTGAAAACTAGACTAAGAGAATGGGAATGAATTAAATACTGAAAACTAGACTAAGAGAATGGGAATGAATTAATACTGAAAACTAGACTAAGAGGATGGGAATGAATTAAATACTGAATACTAGACTAAGAGGATGGGAATGAATTAAATACTGAAAACTAGACTAAGAGGATGGGAATGAATTAAATACTGAATACTAGACTAAGAGAATGGGAATGAATTAAATACTGAATACTAGACTAAGAGAATGGGAATGAATTATATACTGACTACTAGACTAAGAGAATGGGAATGAATTAAATACTGAAAACTAGACTAAGAGAATGGGAATGAATTATATACTGAAAACTAGACTAAGAGAATGGGAATGAATTAATACTGAATACTAAACTAAGAGAATGGGAATGAATTAAACACTGAATACTAGACTAAGAGGATGGGAATGAATTGTACTGAAAACTAGACTAAGAGAATGGGAATGAATTATATACTGAAAACTAGAATGAGAATGGGAATGAATTTTCTCTTCCATTTTTGTCTTGTTATTTTGTCTAATTTGATTATTTTTATTATGATAAATGCGTGGTGTAAGTAACATTATTGTAGTTTGGTATAATCCAAATCAAGAAAACTGTCACATAGATGCTAACAATGTAAGATAACATTGATAGGTTTCAAAAGCTTCTAGTATCCCAATCAAATGGTTACTATTGAAAGGTCTTGTGACTTTCCATAACTTTGTTTTTGCCAATAACATGTAAATTTGAAAGATCCTGTGAACAAAATAATGGTGTTTTCTTTATGGCAATATCCATGGTCACTTATTGTTGAAAGTAGGATCTTACCTGGAGTGTTCCATTACTGAGATGCAAAACTATTGCACTGCGTGTTCTGAACCACGTCCGGAGACATGGTAGGCGAGCTAGATTATCTGATTCTACTGGAGTAACTGCAGCACCAGTCTGCAACAAAATCACATCATTTGCAATCAACTATCTCTCATCACACAGGAAACAATCAATTATCTTACTCATTCACTCAACTAAAAGCAATTAATCATTTCTAAAATAAACAAATTAAATGAATACTGCGAGAAAAAAAACTATTTTGAAAGATAATCTGTATTTTTCCAACCATTTTTACTTGTTTAAAACCCTGGGGTCATCCACAATGAAAACTTTACGCTGTGTAACCACAAGCTGATTTTTTATCAACACCCTGTCTTTTAGGTCAATAACCCCCCATGCAAGCCCAAAGCTACACTAAATGACCATGGGGTGAATTGGAGTGCCAGTCAAGACTTAGACTTGTGTTATTTACGATCAGTGTGCGGCCGCAAGTTGTTTTCACAAAGTGCATACCGCCTTGTGCCAATGACCCTTAGCACAAGGGTCAATCAATTACTGCACGGAGACAGTTGGCTGCTGTCTTTCAACACTCCTTACTCTGCAGTGGGTCTAATAGGGTCTGGCCAATGAAAGTCTACAGGCTTGTGGGGTATACCAGGGGTGAGGTTTACATGGAATCTTGTTTTTTTTGGCCCACTGAAAAAAACGTTATGGCCATATTTGGTAGTACCTGCTGAATTTTATCATGTTGTGGCTGACACAAGGGTTTTAATACTGCCATTTACTACTCCACAATATATTGATATTCAATGTATTGTTTGTTACAGTACTTGTTTTACCTTGAGAAGGTGTTCACTCATGTAGTTACGGAAGTATTTTAGCAGAGTGACCTTCTTACGCATGGTTTCTGGAAAGCTTTGCAGAGTCACAAACTTCTCTGTTCCATCACGCTCAATGTACTCCATGTTTCTAAAATCAAATCAAAAAAATACTTTTTCTAAGCAACAAAGTTTGCTCAAAGATAAATTTGTAATCACAGGCGCGCGCGCTCCTGGAATTTGAGAAAAATACAGCGCGTCTGCGTCCCGTATTCCACTTACACTTGTGTGGCAACTAATCATATCAAAAGGGAATAGGCAAAAATTGTGTGATAAAATGGAAGGACAGTGCAATTGTTTACAAAATAATACTAATAATACTAATGTGTTGTGATTAAATACATGTAAGTTATTTACACAAATGCAAATGTACATGTTTTGACTCAACAGCAGCCATACCAATGAGGGCAAGATACATGTACCAGTATAGACCATGCAACATTTGTTTACAAAAAGAGTGACCTTGTACATTCCATGGTCTTTGCGGCAGCAAGATACTGCGCTGGTCATATGGGACATTTTACATTTTTTGTCATAACTTCCACATAAAAATAACACCTGAACAAGTTTTGAGATGTGCCCCCTTTCTTTATATCAAAAATTGATAAAAATTTGACAGTATTGTCTCTATATTTTGCTTTAAATAATTTTTTGCTGAGCAAAAATTAGCAGGAAACCAGTCACAGATGGTACATGCGAAATGGTATTTTGGCTGGGTACAAATTTTAGTAAGCAGAAATGTTTTGTGCTAAGCTACATTTTGCACTGAAGCGGCTCTATGAAATTGGGCCCTGGACACATTGGTACCAACGGTATTCAGAAAAAGTGATAAAAAGTGGAGAGAATTGCTCAACTTACTCTCCATTAGACTGCAGTAATAGTTTGGTTGAATCATTGAAGAGGACACCAAAACTTCCATCACTCAACTGATAGCCCAAGCCGTACTTGTCGGAGTAGTCAACCCACTTGCTGATCCATAAGACAGGTGCAGCAGCTGGGTCTTCAGCATCATCTACAATCAAAGAAATTCAACAGGTCCCATTATCATGTTGGACAATATGAAGTAAGAGGTTATTGGTTGGTATTCAAACCAACACATTGTTTTAACAATGTGAGGTTTATAATACATTGATTGGTGTGTTTTCAGCACCCTCTTTTGAGCTTCCAATATTCAGGTCATCAATGTAACAAGATCAATGAGCGATTGATTCAATATTATCTGAATTGTTAAATTCCCAACACCTTGTACATGTAGTTACCTCCTAAGGACTCTGATCTCTCCAGGTTGGCAAGTTCTAATATCAGACCCTCAATTATCCAACGGGCCAGCGCTACTTCTGCTCATGCACAACCAGTACTTTCACTATGCCTATTCAGCAAGAGCCTTGAGCGCAATACAGTAAGCCACACCTATGGGAACGCTGTACGCTGTGAAACTGGTTTTAGACTTTTATTTAGAGATGTTAAATCACAAAACAAAAGTCATGGAAATCAGATTCACCCATACCAAACCAATCTATTTGGAGAAAAAAACCTATAGTTAGTACCCGCATGGAGAAGCCTGCTCACACCCCATTTTGAGGAATACAACTTTGTTTGTAACGAGTGCTTAAAGGTTGTATGTCATACTCACCCATTTTCGGATCTTGTATCTCTGCTGGCTTAGAGTGGACCACTGACACTAGTTGAGCAAGGAGATCAGTAATATGGGAATCTGTTGACTCTATCAATAATCAAGATAAATGGTTAAAAGAATGCAGCAATACTGGTTTGGAAGACCATGTTTTGACTTTTTACATGATTTAGTTTTAAAGAAACCTATCATGTACATGTATGTGACCTGTGAAAATTCAATCGCAGATAAGTTTTCTTATATTTCCTCTAATAGTTTGATGAATGTTTACTGTTGTGATGTGGATGACTTAAAGGCAAAGTATACCTTTGGTTTTTTGAACCGTACGTTTGCCTTAATGCTATATAATTGTAGATATATACCATAAAACTAACCTGTGTAAATTTCAGTTCAAAAGGTGGCAGCGTTTTGAGATATCACCAAAAATCTGGAGCGGTTGTGTTCACGCAGAAGAAGTATCCGTCATTGGAATACACATTCGAGAAGCGTTACGGCCATAACGCTTCTCAGATTCAAATTTTTGGGTGATAAAAAGTGATATATTTCTCCATAACTGCAGTACTTCGAAGTGAAACGTTTCTCAAAATGCATTATACTATCCAAAGCTGCTGTACTTCTTACCAAGTAAGTTTTTATTGCCAAAAATTTTCAGAGTCATTACCAAACGTATGCAATGCCTTTAAATTAAAGCGGAATTGCTGGTACCCCCAATACCCATTAATAAAGTCATGAATAACTAATTTTCTACTTAGTGTTCTTTCATTATTTGTAGCAACCCTTCAAAAATTCTGTTTTCCGTCATTACTACCTACTAATGACTAATTGAATCCAACCTTTTTTTAATTCAAGCTGCTTTAATTGAGAGCTTTGAGTAGAAATCAGACCCTTGCAACACAAGTTGAAAGCGATTTTCACTGCCAGAAACTTCAAATTGCACATTATTTTGTCTAATGTTACTCAGCTGAATGTTATCTAATTAAAAGAAACTTCATTGCAACATTCAACTGACGGAGACATCATCAACTATAAGAGAAACTTTTTCATTCTTCACAAAATACTAAGCACCTGAATGTACACATGTGCTGAACAGCAATGTTTGAGGGGGAAACCCTGCTTTGTCCTTCAAACTGAATACAATGTACAAATGAACAGTGTGGTTAACCCACTACACGTTTTAATATTGGAAGTTGAATAAAGACAGCAAGCGTGAAAAGCTGTTGAACTTGTCACTAAATAACATCTGTGAATATATGTAACATTGAGACATTTACACATTTCTATGTATCAAAACTCTCATTAGCAAAGTTTTTAGACAAACAACCGCTGGTGACTGCATTGTTTGACCACTCAAGCGTAAAGCACACTTTCTTGCACAACAAAGCTTTTGTTCAAAGGCCAATATATATATTTCTTTACAGGAAAATAAGTAATAAAAATGTCTTACTATTGAATTCCCTTTTATATAAACCCAAAAATCATTGAGATCGGTGTATAAATTTTAAGTTCTTGGTCTTTGTTTCTCAGTGTTTTCTGTAAACTCAAACACTTTTTGTTCACAACCATATGGCGCTCTGTAGGTGTTTGGCATTTAGGATCTTTCCACTCCAATTGAAGAGATTGCATAATAGTACCTTATTTTATTTTACCATCATTGGAAAGATCTGATCTATCTCTCTCCAACCATTGTCAATTTGGGTATGGAGGGTGAACATGAATGAACCAAGCTACAGCTATATTGCAAATGGTCGTTGTGCTTTTTGTGTGTAAGCTTTGGCGGCTTAATGGTAAAGAAACGGGGGGTATGAGAGTAGTTGACAAAAATAGCCTATGGTAACAAAAAGGTTAAAAACAACATGCAGGGTATGAACAAACTAATCCTATGCATTTAAAAAATAAAATGTTCGCATTTTACAAAATATTTTGCTGGCTTCTTGTTGTTATGTCATCAGGGTGTGGGTTCGATTCCTGGTCATGACACTTGTGTCCTTGAGCAAGATGCTTTACTAACTGCTTCTCTTCACCCAGGGGTATAAATGGGTACCTGTGAGGGTAGAGGTTGATATTGTGTTTGAAAAAGCCGTCGGAGCGCCACGGCAGCTCAGGGTTGTTTACTCCCCAGGGAACTGAGAAAGATTACTGGAATGTTATTGGCCCAATGACCAGGGCACTAATGTAAAGCGCATTGAGACGTTATTGTGAAATGAGCTATATAAGAACTGGTTATTATTGTTATGGTACTGGGGTGGACTTCACAAAACTAGTCCTAACTTATGACAAGTCATATGAGTTAGGACTAGCCACTCATCCTTACCCAAGATAAGACTAGTCCTAGCGCTTTGTGAAATCCACCACTGGTCTTCTTTGTAATAGTAATACCACAGCTTAAACCTTTATGTGAAATTTTGTTTCTGCAATGTGTACACAACCTAACATTGCTAATCTTCAAGCATAAACATGATGGCTGTGCTTTTTTTTGTTAGATGTTTACCTTCTTCGACCTGTACATGTTGAGGTCTCACAGAGCCAGTTCTTTCCTTTCCAGTGGCTTGATTTTCATGATGCAGCTGGGTGGATTTAGTGGCTGAAGCTTTACGAAGCATTTCCATACCTGCCTTCAGAGATCCAGAGGTTGTTGGCACATTTTCCTCTAAAATGCCAAAACACCACAGGATAAAGGATGTTAACACATACATCTTAATGTTTAAGAGCATAACCAATTTGTGACAAGCTTAATTTTGGATTCAGAAATGTAACATGAAGCAAATCACTTGCATTCCATAAGCATGGCATAACAATGTTTTTTAAACACAAATGGCCAGGAATTGTTAAGGCACTAGAGAAGGTTTATGCCTGGAGTAAGTGTCCTTTTTGTTCACTCATGGACCTTCTGGGTACATTGCCTGCCACTCTTCATACAGTTTGTGCTTTAATCGTTAGGCCTTTGTGGCTATTAATTAGAAATAAATCTACTTTCGTCAAACACTTGACAAAGAATTGTTACCTTTTAAGTTGATTTCCTGGAGTGGTTTACGGGATACCACTGGTGCAAAACGTGGTGCAATAGTCAAGCAGGTGGTAGGTAGCTTAGGGGGTAGATAATCACTGGTAAAAAAATTATCTTCCAAAAGTGATTCAACTGAAGGTCTCTCATGAGGATTATTCTTAAGGAGGCGTGAGATAAGAGAACGTGCTGCAGGAGACACCTTACATGATGATGGGATACTGTACTCATTCCTCTTGATACGCAGGTAAGTATCCTTCAGACATGAAGTTTCAAATGGAGGCTTTCCAACCAACAGTGTGTACCTGTCAAAAACAACAAGGAAGTTTCTAAAGATAAGGCACTGTGTTGCACTGCATTGCAAATATTGGCAAACACATTTACCATGTTTACTGGAATGATTCATCTTTGAAGCATTCAAAACATGTAGGTTGGTATAGGCCTAGTATATTACAAAATATGTATGTAGGTTGGTACTGTACAGTATCATACAAAATATGTAGGTTGTTATAGTAAATATAATACAAAATCCTCCTACCTTTTATTTTTCTTAATAACCTCTTTAACCCTCCTTCCCTACAATTGCTAACATTTTCTACTGAGTTGAACATTATCTGAAACCATTCAAACATGAACATGTGTTTACTGTGCACAAACACTAAACACCTAATTGTAGGTTGAGAAATTGTGTTCATCAATATCATTCAAAACAAAAGTGGAAGGCGTTCTTTGTTCTTATGATGTACAGTAATTATGGCAAAAAGTATAACGAATATCAGTTTGATTTGATGTTGAAACCAATGTGTGAAATAACCCTGGACACTCCATGCTACATGTAAGTCCAGCAGGTACAACTCCACAAGCTGAATCAGTGGGTTTCAAACCCATGGCCTCTCACACATTCTGGAGTACACACCTAATAACCACTACACCACTTGGTCACTAGAGGCCAGTTTCAATCCTGTCATAAATAATTTGTGAGTACTGCAACTTTTTAAAAATGATGTCACAATTACATGAATGATATTAATTTGGTGTAAGAGTAACAAGAGTGGAGTGATAAGCAAGGTCAATGTGTGATAAGTAAGTCCTCAGTGCTTTCCAAGTCCTGAATAAATGAGTTGCCCGTGGATTTTTCCCAACTGGTCCTTGAAAGCACCGATACAGTGCTTATGAGTATCACAGACTGGGGTAAAACAATTTCTTTTTTTTGTGCTGACATTTCATTCATAAAATGTCAGCTAGTATAACTTGTACATGTATTAAGCATGGCTACACCAAGCAGAAAAATAAGCTACATGTACAATATGTATTGAAATAACATGATGTACATGTTATCCAAAGTACCTGCTCAAATCCCAAGCCAAAGCTACGTTTTATTTGGGAATTCTTCTTTAGGGAGCCATACAATGTATTATACATGTTTTGCCTTTTTGTGATGCTATAAAGATTTTTTTTCAATGTTTTATTATTATAACTTTCAGAGAGGTTTTGTCAAATTTTATAAAAATATTGCTTCTCTATGTTCCACCTTTTGTTTTTTGAAAACTGATGTATTGTTTGATTTGCATTCAAAAAGTTTTTCATGAGTGTTTGATCCACTGATTATTTCAATAAAGTATTTGATATTGTCTGAAGCCTGTTGTTTGTGAGGGTATAGGCCTATTGCTTTTATCAACTAATTTTCCTGTTTTTGGTCAAATTAAATTATTGTAAAGTTTTCAGAATTGCCGTTTCAGTAGATAAATCTTTACAATCCAAATTAGACATGGAATTGCACCTACTGCATTTTAGTACAGAAAATCAAATTATTCTATTGACAAGTATTTTATCCCAGTAAAAAGTGCATAAAATAACCATTTGCATTTTGAATTCTGTTCAATATTTCTTTAAGCTATCTTTCTTTGAGCATATACATGTACTCGTACATGTATCAAGATAAGTTGTGACAATTAGAGAAAGTACATGTATATAACATGTATAATAAGCTGAGGTGAGTTTTAAAATATTCTCCTTAAACTTGACCGAGTGAAACTTATTTAAAATGAGAGTTTACATGATGCATCCAAGTGACCAAGTATCCACTTCATAGCTGTGTCCTTTCTTAGCTAGTACTTCCGGTGCGATGTAGTTTGGTGTTCCACATAACGTTCTCTTCCGTTCTCCTTCTTTTTCTATTCTTGTGGCCAGACCGAAATCACCAACCTACACAATCAACAATGCATTTCAAGTCAGGATTAGGGAGTACAATGTCTCTAATATCTCATGAGGAGGGTCAGGGAGAACAACTATTAGCCAGAAATGTGAAAATACATGTAGTGAAGGACAGTTAAATGTAGTGCAACCTTTGTGTGTGAATGTGTGAAACACACCACCAGGACAAGCTAAGTACACAATAATCAAAGCCCATGCTGCAATGGTCCAAAGCCAACTCAAGGGGCCTAGAAGCCCTGGCTAGTCTTCATGCACAATTAGCACTCTCTAGTACATTTCTGATACTGGTTATTGTACAAGTGAACTACTAAGAAAAGTGAAAGTAACAAATACTTTGAAGTTTCCATATGTATAAATGTGGCTAATGATACATAAATATATACCGGTACAGTAAAAATGATTAGGCCTGTAGCAGAGAAAATGTGCTTGTTGTTTAAATTTGCAACAAGAATAAAATTCAAAGGCAGTAAGATAGTGTACTATAAAAATGTCAGGGGAAAAAAAAAAGGAAACCAACAATCCTCAAATTTGATTTGATTGGTATGTGTGAGGATTGGAAGGCTTCCAAATCCTGACACATACCAATCAAATCAAGTTTGACATTGTTTCAACAAATGTTGAATAAAAAGATCTGGAATGAATAGTAAAAGGGTTAATATTTTTAAAAAGGAGAGCTGTCTAACTAAACTAAGTTGTTTCCGTTTTAGGCCTGTTAATGACGTTTTGGTGATGGCTGGCCTGGCCGTACATGTAATTGTTGCAAACATGATGTGTATGGCTTGCTGGAGAAAACAGTTATAAGTATATTATTGGATTACCTTTAAATCCATTTCATCATCAATAAAAAGGTTGCCCAGCTTTAGATCCCGATGAATGACCTGATTCCTGTGAAGATACTGCATAGCGAGGATGGCATGGCGCATGAAATAACGCGTTTCGGGCTCAGTAATTGCTCTACGACGTTTGTGTAACTCCATCAAAGACTGCAAAAAAAGAGATGTTGAAGTCAAAATGGTATCAACACGTTCACTTCAAGATATTTCACAAATGTTTATTTATTTGAAATGTGGTAAAAAATACATTCCTAATATCAACACGTTCACTTCAAGATATTTCACAAATGTTTATTTATTTGAAATGTGGTAAAAAATACATTCCTAATATCAACACGTTCACTTCAAGATATTTCACAAATGTTTATTTATTTGAAATGTGGTAAAATAAATTCCTAATATCAATTGAAAGTAAGGCAAGAGAGCGTACAGGTATGGAGAACTACTCATACCCTATCTGAAAGATGTACAAGACATGTAGGCCTATGTCATGTTATTCTTACCCGCCTTCTGCAAAGCTCAAGTAAAATGTACACATTATCGTCATCTTCAAAGAATCCATGAAATCCAACAATGTGCCTGTGGTTAACACTGCGATGAATAGCAATCTCCATAGACATCTAAAATTTGAAAACAGCATTGCAACATTTAATCATAATTATACTGATACTGATAGTCATGAATGTACATGTACAGGCAGGAGAGAACATGGACACAAGAATCAGCATTATCTCAGTGGGTCATAGTGAATTTGATAATGCGACACTTGTACAGTTATGACTTTGCACAGTAATTGTAGGCCACATTGAACTTTTAACATTACACACTACATGTACATTATTTTAGAACTTTTCTGAAAATATCATAATTATTATACAATAGGGTAGCTTGAAAGTATTAAGCCAGGAAATGGTGTTCACTGAGCTGAAAATTTGAAAATTGTGCAGAAATATTGCTCACTTGAAACAATTTTACTATGTAAATGACAGACAGAACAGGGTGCCCAATTGGAAAATATTGTAAGGTGACCAAATGACATCTGAATTATGCTTGGCTTTCACTATCTATGTATTTAGATTAGAAGTAACCTACATGATGCATTTATGTACTTAGACCTCCATCATTAGGTACTTGGACATTTTCCTTGGCCTGTACATGTACGTGTAATCTGTGCATTTTAGGCCGAGTGTTAACAGTTAAGTTAGTCATAGACATGATAGAATGCCGCTTAATACTAGCTGTAATACACAGTACACTTTTTGGTTTTGTTATATAGTTTTGTTTAGGCCTACTTCCCTGACCCCAAAACAATATGGCACTCTGACTAGTCTATCTATTAAACAGCAACACTGTAGACTATATAAGTTCAGTGGTTCACCTTGTCCTTTTGATGTGGCTTGACTAACAAAGCCTTGGATACAATTTTCCCTGCATAGGTGGTGTTGGTTGCCACATCAATCAGCTCATAGCACTTTGCAAAACCACCCTGAAAATTGAAATGTACACATGTAAAGCAGAAAAACTTAAATTAGTTTATAAATGGTGAATATTCTATTTTTGTCAACATTTAATTTTATTCTTCATCTTAATGCAGCATGTAGTAAAGACATTGAGTGACAACTGAGTGTACATTGTTATAAAGCAAAATTGCAGCATTAATTTATTCCCTGTTCAATATAATGTTACTAACTTGTACTCCTTACAATACAAGTGCCCTTGTTTCAATTGTAAATTTAGGGGAAAAAAAAGATCTATTCAAAAGTTGTGTGTTTTTATCAGGGCTCAAAATTGACACTGGACTGCTGCAGGCCCCAGGCTTTAGTGATTCTAGCATCAGGTCAATAAACTCACCACTGGACAAGCCTAATGGGTCTGGTGTTTTTTTCAAATTGAATAATAGGAAGGTAATACCTCACTTTGTGATAAAAATGATGTTCAAGTGTTGACTAAATGTAAATATATTTCAATGCTGTTCAGTATCAAAGTTTTACCCATAAGACAGATGAGATAAATCTCGTGGCTTCAAAGAAAAAACAGTTACCGGTACATGTAGCTATAATTTTTTTCTCAGTTAGATTCTGGCCTTGAAAACAATTTTCTGGTCTAGTAAAGTTTGTGAGCAACAAGCCCTGCTGTCTTGTGGATTTACCCCCCCCCCCCCCCCAAATTCTGTACATCCTGTACATCCATCCAACTGGTTACTTTATCATTGGCTACAGACCGTAGAGGCTTTAAGTTTTGTAATGTATTATACAGTTCACGCAAAATATGCAGGATCTATGATGCTTTATCTTTTAGACTGGAGATGGGGCATTGTCTGCTGATAACTTTTCCCCCAAAGTTTTTGCTGAGCTACATGTACATGTAACAGTGGAGGCCTGAACAGGCTTGAGGGGTGAGAGTCTTATGAATTTTGATGTGACTGACTGTGACACAGTTTTTTCATATAATAAGGTATGCAATAAGCTTGGTTTTATGGTGTGGTCTACTAAAAAATGTCCACTGCCCAAAACGAGTATTATAAATTTTATAAAAAAAGTTTGTAAACGTGTTGTTAATATGACAAGAGACCATCAAACAAACCAACTATCATTATGTCTTTCACAATTTCAATTTTGCCTAATAAAAGTAAAGTTCAAATCCTTTTCTGCATTTGAAAAGGTTTTTGAATTACTGCTTATACGGAACCCTTTTAAAGTTTTTATTAGGAGTGTGGGTCAACTCAGTCAAACCATGGTCCCTTACATGTACATATGTAGTCAACGTGGACCCAAGAAAACTTGAACATCAAAACGGTTCTCGAGTATGAGTTCTGAGTGAATACAACTTGTACTCGCACTCATACAAGTACTACAGCACTGCCAATTTGTACCCAAGCCAACTCGTGCCCAGTAAAGCATCAATTATTATTGGAAATGTTATCTTTCTTTTCTTAAAAAATATACTTTAGGGTAAACTGGGGTAAAAACACCCATGGGGTAAAAACGCCCAATTGACATGTTTCCACTGCTAGCAAAAATTAACAAGATGAATAATCAAATGGGATCTAATAAGTACAATATATTTAAGAAACTAATAGCACAAACAATTTAATTCATTGCCATATTTAATGGGTACAGAGGTGCTGTTGAAAAAAAAATTAAAAATGTTTTAAAAACTGACCGTCACAGGTTTTGCCTGTACATGTATCACTTCAAATTATTTTTTAAAGGAAAAAAAGTGAGTTTTTTTTTTAAGTTTTGGTTGATATATATTAGGAAGGGTTACCTTCCCAATAATAAACTCTAGAAACTCTCAAAATTCTAGAATTAATTCTTAGTTTTTGCCTAGTAATGTTTTTTTGAGTGGGTATTTTTAACCCGAGCAAAATCAGGGGCCTCGGGGTAAAAACCCCCAGTACCGTAGCATCTTTGATGCCAAACTCTATTGTACCTTCATTTATCTCCAAAAACCTCAATGTTAGGATTTTCTGAAGCTATATTCTTTGGCATGGGTAAGTTTTAGCTTTTAGAAGTTCACCACATATTAAAACAATGTTTTTCTGACATTTTATTATTCAGGTTTGATCAGTTACCAGTGCTTTCAATACTGGACTTGTCGGCCTATTTCTACCCGTACCAAACATCCAATGAAGCTGTGACTGGTCTTTCCTTGGTTAGGGTACTCAACATGCTCAAATGTTTCCTTGGTTAGGGTACTCAACATGCTCAAATGTACAGCTAGACACTAACCATTTATCTTATAATAAGCAAACTGACACTTTATGTGGTCACGGGGGGGGGGGGGGGGGGGGGGGGGGGGGGGGGGGGTTCAAAATCACCAAAAGTTCCTCATGCCAGTAGATTTGTAGGCTTCTGAGGATCCGTTACACGAAAATAAAAGCAGTCATAAAACAGTCATAAAAGCAGTTTTAAAACAAATCTTGACAACAAGTTCTGATAATTTGGGCAACAATTATCAACAGATAAATTATTATAGGGTATCTCATCTTGATTTTGAGATATGGGCCTCTGAATTTGCCCAAAACTCACCAATACCATAAGGGATAAAAAAGGGTTCATGGCTTGCATGTAATTGTTTGAGGGGCCTTATACATTTAATGTATTTATTTATTTATTCATTAAATCCTTCATGTATTATTTTTTTAATATCTGATTTAACCAGGGTAGACCCATCAGTTTTAATAGTAGAAAAAATGTGTTTGTGTGTTCTCTGCACCATTAGAGGATTCTTTTAAGGAAACAAATAAGAACAAAACCCGAATTACGCTTATATGTCCGACTTCCTCGTCATAAGAAACTTAGAATACCTTCATTTTATTGAGTTTGTAGTTAAAATTAACCAGCAGTGTTTAAAAAGTTATTTCAATTTGATGTACATGTAGTATCCCTGACTACATGTACATGTATTAAATTAATTTTAGTAACTTCAGGAAAATCTCAGGTAGGTGGGCGTTTTTACCCCGAGGCCCAGGTAAAAACACCCGCCAAACTTCCTCCCATAAAGGGTGGGAAATTTCCCCTTATCAGTATAATACCAATGAGTTTAGATTTGCACACAATAGAGGAGACATGTATTGCATAAAACAACACATTTATTGCCTAGTATCTCCAAGCAATGCTGAGATATTTTGCAAAAACTTAAAAATCTGGCGTTTCCCCCCAGTTTACCCTACATACATGTATAGGGTAAAAGGCGTTGCTTTGTAAAAACGAAATTTTCTTATTTTCCCAAAAGCTGTTTGAGTTTTTGGCTATTTATTAAAAATGCTTAAATTATTTTTAGTTTACATGTAGGTCCTAATATTAATAAGGCAGTGGATATTTTAGTAAAATCAGCAATGGTAAAATGATCTGAAACATTAACCGTACCGTTATTTTCCCTTCAAAAAAAAAATCTTTGAGTTTGAGAACCAAAAATCAGAAAAGAAAAGGTACTATCTAATAGTAACAAGGGAATAAAAGAGTGGTGACAGAGGTCTTAAACAGCCGTTTAAAACCGACAGCTGTCGTGGCCTTGTGATAAAGGACCGAGCTGAAGGCGAGTTCCTTTATCCCACGGCCACGACCTTGCAAGGTTTTAAACAGTCGTTTAAGACCGAGTCACTACATGTAGGCCTACTCTTTTATTCCCATTCATAAGTGCCCTTTTTGTTAAAAAGCGTAATAATGTAGAAAAATCTGTGAAACTTTTATGTTTTTTGAATTGATTTTTCAATTCTTGCCACATCCTTAGGCTCCATTTCGCGAAGGGTCGATGCTCAACGGTTGGCATACGCTCGCGTACCAATAAACTTTACACAGAGTCCATTGTATTGATTGTGCTACACGTAAATTAGCACCCGCGTAAGCTAGTGCGCCAACACCCATGTGGCTATAATGAGCGCAGAACATGCCTTCACAGCTCCAGCTACATGTAGCTATGTCTTTATCAGCCGTTTAAAACCCGTCTTAAACAGTCAAGTGACCCCCTTTTACCACATGTGGCTATAATGAGCGCAGAACATGCCTTCGCAGCTCCAGCTAGCTATGTCTTTATCAGCCGTTTAAAACCCATCTTAAACAGTCAAGTGACCCCCTTTTAACCAATAGGACTGGCCAAATTGTCCCAAACTGACTGGGGTATTAATGAATACCCATTTTAATGTCTTCAATTTTTAATAATAAAAAAAGGTGTCATTTTTGGGGATGAAAAAAAAAAAGAAAAAATGGAAAAAAGGTTTGTTGTGATTTGATTGTGGAACAATGCGTGAGAGGGGAGGCAGTAGTAATAATAACTAATAGACCACTCAGCTACGAGGACGTGGTTGAAAGAGGGCGCTTTAGTCATGACAGTATAACCTGTCACACCATTTTACCATTGCAGGTAAAATATCCACTGCCTTACGTTAAGTAAAATAGGCTATACGTATACGTAACTAAGGCTAATTCTAACTAAGTTATAGTCTGACTCTGAGTTATTGGACCAAACAACGCCTATTTTTAACATTTGGAAATGCCGCCACATCATGTCAAAAGGGGTATTGTTGTGTCCATCTAGCCCCATACATTGTGCCAATACGCTGGACTCCCTCCGCTTCTTGGAGGGAGTCCAGCGTATTGGCACAATGTATGGGGCTAGTGTCCATCCAACAAGGTCTATATAAAATAGTTAAATATTTAAACGTGTTTAAAAAATTTTGTTACATTTGTAGGCCCTAGTTTTGTTAATAAAATAGACCTTCAAATTTATAAACAAAAGTAGGCCCTTTATTTGATTGATTTTATAATATACCGACCTAAGTTTTAAAAATAATTATTTTAGTCGTCATGCATGTCATGTAATTCAATTTATTGTAAGATGTAACCGTCGTTCATCTCTTTGACTTACTCTTTTTATTGCTTACCTTTCCGAGAAATCGACCCTTCTTGTATTTCTTATGGGTTCTTGTATCAACAATGAAATCTGGAATACAGGCATCTTTCACTCTCAAGTCTTCCCTGGCCCTTGGTCGAGCAGACATGTTCCCTTTTCAATTGTGTGGCACTGGAGAAAGAAGCTGCTGGCAAGCTCACCGCAGAAGGCTGGATGCTCCGTTAAATTTTACGTACTGTTAGTGAAACAAAGTTTAACGTTTTTTAATTTTAGTGATGACGGGAGAGCAGGGTTGTATTTTATGTCTGCGCAAACCGACCTTTATTTTCTCCATGCAATCGCAGAATTTGTAGCGTTACACAATGTTTTTTCAAGTTCTTGAGAGGTAAGAATTTCAAACTGAGAACAGCGGACATGTATTGTGCTGTTCAGCAGATGAGGAGACACTGTGGTTGTATTTTATTTTTCAAAAGTTGGTACCGGTATAAGTACAATGCGTGTGTGTGTACTCGAAACGGCCGCCTTGGAAGTTCATCATTTTGATTGGTCAAAGTGAATCACAAACTTAACGTTGATTGGATAATGCTGGACTTTAAAGATCGACCTTTGACCGGGCGAGGGAGATCACGTGATTTGGCCATACAAAAATTAAATGATCTGGTACCCCTCTCAAGTAACACGTTTATTCAAAGTATTATCTTAGCTACCAGTCTCTGCGAACGGAGACAGCCAACCTCGTGCTCATGATCAGCCGCACCATACACCGCCCCCAGCAAAATGTTATACTCGAACAACACACGCAGGAACAAGTAGCGTGTTGGGTTCAAACGCATATAATGGGAAAGAGGTTAATCTTTACAATGGCAGTGTGCAGTAAACTGGAAGTAGAAGAAGCAGACGAATTCATGAACTGCGAGCAGACGGACGACTGAGATTTTAACGTAGGTGTTCAAGAGTAAGTTGATCCTGTACAGCGGCGGAGTGGGGGGGGGGGGGGGGGGGGGGGGGGGGGGGGGGGGGGGGGGGGGGGGGGGGGGTGTGGGGGGGGGGAAAGCCTTTGCCGCTGGCGCTGAGCTGAGCCTGAGTGACGACCATAGACTCTTTTAGATAGAGCTGTACAGCTCGTTAGCCCCATACATTGTGCCTACTCCTAGAACTATGAGGTTCGTTCCGCTATCGTCTCCACGAACCTCATAATCATAGAGTGACATGTACAAAATCCTATTCGAAACTTTCTGCCCTTCACGTTTACATGGCTACAGCTCTTTTTTGGAATCAGATCTCGCCAAAATTAGGCTCTATGTGTTCTTTCAACTCTCATCGAGCGTTTTACTGGTCCAGAAAATCCGATCCGCAAACTAAAAGTTGTTAAAAAGTGATAAATTCTCACCGTAATTCAGATCCCATTCAAACAGTATTGCAACCAATATGGCGGCCGGAGTTGAAAATTTAACTGGTATGCTGGTATGCGGTGCGCTGGTCCTATGGGCTGGTTCCGCGTACCAGTTATTTTTGCAACTCCACCGCCATATTGGTTGCAATACTGTTTGAATGGGATCTGAATTACGGTGAGAATGTATCACTTTTTAACAACTTTTAGTTTGCGGAGTGGATTTTCTGGATCAATGCAACGCTCGATGAGAGTTGAAAGAACACATAGAGCCTAATTTTGGCGAGATCTGATTTCAAAAAAGAACTGTAGCCATGTAAACGTGAAGGGCAGAAAGTTTCGAATAGGATTTTGTACATGTCACTCTATGAGGTTCGTGGAGACGATAGCGGAACGAACCTCATAGTTCTAGGAGTACATTGTGCCAATACGCTGGACTCCCTCCGCTTCTTGGCCCAACGAACCCTGTCCTCTAAAACCAGACATCAACTTTCAAATCGAGACTTACTTTTTTTGGCAAATTTATCCCTCAATGATCGGTCGGTCGTTGCTGTCAGACATGTCAGACTCTCAGGCAGAGTCTGGAGAAGATTTCCGCACGATCCCCCGTGCGATAAATCCTAGGCTTTTGCTGGAATTTTATGTCAAATCTCGGTGATATAACTTGCCCATGTCAACGACGGCGGAGGAGCCATGATGGTTGCTGTTCAGCGCGGGTCGTATTCCAGCACCATCTTCTCCAGACTCTGCCTGAGATTCTGACATGTCTGAAAGCAACGACCGACCGATCATTGAGGGATAAATTTGCCAAACAAAGTAAGTCTCGATTCGAAAGTTGATGTCTGGTTTTAGAGGACAGGGTTCGTTGGGCCAAGAAGCGGAGGGAGTCCAGCGTATTGGGCTAAGAGCTGTACAGCTCTATGGTGACGACTGACGTGACATGTCTGACAGTGACAATATCCCTGTTCCGTCCCAACTTGACAATCGCCCCAACTATACTTGGGACAGGTCCCAACTTGAGTGTTACAGTTGGTGCGCCCCAACTATAGTTGGGATTGCCCGTGCAGCTCTACTACACGAAAGCGAAGCGGAGCCGGAGCCAAAGACGAGGTTTGGAAAAGACCCTTTGGTTGATCGGTCTTCTGGGCCGCTAACTCGTCATAATTATTTATGTACAAAACATGTGGGCTACAAGTGTCTTTTTTTAGAGGG
The DNA here is from genome assembly GCA_911728455.2 of Marthasterias glacialis. Taxonomy (NCBI): domain Eukaryota; kingdom Metazoa; phylum Echinodermata; class Asteroidea; order Forcipulatida; family Asteriidae; genus Marthasterias; species Marthasterias glacialis. The sequence goes on along the minus strand of OU452220.1, from coordinate 28,974,358 downwards.
TTCTGACGGCGGACACATATGACAGGTGAATAAAGTGGTCTTATTAACTTCATACTATTATTGTTTTATTTTTTTATTCTTGTTCATTTCGTTAAAATAATTGAAGAAATGAACATTGTCATTAATACTTTTTCAGTATTGTGTTGCCGTTTGTGCGACAAATCTGGGGGGTCGCTAATTTTGCCTCCATGTCAACATACTTAAGATATTGTACTGCTCCGATGGTACTCTGTATTTACTGCAATCCCAACTGTAGTTGGGGCGCCCTAACTGCAACACTCAAGTTGGGACCAGTCCCAACTATAGTTGGGGCGATTGTCAAGTTGAGACGGAACAGCCCTAGCCCCACACATTGTGCCAATACGCTGGACTACCTCCGCTTCTAGGCCCAATGAACCCTGTCCATGACATGGGCTTATATCACCGAGATTTGACATAAAATTCCAGCAAAAGCCTAGGATTTATCGCACGGGGGATCGTGCGGAAATCTTCTCCAGACTCTGCCTGTGAGTCTGACATGTCTGACAGCAACGACCGACCGATCATTGAGTGATAAATTTGCCAAAAAAAGTAAGTCTCGATTCAAAAGTTGATGTCTGGTTTTAAAGGACAGGGTTCGTTGGGCCAAAAAGCGGAGGGAGTCCAGCGTATTGGCACAATGTATGGGGCTGCAATAGCCCCATCATACATCCTGGACTACCTCCACTTCTTGGCCCAACGAACCCTGTCCTCTAAAACCAGACATCAACTTTCGAATCGAGACTTACTTTGTTTGGCAAATATATTCCTCAATAATTAGTCGGTCATTACTTTCAGACATGTCAGACTCAGAGACAGAGTGTTACATTCTGTTACACAATTTTAGATTCAAAGACTACAAGATTTATGTGATTTCTATAACAATGATTCGATGATCATTCATTTATTCAACTATGATTGGAATCACACTTGTTTACAACAACAGCCATCTTTAATCATATCCCATCATGCTTGCGCAAGCATGCGCAATAGCCTAACAAAGCAGCTTGTAGTAAGCGCAGCCTGTGTAATACCGTTACAAGAGTCTGGAGAAGATTTGCGCACGTCTGCCTTTGCGATAAGTCCTCGGCGTTTGCTGGAATTTTCTGTCAAATCTTCGTGCTGGAACTGGAAGCCATACATGTACATGTCAATGACAGGAGCCATGATGGTTGCTGTTCAGCGCGCGGGTCGTATTCCTGCACTAGTCTTTTTCGTGTCGCTATGTGTGTGTATTCGTTCGTCGTGCCGTCGTCCGTTGCCGAACGCAAGCAGACAATGTAAACGCTGCAAGAAGACTTCTTATAATAATATTACACCATTGATTTATTCGTGGGTTGTAAGGTATTTTGAACTTGTTGTCGGCATTGTCGGCGTGTTGTCAGCTTTTAGTAGGACCGCCAAAATGTGGTCATAATGCACTATATTTGCTGTGTAGATTTTGACTAAAAATGCTTAAAACTCTAGATTTTTAAAAGTTTTGGTCTTTATTCTCATGTTATGCGTTAAGGGAAAGTACTGATTATTAACATAGTATGAAAATATGTATTTTTTAATCACTCTGGTCGCGGAAAGCGTTCGTCAAAAGCCAACTTTTTGTCACAAGTTTCCGTTAACAAAATGTGACTTCCAAACGGAGAGCGCCCTCTAGCATTTATGCACAACCCTAACAATGCATCTGACGTCATGAGTCCCATAGAGATATATACAACGGCGCCCTCAATGAGGTTAAAACGACCCTAAGTTTACTGTAGGAAAACAGCTGTGCATACCCTCTATAGACCATAGAGCTAGCTATATTGACTAGAGTGCTAACTCTACATTATATGCACAGCCATTTTGAAGTCGCGCTGCACGCAGACATGTTTAGTCATTGTGTGTCATTGGAGATCGATGTTAATTTTCAAAGAACATTTCCCCGTGAGTATTCTGCATGTCTTGTGCGCGCGCGCGTCTACAGCTGCATGACGCAGCTCAAGCACGCGTCAGTCTTTGAGTAAATGGTGCAAGGTTCTTCCCTTTACTGCAGAAAAATAAGTGATGCAAGAAATAAAAAAAATGTTACAAATTACTGTATCTGTATCTGTATCTGTATCATATAGTCGGCAAGGCATCCTTACGGAAACATCACACCAACTTGTGGGAGCCAGTTGCAGCTACTAACCACACCAGAAACACCGGGGCGAACACCTTCTCTTGGCGATAAATGATTCTAGGTTATTTTATGTGCGTTGATAGATATTGATTCAACACACGGGACCTACGGCTTTACATCCCATCCGAAGGGTTTATTTTTGAGTTATGCATAACCGGTGTCGGACAACTAGATGTAGTCACCTGCCTGTTATTTTGTTTGTAATGTAGGCCTAAATCACTGTAAAAAAGGGTAAAGAATGTTGGAAAAGTGAGGATTTATACCTACCCTTGCGAAATGTCAAATAGGCAAAGGAATCACACAGTTTTGGAAAGCAATTTCTTTGGATGATTCAGCTTCAAAACTTTGAAATTCTTGTGTTGAAAAAGTGTGTGATCGCGGTCGTCTGGCCTACTACACATCGTGCACATTTAGACGTTACTTGTACAATTTCCTGAAACTGTCCTTACTGGCTCTATTCAGCCACTCGAAGGTCTCTGGTACAAACTCTGGAATATTTTTCACAGATTTCGAGAAAGAAAAGCCTCAAACGAATAAACAAATGCAACAATCATTATGTACCATACCGCACTTTCCTATGGAGGACGTCGTGTTCGTTTGTTTGTTTACATTTAATACCCACAATAGGTCATGTGACGTGGGTCGCGCAATCGGTCTATTACATGTAGCCAAGTCTCATATTTCCACGGTATTAGAAAATTGTTTTTTTTGCGGCACCAATACTTGTATGTCATCTATGGACAACTTTCATTCAGTGAATTGGTAACCAATAACCTTTTGCAGATCTGGTAAGAAGAACAAATCCGAAACGTTGAGGAGATTTTTAAAAATTTAAATATTTGTGGAAAATACACTATTTTCCAGACCGGGTAAATCTACGCTGACCATGGCTGCAAAAAGTGCCATTTTATCATTTAAATTTTTACCTTAAATGTTGTTCTGTCATTTGGAATATCAGTGTCCAGATCCTGTTTTACTTTTTGGAAAAAAATGACATCAAAAGAATTCATTTTCACCTCAAAAACGTAACAAATTGTCTGAGATCAAAATAAGGCCAGGAAACTGACGATCAGTAAAAATTGCATACCAACGGCTTTTACTGTTTTCAGAGCGTAGATTTCCGCACGGTGCCGAGAATATTAAATTTGGTAATTCAAAGTTTGACTTCTCACACAACAAGGATTAAACTAAAATTTTCAGTCAGCAAATCTCTAGGCTTGCCGAATGGATTTGTGTTCAGCCTGATCCCTTGCTCAAGTAAGTGCTCAATTTGCCGACTGTGGCTGTGGCTAAATGCTGACTTATGGAAAATATTTGCGGGAATTTTTAAAGTTTGGACCAGTTAACTTGACCCTTACAAACACACTTACACAAAACCACAACACTCCTCACTTATTGTACTGCCATACACTAGGTACAGTCACCCACTCAATCGTATGTTGTCTATGCATCACACAACTCAGTTCATACACAGTGGGTGCAAAGTCCGAACCAGTTGATAATAAACAACCTTCAAAAGGTTCGAATCTGGAAAAGCCATTTGTTCTGTCCACGACAGACAAACCTCTAGCTTCTTCTTTTTACTTTTTTCTTTTAGCTCTTCTACATAAAATCCTATAGACTTTGTACATGTTTTTTTCTAGACGGCACTTTGGCTATTTCTATAGGGGTTGAAGACTTTGTCTTGGAATGTCCGCATTAATCCAAATGAAACATGAATCCTTTTAAGTGTAAACATTTATGCAATGAAATTCATAACATGTTATATTTAGTTTAAGACCATTCTTTACTTACAACATGAAGGAGAAGTTGTAGCTTAAATATGTTGTAAGCATCCTTCAAATCTGTAATAAAATTTACTTTATATTCATTTTTTCTCAAGTTATGGTCACATGATTTTCAGGTTGTATTAGTTAATACTTTAGTGAATAATATTAAAATATTCAACAAATTCTGATTTAAAACTTGGAAGTTAGAAAAAACATTTGTTTTTTCACCTCATAGTCATTTTGCTGGGTAACGCAGTGATGATGTAATAGATCATTTTCTGCAATGGATATGAGTTACAAAACATTTCATTCAGTTGGATTGGTGTTGATGGCTGGACCATGTTCTATTCGTGCCAGAGAGTGTAAGTGATGTCATTGATTTTGTTGAGGGCCAACATCTTTATGTAATTCAGTGATAGAAATGCAGGTAGAGGTACATGTAATAAGCCGTTTGCTCAGCAGCAAAGACAATGAGACAGTTGAATACAATAAATACAATGAACCTTCTTTCAATCAACTGGATAGGGTATAAATGTATTCTCGGCGACCTTCACTCTCTTCTGCAAATCCAAATCTGTCCCAAGACCCTTTTTACAAGCTTGCCTTTATTTGAATCCAAAGTCTATTCATTGATGGTCCTACAGTGTACCTGAGACATGCGCCAGTCTGCATGGAACCTTTAGTCTTGCCGAGGTAAATGGCCCCTCTGTTCTTCAAGGTTTTTGAAAATATCTCAGGCGCTCCTGACGCCTGCACGGAGTTTTGTTTTTGCCTACCTCTGCTACGGCAAGAACAGTCAATTGCATTGAACCAAACTACAGGATACTTTGCACTTCTCTCTGTGATTTTCTGCTCCTCTGCAACAAGTATGCACGATTTCTGTTTGAAATCAAACCATCAAATACCATGTTGACAAATGCTTCTTTTCTCTCTGAACTAACCATCCACTACTTTGCTTCACTTCAGTGTTTTTTCTCTGTTCCACTAAAGACTGCGGTTTATCCCGTCCACTTAACCCCACATTAAAACCAAGTGAAATTTTAGACAATCCCTCCCCCGTACCCCATTCCCTTGCTCAATGTTGTTAACCCCTGCTAGAGCGCAGACCGGGCAATGAGAGCTAGCATTGACTGGGGGTCGTGGGCTGGGGGCCCCTACAAGATATGACCAGGATTGTAGACCTGTACATGTAGTACTACTAGCATGACTGGTAAAACTAAATTATTTGTTGAACAGGTTATCAAAAAATTCTTGCAATTTATACGTTGTTCATTAAATGCAAAACGACTCACTAATTCGGCTGATGATAAGGAAACCTCTGCCTGTTGAGGGAGCAGAACTAAGAAGTTATTTTGCCATAGTCCAACTGTAATCTCCCACTCTGAATCACTCTGTGTTTCTATATCTCTTCAACCCATCTGTAGATAAGAAGAATGGAAAGGAAACATTCCAGAGCAGAGTCTGTTGCCCTTTGTGCTGTTTCATCTCGACTGTTCATCATCTTAATACAGGTATGTGTAAACATTTTTGCAATATAGCAGCTGTACATGTTTCATACGGTTAGTACAAGTATGTACTTTACATCCTACGAGGCTGCACGACGAATGGCATATAGGACACATACGTTTTATTTTTCCGTATTCCACGAGCATAAAGGTCATAACAAATTTATCTTCCAGCCAACTTCATACCCTTTTCATGTGCGACGCATGAAGGTAACAATTTTGAGCATCATTTCATGATGAGCAGTACATTCAACGCCCAAAGTTGAGAACGTTATTTTTGCACTGTCCGTATACGGAGCGTGATGCAAGTGGATTGTGCTAACCAAAGAGGAAGAAAAATGTCTGAGTTCAACCACTTTCTCTCCATTTATGCATGAAATTGTCTGTCCAATACCTTCATGTTACAAACATAATCATCTTGAAGGTGATCCTCAGTTATTGCTAAAGTACATGGGAATTTTTCTTGCTCTTTGGCAAGTACATTGTACAATCCTCAAGTGATTTGGAATGTCATGGAAAAACAAGAGAGAAAACCTTTGTAATTTCTATTTCTATTCCCATTTTTTACTTCCATTAGTGTGGACCAAAGATTAGCGCCGAAGGCGCATGATGGGGCACTGGAGCTCTATCCATTGTTGGAACGTGAAATACCCATGGGTGCCATTTTGACAAGTAAATGTTTTGTTTCCCATTGATAGCAATGGTCATTGTCTGCACTAATCTTCACTGATCTATTGTTGTATCAAAAGAGTTACTTGCTGAAATGGCAACCAGTGGGATTTCACATTTCAGCCTTAGGGGCTCTGTAATCTTTGGTGTGGACAGACCCATGTACATACATGATGTACATGTTTGTACACATGTACATGTACCAAAGGTTTGGTATTTTATTTATGTACCTAATGTACGTACACGTTAGTGCTTTGGATGCTTAAACCCATACCTTAACCTAGTCCATTTCTACATTGTGTTATTTATAAATAATTGTTTATTTAATCTCTTGCACACCATGTTAGTTATTGTCTGATATTTCTTCTCATAGGCCTCTACCTTGAAGTAAAGTTTTATAAATTATAAATAGTCAAACCCACAATCTACTTTTTTCATTTACTGGCACCTTGTTTTGGCACCTGTATCATGCAATGAATAGTGGTGTCATTTGAGAAGAGTTTACTAATGTTACTTGTATTACATTGTAAATGACATAAATGATGTGATTTTCTTGTAGGTTGTGCTGGACTTCTTGATACCTGATCATAAAGCGGACGCATTTCATCTAGACCCAGTATCTGATCCTTCATTGTTAGACAGAGCTGTACAGTTTGTGATTGGTGGTTGGTCCAAATGGGATGCTGCATATTTTCTTCATATTGCTCAATATGGATATACTGAAGCGCACATGTTTGCCTTCTTCCCATTGTTCCCTGTTACAGTGCGATTCTTGGCTGATTATTTGATCGTTCCCATTCAATACATGTTATGGCTCCACATGAGTTTATACAGCTGTGTGTTAATTGCTGCAGTAGTACTGAATGTTGTGATGTTTTGCTGTGCTGCTGTGCTGCTGTATCACCTGGGAGTGTGTGTGTTACACTCTGAGAGACTAGCATACCAGGCTGCTTTACTGTTTTGTATTAATCCAGCAAGTGTGTTTATGACAGCAGCATATACTGAGTCATTCTTTGCCATGATAAGCTTTGCTGGAATGTTGTGTCTACAATGTAACAAGCTTGTGCCTGCAATATTGCTTTTTGGATTATCAGCCCTAGTGCGATCGAATGGAGTGGTGTCTATTGGATTTCTTATGTATTACTTGATGAGAAAATACACCAAGATGTTAACCAACCTTTGGGATTTAATGAACAGGAATACCAGACATAGACTTCAACTGATTCGTAGTGTGATCCACACTGAATGCAAAAACATATTGATGTCATTTTGTTTAGTGCCTTGTTTTCTCATTATGCTGATTCCTTTTGCTCTGTTCCAGATTTATTCCTTTTTGGTCATTTGTACGGATGTTACAAGCATGTTGTATCTCTTTAGACCGGAGGGGATAGCAACAGCACTATCAGATGATGCACCCATGTGGTGTAGTCATAGTAGAACATTGCCATATGCAGCCATACAGTCACAGCATTGGAACCTGGGATTTTTAAAGTACTATGAACTCAAACAAATTCCCAACTTTCTCCTTGCACTGCCCATGATTATCTTGTGTGTCAGTGCAATGATAGATTATTGTAAGCAAAGATGGAAATATGTATCTGTTTTGGGTATTTTAGAGACAAATGCAATTAACAATGAGCGCAGGAAGAATGTTGATTTTGTTGAGCATCAAGTACAAGGATTCTACAGTGACCAGTCCCTGGTCTACATAGCTCATATGACATCCTTCCTCATATTTGGAGTGACTTGCATGCATGTACAGGTGAGGAACAAACTGTAAACACTTTAATCAATGTTGACCAATATCTGTGGATTTTGATGTGTTCTCCAGTGAAAAGTTATGTTACTCTACATGTTGGTACATGTACATGACTTGTTTGCTCCTACATGTATGTGTGTTTTATATCAAAGGGTGTAGGAGTAACAGCTTAGCAGATCTATAATAATAATAGTAGTGGTGCAATTTATGGAGCGCCTTACGTAGAGACTACCCCAAAGTGCTGAACAAAATGTAAAATCTATACCACAGAGATGCAGGTTTGCTGCTACTTAAATACATGTACATGTATGATGTGTTTACAAAAAATGTGGAAGTTTATTGAAATAGATTTTGGGTGTAAAAATTGTTTTGATCCACCCATCCATCCGTGGTTTTGATTTTTAAATACTGACGAGTAGGCCTATACCATATACACTGAAAAACAAAGTACAATACATGTAATGCCTAAAATGAAGCAGATACAATACATCAATGCATTCCCAGCCTCAGGAGTTTTCAATGGCTTTTTCTGGCTGTAGTTGAAACAGAAAAAGAAGGTACCAAGCACAAACATTGTACATGTACAATGTTTTCAGTTTGGTGTGACACTTTGACAGGATTCAATTTCAGAATATCCAGAGCAACTTTATTTGTTTTAAGAATCTCATTGTCTCAATGAAAACATGACTGAAGCAAGCAAAGACAACAAACAGTCTCATAAAATGCACCAGGTTTTTGTTTTCTCTTTCGGGAAAATGTGGTTTGTGTTTACCGTGAATTGGTCAAACGCTTGGCTTGTAAGCCATGGCCAATAATCAACCATGGCAAGCTGCATGAATTGGTCAAACGCTTGGCTGTAAGCCATGGCCAATAATTGACCATGGCAAGCTGCATGCTGGAATCTTGGATGTACCCCCCATGCCGAAAATAACTGTAAACAACGATGGTAGCCTATTAATCTCTCGTAATCCTTGTTTGTCCAACAAAAGAATGACGCTCTAGAATTGAGTATTTCACAATAATCCCCAGGAAAAAAGACATTTCGAACATGAATTCCAGTACCTTTTGTCCCTCCTTGTATGAGGCAAACAACATGGTTAGTGCATGCACTATGCACACTAGACATTGGATTGTCCGGGCATGTTTACACGTCACCTGCTGTTGACCTTGTACCAAAAAAAAATAAAACTAGTTGAGTAGTGGATACACATCTGCTGACAGCATCCCATGAACATCTTTATAATAGTCACTCAGGCATCTGTGGTTTGTGAAAGTTTAGCATGTACAGCGTCAGGTACATGTAAAATATTATTACAAAGCAACACATTTTTATGCACAAATTATTAGTAATACTGCGCCTTCTCTCATAAAAATTTATATTTACATGTACATCTTCTTTTTTTTAACCCCACTTTTTTCCATTAAAACCATGTCCAAAAATATGAAAATGTTGCCAAATTTGAAACAAAGTGCAGAATGGTGCAGTGTCTTTAAATTGATTTTGTAACTGATAATTATTTGAATCTAAAAACCAACATGCACATTCTATGTGCCTTTTTGACATAGAGCAACATGACTATGAACATCTAGTTGTCAGAGTTGATGCATAGTTTACACACATGTAAAAGGCTGACAAACATTGAGGCTTTAGATTTGATATTAAACCTAAATGTACATGATGTTTCATAAGTTGGCATGTTTGTTTGATTTATTGGCAGGTCATTACCAGGTTGATTGCCTCTAGTTGTCCTGTTGTGTATTGGTATGCAGCTCATCTAACACTACAGAACATAACTTGGCATACAGACAACACTAGCAACGATGCTAAGGGACTGACAGACAATATAGCAACAGATTTACTTGTAGAGTTGTTGAGGTTCAATAAGCATGGTTATATTAAACAACTTATTCTTGGCTACTTTACAGGGTACTGCATTTTGGGACTTTGTATGCATTGTAATTATTTACCATGGACATAATATTAGGCTTATACATGTACCATGGTGTTGCACTGTGATATCTCGAAAGTGACTAAACCAGGAGTGCTGTTAAGATACATACTGGGTACACATGTATATGAGGTCATGTTTTGTTGTACATTACTTTGATTGTCCTGGTGGCCTTTGTAATGTTGTCCTTTTTGGACACCCAACTTAATACGTGTACTATGATATATGCTGTGAGGAATTTTTTCATAATCTGTTCTCCTGCCATGATTGTTTTTATGAAAGTTTAATTTATTTAACTCCTACATGTATTTAGGTAAAATTGTTGAACAGGTTTCCGTAAAACGTGTTACAACACGATATTAAATCTACACAGAATAGGGGATTCAAGGGTGGCAAGAGTGTCGAGGACAGGTAGAATACTCCCTCCCCATCAAACCAATCTTGATCTTAACACAGACGGGACAATAAAGTGTTTGTTGTTAAACAGTTAGAGTTGGTCTTTCATGTGTTGAAAACGTTACACACAATACTAATTTGTATTATGTTAAAAGTCATCAAAATTATAATGCTCACAAGCATTAACAAGAATTGGTGCTTTCAGCTGTCTTTGTATTTTATCCTCTCTAAGTGGCCACTTCCAGTATGCACCAGCTCTCACTATGACTGACACTTCAAAGTTGTCACACAGCTTTCACTACCCCAGGGAACAGCTCACCCTCATAATCAACAGCACATCAGTCATTGACTGCAATGGTAACACCTTCTTCCATAACTGTCTCTATGGGAAGGGAAGCAGCATCCTTTGTCATGAGAAAGGTACAACCATCTTCATTGGTTACTCTCATGTGATGCGAACCTGTAATCCCTGGATAAAAGACCGATCCATTAAGCCCCGCCTACTAACATATTGACCAATCACAGTCTTGACAACGCCACTGAAAGTCCAACAAAAGTCTGACACGTTAAAATCCCATTAGAAAGGTAAACAACCGCCGCCATTGTTCTGACAAACAACAGCACAGACAACTGTACTAACTTTTGTTTTGTTCGTATTTCTGGTGGTGCAAGTCTTGTAAAAGTGGTTTAACAGTGTTCCTGTCTGCATTGTTCTTTGGACTTAAGGCACTCCTCAAAAGGCCACGAAACTAAATCCATACTGTTCACGACAACCATGTACGCTTGTGTGTGTGTGTGTGTGTGTGTATCCGATACGTGTGTGTGGCAGCAACTGAACCACTGCTGTGATCATGGCAAGAAAGTCACACCATGTGCTGTTGCTAGGCAGTTGTTAAGGTAGGCAGAGCTTAATGGATCGGTCTATTGCTGCAATGTATCTGTTCTTGAATTGAGATGCAGGTTCATCAGACCATGGATACTTCATTGCAGCTTTAGGGAACACTTTCTAACAAATATTCAACATATGCGAGGATAGTGTCTTTACTGTGGGTTAAGTTGTCAGATGCAATAACTTCTGGATGCGATTGACCAAACAGTTGCTTTAAATAAGCTGACTTCACTCTGCTGCCAGTGCGCACTCTGAATGTCATCTTGGTATTGGCATATATAGTTCTCAAACAAATCGATTTTTGCCTTTGTTGCTTGACTTTCCATTGCTTTCCTATCTTCTTGGTGTATTGCAGCTTGTTGCCTTTTCACAAAGCAATGGTCAAGAAATTGTGGAAGAAGTGGGCAAATATAAACTTGAAGGTCCTGTGCTTGGTTGGTTGGTTGGTTTATTTAGTTTCCACTCAATAAATAACATATAAATATAAACAAGTATAATGAAAATTTAAAAGCTGAGCGGGGGACCATCAAGAAACCCATAGGGCTTGTATAGATGGCCCCTGAACTTGCCAATGGTAGGGTAGAAAATTTGGAATTTTGACTGAAAGAAAAACAAAATCTTTAGAATAGAAAGCCAAAACAAAAGACACGTTTTGAATAGCGAAAATAATTTATGGACATTTCCAATCCCACCATTGGCAAGTACCAAAGTTTTTGAAGTGCTATTCCCTCTTCAACCATTTTGCAGATTGTACCACTTTCATCCTTTTCATCCTTTTCCCTACCATGTTGTCATCACAGACTCTTCTGATGGGTACAATTGGCTGAAGATTAACCCATCTTTGCAATTGTCACATTCATAGACCCAATAACTTCTAGAAGGAGGTTGACATATGAGTGTATCAGGAAGGTCAGGAGAGTAACTGGCAATATGAGGACAGGCTTTGTGAATGGCATTTAATGCTCACATGAAATGTTCACATTTAATCATTTGTTTAAACGGGGTATAGGCCTATGTATTTCACAAAAAAATTAACGTATTATCAGAGTTACCTGTATCAGACTGATGATATTGAATTAAAAATACAAGTTATGCTGCATCAAAGGTCGTTGTTTCAGGATGAGATGAACAAGCAGTTATGTAGGTTGCATTGTGAGTAATAGACAAGATACATTTACAAGTCCATCCATTATCTACATTATATTGTTATCCTGTATGCTTTCATGTTTTTTGTGACTGACATTACATTAAGCCTAACACTCATAGTTTAAGCATAGAGCTTACAATTTGTTATAGCTCCATGGTTTACAAAATAACTTATTTGACTGAAAGTACATATTATTCCCAAGTATCCGGGGAAATAATTTCACCGGGAATTATTTTATTGTAAAGAAAGGTTCAATTTTGTTTTATTTTGAAGCGATGGTCAGCTGACCATCATTTGCAGAAAAAAGCAGTTTTGTTTGAATGCTTATACTTCATCTGCGTGGAAATAACCGCTCCAGATTTTTGCCAATGTCCCAAAAGTGCTACCACCTTTTGAAATGATTTTTTCACAGGGTAGTTTTATGGTATTTATATACAATTATATATTGTATTGAAACAAACGGAGGGTTCCAAATACCAGTGATGTAATTTCCCATTAAGGTCATGAAGGTGGTGCTATACTTGCCAATTTTACTAAAAATTGTTTGACAGAGTTGCCTTAAAGAATGTTTTCCTTCTGATTTTACAAATGAGGTTTGGTCTGGAGAAAGACAACACAAATTTGACATTTTGCTTCTTTTGCCCATACACCGAAGTGTGTTAAGCACTGTACACTCAGTACTTTTCCCCGAGTCCTGTGAAAAAAACTCACTGGCATATTCCTCGGGTGGGATTCGAAACAATGACCCCCGCCATTCTAGAGCAGATGTCTCACCAACTAGACTGCCGAGATTGCCCGGTAGCTGGAGGCAGTTTGAATCCTATTAGCAGTGGGTACCTCAACCATTATGATAGATGTTAATTTTGCATTGGGATAAGAATATTATGTTAAAAAAATAATTTTCTTATCCCCGATGGTTAAAATCTATCATTATTGCACCATTCCATTTCTTTTGTTTAATGTTTTCTTTTAGTTTAATCTTAAAATGATATTTTGCTAGATAACTATGGGTTTGCTCAATCGTCCTGTCCTATTAAACAGAAACTGTACACATTTTGTTAAAAATGAATAATTGCATTGTGCATTCATGAAATGTTTCCAGGAGATACCAAGACCTAGCAATAAAAAACAACCTGTGCAAAAATATCTCACTGTTTCCTTGCATTTGCTTTTAGAAACGAAATTATATCTGTTTCATAGACATGTTTTGTTGTTTATTTATATTTGAAACTATTTTCTTGTAGACAAGTTTTTTAGTTTTTGTTTGTCATACACTTGATCACTACTCATGTTAAAGAGCAGAATACATGACATATTGGTCGTTGGTTGTTTTGTCTTGGCCTATTTGACCCTTGTTCATCACCATTGTTGATTGTTATCTAAGAACCTAGACTATTTTACTTAAAAATGAAAAACCTTAAAGTGTACCAATCCAACAATGTTGATAAAAAGTCCTTTTTATCTTGTGAATCAGATAGCGTGTTGGTAGTGACACCGACTTTGGTGGCAGGTGACACCGGTTCGAATCCCGGATGGTCAAGTTTTTTTATTATCAGAAAATTAAAACAGAAAATTCATTAGCAACAAAACTTCCTGTTTATCTTGTGTATCAGATAGCATGTTGGTAATGACACCGACTTCAGTGGCAGGTGAAAAGTTCACTTCTTAAGACATTTAACATTTTCAACGCTTTTGGACAACTGAGGGCGCTGTTGCTGTGATGTCATTTCAGGGAATTTTCTTTCAAATCCGTGAAATTGTGAACCCCAAAATTTGCTCATAGAAAGCATTTGTGAGAAAAGTTTACTCATTGGCTTACTGTCATGAACTGACACAACAATGAATCACTGAAGAAAAGAAAGTTTACAACAGCGAAATATCCTAAATTCTGTCAACTTTTTGTGCATAAACTAATTGCAACATTGATGTTTCTGCCTGATATGACATCACACTGACCGTGTGGGTTAGTCTCAATAATGTGGGATCTAATTTTCAGGGTTAGGGGTGCTAACCCTGAAAATTAGAGCCCACATTATTGAGACTATAGACCGCCTTTTTATTTATTGTCAAAAACATCTGCATGCTTGGGTTTTCCTGGAAAATATTTTACGCAATCACTTGGGTTCAAAAAAGTTTGAAATGAATGACTGCGATACAATAACGGGTAATTTAAACACAAGAGATGAAGTTGCATTAGTCTTCATTAGTAAACTGCACAAAACCATTTAGAATGTTCCTAACAAAATAGAAATTAACACTCAAAGTAGACCACCAGACATACTGCTTGAGTATAAAAACAGTATGCATACAAAAAACAAAGCCATATGTGGAGTTAAAAATGGATTGATTCAATTCCACTTTTGAGTAAAGTGTGTTTTCAAGTATCCCAGTACATGAATGTATAGTAATGTTTCAAGTGTCCCATGATTGTTCAGTAATATTTTATAATGTAAAGTAAATTCCTTAGTTTGATATTTATGTTGTAGTAAATTCTGGATTTCAATGTAAATAATTTGTGGTTAGTATAATAACATTGGTGGTTCAATTGTTGTTCTACCAGTGAGGAGATTTTGTAATAAATGGAACCAAAATGGTTCCTAAGTATTAATCAAGAAAAAAAAGATCCCACATTACTACATTAGAAACTTGAAAATCGATGCGCGCATGGTTTGTGAGAACCGACTTCCCAATAATATTTTAATAAACTGCCGCAAGAGGGCGGCATTGACATCAGGCCGGCTAGCTATCCAGGGACGACCGGGAGAAGCAGACTACATCCATCCCCGCAAGCTGTGTCTGTTTATCAATAAATACATCAGAAATTAATGACTTTCGGTGGACTATGTCAGAGCTAAAGTCCAGTTCTATTTGGTTAAAACTAGTGTTAGTGATACTATAGTACTACTAGTACTACCATAGGGTACAACAAGTGCTGCCCCTACTCCTAGTCTGCCTTGTGCCTTGCTCTATGGTCCTAGAACGGCATTTACAATGGCTGACGTTGGTTCACTCGGCCTTCCTGCATGTCCTGACACTGAAGCATTGTTCAAATTAGATCCATATATCAAACCCCACGACCAAGAACTGAAGAGACGGTAGGTGGATTTTTAACTTGTACTGTACTGCTACTGGTGCAACCAGTTTCCGATCGGATAACAGGAAACATTTTCCTTGATATTGATACAACAAATAAACCTAGCAAAGATTTTATAAAAATCAAAAATTCAGTGGAGGGTTGCACAAAATAAACTTTTACCCTTGACCCCTTGGGGCCGCAATTTTAATTTTTTTTTTCTTCAAATTTTGCCCAAAAAAAGGCCTCGGGTGTTGCTATTGATCACACGAAATATTAAAAGTGGGACCTCCATAGGTTTGGACGGGACATTAGTTTTTATGTGGGTAGTATAGGCTAGTAAAAATACACTGAAACGCGCACATTTCAATGGGGTTTGCATCATTTTCCTTGTAACTTTATAAACAATGACATGAAATCACATTGGCCATGTTTATGTACAATGTCATGGGTGGTGGATGGGGTATGTGAGGGTGTGGTGGGGGTGGGGCTAGGGTAGGGTAAGGGGTAGGGAATATAACAAGCCTTTACATGCATTAACACACAGTGGAGCAGCAGATGTCAAGACATCATCAACATCAATTTCAAGAATGTCTTCTCTTTCTGGATAAAAGAATGAAGGAGTAGGGCCATGTGGATGTAAGAAATTGACCTTGACAAGTCGTCTTTCTGGCTGCATTTCTACAATACAGCTGAACCACCAGAACCCATCATATTCTGCTGTTATGTAGCCACTGATTTGATCTGTTTGCTGAATAGGCAGAATACTTAGTGTTGTATGCTCTTGTCATGCTGTAGGGCTTGATGAAAATTCTCGCACTTCAATACAGTTCCTTGATATTGGTTTAAAAGAATGCAATTTCTGGGTACCAGGAATAGTGTGTTTCTTTTTCAAAGCGATCTTTCAGTAGAGTTGCTTCTTCACTGTGCTGGGCAGTAGCAGTGAAACATAACTTCATTTCAGAAATCTCTGTGCAAGCAAAATCATACAGTTGCTGAGGAGTTGTTATTTGAATGTTATAAGGTCTTTGTAAACTTGATCTTGAAGCCAGACGTTTCATTGTACCAGCAACACCATCACATGCTGTTTTTCTGTGGGAAGTTGCAAAGAAGTTCCACTCAGTTTAAAAAAAAAGTCATCCGGGTGACAACATGTAAGTTGGTGAAATTCTTAATGTTTTTATACTGGGCAGCACATCAATCAGATGTTTTTATAGATGGTGCACTACAACAGACTGTCAGATATCACAACAAAACTCAGATGATCAATATTTCCCTCTTGTCCCTTAAAGTAGACTAGTAAAGGATGAAGAGTTGCCTGTACACATGTACATTATTCCAATGAAATGAATGGGCAGCATCTTGTATGATGAAACTATAGTTCTCTGAGAAGTCTGCCACAACTAGAAATTCACCATTAACTAGGAATGACTTTTTGTCAGCCAGGTATCATGCTTGGGATTTTGCAATGAAGTCATGTCGAATTAGCTTTTCCAGCAAGTCCATAAAGGTGTCAAGGAATTCTTCTACTACCTGAACTTTTGTCTCAAGACTTGACCTGTCCGTTGTTGTCTATATTTGTTGCATACCTTTTTCGTCTACATTGTAGATGTGTTCAGGGGCATTCTTCAAACTGTAGACCTACTTCCTCATTATCTGATCGAGCTCAGCAAAATATGCATTAACTACCTTTTCAGATGTTGCCTTGGCTCTGTAGCGATCAATGCTTCGCGACTTCTTCACACTCAGTTCAGGCCATCTCGACATGAACTTGCAGGACCAACTGATGGTTAAAGGATGATTTTTGTCCTGTTTGTTGAGACTGATAGCATACATGTATGTTGTGGCTATGTCAACAACTTCAGCCCTGCTATGTCCAAAACCCATTAGAGCCATCTCCTATAGATGATTCACCAATTTGTTTTCCTCCTGGAGGCTGAACAATGGAGGTGGTCCTGACCTGCTAACTTCAGGGTTAACTCTCTCTCTGACTCAATATTTAGTGTAGACTTGGGGACCCCATATTTTCTCTCAGCAGTATAAACTGCCTTGTATTCATCAACAATACAGCAAAATGCCTTTGTTAAGGATGTGGGAGAATAGTTACTGTAGCTTGCTCTGCCGGATTGTTGCTCTGGGCCCAATTTCATAGAGCTGCTTAATGGCCATTTTTGTGCTTAACGGGCGTGTTAAACAGATTTTCTATTTCATAGCCTCCGTTAAGCACGATTTTTTGCTTAACACAGTAAGCAACCAAAAAGCTTTTTGTGCTTTAAAGCAAGTCATGTTGTGTCAAAATGGCCGCTATAATTCGGAGGAGAGTCATGATATTGTCATGATAATCAATGTAACTATCCTGTTAAAAGAAAAGTTTTCTAGAAAGGCATGGCTGGAAAAATTGCCCTGAATTTATACAGTAAAGACATGAATTTAACAACAGTCATATTTCATACGGTGTGTACGTTTTGCCAAAGCAAATCAAACTTGGGAAAAAAACGTCGCTAACGTTGCAATAAAACTGTAGAACAGAAAGGGAACGAACATGACTAACATACTTTTTATTATGACTCACCTTGATCTTTAAAATAAATAAGATACATGATGAAAGTAACGTCCTTAATGATCCATTTAGAATCATGGAGTCGTCAATGTAAGTTAACTTTATTCTAGTAGTCTTAAAATTGTGTACAGCAATGGTTATGAAACATCATTGGCAGCTAGTTAATTTGTGTGACAAAGTATACTGCACGTACAAATGAGGTACAAACACAATGTGAAAACTTTAGTTTCACCAAACATGGATCAAACATTGCAACATTGTAACAGGCCTGGTTGCTTTGTTCCTAGAAAGGGCAAGGGCACCAAGGCATTTTCTTCTTGATAAAGGGCACCTCTATGAGGAAATTGTAAATTTGTACTGGAACATTTCAAGGGCATCAAGGCAATGACCAGGGGCAACGGAGGCAATTGCCTCTGTTGCCTCCGTGAAGTATCAGGCCTGTTGTAATACAAAGTTGCATTTTGGCTGTACATGTATATCTCTTTATTATCTCTTTATTTTCTGACATGACCAAATTCCATCAGAAAACTTTAATATTCATCAATAATTTCCATTTTTGTTGATTTTTTGATCTGAAGTATTTTTTGCTTAAGCAGAAGGTACTTTTTTGTTGCGCACGCAGTTTGTTTCCATGCTTAAGTTAGCAAATGCTAATAATTACAATAATTATTTTAAAATTAAATATAACTGTTTTTACTTATATGAGTTATATATTTGTATTTATTTTTCCATACTATCCTTTCCTCTCCTGTATAGTTGCTGGCTCTTCTGCAGTTTGATTTTGTCAGTAGAATAAATGAAGACAAATCACCATATCCACTTCACTTGAGATCAACTTAATGTTTTTGCAACGTTGCCATGTCATAAAATCCCTCTTGAGCATCATTGGATATATCTCTCTGCTGAAGGAGAATGAAACTTGGTCTACAGAAGTACAAGATGAAACTTCTGTATGGAAGTTTTGACTAGGGATTTTTTTGACACACTTGATTATTAGTAAAACAGTGCATTGGTGATTTATACCGAAATTGACATTTTTTGTCAACTTTTAGTAGTCACTATTGACAAGAAACTAGATTCTCAATATGTTGAAGCCTGATAATTGCACAGAGTGTAGATCTCAGAATGGAGATACTGGTCGCTTCTCACAGTAAACGGAAATCAAAATTGGTGATCGGAAATAGGTGTCGATCGGAAACGGGTGACTGCACGATACCTTAGTTTTGTCCCAACTTTAGAACCGTCTTACCTATGGTGCAACTGGTTTCCGATCGGATAACAGGAAAATTGTTGGGAAACAGAAACTAAATAAAAAATTTTAAAACCATCTGTCCCACCTTTTCACAAGACACTTTTAGTTCATTATCTGTTGAAATCTAGTCCGAGTTACTTGACCCAACAATGCCTCTGGTGTATAGGGTCTGAGTGAAGTCCCATCAAAACTTGGTACCTGTGTACAAATTTCAAGTTTCCAAAACAGAGAGACAAAAAACTGCCGCAAAATCCATCAAAGACATACTATCAACTTGAAACTCACCTGAGGTATGCTAGAGATATTGCTGGTTAATATGGTGGTGCGATTGTGTCTGATGCGTTTCTTAAAAAAGAAAAAAAAAATGAAGTAAATGTAGTTTGTGAATAGGGACAAAACATGTGATGAGTTGTGGACATTCTTCATGTGGGAACATTTTGAGTTTCACAATGCATCTGAACAATGAAGAGTTTTAATAATGTGTACATTGTAACCCCAGGTATAGTTGCCTACAAGATCGGCTGAAACGCATAGATGATGAGGAAGGGGGTCTAGATCAATTCACCACAGGCTACAAGTTCTATGGCTTACATCAAACTACAGAGGGCGGTATTGTATGCAGGGAATGGGCTCCATCTGCACAAGCTGTTTATCTGAGAGGAGATTTTAGTGAGTTATGTTTGTGTAATTTGGAATTAGGCCTACATGTACATAATTTTTTTTTTAATTGATTATTACAATTTTTTTAATAGGACTGACTGCTTTGCTGACTTTGTCTTCAAATATTATGTGCAGTTGTTTTATTAAAATGTATGAATTAAGTTTGCTTTTAATAACTTGCTGATTTTAGATAGCTGGCGAAGTAAAGAGCATGCCTTTCAAAGTATTGGATATGGCAAATGGGAGCTGACTTTACCGCCGAATGCCGATGGATCTTGTCCAATTGCTCATAACTCAATCATCAAGGTACGGTACAGTATTCATATTGCACTATAGGTAAGCATTTTGGGAAATCAAGTGTTTTCTGACCTGTTGACAAGTTAATTGACAAAGTATTATTTTATGTCAGTGTACATGTTTATGAGCTGGAACTGTGAGTAGGAATCACATTGATGTATGAATTTGACAATGTTCATGTAGTTTGACCAATTGCTGTAATTTTTGTTGTCTTCAGGTTGGTGCATTCCTTGTATTGCTTCAGCTTTTTACTCATTGGGGTTCAGTCCTAATGATGTGAGTACAACATGTATTCAATGAAAGATTCATATTGTTCCATTGAGCACTGTACAAATTGTGCCTGCAGGAAGTCCAGGCTCTGTGGCTCTTTTGTAAGTGTGATGTCACAGGTCACATGGTCTATAATATGTCATCCTTGATGGCCTAGTTACTGTCAATGTCACTAAACATCATTTGCATCATTGTACTCTTTGAAAGATTTCTGACATGATACCCAATGGCAACATGTATTCCAAAAGCGTCTTGAATGGTTCAGAGATTAACTTTTCTGACTTAAATCGGAAATCTGATTTTTAAATATTTTGCCCCCAAAATTCAGACTTTTTTTCTTACCCCCAAAAATAATTTTCTGCGGTTTATATCCTAAAATATGTGATTGAATCTATAAAAAAAAATCAGAAAATGCAAACATTCTGGACATTGCCCAAAATCCGGATGCATTTTGTAAGCAATAGATTTTGCTGTTCTTTTTTTTCAATAGCCAGTTGCATCTCTGATGGTTGAATAAACACAGCTTGGAGCTTTCTGTATACTAGCTGTGATTACCAGTAGATCCACTGCTAAAATTTCAAACTAAAGTTTGAAAATAAGTGTTCTACCATCAGGGGCTGATTTCATGACTCTGGTTACCCAAAAATTCTGCGCTTATGGTGCCCTGTAAAGCGCATACTTCTATGGGCTGTGGCAGGGCGTAAGCGCAGAATTCCACGGTAAGCAGAGCCATGAAATTGGGCCCAGGTCGCAACAGTGAACTTTTCTGTTTTAAGGTTCGGAGTATGAAGAAGTTGTTTTTTCAGTGCTAAAATTTGAACCTTAAAAAAACCACTATACTTTCACTCCTTGTTTCTTAATGTGATGTTAACATGTGTAATTGAAGAATGTTCTGTATTTTATTTGTAGCTTTATTGTTTTGTGAGATATTTACCTGTTAATGCTGATTGTTGAATATCATGTAGATTTACAGTATATTTTGTTACAGTAGACAGAGTGTCTGGGACTGCCCCTTAGAGATTAAAGGTTAAATGTAATCATCAGCTCTTTGTTAACAACAGCTCCAGATTCAGACCAAGTCTGGTGAATTAATTGATCGACTCTCTCCATGGTCAAGCTACGCTGTGCAGTGTCAGGATACAATGTTGTTTCAGAGTGTATGGTGGAATCCCCCTGCAGATCAGCAATACCAAGCCCAACATCCAAAACCAAAGCCTCCTCAAGGTAAAAGCAATACTTTATCAACCTGACAAGCATTGTTGTAGTACTGGTACTCGGTACTGGGCTGCAAAATACTTGTACTTGAAGTCAGTACTTCATACTCATCTGAAAATGTACTCAGGCTGAATTTTAAGTACCACATTCCGCTTTTCCTGTACGTGTGTTATTTTCTTGATACTTGTTATTCCAATGTGCTGAAAGAATAGATCATGTTTCGCTGTACTATGGCAACGCACTGGCTAGTTGAACCAATTGAAATATAGTATTTACATTATACATGTACTGGTAACACAAACAGGGTTTCCATGGGGCTTGACCTAGAGTTACAAAATGGCTACTCATTATTCACACCACATTCTGGTATCATTTTTAAAGACAAAGTACAGGGTTGATAATGATAAGAAAAACCTGATAAGTTCCAATCTGAGAGCTGACTGATAATTCATACATGGACCAGTGTGTTAACAGAAATATTCTGAAATATTGGCAATTGGAAGAAAACAGTATTTAAGGACTCAAAAATCACATTTACTTCTTTTTGATTGCAGCTTTCAAAAGACCTGGGCCCAATTTCATAGAGCTGCTTAACGGCCTCTTTTTGTGCTTACTGTGTGATTTCCATTTCATAGCGCTGCTAACCGTAAGCACACGAAAAGGCAGGCTAACCTTCCGGTGCTTACTGTAGAAAAATGAATGATGTAACAATGTAAATCCATGGTGAATGCGCAAGCTGGCGCCCTAATTCTATTGTTAACCCGTGAAATACGCTTACGCTTAAGCAAATTTTTCTGCTATAGTTAGCACCAAAATTTGCTTACCGTTAAGCAGCGCTATGAGGTTGGCCCCTGATATGAACTAACATACTGACCAAACATAGTTTGTTTTCCCCTAGTGAAACCTGACTACAGTGTATCAAATCTGCTGAAGCTTTCAGGTTGGATGTATGGTGGAATTATTGGAAACTAGAGGATTTGGAAAATGGAATTAAATTACTCTTGCCCAGAACAATGATATACTTTATCTTCAAAGTGTAAATATAAATGGTTTTGTGTTTGATGAGACAGGTCTGATGATTTATGAGGCCCACGTTGGTATTGCGTCTTGGAAGGGAGAGGTGTCAAGCTATGATAACTTCACTGATAATGTGCTACCTAGAATCAAGAAACAAGGTGTGGTCAATTTGATTGAATGTGATAATACCAGTTTCATTTTCTCCTTACATCCTAATCAAATCTGTTCCTTCAACTACACATGTGTTGTAGAGCTGGATTTAGCCAACATGTGGACAAAGGTTGTCAACATAAATAAACTAAGTTGTCTGGGTTGCTTACAGTGTTCTTATTATTCTATGACACGTAAATGAAAGTTTTCCAATTCAAAACGTGGAGTCCAAAAGACACCTACGTGTTGCTTTGGTATAGCCACCTTATCTGTTCTTTTTTTGTTTTTTTAAATTCACTTTGATCAGATTTAGCAAGTTTGACATAATCTGAGCTCTTATAAAGACAATTTAAGATGAATGATATTTGATGCTGGTGCTAAACTGCTCTGTTCTATGTTTAAAGTGATAAGACCACTACAGTTGCAACAGTTAGCCCTGTATTTTCTGACACATCGTATTTGAATTGTCTAAAAAAAGTCCTTGCTGCATATGCAATGAAAGAGTTGAATTATTTTGTTTGATTGATATTGTTTGTAGGCTACAATGCAGTTCAGTTAATGGCTGTAATGGAGCATGCCTACTACGCCAGCTTTGGTTACCAAGTCACAAGCTTCTATGCAGCATCAAGGTCAGTGCATTTCTAATGCACAATATAATATTGTATTGATTTACAGTTTGTTTTGTTTTGAAGTGAGATTTGTTTTTTTCAATTGAATCTTTATTGTCTAAACAATATTAAAACAATTTACACGACAGTTCCAATTGAATGAAGTTGTTCATACAAAATACATACAGAGATGCTTTACAAATGACAAAACAGTGGTGGCTGAAAAAGAAGTGACTAACTATGCGTTTAGCACCTAAGCTAGAGAAAAAAATGTTGTCTTACACAAACCAAGTTTGTTTGGTTCTGTTAACCTATTGCCACAGGGATTCTTCCATTTTTTCCAGCAAAAGGACAAAGGTCTGGAATTAGGAATTACACAATAACACCTGCACAATAGCCAAAAATCAGCAAAATATTCAATGCCATCTGTACTGTTAAGGCCTGATACTTTACGAAGGCAGCGGAGGCAATTGCCTCCATTGCCCTTGGTGGCCTTGGTGCCCTCGAAATGTTCCAATAGAAATTTACAATTATCTCATAAAGGTGCCCTTTACCAAGGAGACAATGCCTTGGTGCCCTATGCATGAAGCATACAGGCCAGCTGTTTGTGAAGGTGAAATGAATGATCTGTGCATGCTCTGCAGTGGAATGTCCGGGCGACCTTTGTTCTGAGGCTCAGATTTTACCCAATGGCGTGTTTCTTTGTCTCCCATTTGCTGGCTCAAAAACATTTGTATGTCTAGTCAGCCGGTGCCAACTGGTTAAAGTAAAAAATGGCATTATTAGAGGCTTTATACATGGAGTAGTGCCAGCTGGCCAGAACTTTGTTGAATGCCTAGTTCCACCACACAACTAAACACTTGGTAAAAACAGCCAGTAGATAATGGATTGTTAGACTGAGGATAGGATGACCTCCTTCCTGTACCATGTAAGGTAACGATGATTGACATCATGTTGTGGACAAGTTTGACCGAGTGTATCCTTCTTTGTTGGAAGTGGGAAGATGGTGTGTCTCTTCCCAGTTGAAGTTTGTATATTTGTCGGCATATCCGCTGTCATGCCAATGGGTAGTCTTACCGGAAGGGAGTTGATGATGTCATTTATATTATATGGTTTTAGTGTGTGTTGTTAGGCCGTCAGTATCTGGCCCAATTACATTTATATCATCTGGTGGCAATTTAACCTGTGGTTGCAAAGTTCATGTATGTGATGATAATGAAGACCATAACTGAATTGAATTGAAAATGGAGGGCGGAGACATGGGGACAAGCTTTGTGGTTGGCCCAACCATGCTGGTATCTCTTCTTGTTGAAATGGGACGATAGACTGTACCTGATGAGATTGAGGGCGCTGTTTATGTGAGCTGCCACACTTTTTACTCTGTATATGTAGTTGTTTAAATCCTTTTAGTCTTTTGTTTTGCCCATCCATGGCTATATTGGCTACTGTTTGCCTGACATCTTGGAAGCATTTTGGTGTGTTTTTTAGTATTCGTAATCCCGTGATGTGTGAGTTTCATTCTATGTGATTTTGTAATTAACATGGCTGCCACTGTAACACAGCAAAAGTTTGTGAAATCATTGTTACTACTGGTACTCCTACAACATGCTTCATTGAATGTTCCAACCAAACCCAAAAGTGTGAGTTTCATAATACTCTACCTCCACCAATGACTTTTATGACTAGACAACTACAAGCTGAATTGTGTCATTCATTCATTCATTCATTTGTTTACTTATTTATTGGTCACATTTTAAGAAAACAACATGAGACTTGTGCAAATGCAAATTTACAGTTTAAAATTGCTTAGAAATATCAGAAAACCAACATTCAAAAGTGAAGTGGACTTTATGAACTAAATACATCACTGGTATTTTACACATTGTCCATCATCAATAACAACTGCTCTTGGTGAATAGATTAAACATGACTATACTTGCCTGCTCATACCCGGTCATCAATCTATATTTGACATCATCGTTTGTAGGGACATCCAAGTTAATCCTGGTCTAGAGAAAAGACCTAACTGGTGAGCATGAACACATCTCTGTTAGCAGAAAGAGCACCAATCAGTTCACTAGACGTTCCAACAACTGTTGGCAACTGTTTGGCCTGTGACGGTCAGTGCTTTGTGGGAATCCACAAGTTTTGAAATCACTGAAGATGAATGGTTTACTAAAGTATTGAAGTAGGAAAGGTGGCAAGAATCACAACATGTTTAGTAGGTACCATGTCACCAGTGCTCAGGTAAATTTCATGTCTTGCCTTGACCACTAATTGTCAATAAACACCAATTCCAGTCAGAATTATGTCTTGAGAGTGGTCCTCCAGTATCTCAATGCCAAATTGTTCCTTTGAAACTTCAAGTGGTCTTTTCTTCTGAGTGAAGGAAAACTCTATTATTACCGTGCATGTTCCTAACCAATGCCAGATCTGTTATACTGTTGACTATATTCCTATGTCTGACATGTATGCCATAATAACTTTTGTGGGTGAATTTAATCATCTGAAATGTGACACCATTGGAGTTGAATTTGGGAATGGCACAACTTGCCTTATTTCCTACACATCAGGATTCTACACTCGACAAAATTGTCACCAATTATCTGGATTTGTTCGACCAAATTCAAGGGCTTCAGCGGCGTATTGACCGGGGGTGTGGGGGGGTGACACCCCCCAATATTTTTCCCAAGTCGGCATTTAGAGCCACAGTCGGCAAATTGAGCACCAAACTTACCCAAGTAAGGGCTCAGGCTGAACACAAATCCATTTGGCAAGCCTAGAGATTTGCTGACTGAAAATTTTAGTTTAATCCTTGTAGTGTGAGAAGTCAGACTTTGAATTACCAAATTGAATACTCTTAGCAACGTGCGGAAATCTACGCTCTGCAAACAGTAAAAGCTGAGGAGTATGCGGGGGGCTTCACCCCTAAACCCCCATATTGTTGCCCTTATTGACTCCAACAGAAGGGGAGTTGTCCCAAGTCTGAAATATTCAAAGTTTGAATTTCAAAATTAAACGTCTATTTTTGGCAACTTGACGGTCCTCCTTAGCCCTGAAAACTTATAAAAATGTAGAGCATCCTGGGGCTTCGCCCCCTGTACCTCACTAGAATTTGTGTCTATATACTCCAACAGGGGATTTGCAAAAAAAGATACGGTTTTCAAAGTTTGCATTTCGAATATGAGTCATCTACTGATCGGCATCTGAGGGCCATTTTAAACCTTCGAACCACTGAAAAACCTCATAATCACTCGGGTGCGATGCCCCCGAACCCCCACATGTTGGTGGGTCCCATGTCATTAGATAATGTCAGTCGGGCAAATTTAGGCTTCCACACCTCACCCTCAAAGAAAGTGCCTTCACTACGCAGCTGAACGTGTCTTTGTGCCGGGTTGCGGAACAAAGTGTGACAAGCAGGATCACATTCAGTTTCTCCAATGAAATAAGATTCAAATTTTGATGAACTGTTTGATATGATTTTATATTTCATCATAGAAGTCAATTAGGTCTCATAACAGCAGAGCCTTGTTTACCAGCAATGCCTCAGCTTGAAAGAAAGCAGCCCAAGGCTGCAATATTGGACCATATTTCAACAATCCAGAAAAGTCTTGACCTTGATTGACAGAATGAGTTGTGGATGCTTGGTGCAATTCTATTCCCTGAGCTAAGATTGAAATTGTTGCACTGATGCAAAGAAGCTTGTCCTGCATTCATTGTGATGTCACAACTATGATTCCTTAAACTGATTATTTTTGCAATAGTCGCTATGGAAACCCTGAAGCTCTGAAGAGACTTATTGATGAAGCCCATCGACATGGAGTCTTAGTATTTCTGGATGTTGTTCATAGTCATGCAGCAAAGAATGTATTGGATGGACTCAACCAATTTGATGGCTCAAACTCATGTTTCTTCCATGATGGTAGTCGTGGAGATCATATGCTTTGGGACAGTCGACTCTTCAACTATACCAGGTAAGTTAGGTCTGCATTTTGGACAGTTTATATTTTTCGGCGACAGTTGTAACACCAATGTACAATATAGTCAATTCACATTGTATAAAGGCAAAGAGTTTTAAAAGTATTATTTGTAACAATTCTTCCCCTGCATAATTTTCCCCCAAATTAGACAAAAATGCCTTATTAATGTGATTCTAATTGAATCACCAAATAGTATGTATCTCTCATTCAAATCACTTTCTCCATGGTGATTGTTTACTAACTGTACTTTGTTTTCACAGTAGATGAGGACTGTATTTATGCTGTGCTGTAGCTGAAAGCAATGTCTTGTGATGAAATTGTGTCTTGTGTTTATTTTTCAGTACAGAGGTACTTCGTTTTCTTCTGTCCAACTTACGCTGGTGGGTTGAAGAATATGGTTTTGATGGATTTCGTTTTGATGGTGTCACATCTATGCTGTATCATCATCATGGTATTGGTAAGAAGAACACATTTTGCAATCATAGTCGCATCTCCAGCCATGATGAATTTATAACTAGCAATGCTATTCACTATGTGTGTATAAAACATTCCAACTACAATGTTGTAGACATACTGAATGTCAGTGTTGTAGATGAGTCCCTGTTGTGTGAGTGCGAGTCCAAGTCTGAATCCTCCCTATGGAGTCTGAGTCCCAGTCCTTCATGTCCCGGTAAAGTTAGTTCTATCGTCGATCCAGCATCCAGCAGCATCAACGGAAACTATTTTTTCCCGTTATTGGCGATTTTTATGAGTACCATGAAGGTAGCTTTAGTTGCATTATTTCCCCCTTGTGTGTTTTTTTTTTTTTTTTTTTTTTTTGGTTTCAAGACAGTCTCGGGGTGAGTCACACTGAGTCCCGGTTTGAGTCCGAGTCTAAGTCTGAGATGCTCCAAGTCCAAGTCAACAAAAAATGGACTTGAGACTGGTCTGGAGTCTTTCTTCACCGCTGAATGTTGACTTACATACGTACATGTGCACAAGTACAGTCTTTTCAAATTGTTTTAGATGCAAATAATTACATTTAAATCAAAGACTGTTTCCATTGATGTACATGTCTGTTAATCAGGTGGTGCCCACTGACTTGTATCCAAGCGGGCAACTTGTGTACTGGAACAAAAGTTGCCCGAACATTCCACTGCTGAATGGCACAGAGCACACTCAAACAGTTTAACACGCTGTTTGCACCCACACAAAGACAAAACATGGTCTTGAATATTTTGCAGTTTTTTGGCTATTGTGTGGTGGTTTTTGTGTAATCCCCAATTCCAGACCTTTGTCCTTTTGCTCTAAGAAAAGGATTACGAGACATCAAGAGGTTTTCCCCATTGTTTATTCATTGTATTTCAGCTCAATGGAGATAAGTCAGTGTGAACCGGGGATCCAACTATGATTCTGAGTTTAGTACCAATCCAATGTCATAGCTCACGGCCGATGTTTTGCAATTCACTTCATGAATTTGAGACTCTCTCGGTAGAGAAAACAAAAAGACTGGTCACATGGGGGTGTATTAAGGTGATATAAAGACCTGTGAATAAATGGCCCCTAAACAAGCATATTCCTTGAACATAAATAGAAAATATTGGAGAAAGAAAAATCACAATTTCTGATGACTTTTATTGTTTTGTTTTTCTTCATTTAAGGTATTTATTAATGGCAATAACAGTGTGTGGACCCGGTCTTCACTGTGTGGTAATGACCTTGGTTGGTGGCTGGCCGCTGTTAATAGACCTCGCCCTCAGCTCGGTCCATTAACAGCGGCCAGCAACCAACCCGGTCATTAACGCGCAGTGAAGACCAGGTCCTCACACTGTTATTACACAATTTGTTCTGTATGTTTACAGTAGTCAAAACACCTATAGCTCTTTCAGTATAACTCAATAACAACCTACATGGTGTGTCTGTGTTTATCATTTCAGGTACTGGTTTCAGTGGTGGTTATCATGAGTACTTTGGTCTGAGTACAGACAGTGATGCCTTGACTTACTTGACATTAGCTAATCAAATGCTTCATACATTCTATCCTGATATTATTACTATTGCTGAGGTAAGCATACAAACACCAGGGTTTTTATAGTACTCCTTTACTCTGTTTTTAGGAAGCAAAGATTTCTTGTTAATGATGAAGCAGTAGAAGCATGAAGCTTGCACCACAACCTGGCTGCCGTCTCACACTGGCTTCCATCTCACACTAGTTGCAATCTCACACTGGTTACCATCTCACACTGGTTGCAATCTCACACTGGTTGCCATCTCACACTGGCTGCCATCTCACACTGGCTGCCATCTCACACTGGCTTTCATCTCACACTGGCTGCCATCTTACACTGGCTGCCATCTCACACTTGCTTCCATCTCACACTGGCTGCCAACTCACACTGGCTTCCATCTCACACTGACTGGCTGCCATCTTACACTGGCTGCCATCTCACACTGGTTACCATCTCACACTGGCTGCCATCTCACACTGGTTGTCCTTCTCACACTGGCTGCCATCTCACACTGGTTGCCATCTCACACTGGTTGCCATCTCACACTGGTTGCAATCTCACACTGGCTGCCATCTCACACTTGTTACCATCTCACACTGGTTGCCATCTCACACTGGCTGCCATCTCACACTGGCTGCCATCTCACACTGGTTGCAATCTCACACTGGCTGCCATCTCACACTGGCTGCCATCTCACACTGGTTACCATCTCACACTGGTTGCCATCTCACACTGGCTGCCATCTCACACTGGCTGTCGTCTCACACTGGCTTCCATCTCACACTGGTTGCCATCTCACACTGGCTTCCATCTCACACTGGCTGCCATCTTACACTGGCTGCCATCTCACACTGGTTACCATCTCACACTGGCTGCCATCTTACACTGGCTGCCATCTCACACTGGCTGCCATCTCACACTGGTTGCCATCTCACACTGGCTGCCATCTCACACTGGCTTCCATCTCACACTGGCTGCCATCTTACACTGGCTGCCATCTCACACTGGTTGCGATTTCACACTGGCTGCCATCTCACACTGGTTGCCATCTCACACTGGCTGCCATCTCACACTGGTTGCCATCTCACACTGGCTGCCATCTCACACTGGCTGCCATCTCACACTGGTTGCCATCTCACACTGGTTGCCATCTCACACTGGTTGCCATCTCACACTGGCTGCCATCTCACACTGGCTGCCATCTCACACTGGTTGCCATCTCACACTGGCTGCCATCTCACACTGGTTGCCATCTCACACTGGCTGCCATCTCACACTGGTTGCCATCTTACACTGGCTGCCATCTCACACTGGTTGCCATCTTACACTGGCACCCATCCCACACAGGTTGTCCTTCTCACACTGCTTGTGCGTGTGTTGACTACCTGATTAATGATTTGGAAGCTACAAGACACATAGGGTGTCAGATGGTGCTTGCCTAGCTCTGGTTAGCAAGAACAGATTCTGGTTCAACATTCTACTGAGCTGTCCTCTATGTTCCATTTGGACTGCATCTTGCTGGTAATTCAGCCATAAACCAAATACACTTGGCCTCTGACAATCACCTGGACACTGATAATGAAGCTGATTAGACATGCCCTCTTTGTCTTCATTGTTCTCCTGTGTAAGGGGTTTTGCGTTACATGTTGCCACACTCTCTGTATCACTTATACAAGTGAGTAAGCCACCTCAAGTTAGGAAATGCTATGGGACCTCAATTGCCTACTATGCCAATGCAGAGGCATCTTATCAACATATGTTGTTAAAATCTAGTGCATGTTTTAGCGACCCTGACCAGAAACAACTTTCTGATGTAAAATTCATTTACCAAAACATTTTCCCAGAGCAATATGATGCTGATGTACTTTGATATTGCAGGATGTTTCTGGGATGCCTGCTTTATGTAGACCAGTCAGAGAAGGAGGTTGTGGTTTTGACTATCGTCTGGCAATGGCTATTCCTGACAGATGGATTAAGGTAGGATTGTACATACATGTATGCCAGGGCTACTCACACTCTGTGAATCAGGTAATTGAAGACACACATCGGATAATCTACTAAATTGCTAGAGGTTTAAAAAAATATAATAACTAAAAATGCCCAAACACAAGGCCAATCAAGGTGAAGGCTACAAGAGGGGCAAAATGAGACAGTTTAAAGAGAGAGAGAAGGTATGTATTCACACTCCTATTGGAGTTCCAAAGTGCAGCAGTACAAAGGAAAAAGCTATTAGAGGTACATGTATTCTGTCATTGTTGTTGGTTGTCATGAGTTAAAGTAATAACGCAGAAAAATATAGGGCTTCTGTGTCCCATATTTAACTTTATCTTTAAGCGAACTAGACGCGCAGCTTGAAATGGCGCAATACCATGAGTTAGAACCGTGCAATAGGAAGGTTGCGATACAGACCGTGCCATATGGTATAATATCACACTGTTGTTGCCATTGATCGACCAATCAGAATCATGGATTCGTGATTGCTTGAAGATAACATTAGTTATCCAGCGAGTGCAAGTAGAACTTGGAATAATGCAGTACGTCTATGTCCCACATACCAACACTAGGGCTCTCCATCTGGGAAAAATCCACTGGAAATCAAGGTGGGATGGACTTTTTATTGTTGCCAATTTATTTGCCATTCAGTATGAAAAAATAAGTGTAGTAAATGATTCCATCTTTGATTTGGGATATAAAAGTCCACGTTTTTATTCACCTTTGAAGTCGTTTGCATTGTTTATTTGGTCTTCGTTTCTTATTAACAATAGATGTTGAAAGAGCAGAGAGATGAAGATTGGAACATGTGGGATATTGTCTGGACACTTATCAACCGTCGTCATGGTGAGAAAGCTGTAGCTTATGCTGAAAGTCATGATCAGGCTCTGGTTGGAGACAAGACTCTTGCATTCTGGTTGATGGATAAAGAGATGTATACTAACATGTCTTTATTGACACCACTAAGTACCATCATTGATAGAGGTATTGCTCTTCATAAGATGATTCGTCTTATCTCTTATGCTCTTGGAGGGGAAGCTTGGCTGAATTTCATTGGTGAGAGTTATATATCAATCACATTGAGTCAAAGTTTATTCTGTAATACACTGTAGCATAGCTGCCAACCAGTATGCATTTTCCATTTTTCGTTTTTTTCTATACTGCTGTCCGGGCAATTCAAAACAAATATGGAATTGTGTGGTATAGAGATGGGTAGAGGCATCTGAATAAGTTCTGACTAAACCTGAAAAAAGGAATAAAAGAAATAGATGAATAAATAACTAAATTAACAAATAATATGTCATTTTTCAGGGAATGAATTTGGCCATCCAGAGTGGTTAGACTTCCCTCGACCAGGTAATGGTAATAGTTACCATTATGCAAGGAGGCAATGGAATGTAGTTGATGATGACAACTTACGTTATAAACATCTCAATAACTTTGACCGTGCAATGAATGAGTTGCAGCACAAGAAACAGTGGTTGAACAGTCCTCAGGTATGCTTTAATATTAAGTGGATAACATACATGAAACAGCTGTAGTGGTTACTCATCAATCTAGCAGGGTTGTAGGAGAGATCCTGGAGTGTAATACTGTCATGGAAAAATAATGAATTCAGGTTTTTTAGGAGTCATTGAAAGTTGATATTTCAAGACAAAAGTAATGGAAAGTAATGAAATCTTGCAGAACCCACACACAAATACTTTGCATTTGACAATCAGTACAGATTACTAAACTGTTTCTCTACCACTCCCTCATACTCTTTTGATGGCACTAATCATCTAAACAAAATTATAATACATTTATTTATCTCTTGTTGTTCACGTAAATAGAGACCTCTTGGAATGTTTCTTTGTGCCAAAAGAAATGTATATATCAAACAAATATGCTTCTTTTCACTTCATAAAACCCACAACAAAACAAACACAAGAAATAAGTTTGGGATTAGATCACAAAATATTGATATGTGTGTGGATGCTTATGAATGCAATTTACTCCCAATGTCACTAAAACCATTCAATCCCAGACTCCAAAGGTTGGGATGTGCACAAATATGACAGTTTAGCCTTCATGAGACAAAGTCTCTTAATAATAATAATAAAAACTAGTTTGTATATAGTGCATTTCACAATAACGTTTCAATGCGCTTTACTATGAACCCTGAGCTGCCGTGGCGCTCTGATGGCTTTTTCAAACACGATATCAACCTCTACCCTCGCAGGTACCCATTTATACCCCTGGGTGAAGAGAAGCAGTTAGTAAAGCATCTTGCTCAAGGACATAAGTGTCATGACCGGGATTTAACAACCAGAACTCGAATCCGGTGCACTAGCCTGCTCCACCATGACACGGCCACAAGACAATTCAGTCTTTAAATCACATTGCTCCAGGGTTCTCAATTAATACTCTTGGTTACTTACTTCTGACAATTTATATCAAAATGACACTTTTAGTGTTTTTATATAAAACTGGATGATATACCACAGATAAACTTAAGATTTTCTTGCCATTTAAAATTTTTGGTTGCTGATCCAGCTGCTCTCAGCTTGCTGATTTCAATTTGCCTTTTAAGCAGTGTCAATTTATCTGCTGATGATGTGGCAAAAGTGGCGGCAGCAGGCTTAGAAAAAAGAAAAAGCTTGCAGCTCTGGAGATCAGACAAACTCTCACTCATGTCATCACGATCATGACCTCCAAGCTTTGTTATACCAGGCAAGCATCCATTCCAGACAAACTCTCATTCATGTCATCACGATCATGACCTCCAAGCTTTGTTATACCAGGCAAGCATCCATTCCAGACAAACTCTCATTCATGTCATCACGATCATGACCTCCAAGCTTTGTTATACCAGGCAAGCATCCATTCCAGACAAACTCTCATTCATGTCATCACGATCATGACCTCCAAGCTTTGTTATACCAGGCAAGCATCCATTCCAGACAAACTCTCATTCATGTCATCACGATCATGACCTCCAAGCTTTGTTATACCAGGCAAGCATCCATTCCAGACAAACTCTCACTCATGTCATCACGATCATGACCTCCAAGCTTTGTTATACCAGGCAAGCATCCATTCCAGACAAACTCTCATTCATGTCATCACGATCATGACCTCCAAGCTTTGTTATACCAGGCAAGCATCCATTCCAGACAAACTCTCACTCATGTCATCACGATCATGACCTCCAAGCTTTGTTATACCAGGCAAGCATCCATTCCAGACAAACTCTCACTCATGTCATCACGATCATGACCTCCAAGCTTTGTTATACCAGGCAAGCATCCATTCCAGACAAACTCTCATTCATGTCATCACGATCATGACCTCCAAGCTTTGTTATACCAGGCAAGCATCCATTCCAGACAAACTCTCACTCATGTCATCACAATCATGACCTCCAAGCTTTGTTATACCAGGCAAGCATCCATTCCAGACAAACTCTCATTCATGTCATCACGATCATGACCTCCAAGCTTTGTTATACCAGGCAAGCATCCATTCCAGACAAACTCTCACTCATGTCATCACAATCATGACCTCCAAGCTTTGTTATACCAGGCAAGCATCCATTCCAGACAAACTCTCATTCATGTCATCACGATCATGACCTCCAAGCTTTGTTATACCAGGCAAGCATCCATTCCAGACAAACTCTCATTCATGTCATCACAATCATGACCTCCAAGCTTTGTTATACCAGGCAAGCATCCATTCCAGACAAACTCTCATTCATGTCATCACAATCATGACCTCCAAGCTTTGTTATACCAGGCAAGCATCCATTCCAGACAAACTCTCACTCATGTCATCACAATCATGACCTCCAAGCTTTGTTATACCAGGCAAGCATCCATTCCAGACAAACTCTCACTCATGTCATCACGATCATGACCTCCAAGCTTTGTTATACCAGGCAAGCATCCATTCCAGACAAACTCTCATTCATGTCATCACGATCATGACCTCCAAGCTTTGTTATACCAGGCAAGCATCCATTCCAGACAAACTCTCATTCATGTCATCACGATCATGACCTCCAAGCTTTGTTATACCAGGCAAGCATCCATTCCAGACAAACTCTCATTCATGTCATCACGATCATGACCTCCAAGCTTTGTTATACCAGGCAAGCAT
Source organism: Marthasterias glacialis (assembly GCA_911728455.2). Lineage (NCBI taxonomy): Eukaryota > Metazoa > Echinodermata > Asteroidea > Forcipulatida > Asteriidae > Marthasterias > Marthasterias glacialis. The sequence continues at coordinate 28,938,900 of OU452220.1, read as the reverse complement.
CCATTCCAGACAAACTCTCATTCATGTCATCACGATCATGACCTCCAAGCTTTGTTATACCAGGCAAGCATCCATTCCAGACAAACTCTCACTCATGTCATCACAATCATGACCTCCAAGCTTTGTTATACCAGGCAAGCATCCATTCCAGACAAACTCTCATTCATGTCATCACAATCATGACCTCCAAGCTTTGTTATACCAGGCAAGCATCCATTCCAGACAAACTCTCATTCATGTCATCACGATCATGACCTCCAAGCTTTGTTATACCAGGCAAGCATCCATTCCAGACAAACTCTCACTCATGTCATCACAATCATGACCTCCAAGCTTTGTTATACCAGGCAAGCATCCATTCCAGACAAACTCTCATTCATGTCATCACGATCATGACCTCCAAGCTTTGTTATACCAGGCAAGCATCCATTCCAGACAAACTCTCACTCATGTCATCACGATCATGACCTCCAAGCTTTGTTATACCAGGCAAGCATCCATTCCAGACAAACTCTCATTCATGTCATCACGATCATGACCTCCAAGCTTTGTTATACCAGGCAAGCATCCATTCCAGACAAACTCTCACTCATGTCATCACGATCATGACCTCCAAGCTTTGTTATACCAGGCAAGCATCCATTCCAGACAAACTCTCACTCATGTCATCACGATCATGACTTCCAAGCTTTGTTATACCAGGCAAGCATCCATTCCAGACAAACTCTCACTCATGTCATCACGATCATGACCTCCAAGCTTTGTTATACCAGGCAAGCATCCATTCCAGACAAACTCTCATTCATGTCATCACGATCATGACCTCCAAGCTTTGTTATACCAGGCAAGCATCCATTCCAGACAAACTCTCACTCATGTCATCACGATCATGACCTCCAAGCTTTGTTATACCAGGCAAGCATCCATTCCAGACAAACTCTCATTCATGTCATCACGATCATGACCTCCAAGCTTTGTTATACCAGGCAAGCATCCATTCCAGACAAACTCTCATTCATGTCATCACGATCATGACCTCCAAGCTTTGTTATACCAGGCAAGCATCCATTCCAGACAAACTCTCACTCATGTCATCACGATCATGACCTCCAAGCTTTGTTATACCAGGCAAGCATCCATTCCAGACAAACTCTCACTCATGTCATCACGATCATGACCTCCAAGCTTTGTTATACCAGGCAAGCATCCATTCCAGACAAACTCTCACTCATGTCATCACGATCATGACCTCCAAGCTTTGTTATACCAGGCAAGCATCCATTCCAGACAAACTCTCATTCATGTCATCACGATCATGACCTCCAAGCTTTGTTATACCAGGCAAGCATCCATTCCAGACAAACTCTCATTCATGTCATCACGATCATGACCTCCAAGCTTTGTTATACCAGGCAAGCATCCATTCCAGACAAACTCTCACTCATGTCATCACGATCATGACCTCCAAGCTTTGTTATACCAGGCAAGCATCCATTCCAGACAAACTCTCACTCATGTCATCACGATCATGACCTCCAAGCTTTGTTATACCAGGCAAGCATCCATTCCAGACAAACTCTCACTCATGTCATCACGATCATGACCTCCAAGCTTTGTTATACCAGGCAAGCATCCATTCCAGACAAACTCTCATTCATGTCATCACGATCATGACCTCCAAGCTTTGTTATACCAGGCAAGCATCCATTCCAGACAAACTCTCACTCATGTCATCACGATCATGACCTCCAAGCTTTGTTATACCAGGCAAGCATCCATTCCAGACAAACTCTCACTCATGTCATCACCATCATGACCTCCAAGCTTTGTTATACCAGGCAAGCATCCATTCCAGACAAACTCTCATTCATGTCATCACGATCATGACCTCCAAGCTTTGTTATACCAGGCAAGCATCCATTCCAGACAAACTCTCATTCATGTCATCACGATCATGACCTCCAAGCTTTGTTATACCAGGCAAGCATCCATTCCAGACAAACTCTCACTCATGTCATCACGATCATGACCTCCAAGCTTTGTTATACCAGGCAAGCATCCATTCCAGACAAACTCTCATTCATGTCATCACGATCATGACCTCCAAGCTTTGTTATACCAGGCAAGCATCCATTCCAGACAAACTCTCATTCATGTCATCACGATCATGACCTCCAAGCTTTGTTATACCAGGCAAGCATCCATTCCAGACAAACTCTCATTCATGTCATCACGATCATGACCTCCAAGCTTTGTTATACCAGGCAAGCATCCATTCCAGACAAACTCTCATTCATGTCATCACGATCATGACCTCCAAGCTTTGTTATACCAGGCAAGCATCCATTCCAGACAAACTCTCACTCATGTCATCACGATCATGACCTCCAAGCTTTGTTATACCAGGCAAGCATCCATTCCAGACAAACTCTCATTCATGTCATCACAATCATGACCTCCAAGCTTTGTTATACCAGGCAAGCATCCATTCCAGACAAACTCTCACTCATGTCATCACGATCATGACCTCCAAGCTTTGTTATACCAGGCAAGCATCCATTCCAGACAAACTCTCATTCATGTCATCACGATCATGACCTCCAAGCTTTGTTATACCAGGCAAGCATCCATTCCAGACAAACTCTCACTCATGTCATCACGATCATGACCTCCAAGCTTTGTTATACCAGGCAAGCATCCATTCCAGACAAACTCTCACTCATGTCATCACGATCATGACCTCCAAGCTTTGTTATACCAGGCAAGCATCCATTCCAGACAAACTCTCACTGATGTCATCACGATCATGACCTCCAAGCTTTGTTATACCAGGCAAGCATCCATTCCAGACAAACTCTCACTCATGTCATCACGATCATGACCTCCAAGCTTTGTTATACCAGGCAAGCATCCATTCCAGACAAACTCTCATTCATGTCATCACGATCATGACCTCCAAGCTTTGTTATACCAGGCAAGCATCCATTCCAGACAAACTCTCATTCATGTCATCACGATCATGACCTCCAAGCTTTGTTATACCAGGCAAGCATCCATTCCAGACAAACTCTCACTCATGTCATCACGATCATGACCTCCAAGCTTTGTTATACCAGGCAAGCATCCATTCCAGACAAACTCTCACTCATGTCATCACGATCATGACCTCCAAGCTTTGTTATACCAGGCAAGCATCCATTCCAGACAAACTCTCACTCATGTCATCACGATCATGACCTCCAAGCTTTGTTATACCAGGCAAGCATCCATTCCAGACAAACTCTCATTCATGTCATCACGATCATGACCTCCAAGCTTTGTTATACCAGGCAAGCATCCATTCCAGACAAACTCTCACTCATGTCATCACGATCATGACCTCCAAGCTTTGTTATACCAGGCAAGCATCCATTCCAGACAAACTCTCACTCATGTCATCACGATCATGACCTCCAAGCTTTGTTATACCAGGCAAGCATCCATTCCAGACAAACTCTCATTCATGTCATCACGATCATGACCTCCAAGCTTTGTTATACCAGGCAAGCATCCATTCCAGACAAACTCTCATTCATGTCATCACGATCATGACCTCCAAGCTTTGTTATACCAGGCAAGCATCCATTCCAGACAAACTCTCATTCATGTCATCACGATCATGACCTCCAAGCTTTGTTATACCAGGCAAGCATCCATTCCAGACAAACTCTCATTCATGTCATCACGATCATGACCTCCAAGCTTTGTTATACCAGGCAAGCATCCATTCCAGACAAACTCTCATTCATGTCATCACGATCATGACCTCCAAGCTTTGTTATACCAGGCAAGCATCCATTCCAGACAAACTCTCATTCATGTCATCACGATCATGACCTCCAAGCTTTGTTATACCAGGCAAGCATCCATTCCAGACAAACTCTCATTCATGTCATCACGATCATGACCTCCAAGCTTTGTTATACCAGGCAAGCATCCATTCCAGACAAACTCTCATTCATGTCATCACGATCATGACCTCCAAGCTTTGTTATACCAGGCAAGCATCCATTCCAGACAAACTCTCACTCATGTCATCACGATCATGACCTCCAAGCTTTGTTATACCAGGCAAGCATCCATTCCAGACAAACTCTCATTCATGTCATCATGATCATGACCTCCAAGCTTTGTTATACCAGGCAAGCATCCATTCCAGACAAACTCTCACTCATGTCATCACGATCATGACCTCCAAGCTTTGTTATACCAGGCAAGCATCCAAGCATCCATTCCAGACAAACTCTCATTCATGTCATCACGATCATGACCTCCAAGCTTTGTTATACCAGGCAAGCATCCATTCCAGACAAACTCTCACTCATGTCATCACGATCATGACTTCCAAGCTTTGTTATACCAGGCAAGCATCCATTCCAGACAAACTCTCACTCATGTCATCACGATCATGACCTCCAAGCTTTGTTATACCAGGCAAGCATCCATTCCAGACAAACTCTCATTCATGTCATCACAATCATGACCTCCAAGCTTTGTTATACCAGGCAAGCATCCATTCCAGACAAACTCTCACTCATGTCATCACGATCATGACCTCCAAGCTTTGTTATACCAGGCAAGCATCCATTCCAGACAAACTCTCATTCATGTCATCACGATCATGACCTCCAAGCTTTGTTATACCAGGCAAGCATCCATTCCAGACAAACTCTCACTCATGTCATCACGATCATGACCTCCAAGCTTTGTTATACCAGGCAAGCATCCATTCCAGACAAACTCTCATTCATGTCATCACAATCATGACCTCCAAGCTTTGTTATACCAGGCAAGCATCCATTCCAGACAAACTCTCACTCATGTCATCACAATCATGACCTCCAAGCTTTGTTATACCAGGCAAGCATCCATTCCAGACAAACTCTCACTCATGTCATCACGATCATGACCTCCAAGCTTTGTTATACCAGGCAAGCATCCATTCCAGACAAACTCTCATTCATGTCATCACGATCATGACCTCCAAGCTTTGTTATACCAGGCAAGCATCCATTCCAGACAAACTCTCATTCATGTCATCACGATCATGACCTCCAAGCTTTGTTATACCAGGCAATATGCATAACAAATATTGGTATTTCAAATGCTTCATTCATGAAAAACCTGGATAAACCTACATACAAAGAAATAGAAGCTGTTGGGTCAGCACTGCTATTGAAATATAAAAGGCTAGTTATGTGTGACACACAAAAGAATGCAGGAAACTAGTGCTTTCTTTCCCTGTATTGTGACATGTTGACAAAGAAATCCATGGCCCTGACTGATGAACTGTGAATAAAGATCACTGTTTAAATGCATGAAAAGTTCACAAGCATTTCAAGATGGACATTTTAAAAACACTGCAATAAAAGGGACTTATGACAAAACTCATAAAGTATTAAAAGGTACTCCTTTGTGCCAAGTACGCAATGCAATTCTCAATGAAAATTTCACAAACAATATGAGAAGTTATGATTAGTTATTCAAGTAGCTAAAAATGGTGTCTGCTGGCTATTTTTTTTTGTTTATTGTTGTCTTCAACACACAAACAAAAATGTTTGTTTTAAGATTTCATTAAACTAACCAACCTGCCTGCAGATTCAATGATTGCTCAAACTGTCCAAATTGACCCAACCATGGCACTCACCATTGCACACATACATGTACCCAGTCAACACACACATGCCTTTCAAAATATAGGACTTGTTCACTTAACTGTGGTATTCCATGTAGAACTACCGCTGGTCACAATTCAACTCATAGTCCTGTACTGTTTCCCTAAAACACATTTGTATACGCTGCTAAACTTGCACAAATCAAGCCCAAAAAGCACAGCAAGTTTAAAACACCCAAGTTTCAGCTTAAATATCACAGTATAGCACTCTACCTGCCCCAGCTTATGAGTGTATAATAAAGTGGTAGGATCAGCTGGTTGTAATGGGAGGTGGATGCTGTCGCTTTGGTGGTAGTACACACAACATATTATTTTCATTGTGATGACAAGTTAGTGTATTGCAAATAAACCCATAAGATGTAAAAAAAAAAAAAAAAAAAAAAAAAAAAAAAAAAAAAACCCAGCATACAAACTAGACATGGAAAACCTTCATTTTGTCTGGGAAAGTCATGAAAAGTTCATGGAATCACATAAAAAAATCAAACAATGAATTGCTAAAGTTGTAAACAAATTCAGCAAAACGCCTTCTGATAAAAAGTCTGAGTGGTGTGTTTGAGTGAAGTTTTATGACCTTGCCAAGATACCTATATGCAGGTAAATGAACAACATGGATGGCTTTACATTCATATGTACATGTTAAGGGTTTTGCATCTACTTGGTCTGTTAAACCGAACTTGTGACTTAACCGTTAAACCATCTCTACTGATTCCAATCCAAATTGAGAATGGGAACTATGGTGCAGGGTACTACAATCATTTGTGCCACCTCTCTATTTTCTGTGTGTATTTTGAGCCGACCTGTAAAGGAAGAGCAGATGTCAATGCACTTTCCAGGCCAGTCTTGATAGTCACAAAACCACAGTGCAGTGGCACATCCCTTGTGTGCTGCTGTAATGTAAAACCACAGTGCAGTGGCACATCCCTTATGTGCTGCTGTAATGTAAAACCACAGTGCAGTGGCACATCCCTTGTGTGCTGGTGTAGTGTAAAACCACAGTGCAGTGGCGCATCCCTTGTGTTCTGGTGTAGTGTAAAACCACAGTGCATTGGCACATCCCTTATGTGCTGGTGTAGTGTAAAACCACAGTGCAGTGGCATGTACCTTGTGTGCTGGTGTAGTGTAAAACCACAGTGCATTGGCACATCCCTTGTGTGCTGGTATGGTGTAAAACCACAGTGCAGTGGCACATCCCTTGTGTGCTGGTGTAGTGTAAAACCACAGTGCGGTGGCAAATCCATTGTGTGCTGGTGTAGTGTAAAACCACAGTGCGGTGGCAAATCCATTGTGTGCTGGTGTAGTGTAAAACCACAGTGCAGTGGCACATCCCTTGTGTGCTGGTGTAGTGTAAAACCACAGAGTAGTGGCAAATCCATTGTGTGCTGGTGTAGTGTAAAACCACAGTGCAGTGGCCCATCCCTTGTGTGCTGGTGTAGTGTAAAACCACAGTGCAGTGGCAAATCCATTGTGTGCTGGTGTAGTGTAAAACCACAGTGCAGTGGCACATCCTTGTGTGCTGGTGTAGTGTAAAACCACAGTGCAGCGTTACATCCCTTGTGTGCTGGTGTAGTGTAAAACCACAGTGCAGTGGCGCATCCTTGTGTGCTGGTGTAGTGTAAAACCACAGTGCAGCGTTACATCCCTTGTGTGCTGGTGTAGTGTAAAACCACAGTGCAGTGGCGCATCCCTTGTGTGCTGGTGTAGTGTAAAACCACAGTGCATTGGCACATCCCTTGTGTGCTGGTGTAGTGTAAAACCACAGTGCAGTGGCACATCCCTTGTGTGCTGGTGTAGTGTAAAACCACACTGCATTGGCACATCCCTTGTGTGCTGGTGTAGTGTAAAACCACAGTGCAGTGGCACATCCCTTGTGTGCTGGTGTAGTGTAAAACCACACTGCATTGGCACATCCCTTGTGTGCTGGTGTAGTGTAAAACCACAGTGCATTGGCACATCCCTTGTGTGCTGGTGTAGTGTAAAACCACAGTGCAGTGGCACATCCCTTGTGTGCTGGTGTAGTGTAAAACCACAGTGCATTGGCACATCCCTTGTGTGCTGGTGTAGTGTAAAACCACAGTGCAGTGGTACATCCCTTGTGTGCTGGTGTAGTGTAAAACCACAGTGCAGTGGCACATCACTTGGGTGCTGGTGTAGTGTAAAACCACAGTGCAGTGGCACATCCCTTGTGTGCTGGTGTAGTGTAAAACCACACTGCATTGGCGCATCCCTTGTGTGCTGGTGTAGTGTAAAACCACAGTGCGGTGGCACATCCCTTGTGTGCTGGTGTAGTGTAAAACCACAGTGCAGTGGCACATCCCTTGTGTGCTGGTGTAGTGTAAAACCACAGTGCAGTGGCACATCCCTTGTGTGCTGGTGTAGTGTAAAACCACAGTGCATTGGCGCATCCCTTGTGTGCTGGTGTAGTGTAAAACCACAGTGCGGTGGCACATCCCTTGTGTGCTGGTGTAGTGTAAAACCACAGTGCAGTGGCACATCACTTGGGTGCTGGTGTATTGTAAAACCACAGTGCAGTGGCACATCCCTTGTGTGCTGGTGTAGTGTAAAACCACAGTGCAGTGGCACATCCCTTGTGTTCCGGTGTAGTGTAAAACCACAGTGCATTGGCGAATCCCTTGTGTGCTGGTGTAGTGTAAAACCACAGTGCAGTGGCACATCCCTTGTGTGCTTGTGTAGTGTTTTCGGCCTACAAAGCAAAACATATAACAAATTGTAGGGGGTTTAAAATATTTACATTTGTAGGGGATTAGGATTAAGTTAACGTTTTAAAGAAACTAGAAAGTGACGTGATGCGTTTGTGTGGGAGTGTGCGCACCATGATTGCTCAAAAGTATTGTTATCATTGTTACTAATTGGTACACAATAAAGCAGTGAAATAAATCTCTGTACATTCCAACCCTTGTACATGTGCACCATTCTTTACAAGCATGCTTTTATTTCTAGTTTCTATTTGAATCATAAACAGTGTGATTTTATGTAACAGGAATCCTGTTTTGTTAATAGAGATATGCACTCAATATTCTTTCAGATTTATTTTCATTCCAGTTTTCAAGGTTCATTATTTACCTTTACTTTTAGAGGCAATACATTTGGCATTTGACAAACTTTCAATCAGTGGCTTTTACTTTCTTATACACTTTCCACATTGTTTTGATGCCATGTTGAGACTGATGTCTCATGTTCAAGTGACTCAAGAAGATGGTGCAGTCAGCTCACAGTCTAGGCTATTGTCATTTGCAACATGTAGATGAATTTGACTACTGCTTCAAGATGCTGGTCATTGATTAGGATTGAGTGTTTGGTGTACAATGTATGAGGTGCAGGTTAGAATATGCCTTCAGTCTTTCTCATATTGACAGCCAACCCAACACCTGTTGAGCCGGCTTTGTGAGCCCTCTTCAGATTGAGCCACCAGAGTAGCATCATTTGCATACAATGCATGTAGTTAATTCAGGAGGATCTGTTGAGTTTTGATGCTTGGAGTGAATAGTTAATTCAGGAGGATCTGTTGAGTTTTGATGCTTGGAGTGAATAGTTGATTCAGGAGGATCTGTTGAGATTTGATGCTTGGAGTGAATAGTTAATTCAGGAGGATCTGTTGAGTTTTGATGCTTGGAGTGAATAGTTGATTCAGGAAGTTCTGTTGAGTTTTGATGCTTGGAGTGAATAGTTGATTCAGGAGGATCTATTGCGTTTTGATGCTTGGAGTGAACAGTTGATTCAGGAAGTTCTGTTGAGTTTTGATGCTTGGAGTGGTCTGAAGTTAAATAAGTAACATTTGAAGGTGTCATGATGCAGATCACATCAGTGGTAATTACATGTTGGTTTAGTGATGAGTTTTCATTCATGTACATGTACAATCACAGAGAGCCATGATATAAAAGGGCAATGCCATCGCTGGGAAATTCACACTTCAGGTGAAATAATACTGCTACAAGCAAGGGTCAGCTGTCAAGTTTTGTGTCACTGTTCTTGTTCGAGGTGCATCTATAAAACCCAGAACTTTTCAAGTCTTCAATTTTGAGTTTTGGAACTAATCTAATACATGTAATCCTTTTCAGGCATATGTGAGTTGCACCCATGAGGATGATAAGCTGATTGTGTTTGAAAGAGCCAATCTTGTCTTTGTCTTCAACTTCCATGTGACATCAAGCTACACTGACTACCGCATTGGAACTAACATCCCGGGAAAGTATCCTTTAGAAAGATTGGTTGAAAAAACAAAAACTTGAAAGTTGGTGGTAGAGAAGACGTGCTGATTTCTTGTTGCTCTGGCAGTTCAGTAATTTAGTTTACCACCAGGTTTATGTAAGGTTAAGTTGCAGGTTTCATGCACTAGGATGTGCACTGCATGTAAACTAATCAAGAACACTTATCATTGAATTAGGAATTTCTTGTACCTCAGTAAGACCATTGACTGAACTTTTGAGACATCCTTTGTTGACACTGCTCAACCACTCAGTAAAACATTGTTGAGAAAGTTCCTTATTGATTGAAGATACAAGATAGTACTGGATTCTGATGATGCTGAGTTTGGTGGCCATTCTCGATTGGATCATAACACTGACTTCTTTACATCACCTACTGCATGGCACAATAGAGAACACTCCATGCAGGTAAGAATACACTTCAGTTCTATACAAAATCAAACTACAGAAGGAAATTGTCAATGCACTTTACAGTAACACATTTTTATGAAATGCTAAAAAAAAGGGCAAAATTTGATTCCAGTTGACTGTTGTTGGTATGGGATCCCATGACTAACCTATTATGCTGGTGTCACAAAGCCTTATTTAATGCAGTGAAGCAGTAGTGCATATTAAGCATGTTAACTGGGTATGCAATTACTATACACAATGCTAACTGCACTTTATAGTAGGTCTGGCAAATGGAATTACGCCCAGGGTAGTAAGCTTTCTTCCCCATCATTACCAAGCTTAATACCCCTCTGAGGGGCTGGAGATGCTTCTTGCCTGATCATGCAGGATTGCTCTGAAGCCGCCTAACTCCCAAACCTGGATGGTTATTGCCCTAAAATACACAGACTGTCCAAAAGATCTCCCCCACACCCACCTGTATTGCCCAGGCTATCAGTGATGTCTGGATAAGGATGATGTATGACTGCAAGCTCATAACTCATGTAGTGGAGACTAAAATGTACCCAAACTAATGGCAGTTCTCCCAAACATCCCAGCCACAGAATTAGTGATTGAACTACCCAAGTACATTCAACTTTTGCCATATGTTTCTAGATGGTATAATGGTGGACTACCCCAAAGCAGAATTTTTTGACAATTCATGTGCCGAGTAAATGTTGAAAAAAATATTTTAAAAAGGATGTGGGACTTAAAATGCATTTTGAAGAGCATGAGGATTGGTGAGAGAGCAGTATCTTGTCTGTTGATAGCTACTACTACACAAACCAATCTAGCGTTTTCATTTGTAAACTTAACAGGGAATTTCACTAAATCCAAAGTCACTTCTCACAAGAATTCATATTTCCATACCATGTTACTGTAGCATGCATAGGTTTGGCTTATCTTCAATTTCTGATAATCCTGATGTCTTTGTTTTTAAAGGTGTATATACCAAGTCGTGTAGTCTTGGTTCTTGCTGTAGAGGATGGTGTATAGGGCAAATTGCATTGGAGTTGCTTGACTGCGTTAGTACCAGGTCTTCCAGTTTGGATCAATATGGTGACTACACAGCGTGATAGTAGAGTCATCACTTTCATGTAAAACAGATGTCCAACCACAGTGACCTTGCAATGGTATAATGGTAGTGTTACCTCAAGAATGATTGGTAGAGCTGATCATCAAATAACAACAAAATTAAAATAAATAAACGTACAAGGTCAGCAGTTTTCTGTTTACTGTTGAAGTTTCATTTGGCAAACACAATCAGGATGTACATGATGTATGGTGGTTTGATTAGCTCTTGTCAAGGCTTCCTCAGACATCTTAACTCTTATAACATTTCAGAAGCTACTCAATACGCCATGTATTATTCATCCAGTGTTCAGGCCAAATCTAAACCTTAGTCATGTATTAGAACACAATTATTTGTAGAACCAAAATGATGAATAGAAATATTGTTTATGCTGTCAATGAAGGACACAGTAGTTGTATATTTCTTTTTCCGTTTTGTGACCAAATCAACGGACTCCAAATTGAAAAGTCCTTTTTGCATTGATGTCATCCCACCTCTAGTTAGAAATCATTGCTAGGATTGTACAGTTTAGAGGATGGGCCATTAAACAACCTTCAATTGACCTTCATGAGAGTCTCCAAGTGCAGACTTGCTGACATTTGCATAAGTGTTTGTATTCTTCAATAACATAATGATAAAAGCTGGGGCTGAATTTGCCATTCTCTGTTCAAGTGGAAACGATTCCTGTGTACAAGTCTAATGCATCTTTAGCTACACATGTTTTGTTGTGAAATTAAAGCCTGATATCGTCCATCATCAAGACACTATTCATCTCTGATCACAAATGCCAGTGATAGCACTATAGGCTGGGTCTCCATGCATTGAATGCAGCAGTGAAAAGCAGTCTACAATGATAATTCTGACGACAAATAAAGTTCATGGTTTAATTTTTAAAAAAAGAAAGCAACAGTAAACAACTTAATTTTGGCCCATGATACCAATATTACACCATATGCCAATGGGGTTTAGGGAAAATAAAATGGTCAATCTGAACCATACAATGTACATGTTAGCGTTATCTACAATGATTTAATCATAATTTAGTACTGTGACAGTACCACTGTCTTCCATTAATTTGTATTGATGTGCAAATTATTTTTTTAAGTGAAATCTATAAAGTTACCTTGCTGATATGCATTACATTGTATAACGTCACTTCAACATTTTCAAACTCCAGTGAAATTTGGTGTTTATTGGATAGTAAGGTTTATGTTGTCAAAAGTGGTTTGAATATGGACTAGTCAAGAGCTGCAGTACTATTGTAACACTTTCATTTCAGTTCAGTATTATTTATTGCTGAATTGCATGTAATGATTTGGAAACTTAGTTTGTTCTCTGTGGTCTTTATATCTTGGGTACACAACATCTGGGGTATAAGGACTCTGTAATACACTGTGCAAGTCTCTCACATATTCAAACTTCTGGGACCAAGTTAGTTCCATGAGTTTTATGTGTTGTAGATTCTGTTTCTTCAAATACTTAGTTAAACACAGTTTATGGCTAGAAAAATTATATTGTCGGGAAGTAAATGTTTTTAGTGATGAAATACATGAAATTAAAATAATTTTAACAAATTAACGAAGAAAACCCCAAAATAAGACTTGACCTCAGTTTCCAATTACTTAACAATTTTGCCCAACTGACATTCATGTCATCATTAAACCCATTTCATGTGTAATTCTCAGTTCGTACTGCCTGTAGTCTAGAATCATTCAGGTCAAATAAGCACCCTCATCCCAAGTTTGAATTTTGTTTCAATGTTAATTTTAACATTATTTGAATTATAAAAAATTGAAACTGTTTTTATAAAAAATAGCTTTGAGGATTTTTATTTTCAAGAATTTTGTACAAATAATTTTTTTTTCAAGATTTGATTAAAAAAAATAGTCGTCTTTCAATTTGTTTTCTCATTTTCGATACTTGAGACTTGCACAGTCTATAACAAATACTTGTCAAATTTAAGCTGTGAATTGGGGGCTACGCTGGATCACAGCATCATGCATTGGAGTATAGAATATCCTTAGCAACACCAGTAGCCGCAGCTGCCAATATGGCCTTAGTATTGGACTACATTTCATTTCATTTATACATAAATGTTAATTAGGACAGTAGATCTCTTTGGTTAAATGATTACATTGAGACATGTTCAAAACGATTAACAAGAATGAATTGTCCATTATATAATGTAACAAACATTAAGGTTTGTACTTTTTGCGGAATTAAGACCACGTTGTACAACTCATTGAAAGTTGATGCATTGTTTCTAAAGCTCAACACCAATGGATTAAACCAAATACTCATCATGTAGTAAAGCAATATTGAATGACTAACAGAATACATAGTGTATTGTTTAAATAGAATAAAAAATACATAGCACACGTGTGTTACAGCAAAATGTGTCTTGTCTTTGTCTGTAGTTTCTTTACAGTTGCGGTCTTTTCTCTGACTTTATGTTGATTTGACTTTAACAATTTCTTGACTGCAAAGTAATTAAAATATTTCAGTCTGTTAATAGAAACTGTTATGCCCTCTTCTCTCCAGATACATATACTATCATTGCTAATTTACAAATACAAACCTGACAACCAAGGTAAGGACAAACAAAGCTTTTATTTATAAACGTCTTTATTGATCAGTGATTAACATATTTACATCTATGTACAGTGAAGTTACATTTAAACATCAACCCAAACACTTTTGTTTATTGCTTTTACATGAAATTAAGTTAAAACTGAAAACACATCCTATAATTTTAGTCATGTTTCGTCATTGATTTCAGGGGCTAAATAAAGTAATTAACATAAGTTGTGATTCTTGGTAACCATGACAACATGCAAATGATCCAGAAAGGGCTTGAAATTTAAAGGTCATGCCACTTTGACATTACAAGTTTCCCTGTTGACATGGCCATGTATGTATCGTTAACACTGATCATGCCTTGGTGGGTTTAAACAAAGTGAACACAAAATTCTTAATAAGGAAAATAGGTTCTTCCTTTATTTTCCTCAAGTTATGTTGGAGAAGAAGTCGGTTTGTTGATGTTTTCTTATTTCCAAAGCAGATGACTTCTACATCTCACTACTGAAATGACTGACACTACCGGTATAACAAGGCCATCCCATGTTTTATTTGGATACAAACAGAAATGGTGAATTATTATTTGTGGAGAAAATTACATTCAGTTTGAGTGATCTACATAACCTTCACCATAATTACAATGTTAGGGTTAGGATTATTGTCCCTTTATCAAACAACTGATGAATTCATTTCAGTTTACTACCTCATTGAATGCCTCGTGATAAAACTTTACAACTTCTACAGAAAAAAAACAAATCACACTTAATTCCCCCAAACGTTTGTACATTATACAAATATTGGATGCATACCAGTGCATTGTCACAGAATATATCAACGAGGTGAAATCTGGACTATTCCATTTCATGAGACGAAGCCAAATGAAATGGAAGCCATATTTCACCAAGTATATTCGGCTTCAATGCTTGATCGAAATGCAATAAAAATTTATCTTGATCATTTAAATTGTTTCTACAATAAACAAAAACGACAGCTCCTCGTCCACCCCCACGCTAAAAAATTCTTTAAAAAAACTTTTAAATGCTGTGGACGACATCATGTAGACATCACCCTTGTCTGCTGTGGATGTACAGACGGGACTGATTATTTTGGAAATGACACTGCAAAGTGTCCAATAATTATCCATATTGGATGTCCAATAATTATCCATGCCTGCCCAACGTTGTGGCAGTAAATACATGAAAAATAATGGATGACATGGTTCCACCAGTCAAATGACAAGGATCTGTGTGTATGGTAATGTATGCATGTATAAATACACATTTTTATTCTGTGTACAACCACATTAAAAACTTGTGTCTCGTTTTGTGATTCTCACAACTACCATTAGCAAGGGTTGGTCATACCCGGGGCTCAAGCCTTGCCTAATTGGCTTCTGACCAGGCCCCACAGTGCAAAAGATTCCTTGCAGAAGAGGACCGCCCACCGATTGAAGGGCTGGTTAATCAAGAGGTTGTTGTGAGGTTGAGTCCTGCATCAGCCAAGTTATACCATTTATTTCAGGTGAGCATCACTAAGCACACATAGATTCTTTATTAGTGCAGACTTCTGGTTCAGTTTTGCATTTGGCTGTTTATTTGGTAGATTTGTGTAGTCTTCATACTGTGGCCTACTTCCAGGCTTTATTTATAATTGTTTGATCTGTCTTGAGTTTAAACACAATGTCAACCTTCAAACTAAATGTTGTTTTCCTAAAGGTCGTAAATGTTGTCAGTTTGATCAATGTAGACTTAAATCCATCCTGAGCATCAGCACTCATACAAAGTAGGAATACAGTTGACAAAGCTGTAAATGTTGATACTAAAGTAACTGTCCTTAATGGTCAGGGTTTGTAGGAATACAGTTGACAAAGCTGTAAATGTTGATACTAAAGTAACTGTCCTTAATGCTCAGGGTTTGTTGGTTTCTTGGTAGCTAAGAAAATAGTAAAACAAAGTTTCCTTTTAATCTTTTTAATCTTTGAAATTAACTTTAAAAAAATCCTAAACAAATAAATAACAAGATTTCAGAATCCCAATGAATAGATCATAATGAGTATAACAAAAAAACTTGCTAGACCCAATGAAATTAATGTTGTGTTTATGGTAACCCGACAGACCTAGATTTTGTGGCCAATATGCCGACCTCAAACTTTTAAAATCATTTTCGAGTACAAAAAATTAAAATGAGCCAATCCTACAAAACTTTCTCTCACTTTAAACTTATTTGTTTAAACTTATCACTTATTTGTTCCTCAGTATTTGAGGGATCAAAATATATTTTTGAGGGCAAGAAAAAAAAAAAAAGCAATCACAATTTTTTGGAGGGCACGAAAAAAATAAATAAAAATAAAATAAAAACCTTGTCCCTTTTTTTTTTTTTTTTAAATCTGTTTTTAAGGCTAATGTTTATACTTTGATTATTTTTTTTAATTTTTTTTTTTACCACAATTCAGCTGCTGGCTGCGATGGTAGATTTTTAATAATCCATTTCAAATCAAATCAAATCAAAATTTGCTGGCTCCGTATTTGTGCGTGCAATCGGTCATCAATGCTTTCACAACATGGATGATTGGTATCTTGCTTACACTTGTTTCCCTTAGAGGGACCAGTGATGCTGGAACTACATGCTTCAAAATGAAATCTCTGTTCAAAACTGTGCATTTGGTGATACAGTGCATCTATTGATTGTGATTTTTTCAAGGCAAAAGAAAATTGCTCCTAAACAGCAGTACTTTTTAAAAAGTCATAACACAAATTTATAAATCAATTTTATACATATTAAATAACTACATATGAATAAAATTTATTACAAATTTTTCTCTCCAAATAAACCTTGAACTCTGAAATGCACAGACAAGAAGAAAAAAAAACGTAAAAAAATAAAATAATAATCCGACCTACTGTCCTGGATTGTTTTTCTCAAACCATTACCATAAACGCAACATTAATTTTGTTTGGCCTTACACATGATTGGCAGATCAATGTGATACATGCAGCTTTTGTACTTGTTCATCCATTAACCAAAGGTCTCCTGAGCTGCATACACCAGGTACAGGAAGCCATCTTCATCTTGTTCTTGTTGATAGATCTCACTGATTGGTGTAGATACACTCACCATACTCTTTTGATTGACTAACAGGAAGAAGGTTTGAGTTGGACTCAGCTGTAGTCTTCTCCTGTAAAATACAATCCAATGTACATGTAGAAATTGAAGTAATAAGACTGTTCATTAGAAATGAGCCATCCATGCCCATGATCCATGGCGTCATGATCTGGCTTTTCTTCTCTTCAACCCAATTGAGGGTCATTCCGTATCAATTCAACAAGCTTTAGCACGTGACCGTCTCAAATTAAAATGAAATTCTGTGTATTGATTGGACTTCTTGCACGTATGAGATCTTCCAAAATTTTGACTTTGAGAATTTAATTTTAAGTTCCGACATTTTAATTTCTGACATTTAAAATAAAAATATAACAAAATTTTTAAGATTTTGAAATGACACAAAACAGATTTTGCTTTGTGTCACGTCTTCCTTTAATTGTATAATATCATCGCATACGTGTATGCAAAAATATGTGCTGGGTACCAGGTAGTATCAACAATTGGTCTTTTTATGTGAACTTGTCCAATGTAGATTTGCTGTGCATGCCAAGAAACTTTTATCCACAGATAGCTTAATATTATTGTCCGCACTACGTCTTAGATTGGTAGTGTGCACATATCCACCCTTCTGGGTTCTCAAGGCACAGAGACAAAGAAAACAAAACATGAATACAAACAATAACAAATGATGCAATTTCAAATAGGCTTATACAATGTAACTACAAAGATGAGTTCTGAGTAGCAACTTTAATCTAGTTAGACTATTACAATATTTGAGTTCAGTAGGAAGATGATTGCAGGGTCTTGGGGCTGCTGCAGAAAAAGATCTATCACCCCAGGTACATTTTGCAGTTGGTTCTTGAGGAGTGACATGTTGCTGGAGTGCAGATTGCGTGATGGAGTGTAGACTTTGAGTAGTTCAGACACATAAGTTGGAGCAAAGTTATTTAAAGATTTGTGAACAATTAGCATGAGTTTGAAAAGTAATTCTCTGTGAAAAAGGAAGCCATTGCAGATCTTGTTGTAAAGACATCGTTAGTCAGGACAAAGGGGGGGTTGACTAAGGAAATGAAATACTTTTGAGGACACTAGGTGGCAGCAGACTTACCAGCTAAATCCATTGTTTTTAAAATTCTACTTTTACTTCTACTTCAACGTTGATAAGTTACAGTGTGTCCAATCTGACATCTCATCAATTTGCTTGGCGTGCATGTGTGGACCAGTGCAGACTGGTGAGCATGCTCAAACAATGGAAATTTACCTGGTAAGTCTGCTACCATTTAGCATTCCAAAGTCTCCAATTGACAAAGAAATTAAAAAACCCTCGCATTGGGATTGGGTTGAATTGAAATGTGGAGGATATTTTCTGTCAGAACTTATCCGGAAGTTGGAAATGCTGGGTAAGGCACTCTGCCTGTTTAAGGCACTCATGCCAAAATAAACTATGCCTCACGGGGGAAAAGGGCATTCGTTACACGTGCCGAATCTTTCAATGATAAAAGGAAAGATAAATTTACGACAAGTGAGATTTTGCATAGTTTTGTATGAGTTTCTTTTCATGTTTCCTTAACTTTTGAGTGAAAAACTCTAGACTAGAGATTATTGCATGTGCCTTTCCACAGTGACTGCTTTATGTTCCATCACAAACCCTATGTTCTCATACGGTAACCCCTTGTGATCTACCGTTACGTAACAGCTAGAGTTAGGACTGGGAAAATATATTTGAGGTGTCGGAACATTGGAACATAAGAAATACCACACACATTTGAACTTTGAGGAACTGTTGAGGTACCAGACCTGTTTTTGTACAATTTTTAGGGCGAGGAGGACAGGACTATGCGATACGTGAAAATGGATTTACCCAAACTAAAACAACTTGACCAGATTTTTACTTTAAGAGCCATGTTTTAATGGCAGATTGTCTCTGAAGAAAAACAAGTTTTTATGAGCTTTGTAATAATTATATAAATATAAATCAGGTTTTTGACATACAGAGTTTTGGTTTTTTGTTTTGTTTGCAGCAGACTGCAGCAGACATGGTTTTGGGTTTGAGCAACAAGATCGGACCAGCAAGGAACAAACATACAGACTTCATCCATTCTTCAAGGCTTTCTCTGGCAAGAAGATGAAGGATCTACAAATCACAGATTGCTTCCAATCGGGACGTGTCTGCCAGGAACATGATAAAGACTTCAAAGTCAAAGTCTGATCAAGCAGTAGACGAGTTCCAGCAAAATGTCCAGAAGGCATACAGCGAAACTGCGGTGTGCATGCTAAGGAAACTTCCAGTCAACAATAAATTGCTGAGCTATCTTGAGTCACTTGGGCAAGAAACTGTTGGCCATGGGGTGACCATGAGATGCTTGAATTGTCACAACTTGCTACTAATGTGCTGACAGCTGATGAGGCATTGACAGAGATTTGCCAGCTGTTCACATGGAATCAAGGTTAGGCTGTGGTGGACAGTAGTTTCAAAAGTAGGAAATAAAACAGCTTGTGTAAAATGGTATTCGCAGTTCTCAGTTGTTTTCATGGTCGTATAATTGAAAGTTCGCTCAGCAGCATGTCCAGCATTGTAAACCCTAGCACTTATCAACTCAGTATCAAGACATACTCTGCAATCCACACAGTGAAGTATGCTCTCAGAGCATAAGGGAAAGTCAAGCATTCAATACCTGTGCAGAAAGGACATAAACCATGACCCATCAGCTGCATAAATGGTGCACTTAATCATTATTGCTACAGTGATGAACAACTCAAACACCATGGCGTGTCCGGTTAAGTGCATCGGACTCAAGTTCTGTTGGCTAAGTCATCAGGATGTGGGTTCAAATCCCGGTCATGACACTTGTGTCCTTAAGCAAGCCACTTAACCATTTTTGCTTCATCCTTTGGATGACATGTAAAGCTGTGGGTCCCGTGCACTTTGTAATGCACGTAAAAGAACCCAGTACACATATCGCTAAGAGAAGGGGTGGGCCGGTGTTTCTGACATGGTCTTGCAGTAATGTCACACCTCACCTTGTATCACTGGCGTAACTGAGGGAGGGGGGTGCCCCCCAACTGATGTCCGTGCCCCCCCCTCCGCCAGATTTGATAATTCGGCGCCAGGAGTGTCATTTATGACAGACATAGCACATTATAAATGTACACTATTATTATTATTATTATTATTATTATTATTTCATATCACAGCATGCAAAAGAAAGATCTCATTTTCCTTTGTGCCGATACCTCCTCGAGTCGGGCTGCATCCCGTAGCCTTAGATCTCCAGGGTCTTTCCCAGGATCCTAGCTGTTCCCAAAAGTGCTGCCTTCTGCAACAAATCTACCCTCACAGTTGTGCCTATTTGGTCTAGATGCTTCTCCAGTGTCTTCAGAATGGTGTCAAGCGCTCCAACCACCACAGGGACTACTTTCAGTTTCATTATGCTGGAGGGATTGTGTAATCCCCAATTCTAGATCTTTGTCCTTTTGTTCCAAGAAGAGGATTACAAGAAATCGAGAGGCTTCCACCAATGTTTATTCATTGTATTTCAGTTCAATGGAGGTAAGTCAGAGTGAACGAGTTTTCAGCCTTGGTTCGAGATGGAGGAGCAATCTTGTTATATTTCCTGACGTGTTTATTGTACACAAGTATGATGATTGGAGCCTGAATAGAGTGTGCCCTCCTCGCCTTCATGAATTTTCCAGGCATCTGCTTGCACAAGTATTGTTCCCTGTCCAGGCATGCAACTCATCAACCCCCCAAAAAGAGAAAATTTTTTCGACAAGCCAATATTTTCAGTGCACATTTCTAAATGCAAAATGCCAATATGATGTTTAACCATGGTTTAATGGGCCCGCTATGGAGGCCGAAAACGACTAAGAATTTTATTTTGGATGCAAAACAAATTTTATTTTATTTTATTTTTTTTTTGCTGCGTGTTAGCCCTGCAATTAGGGCGAGATTGTTCAAGGGGAAGAACCCATACTGTAATTTTTTTTTAACAAAATGCTTTTGTTTCTGATCCATTGTTTGTTGATATTAATTCAAGCAATGATTGTAACTACAATTGGAATGACAATGCTCACATTTACACAGCAAACACGCAATCATAACTGGCCAGTCAAGATTTGAACAACTTCAGCAAGAGGAATTTCATCAACCTGCTTTTCCAACCAATTCCATTTCCATCCATTGTGTTCTTTGTGCCTTTTATCGACAGTTTTCTTCAGATCTATGCCTCCATTGCGATCAATGATTATATTTTCTTTCCGTTTTATTTCAAGTTGAAAAAGTATGTTTCACAGCATGATGCATGCTTTTTTTGCAGAAAATAGTAGTCTCAAGGCGTCTGTTTCCCGCCGCATCCCAACACGTGAAGCATTAAGAGAAAAACTCTGGAACCAGTCTCTGCACATGTTCTGAAGAATGTATGCTGTACAAGGAGCAATGTGTCTGTGTCTAGACTGTGTAATGCCTTTGCACATGTAAACTACCGCGGAGCCAGACTTTATCCGTTGATATCGCGTATGTGTTTTTTCTAACTCGCGTGATAATTGTATTTTTTTAAAGCAATTTTTAATTCAGCGGGATTTTTTTTTTAAACGCGGATTCTTCATGAACTGCGGATTTTTTCTTCAAAAACGTGGAAATCCGCGTTTCCGCAGAAGAGTTGCATGCCTGCCTGTCGTGCTGCAGCTATTATGTATGCAGCTGTTGGTAAGAGCCTGAATAGAGTGAACCCTTTTTTTGTTTAGGCATTTTTCAAGAATTTTATTGCAGAAAAGGGCTGGAAATTTCACTTTTCCACTAAACCGATTGCTTAGGACTTTTCAGGTGTGTGTAAGTGATACTTCCTTTGAAAGTTTGTATTGAAATAAATATTGAAATAAATTCTGTTGCAATTACATGATTACTTCTAGGTCATAACTTTCCTGGACAAATCCTAAGCTGTATACTCACGATCGCAGGATTGGAATTTACGGTGCATGAATTTGACGTTTTCTCAGACTAAACAAAAATGCCAATGCTTGAAAGAGAATCTTTGTTCTTTTGACTTTGTCAAGTCAAGGTTTCTTTGTTCCAGCAATTCAGACTGGATGGGAAGAATCCCAACAGGAACTGGTTAACTGAAACCAAAGCTGGAAGGAAGACATGGTCACATCAGCAGTCAGACCAACTCTATGTCAGTCACGCACTGCATTCAACAAATTCATCTGTCCAATAGACATCATTGACGGTGCATCATTATACAATTGTTGTCTGCTGTGATGTGGTCCATACTGTTTTGGACACCTGAGGGGGCAGATGGCACCCAAGGCAAAGCCGAGGGTGTCCAAAACAGCATGGACCACATATCACAGCAGACAACAACTGTTTTGTTATACCATGGTATTATATTGCAGGATTGTTAAAAAGGCCTTTACCGACATAGTTTGCAGATGACAATATTCAATTCAACAAAAGTGTGTAGATTACAAATTTTTTTATCAACCAAAATGTATCAACTGGTCCCTATCGCGAGCATCATATCGAAAGTACAGTAGCGTGCATAGTACCAGCGGTTGCATAGTAACCTCTTTCTCATGTAGTACCGCTTATGTGGTCTGAGAACGATCTAGGTAATGGACGCGGGTGACATGACCTACCTCTTTCTCGGGTGTATTGCTAACTTCAATATACATATCAATGGGGGCGATGAAATGAATTTTCTGAGGATGATCTAGGTAATGGACCCCGACAACAACATCACTTTTTTGGGAAGACATAAAATTTTGTATTATGTCACGTGATTGGTTCTCGACCAATAAAAATTCACAATCTAATACCATGGTATAACAAACTGGTTTAATTTACATATAGGGTTAGAGTGAATTACCTGATGATTTTAACCAGTTCACCCATGGTAATATGGTCCGGCACCAGGAACTTGGATTTATCAAGCAAAGGTAGACTGCTTTCTCGTTCATATCTTTCAATAATCACCTGTAAAAAGATATCAATTTACAACACAGTGTACAGGTAGCCTGGATCATGGTCATATCTCTTACTTAATATGACATAAATACAGTAGAAATGGAATTTCTATTAGGGACAGATACAAGTCTGCATTTCATGAGATATCCCTTCATTTACCAGCATAACAGAAAAATACCAAAATGATCTCATATGTTGAATAGGAAAACCAGCTGGCCATACAGCAGTGTTATATTATAAGTTATCCTACATGCGTTCCTGGAATACGGGAAAATATATAGCGCGTCTGCGTCCCATATGGGTCTCATGGGGTATGGGATGCAGATGCACAATATTTTCCTGTAGTCCACGAGTCCAAGAGTGATAACAAATTATCTTCCAATCAACTGGAAGATAATACAACTTTGAGCGTTATTTGATGAAGAGCAAAACGTGCAACGTGCAAATTTTAGAATGTCATTTTGCACGGTCTGTATACAGAGCGTGACCCATGATACTCACAATACACAGAGTGCAATATAGACTACTGGGAGTATGATGTGGGTATTACCACATTCCTGTTGAGCAATCTGATTGGAGAATTAGCGCATACTGGAAGATAAAGTCTCTGACCAACAGCACTGTCATACAGAGAAACTTTTCCCAAACATTTCTTTGCTTTTTTCCTTTATTTTCAAAAGTAAGTGGTAAGTAATTAAATATCCAGATTGGCTCTTACTTTTAATCTGTGTTGCTTGACTATTTACATTTGTTTATGTGACATTGAAAGGAAACTGAAACAATGCAGTTGTAATACTCACAGGCACTTTATTGCTGTGCTTGTCACGTATCTCTTGTACATCTTTCTTCCTCTGCTCTAATAACATGAATAAATCACACCAAATGTCTAATTGTTAGGAGCCGTATTCAAAACAAAGTTGATGGCCTACCTCAAGGATGAGGATGGCAACTTTACATCACTTGAAAAAACAATTACCATTTACCATGAATTACACCATCTCTCATAACACCATCTCTCATTACACCATCTCTCATTACACCATCTCTCATTACACCATCTCTCATTACACCATCTCTCATTACACCATCTCTCATTACACCATCTCTCATTACACCCTCTCTCATTACACCCTCTCTCATTACACCCTCTCTCATTACACCCTCTCTCATTACACCATCTCTCATTACACCCTCTCTCATTACACCCTCTCTCATTACACCCTCTCTCATTACACCATCTCTCATTACACCATCTCACATTACACCATCTCTCATTACACCATCTCTCATTACACCATCTCTCATTACACCATCTCTCATTACACCATCTCTCATTACACCATCTCTCATTACACCATCTCTCATTACACCCTCTCTCATTACACCATCTCTCATTACACCATCTCTCATTACACCATCTCTCATTACACCATCTCTCATTACACCATCTCTCATTACACCATCTCTCATTACACCATCTCTCATTACACCATCTCTCATTACACCATCTCTCATTACACCATCTCTCATTACACCCTCTCTCATTACACCCTCTCTCATTACACCCTCTCTCATTACACCCTCTCTCATTACACCCTCTCTCATTACACCATCTCTCATTACACCCTCTCTCATTACACCATCTCTCATTACACCATCTCTCATTACACCATCTCTCATTACACCATCTCTCATTACACCATCTCTCATTACACCATCTCTCATTACACCATCTCTCATTACACCATCTCTCATTACACCATCTCTCATTACACCCTCTCTCATTACACCCTCTCTCATTACACCCTCTCTCATTACACCATCTCTCATTACACCATCTCTCATTACACCATCTCTCATTACACCATCTCTCATTACACCATCTCTCATTACACCATCTCTCATTACACCCTCTCTCATTACACCCTCTCTCATTACACCATCTCTCATTACACCATCTCACATTACACCATCTCTCATTACACCATCTCTCATTACACCATCTCTCATTACACCATCTCTCATTAAACCATCTCTCATTACACCATCTCTCATTACACCATCTCTCATTACACCATCTCTCATTACACCATCTCTCATAATAATAATAATAATAATAATATTTAAAATTTATATTGCGCCCCTTACATACAAAATGATCAAAGGCGCAGAACACATGTTAAAAAGCACAGAATGGAAGAAAAAGACAAGAAAAAAGACTGGTCACCACGCCAGTGCCCAAACCACAGTATGGGGATACGTCTGTCCCGCCAACAGAGAACTAAAAGTTACTTATTACATAGGCCTATCCCTGCTGGCATCGGTAATGTTTTGACCTTTTCAGGAGACAGACGCCTCTAACCCTATCTTATGCTAAAAATCTAAACTAACTGGCAAGGCGACCATAGAAAAAAGACACACTAAAAAGCGGCTTTAAAAAGGTGGGTTTTTATAATACATTTAAAAGAGGCAAGTTTCTGCTCGCTACGTATATGAGACGGTAGTGCATTCCAAAGCTTAGGGGCGGCCACAGAAAAAGCTCTATCACCAAATGTAGTCAACATTTTACCAGAAGGATAATCCAAAAAAATACCATTATTCCCTGACCTAAGTTGATATGAAGATACCTTCCGGATGGAAACAAGATCCTGTAGGTACTTTGGAGAAAGACCATGAAGAGCTTTGAAGGTCAACAAAAGGATTTTAAAATTAATCCTGTAGGAAACAGGCAGCCAATGTAATTGACGAATTATTGGTGTAATGTGTTCAAACCGGTGTGTGTTAGTAACAATTCTGGCTGCAGCGTTTTGAACCCTTTGTAATTTAGCTATCTGTGACTTTGGCAGACCATACAAAAGGCTATTACAATAATCAAGACGACTAGTCACAAATGCATGAATTAGTTTTAAAAGAGAGTCTTGTGTTAGGAATTGACTGATGCGTTTGATGTTGTGGAGGTGAAAAAAGGCTGCAGAGCAAGCTTTATTGATGTGGGTGTTCATTGTAAGTTCTGAATCAAACCATGACCCCAAATTACGAACGCATGTTGTAGGAAAAACTTTAGCATCACCTATCATGATATTGGAAATATTAATTTTCTTCAACTGCTGCTTTGATCCGATGATCAAAAATTCACTCTTAGCATCATTAATTAGAAGTCGGTCATGCAACATCCATTGCCTGATGTCCCTTATGCAATCTTCCATTATAGTTACAGCAGCTTGACAAGATACACCATCTCTCATTACACCATCTCTCATTACACCATCTCTCATTACACCATCTCTCATTACACCATCTCTCATTACACCATCTCTCAGTACACCATCTCTCATTAAACCATCTCTCATTACACCATCTCTCATTACACCATCTCTCATTACACCATCTCTCATTACACCATCTCTCATTACACCATCTCTCATTACACCATCTCTCATTACACCATCTCTCATTACACCATCTCTCATTACACCATCTCTCATTACACCATCTCTCATTACACCATCTCTCATTACACCCTCTCTCATTACACCCTCTCTCATTACACCATCTCTCATTACACCATCTCTCATTACACCATCTCACATTACACCATCTCTCATTACACCATCTCTCATTACACCATCTCTCATTACACCATCTCTCATTAAACCATCTCTCATTACACCATCTCTCATTACACCATCTCTCATTACACCCTCTCTCATTACACCCTCTCTCATTACACCATCTCTCATTACACCATCTCTCATTACACCATCTCACATTACACCATCTCTCATTACACCATCTCTCATTACACCATCTCTCATTACACCATCTCTCATTAAACCATCTCTCATTACACCATCTCTCATTACACCCTCTCTCATTACACCATCTCTCATTACACCATCTCTCATTACACCATCTCTCATTACACCATCTCTCATTACACCATCTCTCATTACACCATCTCTCATTACACTATCTCTTATTACACCATCTCTCATTACACCATCTCTCATTACACCCTCTCTCATTACACCATCTCTCATTACACCATCTCTCATCAAAATAAGATGAAATTTAACCCACAGAAATGTCAAACAAAGATAATAGTTTTTCGAAAAGTTCTAAATATCCTTAAAAAGTGCGGAAATATCTGGAGAAAAAAAATCATCAAAAAACTGATTTGCCCAACCTGCCAAAATGGATTAAAAATGTCATTAATAGTGCTTCGTCAATGTTTTTTGTTTTTAAGTGATAAAAATTGAACTTGATTTTACTAATGGGAAAACATATATCAATCTTTATTATTCTTTGTTCAACTTGAATCTTGGGACCAAAAGGCATCACAAAAAATTTCACTTTAAAAGATATTTAAAGTTCAATGCATCCTGCTGGGTACAATTTAAGAGAAATTCACTTGGTTAAAATATTCATGAACCAGTAGGTGGACTCATTCAGATGAATAGCTACACAGATCTTGAGAAAGTTCACTGTACTAACCCAACTCATCTTAAGTCATCACACAATAATTGATATATTTCTTCATGTTAGGAGTCAGGTGTTACTGTGCAGTGGACATATTAAGCAACAGGTATCTTCAGGCCTACGGGTCACAGTGCAAGTTACTTTTGAGGGTCCTTAGGTTTCATTACCAGAAAGATACAATAATGATAAATAATAAATAATAATAATAACACTCATGTATGGTGTTAGACTTCATGCATTTCCTTATGTATGCACCTTTACTCCAAAAATGGCAGACCATTGGGCACATCAGAGCAAAGGGTCAATGTGACAGGCCAACTAGATTGCATTAAACAAGAGATACATCTTCTTGATATTGACATCCTTCATGGACAGGAACCAGTTGCTTTAGTATGGAGATGTTACCATCTGTTTCATACTTTGCTGAACTGTTATAATAATACTGGACTTGACACCACAATCAGCTGATCAGAAACACCAGAGCTGGATTCCAGTGCACTTGACTGCTCAGCCACAACACGCCACCATGTATGGTTGTTGTGAGTATTTTGTGTAATGAAACTGTTTTCTTTGTTAGCAGCACAAAAAGTGCATTGAGCCTTCTTCACTGGCCATTACTTTTTCCAGGGCCCTTTTACCAGTATCATCTTACAAAAACAAACACAATGCATTATGCATGTTCAGGGGCCCATGCTTTCTCATCATGGAGCCCTCTGCAGTATTACCCATGTTCCATACCGGTACTTGCTTTAGCTCATAATAAATTCCCTATATCTCACATTCATTTGTAATTGATATTGGATACTGAGGATAATTAATTTGAGTGGAAATTGACGTTGCCATAATTTACTCCGGAGGTGCTCAACATGCTAATGGTGTTGGCAGGTTGCCATGGGAGAACTGCAGCTGTGTATTACTGATGTTCAAAATTGGATGACTTGCAACAATTTAAAGCTTAACGACAACAAAACAGAGTTCATTGTGCTTGGTACCCAAAACCAAAAGAAACTGCCAATGCACGCATTGACCTGATATACGTGTGGTATGCACATGCACCCAGCAGCATTTCTTGGACCCAATAGAAGGAATATAACCATTTCCAAGTAATATGCTAATAAGTGAACTCTTACCCAAGTGAACTCGTATCCAGGTTAACTCACACCAAAATCAACTCATAACAAAGTCAACTTGCACCGTTGTGATTCAAATTGTTAAATTGACATTCCTTTATAATTATTTTTTATTTTATCTTTTTTATGCAGGAAGTCAACAAGACCAAGAAAAGACTGATTACCAGAAACTCAAATCTGGTTTTTGTGGTGATTGACATTGAATTAAAAAAAAAAATATATTTTTTTTTCTCTTAATTTTCTGTTTTTTATGTGAAAATAATGTTTTAGTTGGCCAGTTTTAATATACAAATAATTTGTAAAAAATGTTGAATGCCGACAAGAAATTCATGCGGCACGTACATGTAGTTGTACAATAAACTGTAGACCTGTCTGCTCCGTGTTTGCTGAAGTATGGACCAGAATAGAATGCTCAAGAAATTGCTTGTACTCTGAATAAAATAGCAAGCACAGGCATCTACCCAGACGGCATTGAGGAAGGCATTCTCATTCCCCTTCCCAAGCCAGGCAAACCAAAGCGACCTACAGAGAACATAAGACCAATTGGCTTACTGACAATAATCCGCAAAATAATGGCCATAATATTTGAGAAAGAGAATCGCCAACAGATTTAATCAACACATACCGGATTCCCATGCCGCTTATGGACACAGCAGAGGCACCACAGAATAAGTCTTCACTTAGAGATCCTAGCAGAAAAGGCAATCACAGCTGATAGCTATGAGCTTCACCTTCTGCTTCTTGACATGTCAAAGCCATTTGACTCCGTGAAGAGAGTAGTTCTTTTTGAAGACCTTAAGTTAGAGATACTGGAGCGAGGTGAACTTCATCTTCTGGCAATCTTGCTCAGAGAAGTTGGCTTACAAGTCAGAGCTCGGACAGTCTTAGGTAAGCCCTTCAAAACCAACATTGGCGTACCTCAAGGAGACTGCCTCAGTCCCATTCTCTTCACTATCTACCTTGCAAAAGCACTCAGACAGCTAAACACAAAAACACCAGCGACACCATCTAACTTCAAAGGTCATAACTACTCCACCAATCCACAGTCTCAATCCCAATCTCTATGTGTGGAACTCGAAAACCACAACTATGCCATCTGCCCCCAGCATTATTTGAGATTGGGCTGCAATATGCTGATGATATCGCGTGGGCAAGTAACAATATCCACCCAATTACGGAAGTAGAAAGGAGGGCAGCTGAGGAACTTAAAAGAGCGAAACCATAAGGTAAACATCACTAAGACAAAGAAACACCATCCATCAGTAAAAACGGAATTTACACCAGCTGGAAGAAGTGTAAATACTTAGGCTCCTTACTGGACACTGAGGAAGACATCACCAGGAGGAAAGTACTTTCATAGTATCCTTCAACAAATTTAGAAGTGTTTCAATAGCAAGTCGATTTCTTATGCCATGAAACTCAAACCATTCCGTGCATTCATAGCATCCATATTTCTCTTTAACAGTGGATTATGGACACTATTCAAGTCATTAGGGCAGAAAATAAGCGCCTTTCACAGTAGTCTTCTGCCGTCAATCCTTGGCCTCCAGTGGCCAAAACAGTGTCAAACAAAATGCTGTATGAGAAAACCAACGAGAAACCTTGGAGTGCCATCATCACCAGGAGGTGTCTGAGATGGACAGGCCATCTCCTCAGACTGCCCGATGAGACACCAGCCAAGCAAGTGCTTTTGGAAAGTGTCCGAAAATACAAGCTGGCTAGAGGTGGCCAAAGAGCAACAAGGCTGAAAAGAATCAGCAATGACCTGACCTGTGACAGTCACAGGTCTCAACATCAAGGACCAGCACACCTGGTACATAGCAGCAGACAGAGAACAGTGGAAGAAACTAACAGAGTGCGCAATGCTAGATGTACTTAACGCATTTAGGTCATGACTTAAGCCCAAGTTGACATGGGCACAAGTTGTCTGAGGACCCAGTTGAGATGGGTATTCAAGAGTTAACTGTTTCCATACAAACTATCGAGACAGGGAGGGATATAGCGAGTACTCCTGGAACTAGTATGAGGTTCGTTCCGCTATTGTCTCACGATAGCGGAACGAACCTCATTCATAGTTCTAGGAGTAGATAGCGAGTTGCCTGGGTCGGGTAGAACTTAGCGAAATTTGAACTTGGGTCTTAAAAAGCAGAATGAATTGATCATTACCTTGGTTTGGACATCATGGACATGGACATGGACATCCCCCCATGGACATGGTTGAGAAATGACATTCCTACATCATGGAGGATAGGCCTACATGGTGTAGCTGGCGGAATATTACTCCTAGAAGTTAGAACTATGAAGTTACGAACTTCATAGTTCTAGGAGTAGCAGAGTATGATATACTGGCTTATCCTTACTTTGGTCACAATGAATACTATTAGTATTATTAGTACTATGAAACAACTGTAGTCTGTATAACCACAATAACCTGACGTAAGCCCTTTTAACAACAGTGGTCCATGGAGGTAGGAAATACCCAATAAAGTTACCAAATGTTCGTCTCTGCTTGAACGTCTTTGTAGGCATGTCACTCGTCGTCGGGTCGTCCTGTTTTAAACAACAATTGTACGTCTAATAGTCTTGTGTACTACGATACGAAATGGTTTGATTTTATCAATTAATTGTCGACAGCATAATCCCCATGGTCGATGGTCGAGTTAATCGTAGCTCTGGCGCAGCAGGAACGTCGTTATCGTACACTCTCCAGTCTCGGTGTCAACAAACTCCACACAACACACACGCAGTAGTAACACACACACACAGTACATGGTGACGAGGTTGCATGTACATGTACATGTCCACACTGTGTAGTTATGTGTGTGTGACGGTACGACACATGACTTGCCTAGGAATCGATGTAGCCTTTAGTCAAGGCGCGTGCGTGGCACCCATCCATAGAGCTGTACAGCTCTATGGTGGCACCCGAGTGATACACTCCTTGCACACTTCTCTATGTACCCGTCCCTTGTGACCCCTGAATAAAGGAGATGGTTGTAGACTGTTAGCTTTATATTATATTATGTCTGTTTGGTTATTATATCTCCTGAAAAGGATATAATAATATGTAGAAAAGACAATACGTCGCAAGTTCAAACAGCGCCCTCACTGAAGTTTAGTTAGACCTATTATTGGCTGACAGTTCAGTGTGATGCTATATTTTTTTGAGGGCCTCAAAATTTTATTAATGAGGCTCTCTCCTCTGCGCATTAAATCAGTCGCTAATTAGTGGGATGTGCACCCATTAATCTTAATTGTACTGATCAATATATGTACCCTTCTCTGGTAAGTGACTGAATCAAGGTGCCAAGTCTTGTTATTTTTTTGGGAGGCCTTAATGTAATTAAATTACAGGTTTGCTGGTACTTTTAGGGATTGTTATGGTCCAATATTGTATCTGAGTAATAGTTTCAGGGATTTTGGGTAAAAGCCAGGCCCTGACGACAGGGTTTATCCTATTTTGCTCTTTGCAAGCGAAGGTCATCTAACTCCCGCCTCCTCCCCGCTTATTATGTGGTGTGTTATTTGTTTCAAGTAACTAAGAAATTGTTAAGTATGTGGGAGTGCAAAATGGCGACATACTAAATCCAAAGATAAAGGAAGCGTCAAATCCCTCTCTTATGGTATACCTGTTAGGTTTCAGTCACTAATGTGTTGGCCCCTTGTCAATCAATCAATAAATTAGGTGCCGTCTTTTCGCAGAGTTGGCTGCAATGGATTTCCATCTCTTCTGTCCTGTCATTGGCACTTACTGTCAATATCGCACGTTGTGATTGTAAAACAAAATGTTACCCATCTCATAACTGTAGCAACTACAAATACATACCATTACCAACATGCAATGTTAAACAAAACCACTTTTGTTGTTTGGTCCGGTTATGCTCATTATAGATATTGTGTACACGTGGATTTTTTTTTAATAAAAATAAAAATACAAATAAAACATTTATCAGTCTTGGCCAGGCGTACCTAATTCACAGTGATTGTTAGCAGACCATGGCAAACCTGTGCAAACTTGTTACGCATAGCCTATGTGCTTAAAATAGTATTATTCCAATGTCCATGCATCTGATGTTATCTTTAGGTTTATTTTGGGTTGCATTTTCTCAAAATCATAGAGCATCAAGATGCTCAAATATCAAAATTGACCAAAAGCAAACGCGAAAAGCAGGGCTCAAAATCCATCATAATGAACACTGTCTTCAGAATTCTCAGTACTGAGAGAATTCTTTGTACTTGAAGATTTATTATTCAACGATAATGAGATGTAGATGGGTGCACTCTATCCACCAACGAACCGCGCAGAAAGCGAACCGAAGTATACATCGCCCTCTGTAGTCGAAATTGATCCATTCCGGCTAAAAGCAAAATTGCGAAGGTCTTGGTAGACTGGTTCCCGGTCCCTACATCGTTTTCGTTCTGACTGAATATAGGGACCGGTAGCGGATAATGAAAATTAGCATATACCTGGCAGATATATGCTACTTAGAATTAGCATATAATTTATGTCTACGTAATCCCATAATGCAATGCGGCCTAACAAAACGTGATGGACACAGAATCTCCCATCGTTCAGACCACTGGAGCCGGAGGTAGAAATCTCTTGTAAACTATAGCTTGAATTTTGATATTGAAGGTTCACTCATATTGAAGGTTGGTTTGGGTGAAGGGTTACGATGCACACGTGTGCTAGCGTCACTCAACATGCGACGTCATGTCTTAAACTAGAAAATTATCCGCCCGCGCAATATAGGGCCTATCAAAAGCCTATCATAATAACAGACAAAGGAGAACGATGTAGGGACCGGGAACTAGTCTAAGGTCTTGGAACCAAGATCAAAGAAGAATGAGAGGGTACCAGTTGCTTCATGACTTACCCGTTTGCGGGTTACCATGCTTTAGAGGGCATTGCCAGGGGTTTGTTTTTGA
Source organism: Marthasterias glacialis (assembly GCA_911728455.2). Taxonomy (NCBI): domain Eukaryota; kingdom Metazoa; phylum Echinodermata; class Asteroidea; order Forcipulatida; family Asteriidae; genus Marthasterias; species Marthasterias glacialis. The sequence goes on along the minus strand of OU452220.1, from coordinate 28,905,284 downwards.
CTAAACTATAGAAACTAATTTCGGTAAATAGGGGGAGTTTGTGTCAGCCTGTTTGATTTTTAAGTACGGGGGTGTTAGGCTAATAGAACTTAGTTTTTAAAATCAGTATTATTGCAATAGTAGGGTTCAATGCTTTTCATTTTAAAAAGAGTTCCATAGAAATTATTACAGACGCCCACTCGTCAACGCGCGACATACAAGCGTTCTTCAAACTAAGCCCATCAACCCAACGTGACTATTTCTGGTCGGAGTCGCCAAAACTCATAGAGCTCATAAAAAGAATTTCTTTTTATTTTATCTGTTTATTTATTGTTTTTTTCATTTCGTTCCCTCGAAATATAACACCCCTACAAAGGTTTTGCGTTTTGATTAGTAAGCCTATATCGCGTGAACATGATATGTCCTCTTTTTACAAAACAGACGCGCGAACGCGACGAGCTATACCCGTCGCAACCAATTTACTATACCAGTGGCGAAGTAGCAACGGGGGTGGGGGTGGGGGGCACCTAGGCCGGGGGAGGGGACATGCCCCAACAGTTTTCCAGTTCCCCCAGGTACCCCATGAAAACGCTCCCCACTAAAATAAAGCAATGCACCACTGTGTCCCACCAGTCAAAAAAATCCTTGCACGCCGCTGATCAACCAATGTACTATATAGGATCTACCCGTAGTTACAGCAGCTTCTTGGTACTTAGACGTCTAGGCACAATATATTTATGGGGTGTTATTATACAATTGACTGCTTCAAGTGTGGTTAAAACTATGACTCCCAAGGTGATCCCGGCGCGTTTTCCCGAAGCGAAGCCTGGGGAAATTAGAATGCTCTGCGGGGATCACGAGTAAAATCAGTCAACATTCGTTTTATATCACCCCTTACATGTGCCTAGACGTTTAGATACAAAGAAACTGCTGTTTCTATGGGTATAGTACATTAGCTGCTATAAGGGATACCCCGGTAGTACATATTTTGGTTGCTACAGGTATACCGCGTTGCGTTCTCTGGTGAACATAAGACATATCAATGGATGCACTCTAAACCAATCAAAAGGCAGACTCTTTGTAGTGGGTAAAAAACAACAACAATCAAACAAACAAAACAAAACAATTTCACTGCTTTTACTCATGCTGGTTAAAACTACGACTCCCTCTCGGTGATCCCCGGTGCGTTCTATTTTCCAGAGGAGCGGTCTATACTTCCTGAGGCAAAGCTGCTGGGATCACCTCGGGACTGTCGCAGTTTTAAACATATAGCTCTAGTTGTGTTTTTTCGAATTATTATCGCTCAATGCAGTCAATTTGTATGAGCGCGGTAGAATTCATGGCAAAATAATGGATGACCATTATAGCGTTTTTGCCAATAAAAATGGCAATGATCTATGGGTATTGTGTATCTATGGGGGTCGAGGTGTTGTTATATCCAATGAGGTTCAATTTTGAACTTTTACCACCGTGTGCGCTTATAAGTAGATCTGTGGTCGAGATTAGAGCAGGGCTGTATCATAATTGTATATATAGGCCTATGTGTCAAGGAAAAGGAAACAGTCTTTAAAAATTGTTCGTCGAGATCGGGGAGAGGGGTCAGTGAATATAGTCAATAGTGATTAAGTTCGCTTTCTGAGAATCTTTGGCATCACAACCAGAAATAATAAATGAAATGAAATGAGTTGAAAAGAAAACAAGTAAACAAGACAAGTAATTTAAGTAAACAAATAAATAAGTTGATAGATAAATAATTAAATGAATAATAAATTAATTATTGAAAAAAATAGATATCAGCTCATGAAACGCTAGTTTGACATTAATTTTGTATTATTTGAATCTAACTTTATAAAAAGTTGTCACTGACCGAACCCTATAAGTGTTGATTTAACACTTTCATTTTTAGAGTGTAAATCATTTCTCCATCTCCTTTTTGTCTTCGCTTCCTCTGCTGAGTGCACACTATTAAATAAGAGTAAGTTGACATCAGTCAGTTCACTGATCGAAAATAACGAAAGAAAAAGTGGTGAGGCTGGACAAAAAAAAAACAAATTAAAAAACCCAAAAAACAAGCAAAACAAAAAAAAGGGGCGGGAGGGGATAATGATTGGTTTATGAAGGAAAGATGCTAGCAATTCGGAGACAGTGAGTGATGGGCAGCCTCAGCCCTTTGATTGATGCATCGGTACCCTGTGCAAATTCATTCATTACTATCAGCGGGCCAGAAAGGGAAGTTTACAATAATATTACTCTGAGTCTCTGCCGAATCTGATGGTGGTCAAACTTCGGTTGAGGGCCGATGCACATGACTTCATTTGTGAACTGAAGTTCGTTCACACTATGGTCCCCACTCTTTTTAATATGTATAATGGGCCTAATGGGCCTAATGGGGCCTACTTGTTTTCATAATAATCTGGGAATTAATGGTTTTGATAACATTCTTAACTCAATGTTTATTATACCCTTTAGGTGGTTTTTGTGAAGGACATTATGACTTTGTGATATAATATAGCACCTTAGTTCGAAGCATTTTTTTTTGTTTTGTTTAAGTTTTATTGTTATTGCACAGCATACGAATCCATGGATGATATCCTATAATCTTGAGACAATCAATTGGTTCTGTCTTGCTCAAGGGCCGCTACCATCCGAACCCGTACTTGCCTGTGTCAAATCATCCTTTCATCGATGGAAATATATTTCCATCGATGAAAGGATGATTTGACACTCTAGAAATTCCCGGGTCAAAATTGACCCGGATTCCGGGTCCCGTGGAGTCTGACCCATTTCTGGGTCAGTTTGACCCGGGATCCGTGTCCGATGACTCAGAAATGGGTCAAACTGACGCAGAATCTGAGTTGAAATCTCATTTTTGAACCAGCTTCCGGGTCAGCCTGACCCAGAAAAGGGGTCACGCCCCCTGGGACCCGGAATCCGGGTCAATTGTTACCTGGGAGTTTTGACCTTACGCCAATGACCTTAGATTAGATGAGCTATACGTTTGGTGAACAAAAACTCATCAATAGACCGATTACGCGACCCGCGCCACGAGACCACTTTTGGGTATAAAATGTAAACACACACGACATCCTCCATAGGAAAGGGTGGTACGGTACACGATGATTAATGCATTTAGTTTATTCGATCGAGGCTTTTCTTGCTCGAAATCTGTGAAAGATATTCCAAAGTTTGTACCAGAGACGTTCAAGTGGCTGAATAAAGCCAGTAAGGACAGTTCCAACGAGTCTTGAAAATCGTAAAAGTACCGTATAATGTGCACGATGTGTACAGCGCACGATGGAACGTTAGGCCAGACAACCGCGATCACCACACACTTCTCAACACAAACATTTCAAAGTTTGAAGCTGAAATCCTCCAAAGAAATTGTTTTCCAAGACTGTGTGATTCCTTTGCCTACTTGAAATTCTGCAAGGCTAGGTATTAATGCTCACTTTTCCAACGTTATTTATCCCTTTTTTTTTTTTTTTTTTTTTTTTACAGTGATTTAGGCCTACAAAATAAAATAACAGACGGGTGGCTACATAATAGTCGTCCGACGCCGGTAGTGCATGGCTTAAAAAAAAACTCTTTTCAGAAGAATTCTGTTAAATTATGAATGAGATGTGATTTATATTAATGCCACAACATACTACTTTAAATAAAGGGGGTGATTAACTAATTTATCCCTTAACAAAAGTAAAATCGACTGTTTTTGAACTCACTCTGTGTCACGGCCTATCTCTTTACACGTATTTTGCCATCAGCTGTACGGCGCTATACCCAATAGGGGGTCACGTGACCACATGTCAACATTGTCGCACAATCGGTCTATTGTAAATTTGCCAAAAGCTGTGCTTCTTCTAACCGCCACTTTAGTCATTTGTTCCAAATTTATCCAATAACCCATTTTAAGTCACCACGACACACACAACGTATAAAGCATTTCAAATTTGATTTTAGATATGGCAAAAGTGCAATCCCTTATCTCATTCGCATTTCAAATAGATCCTAAAAATTTAGTTCATTTTTATTCACTTTTGGCTAGTCCAAGTTATTATTTTCCGTTTTTGTTTTGTTTGACTTTCTGCGTATTTAAAACCAATTTGTTTTTGTCGTAAGTGTAGGTTCTAGCCTTGTGCCTAGTATTATAGTTTTAAATATATTTTTAATAATGTAATTGAAATACAGTTTGGCCTGTGGCTGCACATGAACTTGGCCGCTCGGGCCGCAACACTCTAACCAAACAGGCTCATTCAATTGATTCAACGATCACAAAGAGTAGTGCCACTGCAGCAAATAACCAACAACACAACTAAAAGGGAAAAGTTTAATGGTGGAGAGGGGGGGGGGGGGGCATTGTATGCATTTTCCGAGCCCGTTGTTGAGGTGATGGGCAGGGATATGATGGTATATTTTTTTTATACCAAGACATTTTTTGTGATGGCTACCAATGTGGTATTAAAGAACACGGTTAATCAACCGCGGATGCTCAACAGTTATAAATTGAATTTTATTCAATGTAATAAAATAACACAAGTCTGAAGAGTCAGTATAGTACTAGTAGGCCTACATTATACTTTTGTAGCTATTGGGTTCGTTTTCCAGCAGTCTAGCAGCTGCCAATTAGTTATGTCTAAAATGCTGCCTTGTGTGTCACGTGTCCGTATTTTTTTTGCCACACAACGGTTAAATGCCAGAGACCACAAACTTACTTTCGCTTCAATTTCAATAACAATGCTAACTGTGTTTAAATATAAAGAGTCGTTTTAGTTCGTCCCGTTAAAGCCAAATTAAGTCTACCCCAGTCTTTATCCCTAGTGGGAGTGTTTCATTATCACTCGAGTGAACGTGTACACGTCACAATGTGAATACATGTTACATCTGTTTCAGTATTTGCAGAGGAGTCAATTTTTTGTTTGTTTTCGGAAATCAAAGGAAAGCCGCTGTGAGACTCACTGATCTTTCGTATGTCATTAGTATCTGTTTATCTCCAATAGTAATTGAACCCATGATTAATTGACCAATCAGAAAAGCGTGTTTCAGCACGTGACCTTTGCTCGACCTCGATATAATGATGATAGTATTCGCGAAAGGTGTAAGTATGTAGGAGATGGCGAGCTGATGGTTAATTAGTAAGGTGCAACTTCTCACCTGTCTCAAACACACCTTCTCAAGTGAATGTGTTTGAATAGTGAGGTTTCATACAGCCTGGATGTATATGTTATACCCTCAATAGAAGCAATCTAGGCAGAGAAACTTAGCAAAGCAAGCGATTACCCGGTTAAGGATATGACCCCCCTACGAGTCCAATCCATCGTTCCGTAGATCGTATAGAGAGTAAAGTGTTTTAAGAATGGAAAATGGCGGCCGATCCACACTAACGATGACATTCAAACGGCATTTTCTTCTCCAAAATGCCGCGTAAGAAGCCGAACACAGGTATGTTGAACTGCTATGATCTTTTCTTGTTAAAAATATGACAATTTCAAAATTTTTGGGTGATACTTGTTGGGTAAATGGCTTGGTTAATTTGAGTTGGAATGGAGGAGACTCTGTGCTATGGTTTGTTTATGCATGGGCCATGGCATGTGTGGAAATGCATAATGATGCTGAAGCCGGTTAAACATGTTAAAGAACCGATGCATGTACTGAACAAGCTGCCACTTCAAACGTGTTGAATGAAACGACTACGGCTAGTGCTAGCCACAAGCTCATTAATTACTATCCTTTATGATATTCTCTTTGAACATTACATCAAACAATTGAGCTTTTACAGAACAACTTTCTCCAAGATAACACACAATGTCCAAATCAAATGAAGAGAATATGGAGCAATTGGTGTTTTATAGTTGAATGGCAAATGGGTCTGATGGAGGTGGAATGTTGCAATCAGTGCATGGTGTAACTACACTCAGTCATAGTAACAGGTGTTTATTATTAATTTGGACCTGTCAATGAGGCTGTAAGTTTAATTTCTTTTACTTGTTTGAGGCCAATGGCCTGATTTTCTATATTCCATTATTGCAGAATCGGACGACGTCTTACAAATACGATGCATGTGGGAGACTGTTTCTGTGTTCCAATTCGTGGGGCTTTTCCGATCTAAATTCCAATTTACTCAGTTTGACTTGGAGGTAAGCTTTTTATCGAATTAGTCGGCTAAGACGCAGTCTTTAAGTTTTTAACACAAATATAAGTGTCTTATTTAAGTTATGTGTGCAAAATGTGCCTGAAACCTTGATTTATTTTAAGACAAAGGAAAGGCTTAATGATTATCCCCCCCCAAAGAAAAGTGGAAGCTCTCTCATTGAAATTTACATATCAGAACCAATCCTCCAGAGAAATGGTTCCATCAAAAATACTGGTGAAATCAAGAAAACGGTATGTAAAGACCCAATACCACTGTTGCTTACTTTGATTGAATGATGGGTCATTTATCTCCCTTGCATTGTCACTCACAACAAAGTTGCCCCAGCAAGCTTGACCCGTTACAAAGTCGTTCCCCTGACAAAGTCACCCATCAACAAAGTCTCACCTTAACAAAGTTGCCCCCTGCTGATCTAAAGTCTCCGGAATAAGATGCACTGTGTTTGAGAAAGGTTGATAAACACTGTAAACTATCAAAATGAAATGTCAAATTTACTGTTTGTTTGCGGCGCCTTTGGAATTGGGTACACTGTACATGTAGGCAAAACTTTGAATGCTGGAATCTCCACTTACGCATCAGGTGGACTTAAAGTTTCACAAAATGTACTACATGCTGGGTGATGTTTTCTGAAATTACCTAATAGTTCTTAAGACGGCTTCCATTTCCAGAAGGGGAAACATTTGCGTGTATTCACGTCATCCAGTGTGAACTGGTTCAATGCAGTTTTATAAAGCCTTTGCACCTGTGTCAATGAGTACACGTCATCTAGCATTATGTGGTTAACAACAAGTATTTCTGCAAAAATAATCACTTTTATAATCCTTGACGAGGCATACAATAAAGTAAAAATATACGCATGATATCTGAAAATGGAAAAACAAGTTACTTTTTTTTGTTTTTTGAGTTTGGAGTTCAGTGGTAGACAGTAAAATCAGCAATGTATTTATAACAACCAATAAATCCCCTTGGACTCATAACCGTTTAACTGATAAGCATCAGAATTGTTGGTTGGCGACTTTGTAGGGGGCAACTTTTACAGAAATAAAAAAACACCTTTAAAATGATCTACACATTTTATTTGTTAGCATTTTAAAATAAAACAATTAAGATGGTTTAACAGTTTTCACATAAATTAATAAATGTAGCCATTTGTGGATAAAATGGGATAGTGGGGAAGAAATCACTTGTTTTAAGCTTTTTATTTAAAATAGTCAAAACTAGTTCAAGAGCAGGAAATAGGCAATTTTGTGGCAGTTTGGTTTGCAACTCTACATAACATAGTAATGTACATACATGTACATACGTACATGTATGTACATGTTATGTAGTATGTATGTATACACACTATCAACCATTACAGGACCAAATTTCACCAAACAGTGAATGAGCAGGCACAAAGCTTGGTATTTGAATCATATTGGCTACAGTGTACCAAAGTTTACCAACAACTTTCAAGCAATCATTTGAAGCATGATGTACACGTATGTAGCTTCATGGTTGAAGTCGATGATTGTTTGACATGTTTGAGACCATGTAATTATTGCAAACTACACATTTACTGCATGTACACGTACATGTAATTGAAGCTTATCAAACATGTATCCATTGTTTATGTTCATGTACTTGTGTAACCACAGCAGTTACGCAAAAGTCAACAAACTTGAAAAGACAAAATTTCCAAAAATTATTGGCTGTAGAAAAGACTGGAGTGGCTTGTTATAATTGCATGCTGAATTCAATCCAGTTATTCTGCAAGTACATAAGCCTTGAATGAAGTTGGATTTCAACCTGTTGTAATAATGGCCAGAAAATCAGAAGACATGTTAGCATGCAACATTTTAAAGGACACAGAGGCGGGAGCCTAATAGAAATTAAATAAAAAACATGTTGAGCGGTTGACATGATAACACGTCCGTAGGTTCTGTGTGGAACAAGTTCTGTATTTCCTTCCTCCATGGTTCAACATTGATGGTACATGTACATGTAGACTTGATTTCAAGTCCGAGATGGCGGTTATTTGTCCGTATTCTCCACGCAACATCATCTAACCAGATTGCCTGTATACACACATACTATCACCACAGTCGACTCACGATCTCATGGACTTGGCCATGTTGCATTCATGGCGTATTCATGTATTCATAACTGAAATTTACATAACAAAGGTGACGCCAGAAAGATGGCCAATCACATTGGCAAATGTTGCTCATGCATGCAAGTTGTATTTTTCTTTATTCCAACCAGTAAAAGGTTTTTTTTAATATTCATTGTTTGGGGGTTACTGAACAATCAGATTGCTCAATCCAGTTTTGGATGAACAACATTCCCAAGTCTGTGATCGAAGGTTAAAATTCTCATGCTCAGGCCACAAGAGGGCGCTATTTCGGGCAATAATGATTCTGTGTCGAACATTATTATTAGCCAACCATGATAACAGACTTGGAACCAAGTCTACACTGATGGAGGTGTACCCCACTGGGAAAGCTCACATGTGTACATGTACATGTACATTCATGCACTCATAGTGTCACGCTTCATTGGCTTGGTACAGACAGGGACAAAACGCACTGCGTCCAAACAATCTACGGTAAAGAAAACAATTCTTTCCTGACCAGGACTACGAGAGAGATCGATAGGCTGCCACGATTGTTTCTCATTGTTCTTAGCACAGATGAAGTGCGAGATTCCAGCATGCCATGGCTGATTATCAGCTGTGGGGACTGTTTACAAAGAGGGCTTTTCTTGCAAAATTTCTTGAAAAAAAGTAAATCCCAGTACAAATTATGTGAATGTTCGTTGTCTTTACTTCGTTTAGTCAGGGTATCATTTTGACAACAATATTTACGGATCGGTGTTCAAAATTAATCCTGTGGCTGGTACCAGAATTTTTTTTGAAAAGTCAGATTGAAGTGGTTAACCTAAACATTGGCCAATAAAACAATGCATCATAAACACGATCAAAACAGCAGGCCTGATACTTCACGGCATTTGCCTCCGTTGCCCCTGGTCATTGCCTAGGTGCCCTTGAAATGTCCCAGTACAAATTAACAATGTCCTCATAGAGGTGCCCTTTATCAAGATGAAGTTGCCTTGGTGCCCTTTCCAGAACGAAGCAATCAGGCCTGAAACAGTTTAATTCAACACTTGTTATGATGAAAGATGAAGACATGAATTTTCATCATATTTTTTATAAGGGGATAGTACATGGAGATTCAGTTTTCACAATTACAGTAACTGCAAGTTTATGTAGTGACACTAGATTTGTTCTGTAATGATGTACCTATCTCAACTGAGCTGCAAGTGACCATCACAAGCTGACTACGTGCATTGATCCTTTTACCTTTGAAGCTTGGGATTTCCTGTCTGTGTACATGTTGTCCATCTATTGACACAGGTGTTGTCATGGTTTACTTGTTGTTTGAGATACTACAGATATTGGTAAATTCACAACATAAGACTTAACAAAATTTAGGGGAATATAAAGGCTAACTGGACATTGTAATGCTGCTGGTGCAGTTATTCTCTGGGAAACATTCACATGGATCTATAAAAATCAGCGCTATTTCGTCCACTTGTTCATAGCTGAAACTAATGCATAGTTGTCACTCAGCCTGGGACTTCCACCAATGATGCAACTTTGTTCCCATGGGCAGCAATAAGAGCATGCTACATGTACATCAGCCCCTTGTAGTTCAATTTTGCCACACTTTGAAAATGTTCTGGAGAGTTCATACAGCAATGGGACTGTTAAAGTTGCATTACATCACATCTTATGTATCGTTGAGTACTGGCCAATCAGCTGCAAGTTTATTTGTCTATTGTCTCTACCAAGTACTTCAATTCAATATGCAGAATGTTTTGTATCCACTCATAACCAAGATGATGTTTTTTGCACAGGTTACAGGTAGTTTTCTGCAAAGTTTACTGCAATGGTGAATCTTAACACTGGACATGTACATGTACATGTACATGTAACTGTCACATACAGCTTAACGAAGATTCACATTTTAACAGAAAGTTGAAAGGCCATTTAATAATGGAAACTCTTGTATGATTTCTGATATCATACAGTCTAGAGTACCTGAACATTTAATCAGTATGACTATGTCATATCATTTCACAAACTATGGACTGAATGATTGAGTTCTTCTTAGTGAAATTTGTGGACTTTTTTTTACATTGTTTGTGAGTGGACGCTGAAATTCATTTGAACCTCGTCTAAAATTCCCCCTTATCCTGATGTTTGTTATTATTAGCAGCCTAGACAAACTATGCTGGCATAACTATTATAGCATGTATGTGTAAGATGACTTCAGAGTTGACACTAGAGTGTCTTGATTGGCCGAAAAAACATGTAGGCAACCAACGAACTCAGAGATGCAACTTTTCAGATTTAAATCAGAAATCTGATTTTTTAATTATTTGCCCAAAATTCTGATTTTTTCCAGACCCAAAAAAGAATTTTCCCCTGATTTATATCCCAGAATATGTGATTAAAGCCGAAAAATTTGGAAATGCCGTGTCGATGAGCCGTGACTAAAAAATAATAATCCTGTCTGTTCAAATGCATCGTTGACAGTTTACACTTTCTCTGATAAAAGCACCATTTTCCAGATACGGTTAAATCATTTTGTAGATGGAGGTAAATGTATGCAGTGACCTACATGTATGACCTGGCAGAAACTTCAAGACGATGTGTGTCTGACCATATTCTCTGTGGTCTGACACACATGTGTGGAGAATCATCAACATTTTCAGAGTATGTTCTTATATTTTTCCAAATTGCTACATGTATGTTTTTTTAAACTGTCAAGATAATCTTAAAGATACTAAAAAGTGTTTAAAGAACAAATTTCAATGGTGAATGGATCGCTACACTTATCACAGGTAAAGACAAATTTAAAATTTCTAACATGCACCGATGCATTGATTACTAATACAGAAGATACATGTAGTTATTGTGCGCTTTTTAAGATCAGAACGTCTTGCATACATGTACTGTAGTTATAATTTCATCATTTTTTCTTTGAGTATTTTCCTCCCATTTACTCGACCTCTGGTCCCACTGCCACTAGCGGGTTTACACAGAGTGCAGCGCCAATACCTGTGTCACCTTGCCCAAATTCCCGACATTGCCCAAAATCCGGACATGCGTTTCTTAACATAAGATTTTCAGATTTGTTTTTCATTATCCGGTTGCATCTCTGTGAACTGATTGGGCAGGTCATATAATAGTCTTTGAACTTAGTGTTGTGGAAGTATCCATATCGCAATGTCAACAAGACTTACATACATGTATGTGTCAAGGATTGGCTCATACAGTAGTTGGAATTTATTGAGACCTTTTCATTAACATCAGATGCATTGAGCTAAAAGTAAATTGGCTTTCTGTGTGTTTTTACTTAAAAGGGACTCAATAATAATAATAATAGGACCGATGGTTTGAAATTAGCTAATCGCAGAAAGATAGGCCTTATTGGAACTCAGTTCCCCAATAAGTTTTCAATAAAAAGAATGTTTATTTGTTTATTAAATTATATTATTAGGGTTCGTCTTGTGCGGCACTACTGCCAAGACAAGGAAATTGTAAGTGTGTCTGCACGACTAATAAATAAAAAATAAAATAAATAAACAACCAGGTAGTCGTTTCAACAAGTTGTTTTGAAAACCGATTAATGGAAACCGTTGCAGCACTACCCACATGACGCAACAGGATATTCAGTGCAGTCATTGACTGTTGACACCCTAATAACTAAATTCAATTCAATCTAATTGATTTATTCTTTATTGGATTATTTTGTCTAGTGAAACAATGCTCACAAATTGACCAGGAATCAAGGTTTTTAGGGTACAAGTACTTTAGGAAACAATATTTATAACCTGCTCTGCAAAAAGCCCTTTCATTGTGCTCATCAATGCTGTTTCATGTGATAGGCTCTTCTACATGTATATGTACAGATGTACCCTACATGTATGTATGATTACAAAATACATGTCGTATTTATCATCATTGATGTGAACGCTTTCATAATAAAAAGAAGAAGAATGATTTGGATAGATTTTGTTTTAAATGGTGTTTTGTGATAGGTTTATCCTTGATTTGTGACAATCTCTTCCATGTTTCAATTTACACCTCTGGCATTGCTCTTTCTGGAATAAATTTGGTATCATCTTAGACTAGCTCTTTCTATATTTGGACCGAAGGGTTAAATGCAAAAAGATGATGCTGCCCAGGTCCCTTTTTACCGATAAATAAGCATTTGTTTGGAACTTTCCAATTAATTGTGTTTTTGAGAGTATTGTTGTCACAATGAAACTACATCATGTAAACAAATACAGACAACAAACGTTTCAAAAAATGCACCAGATTTTTTGTTCTCTCTCAAGAAAACATGGAATGTGATCGTTGTGAATAGACCAAATCTTGGCGGTAATCCATGGCCGATAAATGGCCATGGTATGCGGAATCTCGGACTTCAAAGTATCTCCCGTATATATCGGATACAATGATAAACAATGGTGGCAGCCTATCGATCTCTCATAATCCACGTTTGTACAACAAATGGATGATGGTCTGGAATCTGGGATTACACAAAAGCCCTGGAAAGGGGGAGATTTTGAGCATGAATTCCAGTACCCGTCTTTCCTCTTTGTATAGGGGGAAATGAAGCATTGCACGGTGAGTGCATACATGTAGGCCTACTTGTGCACACTGCACAATGGATTGTCCGGGTGTAATTGTTGGTCAACGGACCGCAAACGAAAGATGGCATTCCAAAACATAAATGTTCACTGTTAATCAGTTTGGAAAAATCATGTTTAATTATTATTACGTCATCCAACTAAGGACGCACATGTTGAAAATGCTGTCATCTGTTCCAAACAGAGTCACACTGCTTGTCAAGATGCACATGATCAAGCTTGCGCATGTACTTGTACAGTGATCTCGCTTTGTGGCTTTCCTGAACACGTTGGCATGCACTGCATGCACATGTGGCATGTCAACTGACTGAATGATCTTTTAAAAGATTTTTGATTTTTGTTGTTTTGCTATGATGGTACTAATTTTATCCTTGCTTCAAGAATACATGCCTGATCATGATTTCAAAGGACTACTGTCTTTTACGAGGGCTGATTCCGTGCAACAGACAGGACAGATTTTTGCTACTTCTTTGTTCTAAGTCCTACCAAAAACATTCAGTACTGCAGTGCCTGTAAAGGGACAAGGTTGTGTATATATATATATTTTTTTTTTCGTTCCCGCTAAATTTTATTTTGTTCCCTCGAAATAATATTTCTTAATAATACTTTGAGGGAACGAAATTATATTTTGAGGGATCAAAATAATATTTAGAGGAAACAAAGAATTCTTATGAGGGAACTGAAAAAAAAAGAAGAAAAAAAGCCTTGTCATTTTACGGGCTCCGTAACAAAATGTATAAAGTAAAAGTAAACACTCTATATTTTAAATTAAAAAACAATCCACGAGCTACATGTAGATGAATCAGTGGCTGTAACAAAGACAAACTCGTAACAGACAGAACAGAAATTACACTCAATATAATGAAAATGACTTTCATTGGACAGTTTGGGTTTGTCTGTTTGACTGGTCAACCTAGTCATCACTAACTCATAAATATTTCATGTCAAAAGGCACTATTTGTTTAATATCTTAATGGACAAGTCCAGCATAATAATTGCAGGTATGATATTTCTCCTACTTTAATTTGATTTCCAATTTTTTTGCTCTCAGAAAAATCAGCAAAATTGTTAAATAGCCTAAACAACCTGTGAAGCCTGCACCATGATATGAACATGGTACATGTACACGTATGCAGGTCCAGGTTATTGAGTGCAAGACTCAATAACTTTTTCCTGTTTTTTTTTCAAGGGCCAAATATCATGCCTGTAATTGGTTGTTATACACATTATTACTCCCGATTCCATATTCAGCAAACAGTTTGAATGGCCTACATGTATGTAGCCTATAGTGCAGTATGTTACATTTGCATCATGAATGAAGAATATTATTTGTATTTTTTTACCCAGACACCGATGTGTGTTTTAAGCAGTATACTACATGTAAGTGTTTTCAAAGAATATTAATCGGTGCCCATTGCCTTGGTGCCCATTGCCTCGGTGCCCATTGCCTTGGTGCCCATTGCCTCGGTGCCCATTGCCTCGGTGCCCATTGCCTTGGTGCCCATTGCCTTGGTGCCCATTGCCTTGGTGCCCATTGCCTTGGTGCCCATTGCCTCGGTGCCCATTGCCTCGGTGCCCATTGCCTCGGTGCCCATTGCCTTGGTGCCCATTGCCTTGGTGCCCATTGCCTTGGTGCCCATTGCCTCGGTGCCCATTGCCTCGGTGCCCATTGCCTCGGTGCCCATTGCCTCGGTGCCCATTGCCTCGGTGCCCATTGCCTCGGTGCCCATTGCCTCGGTGCCCATTGCCTCGGTGCCCATTGCCTCGGTGCCCATTGCCTCGGTACCCATTGCCTTGGTGCTCTAGTACAAATTTGTATTTCCTTCATAGAGGTGCCCTTTACCAGGTATGAACTGGCGTGCCCTTACAACATGAACATGATGAAATATCAACAAACACACAAGTTGTGCCTTTCCTCAATGTACAGTGAATTATGTCTTGAGGAGGACAGAGAGGTAAATGTATTAAATGTACACATGTACATGTATACAATATTAGGCATGTACGCACTGTACATGTCTGTCTAGCAGAGTTGTATGACTTTATGATGGTCAATGATTCTGACTTGGACTCAGACTCGACCACCTGAACTCAGACTTGGGACTCGGACGTGAAGTTTGTGACTCGGACCTGATTGAAAATGGTTATTTATGCTCATTTTGTTGAATATGAAACAGAGTATTTTATATTTTGCAAAACAAAGAAATTTAAAATAATTAAACATGTGTCAGCGATACCTTCGGGATGGGCGATGTACATCTTTTTATAAATCGATTTTGTATAATGCAGTAACAGATGCAGTAAAGCACTCTAGTTTCAAACAAATAAAAATAACAACAATGTACATGTAAGTGAGGATTATGTCTAGACTAAATTTACCGATCCAATAGTTGTTCCCTCAGCAATCATGACATTTACATACTATCCTTTTAAGCTAACTGGTACCCGTCTTGGTATCGATACATTGGTTATTAATAGTGTAGTGGGTGCCTACACAATGACCCATGTATGACGTACGTTCATGTGAATGAATGCATTCACATCAAACACACTAAACTTCACTTGCATTTTGTTGCTATTCACATCTTCACATTTTATTTCAAGTTTGGTAAATGGCTTCTTCTCTTCCGATAGTGGTTGGCTTTGGCTTCAATAATGTTAAGAGAAATACTGATGGCAAGTCAAGTGCCATGTGCAAGTCTTTCAAGCAAACAACTGAGGAGAAACAGGAAGAACATGGAATTTCAATCGCAAATTATTATTAAATGTTTTGTTGTGGAAATGGATCCAATAGTAATTGTATTGAAAAAGTCTGCAAAAAAAAAAAACCCAACAAATCGAATACACTTTTTCAACCTTATTATTGGAATCTCTGGTTCTTTGAAAATTTAGGGCATTTAAAAAAAACTTTCAACCTTAGCATACATCATACGTGTATTTTTTTTCCTTTGAATAATTCAAGCGACTCGTGACTCAAAGCTGATCCGAATGACTTGTGATTCAGATTCTGACTCGACAGTGAGGACTCTGACTTGACAGTGAGGACTCTGACTTGACAGTGAGGACTCTGACTCGACAGAGGACTCTGACTTGACAGTGAGGACTCTGACTCGACAGTGAGGACTCTGACTCGACAGTGAGGACTCTGACTCGACAGTGAGGACTCTGACTCGACAGTGAGGACTCTGACTCGACAGTGAGGACTCTGACTCGACAGTGAGGACTCTGACTTGACAGTGAGGACTCTGACTTGACAGTGAGGACTCTGACTCGACAGTGAGGACTCTGACTCGACAGTGAGGACTCTGACTCGACAGTGAGGACTCTGACTCGACAGTGAGGACTCTGACTCGACAGTGAGGACTCTGACTTGACAGTGAGGACTCTGACTCGACAATGAGGACTCTGACTCGACAGTGAGGACTCTGACTTGACAGTGAGGACTCTGACTTGACAGTGAGGACTCTGACTCGACAGTGAGGACTCTGACTTGACAGTGAGGACTCTGACTTGACAGTGAGGACTCTGACTCGACAGTGAGGACTCTGACTTGACAGTGAGGACTCTGACTTGACAGTGAGGACTCTGACTTGACAGTGAGGACTTTGACTTGACAGTGAGGACTCTGACTCGACAGTGAGGACTCTGACTTGACAGTGAGGACTCTGACTTGACAGTGAGGACTCTGACTTGACAGTGAGGACTCTGACTCGACAGTGAGGACTCTGACTCGACAGTGAGGACTCTGACTCGACAGTGAGGACTCTGACTTGACAGTGAGGACTCTGACTCGACAGTGAGGACTCAGACTTGACAGTGAGGACACTGACTCGACAGTGAGGACTCTGACTCGACAGTGAGGACTCTGACTTGACAGTAAGGACTCTGACACGACAGTGAGGACTCTGACTTGACAGTGAGGACTCTGACTCGACAGTGAGGACTCTGACTCGACAGTGAGGACTCTGACTTGACAGTGAGGACTCTGACTCGACAGTGAGGACTCTGACTCGACAGTGAGGACTCTGACTTGACAGTGAGGACTCTGACTCGACAGTGAGGACTCTGACTTGACAGTGAGGACTCTGACTCGACAGTGAGGACTCTGACTTGACAGTGAGGACTCTGACTTGACAGTGAGGACTCTGACTCGACAGTGAGGACTCTGACTTGACAGTGAGGACTCTGACACGAGGGATGAGGACTTGAATACAACTCTGCTCTCTAGGCATCATCTTATAAATTGATTGTTTAGGTTTCCAACTTCACTGTTAAAACACCCAGATGAATGAAGAACATGTTGATGTATTTTTGTTTGCTGTGTGCATTTGTAGGATTTTGAATACAGTTTGGCACAAGAGGAGAGCATATTGGTTGCCGATATTTTTGCAAGGCTGCTTCGCTTCTCACTCCAACGTACAGATATTCAGTAAGTACATGTACGTCTAACACATCTTTATTTTCCTTTAGTTTGGTAGGCACTTGTTTAGCTTGCAAAATGACCATGAGGGTGCACATGTTACATTATTAAGAACACTACACCAAGATTCAAAATGCTATCGAAATTGTTTTGGGAGGTTCATTGTTTGTTTACATGCCATTTACATGCCTGGAATCATGTACACTACATTGACTGCTGAAACTACATATGCAATAGACGGATTATGTAACCAATGTTTACATGTAATCACATAACCTGTAGTGGGTACTACTTCATCTCAGGTGATTGCAAACTATATGCAAAGACATGCTGTGAAAAAGTCACATCAACAGTCGGCTTTTGGTACAAATAACACAGTTAATAAACCCTTTTATTAAAGTAGTATGTTGTGACATTAGTTTTAATCACATTACTGTTTTCATAAAGTACTAGTATTCTACTACAAAAGAGGTTTATTTTAAGTATTTTTACCGGCGTTGGACGATGATGTAGCAACTGCCTGTTATTTGTTTGTAATGTAAATCACTGTACAAAAAAAGTAAAGAATGTTGGAAAAGTGAGCACTTATACTTAGCCTTGCAAAATTTCAAATAGACAAAGGAATCACACAGTTTGGGAAAACCTTTTCTGTGGATGATTTCAGCTTCAAAACTGTGAAAATCTTGTGTTGAAACATGTGTGGTTGCGGTCGTCTGGCCAAAACATTCCGTCGTACTACCACATCGTGAACAATTTACATGTACATTCCTTGTAGAATTTCCAAGACTTGCTGGAACTGTCCTTACTGGCTTTATTCAGCCACTTGAAGGTCTCGGGTACAAACTCTGGAATAATTTTCACAGATTTTGAGAAAGAAAACCTTGATTGGATAAACGATGCAACAATCATCATGTACTGTATCGCACTTTCCTATGGAGGATGATGTGTCTGTTTATGTTTAATACCCACTACAGGTCACGTGACTAGGGTCGCGCAATCGGTGTATTACAGGCACATGCACATGCACATGTATCATCCAGTGTTAACAATCATTTAAAATACTGTGACCATGTCTTTTTCTTTAGATGGTTTAGCCTTTGTTGTTGGCCATTAATAATATACACTGTTTTTACAAAACATCTACATGTAATGATTAAATACAGAGATGCCAACATACACAATTTGGCCTAGCAATTACCATTTTGAGCCGTGAATACGACTCTATGATAATACTTCAATAAAATACCATTACAAGATGCCCAAGTAATAATGGTACAACTTTAGTAACAATTTTACCAAAAATGTATTAAAGATGATTTGGTTTGTAAAAATTATAAAAATTAAACTCAAAGTTAACACAAAAACCTTTAAATGTTGACTGCTATTGTGTTAAAATAAAACAAAAGTGATAGAGGAGCGTCCAATCCACCTGTATGCGTATTGAATTTTTGCGCACAGGCACTTTATCTTCTTTGCTGAAACTGCCTGAAGATCACACTTCATGATTGTACTCATTTTCCCCATTGTCATTGATCTCCATTTATAATTCATTGGAAAATAGTGATCCGTATTTGTTGGACTAGGTGCCACACAACTGCATTTTAGTCCGTGTTTTGCTCACCTATCAATAATGGAATCACCCAACTCCATACATTACGTGCTGTGTAAGCTGGCCATGTGACTGCTATTGATAGGGGTGGTGTTTGTTGTATCTCCCAGTGTACACAAACAACTGCACATGTTTGCCTGCACTGTGTACTTGGATTGAAACATTGAAAGGTAATTTTGCATAGAAATTCTCGTCAAAATGTATATCTGGATATCTGAAAATAAGTTAAGAACATGGACATCCATACAGAGGTTGTTTTTGGATAAGCATGGCCAAATTCTTGTACATGTAGTAGTTTGATGGACAGAAGCATCGGAAATACACGGTCAGTGTAGTGAAAAGTTCTCTATTTTATACAAAGCTGGTGCTTGTGAATTTGAGGGTGCTATCAGCCTGAATTTAGGCCGACATGTGCCATGGTCTTATGATACTTTGATGTTCAATTTCATACAGCCATAAATAGTTTGATACTCAACAGAACTTACACAGACACATTGGAAGTCAATAGTTAAACATTTTTTTATGTACATTATTCATTACTACTGTACATTCGAGTCCTGGCTGCTATGCCCAGCTGTCTGGGTCCAAGTGAACATGGCCATTAAATCATCAAACTACAACATTTTCAAAAAAGTCTAGTTGCACTGTTGGTGCATCATAGAAAAATAATTTGTAAGTTTTATCATCACAACAGTGCCTGAAAGTGAGATAAATAAAATAACATCGCAGAAAGTAACTGAGTGAAATAATGGCCTTGGGAAGCCTATGCCCTTACAGTTACCGGTAAGTTGCCCCTGACCTGTTACCTGCTCGGCGGTGCTACTCTTTTTCGGAAATTCAATGTTGGCATCTCTGAATATATTATGATGTACATGTACAATGTAAAAGCGGTACAAAATGTATGAATTAGAAAAAAGTCAACTGCCAAGGTTTTGTTTTTGGATGTATTCATTATTTAAGTTCTTTGTTTACAACCTTCAAATGCATTGCAATGAGCATGTAATCTATACATCATGTGTTAATTATGCAGGATGCAATATTCTCTGTTTTTAATGGGTTAGAGTGTAAGTAATAGAATAACCACAGAACGTTGTGTTGCTCATAGCCTACGGGTAATAACTTTTCATGAAAAAAAAAATTATATTAGCATTTGTAGAGCGCCATCTATCTAGTAAAACTATATTGAGGCGCTGGTGGAACTTCCATGGTAAAAATGGAAGACAGCTCAACACAAGTCTGCTCCAGAACAAGAATCTCTAAGAGCACAGTGCCTTGTCTGTCTTGTCCTTACCTTCTAGGAAAGCTGTAGTAGTATTACATGTCATGCATGTATGTGAGACCCACTGCCAGAAATATACTGGTGTATGTAACCATGGCTGTTGGCCAATCAGCAGCAAGAAATTCAAGTTTAAACTTGCTCCAACATTTTGATGATTTTCTTTCATTGATTTGGCCTAGGAGCCTCCATTGGATGGCATGTGTCAAGATGTGTTGTCCCCCTTTTCATTACTGGTACATTCCAGACCAGCTGTAGTAATTGTATAACATGTAATTTGTATGTAACTGCTATAATTATATGTACATGTACAGTATACTCTAATAGTCATGGTCTGCAGGACTTCACCTTTTTAAAAGTCTTACATGTATATTGTGTTAGTACAGTGGAACATGTACATATGCAGCTATGTACATGTACATTTAGCACTGCACATCTTGTTACATTTGGCCTACAATAGCTCAATTTCATCAAAGGAATTTCTATCCTCGCTCCAAAAATGCTCCAAAACAAGAAAATCTGAAAATCTTAAAAGGAATCTTACTGGACTCTTATAGTAAACTAGGCATCAAGGTACACATACTTTATTTCAGGGTACTTTTTATGCTCAAGCTAGCGTATTGGGCCAGGTCGATACGTGGGAATGAAGGCCAATACGTTTACAAAAATATAGGGCCTATAACTAAATTTTTTTAAGGGAATAAAAGAGTGGTGACTGAGGTCTTAAAAGGGTCAAAATGCACTCGTTGGTTGTGCGTATGCGCACGTACAAAATAGACTTTACGTTATGTACCGGTATGTATTAATTGCGCTAGGCATAAATTAGAGCCCACATAAGTATAATTGCTGACTGGTTATAAACACTCTCAACTGTGTATTTATCAGCTGTTTAAACACTCCCATGTGACATGCTCTCGACCAATCAGAATGGATAAACTGTCTGGAGTGTTTATGAATATTGTAAGATGAAATTCACAAAAAATCATAACATAAAACCTTTCTAAAGGCTCCTGATTGCACAGAGAGCTTTTCAAACCAAACATACATAGTAAACATCAAAATAAAGACATTCCGAGGACCTGGTTTCAATTCAGCGTGTTTCGGCCAAACTTAAACAATTTGGGTCCAGAATGCCCCACAGTTTTGAAAAATCCTGGGGAGAACCCTGTAATACATACACTGTACACTGTATTGTGTACGTCTATCGCATGAACATGATCAATACATGTTCATGTTCATGTACAATGTACATGTATGCACACTGTACACACAGTTCATCAGCCACGTAACAAATACCTTCCTCTGTGTAAATGAAAGCCATACTGTTAGTATCAGCATGTTGTGAGTAATAGTTAGTCTGAAGACAGCTTCCTTTACTGATCATGCTGCAACCCTGGATACTTGTACAATGTGTACAACATGTACATGTACAATGCGATGCATGTACATGTATACTACATGTAATAACTAGTCCAATACAAACCATGTCACCATCTCCATACTGCTTGCCAATGGCCTTCACTTCATCTTATATATTTATGTACGTTGTACAATTATGTACAGTTTCTATATTTACATCTGCTTTCCTCCATGGTATCACACATGTACATGTACATGTACATGTACATGTGTGAACATACAGTGATTTACAGTAATGCACCGATATGTGCCTAGATACACGTGTGTTGTATCTTGTATTATACAGTTGCATTTTGTATGACACCTAATACATAAAATCTGTCTATTGATTGGTTCAGAGCGCATCACATGATGTGTCTTATTTTTACTAAAAGCCAAACTATATCCATAGCAACCAATGTCTTACATGTATCCATAGCAACCAGTGTACTTTATATGTAGCAATGGCAGCTTTTGGTACCTAGATGTCTAGGCACAATCTACATGTACATGTATAGGGTCTTATTAAACAATTATTGACTGCTTTTACTTGTGCTAGGGTGAAAGTACGACTCCCTTGGTGGTCCCAGGAATGTTCTTTTTTCCTGAGGCAATATTCAGACCGCTCCAGGGATCAACCATGGTAGTTGTAATTTTATCCATAGCATTGAAAGCAGTCAATAATTGTATACAATGTTTAGCTGTACATGTTTAGATCATGTACACATGGACATACTTTGTACATTGTACATTGTACATTTGAGTACATTATATCGTGACTATGATCATGTACAGTGTTTGATGTGTATGTACAAACATGTGTCTGGTACATGAAGCTGAGGTAAATTAATTGGAGAAGCTGCTCCTTCATGGACGTTTACACCACCACAGCTACATGTATGACCACACACGCACGCACTATGCATCCTCCATGCTGATTGGTACAGAACTGCGCGCTGTTGCTAAATTGTCGTGTTGTGCGCGCGCATGCGGTGGCCATACATGTACATGTAGCTGCAGTGGTATAAAACACCATAAACAAGCGCTGTTTGGATTAGTGTGTATAGAGCTATACAGCATGCATTTAAAATACACACTGTAGTACATACTGTTTGTTGTAGTTCCTGTATGGATGGTTACTGACATGCACAGAACATACTTGGCTAACAAGTGCAAAAGTACTTGTGTCTTGGACTAAAAACTTCATGGTTCCATTGGTTGGTTCCAATTACCTGTAAATGACTTTTTAGTTTCATTTTGATTTAATATTTGAAGCATTGTTAAAACCACAAAGAATGTTACATTACATGTAAATCTAGGTGCAATCCTTGCTCTATGGACGGTGCAACCAAGCCAATACATGTCTTGGTGGTCGAATGAGTGGATCTTTGGTCAGCTACACTGTACATGTACATTGTATGAACCATACCTGTATCTGTATCATAGAGTGTGGAGGTTGGTAGTTTTATTCTGACCGGTCTGTGGTCTTTTAAGAGTAAATTGGATGCATTTGTTCATATCATGACCAGAGTCTTTGGTTCTGGAAAAATAATTGTGTATAGTAATTTTCTGGTCGATCAGTTAGCATGGTTAGTACATGTACATGTATGTACCCTGTTCTTAGAGTCCAAACCAATACATGTACATCTGCACAGTCCTTCTACATTGTACATAGTCCTTCTACATGTACATTCTACAGTCATTGTATAAAAGGAGTTTAATATCATCTTGCATCACTCACTGTGATGCTTTGTGTGACATTATTGAAAGGAATGTCCCTTTATTAAAAATGTCATGGAAATGGGTTGTTGTGTTGTAAATTAATACATTGGGCAATACTCATGATAACGTGAGCATGGGAGCATGGTCAGGATGTTTAGTATCAAGACATGTCAATGTACATTGTAGTTTTAATGTAATGTACAATGTACAATGACATTGTAGTGTAGTGTGCTGTACATTGCACTACACACACAACGTACAGTATAGGTGTAGATCCACATTGTTTATACACTGTACAGTGGGCTACACAGTCCAGGCTACCCAGTAAACAGGATTTCATTTGCTGATGGCTATTGATTTTTTGGATCCTCTGTACACTTGCTGTTCTCATACAGAATATGGTATATTGTACAGGTGTAAATGTAGGCCTAGAAATGTACATCGTGTGTAATGTACACTATCTTATTCCATAGAAGTAAATACCGCACAACATTGTACATATGTACATTAATGTGGAGACACATCTAGACTACATAATGAACAAGTGTGCTTGGTGCAACACCTCTCACTTAAGAACAAGGTGTATTTTATCATTCACTTTATATGCATGTACATGTACATGCACATTGGATTACATGTACATACACTAAGTGTACATCATTTTAAAAAGGGCATATTGCCTTTAAAGCCCCAGCGCAACATTGGTAAAACTGACTGACTGACTAAAAATTCTTTGCACAAATCAAGATAATAAAACCAACCTGTGAAAGTGTCATCTCATTTCGTTGTTTCATTTGCAAGAAAATGGTAAAAGTGCATTCAGCATTTTTGTACCCATTCCTATAGGCAGGGTTTTCGTCTCACTGAGACGAAAACAAATTTTGGATCTTATATCATTTATTATTTATTATTTAAAAACGATAACACTTCAGACAGCAATATTTCAAGGAAAGTTTTCTATCATCATTATCTTTAGACCATGTACATGTAAGGTAAAATCTGTGAACACTTATGTTTTTCTTTTTACCAATGTTGATGGGACTTAAAATATCTTCACATGTTGCTGTTTGGAATAGACCGATTGCGCGACCAATGTTTACATGTCATCATGTGACCTATTGTGGGTACTACGTCATCTGAGCTGATGGTAAACTACGTACAAATACATACATGGCCGACAGAGTCACACCAAAATTCGGCTTTTTGGTAATAATAACACAGTTAGCCTACTAAGCCATTTTATTAAAGTTGTATGGTGTGACATTGATTTGAATCACATTACTGTTTCATAAACTACCAGTATTCTACTACAAAAGAGGTTTACTTTGAGTTGTGCACTACCGGCGTCGGACGACTATGTAGCCACCCGCCTGTTATTTTGTTTGTAATGTAGGCCTAAATCACTGTAAAAAAGGGTGAAGAACGTTGGAAAAGTGAGCATTTATACCTAGCCTTGCGAAATTTCAAATAGGCAAAGGAATCACACAGTTTTGGAAAGCAATTTCTTTGGATGATTCAGCTTGAAAACTCGTGCACCCAGTATACATCGTGCACATTCATACGCTACATGTACTTGTAGAATTTCCAAGACTTGCTGGAACTGTCCTTACTGGCTTTATTCAGCCACTTGAAGGTCTCTGGTACAAACTCTGGAATATTTTTCACAGATTTCGAGAAAGAAAAGCCTCAATCAAATAAACAAATGCAACAATTATCATATACCGTACCGCACTTTCCTATGGAGGACGTCATGTTTGTTTACATTGAATACCCACTACAGGTCACGTGACGCAGGTCGCGCAATCAGTCTATTGTTCCTTATCCTTTCTTGTGTGCATAAGAGTTTTGTATGTCAGTGTGTCCTCAGAAGCGAACTGGTTAAAAGTCTTTATATTTAACTGTCACAATGGATATCTCTGAGTGTGAGCCTCTGGTGGGTTTACTTGGAACTTTGTGACTGTTATTAAAGTGTTAACGACCATTTAACTACATGTACTCTAAAGCTAAAGATGGTGTGATTTCCAATGGAATCATAGGATACAATGGCATTGAAAAACCACACTGCTTTCTGTAAAATACAATAACAGTGCTGAATAATTTTGTCCTCCATGCTTTTTCATGTTTGTAAAGTGATTATGTGGTCTGTGATATCCCATTGATAATGTGGCTCTAGCCACCTTCATCCTTTTGTTGTACAAATGAAGCTTATGATTGATTGATAGGCTGCCACCATACATGCCATAGTCTGAGATTCTAATAACATGGCCAATTATTGGTCATGACTGACAGCCAAGAGTTGGCAGATTCACAATAAACACGTTCCACAATTTTTTGAAGGGGAACAAAAAATCCTGTTGCCTTTTATGAGAATAATGTCATTATTTGGTTTTGGTCATGGTTTCGTTGTGACAATGATATTCTTAAAAACAAATTGTTACGAAAGTTTAAAAAACAGTTAATCTCGTGCTTGAGCATGGAATTAGTTTTGAAATGACCAGTGATGACATTGCTAAGTGGTTCAACGTATCACAGATCAACAGAGTATGGGATTGGAGTTGACTGCTAATACAAACTAAATACAAAAACTGTTAAGCCCCAACTCAACATTGGTAAGAAAGAAATTATTGTAAATGTTCACAGATTTAATGATGGTAGAAAACTTTCTTTGAAATATTTCTGTCTAAAGTGTTTCAACAATAAAAAAAAAATAAAATCCTAAATTAAATGTTCTTCTCATGAGACCAAAACTCTGTCCAAAAATGTGTACAAAAATGCTGAATGCATTTATACCATTTTCTCAGAAATGAAACACTGAAATGAGCTCAAATTTTCACAGATTGGTTTTAATTACATATCTTAATTTGTGCAAAGAATGAAAGCATTGACAGACATTTGACCAATGTTGAGCTGGGGCTTTAACCATTTGATTACATGCTTTATATGGTAGGGATATATGTAGTGTTAACTTGGTTTGGTGCTGGAGTGCATACATTGGTGATCTCCACATGTACATTCAGCAATCATACACACTTTTGATGAAAGTTTTTGTGTTGATTTTGACAGGATATTCAACTGGGAGGGATATATTCAGCGCTTTATTCAAGACAGGGCACCACGCAGCAAAGACTTCCTGATTAAATTCCCTTACAGGGGGCTCAACCCAAGTGACAGGGTAAGTACATTTGTATCCTCATGTAGTATTTTATGTTAAAATCAAGCTTGTCTTACTGATATCATGGTGTGCCTGGTTAAAGGACCTAACAACAAGTTCCCGGTACTAAAAGGGCATAAGCAAATAATGTGAAACTTTGTTTCAAGAAAACTGAGCTGGAAAGTTGGATCATTTTGTTGCCATTCAAAAGTTATTATAGGAAGGTTAAATACTGCATGGGAATGGGAAAACATGTCTTTGGGTTAATTCTAGCAACAAAAAGGTAACAATAATGCCATATTTGTCATGTCAGGGGCCATTTTATTGCTTATGTTCGTTCAATACTGGGACTAAATACTTTATGTGTCTGGCAAAAGGGCACAAATTACCAGGTACACAACAATATTCTTAATTTATACTGAAGATTTTTAAATGAGCCAAAAGAATGCAAATCATGGAAGGAAAAAATGTAATGAAAAAAAATGTATGCTTCGGACTTCAAGACCTTAACCATGCAGGATAAGCTGTAAAAAGTCCTGGATACCAACTCAAAATTATATAAAAAGAGGGCGACATTCAACAGATGAGATAGTTGAGGCTGTATTTTTGTATTAACAGGGCAAATCCTTCGAGTATGGTAGAGGCAAATGTTCAGCAATGGCACAACCCTGGCATATTCCAGGAGTGGGATGTGAGTGTGTGTCATGTGACCTGGGATGTCCCGGGTGTGGGACTAACATGTATACAAACAGTGTATATCTACATGCAATCTCAAAGTGTGATTTATGTTTTCTTCCTTTTGATTTGTAGCTGTTGTTACTGAAGCAGGTTGTGGATACTGTTTATGCTTGTCATGCAGAGGATTTGACTGACTATCTAGATGACTACTACAGCCCTAATGATATGGTGAGTAGCATGTGTGTGCAACATGTACTCACTGAGGAACACTCAATTTATTCTCAGAAAATCAGTGCATCATTTTTTTGCCAATTGACTTTTTTCAAAAAGGAGAACAATTGAGTGGCCCCTGACCCCTTGAGTGGCCCCTGACCCCTTGAGTGGCCCCTGACCCCTTGAGTGGCCCCTGACCCCTTGAGTGGCCCCTGACCCCTTGAGTGGCCCCTGACCCCTTGAGTGGCCCCTGACCCCTTGAGTGGCCCCTGACCCCTTGAGTGGCCCCTGACCCCTTGAGTGGCCCCTGACCCCTTGAGTGGACCCTGACCCCTTGAGTGGCCCCTGACCCCTTGAGTGGCCCCTGACCCCTTGAGTGGCCCCTGACCCCTTGAGTGGACCCTGACCCCTTGAGTGGCCCCTGACCCCTTGAGTGGCCCCTGACCCCTTGAGTGGCCCCTGACCCCTTGAGTGGACCCTGACCCCCAAGGCCCCAAATCCCTCAAAATCCCTCAAAAGGCCACAGACTCCTCGAGTGGCCCCCAACTCCTTATAGGTCCCATGAATTAATTTTTTTTATTGGTTAAAAAAGGAAGTATGCCTAGCATAGTCTTTACCATTTTTTAAACATTTTTTACATGCCTAGTTACCGTAGAAATAACAATTTCTAAAATTAGGGGATTGCCGCGCTCCACCCACCCTTCCTCATTAACACAAAATCTGTGACGTAGACAGTGGACCGGCTGACCAGGCCCATGTGTGTGACAATAACACACAATGCATTGTTGACCACTTGGCACCAGAGCTGTCTTTGAAACGTTTGACCACAGTCTACGTCATAAATCATTGCACAATCATAAGACACACATTTTCGGGGCTCAATTAAAGTGTATTAACGCATAACAAACACATCAAAATAGTCAGTGTTATGTTTTGTTAATTTCAAACCGTATATTAAGCCACAAAAATGTAATGTGACAAAATACCTCTTCATGGGCCCTTTAACCAGTTGCTGCCAGATGACAACATGTACACAAAATATTGTCCAAGCCATCAAACGGGCGATGTTCGAACACCCCTTTGTGTAAAATCGGAATACCGAAACAAAGGTTGCCTGGACTTTCTACTACTGAGCGTGCACAGAGCACGCACACACCACACTTCGTTTCTCTATCACAAAGAGGAAACATGGTCTTGAATATTTCACCGATTTTTGCCCATTAAACAAGGCTTATTGCGTAATTCCCAGTTCCAGACGTTTGCCTTTTGTTCCAAGATGAGGACTACGAGACATTGAGAGGCTTCCACCATTGTTTATTCATTGCATTTCATTTCATTGGAGGTTCGTCAGAGTGAACCAGCCATGCTTCCTGATTTAGGACCAATCCTCGGCCGAGGCTTTGCAAGACAGGGTGCATGTATTTGACATTTTCTCGATAGAGAAAACAAAAATTCCCCGTGCTAAAAAAAAAACTTTGTTCTCTTGGCTTTGTCAAGTCAGGGTTTCTTTGTGCCTGCAGTACTACACAAGAAAATTGATTCCGGCAATTCCGAGAAAATAATCCCATCAGGCTGGATGGGAAAAAATGAAAGATTCCATGCAGCAAATGGTTCAGTGGCTACTGACTCCTTAAGCCAGATGACTGTTGTATCTTTTATTACTAGAAAAAAGGTCAAACAAAACAAACCATTAAAACTTCTTTTATCTGATTTAAGATAACCCAGACAGGCTGAGAATGAATTGGAAAGAAAGCCTAGTCCAGCTTCACTCTGGATCAGTTCTTGACAAAGAAAAATGATAAGATATAGACCGACATGTTCATATGTAATTTCTGTATAACTTTGTCTCATATTTGCAATGTACATGTAGACTAATGTCAGTGCTGATGTCTCTGTGGGAGCATTGCAGACAAACAG
Source organism: Marthasterias glacialis (assembly GCA_911728455.2). Taxonomy (NCBI): domain Eukaryota; kingdom Metazoa; phylum Echinodermata; class Asteroidea; order Forcipulatida; family Asteriidae; genus Marthasterias; species Marthasterias glacialis. The sequence goes on along the minus strand of OU452220.1, from coordinate 28,876,074 downwards.
TATACATTGCTACTATCATACATGTACAATGGGGCTCAGGTAAAGAAACACTATTTCAAATGCTGCATTTGAGGAGCGGAATGTTAAAAGGTTGCACTTGGTTCTTCTTCAGTAACATTGCCATTCTGAGCGGTCATACATACAGTGTATAGTCATTGATAGAAATGTATTTTGTGTGGAAGCTTTAACTCGTCACTATGGAATATAATGTACAGCTGTGACGGAATAGTTCAATATTTTGTTTATTTGGAGCTGCTGGCAGCGGCTCTCTGGCGTATGAAGCAATTCACCGAGCCGCTGTGAACGGCGTGTGGTAGTGAAAGAGTTAAAGTTAAGTAATCCATAACATTTTTAATTGAACCATTATTTTTTGTGTTTTTGTTTTCAGCGCTTTCTGTCTATTGGTCAAGATGCTGTGAATAATCAATATTGGTATTTTAATGGTGAGTTGGTTTTCTTCTTACCTGTACTTTATGTTTGGTAAATGGTTACATGACAAGCTTGTTTAATCATTAAATCATTAGTAGAATGTCGTGGCTGAGCGGTCTAGATCACCGGACTGAAGTTCTGGTGTTGTCAGCAGCAGAGTGTGGGTTCCAATCCCGGTCCTGGCATTTGTGTCCTTGAGCAAAAATACAGGGTTTGCCCTTTACTTTTTCAGTAACTAGCCTGCAGGACTAGTTAGCTTGTCATTTCACTGGTCCGCCAGGGTTTTCACTGGTACATATTTCATACTATATAGGGACGTGTTTCAACACTGAAGTAGCCAGCCAGACCACTAGGAGAGAATTTTCACTGGTCCTCAGGTGTTTTAACTGGCATTTGGCCAGCGGACCACTATCAAGGGAGGACGCTGCATAGTTACTTTGTCCTTGGGATGGGACATCAAGCCGTAGCTCCAATGTACTAGGATTAGTAGTGCACGTAAAAGAACCCAGAACACTTATTTTGGAAGAGTAGGGGAATTACCCCGGTGTTTCTGGTTCACATGGCAAGCATCCTTATCTACAGGTTTCCTCAGGCTTCTGAGCTACAGTGATTAAGTTCACTTATGAGGCATCCTTGCTTTCATTACCAGACATATATAATAATAATAATAATAATAACAGAAATAATAATAATAATCATCATTTATTCAAAAATACCCCAGTCAGTTTGGGACAATTTGGGCAGAAAGACAGTCACATGACTGTTTAAGACATAGCTGGAGCTGTGAATGCCCATTCTGCGCTCATAGAGCCATACGTGTGTTGCCGCACTAGCTTAGGCGGGTGCTACTTTATGCGTAATGCAATCAATACATACCGGTACTCAATATAAAGTCTATTAGTATGTGTGCGTACGCGCAACCACTAAGTGATGCATGCAATTTGACCCTTCACGAAATGGAGCCTGAAGATGACAGGAATTAAAAAAATAAATTTAAAAAGCACAACAGTTTCAAGGATTTTCCTATATTTTTACGCTTTTTAACAAAAAGAACACTTATGAGTGGGAATAAAAGAGTACATGTAGTTAGGGATAAAGGACCTTATCTTCAAGCAAACTTGATGCAAAGTACACGAGTCAGAACTATTCATTAGAATATGGTGTGATATGAGCCTTGCAAAATATATCATACACTTGTTGCTATGGGTTGACCAATCAGAATTGAGAATTCAAGTTTGCTTGAATATAAATTGTATTACACCCAGCAAATGTTATTTGTACTTGTTTTTGATACATTGATGTATGTATGTATGTACAGGTACAGACAAACATACATGTAGGCATAATGTACACGAGTTCACTATACAGCCGACTCTCGTTAATACGAGGTCCGCCGGACTGGCCCGTTTTTCTCGTATTATCCGAGCGCTGTATTAACAATGCACAATGCATGACATAATGGACGCACGTGTATAAATGCACCCGTACTGCAATGGACACTGCATAACTGTGATCATGTACATGTACCATACCAACACAACATTTGGCGCATAAAACTGTTTTGATTGAATTAATTTATTTTGATAGTCAATTTATAAAAACAATTTACATTTTCCATGACTGAAAAAAACGCATATGACTTTAACTTGCCATTCTTCGTAGCCAAGTTTCGGTCGCAACGCATTGGTTTTCACACCTTAGTCAAGTCATTGTAATGCTAGATGGCTCATTGCTAAGGCAGGATACCAGCGAAATCTTACCGTTGCAATAAACGGTCTGGTGGCCATCTCTCATCAACGTTGTACCACCATTGAATAGACTGGTACCATCGCCAATGCTCAATTATCACCTCTATTGATCATGACCAACGGAGCGGTAGCACATGCTTTTGAAAGGCTGGAAGTCTATTTTTTTCACCTTGATAAAGGTAAACTATCGATGCCCAACAATTCATTCCCCAAACTCGCTATAAAAGTGAGACAAACAAATACATTTGCTCGTTAGGGGGCCGCAAAAATACCTCGTTTTATCCGTGCTCTCGTTATGATCGTGCTCGTAAAATCCATTTTTAAATGCATTAAAACACGCGCAGGGCAGTTCGGGACCGGCAAAATACCTCGTATAAACCGGAACCTCGTAACATCCGAGCTCGTATTAACGAGAGTCGACTGTACATCAAATACCAGAACACTGGAGCTGTATTCATGAGGCACATTTATTTGTGTACTTTGTAATAGTAATGGGTGTGTTTTTGTTTATTGTGCATGATGACTCAAGTGTATCCATACATTCCTATCAATTAGCTTTATAAACTAACTACATGTAATTACTCAATGGAGATCTCTAGCACTTTGCTGCTTTGATCACTATACTTTGCTGACAGTATGCACATGTAGAGTGTACAGAGTGAAAAGCTAATAATGACATGTATGAAATGACCTGAATGATTTAGTTTATTGTTTTGATTTTCACAGATTTGAGATTATATAAAGATCAAGTTACTCCTAAGAAAGGGAAGTCAGCTTGGCAGTGTATTTGTAGCTGTTTGGAAGAGTGGCAAGCATTTCTCAAGACAATCAGTAAGAGTCAACACCCTGATGAGATTTCCTTGTATCAGTATCTTCATGATGAAGTCATACCAATAATCCAGGGAGCATTGGAGGTATGACACATTTACACTGGGTTAGCCAAGGTGCAGATTGCACAGGTTGCACAGGTTGCACTGGTTAATTCCAAACTAGGTGTTCGGGATGATCTGTTAACATTTAAATCAACAGAAATATATAACTAAATGTACATGTATGAACATAAAAAGCATTAAATGGAGCTTTTCTATGTATTATATTTGAACTTCTGGTCTGGAAAGGAAGTGAGGACAAATTAAAAAAATTAAAAACTTTGACATATGTGTATGATGCAAAGATTCAAATCATAGCTGCTGTGGCTCTAAAGACTTGAATTTGTGAAATAATAAGCATTTATTGAAAACCGATGACATCATCATGATGCCATAGCTTATTTCTTATCCAGACATTTAGACTTAAGTATGTGCTAAGTTTTAAACTATTTTGAACTTACAACAGGTTTTCAGCAAAAAAGTACAATTGCAATCTTGTCACAAGAGGGCGCTATTGAGGAGGATGACGTAATTTCTCTTTTAACTGAGAAGCCAAGGGGTCAATGTTATTTCATACACAGAAACCGTGTTCAAATTCCAGTTCATAATTTCTGCAGATGTCAAAACGAGGCCCAGGAATATGTTTTCACTTCATCGCCTGATTTGGATCGGAAGACAAGGTCAAATTAGGGTCATCACTCTAAAGTGTTGATTTGGTTTTTAAGACCTATCCGATGATGTATAGATTGTAAAAATCCATTGTGTAGTTCAGGAGTTCTGATTTTTTTAAATAATGAACTTTGGTTTAATGTAATTCGACACCCAATGACGTCATTATTTAAGTTCTGCCTTCATGTTAAGGTTCAAGTGTATGCCAAGATGCAAGGTTAAATTCAATTTCAATCTTGATTTATCTTTAGGAGAAGAGTTTGGAAGAAAAAAACAGTAAAACATAACACATGCTCTTTCCGGGACACTGTACTTTTTACTATAACATTTGTTTGACTCTTTTACTGACTCTTTAAGTTCCAGGAGCCTGGGCCCATTTTCATAGAGCCAATTAAGCAGACATTATTGCTTAACAATTTTCTGCTCAGCAAAAATATTAGCAGGATACCAGGCACAGATGGTACATGTGAAGTGATATATTGACTGGTAACCTTATTCTGTTTAGCAGAATTTTGTTTTGCTTGGCTAGTTTTTGTGCATAAAGTAGCTCTATGAACTTGGGCCACGAACACCTACATCAGTCCTGATTGCTTTGTTCCTGAAAGGGCAAGGGCACTAAGGCATTTTCTTCTTGATAAAGGGAATCTCTATGAAGAAATTGGAAATTTGTATTGGAACATTTCAAGGGCACCAAGGCAATGACCAGGGGCAATGGCCATTGCCTCCAAGAAGTATCTGGCGTGACCTACGTGTTTTGAATAATGCAAACACTAGATATCTAGCTTATTTTGTTTAATTTGTCATCAAAGTGTCTGTTTTGCTTTTGTAAAACTATAGGACAAAAAGCTGGGAGCAAAACAAAGACGAAAACGTTTAAAGCAAGCAGCTAAAGAAGGGAAAGAAGCAGAAGTATTGGTGAGTTGTTTTACATCAAATATAGCTGTTTGATTGAAAGGGGCACATTGCCTACAGATTGGACACTTTTGGGCTATAAAAAGATTTTGTTATGAATATGAAAATGCAACTTATTCAACTGTATTTGTAACTGTAGAAGAATATCATAAAAGCCTACAGTCAATGTGCATCACAGAAAGTCTTGGAACAGTATTTCAAACTGCATCCAATGTTCCACACAAGAATGATTCTAAACACAAGACTCATCAGTTTACCTGCAGAAGTGCATAGCAATGTTTGTTATATAATACTCTTTATAAGAATTGTTTAGTACAGAAATGTTGCTCACTAATCTCCCAACCTAATCTGTCTACATTTTCAACAAGTTTTTATATTAACTCAATCTTTGGAACTAATGTACATCATACAATCTCTTTCAACAATTAAGTTTTCAATGACTTTAAATAAAAATAATTGTGCACTGGTTGATATTTGAAACAGCGGGAATACAGTCTGCCAAAAATTGACTACCAAGAAGTGTTGCGAAGAGAAAGAGAAGACATTGAAAAAATGTCTGATGAACTAACCAAACTAGCCCAGTTGGCTAATAGTGCTGACCTACAGGTGACTACCCAGACTCTACACTCACCTTCATTACCAACCATCAAAGAAGAAGGTATGATGAGAAAGAGACTAGAAGATAATGGGCTCCAAGGAGACAGTGACCTAGCAGCTAAGATGTGCATCAAAGCTGATAAGAATACAGGCAGAAACAAGATGATAAAAGAGTCTGATGAAGATGACTCAGTATTCTTACCTGATCATGCTGGTAATGGACCAGAGGCAACTAAAGGTGAAAACTACTTGCAAGATGATGTTGTTATGAATTTAACATGTAACATCAGCCATCTCAGTCACATGCTGTTCTTGCATCTTGATGTACCATTTATAGATAACTGTATGTTAAAACATGACCTTTAAGCTTGGGCAGTTTTTCAGTAATACCGAGTAGTTACGGTATCTGTTCAACACCGAACAATACCGTGAGCTGTTTTAGAAATACCAAAATACCGTTGCGCACGGTTTTCCATTTCAATACCGTGATATAAACAAAACAGCTACCACATGTGTTGCAGCCTCTAGAAAAACAAACAATTAGCAGATTCAGAACTATACCTCAATACAATGCTTTAAGCTTATCTGTATAGTGTGCTATGCCATTTACGAGCACAACGCAAGCCCAGTCATCCATTCACCCGATACAGTGTGTTTATTTGTGATCCAGCATCCATCAGTAGTCGAGTGAATCCCATGGTCATGATGTATTGCAATACGTGATTTGAGTGAGCTAACTGCATAGAGGGCGATACATTTTTATAGCACCCTCTACCCGTAGCTCATATAAATTGTGGCAAAGAATTTTCTGATAAACTCGGTCAATCTGCGGCGTCCTGTTTACACGTGCAAATCCAGGAGCAAGTTCGATCAAGGACCAATGGTTACCTAGTTGTTGGTTAGTGACGAACGTAGCACATGCGCAATGAAGTTGAAGTGCAAACGACTCTAGTTAACGCAACCATGCGAAAAATTGCGAAATCAACATTATCACTCTACTGATAACTGGTCCCCTCTGCATTGTGCTTATGAAACGGCTATTGGTAACCAGCGATGCGACCAACCTCGATAGGCTGGTCGCGAATAGTCGACTAGACTAGTTCAACCATTGTTGACTAGCGAGAGTTCAATCAGAGTTAGTCGAACTATGGTTAACTTTGGTCCTTGATCAACCTTGCTCCATTACCTTACATTAATGGTAAAGCCATTACCTGTCATGCAAAGCCATTATCTGTCACGTAAAGTCATTATCTGTCATGTAAAGTCATTATTTGTTATAAAAATCAGTAATGTCCAGCAAAAATAAAACCTGAACAAGTTTTCAAATTACCCCCCTACTTTATTAACATGTAAACAAACGGAACAAAAGTACCAAACGTTTGTAAGAATTGTTGCCATCATCACTTAACTTACATGTACCTGTATGATGTTTGACCCCATCCCTGCATGAGTGCCCTTGTACAGTTCCCTGTTCACTAATGAAGACAAATATTAATATTAAAACTACAGCATTATGACAGAGCTAAAATCACCAGAATACAGCCACAGAATGTGCTGATCAATTACTGTCGTTTGTATTTACAGATGAGAAAGTGCCACCTCGAAGCAAGCGGAAAAGTGAAGCTAAAGTAAAGGAAATGGATTGGTGCAGTAATGATGCAGATAACATCAAGATGAACAAAGTCAATGGAGACAAGAATCAAGTATCAGGTACATGTACAGTCAAAATAATTAAGTAAATTTAAATTGACTGAATAACTTTTCTCTTAAAGCTTTATACAAAGTAAAACTCGGGGTTACATTTTCAAATTAAACAATTACTTAAGATTGATTTATTTTCCTACAATAGAGATCAATGCACATGTGTATTGCATTGCTGGAGACCAATTTATTATGTATGCAAATCATTTTAATATAGACAAGTGTAAAAAATATTATTTTATAACATAATAACGTAATAATAATAATAATAATAATAGCGTATATTTATAATGTGTCATGTCTGTCATTAGTGACATTCCTGGCGCTGATGAGGTGGCGCACAATTGCTGCCAGACCATGCCAGAAACACCGGGGCAAACCCCTTCTCTTTACAATAAGTGTACTTGGTCTTTTATGTGCATTACACAACACACGGGACCAACGGCTTTTCGTCCCATCCGAAGGTAAAGCAATAATGGTCTTGCTTAAGGACATAAGTGTCGCGACCGGGACTCGAACCCACACTCTGCTGATCAGAAACACAAGAGCTTGAGTCTGGTGCTCTTATCCGCTCAGCCACGACACACCATATACTGACATTTAAGTTTTAGATTCAAATTTGTCCTTTGTTTTTTTGTGATTTTGACTATTTCAAGCAATGAAAACAGGTTTTATGAAATGCAAAATCACTGATTTATATATGCTATGTTAGAGAGCTTAAAAGCCTTATGCCCCATCTTATATTTGCGGTAAACCTTTAGCTTTATATATTATAATGAAATATGTCTTTGTACTTATGAAGTAACTGTTGTGTCTTTTTAACTCAGATGGAGCTGGAATGTCTCCACATGTTATGCAGTATCAACAACCATCCCATTTCCCTATAGCAGGAGGTCAACAAGTGTTTGTATTCTCTACACGTATGGCTAACCAAGCTGCACAGGCCATCTATACTGGACAAGCTGACTCTATATTATCCTATCATAGATCACAAGCTGCACACAGAGACTATCTACATCCTGAACAGGTAAGAATACTTTTTGATGTGTAACTCCATCATTGACCTTTGTCATCGGATAGGTGGTACAAACAGGGCTGTAGCTGCTCTAGCTTTGGGCGACTGGGATTGAGAGCAAATTAACGAACTCCGACCGACACAAAACGTGTGTACAATTATTTAAAACATTGAAATATATGAAAACTACACATTTTTATGGATCAGATAACTTTCATTCGAAAAGACCTCGAAACACAGAACACATTGCGATTATGATGTCACAACATACAATAAGACATCCTAGTCCGAGCATTATCTGAGGGACATACGCTCACAGTCACATCGTTTCCTATAATTCATGGGCTAGTAGTCTTCGTTATCTCGCTTCTGTGCATGCTACAATACAGGCAAGAATCATCCAACACTAATGGGTGCTTTCACAGCAATGCAATAGAAAGAAAACATACGCCCTCTATTGTTAAATAAACCAGCGCATTATGTCAAAGCATGACAAAACTATTTAAAAATGCCTTGAGACCCTGAGACTAGATTTGGACTCTTTGGAGACAATGTAGTCTGCAGGCGGCCAGTCTACAGGAGTGCTAGTCTGCAGGCGGGCCAGTCTGCAGGAGGGCTAGTCTGCAGGAGGGCTAGTCTGCAGGCGGGCCAGTCTGCAGGAGGGCTAGTCTGCAGGCGGGCCAGTCTGCAGACGGGCTAGTCTGCAGGAGGGCTAGTCTGCAGGCGGGCCAGTCTGCAGACGGGCTAGTCTGCAGGAGGGCTAGTCTGCAGGCGGGCTAGTCTGCAGGCGGGCTAGTCTGCAGGAGGGCCAGTCTGCAGGAGGGCCAGTCTGCAGGAGGGCTAGTCTGCAGGCGGGCCAGTCTGCAGGAGGGCTAGTCTGCAGGAGGGCTAGTCTGCAGGCGGGCCAGTCTGCAGGAGGGCTAGTCTGCAGGAGGGCTAGTCTGCAGGAGGGCTAGTCTGCAGGAGGGCTAGTCTGCAGGAGGGCTAGTCTGCAGGAGGGCTAGTCTGCAGGTGGCTAGTCTGCAGGCGGGCCAGTCTGCAGGAGGGCTAGTCTGCAGGAGGGCTAGTCTGCAGGAGGGCTAGTCTGCAGGAGGGCTAGTCTGCAGGCGGCCAGTCTACAGGAGGGCTAGTCTGCAGGAGGGCTAGTCTGCAGGTGGCTAGTCTGCAGGAGGGCTAGTCTGCAGGCGGCCAGTCTACAGGAGGGCTAGTCTGCAGGAGGGCTAGTCTGCAGGTGGCTAGTCTGCAGGTGGCCAGTCTGCAGGTGGCCAGTCTGCAGGCTGGCCAGTCTGCAGGTGGGCCAGTCTGGGCATTGGGCGATAGTATTTTTCAACACCTGTATTTCCTGGAGACTGAATTGATAGCCTTTTTGGAAGCAGTTTCCTGCAGATTCTGATGTGTCAATAACTCCATTGAAACAATATAGGCATACACATTTTATAACTTGTAACACTACAAAATCATACAGAAAGCAATCCAGCCAATTTGAATTTATGCATTTTGTATGTTTTTTGCAGTTTGTATAACGGTATTGTGATTTGAATTTTGACTGCTTGAAACTCACTATCTCCGAATTGCATTTTTTATTTGTTATTTGTTTTATTTCAGGATACGCTTCCAGATGCCATGCACCCACAAGACAATAACCCGGCACAGAATCCACAGCTTACAACCTTGAATCAAGTTCATCCTATGATGATGGATCCCAACAATAGCAATCCAATGCAAGGAATGCTGATGAATCAACAGGTTCACCATCAATCAATACCTCATCATCAAGCTCAACCACAGGTCATGGACACAGTCAATAATGAACATGCAAATGTCAAAACAAGTGGTGGACGGAAACGCCCCGATAGACCAAATTCAATCAACACAGACAGTAATAATCCCAGTAAGAATCAAACAGCTTCCCACAAAAATGTCACAAGTGATGGAAATACAGGCAAGCAAAGTGACTCAAATGTTACCACTACGACAGTTACCACCAAATCCAGTAAGTCCAAATCATCGAAGAGAAAAAGGCCTCCATCCTCTTCACAACAGTTACAACCAAATATGACCCAAGGACCTCCTTTATCTAACATGCCTCCAGCTTCAAACTTTGGAGCATTTCCTCAACAACCGTTTGGACCGGGTCAGTTTCCACCCCATCCACAACAAATGCCTGGAATTCCAAACATTGGAATGCGACCTCCACTACAAGGCACCCCGCCACAGTCTGGACCTCTGTTTCAAATGGAGGCAACAGAAACGGAAAATTTGGACCCTAGTGCATTGTGGGAAAATCCTCCTTGCAACAAAAAGACTCCTAACCTTGCAAATTTGGCTTGGCAACAGGAGCAACAAATGCGTATGATGCAACAGCAGCAGGGCAGTGGATCTCAATTACCCATCATGCAGCATCAGCAATCAACAATGATGTCACCATGTCATGAGACTATGATCACAAACAGACCATATTCTGAAGGTAGCCAGTCACAGGAACATCCTGAAATGGCACCATTTTCTCCAGCTTCTGGTCCAGGAATGCCATTTGAAATGACCAACTATAAGCCACCTCAGCAAATTGACAATCCCACGCCAGAGCAGTTAAGACATAGAGAGGAAAGATTGAGAACTCTCAAAGAAATGCAACGGTTGCTGTTTCCCGAGGAGCATCAAACTAGGTCTCCTACCCCTGGGAGATTGGTTTCACCTAGTGGAGGAATGGGCTCTCCACAAGGTAATATGATGACCTCAGGACCTGGTATGATGAGACCACCAGGGCCAGCAGGTATGATGGGACCTCAACAGAGACCCATTATGCATCTACCTAATATGGGACCACATCCTAACATGGACAATCCAGACCCTGCAATGGGATTGTCACCAGAGCACCGTATGGCTCAAGAGCAAATCATCATGCCACCACCACCAGATTGGGATAACATGACACCACCACAAAAAGAATGGTACAAACTTCAGCATGAATTTTATGCATTGAAACGAAGGAAAATTGCCACAGAACAAATGAAGATTGGACATGGCCCTATACCTGAGCTTCATGGAACAGGATATCGGGATCCTATTGATATGGGACCTTATCACCATGGTGTACCAAGTGGACCTGGTATGGGACTTGGTATGGGACCAGGACCTGGTATAGGGCCAGGTATACCACATGGACTACCAGGAGATCCTGGATTGCCTCCAACTATAAATAGATGTATGCCAGGGGCAGATATGGATGTATCAAATCAGGGAACAGTAGGTCCAGGTATGACTGGTTCTGGTATGCCAGGTTTGCCTGGTCAAGGAATGCCTATGCCAGATATGCCTGGTCAGACAGGACAAGGAATGCCCCCACCACCTCCATATCATGGAACGCATAATGCTGCCACACCTACCATGCCTAGACGCTCCAGCCTGTCTGGGCCTGGTACACTGGCAATGAACCAATCTACACCCTTTCCAATGTCCCCTCATCATATTCCATCAGGACAGCCGTCTCCAAGGTCTAACAGAACAAATTCTCTTCCAGCCTCAGGATCTGTCCCTTCGGCGCAAGGACCATCTACTGGCCAGTTGCCAACTGGTCAGGTGTCCACAGGAAATGAGTTGAAGTCTACCCTGATTACATCAGGAAAAGTAACTACAGTTATCACAAGTGGAAGCATGGCAACAGGTCCTGTCCCAACGTCAGGAAGCTCAGCTACCACAGGATCAGTCACAGTTGGATCTCAGCAAATACCAAGCACTCAGGCTGGCCCAGTTTCTCGTCAACCAATGTCACCGCAACAGGGAAGTCCATTCAGACCCAGTCACCAGCCACCTACACCAACATCTGTATCAACTCCTAACACTCCTGTTGGGGATTCTGGTAAGGCTAGTAAAGCACGTACTCCTGGTAACAGCATAGACCAATCTCCAAGACCCCCTCAATCTGGAACACCTGCAGGTGATACAAATGTACCGTCAGTTGTAAGAATAAGTCAGGCTGGAGGATCGCAACCTGGAACTCCTAATTCCGTTCCTAACAATGGAAGTAGACAAAGTGTTTCTACACCAAGCAGTTTGACGCCACCAACAGCAAAATCTAACTCAGAATCAAGTAATGCCAAACCCAGTGATGGACCTAATGCACAAATTCCATCCACCCAAAAGCCTTCAGAGAGTGTGGCGGGTGGGACAAATACATCTGCTCCTCAACAAAGGCTTGTTAATTTTCCACCCAGCCAATTGAATAGAGATAAAGCACCCAACTTCCCTCCACGAGGGGAAGACCTTCAACAGTATGCATCAACGTTTTATCAGAAGGCTTCAAAAGAATCCTCCAAGTCCAGTGGACGGCTACAGCATTTTGGTCCAGGTAGCCCAGTTGGGCCAGAATTGATGGGCCAAACGGGGGAAAATATGAACTCGCAATCTACAATGATGAGATCCCAGCCAGATAATTCTCAACCTCAAATCATGGTACCACAACAAAGAATGATGACGGCTCAAAATAGTGGAATTTCACAATCTGAGTCTATGACCACTCAAACGGGCGTTATGCCCTTACAACCAGGAATGATGACATCACAGTCAGGAATGATGACATCACAACCTGGAATGATGACATCACAACCAGGAATGATGACATCACAGTCAGGAATGATGACTTCGCAGTCGGGCATGATGACATCGCATTCAGGCATGATGACATCACAGCCAGGTATGATGACACAACCAAGAATATCAACATCACAAGAGATGAGTTCACATCCATGCATGATGTCACCACAATCTGGCCCTAGTGTAGTGGATAAAGGACCCTCACACCTTGGAATGATTTCTCATTCTGGAATGATTCGGCCACAGCATCCAGAGATGATGACACCACATGGAATTATGACATCATCACAAGAAATGATGGTGTCCCATCCAGCAGGAATGACTGGTATTATGTCACCACAACCTAACATTATGACACCACATGATGCTATGCATCATCCCCCAGGCATGATTCAAACACGAATGCCAACGTCACAGCAAATGATGTCACAAGCCAGTATGGGACCAAGACAAGGATTAATGATGTCACAAGCAAGAATGGGTCCTCCACATGGGAACCCTTGTATGCCGCCAGAGGAAATTATGTTATCACATGGAAATATGTCATCACAACCAGGAATGATGATGTCACATGGTGGTATGGTGACTTCACAGGCAGGAATGATGTCACAGCAGAGAATGATGTCTTCACAGCCAACTATGATGCAACAGCCAGGAATGACAGCACAGACTAGAATGGCATCCCGTAGTCCTATTATTGAGCCTCATGGCATGGGATTTGATCATCATCACCCTATGGATGGACCAATGGGCTTTCACCCAATGCATGGCAATATGCTCAACAATACAGGGATGCAGGATATGCGTGGAATGCACAGTATGCCTAATAGATTCCCAGGACCAAAGCAAATGCAAAGAAACTTAGGGGGTGCTCCTCCTAACATGGGTCATAGTGTTGGGCCCATGGGAAGGACTAGTGGTATGGGTCCTGGTGGATCACCCATAATGCATATTGATGGCAACTCCAGAGATTCCAATTTAATTCAGAGTGAATCTAAGCCATTAAGCCAATCTCAAGTTGGTAGAACGATTCATACATCATCACCTAGCCCACTGTCATTACTACAGAGTCGCTTCTCACCACCGTTACTCCCAGATGGGAAAGGACCAAAGCAAACATTGCAATATTTCCCCCAGGGAAATCCCACTCCTGCACCCCAAGCACAGTCTGGTAATCCACACCTAAACCCATCTAATGCAACAGGACCACAGGGACAAGGACCAGCACCCAAACAAATACAAATGCCATTTCCATTAGAAATGGTGACTGGTAACCCACCGTCCATGACACCATCCTTTGGGCCATCCCAACGTATGCCAGGTCCATCATCAAGAATGTGTGGTCCAGAGTCTATGTATCCACAGGGATATCCTGCATCCAATAGACCAAGACAACAACTACCTGGATATGTGGGAACTCCTCGTCATACAATGCAATATACTGGGCCTCCTATGGGAATGCCTATGTCTAATACTATGGGTCAACAGATGCCTTACCCACCGGGATATGGACCTCATGGACCACCAGGATCCAATATGGGAATGGGGGATTCCATTATGCATGGCTATAATAATATGCCCAAATGAACCCATCGCATTACTGCCCAGCAACAGTGTGACATCAAAACTAGCATGGGAATGTAGTCGTGACTCGCTGCTGATAGAGATGATACAGTGCTGTATGTGGGGCTAACTGTCAATACAAGGAAGGGATCCAATGGATTGACATTATGTGTACATTGATAGGAATCACTGAACACAGTATATTGCAGGTGATGGACACATGGAGAAGTTATGGCAGGGTGTACTTCAAGTTCATTGAATGTGTTAAAGAATATGAAGAAAGACTTCATCTAGTGGATAGGATGTCAAGAATTGAAGAAGCTTTTCCAGCCAGTGTTGGCTGCATTGTATTGAAATCAGTGCAGGAGCAGCATTGATTAGTGCAACTACATGTAGTAACTGGACTTGATTGTAACACTGACAAGGCACATGTATGCAGAACCTTATCATGGTGCCTTTGGGATGCATGTCACAGGATGAACTAGGTACATTGCACATGCACCAAGTGCAAACTTAGTGCAAGCCAATCATTTCCATGGTAACAATCACTCTGATGATTTATATGGTAAGAAAGTGTGCAATTTGGTAGTATTACAAATCAGGAAGCATATCACATTTCCCACAATACTTGCTTTTTCATTTAATTTGTCAATGTGATTTGCTTGGTTTTGTTTTTTAAACGGAGTGTACCCATTGTGGGTGTGTTAAATCAGTGCAGTTTACAACAAAGGCAATGGTGTATGCAGTTCAATGATGTTTAACACCACTGCAAAGACACTGTTCTGTTGTACTCAATACAGTGAATAATACATGTAAGTGCTGACCGGGGAAAACAGATCACATCATCTTCAATTAATGGCTACCCGTGGGTGTACTGCTTTCTTTTTTAATAAAGGTACTGGAGGCTGCGAAGACTGCTGTGTTGTCAGTACATGTACATCTACTTGAACTGGCACACAGAAAAAAAAGATTTTACAAATTGTTAACATTGTTGACTGAAACAGAAGAAGCAAATTACAACATGTACTGAAATAGTTGATATTTCACCTTTCTGGTTATATTGATGATGAATAGTGTTCAACGTCTCAGTTTAGCTCATACTGTTACACATAACGTTAATACAGTGACTACATATCATACTTTTATTTTTAATTAAGTAAGCCGGTTGCTAATTATTTGCCAAAACAATGTGAAATGAATTACCATTGGTTGCAAACACTTTCTTCATACTATGAAACTAATAGGACAAAACTTACAAAAAGTGAGAAATTGGTGTCAAACAGAATGCAAAGCATGATCTCAAATTGACATGAAGAAGGGACTGGAAGCCATCAATTTGGGATTGGTTCAAAGGGTTGACAAGAAACGTTTGTGTTGGTACGTGTTTAATGAGGATAACATGTATGCTGTTCATTGTCTAGAATTGTCTGCTCACACCTTGTTTAATTAGGAATAGATGCCTCAATGTAATGATGTAGCACACTGTTACCACCCTTGATGCTTCTAAACCCAATCTATAAATGCTGCCCAGATGTGTTATATGACAATATCTCCAAAGGTCACAGGAGTATGGCATTACATCAGTTGCACCTACTTCACAACCATGTTGACATGACAATGCAATTATTATAATAATAATAATGCATGACTTTTTGAAAATGAAGTATTAAGAAATGCCCAATGAGGTAAATGACCACGAGATCTTTCCTATTTCTGTACATTGACCAGCCTTTCATTGTACGATGCTCTGTGTTTCTGAAAGAGCAAAGTGCCTTTCATTACATGCTGCAGTTATGACTGCTGCAAATAGTTGTCTTATTCAATCCAGTGTTAACCAGATGCTGCTCCATGCTGGTGGTTGGGGGGGGGGGGGACACAAACAGCTGAGTTATTTGATGTATGTTGTATGTTGAGTACTCTGCTACTAAGTTTCCCACTTGTAGTCGTACAGTTTAATCATGACCTGTACTGATGAAGGCTTCTCCTATGGTCAAGTAACTAGAAATGCATTTAAATACGAATTAAAGTATAGGCTTTATTCGCAAACTTTACCAGAAACCAAGTTGTATTCCGAAGATGTATTCATGTGAAGAATGAAATGTTTAATTTGTGGCTGTCCCTCTGCTCTGTTACTCTATTTTACTTTTTTATTTTTTATTTCATATTTTATAATTTTCCCAAAGTATCAGCTTGAAATAACACTTGTGTGTTTGAGGTTATTGTTGGTATTGACACACAGTGTTTGGCATTATTACCATCCTTTATATGGCCCATCTAGTAGCTGCTGTATTTATTTGCTGGTACCTCGATGTATCAATTACCTTTGATCATTGCAATTACTAAATAACAAAGTAGTCATGAATTGTTTGGCAGAATGAAGCACCCAGCACAATACAATGCAGTGCAGTATACCTATAGGTACAGCATTGGGGACAACTAACAGCTGACTTGGTGTACTACTTGTACTTCTACCAATTGTAATAACAAATAGGATATGATTGGTGAATGTTTCATTGAAGTAGATGTCTTTTTTAGTCTACAAATGTCATATACATCATGTACAAAAGTATCATGTTTCTATGGTGTTTTAAGAAGTTGTGAAACATGTTTTTGTTTACTTTTGGTTCCCTTGGAAATGAATTATTTTGCACTGAAATGAGAGCTTGTAAAATGGTTGTTGCCATTTAGTACAATGGTTGTTGCAAGTAAGCGTTTAATATTGGACTCATTTTGAAATTATGTTTTCAACACATCTCTTTATCATGTGAATCAACAGAAAGCAAGATGGCAGCTGCCGCATGACTAAAGTATCTGTAGTCAATACATCCACAGTAAACCTTGCCCACTGCACACAGTTTAGCTCCAACCATTATGACAAATCTGTAGGAAGAACATTGACCTGTTTTGTTCTGAATGCTTTAATGCAAGGAACTATGAAGTTCTGTAGTTGCCTTTCACATGCTTTGCAAAGATGCAAGGTTTCATTAAAAATCACCTTAAACAATGGTAGCTTTGGAGCTAGAAGTGAATGAAACCCAGCACGTGATCAATTTGGCATGTAATGTCTTTTATCTTCAAGCAAACTTGAATCCTTCATTCTGATTGGTCTCTCCATGGTAACAACGGTGTGATAGTAAACCATAATGCACAGTCCATATCACAACCTGGGTATTGCGCCATTTTAAGCTGCACGTCAAGTTTGCTCAAAGATAAATTGGTTATCACATGCCCACTCATGGAATACGGAAAAAAATAGTGCGTCTGCATCCCACATCCAACTCAGCCTGCAGCCTCGTTGAATATGGGACGTTGAAGCGCTATATTTTTTGTTTTGTGTTCATGCTTATGTGATAACTAATAGTATGGACATAGTACATAATGGGACTTGCTTGTATTACAGGAGTTGTATTACTAATACAAGAGCAAGAATCAAACCCTGGGTAATAATTCAACAAGTGTACATTTCTATTGAGGAATGTAATAAGAGCCAATTTGCTACCAATCAATGACATTACCCCCTTACACTTGGCAAACTTGACATTCATATGACACGGTGTGACAAGCATACAGACATTATGGTTGACCAATGTTAAAGTACTAGTCATGGTTCCAGCACACTTCATGCATTAGTCATCATTTCTAGCTTGATTGGGTCAATTCAATTCACTGATACTTAAATAGATTCATAATGATTAACACAAACTGAAGATCAGTATCAGTAATTACTTGTCAGACTCAGTGACTTGAATGGTGTGCAGTCATCTGATTAGCTGGTATTTAACACTAAAGCTTGGTCAGTGTATTGTAAAATGGGACTGGAGTCCTTAACACTGCTGGTTGAAGTGTTGAAGTGTTACACAGATATGAGTACTATCAGGAATGATTATCTCTTGTTACTGAAATCCATCTGCAATGAGCCTGTTCCCATTCTGTGCAAGGTCAAGTGAGTTTCATTACTAAGAGCCAAATAGAGTGTGGTGACTGCAATAAACACAAGCCCTGCCATACTTGTACAGCAAAGGACTATCAAGCATGAGAACATCATCATAAATAAATGCGTCTGAGTGCTTGAGTGGAGTCTTGTAAACACTGCCAATCTCAGATATTGTGCTCTGACAATATCTGCAAGAAGTGTAATACAATGTATAAAATGATTTAATTTGTACTGATCTACCTCAGACCACTATTGTACATAATTGAGGGATAATGTATGTAAACTCGATGCATTTATCATCAACATAATCAATGGGATCAGATTGTATACAAACCTCTTGCATATTCAGGATCTATCATTATTCTGTACACTTGGCAAAGCCATGGACGCAGGTTGATCAGTTTGTGCCCATCTACTCAAATGATGTACTGCCCTACATGGTTACTTCATCTGTTCAACAAGCCTTGTTGGGAACAAAGTGTACAACATGATCCAACATAATTGCAGACATTTTGTTAATTTTTGGTATTTTTAGCTTGAATATGAATCAGGTAAAGTGTTACTTTGGAAAGAAGTTGTATCAAAATGGACAACAAACTTTGCCCATTTTGGTATGTGAGTCAGTATTTCAAGTACGTGATGTTTTTATCTGCCCACTTACACAGGGTTGTGTTGTATACATGTGTTAGATGCAGTCACTAATGTCATGTGGATGAAGTGATTGCAACCGGTAACATTGTACTTTAAGGACAATGCATTTGAGAAATTTGTAACCATTGAATACAGTAGAACTGACACACAAAGTCACAATGCAATCTGTGTTCTTTTTGTGTTGTGAAGCACTGAACATTGAAACATACATTGTATCCAGTTGCATTCATGCACCCATTGCATGGACAACACGTCATGTAGGTACATGTTATGCTAAAAGTTGCTGCTGCTTGTACCAGTGGTACAAAAATCCAAAAGACATGACCTTGTAACTAAACTATAGGGCAGGGTGCACTTTGCAACGTGCCAGCAAAGAGGGTGTGCTTGGGTGTTATTAATGAGGGGGTGTGCTCGGGTGTTATTGTTGAGGGGTGTGCTTGGGTGTTATTAGTGAGGGGGTGTGCTTGGGTGTTATTGTTGAGGGGGTGTGCTTGGGTGTTATTGTTGAGGGGTGTGATTGGGTGTTATTATTGAGGGGTGTGCTTGGGTGTAATTATTGAGGGGTGTGCTTGGGTGTAATTAATGAGGGGGTGTGATTGGGTGTTATTGTTGAGGGGTGTGCTTGGGTGTTATTATTGAGGGGGTGTGATTGGGTGTTATTGTTGAGGGGTGTGCTTGAGGGTTGTGATTGGGTGTTATTATTGAGGGATGTGATTGGGTGTTATTAATGAGGGGGTGTGATTGGGTGTTATTGTTGAGGGGTGTGCTTGAGGGGTGTGATTGGGTGTTATTATTGAGGGGTGTGCTTGAGGGGTGTGATTGGGTGTTATTATTGAGGGGTGTGCTTGAGGGGTGTGATTGGGTGTTATTATTGAGGGGTGTGATTGGGTGTTATTATTGAGGGGTGTGAGTGGGTGTTATTGTTGAGGGGTGTGCTTGAGGGGTGTGATTGGGTGTTATTATTGAGGGGTGTGATTGGGTGTTATTATTGAGGGGTGTGCTTGGGTGTTATTATTGAGGGGTGTGATTGGGTGTTATTAATGAGGGGGTGTGATTGGGTGTTATTGTTCAGGGGTGTGATTGGGTGTTATTATTGAGGGGTGTGCTTGGGTGTTATTATTGAGGGGTGTGCTTGGGTGTTATTATTGAGGGGGTGTGCTTGGGTGTTATTATTGAGGGGGTGTGCTTGGGTGTTATTATTGAGGGGGTGTGCTTGGGTGTTATTATTGAGGGGTGTGCTTGGGTGTTATTATTGAGGGGGTGTGCTTGGGTGTTGTTATTGAGGGGGTGTGCTTGGATGTAATTATTGAGGGGGTGTGTTTGGGTGTTATTGAGGGTGTGTTGGGGTGTTATTGTTGAGGGATGTGTCATGGGTGCGTGCATGGTTGTTTCTGTCAAGGGGTTGTGCCTATGGATGTTAGTGTTTAGAGGGTGTGCGCATGGATGTTAGTGTCAAGGAGGTGTGCATGGGAGGTATGGTCGCGGGTGTGTGCATTGGTGTTAGTGTCTAGAGGGTGTGCGCATGGGTGCTTTAGTGTCAGGTGCGCATGGGTGTTATTGAGGGTGGGTACGTTGGTGTGGGTGTCGTTGTGTGCATGTGTGTTAGTGTTGAGGTGAGTGTGTGCATGTGTGCGTGTGTTAGTGTGGAGGTGAGTGTGTGCATGCGTGTGTTAGTGTGGAGGTGAGTGTGTGCATGGGTGTTATTGCTGAGGGCGTGTGAAATGAATGCTTGTATGAATGACTAACCAGTGTTTTCTGGTGTATGTGTACATTGTACATTGTAGATAGAATAAGGAGAAATCCTTACTTTGCCATACATTGGTACCTTCAATACAAAGTAACCCTTTTAGTTTAGGATATATGAGGTACCTCTTTTTAATCATTTAAATTGAGTGTTACTGTGTTGGTAACAATCTTATTTAAAAGGTATCCTATATTGAGAAACAAATATCATTTATTTCAAATTTTGATGCACCAAAACAGGTTTTCAGTGTTTGAGTTCGGAAAATGCTAGAGGATTCTGATTGATTCGGAATTAGTCTGAATGTCAGTTTCATTGGAATCCTATTCATGTACATTATAACATTTAACAATTTAAGACTACAAAATGTGGTTGTTCACTTCATTTTAGGTTTTCTTTTGTCTGTGGATTATGTTTTCCATTTTTGTTCGGTGTTGTGATTTATTCACACTGATACTCTTGTGAATGATTATTCTTGTACGAAACCTCAATGCTGTACCTTATCTTGCACCTGAAGCTTAATGGTCTAAGATGGACTTGTTCAACTCTACTCATACAAGTTCACATGGAGTCAGTTCACATCTTATAAGGAGTCTTACAAATGTTGCCCCGAAATGTATGTTGAATCATGAAATGAAACAACTACCTGTTGAGATTAGGACTATATTTTCAGTATTGACTTGGTTTGTGGTGATACAGTGCATTGGAGAAGCACACCCTTATTGTAGAGTCAGAATAACAAGAGACATGGCACAAATACTAAGATTTGTACAGTCAGTGGTTGAATCAAAGCATAGGTTTGTGGTGCTATGATTGTATGACTGTTATACATGTACATACAATTGACAGACCTACAAATACTGACCTACCTATACTCAGTCCATTGTTAATATTAGAGTAATCGGTGCAAGCATGCAAATGGCCATGTTTGATGCCACAGTTTGTATGTATTACCATTGTTGCACATATTACAACATTGACTTATTTACTTAATATGTAACATGATGACTTTGTACTTTTCTAAGCTTAATTGTATGTTTTTGTTAAGGACTATAATGATATATACTTGTAAATATTTATAAATATGTGTGTCTATATATATATTTATATATACATATATATATGATATCCATATATATATCTATATGTATCTTATATATATGTATATGTGTGTATAAATGAGTAGGTAATGATTTTAGGTAGTTGCTATATTTCTTGACCATCGCGACATAAGGAGATTTATTCCGAGGTGTGTCACATAATATTTGTATTTCCACAGGAAAGTATTGTGTAAATAAGATTATTTTGAATAACCTTAAAAGGAGTTGGTCATGTTTTTCTTGCGTTTCCTGTTTTCCTTGGAGTGTTGTGATCAATCATTTGTGTGCAGTTCACACCCACATTGACCATGAAATCTATTGCTACAGCAATCCATCCATTAACCATAACATATCAAATGCAACACTCGACATACAAAGCCAACAGATCTATGAACAAAATAGGTATAGGCCAAATGCAGAGTACGACATAAACATTCACATATTATTTACCATCACAAACACATTACCATCACATTACCATACAAACTCTTGAATATCTTTCACAGATTTCGAGCAAGAAAAGCCTCGATCGAATAAACTAGATGCATTAATCATCGTGTACCGTACCACCCTTTCCTATATGGAGGATGTCGTGTGTGTTTACATTTTTTTTTATACCCAGAAGTGGTCACGTGACGCGGGTCGCGCAGTCGGTCTATCAAAGCAGGCAATCAACGTTTTCAAAGTTACACATGAGCCGAAGCCGGAGCCTAAGCCCAAGCCGTGGTTTCCGAAAATGGCCATTGTAGCTCTTTGACCAACGCGCACGGGATCCCCAACGACGTGGCCAAGTTTAAACAAACACTAAACAATCCCCCCATGTGGATTCAAAGATACTACAAAACCAACATAGGACACTGTATTCATCAGAAACAAGAAACGCAAAATTGGGACGCCCGCTGTCGTTTTGTAAAACCAAAGTTTGCTTGTGCGATAAGTAGGGCCTACTAAATGGAAAAACTAAAAAAGGTGAAAGCAGGTCGAAAACTTGGTGTTTGGCAATAATATTGTGTCAATAATCCTTGCAAAATTCACACAGGGGGAAGGGCGCCATCACGCAGTTGGGAGGTATAAAGGCGTTACATCTGCTACCTTGAAAAACGGCACAAGTGTCCCATCTTGTGTTTTTAGTGCCGGTGTGGAAGGAGATTCTGTCCAGCAGGAGATTCTGTCCACATTACCCTAGGACAGAATACCCTATGACACTGGCCGGCCGGCCGGACCATCCTTCGATCGTCGCGTCCACTTTCAAGCCGCAGTGTGACGCGTGCTTGAGCTGCGTCATACAGCCGTAGACGCACTCTCTCAAGACATGCAGAATACTAGCTGGCAAATGCTCTTTGGAAATTAAAATCCTTCTTCAGGGAGGCACAATGAGTAAACATGTCTGCGTGCAGCGCGACTTCAAAACGGTTGTGCATCTACAATGTAGAGTTAGCGCTCGATTCAATATATATAGCTCTATGATACAAAGGTACCGGTAGCTCCGATATGGCGCTTTTGAAAGGCCCTCAATTGCGCGCGGGCGCAGTAATAATTTTCTAGTTTTAGAGATGACGTTGGCTATGCTCGTAACGTGTGCATGCTTGACACAAGCACACGTGTGCATCGTAACCCTTCACCCGGACATATAGTGAACCAACCTTCAACATCAAAATGCAAGCTAACTTTAGAAGAACATCTTAACTAGCGTAATTTCTACCTCCACGGTCTGCACGATTGGAAATTCTGCGTCCATCCACGTTTTGTGTAAGACCGCAATGCAATTGGGTTTCGTTCGGTGGGAGGACACGATAACGCAGGGGAGCACCCCCGGGATTTGATGACGTCACGGGGCGTTGGCTGAGCAGGAATGCAGCAACGCATGTATGACTTCTTCCAGTGCATTGACGCATAGCATGGTATATAAGTTTTAGATGTGCTACACTAATCAGTTCAGGCCGTTACTTGCACGGCTGGTTTACACTCCGGTAAAGTTCTAACGTTAAAAGACGATGTCCAGTACAGATGAACCCACCCCAGGGTTTAACACAGAGTTGCTATTCGACAAATTTCAGCAATATTTCGACAGAAAATTTGATGCCATTTCAAGTGGTACCAAAAGCAAAGACGATTCGAGACTTAAAGAATTGCAGAATGAGCTAGGAGCTCAAAAGTTGTCGAAACCAGGCAATATCGCCCAGTTTACTTTCTGCGGACAACTAGAAATACAGCTGGACAAGATTAAAGTCGCCATACTACAGAAGGATGATATCCAGCAAGCCATAGATGCAATCCAAGAAATGGAAGAACTGGTAAAAAAGAGAAAGCACAGAATCAAAATTGCCGACTCGAGCAAAACAGGTTGGATGACCATCCAACATCTAGAGAAAGGAGAGAAAACGGGTATATCTTCAGAAGACCGAAAGAGGGTGGCAGCAGCAGAGGAGGCGGCTGAGAAGGAGCTAGAAACCAGAAAGAAACAGAAACGAGCAACGACAGAGAAAAAATCTCAACATGACAACGCCCTTGCAGATCGTACTCTTTTTCTGCGTTAAATTTCTAGCCATATTTACGGCTCGGGCAATTATCGGCCACCAGGCCCCTCATCGGTTTTAAACAATAGTTAAAAACCTCTTCATCACACCTTTATTCCCTTATTATTACCCGCTGACCGGTCCCTTCTTTTTCAACGTTACAGCCGAAGTTTTTGCCAACCAAGATGGAAAAACTATGGGGAGCCATGAATGCAAAGCAAAAACAGATAATCACAGATTGCAAAAATGTTACACAAATAATATTCAAAAATTGTTCAAAATTTGTTGGAAACAAACCAACCAATAATGGGATGTATTTTCTTTAATTAGAAAGTTGCAAAAATGTTGAATTTTGTCACAACGTCTGTCAACAAGAATGAATGTTTTGCTACGTTTGGCCGTCCATGCCAACCAGCACGGTTTGTTTGTAACAATGGAAAGGTCTATTATTCAGTCAGAACGAAAACGATGTAGGGACCGGGAACCAGTCTAATGGTGGACACATTACCTGGAGGACAGAATACCCACCAGATCATGCATTAGGCGCAGAGCAACAGCAAGCTAGCACTAGCAGCAGCATGGCAGCAGGTGTAGGGAGGCGGCAGACTAGAGAGAGGTAGGCTAAGTACATGTGTAGGTAGGTGTCCGTGCCGTCCAGCCGTCAGGGGGTAAATGTTGACAGCCTATGTTGTTAGTCTGTCATGAACAAATGAAACAGTCCACCGAGGCGGTAAAAGGGTAAACATTTAATAATAGACAAAGTAAGGTTAACAACTTGTACTCATTTCCAATTTATAGAGCGCCGTGTAGGCGCAAAACGGGGAACTCTGACTAAAATGTGAAATCTCACTGGACGCTAGCCCCAGTCATTGTGCCAATACGCTGAGGGAGTCCAGCGTATTGGCACAATGTCTGGGGCTAACTGGACGCCATTTCGGCAAGTGACACTATTGTCTTGATACAGACCCAGTAACTGTGAACTGGGGCGCTGTACTCCCTTTTTTTTTTAGATATGGACACTATATCTGTCATATGTACGACAGATTATCTGTTGCAGATAATGTCAAAATCTCAAAAAAGGAGTCCAGCGCCCCAGTTACTGGGTCTAGATACAACACTGATACTGATAGTACTGATACGTGCAGACCAGCAGTGTAGACAAGCACAATGCTATCACTTGTCGAAATGGCGCCCATGCGTATTTCACTTTCCAACAGTAGATAAAGGCCCAGTTCCCCGTCTTGTGCCTACGGCGCTCTATTATCTTTTATCATGTCTATGGTCGTAGTAATCAGCGTCAACTCACGGATTTCATGACAACTCAAGACAACTCCACGACAACTCAAATCAACTAGTTAAAAATACTTGAAAACATGTTTTTCTGCCAGCATGTATCTAGTATGAGGTCTGATGTTGATTTTTTTTATCAGCCAGACTTATTTCCCAAGAGAAATAAAATATTTCCATAAAATTACCAATTTTTTCCCGTCCGAAGAATGGGCAACTTGATACTACTGTGCTTGTGCGTGGACTCTGGATCGCACCATTCTACTTAGTACTAGGGGTGGGAGATTTTTGGGTTGATTTTTTTTTTCTTACAAAAATTACATGTAACTTTTTATTTATTTATATATTTTCTTTTTTAAATTGAACCTGTGTTCAACAAATAAGTTTGATTAGTAAAGACTTTATTTCAGCGCAATTCAATACTGTTTCACACCATAATATGGGGGAGAAACATTCAGCAGCATTTTCCTATAGAAAATCACCACTATGATGTAATGATGTGCAAGCGCAATAACGCCTCGTTGGCAAATTCTACGGACAGGAAAAAAGTGAATTTTTCCGATGCACAAACTTATTTTTCCACATAGCCTAAATAAGTATGGATATCGGTGCCAATCAGTTTTTAGACATAACTTGACAAAATTATTTCATTTGAAGGCCTATTTAACTTTTTGATTTGAGTTGTCGTGTAGTTGTCATGAGTTGATGCGGAGTTGTCTTGAGTTGACGCTGTTTAGTGTGACTGAAAAATACAATCATGTAACAACATAGCCCAGCCAGGTTGGACTCCTCCATTGCAGTGCAACGGATACTGTTGTCCTACCTGGGCTAGTACTAGCACTAGTACTAGTACTAGTAGTAGTACTAGTACTAGTAGTAATAGTTACAACAGTGATCCATGTAACCCTTTTTTACAAAAAGAGTGACGTTGTGTATCATTCCAGGGCATTTTAAGCAGGCAAGCTACTGTACTTCAATGGACTATAACCAGTGACTGGAGTGCTGTGCTCCTTTTTTTGAAATTTTGACTTCGAGGTGGACGGTTGTCAGCGCCGAAGTGAAGGCACTTTCTTTTGGGGGTTGTGGAAGCCTAAATTTGCCGACTGACATCAAATGAAAGTAAAAGCACAATGACAAGGGACTCACCAACATGTGGGGGTTCGAGGGAAATAGCCCCCGAGCGCTTATGAGGTTTTTCAGTGATTCGAAGGTTTAAAATGGCCCTCAGATGCCGATCAGTAGATGACTCATATTCGAAATGCAAGCTTTGAAAACCGTATTTATTTTGCGAATATAGGATTTTTATTGGAGTATATGAACACTAATTCTAGTGGGGGTCTGGGGGTGAAGCCCCTGACGCTCTACGGTTTTAAGTGTTTTCAGGGCTTAGGAGGACCGTCAAGTTGCCGAAAATAGATGTTTAATTTTGAAATCCCAACTTTGAATACTTTGTACTCGGGACAAATCCCTTACTATTGGAGTTTATTGGGACATCAATTCTTATGGGGGTCCGGGGGCGAAGCCGAGAATAGTGAATTTGGTAACTCAAAGGTTGACTTATCACACTACAAGGATTAAACTAAAATTTTCAGTCGGCAAATCCATTCAGCAAATCTCTTGGCTTGCCGAATGGATTTGTGTTCAGCCAAAGCCCTTACTCGGGTCAGTTTGGTGCTCAATTTGCCGACTGTGGCTCTAAATGCTGACTTAGGAAAAATATTGGTGGGGTGTCACACCCCCCACATCCCCCCGGTCGCTACGCCGCTGACGGTCATACTAGCGCCCCAGCCCAGGGAAGCATCCGCTGTGAAGAAGTCAATTTGCTAAGAATGTGTGATACCCTGTTCAAAAACAAATGCCCAAATTATGACAAAGACTCAACAAAGTTGCTGGAAAATTGCCTATTAATACTAGCTTCTCAAGATATGACAGATGAAATAACGGGCATTTAATTGTACTGGTGATCATTTTCTGTCTTCCAAATCCATGATTATTTAGGCCCACTGCCCGCCACGCAGCCATTAAAATCATTGTTTTACTAAATAGTGACGTGACACTGCATTATTGTCACTGACTTTCCTTGCATGTAAAAAGTCGTATTAATAATAATAATACGCAGTTCGTATATAACACTTTATCACACTCTATCACACTCTATGGGCGTCTCAAAGCACTCGGTATTTTTTCCTGCAAGGTACATGTATGCAGAGTTACGTTTTGAAGTATGAGACCTGTTCCTTTACATAGCACCATGTAACTGTTTACTAGGTGCTGTGGCGCAATCTGGAGCCGATCAAACCAGGAACACCAGGGTGAACCCCTTCTCTTAACGATAAGTGTACTGGGTTGTTTTACAAGCATTACACAACACACGGGACCTATGGCTTTACGTCCCATCCGAAGGACGAAGCAATAATGGTTAAGTGTCTTGCTTAAGGACACAAGTGTCACGACGGGGACTCAAACCCACACTCTGCTGATCAGAAACACCAGAGCTTGAGTCTGGTGATCTTATCCGCTCAGCCACTACACGTCTACACGCTATGAGGATTGCATGCTCACTGATGCCCTGAGTTTGCATAGTCAATGTAGGATACCAGCTGCTGTGGATTGTCAACGACCCCCCACAATGGCTACAGAGGGAGATTTTGTTTAAACCATTGATCTTGATTAATACTGACTAGGTAGGACACGTTGCACATCATCATTTTGCTATCGTGTGATCACCCCCTGGAGTGAGTACACCAGTTGCGTATCGCACCATTGACCATTAAACATACAAACGCACTGGGTGTCCTATCCAGTCAGTATTAATGGAGATCAATGGTTTCAATCAGCCAACACCACACACATGACACATCTGGTACATGTATCATGCGTTGACTCTTCTGCAGTTTGTTACTATGAAAGGATGGCGGACTATCTTTCGGAATGAAAGACTGCAACTTCAAGGATTTCAACAGTTTATGAACTGAAAGTGTCTTGTTAAAAGGCAGGTCAGATGGTTTTAGAAAAGTTAATTTAGTTTCTTTTTTGAAACAATTTTTTTGTTATCTGATCGGAAACCAATGATACCAGGATATAGGGCAGTGGGTATTTAGCCAGCGCCGGCTTTTTGTTATTTTCATGGTGGTTGTCTCCGATTGGCTAATACTTAATGACGTCATATCAGCACGATCAGCCGCGCCAGTTTTTTCTTTTAGTAAGTTGTTTGCCGTCATTGATGGCTCATATGCCCTCACAGGCTAGTACATGAGTGATTGATGACATCACACATGAGTACTTTATAAAACAAATACTGCAAAATGAGGAAAAACAATTAAAATGTTTATTTTTTTTTTCAATTTCTAGACGACAATGTGTGCTTGTTATTTAATATGATAACTATCTTTTAAACATACATTAAAGACAACTTCAATTTTAACGCATAGGAAAGTAGTATTTCGACTACGAGTACTTAAATTTGAGTATCAAATACAACTGTACATGACTTCAAGTAAGATTATTTTTCAGTTGGTGTGAAGTCAGATCTTCCCACCTCACAACCTTGTTTTTTCTCCTTGGCGTCAAAAACACCAACTGTTTTAATATCCTTAATCCATTTATAGTAGACTCTAACACCCCTATATTTGTATTTCATATACATGTATTCTGTTCATTTGTTCAGGTAACGCTGTTTTAAAAGAAGACAACCCAACTTGTGATGATGTAGAGAAATCAGCTTTGAGACTACGGACTACAGAGGACAAAGGGCTATAAGTCATGGAGTCTGGTGCCCGATGGGAGCCTGTTGTTAGTATCTATTGTCCTTTGAAAGCAGGGAGCATTGATGGTACTGATACTAGACCTCATGACAGAGCTGTTGAAAGAGCTATCAAGGTATACACACATGTCAGTCTCTGCACTTTGAATCTCACTTTATGTATTATGTTGGTGAGAATATGAAGGCTTTCATAACCAAAGGGATTTGTAGTATATCCATAGTATTTTGAAGATAGTAGAACCTGCCTTGACAGTTCCATGGTCCTACCTTTAAGGAGAAAGTTTGAGTGTTGGTCAATTTGCAATTTAAATCATGAATGTGTGTAGTTGATCAGCCCATGGCTATGACACTGTATGAGGCATGACTTTTTCAGTAAGCTCGTATATCCGTTCATGTGTTGAAACACTTTCAGGCACTTCAAAAGAAACTATGTACCACCATGTGAAAAACTGCTAACGAGACAGATACAAAGTGGTCCACTTTATTGGGTTTTCTGTCATATGATTCTCATTATCAACATAAACAGTGTTTGACATTGGACTGAAAAAGCAGTGCATTTTTGACTCACATTCTCTATTACTAAATACACATTTTAAGTGTAAAATAGTTATTAACCGGTATGATCTACGATGTCTACTCAGCCATATAAAGGTAATCACTGAAATATTAAGATCGCCTTAGAGCCCCAGCAACCATAATTACATACTTTTAGTATTAAGTGAAGTATCAATGGTGTCCAAATACAAGGCTGTAGGAAGCGGTACAGCCAGTACGGCCATGGCCGTACTAATATTTTACTAGATTTTGTTCTTTTTGGTTTTTTTTGAGACCTGATATTTTTAACCAGAATAATAAAATACATTTAGGTCATGTTTGTTTGTTTGGGTTTTTTTTCACAGATGTCACCAACACACTCCTTTTTAAAAATGCCTTCAATGCTCTAATTTAATGTGTAGACCCTGTTTTTTTTAAATAGTTTAATTACATCTATGTTAGGGTATTTGTTGTGTCTAGGTCAAAGTAAAAAAGGGGAAGTTTGTATGCTTGATTTTGTTTTTGTTTTGTTACATTTACTTGTGGGGGATTTGAATGAGTATAATAAAGCTGTCTGCTTCTGAGATGGGCATTAAAGATGCATTGCCCGATTTTGGGCCAAAGGATTAAAAAAATCAATTTCATTGAGCGAACGAATTTAAAAAGTTTATATGTTTGTGTAACGAAAAATATAAAAAACTAAGAATTCTGATATCAGGAACTCAAGATAGAACACTTTAAAGTTTCTGCGGGCATTTGCCGACCTCAATTTGATTGGTTTCCCAGCGGCCAATCAGAAGAATCCGCAAGTAATGAATATTCATGATTCTTTTTTAGTATGAACGGGTCGCGACCCCTGCGACCAATGCTCTTGTGGCTGCCCGCCCACACGGCTCGCTGTGTGCGTACATACAATGTATGTGGTGTATGTACATGTACAGAGTGCGCAATCCGAGCGATAAGCTACCACCGGCTCTCGGCTGCAAACACACCGTGCAGGTTGGTAGGATAGGGAACAGGCCGCCACTGGTCAATCCACGATCACACAGACCAGACGTCTGGACGGTTTTAACCACTTCCTGTAAGATGGAGACTCGCAGAAAAGGAACTTGTGACGACCAATATTGTACTGTACATGTACAGTATACATGTACAGTGTGTGGGTTTAATTCTCATTACACCGTGTACAATGTGCACCACACACAACCGGACGATCGTCGTTCCGAATTACGCTGCTTGAATACAAACATGAATATTCATATCCTGTGCTTCTGCAAAATGCAAATGACGTACGTCACAACTCTGAGGATTAAAAGGCTGGGCCAGCCTTTTATTCATTTACGTTTTTAATTAACTGCCACTAATCCTTGACAGATTTTTTCGTTCAAAGTATCAAATGAAAGCTCATAACTTTATACCCAACAATATTAGCAATTAGAAAGATAAATATATTTTTGACCCCCAAATCGGCCTGAAATCAGGCAATGCATCTTTAATGATAATTACATTTAATACTGTTATAATTTCAACATGTTTTCATTGAGTAGTATTACCCCAATTGGCCCAGACCATAACCACCAGCGAGGTTCAAAAGTGCCGGATAAGATGCCCAAAATCGGCACAGATTTTACTATTTTTTTTACAGGCAGGTGCACCTCTTAATTTCGTTTGAGCTCGCAAAATCTCAAGAGTAAATGAGGTGGCCTTATTTATGAGCTGTTATAGTGCCCCCATCTACCCAATAGACCGATTGCGCGACAATGTTTACAGGCGGTCACGTGACCCCCTATCGGGTACGACGTCATACAGCTGATGAAAAAATACGTGTAAAAGCATAGGCCGTGACACAGAGTGAGTACGAAAACAGTCGATTTTACTTTCGTTAAGCGATGAAGTAGTTAATTAGCCCCTTTATTTAAAGTAGTATGTTGTGGCATTAATTTAAATCACATATCTGTTTCATAATTTAACAGAATTCTTCTAAAAAGAGGTTTTTTTAGCCATGCACCAGCGGCGTCGGACGACTATTATGTAGCCACCCGTCTCAGTGTTGGCCTAAATCACTGTAAAAAAGGATAAACAACGTTGGAAAAGTGAGCAGTAATACCTAGCCTTGCAGGATTTCAAATAGGCAGAGGAATCACACAGTTTTGGAAAGCAATTTCTTTGGAGGATTTCAGCTTGAAAACTTTGAAATTTTTGTGTTGAAAAGTGTATGGTGATCGTGGTTGTCTGGCCTAACGTTCCATCGTGCGCTGTACACATTGTGCACATTTATACAGTACTTTTACAATTTTCAAGACTTGCTGGAACTGTCCTTACTGGCTTTATTCAGCCATTTGAAGGTCTTTGATACAAACTCTGGAATATGTTTCACAGATTTCGAGCAAGAAAAGCCTCAATCAAATAAACTAAATGCATTAATCATCGTGTACTGTACCACCCTTTCCTATGGAGGATTGCGTGTGTGTTTACATTTTATACCTAACAAAGGTCACGTGATGTAGGTCCCGCAATCGGTCTATTATGTCTAGGGATAGTGCCACATGCATCAATACATACGGAATCTTCCCTTCCCTATTTTGAAGATGGAAATATGAGTACTTATTTTTAACAAATATTATTAGAGTGTAAACCAATAAAAATGAATTTTATAATTTGCTCAAAAAGTGAGGGAAAAGTGGTCAGGAATTACGCCATAATGCACCACAGAGCATCTACAATGCAAAATTTCCCGGGGCCCTTAAGCGGGCCCTGGACCCCACGCCGTAATGGCTTTGAGCTTCGCGCTTGCATTGACTCCTAACTCCGCTTCTTAAATGGGCCTGACCAATGTTTTTGAGCTTCCTACGGGCCTGAAATAGATAAAAGGAAATCAATTGACACCCAGAGGGCCTTCATGTACTTGACATGTATCCTGGGTTTGGTTCTATGTTGACCATGATTACTTCATACATATCTCGCTTTGTGTGTACAGGCTATCTACAAGCCCAATAAGAAGGTACAAGGCGATCCAAAGTGTACGCTATTCATTGGGAGGTTGGATACAATGACATCAGAAGACCAACTCAATAAGGTACATTGTTCACCCGTTGTACACAAACATTTAATATTGTACAGACAGAGTTTTTGTTGTAGTTTTGTCATGATGTGAGATGCTTATTCCTTATCCACTGTTGTGACTTGAATTTGTGCAGGGCTTTGTTTCCTCAGTGAAGAAAGGGAACAATAGCACTGCAAATGTCATAGGTTAATCTAGCTAGCTAGTACATTTCATGCATGTATGTCATTTATCCTGTGCAGGCTTTGTAGCTCCATATACAGTATTCTAGTGTTACATTGGTTGACTTGATGAGCCTTAAGCCCCCCAATGCTAACGACAGAAAGAACTGATGATGCGGTGAGGACAATGGAAATTTGAAAGATTATTAATGTTTTTTTCAATGTTGATACCCAAATCACAGCCCCTCAAAATGTACATGTACAAATGTAGGTTGAGATCAACTACTAGCTGTTTCCTTCTATTTGAACAGATTTTTTCCAAGTATGGTGACATAGTCAACTTACGCTTAGTAAGAGACATAGTGACTGGGATGTCCAAACAGTATGCCTTCATTGAGTATAGGAAACACAGACATGCAACCAGAGCTAAGATTGAGGCCAATCACATGGCACTAGATGGAAAGGATCTACTCGTTGATTGGGAATGTGAACGCACCTTGGCAAAATGGATTCCTAGAAGACTAGGTACGTACATTATGTAAAGGCTTACAAATACAGGTATTGAAGCTGAACTTCATGTCTAACAGCTGTTTTAGCATTCTGTTCTTCACTTAACAATATCTTTATTCTCAGCTTACATGGCTAGAAAATGTACATGGTGTACATGTAACTTATTATGGAACAGCCCAGAATGTGAATGTATCATTTACAAGTGTAAACCTTTGATTATGACTGAATACTGCAGGAGGTGGATTTGGTGGCAGGAAAGAATCTGGTCAACTTCGCTTTGGAGGCACAGATAGGCCCCATCGTAAGCCAATCATTGTTAGTCAACAGCATCACAGTAGAGGTGAGAAACAAGACCGAGGTGATGAGAGGTGGCGAGAAAGAAATCATGACAGGTATAGAGATGATAGGGTGACTGGATACAGAGCCACGAGTAGACATGATAGAAGACAAGATGATGAAAGAGACAGAGATGGTAATAGTTACTATGATAGACACAGATCTACCCACAGAGACAGGGATAGAGATAGACAAAAAGGAAGAAGTAAGAGAGATGAGCAGAGTAGCAGCAGGTACAATGACAAAGGTAATGATGCACCAAACTCTAAGATTAAGACCGAGATTGATTGTAATGTCCACCAGCCAAGACTGATGAGAATGAGTGACACTCAGCATCTTGATATTAAGATTAAACAGGAAAAAGACTGATGTGTTTCTTAGATAGTAAAATGTGACATGTATCTGTGAAATCAGAGGGAACTTGGCACCAGTCGATACACCGCAAAACTTGATTATTTTATAGACTTACTTAACCAGTTGCCACCGAGATTCTTTTTTTTGTCCCATCCCCCTGGCAGGAATATTTTTTCTTTGAGGGTACCGCTCGCACAAAGAAACCCTTACTTCAAAACGCCAAGAGAAGAAAGATTCTCTTTGTTGGATTGTCCATTTTGTTGCTTGACTGAGAAAACATCAAATTCACGCAGCTTGAGTTGCAAAACATCTGCTGTTACCTACAGCATAGGAGTGGCACTAAACACACAACCACGGCTCAATTGCTGACTCACTCTGACTTAACTCCATTCAGCTGATTACAATGAATGAACAATGGTGGAAGCCTCTCGATGCCATGTAATCCCCTTCTTGGAACAAAAGGACAAAGGTCTATTATCAAGGATTACACAAAAATTGCCTCTGAATGGCCACAAGTTGCCAGTAAAATCACAACCTTTTGTCCTTGTGTGGATGAAATGAAGCATTAGAGGACATGTGTATGGTCTGTGCACGCTCTGAAGTTGAATGACCAGGCGACCTTCACTCCTTTCCGTCCGAAATTACATAAAGGCGTGGCAAGATGACCTCTGTTTCCAGGCAGGGGAAACATTTGCGTGTATTCACGTCATCCGGTTTCAACTGGTTAACAGTAATGATACATATTTGGGGAGAGCAAGTTTATTCCAATCATCTTGTTTAGTAACACCAAACACAATATAACCAACCTATGAAAATGTCATGGTGGTCATGCTTGTAAGAACACACCAGAGACCAGTTTAGGTTTTGTCAGGGATTGTTGTATATTTGGATTAGAAGCCTACATGTACATGTAGGTGCAAGTCAAATAGCACATCAGAATCTATGCTATAAATGGATTACAAACAATGTATGTACATGTAATAGGACTATGACCACGCCTGTATCTTCCACATTTTAAATACATCAAAACATGCATGGGCAGTTCATCAGGACCAGCAAAATACTCTGGAACATACAGTTTGGTCTTAATGAGAATCGACATGTTAGGGTATTCAAGTTTTGTTATTTTTGTGAACAGAAGTGTGTACATATGTTGATAATACATGTACATGAGTTTGTACTTAACCATTGACTCTGAAGACGACTTTAACAAAAGGGATTGAAGTGTATGGGGAACTTTGGTAGGATGTCCACAAGGTAATAAAGGGACACTACATTCTTAAGTTCTTCAGTTAAAACCTTGAAATGTCATTGTACATACTGTGTGAACCTACATGTGTTAAAATATTTTTTCTTAAAAATATGATTTAAACTCTTTTCATTAGCAAGAACTAAACTAAACTAAAAACTATAGGTCAAAGGTCAGCTGTATATGCAAAACCGGCCACCGCCCTCCTGCCACCAAAAAGTGCAGACATGTCCCAAATAGATTGGTCCTCTGTTTACCTTCATAAAATCATTTTGATGTTATATGGTGATATTGGGGTCCAGACTGCTATCTTAAAGCATGACAATTCATCCAGTTGCGAGACACGGATCAACCAGACGATATAAATTTACTATTATACATCATGTGAAAAAAAAATCATGTGACACAATAATGTCCAAAAGTGAATTGAAATGAAGGTCATATGAGCACAATAACTAGGTCTGAAAGTCCTGCAGTCTGCACCCACACTGAGTCCCGTGCACGTATTGCATGAGTTCTCACCACTTCAAATTTTGAAGCAGATTATAAGTCACATACATGTCACATGACCCTGGCCTTGTTTTTGTTTTTTAGATAACCACGAAACCGGCCAAATTTGAGACTTATTGTAGTGGATATTTCTATGCAACTTTTGGACAATCTTTCTAGTCATGCTGGACTTGGTACATTTGTATAAAGGCTTTGCACCGTCACGTGACCCCCATAGCAACCATAACTTTGCCGCCATGGTAGGAGGCATACAACATGCCTGAGTATAATGTACATACACATAACACCATCCCATGGGAAGGTGTTCTAGTGTTTATGTCTGCAGCAAACTGTCTGAGTGGGGTAGAAATGTATAATAAAACACAAACTTGTGAGATTCCAAAACTCAGGTGAGAATAATTGTAAATATTCCCTGAGATGAGATAAGTAACTAACAAGTGAAAGCCCAGAGGTTTTCCTTACCAGGGCCTATCAATTGTCTGGTTTGATGTGGGAGTCAAACTGCGGTCCACAGAGGTGAAAGGCAAGGAAGAATTAAACCAGTAGTAAGCAAGCCCGTTTCCCAACTAGGTAAAAACACCCCCCCCCCCACACACACACACCCAAGTGTGTATTTACCTCCAATCGGGGACCTCCTATTGTCCCTCTTTTGTTTGTACTTTAACTTTTTAGCAACAGCTCCCATTGGTTTTGAACACGATTTCCAACTGGGGACCTTTTCCAACCGGGGACTTTATTGTCCTCTTTTGTTATAAGTCCCCGGTTTGAATGCCTAAACAAACTCACACACACACGCACAACATACATTTTATGTCATCAAGGTCATTATCTTTATTATTATTGGATTAATAAACATCTCAATACAATATGTACAGTAACATTTTTAAGTCATTGTGAAACTACATACATTCTTATAAGTTAACTTAAAAATAACAGTCTTGACAATAAAGAACTTTGGACGGAGTTTGTAAATCAATAATTTACACTTTTAATTTTATTTGTACAATTGATTTGTTAATTGAAACATTTAGAATATTTACATTTTTGTTCTTACCCTTTGAAGACATTGGGTCTTATGGATAATACTTAGCATTTGCTTTCACTACCAATTTTCAAGTATTTACTCGCATCCATTTGAATTAAATTAAGCACATGCTTTTAAATACTAGAAAAACATTTGCTCAAATCTGAAAGTATTTTACTTTTGTATTTTTATTTGAGGTTACAAATTTCACAAATAAATATATGCATCTGCAGTTTTCTTTATCGTGCAGATGTTGTGAATTGAAATCAGTTGAGAGGTGCATATCAGCGATGATGAGATCCTGTTAAACCACACCCTGTTATCTTAGGGTTTGCTCTGTACATGTATGTAGAACATACAATGGATTCCCCATTGTTATCAACAATTCAGCTGTGCAATGAACCACAAGTATGAAGCATATACTACCATGTCAACAAGCACATGCTGAACAATAAAACTTCACTTGTAATCATACAGATTCAAGCATTTAGTTTCCCTTAATGTGAATCTTCTACTTTTTGCTTAATCTTCTTAGCATTTGCTAGTTTTATCCATATGACCCTATAGCAGCTGCAAGCCGTTTATACAAATATTCCAATAGCAGCCGCAAGATTTGACCTCTACATCAAATCAACCCAAAAGGTCACACTGGATGTCCTGGATTGAGTTTTCTCATGTTAACATCCCATCTACATCCAGATCTTGTTTTATTTATATTTTTTGAGACATTTTTACTGCAAAAAAATTAGTCTCTTGAGGGTTAAAGGTTTGCTCAATTACTAAGTATTGACGCTTTTATTTTTCACCTTATAATTATTATACAATCATTCAGTTGGGGAAAAAACTAACTTTGCGCCTTGTATGTTTTTTGATGATTTATTTTCTTTTAAAATAATAGTCTTAAGGAATGGCCACAAAAATAGGTGGATTACAGACTTAAAGCCCCATAGAAAAGCATACATGTAAACACAATGTGAAGTCATCTGTACATTGATCTATTTTCCTCTGTAATAGCTCATAAATATATTATGTAATAATGATGTCACATGTCAGCAAGTGACCTACCGGTATTTTTGTGGGCGTTCCTGAAGACTATTATTTTCAACAAAAATAATCATGTAAATATATAAAGGATGGCACAATAGGATTTCTTCCAAAGGAATTGTTGTATAATAATTATAAGGTGTAAACAAATACTTAAAAAATATAAATAAAATAAAAAATACTCTGTAATTCAGCAAACTTCTAAGGGCATACCACACCTCAAACACCTCATACACCTCATATACCTTGCACACTCGGAGAAACAAAATGTTAGCAACACAGTCTGACATCAAATCTATTTACATCCCTTCACAATTAACACAATCTTATCTTGAAGACCTGAACACGAATATTTAAAATCATCATATATGAAGTTGTGCTAATCCCATCTTTTTAGATTATTTCTGCTTAGCAGTAATTCAATAATTCCAATGTG
Organism: Marthasterias glacialis; assembly: GCA_911728455.2. NCBI lineage: Eukaryota > Metazoa > Echinodermata > Asteroidea > Forcipulatida > Asteriidae > Marthasterias > Marthasterias glacialis. The sequence continues at coordinate 28,837,767 of OU452220.1, read as the reverse complement.
CATTAAAGTCAAAATTTCAGGACTATACAAGATTTTTTTAATTCAATAACTGGAAAAATTGAGAAAAGATCAATGGAAAGATCAAAGTACTGATAGTCCAATGGCAAAAGATTTAATTTTGAAAGTGTGCAAAACTCATTGTCAAATAAATAGTTCATGAACTGTACAACACAAGTTTGTATTAATGTGATTAGAAATTAAAAAGTATTTTATTGACTCCACTACCATTTTTCAAGATAAATAATTCTGTCTGAAACACCGTCATATGTGACAGAAATTCTCCAATGTCATCTCTTATATTAAATCAAATAAATGAAAATTAGCACCTATGCTATGTGCACAGAATCCCTGATGAATAAACCCAATATTCGCTATAATGTCATCTTGATTAAAATTATAAAGGCTTGTTGATTGATTTTGTATCAAAAACTGGATGAAATATGAATGACTGTACTCCAGATAACTGTAACTAAAATACCATACCAATACCATTGTAAATAAAATACAGATGTGTACTTTCTTTTTGGATATAAATCTGCAGGTGAATGGATTGTGAATCAAACCGACTGAATTCAGTACAGCATTCTAAGACTTCAATTTTACATAAAGATATTGTAATTAATACATTTTGAAATTTGTTGAATACTTTTACGGGACACTGGTACAAGCCAAATTCAAACTAACATCTAATCCATATCCTCACAATGATTGGATGACTTTGTTCATTTTCTACAAGTAACAATTTCTTTGATAAAGTAAACATTCACAGTGCCAATACCATTCATTACTCCCAATAGGGGTGCCATTAGACTGAGGGTGATGTGTTGTATTATGTTGATTGGAACTTATATGTCTCATCTCCCCTGCTGCGGAATCATGGTACATGCCGACTCCACTGACTGGAAGGTTGACTAGTGGTTAATTAGTGACATACATAGCGCATGCAAACTGAAGTTGAAGTGCGAATGACTCTAGTTAAACTATTCATTTTACTGATAACTGGTCCTCTCTGCACTGTAATATTAAAACGGCTATGGTAACCAGTGATGCGACCAGCCTTGATAAGCTGGTGGCAAATTGTTGACTAGACTAGAGACCTTTCTTTTACAACGTCACAGCCCAAGTTTTTGTCAACCAAGATGGAGAAACTATGGGGAGCTATCAATGCAAAGCAATAACAGATAATCACAGTTTGCAAAAAAGTTACACAAGAATTCAAAAAAAAATTAGAATTTGTTGGAAACAAACTAACCAATAAAGGGATGTATTTTCTTTAATAGAAAGTTTGCAAAAATGTTGAATTTGGTCACCACGTCTGTCAACAAGACTTGAATGTTTTGCTACAATTGGCCGTCCATGCCAACCAGCGCGGTATATTTATCAATGGTAGAAAACTCTAGTCTAACCATTGATGACTAGTAGTTAGTCAAAGAATGATAATACATAGAAAAAAACCACAATATACAGTAGCCAGGGATGAATCATAGCCATTGATGGCACTTGCCCCTGGTTTGTATGACTGAATATTATTCACTTACTTACATTGGTTGTAAAATGTTACAGAAAAAATGGTGAACACTTTCTAAACAGCCAATGAGGATTTGAGGCTGTTTTGTCTCTTTGTGAAAGGGGACAATTAGATAAGTTAGATTCGGGCTTGTTATACATGTACATGTATTACCACAAACATTTTGAATCGTTGCTGTTTTTCTTTACAGAATTTTAAATGAAAGTATCACTCCATTAAGTATTAAATATATATACAGAAAGGCCCTTAAATGTCAAATTATATTCTGACTTTATTCTTTACTTTATTTGGCATCAAACAGCCCAGGAGAGATCCCCTTTGATGACGTTCAACCAAAATTGTAAAGAGAGCGTGTCACAAACAACTTTCATAATGACATAGATCTGACCATTCCACTCATTTTGTGCAAGTTTGCTAGCCATCTATATTAAAGACTGTGTTGATTGGTGGAAGAGATGAGCCCTGTTCATTACTTCCAATAGGGGTGCCATTAGACTGAGGGTGATGTGTTGTATTATGTTGATTGGAACCTATATGTCTCATGTCCCCTGTGGAATCATGGTACATGCCGACTCCACTGACTGGAAGGTAGTCTGTCTGGCCAAGCAGTCCCTCGGTGTGTCTTTGTGGTCCATTACACGCTGGGGATTGCGATGATTGAGAAGCTACTGTACATGTTATAGAAAATACAAAATGATTTTATGACGTGTTTTCTGATAAACATTCAAAATCATGCAGTTTGAATGAGAAGGCTTTCTTTGAATACAGCTACCTTCAACAAACTCACTATTTCTATCAAATCATGATTATGTGTTACTTTGTTGAATTCTGCAGCAGACAGCTGCGATCTGTAAATAAGCCAATCCTGAAAGAAAGATATAACCCTGATAAAAACCACAAGATGCAGTAGCCACGGATCCTCCAATATTTGGAGTTGGGGGAGGCTTGTATTTTCTGTATGAGACCATGAATAAACAAGTTCCAATCTAAAAGCTCACTGGTTATGAAGTTAACCACTACCAATTCTATAGGGAAGTTATTGTCAAAGTCAATGAAATAGCATTTGAAGAGCCCACAAATCACTGATGGTTTTTTTTATTGCTGCAATGAGCTTGATATGAATGGGCACAAAATCCCTGAAAGATTATGAAAACATGACCTCGGGATTTAGGAATTTTGATATTGTCTCCTGTATTGAAACCTAGAATATGGGCATTAATTTATTTTTGCAAAAAGCAATGCTGTACTCTCCCTCTAGCCTTCAGTTTGATGGACACTAAGTACCATGACAAGCCAACCATAATATTTGAGTAATGTTTACCTGTTGGAATATGGCAAGTAGCTTGACTCGTACCTCCAAAGAGATGTGCATCCTTCACTGTTTGTCCATGTCCAGGTGGACGGTCTAAGATATTCAGTGGGTCATTAATCTCATTGAACTGTGTAGGATTGATGTCAGATCGTGATCTATGACCATGTGCACTACTGATTACTGAGACGTGTTCTACTTCTTTGGGATTGCTGTGTGTGTAGGTGCCTTGTGAATAATAGCCTGTGGTGATTCGAGAAAGAAGTACAAGTATGTCATTATCATGCATTGTGCATTATCAAGAAATTTATTTTACACCCAGGCCATTCAACCTGAGTTTCCAAGGTTGTTTAAAATAGCATAAACCTTCACAGGTCTGCCATATTTTTGCTTGAATGTTTTTATGTGTAACAAAAGTCAATGTTTTGCATTGTAGAGGAATAATATCAAAATCTTTTTCGGAGGACTAGAGCAGGCTAGTTAAAGTATTTTATGAATGCAGTCAAAGTTGAGATTGCTAAGTTTTTCAATAATCATAAGGATACCTGTATATTACATTATCTATCAATTTATGGGGTAAAATGTTAACTGTAACGTACTAGGGGTTGATTTCATAAAGAGTCAAGATTGATCTTAAGTGCAAATCAATCTTTATTGCTAAGCAAAGTGTGATGTCACAATACGAATCACTATGGTAATACTGACAACTCAACTTAAGATGAATCTTAGTGCTTTGTGAAATCGACCCCTGTTCTCTAAACCCTGCCCACCATACATGCAGCAACTTTCAAATGGAAAACATTCAGAACGGAACTTGCAATTAAATGCTAAACACAGCTATGTAACTGACATACAGATCCTCGTCATTTGATAGGTGGAACTAACATCACAGGTCATTCACTATTACTCCCATCCGCATCAGCGATCAAAAAGTCCTATTGGCCCATGGAGAATAGTATTTCTCATTCAACGGTTAGGATCATCCTTGTTCCCAATGTTTTTAACAAGTATAGCACCACTGCTAAAGCTAATGAGCACCCGTCTCGCGCAAAAGATTGTAATACCATCACACCCCGCGTATTGCGCTATTATTTAAGCTGTGCATCAAGAGATTTAATTGGTTATCACGCGCATGGTGAGTATGGACAAATATAGCGCGTCTGTGTCACAAGGTTTGGTGTCTTCATGGAGTTGTCCAAGTTCTTCAGATAGAAGGGGTTTGGAATTTTGAGAGTGTGGGGGTGGACGATGAACATTGTTTATTTTGATTTGTGATAAAAATTCAAATGATAAGGATCTATATGTCAGTTATATAAAACAAATAATGAGTGACTCGGTAAAATTTTGACTGTTCCATTCGCCTCGTGATATGGAACAGTCCAAGTTTTAACTTGCGATAATTTTCCTCCCATTGCACTCTGAGCCACTGAATACTTGTATACTAGCCTAATGGAGGCATTTGGTACTAGGATTTTGAGTTTGTCAAACTTTGGGTTGCACAGTCATGGCAGCGATAAGGCTAGTGGATTGAGGGGTGAGCTTAGTAGTATGGTATTCAGTCATTGGGCAATATCTTTATGTTGCCAGGTATGTTACGTTGATAAACTCACCTCCATTTTGATATCCATTGGTGAATGCATATGTAGATGGGATACTACCAACTACATTGAAAGCACTGCTACCATGCACAGAACCTGTCGACTGTATAACACCACCTTCAACATGATGACTTGATCCCATAGCACAACTATTATAATAACTTTCATCTCGATACTGGGGGTCCATGTAGGGATAGGGAGGGGTAGGGTCAACATCGTTCTTAGTATGGTAGGCTGCAGGGGCATAATTGGAATGAAACATGGCTGGTGGGTAGCAACCACTTCCCTGATAGGGTCCTAGGTAGCCCTGAGATCTACCCGATGAGTACGGATCTTGATTCTGTCCAACATGGCTTAGATATGGATAAGCCCCATGATGCATTGCAGGAGGAACTAAAGCTGCTGGAGTGGTTGGTGGATTGCGGGATGTCACATGACCCTGATTGATGACAGAGTTGCGCATTGGATTCACAACGATTGGTGATATAGGAGGAGTCAGCATGGCATTGCTTCTAGCTGCACTACCGGGACTTGGCATGGAGGGCTGGGTACCATAATGTCCTGGTATGCTGTAGGAATCCTTCTCTGCTGATGTAATGACAGTATGTCCTGGGTAGGTACCTGGTACAAAGCGCTCTGTGTAATCTTCTCGTTTGACTGATTGATCAGGATATCCTTGGTTTGTACGAGACATGTTCCTGTTTGCCAAGAAACATGTACCTGGCTGGTTTGATAATGGTCTTTGAGGATTGTTCGGATCTACAATTCAGACACAAGAATTTAAAACAGTTAAACAAATGAAAACAAATGTTGAATGTCTTTTATGCCAGTGAAGGGACTGATCAAGACTATTGATAATACACAAGAATTAAGACAAATGAAAACATATGTTTAATGGCTTTTATGCCAGTGAAGGTACAAGTCATTTTATATCAAATCTATCAATTGTGACAAGCTATTTCATTGTGCCAAATGTAGTAGAGTTTATTTTCATTGAGTTTGTCTGCATGGGTTAAGACATGATTCATGACAAATGATTCATCGGTGTGCAACTCTGGGTCTTTTGTCACAATCATTGAATTTCATAAAAAAAGATAAAACAAGTACAGGCAATATTTAATTTGGGTGCCTTGGAGTGGTTTCCCTTTTAAGCAAACGGTTTCCATGTTAAGTGTTGTGCAAGAGACTGGTTTCAGGTGGCAGGTCAGCCTTTGTGTTTCAAAGCATGAGGGAATTTGGCAGCAAGAGTTTGACATTGCTTGATGGTAGTGTAGTCATTGCATGAGGGACTGGCAGTGGTAGTGTGCCATTGCATGAGGGACTGGCAGTGGTAGTGTGCCATTGCATGAGGGACTGGCAGTGGTAGTGTGTCATTGCATAAGGGACTGGCAGTGGTAGTGTGCCATTGCATCGAGGGACTGGCAGTGGTAGTGTGCCATTGCATGAGGGACTGGCAGTGGTAGTGTGCCATTGCATGAGGGACTGGCAGTGGTAGTGTGTCATTGCATGAGGGACTGGCAGTGGTAGTGTGCCATTGCATGAGGGACTGGCAGTGGTAGTGTGCCATTGCATGAGGGACTGGCAGTGGTAGTGTGTCATTGCATAAGGGACTGGCAGTGGTAGTGTGTCATTGCATGAGGGACTGGCAGTGGTAGTGTGTCATTGCATGAGGGACTGGCAGTGGTAGTGTGCCATTGCATGAGGGACTGGCAGTGGTAGTGTGTCATTGCATAAGGGACTGGCAGTGGTAGTGTGCCATTGCATGAGGGACTGGCAGTGGTAGTGTGTCATTGCATGAGGGACTGGCAGTGGTAGTGTGCCATTGCATGAGGGACTGGCAGTGGTAGTGTGCCATTGCATGAGGGACTGGCAGTGGTAGTGTGTCATTGCATGAGGGACTGGCAGTGGTAGTGTGCCATTGCATGAGGGACTGGCAGTGGTAGTGTGCCATTGCATGAGGGACTGGCAGTGGTAGTGTGTCATTGCATGAGGGACTGGCAGTGGTAGTGTGCCATTGCATGAGGGACTGGCAGTGGTAGTGTGTCATTGCATGAGGGACTGGCAGTGGTAGTGTGTCATTGCATAAGGGACTGGCAGTGGTAGTGTGCCATTGCATGAGGGACTGGCAGTGGTAGTGTGTCATTGCATGAGGGACTGGCAGTGGTAGTGTGCCATTGCATGAGGGACTGGCAGTGGTAGTGTGCCATTGCATGAGGGACTGGCAGTGGTAGTGTGTCATTGCATGAGGGACTGGCAGTGGTAGTGTGTCATTGCATGAGGGACTGGCAGTGGTAGTGTGTCATTTTTATGAGGGACTGGCAGTGGTAGTGTGTCATTGCATGAGGGACTGGCAGTGGTAGTGTGCCATTGCATGAGGGACTGGCAGTGGTAGTGTGTCATTGCATCAGGGACTGGCAGTGGTAGTGTGTCATTGCATCGAGGGACTGGCAGTGGTAGTGTGCCATTGCATGAGGGACTGGCAGTGGTAGTGTGCCATTGCATGAGGGACTGGCAGTGGTAGTGTGTCATTGCATGAGGGACTGGCAGTGGTAGTGTGCCATTGCATGAGGGACTGGCAGTGGTAGTGTGCCATTGCATGAGGGACTGGCAGTGGTAGTGTGTCATTGCATAAGGGACTGGCAGTGGTAGTGTGCCATTGCATGAGGGACTGGCAGTGGTAGTGTGTCATTGCATGAGGGACTGGCAGTGGTAGTGTGCCATTGCATGAGGGACTGGCAGTGGTAGTGTGCCATTGCATGAGGGACTGGCAGTGGTAGTGTGTCATTGCATGAGGGACTGGCAGTGGTAGTGTGCCATTGCATGAGGGACTGGCAGTGGTAGTGTGTCATTGCATGAGGGACTGGCAGTGGTAGTGTGTCATTGCATAAGGGACTGGCAGTGGTAGTGTGCCATTGCATGAGGGACTGGCAGTGGTAGTGTGTCATTGCATGAGGGACTGGCAGTGGTAGTGTGCCATTGCATGAGGGACTGGCAGTGGTAGTGTGCCATTGCATGAGGGACTGGCAGTGGTAGTGTGTCATTGCATGAGGGACTGGCAGTGGTAGTGTGTCATTGCATGAGGGACTGGCAGTGGTAGTGTGTCATTTTTATGAGGGACTGGCAGTGGTAGTGTGTCATTGCATGAGGGACTGGCAGTGGTAGTGTGCCATTGCATGAGGGACTGGCAGTGGTAGTGTGTCATTGCATCAGGGACTGGCAGTGGTAGTGTGTCATTGCATGAGGGACTGGCAGTGGTAGTGTGCCATTGCATGAGGGACTGGCAGTGGTAGTGTGTCATTGCATGAGGGACTGGCAGTGGTAGTGTGTCATTGCATGAGGGACTGGCAGTGGTAGTGTGCCATTGCATGAGGGACTGGCAGTGGTAGTGTGTCATTTTTATGAGGGACTGGCAGTGGTAGTGTGTCATTGCATGAGGGACTGGCAGTGGTAGTGTGCCATTGCATGAGGGACTGGCAGTGGTAGTGTGCCATTGCATGAGGGACTGGCAGTGGTAGTGTGTCATTGCATGAGGGACTGGCAGTGGTAGTGTGCCATTGCATGAGGGACTGGCAGTGGTAGTGTGTCATTGCATAAGGGACTGGCAGTGGTAGTGTGCCATTGCATGAGGGACTGGCAGTGGTAGTGTGTCATTGCATGAGGGACTGGCAGTGGTAGTGTGCCATTGCATGAGGGACTGGCAGTGGTAGTGTGTCATTGCATGAGGGACTGGCAGTGGTAGTGTGTCATTGCATGAGGGACTGGCAGTGGTAGTGTGCCATTGCATGAGGGACTGGCAGTGGTAGTGTGTCATTGCATGAGGGACTGGCAGTGGTAGTGTGTCATTGCATGAGGGACTGGCAGTGGTAGTGTGCCATTGCATGAGGGACTGGCAGTGGTAGTGTGTCATTGCATGAGGGACTGGCAGTGGTAGTGTGCCATTGCATGAGGGACTGGCAGTGGTAGTGTGTCATTGCATGAGGGACTGGCAGTGGTAGTGTGTCATTGCATGAGGGACTGGCAGTGGTAGTGTGCCATTGCATGAGGGACTGGCAGTGGTAGTGTGTCATTGCATGAGGGACTGTCAGTGGTAGTGTGCCATTGCAAGAGTGGTGATGCAAGCTTTTGCATGAAGGAGTGATGACACATAATTTGATAGCATGAAAGGTTAGTGATTAGCATTAATTTAGACTACTGTTCGTTTTTACCCTGCTTACCGGCAACCTTCATTTGTTTCTCTAACCGGTTCTGTAGATCATTATCCTTCTCAGTGTTAAATTGTTGCTCTACGGCTAAGAGAATGTACTCATCCAACAGCATCCGAATAAGATGAAATGAAGCTGTAGAAACAAGCAGACATTTTACATAACTACATTCATTTAAGTCCACCATATATTTTCAGTTGACATACCATACACTATCCTGTAAAACGCTCATTCAATTGGGTGCATATCGGTTTTCGGGTCACTTTTCATGCAAATGACAGTTTTAAAATTTTTATTGGCACTGTATCAATTGTTTACCATGAAGAAGATCAGGGCTGTGTTAAAAGGATGTATTCATAAAAATTTTTTAAAACAACATCGAGGTTACAGGAAAACCAACAACAATAGATCAAAGGTTTTGAGGCACAATGTGAATATAGCTCTTCAGATTCTTGTGCACTTTGCTCAAAAGGCGTATATTTTCATTTTTCTTTTTTCCACATTTTCAAAAATATGAATAAATAAGAGCCATTCTTGGGTCAAATTAACCCCAAATTGAATAACAATCTTTTTTGTTGAATTTAAGCTGTTGTACATACCAAAACTCTGTGCATTGTTGAGAGTCAAATTGTGCATAACACGAGCTCCAAAGAAGGACCATTTGAGCAGGAAGTCCTGGGCTCTTTTCTTCATGGATCGCCCATTCTGTTTACCAGGCTGAAACAGGCACAGCATGTCATTAACCAATAAGTACAAGGCAAACAACAGGCAACATTACACCATTCCTACAGCAGTTCTGCAGCATTACATCCACCTTCCCTTCTCCTTGCTCAAGCAATCTCTGCAAGGACTGATATATCTTCTACATTGTCTCAATGAGGCAAAAGATGCTGCAAATATGAACCTAACTGAGCTGTTTGTAGTTAAACCTCTTCTTAAATGGATGGAGCATCATTGGTTTAAGGAACAGAACATGCTATTCTCTCATTTTCAAGATACACCTACACACTTAAAACTGAAGAGTTGAATCCAACACTTACATGTGTGCGGTCAGTGACCACACTTTGAAAATGTTAAATCTAATATTTTAAAATGTTAAATCCAGCATGTAAAACTTTTAATCTTGCCTGATAACTGTGAACTCAACAGAAACAAATTTGAGAGTGTTGAATTGACACTTAAATTTTTGGATTCAACTCTTTGGCGTTGGATGTGATATTTTAAAATGCTGGATTTAACATTTACAAAGTTGGAACCAACACTTTCAAAATGTAGTAATTGACCGTACACAAGTAAGTGTTGGATTCAACACTTCAGCTTTTAGTGTGTCAGACTACTTGAAATGGACGCTCGCATTTTTATAAACAGTTTTATGTTTTGTTAAGTTTTAAACAATTATAAATGATTATTATTAATTGCATTATTTATCTGGTAAAGGAAATAAAATATGATGTAATGCAGAATTTTCTCAAAGATGATATCTTTTCAGTCTGTAATATTTTGCAGTACGTATATTAAATAGATAGAATCTTGTACAAGTGAGTTGAGCCTTTGCTCAAAGTTACCAAACTGACCTTAATGACTTTACTTTCTACGACTTGGTCCAGCCATTCCGTAAAGGCTTCTACTGTTGCTTGCTTCTTCAGTAACTCCTTGAACTCCTTTAAAACTGCAAGAAACACATTAGTCAATAGTGTCATTTAAGCAGCCGGGGACATTCCTCCTTATAAAACCATTCAATAGTCATGAGTAAGAATTTTGCAGCATACTTTTTTTCCATCCAAAAACAGCCATAGCAGATGGCAACATTTGGTGATGTTTGAATAGCAATAATTATTTTGTTTTCCAACCATTTGCAAAAAAATTCCCAACTCAACCTTAAAAGTCCAAGTTACAAGTCCAAAGACACACCCAAAAAGTCGAAATGTCAATTCAAACTGAAGTTACGGTCCGGAAACCATTTCACTGTAACTCACCACTGTGACCTTGACCTTTTGACCCAAAACAATCCCAATTTTTCTTTCCCCAATGGCAACCCCACCGCAGTTGCAACTTGTCCAAATGTAATTTCTAACTGAAGTTATCAACCGGAAACGGAAAGTGCCCAGTCATCCAACTCACCACTGTGACTTTGACCTTCGACCTTTTGACCTCAAACACAATCCCAACTCTCATTTCCCCAAGGGCAAACCCTCCACCCAAGTTGCAAGTCCAAATGTCAATTGTAACTTAAGTTATTGTCCGGGAACGGAATGTGCCCAGTTTTCAGCCCGCCGAACGCCCGGATGGACGGTGTAGGATATGACAATATCCCTCTAGCCTATCGGGATGAGGGGTGAAAAAAGAGCCAGACGAATAAAACAGAACTTTCAAAAATTGAAAACAATTAGACTTCCAACAAGAGGATAAAGTTATAATTAAGTAATTACTGCAAAATGGGTTAGATTTAACTATAGGCCTACTTGTAGTGTCTTACATTCAGCATTGAGTTCCATATCAGACTCGTCAGTATTAGCAGTAAGTAGTGCCTGTGATCCAATGCTGTTCAAATCCACTTTATCCAAATCAGCAATCATCTGATCAATCAGCTGCTGATCAAAGAGCACTGGACGAGATGTCTGGTAATCAAATATCAATGCATAATCAATACCCAATATATCACTCTTATTGTAATACATGTTTAATGTGCATCAGGGATAATTAAAAAGAATATTTGTTGTGCTTTACCCATACACACCAATAGGAGAGCACTGTTAACTCAGTACGTTACTTTCTCAAGTTCTGTAAAACAAAATCCACAGGCAAATTATTCGGTGGGATTCGAACCCACAACCTTTGTCATTTAGAGCAGATGTCTCACCTCTAGACAACCGAGCTTGCCTAGAAGCTAGAGATTGCTCTAAAACTAAAGTTAGTCAAAACGGCCTTAATTAGTCATTTTAGACAATTGTTGACTAATTTTAGTCAAAATGTGGCATAAATTACTAATTAACGTTGTTTTGACAAAGTTAGTTTTTAGAGTGTGCCTGTTAAGTCAAATTACTACCTCTTAAAATCGTTCAGCATTTGCTACTGGTTAAAATTTGTTTGTTTTCAATTTTTTGCTAGTATTTTTGATGCTTTTTGGCTATCTTTTCTTATGATACTTTCTTTTCTTACGTTTTATTTTTATGTGATTTGTTTCTTTGTTTTTTTTACCTGGGCCAAGTGGAGGAATGATGTCTGTCTTCTTAGTGACTGAACAAAGCGTCTAGCAACAGGCAGTTTACACTGACTGACACATTCTGGTAGATGCTCCAAGGATGAACATAACCACTGCTCCCAATGCTTTGCAAAGTTACGTATATCTGCAAGAAGACTGAAAGAAATGTAACTCTTATTATAGATGTGTGGATACCACAATGAAAAATGTGCTGATGAAACAACAATCACAAATAATTCAGTCATGTTCAGGAGTACAAAAGTAACAGAAAACTGTCCATTAGCGATATTTTATTGTATGTACAATTCAATGTGCAATGCACAATGTGCATAGGTCTAATCCTAGCTGTGATAGTGAAGTGCATTAAAAAGCCAATCTTACCCCTCAGGCATCTCCTGCATTGAAGCTGGAATAAGGATCTCCACAGTGGTCTTATACAAGATAGAGTCACAGATGCATATCATATCGATAATAACGGAACTGTCTAACAGCGGTAACAAGTGATCAGGCATTCCTTGCCAAAAATGTAACAGGAAATTCTGGATCTAGTGAAATGAAGAAGAATAAAAAGAATCATGTATGCAAGTTTAACAACGTTTTTTTTTCAAAATTAATTCCAGCTCTCTTTTGTTCTGGTTAAACTTACAATTAGTGTATTTTAATAAACAAACACGGCTGCTCTCATTTGTAACTTTTTGATTTATTTATTTTGTCGTCCCTTCTTTCAGTATTGTGAGCCATCAAAACCTTTAGTATACTTAACACCTTTGCTTATACAAATTTTATTTCAAATTTACATAATGTCATTGATTTTTAATTTATAATATTGAAGTGCTTATGTACAGCATTGGATGGAGAGCTTAGAAGTGCTATAAAGGGTTTGATAAACAAAATATGACCAACGTAAAAGAGAGGTAGCATGAATCGTACTGTCAAATGTAACACTGTATAACTTGGAAAAGAACTCAAACTATAAAACGTTCCCATTTTTTAATAGAGTATTGATCTGTACCTCGTCGAAGTTAGAGTTGATGATTGTGTCTAGAATACACTGACAGTGTGTCTTGTACATCATGAGTAGCGTCTCCACCTGTGTAGAAGAATGTGTAGTAGAATGGATTGCAATTACATGTAATTAAACGCACCTGTCTTGTTGGTTACACCCATATGTGACCTGCTCCCAAAAAAAGAGCATAAAGTCGGAATTTCTCAAAGTTTAGATTTGTGTATTTCTGAAATCTGTAGATCAAGAGCTTTCCAATGGTATATAACACTTGGGGGTACCACATTCACAAAGAAAGTTACAACCTTAGAAAGGCACGGAGTCTACACAAATTATACAAAATAGTTTTGGAGATAATAGCCTTTAAACTTGTGTACAAGAAAACAACACCAAATAATGCAACACATACAAAAGGTAGGTTTTGTTTCCTTAACAACGACCATGTTGTGATTAATATTTTCACTTCAAATTTTCAGGAAATACAAACAATTACATTACCAATGAAATACGTAAACAAAATAATACTTTCAATGGTTATTAAGACCTTATTTGCATATTTAATTACAGTATTTTTATCACTATTCTAGACCATAAAATATTGAAATGCAGAAGTTTTGAATACTTTTGAAATAATGTAAACTGACAGAAAATCCAAAGCTTTTACATACGAATAGTGAATCATATCATTACATGTATTAATCAAGCATTGATAATGTAGAAGAAACGTAATTATACACTTTAAAGGAGCAGTCGTTTCACTGAAAATGTTTTGTATTTTTTTTCAATTGTGGGCAGTTCAGTTGAGCAGTTAGTTGTTCATGGTTACATTCTCTCCTTTGCAATTAGGACAGCACACTGTATTAACAAGTTTGAATTTTTTTTTAATAAAAGCAAATCAACATGATAGCTCAAACAAACATACACAACTTGTTGATTATGTCTACGTTTTCTCAGAGCTTGGTTAAGGTTAAAGGGGCAGTTTCAGAAATAAACAAATGTGTTAATCATAGCTAACCTTCCACATACATGAATTAATGCAACTTTATGTCCTTATTTGTCTTGCTAAAAGTAGTAAGTACTATGAAAACACACTTTAATTAAAAATTAATTAATGTATACTTAAAGGGGCAGTATCTGTTACCTTCACGACAGTCCATAAACTTACATTTTTTTTGGATTTTATGCTATGTATTCATTTCAGCAAATAGGAAATGATGCTTATAAAAATGTAATGTTGTTTTCCTTTATTCCCTTTCACTTAAAATGACATTGTTTAAATTTAAAGAAAAGTTGAAGCAGCAGTCAGATCGTAATGCTGAATATTGATGACCTTTATCAATGTACAAAAACCTTGAATGGAAACCACTCTGAATTAACATAACTGAAGTGTTAAAAACAAAACAAGTTACAATGTTGTGTATAAAGCCAAGGGTTTGTTAATTTGAAACTTCAACGTCTACGTTTTGGTGGGGCAATTTCACTGTCATCAGTTGAGCTAGTACTAGAACCTTCATCACTAGATTCTTCTTCTGCATCTTCAACATCAGGGAGAGCTGGGGCAGCTGGTGGAGGTGGGCAAGTGATATCACATGTCTGAGGGGTGCAGTACTCACGTATAGTATGGAACAGGTACTCCGAACGCTTCGCAGACAGACCTGGGGGAGGAGTTGGTGCAGGAAGATTCTTGGCAGGCATGGCAATGGGACTGCGTAAGAGCTGAACTCTTGTCTCTGGAGAGTCAGCGTAGACTTTCATGAAGGCTGCACCGGGATCGTCTTTGCAGAACCTGTAATAAAGCAAATGAAAAGAATTCCATTTTAATGTTACATATTTTAATATTGAGAGCAAAAATAGAATGGTTTGTATGATGGTGGTGGCGCAAGGGGGTTACAGAGCTTATGAAGGAACAACCGCACGGAGCATAAACAGTAAGTCCAAAACAAATTCTGCTGTCGATTTCATGCCTTTTAAAAATAGGGTAGGTAGTAGGGAAATTTAGTTTTTTCACTTTTGTTCAATGCAGATTAGACTGACTTCAAAGCGGAAAACACATACTTTTCCGGGTTTCATTTTACCTTATGTGTTGGTAGCCTTTGATGCCTGGCAGAACTCGGAAGAAGGGTTTCAGGAATGCCTGCCAGTCATACAAGATCACGGAGCTGGTACCATTCTCGGTGCCAACAAGCTGTGGAATGTTCACACCACTGGTTGTACTGGTGCGAACAACCTCTTCAAGATCCCCCAGGCAGCTTACCACGCACCTTCTATACCTCTGCTTCAGCAGGCCAAAGCACCAGTCCGGTGAAAATTTTGTGTGGCCGGCAATGAGGAAATTTACGGTTATCCTATCATGAAAACCATGAATTGTTCGCCAGATAAAATACCACATGACGAAATTGTTCTTGTTCTGCCCAGAACAATTGTCGCAGTGCAGTTCAACGTCCTCCTCACCCAGGCCATAGTGAAGGAAAAAATGGTGTAAATAACTCAACACTGCATTAGATCCCTTGGATGCTGACATGCCCTCATCCACTAGGTAATTTACTTGTTCAGGTATTCCTTCGCAGCAAACTCCAAATATGCCGCACTTACGAGGACAAAGGAAATACATGGGTCCTGGTTGGTTTGGGTCATGGGGGTAGTGGACTTGCTGCGCAAAGTCGAAACTGTAATGCACTGTTCCCCGTCGAGAAGCTGGCTGATGATGACCAAGGTGTTCATCTCCGACAGCTTGCTTGCAATCTTCAACCATGGACCGGTAGAGTTCACGCTCCAGGTTCACAACCCGTAGGTGCTCTTCCTGCTGTCTCAGCTGTGCCAGCTTTTCTCCCTCCAGCTGGTTGGCGCTCTGGTAAACAAGGCTGTTGTTACGTTGACATACCCAGCATAGATCTGTCTTCGGTCTGGTGGGCAACACAAAGGGGCAGTACTGGATCCACAGCTTTGAGAATGTCCATCGCTTGGCAATGCAAAACTCTGGATCACCTAGCATCAGAGATGAAAAAAATAAATATAAATACAATGTTCATGAAACAAAGAATGAGTACATGCATGTACATGACAGTGTGTAGCCAGACGCAGTGGTGAGTCAGGCGCGGACCCAGGGGGGGGGGTAAAAAAAAACCTGCTCCGACCGAAAAATAATAAAAAACATAACAGCGATTTTAGTCAAAACATAAAGAAAAGAAAAACTCGATCCCCCCTGCAAAAAATTCTGGATCCGCCCCTGTAAGTTGTACACCTTTAAAAAAAACGAAGGTCAGATAGGGCTGTGCTGGGTACCCGATATCCGTACAGAAGTCGCCGTTAGTTACCCGGTTCCATTTTTACACCGCTGCCAATAACAGATGCACGTATTCTGTGTACATCACATACAATTTTTGTATTAGCCTATAAGGACATCGTCTTCTTTCATCTTTGTACTGGGTGGATTAATCCTACAATCCACCATAAACGTGGGATTACTGGCGTCATTGTGGTGTACAATCATAACAATGACCCTCTTTTTCTATAATTTGAAAAATTGATAATTGTTTTTATTAATGAATGTACCTGCAAGTGTCCGTGTCGAGTTCATATCTCCCATGTAAGTCTTGTATTTCCTCCATACTGACGATTTCGTCTCGGATGAAGGAAGTAGACGTACCCTTGGGTCCTGGCACTTCACCCCACTGACACGACCAGGTATCACCAACGCATGCTCCTCGGCATAGGAGCTGATGAACTGGACCACCCGCTCGATGTCCTTTACCGTCAGAGCTTTTCTATTAAACCTCCTTCCTCCTGACTTGATCTTATGGGGGGCAGCTCCTTCTTGTCTATAGTGCTTGGCAAGGCTCATCAGCAAATTGCTTGAAATGCTGAAATACAATTTAAGAAAATGTTACTAATTTAAAATTCTATTTTCAAATACAATGATAGCCTAAGCCACCACGTCTTGCATGTACACTTCAAACTCCGAGTAGCCTATGTTTAGAGTAACATAAACATGTAATATTCATCTGAACAAGAATTCGCGCAATATAAATGCAATAATAATAATTACAGTTGGGATAATCGCAGCTGTAATATTACAAGTTTATGACTACCGTTACGTTAAAAAGGCTAGGTTAATTCTAAATTATGATATTGCTTGTTTACTTAAAATGTTGTGCATTTTGGGTTTCAGGGCAATTTCGTTTCTGAAAATGAATATTTTTAGTATAATAAATAGGGGCCTAACGTTAGGTATGCTAATAACAATTTAAAATAATAACTTACTGGTGCATGAATAAGAAGGTTTCCCGGCAGACCTTGACCCCCTCAACCAGGTATTGAGTTCTAGACCTTTTGCGTTGTTGTTGCCTAGACCGCTTCTTGCAAGTAGTGGTTGCAGAATTGTTCAACGTGGTGCTGATCTTACCAAGCAGAAACATCTTCTTCTCAGCCTTTGTGAGGGAAGCGTCACTCATCTGAGACCGAAGTTTGATGATGAAGACCTCGTCAAACTGTTCCATACAACGTTGCTTCCGGCACCGGCATTTGTTGAAGTTTCGTACTTTAGTCAACTCCTCTTCAGCATCGGGCGAAACCCAATCGTCCATTCCTACGGCATCAATGATTTCCCGAGCAGGATTTTCAGTAACAACAGGCTCGTTGTCACTGTCAATCTCCATTTCTTCGACGCTTTCATGGCTGCCTTCCCCGTCCGTATCGGCGTCACTATCATCGGCATCCGAGTCGGAAGTTTCGGGCTCGTTTTCGGAGTCCGACAAAGTGTCTTCCGCGAAAAACTCTGTAAAAAGCTCCCCAAGCGCATCATTATCAGCAGCATTGAGCCCAAGAATAACAGCATCATTAAGGGCACTCGTTATTCTGTTCTTATCGGCCATTTTCTGTTATTATTGTGTTAATAATCACACAAGAAAACCGCACATGTTTTGCAAAACGTGTACTGAAACCATACGTATAGTTTCACACACAGCTGTGCCGCGATCGCTGCACGGCGCATGCGCACGTGAACACGTGGTAGGTTTAAGCGAATCACAGCACTCAAAACGGCAAGGCATAGCAACAAGGCTCCTTGTTTACGTCGATGACAACCTTACTATTTTTATCGTAACTCATTATTGAATGAACGGTCAGAGGTCATGTTACTAAAAATGAACAGGCCACGTCTTCAGCTTTCGGACGATACCAAACATACATAGGGCAGTTTTTTAGAACAGGGTGAACATCGGGGAAGATTTTCGTCTTTGTTTACGTCTTTGTCTTGGGATTTCTGATACATCACAACAAAAGTCATCAACAAAATCGACTTAAAAACACACTTTTTTATTTTCAGATCCGACTAAAAATTGAAGAATTGCTAAAGGGATATATACAGATGCGAAATAACCCCCAAACAAAAAATTGACCACCCATTCAAATTTTGACTTTGGCCCGCTGTACTGTGAAATGGCAATGTGCGACTTTACGCTCATTTCGTCAGAGCAGGTCACATATGTCCCGTCACCCCTCATTAGGCTCCCCTATCCCTAACCCCAACCCTAACCCAACTTGATCACGAGGGGTTACCTTAACATAGGGGTGTCGGAACATCTTCTTGCTTTATGAAGTGCACCAAACATGATTCCCTTCCATTTTGTGGTAGTTTATCAATCATTAGTATCATTTTAAATAACACAACGTACATCAAAAAAGCTTTGGTGAGTACATACGCTTTCTTAAATAATTATAGGAAAACACGCATACTACTAACGTTGTAACTTCTGTATACAAGGAATGCAACAACTTTGATATAAGTGGTAAACTTTGATATAAGTGGTAAGAAGTATTTGAAATGAAATACAATTGATGTACCTTCTCTTTGGGGATGTTGTAGGGCAAGACAAGAGACACTGCAGTCGGGAACTCTGGTAATAATGTGCCTGTCTTAGAGGCAAGGGAGTACTTCCGTGTGAAACCACCCTGGACGATAATGGAGAAAACAAATAATCATTATGGAATTGTAGCGACCGACCACACAATCAGCCATCATTGGCTCAGCAGTGGAGGGGAGATGGGGCTGGCTTTACTTGGTATAAATTGCACTGTTATGATAGAGCTGTCCCCTATCCCTGCATCATCACTTGAAGCCCCAGCTCAACAGCTTGGTAAGAAGAAAAACACAATTGCTCACAGATTTACATATACCCTACATGCACAAATTTTATTTGAAGAAAAAAAGTGTCGGACTTAAAGATTATCAAGTATATATGGGTAAGCCTACACTCTGAATGTGTACTCAGTATTCCAATCACCCTGAGAAATTCTGTGTGAAAGGTCAATGTAGCACGTGGCTCTAATAAAGTGACAATACTTGGGAAATTTAAATCGATCGTTTATGTTTCTACAAAAGTTTAATTAACATTATACTCCTTAAGTACGGTAAATAAAAATAAATACAATTGTGTTCCAAGTGCTGTTAAATTATTTCTTGTTTTCTCGGACACTTATTTTGTTTACATATTACTTGGGGGAATTCGGTGATGAAAGTATGGGTTTCTATTTTTATTGGAAACAGATGGACCAAAATTTTCGCCCAAATTTAAGTTTCAATAGACCGATTGTGCGACCCACGTCATGTGACCTGTTGTGGGTGATAAATGTAAGCAAACACGACGTCCTTCATAGGAAAGTGCGGTACAGTACATGATGGTTGTTGCATTTGATTATTCGATCGAGGCTTTTCCTTCTCAAAATCTGTGAAAAATATTCCAGAATTTGTACC
This sequence comes from Marthasterias glacialis, assembly GCA_911728455.2. Taxonomy (NCBI): domain Eukaryota; kingdom Metazoa; phylum Echinodermata; class Asteroidea; order Forcipulatida; family Asteriidae; genus Marthasterias; species Marthasterias glacialis. Next base: position 28,818,174 of record OU452220.1, on the reverse strand, counting down.
AGAGAGACCTTCGAGTTGCTGAATAAAGCCAGTAAGGGCAGTTCCAGCAAGTCTTGGAAATTCTTCAAGGAACGTTATGTTCACGATGTGGTAGTACTAGTTGCACGACGGAACGTTTGGGCCGTGAGACGACCGCGATCACACACTTTTCAACACAAGATTTTCACAGTTTTGAAGCTGCAATCATCAAAAGAAAAGGCTTTCCAAACTGTGTGACTCCTTTGTCTATTTGAAATTTAGGTATAAATGCTCCTTTTTCCAACGTTCATTACCCTTTTTTATAGTAATTTAGGCCTACATTACAAACAAAATAACATGCGAGTGGCTACATTTAGTCGCGTCCGACGCAAGTAGTGCATAACTCAAAATAAACCTCTTTTGTAGTAGAATACTGGTAGTTTATGAAACAGTTATGGAATTAAAATCAATGTCACAACATACAACTTTAATAAAAGGCCTTAGTAACTGTGTTATCATTACCAAAAGCCGACTTTTGGTGTGACTCTGTCGGTCACGGCATGTATTTGCACGTAGTTTGCCATCAGCTCAGACGACGTAGTACCCACAATAGGTCACGTGGTGACATTTAAACATTGGTCGCGCAATCGGTCTATTGAATTATTCAAGACGAGGTTCATTTTGGTATCTTTTAATCTTAAAACCAATGTGTTTTGTTTTGTGAACCCCATTAAACGATTGACATTCTGATAAAAGACTGAAAAAAAAAATCAAGTTCATAACCTAAAATCTATGATTATTGAAGAAAAGAAAAAGAAATTGCGATAGTCATTTCTTTAAGATAAGCAGACTAGAACCTTAACTACCAAAGCATCAGAATGACTATAAGGAAGGATTGTGAAGTATGAGCGGACGAAATTAAAACTGTCCTGAAGACTTTTGCAAGTGAGAAAAAGATAAATGTGTGGATTGATACGATGTGTAGCTTGCTTCCTGAAGCAATTTATATCCTGTACCCCTTCATCCGATCAACCGGGTAAATTAGTTCTTACAAAGTCTGCACTTGAGAATTTAATATCCAGCTTGTACGACCAGCTATAGAGCGATGGGTTGATGAGTGTCGGTCAATATATAAATACAGGCAGAACAGTTACTGGAGGCGACAAGCTTAATGGTTACAATTGCCCCCAACTGCATGTACAACATGGATATTGCTTACACTATGCATATTTGATATACAACAATATCGGAAACAAGCACTTGTGTTTTGCCAAATTAATTTCTTGCAATGTCTTGAGAGCCTATGGTTGACATTAACTGGTTTATGTTCGTCGTCAAAATCTTGGCAAACACCCTGGCACAATCAAGCAAGACATATTTGCCAATAAAGAATCCAGGCATCGCGTTTCCCATAGGGCAAGTGTCTTTATTAAATTCTTAGCCAGTCACCAAGGAATTCGTGTCATTTTCACGCCAGTTTTGTGTAAAATCCACTCCTATTTTGAAAGCCTTCATTCCCTGACATGTACCCTATCCCTGACGCTGGAGCTATGGCGTGTACAATCACAAGACATCAACTTGTCAATTTTTTTCTTGATATGTTCACTTTATAAGTGCTTGGCAATTACGCACACAATTTAATTAAGTTAACAGTTTGGCCGTCAATTATACAAACTACAATTACTCTTTACTTTGGAGGTGGCGAAAGAGACGCATTTTACACAGTAAAACTTAGACGTTCATTCTCACAACGAAAGTATCCGTGTAGATGAAGAGGGCAACTTTACCCAGTGACTTCCGGCCTGAAGAGTAATGCCCACCAAGATTTTATAAACACAAAAGTTTCTGCTTCGTTTGATTGATGCTGTTGATGAATATGATGGCAGTCAAACCCACGAATTCAACAGCGTAGCGAGGGCACTTTCTTTGGGGTGTGGAAGCCTAAATTTGCCGACTGACATCAAATGAAAGTAAAAGCACAATGACATGAGGTTTTTTAGTGGTTCGAAGGTTTAAAATGGCCCTCAAATGCCGATCATTCGACGACTCATATTTGAAATGCAAGCTTTAAAAACCATAATTTATTTGGCGAATTTCCTGTTGGAGTATATAGACACAAATACTAGTGGGGTCCAGGGGGCGAAGCCCCCGGATGCTCTACGGTTTTAATGTCTTCAGGGCTAAGGAGGACCGTCAAGTTGCCGTTAAGTTGTCAAAATCCAAACTTTGAATATTTTGTACTCGGGACAATTCCCCTACTTTTGGAGCTTATAGGGGCAAACAATTCTTATGGAGGTTCGGGGGTGAAGCCCCCAGACGCTCTAGGCTTTTTTGTGTTTTTAGAGCGTATAGGTTTCCTTACGTTGCCGAGAATATTAAATTTGGTATTTCAAAGTTTGACTTCTCATACTACAAGGATTAAACTAAAATTTTCAGTCAGCAAATCTCTAGGCTTGCCGAATGGATTTGTGTTCAGCCCGAGCCCCTCGAGTAAGTGCTCAATTTGCCGACTGTGGTTCTAAATGCCGACTTAGGAAAAATATTGGGGGTGTCCCCCCCCCCCCCCCCCGGTCGCTACGACGCTGACTGCACACGATGCATTATCTTCAAGGTAGAATACAGGATTGGTATTCATCCAAATTTGTTTTTTATTAGTATCAGTCTGAAAGCTTACTATGAAGTTCATACCAGTACCAATCTTCCATACAAATATTTCTGTCAAAGTCAAGAAAATAGAATTTGAAGACCCCGATTTTAATTTCGGTTGTAACAAGCGCAATTAAGGACACTATACGTCTATACATGCTGAAAAGTCTGCATCACGGTCTTTCACTATTTTCTCCTGACTCGGACGACAGATTGAGCTAACAAATTTACAGGTTTGTTATTTCATGTACATATTGATTCACACAATGTAAGAACACTGCACTGTCAGCTTTACCAATCCTATATTTCACCTTTAACCACAATGACATAAACCTTTTAAGATGTCAACAACTTGAATTAGACATTCTCACTCTATTGAATACATAACTTGTAATAACGGAGACAGGTTAAAACTCCCAAGGTTGTAACGCATGTATTTTTCTTTGGGAATAAGGAAGCCAATTTGTGGACAGGCATTACTGGGGGGGGGGGGGGGTGAATATTAATGTATCCAACTGACATCGCTCTTTTGTGCTCGTTCAAAGCGGAAACTTTTAGGACCAAAAGTCTAGCACTATCTTTGCGCAGCCTTTGTGTTATTGACAAACTAGGTAGATCGCCAACATTAGGGCTGGATAGCTCAGTTGGTAGAGCGTTGGTACGTATAGCCGGTGGTCGCAGGTTCAAATCCCGCTCCAGTCAATTTTTCTTTGTTTACTCCAAAAATGGTGTAAAAGCAACAAACATTTCAACAAATGAATTATCTCATTAAAGGAAGGCATACATTTTGCAAACTGTGATTCAGCACGTAGGTTGCTTCATTTTCAGACTGAGGATTCCACTGTGGATAAAGTAACTTAGTTGCCTGAGGGGAACTTGGATTATTGCTCGATATCTTCGTTTATCATAAAGAAGACATAAATAAATTATGTAACATTATGTTTTGTGATATGAACTTCCATTAATCACCAAGATACAATTGTCCACTCTTCCCTTTATTGTGAAATTAGAAAACATCATCACAAACTTCATTTTGGTCACATGCATGACCTGCCTAATAATCAGAAAGAATAATTATAGTCTATTCGATCCCAACCCAAGGTACCTGCGCATCTCTTTTGTTCATTCATTGGTTCCGGTAAGCACTAACTGTGAGGAGTATCATGTTGATCCAGTGGGTTCTGGGGCCATATCGGTATTTCGACGGCCCATTCGTCTGATTTTCGGACGAATGGGTCGTCAAACTAAATGTTGTAGTCAGAATAAAGGTTAGTAAATTACCTTTTTGTTAATAATTCGACGGCCCATTTGTCCAACAGCTCATTTGTCCGCCGTCGGAACATCCAGCTGTCGAAACAACGAACCGTCAGACTGACGGGAATATCGAGAGAACCCCGCCATAATATACCGGACTTAATATGTTGTGTTGTCAGAATGTGGGTTCGGATCCCAGGTCATTGTAGGTATGCCCTACCTGTGTCCTTAAGAAAGACACTTCACCATAATTGCATCGTCTTCGGATGGGACATAAAGCCGTAGGTCTCGTGTGTTGTATAATGCACGTTACGTAAAGTAAGCCAGTAAAGAGAAGGGTTGGTTATTGTGTTTCGGGCATGCTGGCTTTCAGATTGTGCCACATTACCTTACAATACAAGGTGCTGTATAAAGGAGTCCCATAGTTCTGCAGAGAGCTCTGCATACCCGTCATTCAATTAATTAGCGCTTTGAGACACCCGTAGATAAGACATAATTATAAGAACTGCGTATTATTTGTGTTATTTCACGGCGCTGTGTGATCAAAATTGTAGCTAGAGCGCAAACCCCAACGTAATCATTCAAAGTCTCGAGTCCAGATATAAATATTGATGTCATTAATAGTATTAGTAGAATGTTGTATTTGTAAGTCCATCTCCTGACGCAAAAAATATATAATCGGAGAAATACAAGTTGCAACATTTCTGCATGGAGGACTGAGTGTTCGTAACAGTAAACTGTCCATATTTTTTTATATTCGTCCTAGCCAGTGTCTGTGCCGTGCAGCACTAAGAATCAACTTAACGATAGCTCACTTCCTTGAAACTCTATCTACCCTTTATACCATCAGGTTTACCTTAAACGTCGGCTAACATTGCGGCCCTGGTCATTCATTGACTAACCCTAATGGTCGCTGCATATCCAAGTCAATTTAGCAGCTTAATTTAGCAATTGATACGAAGCACAGATGGACGGGGCCCCACCATTTATTCACAAGTACCTATCAGAACGAGCGATGCGTCTTGTTTGTACGCTGAAGCCTAATGTCTTTTAGAGAGCGCTAATTATTGCCGGAGAAAATTTGACGCACGAGTTTCCTCCTCTGAGAAGCGAGTGAGACTGGCTGCTTATCGGCCTTAAATTCAGTACAGAAACCAAAGCTGTCTATCATGCCAGGGTTTTCTATTCGGTTCATTACTACAATAAGTACCCTTATTTAGTCACTAATTTGATTGTACAGGTTTAATTGAGAAAGTTCAAAGACTTGGGTCGATAACGTTTACGAGTGTCGAAAATCCTCAACAACCATTGTAAGAAAGGGTTGATCTAGGCACATGGAACTAATTTATAGCACTCTTAGTGAGAATGCAGTGTATAAAGGATTGTGACTTGGGACTCGGAGTGGCTACTGATTGAACCATTCTGACTATGGGAAAACCTACCAATCGGACTCATTTCTCAAATTAAAGGTGGTTTTGATGCAAATGTATTTTTTTCAAGATGACTTCTAACTTTTTACTTTGCAATGTTTGGATATTTCTGGTCATTCTACATGATGAATTGGAAGGTTTTTACTTCAAATCTGCAGATGTTTTCATATTTTTATATCACTGATCTTCTTTATGAATCACACATTCAAAACAGCAATCTGGAAGTATTTTTCAAACGTGTTTGTGTGTACTGAATGTGGCTGGTATCACCTGCAGGTAGTTACGCGCAACTACTGATGTTAGTTACCAGCGCCGTTGCCGATTCGTCAGATGAGAAAAACAAAGACATGATTTGCACGTATTCGTCACTTTAAAGGTCTCGATGGCTTTAGAAAGAGACCGAATTATGATTTTAAACATCTACAGATGAATTGAGATCTCCAGGATCTGCAAAAATCGCCACTTTGAGAAAATGCAACGTAGGCCTATTGTTTATGATGGTTGTATAAGTAACCGGCAATCCTGCAAAATGGACGCAACTAGGCATTCTGGAAATCCTACAAAAGGGAACATAGGCTAACTAGGAATGCTGGAATCAACGTGTCTGAACTTGGATGTTTCAATCCAAATAAGAAGCTACTATGACCTGGTCTGTGTGGTTATTGTGATTATTTGACAAGCGGTTGTAGTTCTTGGCCCTGGTAGAATGAAGAAGTCATTCATGGTGATGAGCGTGTATAGTGCTACCTGACAGTAGACAGGTATAACCTGGTCGTGATGACAGACAGCAGCCTATTGACTTGTCACTCGGACACTATATTAGTTCAGATAAGAGTTATGGGTTAGTTTGGTCAACATTCGCGTGAGACGATTCTAGAGTTTACTTTGAATCCAAAACCAGTCTTCAAGATCAAAGGGTCAACTCGTGTGGTTTTGATCTTTTTGCTTTCGCCGTCTTTATCATCAAGCTCGGTTGACTTTTAGAAGCATTAGTTCCTCCGAGTTCAAGTATACATTTTGTTTGTGTGCAGAGAATGGAAGAATTCATTGACGATGACCAAGGTTATGAAGCTGGGAACGTTTTACTTCCTTCAATTAATATGAAATAATTTATAATTTGTCGTTTATCCTTCCTGAATAATATAGGCTTTATGTAAGGCGCGCGTGGCATCCCGGATGGCGTGCCGCAGACCCCAAAATACCACTGCACGAAGTGGTGGAGGAGTCACGAGTGCCTTTATTATTCATTATGTCATTCAATACAAGCAGCTTTGTGAACCCAAATCACGCTCAAACACTACAACGGCGGCGCGAAAAACGACACGTGGGCATGTTCGCTACCTTAAAAGTCATAGTTTCTGATTGCATGAAATATCAAAGGTATATGTTCCCCCATAAAAAAATAGTTTATTATGAAAAAAAGTTTGTGAAAAGCAACACCTTTCTTTTTCCCAGTGCTTTCAGAATGAACGGAAATTGCCGTCTTGCTTTGCTCTTTTTATATGACGTCATCTGATCTCGACCAAATTTGTAAAGAAATGTAAAAGAAAAACACAGGGCTATTTATGCGAGTCGGTAAAGGAAACCCCATCACCCCCACTACTTTGCGTTGGTTTCGCCCCTAGGAAAATTTCCCTCTGTCACCACTGTGTTCTCTGTGTGGACATAGTGTTCACACTTTAACCACACAGAGACCACACTGTGAACACACAGGGGACACTTCTACACTGTGAATTTGTTCCAAATTCATAGTGTCACACATAGAGAACACAGTGTGGTCACAGTGTGACCACCGAGTGCACAGTATGGCTACTAATATGCGAACACACGGAGTTCATATAGAAGTTCCACTGTGTGGTGACTGGGGGATGTTTCGTACTGCAGTAAAGATGCCACGCGCGTCTTGGCTACTCCAAAAGTAATAGGTTTCAAGTTTTCAGTTGAATAATTTCTCGTTTAACATCTTCAATAGTTGGAAAAAATCACCAGTCTGAAAACTTCCAATACATTGCACAAACACTCAACTCACAATCTGGCCTGCGTTGAAATTACAGCGTCACAATGAACTTTAACATAAGTTCACGTTGCAAGTTACCAAATCTGATGACCGGCGGCAAAATGCCTGAAGAAATTGCGGTAGCTTGGCTATGTGAACATCATTCACATGGAAAGAAATGATCATTGCGAACAAAGCTTACCGAGATTATTTAGCAATAGTGTGTGAAGAAAATGATTTGATTGGTTAAGAAAAGCTTTCATGCCGAGACGTGAACGTTGTCTCAAGGAAAGATAGACCACCGGAACATTGTTTTGTTTTGTTTGTTCATCGCATAATTTTGCTTTTCTACGGACACTATCAATCGTCACTTTACGAGATAGACCGATAGACCGATTGCGCGACCTACGTCACGTGACCCCTGTTGGGTAAAAAATGTAAACACATACGTAATGCTCCATAGGAAAGGGTGGTACGGTACACGATGATTAATGCATTTAGTTTTTTCGATCGAGGCTTTTCTTGCTCGAAATATGTGGCTGAATAAAGCCAGTAAGGACAGTTCCAGCAAGTCTTGAAAATTGTAAAAGTACCGTATAAATGTGCACGATGTTGTATAGCGCACGACAGAACGTTAGGCTAGACGACCGCGATCACCACACACTTTTCAACACAAAGCTTTCAAAGTTTTGAAGCTGAAATCCTCCAAATAAATTGCTTTCCAAAACTGTGTGATTCCTTTGCCTATTTGAAATTCTGCAAGGCTAGGTATTATTGTTCACTTTTCCAACGTTGTTTATCCTTTTTTAGAGTGATTTAGGCCTACATCACAAACAAAGTAACAGACGGGTGGCTACATAATAGTCGTCCGGACGCCGGTAGTGCATGGCTAAAAAATCTCTTTTCAGAAGAATTCTGTTAAATTATGAAACAGAGATGTGATTTAAATTAATGCCACAACATACTACTTTAAATAAAGGGGCTGATTAACTAATTTATCACTTAACGAAAGTATAATCGACTGTTTTCGAACTCACTCTGTGTCACGGCCTATGCTTTTACACGTATTTTTTCACCAGCTGTATGACGTCATACCCGATAGGGGGTCACGTGACCGCATGTAAACATTGTCGCGCAATCGGTCTGTTCGTTCCATGTTTCTGTATACAACATACTCCAAATAATGTTGGTTACGAGGTAGACTTGTGGACAAGTCTTTTTATATTTGTTGCGTTAACGGCTCTCACGCGACTATGCTGTTCTCGCGAGACTGCTGGCTCCCGACTACAGCCCCATTTAAAGGGGCTGTAGCTAGAGATCAGTGGGCTGTAGTCGTAAGAGCAAAAGTCTCGCGATAGCAGCAGTCTCGCGAGAGTATAGTTGCGTGACAGCCGTTACGAAATCACTGCGACAAACATTTAACGACTTGTCTACAAGTCTAGTCACCGTGAGGCTAAAGAGCGCACATAAAAAAAGGTTTGTTGTCTTCCCAATACTTGACCTGACTAAAAATTAACTTTAATATTATGATTATTGTCTAGTGTATATTTCATCGATTAGTTATTTATTTATCCAAGGAACATATCATTCGTGCGGAAAAACGTTTTGTGCTGTTCCCATATTCCTTATTTGCCAACAAAGCCATGAATATTGTGCGGAGTTTACTTAAGCAATCTGAGACTAGTTTATGTTATCGACGCTACAGTCACGTCTGCCCGCCGTTGACAAGAAAAGACAAAAACACCAACGGCTGTTTCATGACCCCAAACTTCAAGCCCGAAGGCGGTGATGGGGGGGGGGGGGGGCAGGGCAATTGTACAGCAGCACCTGTCTTGCTTATAAAAGTAGAACCGCGTGGCTGACTGAAAAGAAGAAAAATCTGCTTCCAGTCTATGAATATACAATATTTTGGAAAAAAATATGTGCAAGTTAGATGAGTATATTCAGATCGGTGGTAATTAAAACGAAAGAAAGAACACATTGTAACACAAGACCTATCCTGCAGAGCGGTAATGCTTGGGTGCTTCACGTGAACTACACGCCGGTAACACATCTTATATTTAAAGTTACACTTTCTGCTGAACTCAAAAACAGTAAACACAATGAATCCGATTTGACTTTAAGCTTAGATGAATCACCTTCTCACTCACTCAGTCAGTCGACAACAGTGTCGGACATTTGCGCAGGCTCTCCAAACACTCCTGTCTTGCATGCAGGTCTTCATATTACTAGGGTCTTGACCAGTATCCTCACAATAGTACGTTCACGTACGCCCTACATTCTTCAATGCCAGTGCCGTCCTCGTTCTTATATATTGCTCGCTGTTTGAACCCAGGATCCCAGATATTTAAAATCTTTTACAATCTCAAGACTGGTTCTCAATTTTAGCCACCTTCTGCTCAGTTGTTTGCAATGATACTTGCACAGTTTCCGAAGATACGGTACCTGCCCTCCCATGGACTTTACAGCCAATGTAGGAGGTGTGTCGTCAGCGGCCTAACTGATTGCAAGCTGGGCAAAGACATAATGGGGAGGGGGTTGACGTACGGAACCATTTCCCGATCTCATTTGGGGCAACAAGGGTGGGGCAAGGCTTTGGAGTGGGGAGGGGATTCCCTTCCCCCCTTGCCGCTGGTTACTGTGTGGTTTTGTGATGGGTTAACATTTATTAAACATGTCCCGTTCACTACTGAACTACCTTCGTACGTTACCAACCTCAAAAAACACACACATGGAAATAGCCGTTGGAACTTTTATGCAGAATTTCACTTCAAAAAAGTGCAAAAGTACTGTTTGGATTCTCAACTGTCAATCATTTCATCTTCCACTTCTTTGTTCGCCATATTTACCGATTGTGACATTGTCAAAAATTGGCAGTAAAGTCAACATACTTTTGAACGCATGGGTAAACTGGAGGGGCTGGGTTGGCCTCGATGGCACTTGATAATAATAAACGAGCTCGCTTGATATGTGCCCTGATTGCTGACCAAAAATAGGTTACGAGAAATAATAAGAGCAATCACACAAGCCTAATGGCTCGCACCAACATTGCTAAAATACACAACTATTGTGAAGTTCCTTGACTGGTATACGCGAGGTAGTGACTGTTGATTTGATCAGCATTATGAACTACTAAAGGTCTTTGTGCTTTTCGTAAAATCATATCAGTAAGCAAATAATGAGATTTTATTACCGATTAAGGAACCTCGATGAATACAGTGCCAAGATGCAAATCAGAAAAATGACACAATGTCACTTCACTGAGGCTTAGCGCAATATAACCCCGGTACATCAGTTTTACTTAGCCGCGGTAATTAAAAAATGACACGTCGAGGTGAGTTCAACTTGGAACACAGAGCTGAGACTGATCCACACAAACATTCTCAGCTGAAACGAAGGGACAGAGTTTTTGCTACAGTCATGCACAATAACCTGTCATTTGGCTTTTTTTTGTGCAAATCCATAGCGATCAATAATCCCATAGACAGTTATCCATCCTTCGTGCAAAGGCTGTTTCTGATGAGCAGGGTGTGGGTTCGAATCCCGGACTTGACATTTGTGTTCTTATAAGTGAGACACTTAACCATTATTGCTTCGTCTTACGAATGGAACGTAAAGTCTGTCCCCCAAGTTGCAGCAGCGAAGGGGGTTCATTATTCTTTTAGGGACACAACGAGCGCGCCATTTTTTTAAGTAGGGGGCACTTCTGGCCAATTAAAGTTTCAGTTTCCGTATGCATTTTTTTTCAGCGCTGTTGTTGTTTTGTTTACTATTAATTTAATAAGATAGTCCGACGTGGAGGTAAAAATAAGTACAATGTCTGCGTGTAAATATAGTTTAAAACACTGGCATTACAGCTAAAAGCTGTGCAAATTTACATTGTGTTATGATAACTGTTAGTCTCCACGGAACATATTTCAAATGGTGGGTGGGTGGGGTGGGGGTCCGGTGCCGGTGCCGGGGGCCCACGGACATCAGTAGGAGGCATGTCCCCCACCCCCGTAGTTACGCCACGTGTTAATGTAATGCACATACAAGAACAATGTATACTTATAGCTAAGAGAAGGGATTTCCCCAGCAGTGTGTCTGGCATAGTTAATGAACCTTTACAAAGTGCTATATAAATGCATCTCATAATTCAAAACTTAGCTTGACTGTCTTATTTACTTTCAGAGATACTGCCCCATACTATTTTTTGGTAAATTTTAGAAATCGAATATGTACAGAATCCCTAAAATTTATTCATTGTTTTCTCTCGTACGCATCCAATGCATTTTGACCCATTTTATGTATGTTTATTGTAAATGAGACGTACTGCATTTTGTAAATTACGTTTTCAAACTGACCTAATTAGCAATTGTTTCAGTTATAATGCAGATACAACGTAGTTCTCTAATGTGAAAGATGAATTCTTTATCTCTATGAATACCTTTAAATGTAGAGCGGTACTTTGCATCAAGTTTATTGTACAACTATGTTGATTTTTATCATCCATCCCCTTGTATTCTGTGCCACCTTACCACATCTACCTCAACGCAGTATTTAAAGTTCTTTCCATAGAAATAAGGTACACTCTAGGCAGATGTTGACAACATCGCTGGGATCGAGTTGAACCTCTCTATATGGTTATTGGGTAATTACTAGAGTTGTACACAGGCAACATAGCCATGACAAGCACAGTGCATTGTAATAGTGTGCAAACGGACTCCATGTAGCTACTGGGGAAAGTGTAACAATGAGCAAGACAAACTACACCATAAGGCAGCCGTGTCTAGACTCAAACAGTCCTTAGCAACCAAACCAAAGCAACATCATGACGACATGACAGTCTCAGGTAAGAACTCGGTATTACTATGACTGTGGATCAGTAAACGCTACGTAGAAACGCGTCAAGATCAACTTGACGAGTTCGGGGCAACTTGGACCACTTGACTTGATCAGACCTAGCTATGGAATCTCGCTCGTGTTAAGCTCCTGTATCGGGTATTTGATACCCAGTAACCCATGATTGCCCAAGTAAATTAAAGCAATAGCCACATGACCAGGTATACACTAAGGTAGAACCGGGATACCAAGAGATGTGATGAGTAATATGGTCACGTCAGGATAAGGTAGTATCAGACGCTACACTTTGGCGCAGCAATTATTCACAATGTGGATCCGGACGCGAAATAAAAACTACGTAGTTTGACCACTGCAGTGGTGTCAAACTTACATCCATTGCCAGAGGTGTGTTGTTGCTTGATGCATTATGACTTGACAATAAGCTGGAATTAGGACAACAATGATGGCTGATATTTGTATGTGATAGGCCTATAAATATTGGGTTTTGTGTGTTATAACGGCGACGCTATTTCATAACATTGATTTTTCTTCACATCAGCTGATAGCAGGATATCATTCTCTACAAGCGCATTGGGATGTTGCCGAAAACGTGCGTGTTAAGTGTATAGTGACAATACTGGCATCGTGCACCAATCTTGTCGGTGTGTTTTGTTTTGTCAAACGGAGGACTTCAAAGTGGAACCGCATTTAGGCCACGAATAATGCATTTCATTATTTCTTAATAATGTTAATTGCTGCAATACACGTATATGCTCCATGCATAGTTCACCACGTTAGTTAAATACTCCTCATCATATTTCTAAATATCTTCACATTTCTTCCAAAATGTAAATCAATCATAACGACCGTTTCGTAGCCATTATTCCTGTTCTATACTTCTAAACTCTAGAAAGCTATGCGGCGTTAGGGACATCCTCTATCCTCTTGTTGTATTCTATTTGTATTTTCCTAAAGTTTTGCTAAAGTTCGCAGTAACCACCCCCATAAAAAACCCTCTTCATTTGTAAGAGTTTAAAACAATTAACACAACTGAATTTGTCTGATATATACATACCTCATTATTGAGTCTTGCGCCGGAGAACCTGTACAATACAAATTAAACATTTTCAGCGATATTTCATTGGCACTAAAAGATGTGATGCTGATTGTTTTTTTTTATTTCAAAGAATGCATTTATCCAATTCTCTAGTTTTCAAGAAAAAAAAACCCACCATAAAACTGAACTATGGAAAAGTTATAACAAATATAATATTTATTTTACAGAAAACAGCGAACAATGGTCAGAGGTGAGTGTTTAATCGTAGTCTTTTTTGCGTGCAGGTTTTGACTCACTGAATTACTGCCAGTGGTTTTGCTTTATTGTTTGTTGTGATATGGTCCCTATGTGTGCATCACGCCATTCAAGCACAGGTAGACTTTCAGCACGGAGACTAAAGCTCCAGCGTCACAATCCTTCATAAATTTACCCTTTATCACAGAGTCAATATTGACAACGGCCGCTCCAGCCCATCTCAGATTTCAAATAAGCCGATTACACCATCTTTCCCATATTTGTTCAATCAAGCAATGACGTATCATTTATCATCATGGATGCCTTTTTCATGGCTGGATATTGTGCAGGTTTTATCTGTATGATACATCAGGCATACAGCACGAGTTGAAACCTATAGGGCCTTCATGTCAAGTTAGATTCTCTCATTCACAGGCACTCGTCTTGCACATTGTCTAAAAGTATAGTTCACTTCTTCATGTACTTTCGAACTTAATTCATCTTAAAACTAATATCAACAGCCTCAATTGTCAAAAGAAATTCAACAATGCAAATGATAATACAAGTACAGAATGGGAGGGGGTAACAATACAACATTCTCTTCAAATAAACTTGCGCTTAGTTAAAAAAATGATTTTTTTTATTTAGTCCATCTAAGAAATGGACCATCTTGAAATGATTATAAAACTTGTGTATGAAATCCTCATATCAAATATGTGCTTATAAGGTTCCCTCTTAGTGTGATTGATTTTCTTCCCTCTTTGTATTGTTCTGTACACGATGTAATGGAGTTTCTTGTTCACTCTTTGTATTGTTCTGTACACAATGTAATGTAGTTTCTTTGTTCCCTCTTTGTATTGTTCTGTACACGATGTAATGGAGTTTCTTGTTTCCTCTTTGTATTGTTCTGTACACGATGTAATGGAGTTCCTTGTTCCCTCTTTGTATTGTTCTGTACACGATGTAATGGAGTTCCTTGTTCCCTCTTTGTATTGTTCTGTACACGACGTAGAGTTTCTAGTTCCCTATTTGTATTGTTCTGTACATGATGTGATTGATTTTGTTGTTCATTCTTTTTATTGTTTTGTGCATGAAGTGAACCAGTTTCCGATTGTTCACTCTTTGTATGTTTTGTACATGAAATGATGCAGTTTCTTGTTCACTCTTTAAGTTTTGTACACGATGGGATTGATTTTCTTGTTCCCTTCGTATTGTTCTGTACATGATGTGATGCAGTTTCTTGTTCACTCTTTGTGGTTCTGTACATGATTTGATTGATTTTCTTGTTCCCTCTACATTCTGTCCATGATTGGAGATTCTTTTTTTCTCTTAAGTGGATTCTGTTGTGGATATTTTTAAATAACCCCAAAACGTATTCTATATAACCAGGTGTCTTTTTTGTTGAAATATCAATACATGTTTATTTACGGTATATCTACAAACCACGGATTAATACCACGGCTATCGACAGAAATGGTAGAACGTAAGCTCCGTGTAAGGTGAGTTTTTATTGTATTTAATCAGCTAGATAAATATAAGCAGCCAAGGAAGGCGCGGTCTGGGAGGGGTAGCGAGCGAGCTTGTTGGAGGGTCTGGGAGGGGTAGCGAGCGAGCTTGTTGGAGGGTCTGGGAGGGGGTAGCGAGCGAGCTTGTTGGAGGGTCTGGGAGGGGTAGCGAGCGAGCTTGTTGGAGGGTCTGGGAGGGGTAGCGAGCGAGCTTGTTGGAGGGTCTGGGAGGGGTAGCGAGCGAGCTTGTTGGAGGGTCTGGGAGGGGTAGCGAGCGAGCTTGTTGGAGGGTCTGGGAGGGGTGGCGAGCGAGCTTGTTGGAGGGTCTGGGAGGGGGTAGCGAGCGAGCTTGTTGGAGGGTCTGGGAGGGGTAGCGAGCGAGCTTGTTGGAGGGTCTGGGAGGGGTAGCGAGCGAGCTTGTTGGAGGGTCTGGGAGGGGTAGCGAGCGAGCTTGTTGGAGGGTCTGGGAGGGGTAGCGAGCGAGCTTGTTGGAGGGTCTGGGAGGGGTAGCGAGCGAGCTTGTTGGAGGGTCTGGGAGGGGGTAGCGAGCGAGCTTGTTGGAGGGTCTGGGAGGGGTAGCGAGCGAGCTTGTTGGAGGGTCTGGGAGGGGTAGCGAGCGAGCTTGTTGGAGGGTCTGGGAGGGGTAGCGAGCGAGCT
Source organism: Marthasterias glacialis (assembly GCA_911728455.2). Classification (NCBI taxonomy): domain Eukaryota; kingdom Metazoa; phylum Echinodermata; class Asteroidea; order Forcipulatida; family Asteriidae; genus Marthasterias; species Marthasterias glacialis. The sequence continues at coordinate 28,802,613 of OU452220.1, read as the reverse complement.
TGTTGGAGGGTCTGGGAGGGGTAGCGAGCGAGCTTGTTGGAGGGTCTGGGAGGGGGTAGCGAGCGAGCTTGTTGGAGGGTCTGGGAGGGGTAGCGAGCGAGCTTGTTGGAGGGTCTGGGAGGGGTAGCGAGCGAGCTTGTTGGAGGGTCTGGGAGGGGTAGCGAGCGAGCTTGTTGGAGGGTCTGGGAGGGGTAGCGAGCGAGCTTGTTGGAGGGTCTGGGAGGGGTGGCGAGCGAGCTTGTTGGAGGGTCTGGGAGGGGGTAGCGAGCGAGCTTGTTGGAGGGTCTGGGAGGGGTAGCGAGCGAGCTTGTTGGAGGGTCTGGGAGGGGTAGCGAGCGAGCTTGTTGGAGGGTCTGGGAGGGGTAGCGAGCGAGCTTGTTGGAGGGTCTGGGAGGGGTAGCGAGCGAGCTTGTTGGAGGGTCTGGGAGGGGTAGCGAGCGAGCTTGTTGGAGGGTCTGGGAGGGGGTAGCGAGCGAGCTTGTTGGAGGGTCTGGGAGGGGTAGCGAGCGAGCTTGTTGGAGGGTCTGGGGGGGGTAGCGAGCGAGCTTGTTGGAGGGTCTGGGAGGGGTAGCGAGCGAGCTTGTTGGAGGGTCTGGGAGGGGTAGCGAGCGAGCTTGTTGGAGGGTCTGGGAGGGGTAGCGAGCGAGCTTGTTGGAGGGTCTGGGAGGGGGTAGCGAGCGAGCTTGTTGGAGGGTCTGGGAGGGGTAGCGAGCGAGCTTGTTGGAGGGTCTGGGAGGGGTAGCGAGCGAGCTTGTTGGAGGGTCTGGGAGGGATGTTATCTACTCCCACGGTAAAAATCTGTTAATTTTAAGGTTAACTCTTAAAAACCGGACCTTGCATACATTTTAGTAATTTCTGTTTGCAATATTTTGACGTCATGCAATGACAGATTTCTTGTAATACGCCTAGTTTGACTTAGTATAATAGAAGGGCCTAAATCTTGTTTGAACCCGAACAATTTATTCCATAAATAGTGCTTTTGAAATTGAATCTTGAATGCCGCTTACTATCTAACTTTGATGCGGGATTGAATTAAAAGAAATGTATTAAAAACTTGATAGCTAACGCTGACCACAGATTATGTTGCAATAGATCAATCCATTAAGCCCCGCCTCTAAACATATTGACCAATCACAGCATTGGCTACATCACCACTGCACATATGGGCAGCACAATGTGTGTCTATTCAATGCCACACTACACGACATGAACGCGCGCTTCAACTTTACACTTTTACATTTTCCAATAGGATTTTATCATGTCGGAATTTTGTCGGACTTTCGGTGGCATAGCAAAAGCTGTGATTGGTCAACACGTAAGGGGCGGTGCTTAATGGATTGGTCTATTTCAATGTATTCCTACAGCTCATGATGGGAACAATGAAGAAGGAAAAAGGTGTGTATGAGTGCAATACACATCCCCTAGTCCTGACTGACATACCTTGTGAGCCCTTTACCAGAGTACACGGAATGATAATAAGCGCTCGTCTCTTTAATACCAATGCCATAATAATGATATCTGTTGGAAAATGGATAAATGCCACTGACATTATTCTGACAACGAATATAAAGCAGTTTATTTGTAATATTACAGTTAGCTTTATATATGAATAATACACATTTCCTGCTTCAATGAAAGTTCATCACTTTTTGAGGTACGACGAACATTGTACACATTCCAATGAGCTAGTTCTAAGACCCTACGAAACATGTTTGCCTTGATTGAAAAAACCCTGGCCAAAATATATGTATTGGTACAACAGTAGGTCCAACGTTAATTATTTTACCCATAGAGACATGAAGCTACCCTTGTACAGTTTGATGACCTGTCATGTAAATGGTATGTGTTTGTGTGAACCATCACGAGGTGCTTTAAAAAACAGAATCAACGTTTTTTGTTTAAGTGGATAAGTTGTAAAATGCTCTCCCATCTCCCCATTTCCCCGCACTAAATACGTTCATTTGGTCATTGTATATATCAGTACTAAGTCTGCCTACAACGGGACCATAATTATCTCACTGAATCTTAGCCAGCAGGAAGGATCTGTCATTTGGCGCTTATTCTCTTATAGTGCGGAAGTGCACGGTGGTTGTGATCTTTGCACAGCCGTTCAGCATGCTGTAAATGCCCGGTCAATATAAACGGGCTAGCTTCAGCTAATACATGGTAATGGTACCTCATACTCGCCACGCTACCTCGTTTATCAATAACAGTCAACACAACCCATATCAGGCACATACTGTACAGACAGGAAATAAACCGCAGTTACGCCTCAAGGGATTGTTTTGTTCAACCGTTTTGGTCAGAGATCTTCTCAATATTTTATGGGTGAGGTAGATGAGCAATCAAAAGACATTTCGATTCTGAGTTCACTAACAATGACATAAGCGTACAGTTCATGCACCATGTTTATCACTAAATGACACTCTTGATGCTAAATTCTCAATTCAGATGAAGACTATTAATAATGAGTATGAGACGAAACACTTTATATTCCTTAAAGGGGCGGTGTCGTCATGATTACAGCAGTATTATAGAATAACCCAGTTACTACGTGCGCATGCCCGCAAGCGGTCACATCACAGTTTGACAAAGAAGGCACCCTGTGATTTGACCGCAAGCTAGCTCGATGGGAGTTCATTTTTCCATGCACAGCCACAGGCCTGCTATAATCATGACGACATAGCTCCTGTAAGGTGATATGTCGCTCAACACCTGAATTTGATTCTGGTGAACCCTGATCGCTCGATCAAAATAAAGATTTAAAACGCAAAGAATTTGTTCCAGACCCCACAATAATACTTCATGTGACTGCATGTTCTAACAAGAATATTCACAAATTATAAACTATAGGTCGATCTTAATCATACACGTATTTTTTTATTTTTTTATTTTTACAAAAAGTGTGACCTTCAGTATTTCACAGGATCTGGAAAAAACAATATGTTTCCATAAAGCTCTACATCCCCCCCCTAAAAAAATATATTGGACGTGAAATCAAGTAGGGCTTTTGTGGACAAGTATTGTGTTCCGCCCTTTATTGCATAACCGATTACACGTCTAAATACACTCTTACTAACTGGGGTATGTCCAAAAAGTCAACGAATTCACGCAGTTCCGTAAGGGACATTCTGAGAGTGGAACCCTATCTGAAAAGCAATTAAGATAATCAGTAACTTTTTATTCTAATGGCATCTGTTAGAAGAATATCCACAAGAATTGAAACGTTTTTAGTCTGTGGTATGATTATGTACATAAAGAAAACAGGATGCGTTTTGAATGGATCACAAGTGAATCCTTTCGTTGACTTGACACGCGAAGGCCATTGGGGAAACTGTATACCTACTTGGAATGACCACGTGTTCCCAGACGTCTTGTTGTAAGGTGAGGAAACTTCTGGCGAATCGTCTGGAAAAGAAAAGAAAACAAAACAGGAACAATAACAGGTGAGTAGCATTTCACTCGTGGCGCTACTACGGGTACACTCTATTAATTAACAAGTCTAATATTTAATTATCGTAAATATTTTAATATTTTCTTTCCAGTGAAAACATTGATAACGGAAACAATCAGTATCACAATTCACAATACTAGGAAAGTTACAAGAGGTTCCCAATAACAAATCGTTAAAAGTATCGATTGATAAGAGAAATATTTCATTTTGAAGTGGATTATTACTAATTAAAGTTTAATTTAAAAAAATGTGGTAAGTGAGATCGGTTCATTGCGCCTTAACATAACAAATAAAAAGGTTCTATCTTTTTGTGCGTGTGCGGCGGAGGGGGGGGGGGGGGTGGCAAGTTGCATATCAATCTGGAAACCTACTTGATGTAGGTATATGTGTTTGAATCTAATTCTCTAAACATTCTCAAAAACACACCAAAAGTGACCGTTAATTTTACGCCGTTTTCCATGGAATGTATCCATTTAGAAACAGTTTTACTTTGAGGGTTTTAGGTATTTTTTTTAATGAAGCTGAGGTGTTTTTTTTTGCATCTTAGTCTGGTTTAGGGGTTCTTATTATGCCTGCTTTATGGGTTTATTTCTAATTTGTTTATGAGTGTTTTAGATCTAACCGGTTTTGTAATTTTTTTTTTGGATATATTTTAATATATTTTAAAAAGCTTTTGGGTACAATTCCATTTTAATAACATATTCAATTACATTATAATTGTTAACAGAGGATGACAATTTTGTTTACTTATGTATTTCCTTGACGGCCCCTGTTCAACTTTTATTCATGGCATGTTTAAAGATTGAAAATAAATTAAATAAAAAAACCCAGATAAAACAGTATTTTATGAAATGTTCGTATGTTTTTTTTGTCTGTACGTAAAACACCCGTGAATCTTTTTCTGAAAACTGTTGGCGTACCATACCGCTATAATAGGTGTTCTTATATAGCGCTCAAATCCGTCACTCAGTGACGCTCATGGCGCTCCAACATTGTTACCCCTGGTCACTGGGCCATCTATTTCATTCCTTAAACCATCTCAGCTACTTTGGGCATATAAAGCCTGTGCTGCCAAGTATAGCGCATCAAGCTGTGTCATTCACGTCTGTGACCTCACAGTTGATACCAATTTACCCCTGGGTGTAGAGAAGCAATTAAAGTTAAGTGTCTTGCTCAGAGACCCAAGTTTCCTGACCGGAATTCAAACCCACATCCTGATGACTTAGCCACCGGAACTGAGTCCGATGCACTAAACCGCTCGCCCACGACTCGTCGTATTATTGCTCCCAAAAGTACGTACATCAATTCTCATTAAAATAGAATAATGTGATTCTTTTAACGTGGGATCTCAATAATTAGGTGGATATTTATCGACAACGTATCATGTTGGAAAGAGTCACAATGCCCATTTCACAGGTCAAAATTAAATATAGTAAAATCGGATTCAAAACTGAACTTTAATTGAAGACGATTGGTAGCATTGCAGCTGAATAATTAAGCTGACAAACTGTCTCGGTTTCTCTTCTGATAGTCAATACTGGTCTATACTATAGTACTATTCTCGGCTACAAAGATACTTTGTCTCAACGGCACTGGATCGGTAAGATAACTCTCGCTGCAATTCCAGAGAGGGCAGCATTCCTTAAGACTGACCGGCACGAGTTATCAATTCTTTTCTCTCTGAATTCAGAAAACAGAGATCGACTGCTTAGATTTATTACGGAAATTCGTGTATCTGTTAATCCGAGTCTGAGCTGACGAGTCCTGAGTCTGAGCTTCAGAAATTAGAATTTGAAGACAAAAATCATAATTTACTATTTTGCCAAAATCTATGACGAATCATAAACCGTTTTGTTGTTTTGCTACTGCTGTTGTTGTTTTCATTATGTGACCGGACCACCTAGTTTGATTACAATTTCATAGATTTGTTTTTACGGTGTGTTTGTTGAAAACTAGGAGATAGAAACAAAAATGTTATCATCTATAAACCGAAGACGATTCATTCTTTTGTGCATTTATGGTGTGAAGTTTTGACGTGGTGTGTACATTTTCCAAATTGTGGCTGAATGTGGCTGAATTGTTTAGGTTTTACAATGGATTTAAAAAGTAGCATCCCCTAAGGTAATGGTGATCCCTAAACTGCCGCTTCCCAGTTAAACTTGGGTGTGATCCCTGGTTGTATGGCAGTTTCAGATTAAATGACTTCTGACCCCGAACAAAGATATTGACAAAATAGGCAAACTGTCATCGAATAGGGCCAGATAGGTCAGTTGGTAGAGCAGAGGCGCGTTAATCCGGAGGTCGCAGGTTCAAATCCTGTTCCGAGTAAATGTTTTCTTTGTTCACAAAAAATGTTATTATATTTACCCAGTCAGTTTCCCTTGAGGTCAATTGCTGGATTTATTGGTTAGTAAAAATTGGACAATAAAATTCTTTTACGGAAACACATTTTCCTTTGAGAACAAGACACGTTACAATCAGTTTAAAATTGCGTTGTTCTTGCACAATTTGATGGTTTTATTGAAAGGTCAATGAACTAAAGAAGAAGAAAGAACAAAGTTTACTTCAATCAGTTACGTTAAATAAAGTTCATTCCCCATTGTGTTAAGATTTCATTCCTGACTTAATGTAGTTTTGATCCCGGTTAGTGCTCATTCAAAGCGAAGCATTAAACATTTAACAATTGATTATAATTGATTGATTGATTGATTGATTGATTGATTGATTTGTCGTCAATAAATAACGTATAAGACTGAAATTCTGCATGGTTCGATTTTCGCCGAAAGAAAAGTTTTTCTCTAAACGAATTTTGACAGATGATGCTGTTTCAAGCAGAAGTCAATCATTATGAGGCACCATGGTAGTGTGGAACCATGGAACCAGGGAACCAGAAACCATGGAACCATGGAACCATGAAACCAGGGAACAATGGAACCACCAGAGAACCATAGAACCATGGAACCACCAGAGCACCATGAAACCAGGGAACGATGGAATCACCAGAGAACCATGGAACCATAGAACCATGGAACAACCAAAGAACCATGGAACAATGGAACCATGGAACAATTGAACCATAAAACCATGGAACCACCAGAGAACCATGGAACCAAAGAATCATTGAACCATGGAACAACTGAACCATAGAACCATGGAACCACCAGAGAACCAGGGAACCATGGAATCATGCAGGTAAAATGGAACTAATCTCTTATTTGTTCTCGCATTTAGATCTACTTGTCCGACTCACACTATCATCACCGACCTGTAATATGCCAAAGCAATACAGATCAGTTTATTTTACTTTCACGCCCAAAAAGCCTGGCAAGTATTGTACACTGTAGAAATAATCATAAGTACTGATCGATCTTGGAGTGTAATATTCACATTTTGTAAGGCATATGTAACCTTATACTTACTAATAGTATTCGATATAATTATAATTGGGGAGAGATTTTCCTTATTTTATTAGTTTTTATTTTATTTTTTTCCCTGACCTGCTCAAACTAGCACACAACATAAAAACAACACATCCCAAGGGATATCAAAGATCCAGATTTCCAAACCCAGACTACAGCGAGCCACACCGGGTCAACCTCGCTCAGAGGAATCTTCCACCAATAGACAAGTTTTATCAGGAAGACAAAAGATTTCGTTTCCTTTTAGCTAAACACTTAAAAAACTTGTTTTAAATGTTTTAATAACTAATAAACAAAACAGACCATTGTTAGTTCCGTATATGCGTACATTCCAAGTTTAGGAGTACGGAGAAACACTTGTACACAACAAACCAAAGAGTAGTTCACAAATGCCGTATTGATGTCTTTGACGTAACTGGTGATAAATCCAAATGTGTAGTCTTATCTTCATTTGACAAGGCGGTAACAAACAGAGATCAAACTGAACACCAGAATAGACCGCGGTACATAACGGATAATCACATCTGAACATTAGATAAGGACAATAAAGCTTATTCCGCCATACACCCATCTACGTCATACTACTGATATTATTATCTATGTCAGATACAATACATAGTGTACATTTGGCTTACATGTGATGGTAACTTGTTCGATGATACGGAAATGTTCAGTATAGTGGTAGGCTTTGTTGTACCGCTATTGTTTGTGTTCTGTCATATGAGACGTAATACTTCCCTTAATGACCGCTACAGAGGCTTAACTTATCTGAATGAATAGATAAGAGTCAACTTGGTCTTTACGCTACAAAACAGCATGTAACAATAACATTGAGAAGCAGTGAATCAGTTCCTGTGTGTTTGTCAATTGGTAATTCCCTCGTAGTTTCAGCTGTGGCTCGGTTATTGTTTCAAATATTCATATTTGTGCACTCTGTCACCATGGACATAGATTGCGCACTAATGTCCTTTACAAGATTGATGTCATTTATATTTTCCTCTTTTCAAAGCAATAAACCACACGGGAAACTGACTGGGGCTAGATAGCTCAATTGGTAGAGCGCCGTTAATCCGGGGGCAGCAGGCTGAAATCCCGCTGTAGTCATTTTTTCTTTGTTCACCCCAATTTTATTCTTCTTAACAAAATGGCAGAGTTTCATTACAATTCCCCTGTATAATAAATTGTAATAGACAATTAATCTCGATTTGGAAGAGTATATTCATTCTAATCTTGTACTAAGAAAAAGAAATAGTCATATCATAAAGATGTGATATAAGGGAGGGATTGTAGAAGAGTTCATTCATTACATTGATTGATTTTTCAAGGAACATATCAATCAAGAATGGACAGTGGCGAAGCTAGAAACACCCGTCTTTTGTTCATTTTTGAAACATTAAAAAACGGACTAAACGTCGAGTGAAAGTCGGAAAAATGGTTTCTGGAACAGCAAATATCTGAAAGGAAAGACAAATTACTTTTTGGAAATGTTTTTTTCCGACTAAATGAAATTTTAACGTGATTGGATTGTAAAGTCTTGTATTTTGGTACGGTACACGAACTAAATACATTTCGATAATAACGTTTGCGACCTGCAATGATGATCAGAGAAATGGATTGCTGTGTTGTCGGATAAAATTGGAAGCCAGAACTGTTTCCTGTCACAATAGTTAACCTTTCGTTATCCCCTTTAGTAACAATAATACCGGAGTCTTATATAGCGCACGTATCTACCAGCAATCACGTACTCAAGACGCTTATTATTGTCAAGTTTTTGCTTTAAGAGACCCATTTATGTAGCACTTTTATAAGTTGCTTAATAAGCCAAAATTTCATAAATTGTCTGTAGATGATCCGGTCGGGGTGACCTCCCCCTCCCCTGCCCCTCCCAATTTGCTTACATAACGACATACGTACGAAAGGACAATGAATGGTAACAACAGCAAAAACTTTTGAGTAGGAATTGACAAAACAAAGTAGGTGTGTTTACGTCCGCAGTCTCATGAAGATTTATCAACACCTTACCTTGCCAAATGTAGCTGCACAAGCTGGCTCCAGGTTTTCCTTTCTACAGAAGTCAAGATAATGTGCGTAGAGAATACAACGAGGCAGACACACGCCTTCACACATGCAATAGTTCTCTTCCAACCTGGATTGACAATTACATCGATATCATTCATAAGATGGCATAGAATATATGATCTTAATAAATGCTTGCCAAGCATGCAGATGTCTGTTCGTGATTACATATTGAAGGTCGTATTTAAGTTCAATGGCTATACCGTTTTAGGGATGATCTTCAAGTAAATAAAAATACCTTATAGGCAAAAGCAAACAACATTACTTCGTTGTGGTGGGAACTTGTATACAAGTAGAAAGGCCATTTTGCCAGCATGTTGTTTCTACCTGCCCAATGTGGCCTATGCGAAAATTAAGTGTATCTTCTTTCGATTGTTGTTTTCCAGTTCAACACGAACACCTGTTGACTCTCACCTCTTGTTGTTCTTTAGAGCAATGTAAAGCAATAAAAACATTCATTATCTTGGTCTGTTTATAAAGGCGTGATTTCTTACTCGTTATGACGTTATTTGTCCCTATCGGTGCAATGATGATAACTCTTCAATTCAAGTTGATTTTGAGTGTCGATGGTTATTGTTATTGTCATAACCGGTGTAATGCCATAATTAGTTATTACTAATTAAAATTGGTAATGTGAGTGCTGAGCACTTAGTATATTATAGTGATCATTGTGAATGGTGCTATTGCTGTAGCAGTGTAATGTGAATGTTGCTATTGCTGTAGCAGTGTAATGTGAATGTTGCTATTGCTGTAGCAGTGTAATGTGAATGTTGCTATTGCTGTAGCAGTGTAATGTGAATGTTGCTATTGTTGTAGCAGTGTAATGTGAATGTTGCTATTGCTGTAGCAGTGTAATTTGAATGTTGCTATTGCTGTACCAGTGTAATGTGAATGTTGCTATTGCTGTAGCAGTGTAATAAGAATGTTGCTATTGCTGTAGCAGTGTAATGTGAATGTTGCTATTGCTGTAGCAGTGTAATGTGAATGTTGCTATTGCTGTAGCAGTGTAATGTGAATGTTGCTATTTCTGTACCAGTGTAATGTGAATGTTGCTTTTGCTGTAGCAGTGTAATGTGAATGTTGCTATTGCTGTAGCAGTGTAATGTGGATGTTGCTATTGCTGTAGCAGTGTAATAAGAATGTTGCTATTGCTGTAGCAGTGTAATGTGAATGTTGCTATTGCTGTACCAGTGTAATGTGAATGTTGCTATTGCTGTAGCAGTGTAATGTGAATGTTGCTATTGCTGTAGCAGTGTAATGTGGATGTTGCTATTGCTGTAGCAGTGTAATGTGAATGTTGCTATTGCTGTAGCAGTGTAATGTGAATGTTGCTATTGTTGTAGCAGTGTAATGTGAATGTTGCTTTTGCTGTAGCAGTGTAATGTGAATGTTGCTATTGCTGTAGCAGTGTAATGTGAATGTTGCTATTGCTATACCAGTGTAATGAGAATCTTACTATTGCTGTAGCAGTGTAATGTGAATGTTGCTATTGCTGTACCAGTGTAGTGTGGATGTTGCTATTGCTGTAGCAGTGTAATGTGGATGTTGCTATTGCTGTAGCAGTGTAATGTGAATGTTGCTATTGCTGTAGCAGTGTAATGTGAATGTTGCTATTGCTGTAGCAGTGTAATGTGAATGTTGCTATTGCTGTACCAGTGTAATGTGAATGTTGCTATTGCTATACCAGTGTAATGAGAATCTTACTATTGCTGTAGCAGTGTAATGTGAATGTTGCTATTGCTGTAGCAGTGTAATGTGAATGTTGCTATTGTTGTAGCAGTGTAATGTGAATGTTGCTATTGCTGTAGCAGTGTAATGTGAATGTTGCTATTGCTGTACCAGTGTAATGTGAATGTTGCTATTGCTATACCAGTGTAATGAGAATCTTACTATTGCTGTAGCAGTGTAATGTGAATGTTGCTATTTCTGTACCAGTGTAATGTGAATGTTGCTATTGCTGTAGCAGTGTAATGTGAATGTTGCTATTGCTGTAGCAGTGTAATGTGAATGTTGCTATTGCTGTAGCAGTGTAAAAAGAATGTTGCTATTGCTGTAGCAGTGTAATGTGAATGTTGCTATTGCTGTAGCAGTGTAATGTGAATGTTGCTATTGCTGTAGCAGTGTAATGTGAATCTTACTATTGCTGTAGCAGTGTAATGTGGATGTTGCTATTGCTGTAGCAGTGTAATAAGAATGTTGCTATTGCTGTAGCAGTGTAATGTGAATGTTGCTATTGCTGTACCAGTGTAATGTGAATGTTGCTATTGCTGTAGCAGTGTAATGTGAATGTTGCTATTGCTGTAGCAGTGTAATGTGGATGTTGCTATTGCTGTAGCAGTGTAATGTGAATGTTGCTATTGCTGTAGCAGTGTAATGTGAATGTTGCTATTGTTGTAGCAGTGTAATGTGAATGTTGCTATTGCTGTAGCAGTGTAATGTGAATGTTGCTATTGCTGTACCAGTGTAATGTGAATATTGCTATTGCTATACCAGTGTAATGAGAATCTTACTATTGCTGTAGCAGTGTAATGTGAATGTTGCTATTGCTGTAGCAGTGTAATGTGAATGTTGCTATTGTTGTAGCAGTGTAATGTGAATGTTGCTATTGCTGTAGCAGTGTAATGTGAATGTTGCTATTGCTGTACCAGTGTAATGTGAATGTTGCTATTGCTATACCAGTGTAATGAGAATCTTACTATTGCTGTAGCAGTGTAATGTGAATGTTGCTATTGCTGTAGCAGTGTAATGTGAATGTTGCTATTGTTGTAGCAGTGTAATGTGAATGTTGCTATTGCTGTAGCAGTGTAATGTGAATGTTGCTATTTCTGTAGCAGTGTAATGTGAATGTGGCTATTGCTGTACCAGTGTAATGTGAATGTTGCTATTGCTGTACCAGTGTAATGTGGATGTTGCTATTGCTGTAGCAGTGTAATGTGAATGTTGCTATTGCTGTAGCAGTGTAATGTGAATGTTGCTATTGTTGTAGCAGTGTAATGTGAATGTTGCTATTGCTGTAGCAGTGTAATGTGAATGTTGCTATTGCTGTACCAGTGTAATGTGAATGTTGCTATTGCTATACCAGTGTAATGAGAATCTTACTATTGCTGTAGCAGTGTAATGTGAATGTTGCTATTGCTGTAGCAGTGTAATGTGAATGTTGCTATTGTTGTAGCAGTGTAATGTGAATGTTGCTATTGCTGTAGCAGTGTAATGTGAATGTTGCTATTGCTGTACCAGTGTAATGTGAATGTTGCTATTGCTATACCAGTGTAATGAGAATCTTACTATTGCTGTAGCAGTGTAATGTGAATGTTGCTATTGCTGTAGCAGTGTAATGTGAATGTTGCTATTGCTGTAGCAGTGTAATGTGAATGTTGCTATTGCTGTAGCAGTGTAATGTGAATGTTGCTATTTCTGTAGCAGTGTAATGTGAATGTGGCTATTGCTGTACCAGTGTAATGTGAATGTTGCTATTGCTGTAGCAGTGTAATGTGAATGTTGCTATTGCTGTACCAGTGTAATGTGAATGTTGCTATTGCTGTAGCAGTGTAATGTGAATGTTGCTATTGCTGTACCAGTGTAATGTGGATGTTGCTATTGCTGTAGCAGTGCAATGTGAATGTTGCTATTGCTGTAGCAGTGTAATGTGAATGTTGCTATTGTTGTAGCAGTGTAATGTGAATGTTGCTATTGCTGTAGCAGTGTAATGTGAATGTTGCTATTGCTGTACCAGTGTAATGTGAATGTTGCTATTGCTATACCAGTGTAATGAGAATCTTACTATTGCTGTAGCAGTGTAATGTGAATGTTGCTATTGCTGTAGCAGTGTAATGTGAATGTTGCTATTGTTGTAGCAGTGTAATGTGAATGTTGCTATTGCTGTAGCAGTGTAATGTGAATGTTGCTATTGCTGTAGCAGTGTAATGTGAATGTTGCTATTGCTGTAGCAGTGTAATAAGAATGTTGCTATTGCTGTAGCAGTGTAATGTGAATGTTGCTATTGCTATACCAGTGTAATGAGAATCTTACTATTGCTGTAGCAGTGTAATGTGAATGTTGCTATTGCTGTAGCAGTGTAATGTGAATGTTGCTATTGTTGTAGCAGTGTAATGTGAATGTTGCTATTGCTGTAGCAGTGTAATGTGGATGTTGCTATTGCTGTAGCAGTGTAATGTGAATGTTGCTATTGCTGTAGCAGTGTAATGTGAATGGTGCTATTGCTGTAGCAGTTTAATGTGAATGTTGCTATTGCTGTAGCAGTGTAATGTGAATGTTGCTATTGCTGTACCAGTGTAATGTGGATGTTGCTATTGCTGTAGCAGTGTAATGTGAATGTTGCTATTGCTGTAGCAGTGTAATGTGAATGTTGCTATTGTTGTAGCAGTGTAATGTGAATGTTGCTATTGCTGTAGCAGTGTAATGTGAATGTTGCTATTGCTGTAGCAGTGTAATGTGAATGTTGCTATTGTTGTACCAGTGTAATGTGAATGTTGCTATTGCTGTAGCAGTGTAATGTGAATGTTGCTATTGTTGTACCAGTGTAATGTGAATGTTGCTATCGCTGTAGCAGTGTAATGTGAATGTTGCTATTGTTGTACCAGTGTAATGTGAATAATGCTATTGCTGTACCAGTGTAATGTGAATGTTGCTATTGTTGTAGCAGTGTAATGTGAATGTTGCTATTGTTGTACCAGTGTAATGTGAATAATGCTATTGCTGTACCAGTGTAATGTGAATGTTGCTATCGCTGTAGCAGTGTAATGTGAATGTTGCTATTGTTGTACCAGTGTAATGTGAATAATGCTATTGCTGTACCAGTGTAATGTGAATGTTGCTATTGCTGTAGCAGTGTAATGTGAATGTTGCTATTTCTGTACCAGTGTAATGTGAATGTTGCTATTGCTGTAGCAGTGTAATGTGAATGTTGCTATTTCTGTAGCAGTGTAATGTGAATGTTGCTATTGCTGTAGCAGTGTAATGTGGATGTTGCTATTGCTGTAGCAGTGTAATGTGGATGTTGCTATTGCTGTACCAGTGTAATGTGGATGTTGCTATTGCTGTAGCAGTGTAATGTGAATGTTGCTATTGCTGTAGCAGTGTAATGTGAATGTTGCTATTGCTGTAGCAGTGTAATGTGAATGTTGCTATTGCTGTAGCAGTGTAATGTGAATGTTGCTATTGCTGTAGCAGTGTAATGTGAATGTTGCTATTGCTGTGGCAGTGTAATGTGAATGTTGCTATTGCTGTACCAGTGTAATGTGAATGTTGCTATTGCTGTAGCAGTGTAATGTGAATGTTGTTATTGCTGTACTTACCAGTGTAATGTTAATGTTGTTTGTTTCTTCTTGTCTTTCATCATTTGAGCTACAGATCGCTTGGGTTGATGGATTGATGTATTTTCTCCTTTAATGTTCTTGAGGTCATTGTCATTTTCAGATTCATCTTCATCTTCCTCAGACTCCTCTGACTGGAATGCATCTTCGTCATCTTCAGTTAGTATTGGCGTTAGTTCTACAATAAACAAATTAAACATATTATTAAAATGGGGCAAATCTTGTTGTTAGTAATAATACTAAGTTTGGGTGAACAAAAACTGTGACCTCCTGATTATTATTGCGTCAGCGCTGTACCAGCTGAACAGATGCCCTATGGCGGTCTCCCTAATTTTGCGAGTATCTTTGTTCAGGAGGCGCCAGTCAGAAGTCACGGTGATCCCTTACTTACCTGCCGCTTCCTAGTTTACACCGTAACCCGGACATTATCCCCGAATATGGCAGATATGTAAGGTTTTGTGGTTTCTGACTGGCGCCCCCTGATGATCAAAGATATTCACAAAATCACGGAGATAGCCAAAGTCTAGCTCTTTTTTAGAGTTCCGGCTAATAAATCTAGAGGTCACAGGTTCAAATCCTGTTTTAGTCAATTTTGTTTTCACCCAAAATTGTATGTACTCAGATTCCCTGGTGGTTTATTACCTAATGTTACTACTAATAATATTAAATAATGATAAATATTTGCAACTTGCGCCAAATTGTTTTTAAATAGATGCTCACAGTGCACAGAAAAGAAGACACTATTGGAAATCAAATATAGCAAAACAAAATGAAAAGTATTTATAGGTAATAACAACAGGTGTGAATTATAAAACAAAAGCGACAAGCAAACAAAAAACGGGGAAAAACTTCAGTTTTGGCGCCACAGAAAGGGTGAGTCTTGAGCGCAACTTTGAAAGTGTGTACGGAAGAAATAATACTACGAGTATGTCGATGAAGATCATTCCAACGAGAGATCCAGACTGTGTGAATGCACGATGCTCTCATAATGTTTTAGTTTTATATATAACAAACTAAACTGAATTGGAAAAGCGAATGATTTTATTGATTTAACACATTGGTACATCAAGGGACAGAACCTAGCAGGTGCAGTAATTGGCTTTATTTTTAATTGCAATTCTAGTTTAAGAATAATACGACCATTATGCACATGAGTAACAACAGGAAAGCCCTGCAGTTCAGCCTGAACGTTTGTTTACGCACCATTATTTTCAACATGAACTTATTATGTCCGAAGACAATTTTGAACCTTTATGTCCGACCCATTGTGTCCAATGAACGTAATGGGTCGGACATAATGGTTCGTCGAACACAGTGGCAAAGGTTTGTTGGGCACGATGGGTCGGACATAATGGATCAAAAATTTCTCATCGGACATAATGGTCCATGTCGGACATAATGGTGCGTATAACACAAGTTAAATCCACGCGCGCGTCACAAGTCCATAATACACGTGCCGGACTTTTCATGAACTTGCCTTAAATAGAGAACGAGACTAACCATCAATATAAGGGCTGGGTAGCTAAGGGTAGAGCTTATGGTATTCGAGAAATCATTGTACGACTCCATATTTTTATGTGTGTTTTTATCTGTACACCTAACGAGAAGATTAAATGTAGTTGGTGTGTCGATTATACAAGGGAATAAACCGATAATATATTGGGATATATTATCTTCTAGCAAGAAATATCAATTCGATTACAAAGGATTTTTCTTTAGAACCTTTGATAATATCCTGATAAAAACTGGGTATATTGATTCTCTGGGTATCTTTATGTGACAACACCGGCATGGTGTTAATTGTACCAACAATAAAACAATGGGTTAACTAACACCACGTACATGTCAATTTAACACCCCAGTTTTTGCAGTGTTAGATTAACGTTCAAAGTCGTCTGGAGCGTAAATGCCGAGTGCTGAACCAATTATATATAACGTACACTGCCAAAGACGGTTTCCGATACCAGACGATCACGGTATTTGTGCTATTTACAAAGACACTTCACAATAATTGACTTGTCCTGCAGATATGACGTTATTATTAGTTCATGTGATATAATTTATTACGGTACAATGGTGGTGTATCCTCGTAGTTTACCCTGGTGTCGTCGATGAGCTCCGTGAGCCCCTATACCCGCCCAGCCCACAACCACTGCCACCTCAACCCACCCCGTCGACAGCCGGTACGCTTCGCAAATCACAACATGGACTTTCTATAACTGTTTGAATTAAGTAAAAAGTATGAAATCTTCCAACAAGTGCCCATGCGTAATGGACATGACATTTACCAGGGCATCACCTTTAAATAATACAATATCATTATTCGTTTACGTTGTGCCAGCGGACTGACTTGGTATATTATCGCCAAAGGGTCACCGTAGCACTAACCGTTACAATACCTTTGTTTCAGTTGTGAGACAATGTGTTATTAGCGGTGTGTTTGTCATAGGGTGTAAAAAGATATCAATTCGAAAATTTACCTCATGTTTACTGAAATCTCACAGATATGGTGAAAAGGCCCCCCTCCGGTATTCTACAATCTCAGGTCAGAATTGACCAGGATTCTGGGTCACAGGAGGCCGACCCCATGTCTGGGCCAATATGACCCGGAAACTATGGTGTCAAACTGAACCGAGGCTGTGTAGAATTAGTTTCGTTTTTTTATTTTATAGTTTGGATGTTTTAGAGTGTATGCAAATATGTTTAGATCCAAATCCAGGTTTTCCAGAAGAGTTGAAAGCTTGGCAATTAAATGCTATTTCTAAGTACTACCGGTACTGACATGATTGCGCTGTACAACACAAGGGTGTAGTTGAGTACTGGTGGTTACACGTTCTGATTGTACCACATAACTCCAATCAAGCGCTATCACGCCTTTGCAAATCATCTGTTTAACTTTTCGTGTATTTTCCCCAGTGCCTTTTTCAAATGTCGACTATGGCTTAAACGGGGAAAAATAAATAAAAACATATATGAATAAAATAAATAAATGAATAATTCATCTTAAAGACCCGTTTGTGATTTAATTTAAGCCTTTTAAGTGACTGTTGCCATGAAGCCAGACGAGGAAGGGCAATATCTATCAATTTGGATTAATTATGCATTAATGGAGTTGGATCTTTAATTCAAACTGGCATCCAACGAGGTTTAGAAGCTTACACCGAATCATATCACTTACAGGTTTTAACATAACTTGAGTGTCCGTGATATTAGGCCTATGCTGGCATGTTCCTGTAAGTTGTCTGTTTACCTTATTGTGTGTGTGTACTTTTGTGTGGGCGGGGAGGGGGGGGGGGGGTGACAGGGTTTCAGTTTGAAATACTTCAACGGAATTAAGGGTAGCTTTTATATAAACTGTTAAAAGTAGAATAGCGTGAACCCTTATTAGGAAAATGGCCTTTGGAATTATGTCATCATCTATTGCCATGCAAAAGACCAAAGTATACCCTGAGTATCCATTAGAATCAAACACCAAGGTATTCAGTAACCGTTCTATGCAACTTTCCCCAAAACATCATTCGTTGGAGGCCAGTTTGAATTAACGATCCAACTCTATTAATGCATAATTAATCCAAATTGATAGATATTGCCCTTCCTCATTTGGCTCCATGGCAGCAGTCACTTTGAAGGCTTAAATTAAATCACAAACGGGTCTTTAAGATGAATTATTCATTTATTTATTTTGTTCATATATTTTTTATTTATTTTTCCACGGCTTCAATATGATGCAATGGCCATGTCTTTGGTAACAATTGTGAGCTCGATATACTGGCTTCTTTATAATGCTTACCCAGTTTGGTCAGTTTGCAGTCTTCGTCCGTCCGTGCAGATTTCTTGATGGGTTCGATGTGGCTACGACTAATAACACTGACCGTGCGTTTAAGTGGAGTCACGGGGAGATGGTCCACGGAGCGACCCGGCGATGATGTTCTTCCGTTCAGCTTCATCCTTGAGATGGAATATTCGTGCGGGTTTACTGAAAACTTCAGTCAAACCATTCGTATTATGCAGGCTGGAATAAAGTCCGTTCGTAGAACCTAATAGTTTGGATTCCGTGCCCCACAGTGGAAGTTCGAATTTGTTTCTGGGAGGAACTTCTCGCGTGTTTTGATGTGTACCAGGAATGTGAGACAAGACGGTTTAGTGGACAGTATGAGGAGTGATGCTGACTGTTTACGCTCTTGATTTGCTCTAGGATGACAGGGTCAATCAAGGTGAACACTGATAATTGAAGAACTTCAGACAAACTCCCGGCATGGCTTCAAATCGCGTCTAATTCTATCAAATCTACTAACAAAGGTCTACGTATGAAAAGTCAGACACGATTATGCGATGCAAACGTCTTTATCAAAGTCTTGAGGCTGGTGGTATGGAGAAATACCAGTCAAATGTTGCCGTAGTAGAGAGATTGTCAGTAAACAGGTCCCGTACATGTGATATCAGGGAGTGTTGATCGTAGACTGATGTAGTATGAGAGGTCCGCCAGCTTAAAGTACAGTCTCCTTTTGATGAATAGCCAGTGATGGCTCGAAACCAAACCGTGTCGTATAGTACACAATGTACTCTGACACTCATTATAGCCCAACTCTGGACTTTGGACACGTTTAAGAGTGGGGAACGCACACAAACGCTCCGTACATCTATAAACATCTATGGTATTGAGCAGTGTACAAAACAATAGGCGATGATCTTAATGGGTAATTTCGGCGCGGTGTCGTAAGTCCGACCACTAGCTGTTTCCAGAAAGCGGTTGGCAATTACCATTATTGCCTTCAACCTGACTAATTATTAAGAGTGGAATATTATAAGCATCAGTGGATAGGACAGTCTAGGTACTTGCAGGTTTTGCTTTGCCTGTCAGCCTCAACGACTTAAAAAAGCAACAAACAAACGGCTGCACAAAAAAAGAAGGAAAAAATGCCAAGGACCAACCACAATCTCAACATAGAATCGGAATTTTAATAAATAACTGGGCTACTCGAAATGGTTACTAAGTGGCAAACAGGGCAGTTAAACTTTAACAACCTGCGTGCAAGAGGTGATAGGGTTGGTCGCAGGCAAACAAATAAAACCACTGTCTTCTTAATGGGTAAAGCATCTCAATTCAAATATTGATTAAGGAAGGCCATCACGTAGTATACTGTATTCTCTGCTCCATTTTATATAATACCAAGTTATTGCTGAAAGGTAATGGAAGTTTGTAGAAACACAGACATAAGGTTGGAGTTAGCATTCTGTCCATTTGAATATGACTTGATTTGTTGGTGAGCAGATAACCAGAGTTGTTCATTTTATTTCCCATTGCGAATGTTTTAGTCAATGTAGAATCTATGCGTGCGTCTTTAATGACCACCTTTGCCACAATTACCATACGTTTCTCTCATAGAAAAGAAACGCGACTTAAACCCACACTACAAGCACTTTTTTTGAAATCTCATCACTTTTACGAGAAAACATCGAAAAAGAGGTTTTCGTGCTCATTCATAGTCCGTATTTTTATTCGAGGGAACAAAATAAGAAAGCGAGTATCGTGTATCGTGTGCATACCCAGTGCTCGTACTTCGTATCCAGACGACCATGAGGGAGTTTACAAAAAGTCATGCTTTACAGATTCAAAAAGAAAGACTCTGTTGTAGGGTCGGAACGTGAGGCAATGAACCATTTTGTTGCTTTCAGGTTATCAAGAACTCATACGATTGTTTCAGCATGCATTCTGAACGCTCTGAATCACTGACTCAAGACACTGAGTCGTGGTGCGCACTGGTACGTTTTTTTTAAAGGTAAATTGTATAATATATCTTGCAATTTACAAGTTTGTTTTCCTATTTCTGTGCATGAGAATAGGTTTCAAAGTCACTATGGATGTCCTCAAACCAACACCAGCACACCCCTACGGAATACCCACCCAACCCCGCCCCATATGCCACCCATTATGCACAATACTGGACATGATTTGTTATCTATACCTTTTATTTACCTTTCAAGGCACGAACAATAACATTTGTATCAAACAAAAATCCTTAAAGATCCAAATGTATACAATTCTTTAACTATTGCCCATTTTACAAAGAAAACAACTTTGTAGATGGTTGTTCTTAAAAACAATATCTGTTCCAACAACAAATGCATGAAAAAATCGGCAAAATACGGGCCAAGCATTTTTAAGTTAAAGGAATTTATTTGGTACAAATATATTTGCTTTTCTTCAACAGTAAAGTCTATTTTCCACCGTCATAAGCGTTACCCAAGAATCAGTTCTGTAATTCTGAAGCAGACAACCAGTTTAAACACAACCTGTCAAATGCATGCATGCTTGTACTTCTCATTCGACTTTACTTCGTGGGAAACTTAGGCCAGCCTGCTATAAGTGCCTGCTTATACTTGCTTTATGACAATTGAATTCATGTTAAAAGTTATATTCTCATCAGTATTTCCTCACAACTTATAAAATATGTACATACATTATTCACTGGGTACATGATAAACACAAGACAACAACAATATTAATTGAGATAACACTTTACAAAGACACGGTGTAATACTTATAAATATTTGACAAGGCCTGTACTTTTCTGACATAAAATAAATTCTTTTAAAAGTTTCCATATTTATTTATGTTAATGTTACATTTTACTGTCCCATAACAGTTTCATCATAAATAAATATTAGAATTAAAGCGTTACAAAGAACAATCGTTTAAGTTTACAATACTGACAGTCTAGTCCAATAGACCGATTGCGCGACCTATGTTGACATGCGGTCACGTGACCTCCTGTGGGTATAACACCGTATCAGTTGATGGCAAAATACGTGTAAAGAGATATGCCGTGACACAGAGTGAGTACAAAAACAGTCAATCTTACTTTTGTTAAGTGATAAATTAGTTAATCAGCCCCTTTATTTAAAGTAGTATGTTGTGGCATTAATTTAAATCACATCTCTCTTTCTACTAAAAAGAGTTTTTTTTAGTCATGCACTACCGGCGTCGGACGATACCGGCGGTTGGTACCCGCTGTCACCTTGCTAAACTTGGACAGATGGATTCGACATTCTTGATGAAAATACATTGACAGTTTGTTGCTGTTTTCTAAATAACTATGCGCGGTATTCACAATGGAACTTTCACAGGTGACTTTTTATTGTATCTTTCTTGATAATTTGGCCTATATTTTGCCAAACCATGACCCTAAGCTCACAACCTTTAGCTATGTACAAGAGGTTCGGACTTTAATAGAGACCCCTAAATTCACAGTGATCGAGGTGGGGGCAAACTCTACAACCTCTATAAAGGGTATACACTTTAAAACTATTCGAGTCAAAGTGGGATCGGCTCTGTGTAGAGTGAGAACATGGCAACATTCCGGGTCGTCATAAGTCGTTTTCTTGATCATTCTACCCTTTTTGAAAACTTGCATCTTACTTCATTTCAAAAGTTACTAAAAATTGTATGCCTTGGATCTGACGTAAATAAGTGTTGTCACAGATTGTAAGCTAATGAACAGGTTGGGACTGACCGCGTCCTACCCACAGCTACCAAACCTCCACGTTGACTTCAGACCGGAGAGATTCCTAAATCTTCGCGTAACTGATTAAAATTCAAACTTAGTGTTTTCACTCACAGCACCAAGTCACATTTCACACGTTCTACTATAAACTCAAAACAAACTACGTTCCGATCACACGTCTCAGTCTACACTACCACGTTTCAAACATTCGGTGTTATACCAAATAGCGTCATGCGGTAATCTGATACATCCAATCAGTCAAATCGTAAGCTTAGCTGGAAAGTTAAGCATACTTCTGGGAAGAGACGTCAACCAAAGCCTCTATCTGCGGTCTCTTAGTTGAACTTTTCAATATTGATGAACCTCAAGTCATGGTGGCGAACAGAATCATAAAAGCACAAGGCTCGATTTTACAAAGCACTAAGATTCATCTTAAGATGAGTTTATTAGTTTTCACTATTAGTGATTTGTATTGTGACATCACACTCCGATTAGCAGTTATCGACGTTGACAGTATTACCACACTTCAGAAAGACATATTTCTCTGGAAGATTGGCACTGATATGAACTTGTTATATTCAGAGAGTTGTCAGAATGAAACTCCAGGTAACTTTTCCCTCCCAATCAGTGGCGTTAACCAGACATTTTATTTGGGGTGGGGTGGGGGCAAGCTGGTGCAAATACATAATTTTTTGGGGGATAATTAGTGTATGCACCATCCATTTGCGCATTTCCCCCGATATTTTCGGGTACTGATTGCGGGGGGGGGGGGGGGGGGGGGCTGCCCTGCCCTGCTCTGGTTATGCCACTGCCTGCAATAATAACCATTCCTCAACAGTGTAATGCAAAAGTGTAAATGTGACAATGATGGGAATAGGATTGGCATGCATCGCACATAATTAGTCACAATTGGAGTGACATCATTTCATCCTACTGCAACATCCGGATCATAAAGTGGTGAATCCTTCCTGTAATCCAATATAACGAACAATTGAAAACAAAACATTATACTGGTCAACAAGTTCAAACTGCTCAAGCCTTCCACATTAGGCCTATGTCCACGTGTCTATTTATACAACAGCCAAGTTCCATTGTTCCTGAAACCCTCATACAACAAAAGAATCAAATTCTCACACACCCATAACATTTTTTTCCATTCAAACCCACAGTCGACTACCACACCAATTTCATTATCATTCCCACAAACTCAATCAAGGCGACTCACAAACCGACACGCTCAATGTTTCTTTACCCCGAACAACCTAAACTAAACATAAACGTTCAACAAAGGACCACACCCACACATTTAAAAAAAAAATAAAACAATCTTTCTTTATTTCAGTGTGCCATTGACTTACAACAACAAACTCAATCACCGCAAACGGGTAGCCTAAATATTGATCACCACACCAAAGCTGGCCCGATTTTCACCGAAAGATATTATTTTGTTTTCGAATTTTTCTACGCGAATTTTGACAGTTGATGCTGTTTCAAGCGAAAATCATACAAAAACTTTCGCATATGCCACGCACAAAGCAAAACACTGCGGACAATTTACATGTAACATGCAAAACTGTTTGTACATGGCTGAGGGACGTGACATAATGTTGGGATCCCGACAATAATCATTTTTAGTTTTTAATTAACTGCCACTTATCATTAGCTGATTTTTCGTGGAACACCTTAATGAAAGCTTATACTTTCTCAAATTTATAAAATAGCGATTTAAATCTAAATTTAAATCTGTGGGTCAAAAAATCGGCAAAAATTCAGACCTACCATCTTTAATACAAATAGCATAACAAACATATCCACAGGTCTCCTTGACCATGAAACCCATCACATTCAAACAAGTCCTTGATCATTTATACAAAGAATAACTCACCCTTACAACTGGGTCCACGGGTGTCTTCATCCTGATATCAACTTATATGTGTATTTATAAAAACATAACAGCACAAACAAACCATTAGAACATATTGCACAACCATGCACAGCAATTATCAAAAAAAAATCCAAATATTGATATTAATCAACGGCTTATTCACAAGCAATACACACACCTAAGTGTGTACTAGCCTCCAATCGTGGACCCTCCTTTGTTCATCTCTTTGTCCTGACAAACGTGGACCCCATTGTTTTCCTTTGTGATAGCAACTTATGGACATATTGTCCCTTTTGTTATATTTATGTCCTCTGTTTAAATGTCACACACACACCGTCACACCCAACTTTCCTTATCCCTACAAACCAACACATTAAACGACTGGAAAACGACCTTTGAAAGTTTCATGCAGAATTTGTTTTTTCATTTCAGCATCTGCATTCCAATCTATACTGATTTAAGCACACAATTGACACCCTATTCAACACTTCTGCAACACTTCGTTCACCACATTAATGTATACAGCAAACACCCCCTGATGCAAAACTATTTCTCTTTTGAAAAAACTGCCATCTTTTTTCCATTTCTATTAACTATTTGTGTATTAAAAAAATCAATCCATGTTAAAAAAGTGATATTTGAGCCAACAATTATTATTCATACATTTAGGTTAAACTACAAATTTGAAGCCACTTGAATCACGAATTAATCAGTTTACTTTCGTTTCCCAGATTCAATAAAATAAGGTCTTGATTTCTTTGAGCTCAATTTGCGTTGTATGTATTCATTACCTGATGCATTTTGTGTAAGTCACAGTTCGTGTTCTGTCATTCTTCACTTTAATTACCTCATTCTGACAGTGAGGATTTCGCATCTTTTTACACTTTCTGTAACTGCGCTTGAGAAACGGAGTTTAATATTTACCTTCCCCGCCAAATATTTGACAATTTCAAGTTACAGGCAATGAATGATTTCTGCTCCGACTTCAATATTATTTAAAACTTAAACATGTGCATCACCACACTCCCGTGTTGGTTCATTTTCTGTCAATGGTTCCTATTGAATAAAGTTGTGTTATTTTAATTCTCTCTATTTATTTATTTTACTAATTTCAGCTTTCAAAATTGTAAAGGTTATCTGGGAACAGGCAAGTCCCTTTGACGCCAATTGCTCCGAAATATTACTTGTAATTTGCCAGTGTAATTCTGTTACTAAACATTGTCAAACAAGTTTGTGTAAAATAGAGAAACTGGTCTGGATACCATAGTTTTTTCACAAACATTTCTGTATCAAATCCTTGTAATATGCATTTGGCATGTCATTGATTCATGCCTGAAGCCTTATCTACTTTGACAACCACGGTGTCTTGACCGACAGTCAGCAAATCTACACTGAGAATACTCTGCTTTATGTCATTCGAACAGATCTGTACAGAATTTAGTCTTTTTGAATTACCTTTTTACTTATATTATTACGAAACTAAACGCTTGTTGGTACTCGGTGAAAAAACAACAACAAATTCAGACAAAAACTTTACGGAAAAGTTGCTTCTCCCTATAAACTGTGTCCTATGTATGAAATCACCAATCTATCCGCTGTCATTTTTAAAATATACTTTTCATATAATTATGATACATTGGAATATAAATCACAATATTTTACATTAAGAGGAGTTTTTCGAATTACATCAATATATTTTTTAGCATTGGAACCAATTTAAAGAGAACTTGCCTATAATCATGTAGCTAAGAAACCGTGCAAGTATTCAAGAGACCTTGAAACTTTCTTGTGCACTTATTATTTCATATGCACTAATACTACTCAACGTAGTAACATGGACCTACGATTGATTAATATCCCCATGTTATTCACATCATGAGCACCACGAGTGGTCAAGTCGGGGTTCGAACCACCGTACAGTTGAACACAACCACTGTGCTCCGCCTCATTACCCTAGTAAGAGACAGTTACACAACCCCTGAAAAGACATTTTCCAAGAGGGGATTTGATCTGAAATCTGCTCATTGTCATTTGGTATTCAAGAAAGCCAGTCCTATACAAAACCAACAAAAGGGAGTTCTTAAGATCGTCAAATAACAAAGTGGAAAATGCCTGTAAATTTTTTTTTTACAGGACTCGAGAAAGATACAGTGCTTAACACACAGCAGTGTATGGGTAAAAATTACAACGATTATTCTTTATCCCCAAATTAACATACAAAATTAACATCTATTATAAAGTGGATTTTTAAAGTCATAAGGAATGAAATGGGTCTTCAATAAATATGCGGATTCACGGCCAATATAGGTCTCAATACACTGGCCTGTGTACAACTTCAAGACTGGAGTTGAGATTATCATGTTGGTTTCCTAAACGGATAAAATCATCTGTCAACAAAAGTAAAAAGCAAATGATATTACACTAATGTACCGAAGTCGCACACAAAATGGTTATCGACAATTGCCGTCAAAAAGCAAAAGCGGTCTAGTGCACATGGGGTGGGGTGCGTTCCACTAAGGCGAACAACACACGTTTGCCAACATTACGTACACGTTTCAAACTGGAACGCGCTGGGCACAAAAGGCGAAATTTTGCAAACGGAATAGAGGAGGTGTTAGCATACGTTCGCCAACATACACAAAGGAAATAAAATGCAGGTACAAGTCCATGAGAATTTGACAACTCCGACCTAAATCTCACCTCAAACAAATCAGAACGTTTGTCGTAAAGTGCTTTAATTCGTTATTTGTTAAACTGTACTTGTTTACAAATGCGTTGAACGCAAGTAGAAAGAACAATACTTATTTTCTTTCAAGGAGCAGACGATAGAACATTGCCTAACAAATGGGGGGGTGGGGGGTGGCACGGATATCAGTAGGGGTGGAGGGGGCACGTGCCCCCCCGTGCCCCCTAGTTACGCCACTGATTATCAAGATAATTAATTTTGTGGAAACCGATGTTTAGTTCGTTTCTTTGTACTCTCTAGTTATTATACACTTATTATATGCTATTTTCTGATACCCATCGAATAAATGTTAGACACATGAATAAATAAAGCAAGCGACAATGGCTATGCTGGTGATACCACACTGCGCATGAGCGGGAGTGACTTGTCTGTGGCGACAACCCTGCCTCTACAACACTTGCTATCTTCACCGTGGACATGATGACATCAGTGGCAACAGAGGGCGCCCTGGTGTTAATCAGTGATGCCAAGTCGACAAGCTGGTTCATGCATTCCCATTCCTATGAATATGAGTGTATTAAGTGTTAGCCTCAATTTAAAGAGATAGTTCAGTATTGCCTATGTGTATTATTCGCTGTCTACGTTTTTGAGACTTTCTAGTATCATCTGTTGCTATAAACAAAGGCGTGACCTGACTGGGGACATATGCCGAACCGGTCTCACGGTCTCATCTATCCGGATGACGTAGCCGGGTGAGCACGCTGGGGTCATAGTCTCAGTATTCCAGCGCGCTCGGATGCCCGGATGACAACAGCGGACAAAAATGGACAGCTCGTTCTCTATTAATCTTATACCTCGATTATTCTCCGCCCACCCGCATTCTCTTAGTTTATAGGCCTACGTGTCCATGGGTGCAAGTTTACCCAGGTAACACTTCATCAAAGGTTTACCTCCTTTCTAAAATTTTGTATGGAAAATGTGAACATAATAAACGACTTATTCTCCGTATATAGAAACCCCCTTTTCTGGTTGTATCGGGTGTATAATGATAGCATCAAGATTTTTTTTCTGTGATAAAAAGTAACACGTTCAATGTATAACCTGACCTGACTCATTGTTGTTGTTTTTCATAATAATAATCATGGAATTTTTAGTAGCACACTATTATAATACATAAAGAAACGATCCACACGTATGTTCTCTGCTCGATCGCGGAGGCCGCCATGACTATGCTACGAGTGCTACGTGTACACGACTCAGCACGGCACTAAAACAGACCACTTCCGTTTGCTGTGCGCAGACATGGTGTGACGTATTTTTACCATATTTGGTCATCCGGATAGCTGAGCACTCTGGTTACCTGAGACCGTGACACCCGGGACTCTATTGTTCCCTTTTGTTATAGGTCCCGGTTTGAATGCCAAGACAAACTCACACATACTTTTTAACACCAAGTTGTGGGGACTCCCTATTGTTGTTCTATTATTCCCTTTTCTATTGAATTACCTTGTGGGGACAGGGTTTGACAAAGAAAAACGTTGTGGGGACCTTTGTTCCATTGTATAAATGTCCCCATAGCGCTGTGTGTGCCTACCCACGTTTACACCCCCCCCCACACACAAACAGTTGGGTTAATTTGTTTGCGACACATGTACTACTTACTACCTCTTCGCAAAAGAACAAAAGCCACATTAAAACAATAGGCATCTCAAGCCGGGAATAATCTCTCGGCCGATTGGAACCAGAATCCATTTTTATTTTTGTGAAGATCGTCAATTTAATATCAGGACTAGATGGAGTTTTTACTTAATATGTGACAGTGTAGCTAGGACTTTAATTTACCTGTCGCTGTTTTGAGTGAGCGAAGAATGCAATGGTACCGTTACTCTTACTAGCATCACTGACACATTCAAGTTGGCATGGGTCCTACGAAGAACAAGATAACAAAGAGATAAGTATCGGCCAAACAAACTTTAATGACAAGATTTAGTGCCTCAGACAATCCATAACTCTCAATCAAACTGATTTGGATCTTGAACCACTCAAATGATACTCAAACTTCTTTGGTTCGAGAAGCAGTCGTGTGATGCTCACATTAATTTGGATCTAGAACCACTCGAATGATACTCAAACTAATTTTTGAACTAGAACCATTCGAGTGATGCTGACATTGATTTGGAGCTAAAAATACGTATAAAGAGATGGGAGCTTAAACAGAGTGAGTATGAAAACAGTCGATTTTTATGGTGGCCCTGAAGGGACATCGCACATCGCATACGTGTGCGCACACGTATGCAATGTCGTGAAACAATTCGCGAATGTGTGCGCACACGTATGCAATGTCGTGAACCAAATCGCGAATATATGCGCACACGTATGCAATGTCGCGAAACAAATCGCGAATGTGTGCGCACACGTATGCAATGTCGTGAACCAAATCGCGAATATATGCGCACACGTATGCAATGTCGTGAATCAAATCGCGAATATATGCGCACACGTATGCAATGTCGTGAACCAAATCGCGAATATGTGCGCACTCGTCTGCGAATATATTCGCGATGTCGTGAATTTTATTGCATACCATTGTCGCATACCTTTGAATAAAATGTCTATTGATCTGGGGGGTTGAAGCACCAAGTCTGGAATCAAGACGTACAGGCATATACACAATGTACCTGCCTGGTACCCAAGCTCCTGCATTGAATGTCTTTGGTATACAAATGGGACCAGGGCCACTTGCATACTCCCTAGTTCACTAACACATTGTCCGCAACTATGACATCACCCCAAAGGTATGCGACAATGGTATGCAATAACATTCACGACATCGCGAATATATTCGCAGACGAGTGCGCACATATTCGCGATTTGGTTCACGACATTGCATACGTGTGCGCACATATTCGCGATTTATTCTACGACATTGCATACGTGTGCGCACATATTCGCGATTTGGTTCACGACATTGCATACGTGTGCGCACATATTCGCGATTTATTCTACGACATTGCATACGTGTGCGCACATATTCGCGATTTGTTTCACGACATCGCATACGTGTGCGCACATATTCGCGATTTGTTTCACGACATCGCATACGTATGCGCACACGTTTGCGATGTGCGATGTCCCTTCAGGGCCACCATAGATTTTACTTTTGTTAAGTGATGAATTAGTTAATCAGCCCTATATTTAAAGTAGTATGTTGTGGCATTAATTTAAATCATATCTCTGTTTCATAATTTAACAGAATTCTACTGAAAAGAGTTTTTTTAGCCATGCACTACCGGCGTCGGACGATTATTATGTTATTTTGTAAGTAATGTAGACCTAAATCACAGTAAAACAAGGATAAACAACGTTGGAAAAGTGAGCATTAATACCTAGCCTTGCAGAAAATCAAATAGGCAAAGGAATCACACAGTTTTGGAAAGCGATTTCTTTGGAGGATTTCAGCTTCAAAACTTTGAAATTTTTGTGTTGAAAAGTGTGTGGTGATCGCAGTCGTCTGGCCTAACGTTCCGTCGTGCATGCGCTGTACACATCGTGTACATTATACGGTACTTTTACAATTTTCAATACTTGCTGGAACTGTCCTTAACTGGCCTTATTCAGCCACTTGAAGGTCTCTGGTACACACTCTGGAATATGTTTCACAGATTTCGAGCAAGAAAAACCTCGATCGCATAAACTAAATGCATTAATGATCGTGTACTATACCACCCTTTCCTATGGAGGATGTCGTGTGTGTTTACATTTTATACCCAAAAGTTGTCACGTGACGCGGATCGCGCAATTGGTCTATTAAATAGAAAGGTACGATTGAAAATCGGTGAATGTCATTTGTTTGACTTCAACAGTCTACACAACCACTATCATACACAATACATTTTGTGAAACATAACGTAGTTGTCAATTTTTGAATGCATGGGTGAATTTACTTGAAATTGAATGGTGTTATGTCCGTTATAAGCCCTCTGTACTTACTTGCGTGTTAATACTTGCAAGTAGTTGATGCAGTTTCTCTGAGATGACTGAAATGTTGATTTTAACGTGTAGTTGATGACAAATTAGCTCTGATTCCATAACACTGTATGCTAGTAGTAGACCAGGATGACGAGCTGAGTGAGAGGAAGTTCATATCATCAGACTTAGCCTGTTATTGAGGCATTATTTTCATTGGCTATTTTCACCGCTGACAGTCGTTGCCGGTTTTTAAAAATCTTTTTGAAACTCAAGACATATAGCACAATATCTGCCATGAAGCAACATCCAATCCAAAATGATTATAACACCAACCTTGGCACACATGTTCATAAAACCCAGTTTTTCCTCAATTACGAGGTTAATGTTTTCACCAAAATCTAAAAACCACATACTAAAGACAAAGATTACTTATTGCAATACTTTATTCATGACAAGTACGACTTGGATCTCCCAGGCATAATATGTCTGATGTGTATCAACTAGTTCATTGCAAATCCTCATTATGGTGTATGCGGTACTAACACCATGCCAAATTTAGCTGAAAACAAATAGTCAAAGGCAATCTGATCCGGTAGGCAATTACCAAAGGTGAACGAAGGATTTACTGTGTAAGGGTGCAAGAGTTTAGTTTCGTTTTCTTTTCGCGGTAATTGGGTATAACCAGTCCCCCTTCTTAGTGTGTATTAACTGGAATGAAATACAAACACTTTTTTAGTTCTTGATTAAAAACCAAATTGGCCCGCCCTACTGAAGGTGGAATGGAGCCCCGCCCACACCACATCCCACCTTCTACATTACAATACTCACACGTCATTTTAAATTGTCTATCGATGCAGATACGTTCGCATCCTGACCACACACATTCCTTATGAGTATCAGAACTTGAAGATGTGTCTGTAATTAAATAAGAATTAATCAGTGAGTTACAGTTTTAAACAGCACAATTAATTCAAGATAATTAAATTTCAATGAAAAAACAACAAGAACCCCAACACACCAATTAACAAATATTGTTTGAGCTTGTCGATCGGGATTTCTCCATGCCATAACATTTCAATGAGTGTACAGAAATGTATACACACACGACACAAATACGATTGTATAAGACAAATTATTGGAAATTATGATCAAAACACTGAATAATGATTTTGAGTTATAGCTATGACAAACACGACTGTCAGATATACTTGTATTTAGAACCAGTCCCACATCATTTGTCAAGCCGAGCGAAGCAGATCTGAACGTGCATAAAAATCATCAACTACTCGGTGTTTTATGGAAAACGTCACTGCTTCAAATTTCACTGGTTGGCTGCATTGTGTGTTTTGTTAAAAAAGGTAATAATAGAAGAGAGAATGGGTGGCGTGTCGTGGCCGAGCAGACAAGAACACCGGACACCAGCTCTGGTGATCAGCAGAGTGTGGGTTTGATTCCCGGTCTTGACACTTGTCCTTATGCAAGACTCTTTTAAACCATTAATGCTGCATCCTTCAGATGGGATGTAGAGCCTTAGGTCCCGAGGAACCCGCAGTGCACTTATTATCGCCAAGAGAAGGGGTTCGCCTGGTTTGATCGGCTGCAGATTGCACCACGGCACCTTGTAAACCATTACAAGGTGCTAAGTAAAGGAACAGGTCTCATACTTCAAAATGTATAACTCCGCATACCTCTGCAGGAAAGATACTGAGCGATTTGAAACAACCATTGGGTGTGATGAAAAACCCTTGCCAATCGAAACTATTCCTGCACATATTTGATGAATGGACCGACATTTCCTCCCGTAAAGTTTAACCAAATTAAACAATTTCTGGAGTAACTGTTACTAACTTCGAAATCAAAATAACCCAAGACAGACCGGGAGAGATGAAAACATCGTCTGGTGCTTCATTTAGAATTGAAATCGGTTCGCATTACTGTTGCTGTTTGATTGGGGACATGACGAGGATGGGTGGTGACATTATTAAGGCATTTTCAGGGGATCAGGATTTACCCTGCATTTCTTTTCTGTGGACCCTGGTTCGAATCCCACTTCAGACTGGAGCCTTGCATGTGGATTGGGTTTTAAGTCCCTTCCTGGTTGCGGTTTTTCCCCTATTTCGGGTTTTCCTCCCACATCTAAAACTGAACATTTCTTCTTGTTTCCATTCATCTTGTGATTGCCGCTAATTGTGCCGTTTGATGTGTAATAAAATAAATAAATAATGTTACCATTCCGACACAAAGTGGTTACATTGCAGAATACACTGAAGCATTCAGAAAGGAAACCACTGCTCAAACATCGACAAATCTGTGTACAGTCAGCAATATGCTCATCAGGAATCTGTAAAGACAGATAAAATTACACGTTTTCATCACTGCACTGCTAAGAAGCATATTGCCATCCACTGTGTTTATTTAATATTTAGACACCCAGTCCAAATAAAATAGAAAGACAAATAAATGAAAACAAAAACAGCACATAAAAACAACTGAAAAGAAAGTTATACAGCACGAAACAACTCAAGTTGAATACATAAAATAATAATAATACAACATAAACAAAACAAGTTCTTAATTGTTTTGTTTGTTCCCACGTTAGTTGTGTTTTGATCTTGATAGCTCTATCTGCATTGGATGGAGACGGAGATTTGTTTGCACACTGAGCCTTACCCGAATAGCATTCCCTGCCCTGACGTATATATCATGACTACCACTCCCAAGCTTGACGTCACAACCTGAATCATTATAATACCAATGAAAATAATGTCAACATGTCTAAATAAGATATCCGCCTAAATAATTATGATTCAATCCCACACCATTAGATTTTCCAGACAGGTATTTGATAATAACCTGCAATCGTCCTTAAAATAACAGTATGAGTGGAGGGCTACACTTAATTAACGCTCAAAGTTTTCACATAACGAACGGATCTTTCCCATACCACATGTACAAAGGTGCTCCGGGATATGGTGTTCCATAGAGGACAGCATCCATCGTGGTTTGGATGCTCTGTCGGAGTTGTGATTTGTCCGACGGAGTTGTGATTTGTCCGACGGAGTTGTGAGCTGGCCGTCGGAGTTGTGAGTTGGTCCGACGGAGTTGTGAGTTGGTCCGACGGAGTTGTGAGTTGGTCCGACGGAGTTGTGAGTTGGTCCGACGGAGTTGTGATTTGGTCCGACGGAGTTGTGATTTGTCCGACGGAGTTGTAAATTGTTCAGTCAGAGTTGCGAGTTGGCCGTCGGAGTTGTGAGTTGGTCCGACGGAGTTGTGAGTTGGCCGTCGGAGTTGTAAACTGTTCAGTCAGAGTTGTGAGTTGGTCCGACGGAGTTGTGAGTTGGCCGTCGGAGTTGTGACTTGGCCGTCGGAGTTGTGAGTTGGCCGTCGGAGTTGTAAACTGTTCAGTCAGAGTTGTGATTTGGTCCGACGGAGTTGTGATTTGTCCGACGGAGTTGTAGATTGTTCAGTCAGAGTTGCGAGTTGGCCGTCGGAGTTGTGAGTTGGTCCGACGGAGTTGTGAGTTGGCCGTCGGAGTTGTAAACTGTTCAGTCAGAGTTGTGAGTTGGTCCGACGGAGTTGTGAGTTGGCCGTCGGAGTTGTGACTTGGCCGTCGGAGTTGTGAGTTGGCCGTCGGAGTTGTAAATTGTTCAGTCAGAGTTGTGAGTTGGCCGTCGGAGTTGTGAGTTGGCCGTCGGAGTTGTGAGTTGGCCGATCGTGACAACTGCAATGGACAACACACAACTACGACCCTTACATACCCCTACAAAATGTGCGACAAGGCATGAACAAAGTATGTAGCAACATTTATGACATCACAAATATTTGCAAAGATATTTGCGATGTGTGATGTCCCTTCAGGGCCACCATACTATATACCATGTAAGTTCAAATCTGTGCAAATCTGTGAATATATTTTGTCTGCACTCATACCAATGTTGTGTACACGTCACCTTTTCGATCATGAGAAAGTAATTCAATATGTGACAGACATCATACAAGACTTCAATATTTGTCACACAAAATAGAAGGATCGATCCCAAATGAGTTGGCCGTGAATGATCGTCGATCTCGTCCTCACTATCAATTATTCGAACATAATCGGTCCGTACGTACAAATTTAGTAACCCATGACGTACGAAATAGCACGTTACGAACATTTTTTTTCACCATGTGCGAAATATATTCCCCAAACCAATTTAGCCGAGGTGTGAAGTGTGACATCAAGTAAGCCTACGGGGAGGGACAGGGCCTTTGATAGATTCACTTTACCTTGATTAGTATGAACACGTTTGTTGATATGCAGCCTGGACACCTGTGTGGTGTGTTCAACTTCCACGTTGTCAGCCGGTGAATAGTAGGCGTAGCTTGCTCGTACTGCACAAAAGAAAATTGTTATACTGTTAAACACACGATATGGACTGCCAGGCAATGATGGCGTTATACTCGCCTAGAAAAGTAAACTCTGTGTATTAATTATGTTAGTGCACCAATGTACAGAGCCCTGGAAGTGCCATCCAAATTGTCGAGATCCTGATAACGTTATCTCAGAATGACGTCATCCTATCGTAGGTTGACAACTTCAGACCTCGTCAAGACGATATCATACCTTATATAAGTTGAATACCAAAGATGTCGATATCGTGAAAAAGAGGAGAAGATTTCAAAGAGTAAGTTTCGTGTTCGTCTGTATCCATCCAGGATCGTCTTCGTCCTCAGATAAGTGACTATAATAGGCAAGTCGACACCTAGTTTGTAGAAAGCCGTCGTCGATTGTCTCAGGAGTTGACATAGCATTTTTCTGCGCTATGTCGTCATCTTCAGATAATTATCTCACGATAAGAGCTCACTTTAAGAGCTCCGTAGAATTTGGAAGTTCCCTTTTAATTTTCTGCAAGCTTAAACCACATTCACAATATTGTACAACTACTTAAGAATCTACTTTAATGTGGAATTTGTACTATAGGCCTACATTCACTTGTTATTTATCAAAATTCCCATAAACTGGCCATATTTGTGACGTTTGTACGACATAACCTATACTCAAACACTCACAAAAGCATGAATTGTCCGACACAATGTTTTGTTGTTGTTTACATCTAGTGGCTACTGATCCTTCGCTCCCTGCACACGTACACGTTGCTGCTACTACCGTGCCCAGAATACCAAGCCGTGCGTTGCGACATTCGCCGTAACTCCTAGCGCAGCCTGTCCCTGTCGTGTCGCTGATGGCGCAATGCTTTTTGTAGTTTTCGAAATTAGTGCTGAAAATTAAATATAAATCAATTCAGTAATAATTTAGTGCTGGTGAATGTAGCAACATGTAGATTTTTGTGGACATGATCGAAAACAAAATATGTATTATCATAAAGATAGCCTATTATAGGAAACCGTAAAATTCGTTCTTCAAACTGTTTTACCGTTTTTGTCATTACCTAAAAGTCGTTTGCGGCGTAAATAGAATAAGTCTGTTCTCGGTCCTGTATGTACTCGGACGGTTATACTGTATGGATTCAGACTCTAAATAAAGTACTTGGTGCGCTCGGTATTTTGAAACGAGCACTCAATTTCAACAGTTTGAAGGTAGCTAAAAAAACGTTTATTTGACGTTTTTCAACGCTTGGTTTTAAAGTGTGTGGACTGGATGGTAAATACATGGAGTTTCTTCGTTGTTCTAACGATTTGTAAAGATGTGACTTGTTTTTATAGCAATATAACAATAACAATGATATTAGTCTTGAGGGTCGAAATCCTTGGCTTTGGCCTAACACGTTCTGGGATTGGCTCCAACAATGCAGGTAGACCTAAAACTACACCATTGAAATGCTCAAAACTAAAGACAGTATTTCTATGCGTCGTGTCGTGGCGTGGCCGGTGTTTCTGATCAGCAGAGTGTGGGTTCGAGTCCCGGTCTTGACACTTGTGTCCTTAAGCAAGACACTTAACCATTATTGATTCATCCTTTGGAGGTCCCGTGTGTTGTGTAATGCACGCGAAAGAACACAGTGACACTTACCGCAAAAGAAGGGGTTCGCCCCGGTGTTTCTGCTAAATGCGCCGCAGCACCTTGTAAACCCTTATAAGGTGCTACATAAATGGTTCTCGTAATAAAAAAAAACAAACTTCAAAAAATATGTCTTACAACACTAATA
This sequence comes from Marthasterias glacialis, assembly GCA_911728455.2. Taxonomy (NCBI): domain Eukaryota; kingdom Metazoa; phylum Echinodermata; class Asteroidea; order Forcipulatida; family Asteriidae; genus Marthasterias; species Marthasterias glacialis. Next base: position 28,766,137 of record OU452220.1, on the reverse strand, counting down.
ATAAGCGCCTTGAGTACCTAATTACTGGTAGACACGTGCGCTATGAAAGACTATGGTAGGGGCCTATGTCGCATGAGTAGGGGTAAGCTCTTTTGCCCTTTTAATTGTTTAACTCCATGGTGACATGAAGACGTCTACACAATTACCAACGGATATGCCTATGCATGGCAAAAAGGTACCAGACTTTGCCAATCCAAAAGGTTGCCTTGACCAAGCAAGTCAGTGGCGTATTGATTCAATAGAAATCATAATTTCTAGATTAGACATGCCTAGTCGACTGACCTGCACAGTGTAGATCCATAGCACTGGTCACTCAACTCCAGACAGTTTGGTATGGTATCTCCCTTGTTGGCACAGTCAGCATTCAAACCTCGCCGCAATAACTCACATTGGGAATCGGCACTGGTACAGTAGCAGTACAGAAGAGCATGTGTGTAGACTGGTGACACGTGATCCAAGAAGAAGCGGATACTGTTCCTGCATTGGGTTGTTCTACATGTATTGGATATCTTATCCTTACTGCATTGGGATAAATACTCGGCTAGTAGCTTCCTACAGGTGACGTCACCGGTGCATGAATCAAGAGCTTGCACGCAAGTGCTTTCTGAAAGAAAATGGCGGACACTTGGCGTTGCTATGATATAACAAAGTGATGCTGTATTCTGTCCTATGAATCAATATTCATTAAAAAAATATGAGGTCATGATTTCAGCGATATAACGCAATAAATACGGCGATTAACGCAATAGTATGGCGATATAACGCAATAGTATGGCGATATAACGCAATAGTATGGCGATGTAACGCCGTGTTCTCTAGAAGTGGCGAATATGAGCCAGCGTTTAATAAGGAGCCTGTACATACAGCCAGCACAGGAAACGTGTGTTTCTTTTGTCCAGCATGGACTATTAAAATTAATAATTTGAACAATTGTGTACGACAAACGATTAGGCCCAGTCAGACCCATTGTGTCCGACGGCCATAATGAGTTCGACGTAATGGTTTGTCAGACACAATGAGTCGGACATAATGGTTTGTCGGACACAATGAGTCGGACGTAATGGTTCAAATTTTTCTCGTCAAACATAATGGTCCATGTCGGACATACGATGCATAAAAACGTGAAAAGATTACTTTATCGCCAGTTAAAGACACAGCTCAACATTGGTATGAATGAGTCCATTCGTTGCACAAATCAAGATAATTTTATATGTAATAAAACAACCTGTGAAAAATTCAGCTCATATAGTTGTTCCATTTTCGAGAAATGGTAAAAATGCACTCAGCATTATTTTTTGTACGCTTCCTTGGGCAGAGTTTTGGTCTTACACGAGACGAAAATTAATTTTTAAATCTTATCTGATTTATTATTCAAAAACAATAACACTTAAGGCAGAAATATATATAGGAAGTATTCTACCATCATTATCTTTACACCATGTAAGGTATATGTGATTCTGTAAACATTTATGTTTTTTCTCTTACCAATGTTGAGTTGGGGCTTTATAAAAGTGATTACCTCCATTTTGACTGCCTCCAGTTGGGGGTGCTTCTTCATGGTCAGTTGCAGTAAGAGATTGCCAAGTATAAAGAGGAATGTAATCTGTAACGTGTTACATTAAAACACTTTGTTATTATTAGAGTGTCAATTAGATAATGAGTGAGATACGTCCGCAAATAGGACCTTAGAAATCAGACTGAAGTTACTAATTTAAATGGTCAAACTGGAAATATACACTGGAAATAGTTCTTACTGTTTGAAAACCTTTGATTGAGGTTGGCCACCGGTTGGCCCCCACTTCTGTGGACCCCAGCTCAAATCACACCTCGGACTGGAGCATTGCGTGTGGATTGGATTTTTAGTCCCTACCTGGTATCTTCTCTTTTTCTAAATAATACCATCTTATTATTGGCGCTTGCGCTCTGGGATGTGTAATGAAATGATGATAAATAAACAAATAACGGACGCGTCTGACTTCGTTTTGTGTGTATCTGTTTAATAAGTTATAGGTGTTAAAATCTGAGGTCAACGCAATTACCAACGCTAGTAAAATGATCATTTAATTTATAATGAATGGAAGTATTATCATTGACCATGCTGTACTCTGATGTGCTATAACCAATGATACAATTTGGATATCCTTATTTTAAAAGAGGTTAGGCTGTCTCGTCGTTTTTGGTTGGATTGATCTTGTTAGAAATAAAACAATAAGGGTTCACCATGATAAACCGAGAAAAACATAATCGCTAGGCCTTTGCTGCTATTTTGTGTAAGCCTATTTGGTAAATTGCCATCTTTGCCGTTTACCAGCTTACCCTAAGGAAAGAATTTAATCCGTTTGTAACGGAATTGTTACGACTGTCCCTTTGTAATTCATATGGCTCACATGAGATGAATAACAACCATTAAGGCCTAACAACGAATAACAATGTACCGCAGAACGTGATCTCGTTCAAGGTGCGGTACCTCGTAATCACAGTTTTCTATAATAACCTAAGGAAAGTGGGTTATCACAATAAGTATCAATGTCAAAATGAGCTAATCGTTGCACTCACAGTTTTATAATAGGCCTATACATTTCCCTTTCTCTTTTGCGTATCAGTAAATGGATTGAAAAGACAAGATAGGGAGTAAATGCAGGTAAGACTTAAATACTGCATCTATTTTTGAAGTCCCGAGTGTTTGAGTAGCCTGGAACTTAGCAAACCCTGGATCTTGGAGTCTCCCTGACGAGCCGGATGGACTTAGAGACAGCGCTTTTAGCAAGCCACTCTTAAACGCAATTTGCCGCGCACACACACACGTTGAAATTCAAGTGTCAGACCAAATTTGCTGTGACTGAAATTAGCTAAACGAAATCCGTTGCTTAACGTTTGCACGGTTAGAATAAAGAAACTCTAGCGTGTAGATTGCGTATAGATTTGAAGACATGAGCCCATCACCACATGGCCGAAAGCATTAAAATACATGACCGACACTTTTATGTAAAGTTATAGTGAACACCGACAAGGAAGAGGTGAACTAAGCTACATTGAAGGTCTCCACGCAAGTACACATTGAATAACATTTGTTTGTTTTACTAATAATATTCCCAAATCAATGAAATTTCCTAAAAATGTGCAAATGTTTGTGCAGGTAGATACCAAGTAATCTTTCAGATTTCAACTGACAATCAATTTTCCTCAAAGATGCATTGTCCGATTTTGGGCCAAAGGCTAAAAAAATCAATTTCCTTGAGCAAACGAATTTAAAAAAAATTAATGTTTGTGTAACGAAAAAAAAAAATCAAAGAATTCTGATATCAGGAACTCCAGATAGAACACTTTAAAGTTTCCGCAGGCACCTGCCGACTTCAATTGATTGGTTTTCCAGCGGCCAATCAGAAGAATCTGCAAGATGATGAATATTCATGATTCTTTTGACCTTTAATATGAACGGGTCGCGGCAGGTCCCCTGCGATGCTCTCAGTTGCTACCGGCCCACACGGCTTGCTGTGCGCGTACATACAATGTATGTGGTGTATGTACAATGTGCATACATTGAGTGCGCGATCCGAGCGATTAACTACCACCGGCTCTCTGCTGCAAACACACTGGGCAGGTTAATAGGAACAGCCGCTGCTGGTCAATCGACGATCACGATCGATTGATGTAGGCTTCTACTGTACATGTACAGTGTTGGGTTTTCTCATTACACTGTGTCCAATGTGCACCACACACAACCAACCAGTTCGATCGTCGTTCCGAAATAACGTTGCTTGAATATAAACATGAATATTCATACACTGTGCTGTTGCAATATGCAAATGATGTACGTCATCACTCTGAGGATTAAAAGGCTGGGCCAGCCTTTTATTCATTTACGTTTTTAATTAACTGCCACTAATCCTTGACATATTTGTTCGTTCAAAGTATCAAATGAAAGCTCATAACTTGTTATACCCCGTGATATAAGCAATTAGATTCTTAAATCACTTTTGACCCCCAAATCGGCCTGAAATCGGACAATGCATCTTTAAAGTAAAAATCGCTAAAACATGTATCAAGGCTACCGGGTTTGTTAACTGAGCTCTCTTAATGTAAAAGAGTAAAAAACACGTTTTTTTGTCCACCATACCACTCTTGCAAGGAGCCATATGGCGGACAACTCTTTTTAGAGTGAAAAACATGTATTTTCACTAGATTCAGAGTGAAATTCACTCCACTTTCACTCAAAAACGAGTAGTGAAGAGTGAGTTTCACTCTCAAAAGAGCCAAACTGACACCACTCTGACAAGCATGTGAAATGTTCACTCTTTTACATTTAGAGAGAACATTGGACTGAGAAAGACGTGACGTAGATTATCCATGATATTGAACACATTGACTCACCTTGTTTGGTTTGTTTAGTTTCAGTCGGTAGATCCAGACTAGTTTTGTCTCTGGAACCTGTATGGGCACAACAACACTATTTATTTATTAATTTATCTATTTATTTATTTATTTATTTATTTATTTATTTATTTATTTATTTATTTATCTGATGCATTAAATGGAGGCCTGATACTTCACGGAGGCAACAGAGGCAATTGCCTCCGTTGCCCCTGGTCATTGCCTTGATGCCCTTGAGATGTTCCAGTAGAAATTTACAATTTCCTCATAGAGGTGCCCTTTATCAAAAAGAAAATGCCCTGGTGCCCTTGCCCTTTCAAGAACGAAGCAATCAGGCCTGTAAATGCACCAGGAATAAAGAATTACTTTTGGTTGTATCGTTACACGGATGTGTGATAAGCACTGCATACTTTATACTGCAATTTATTCATTCGTTCATATATTTATTGTTCATTTTTCTTCTCAATTTATTCATTCATTCATTCCTTTTTTATTTTTCTTGTCAAGAAAAAAAACCTGCATGTAATGGTTGCACAGATAAGTTGGGAAATGAAGTCCTACCTGACAACATTTCCCATGTCTCTTAAGCAGGCCACAAAACCCTGCGCAAAGGTTTTTTCCTCGTTAATTAAACTTCTCTCCTTTTTTTCTGGAAAAAGTACGTCAAAATTACTTCAGATTGTAAATGTATAATTCGTTCAGCATTTCAAGTGTCTGTATTAATATCCCACTGGGAATTGAAAGCCTGTGTCGGTTTGATGGGCGCGGAAATCTGTGGAAAATATTCCAGAGTTTGTACAAGAGACCTTCGAGTGGCTGAATAAAGCCAGTAAGGACAGTTCAAGCAAGTCTTGAAAACGGTACAAGTACAATGTGCACGATGTGTACAGCGCACGACGGAACATTTGGACCGCGACCACAGACTTTTCAACACAAAGTTTTGAAGCTGAATGATCCAAAGAAATTGCTTTTCCAAACTGTGTGATTCCTTTGCCTATTTAAAATTTCGCAAGGCTAGGTATAAATGCTTACTTTTCAACGTTCTGTACCTTTTTTACAGTGATTTAGGCCTACATTACAAATAAAATAACACGCGGGTGGCTATACTATACTCGTCCGACGCCGGTAGTGCACAACTCAAAATAAACCTCTTTTGAAGTGCTAGTAGAATACTGGTAGTTTATGAAACAGTAAAGTGATTGCTGTCAATGTCACAACATACAACTTTGATAAAAGGCCTTTTAGTAACTATGCTATTATTACCAAAAAGCCGAATTTTGGTGTGACTCTGTCGGTCACGACATGTATTTGCACGTAGTTTGCCATCGGCTCAGATGACGTAGTACCCAGAAAATGGTCACGTGATGACATGTAAACTTTGGTCGCGCAATCGATCTATTACTGATTGACAGATCTTGCTAAGTTTTAACAGTTAAAGCCACGCCCAGATATGCAGACGGTCGAAAAGAGAGCTAAATCGAAAGATTCTAACTGCACTGCCGAATGTGCGCAAACGCCACCATAGTATCTACCAAGCTCGATAAATAACACTAAATGATAATGTTTAGGATAGAGACTAGCGTGATGTGTTTTTGCTACTTATATAAAGAATCTCAACATTTTATTACAGTCAGCGGCAAAACTGATGTCATTAAGGGGGCACAAAGGGTGCACCATTTCTTCTACGGGCACTTCTGGCCAATTAAAACTATTTCTAATTGCATCTTTCTTAAACAAGCCCCTTTCCACGCTTTTGTTATGTAATTTACTTTTTTATAAGATAATCTGACGTGGAGGTAAAAACAAATACACTGTCTGCGAGTAAGCAGTTTTAAAAACATTGATAACAGTGTAGGGGAATGGCGAATCATTTCACCTTTAATTATTGCCATTATTATTTTGTGAGCCACTTTAATGTGAGTTGTTGGCAGGCGCTGATTGGCTGACAGATTTCTCACAGAGTTACTGTCCCTCGTGTATTTTCCGGCGTGTTATCTGCAAGACAATTTTAAGAGCTCTATTTTGATCCAAAAGTTTGTGGTGAAATATTGGGAAGAACCACCTTTGGCTCCAACCATCAGAGTAAGTACATATTATAGCTTGATTTGAGGTGTATTATAATGTTTGGGGATCAGAAATATTTAATCTAAGACCGTGGGGAAAACTTTGTATTGACACGGGAAACTTTCGCTGTAATCTATTGTTGTGCGTGACAACTTCGTTGTGCACGTTGTATACGTAACCAGGGTTGTAGTTTGATGTACTTTATCAATGGAACTGAGGTTGTATGTGTATTTCTGTATGTAGACTACATGTTCGTTACCAATAGATTTGGGCGAAGTGATTTACATGCGTAGACGGACACAGTAATCGTTCATGTAGCTTTAAGTAATGTTGCTTGTTCTCTTTTTCTGTTTCCAGATGAAGACTACAACTTTACAAGTATTGGGGTTTGTTTTGTTTGTAGTTTTGGTTGAGTAATCATTTTGAGAGTACTGTCAGTGTCAACCGCCATCTGCACATATTAAAATATCACCATTTAATCATCGGAGAGGAGAAGTCAACTTTGCTTAATTATTTTGGTGTGTAATAAAAATCAACGTCCCTGACAACGAGATCTTACAATCTCAACCCCGAAGAGGACCAGTCCCCTTCACCCTGGGATCGCCCCTTGGCGTCTCCCGACAACAGCTTAAAAAATGTAACATTTGCTTCGGGTAATTTTTAGTCTATAAAGTCCACACGTCAAATAAAGGGAGGGGAGGGGGCACCCGGGAGACAGATATCAATTGGGGGGGGGGGCATGTGCCCCCGTGCCCCACCCCTTTATTACGCCTCTGGCTCCATCTGAAATTCTACGCCGTTTTGCAGCTGTGTACAAAAAGCGGAGTGGAGTGTCGTGACCGAGTGGTCTAGTCCGCCGAACTTAAGCTCTGTATTTTACAGAATGTGGGCTTGAATCCCGGCCTGGCACTAGTATTACCCTTTCATCAGACTAAAGGTGATCCTCAAATCATCTTAACCCCTGAGGAGCATGCAGCTCCGTCAGCCAAATTTGTTCGCATTAAGATTATCAACAACAGTAAGTGATAACATGGGATAACTCGGCATTGCTAATTTTGAATTACCTGTACATTGCTGTCTAAGTACCATTCTATACACTTGATCACACTGAGCAAAGTGCGGTTGGAGAGGGTCACATTGACAACCCTCAAACACTTTGCTCTGAGTCAGGATTTCTAAGATGCTGTCACACTGAGGTGGCTCAGGCGCCTGGCATGTCGTCCCTGAACCTAGTAATATAACGGAGAATTAGAGACAAAACTCATAAATATCAAATGGATATGCAGGGGGAGGCACGAGAACCTCATATAAACTGGGTTAAAAGGTTGTTGTGGATTAAAGTATCTAATTCACGACTATTGCAGTCTATTTCAAAGATAAATTACTACAACATCTTGTCTACTACTACCGCAGAGGAAAACCATTCTTTAGACAAATGTGCCGATACTGGCTTCCGCACTCTCTTTGAATCAAGAAAATGTACAGCAATATTGCCACAATAGACCCTTTTAGTAATAAATTATAATTTATGCACGCATGCGCGTGTAGTGCAGGTATGAGGCGAAAGTGAATCAGCGGTGTGTTTTGCACTGTGCAAAACATTACGACCAAGCTTAGAACAGTCAAATGGTGTCAAAATGCAGTGTTATTGGTTGAACCAAAGGGCAAAATGTGCATGCCAAACAAATTAAGATTATTTGTTTTTACCCGTAAAAGACTGCACTGAAATGCATGTCAAAATGTCGTCACGCTTGTATAAAATGAAACATCATACAGTAAAATGTCTGGTTGTCATCTCAGGTGTCTTGTAACATTTGTAATTATACTTGGGGACGAAGGGTATCTGACCAAGAAATCACAGAAAAGAGAGGTTTTCTTGATTTACTACTATAGAGCAAGCACAGAAGGGAGGCTTTGACTGACTGTTGGTGATTTAGTGAACAACCACCATTCTTAATGAATAGCCATTTCATAGTGCAGGGAATACGAAACAAATAAAAACGTCGGTACAGAGTCTCTAATGGGACAAGTTTTTTTTTAATTTTTTTTTTTTAATATATTTCGTTTTCTTGAAGTACTATTTTTTTCCCTCGAAATACTGTTTTTTCTTTCGAATTATTTCGTTCCCACGAAATATTATGAAGTTCCTGCGAAATATTAATTTTTCCCTCAAAATATCATTTCATTCCCTCGAAATAACGTTTTATTTTTTCAAAATATGTTATTTTGTTTCTTCAAAATAATATTTTGTTCACTCAAAATATTTTGGTACCTCCAAAAATGTTGTTTCCCCTCAAATAGTATTTCGTCCCGTCAAAATATTGTTTCGTTCCCTTGAGATGTTTCGTTTCTCGAAATAAAAGGTATTTTTGTTACCTGATCTTTTGACGGAAGGAAACGATATTACGAGAAAAGGAAACAATATTACGAGGGAACAAAATAATATCTTAAGGGAAGGAAATGCTATTTTGAGGGAACAATGGGGGTACATCAGTGTAATTAATTTGCATTTCCAGGGCTCTTGACCTGCACACTAAGACGTACAGAAAGTTATTTAAGGCACCATGATGGTCCATGAAATTGTAAAGAAAATAAATGTGTATTCTTCTGAAGGCTGCGACTTAGTGTTTGGTCTTTCTTTACTTGTATAATTCTTCTTTTGGCAGAATAGTATATGATTGAGATAAACATATATCCAAGCTTGTTTTTTTAAGAATCGTGGGATAGTTTTAGTGGAAACAACTTTTAAGGTTAGGCTGGCTACTGGGATGTATAAAAGACTTGCAGTTTCCTGCACAAAAAAGTGGACTGAGGCCAGTTCAATGTGCCCCGACACAGAGGAATTACCTATTGTCTGTGATTTTGCTACCCACCGTTCCTACTCATTAGAACTGTCATTCTAATTGCCAAATGCCTTGTAAAGAAGACCGCAGTAGTGACAGCAACAGTAAGCATACAGCAGTAACAGCAAGAACAGCAGCAAAAGCAGCAACTGCAGCAACAGTAGCAGCAACAGTAGAATCAACAACGGCAGCAACAGTAGTAGCAGTAACAGCAGCAGCAGCAACAGCAACAGCAGCAGCAGCAACAGCAACATTAGCAGCAGTAGCAGCAGCAACGGCAACAGCAACACCAGCAACACCAGCAACAACAACAGCAGTGGCATTGGCAGCAGCAGCAACAACAACATTAGCAGCAGTAACAGCAACAGCAACAGCAACATTAGCAGCAGTAGCAGCAGCAACAGCAACGGCAACAGCAACAGCAGCAACAACAACAGCAGTGGCATTGGCAGCAACAACAAAACAAACTTACTTGAATTTCCGCAAAGTTGTGGAACCATGGTTAGCATGATGGCACACGTCCGATTCTGATTGCACTTTTGTTTTGCATATAAACAGTCTACAGCGTCACAAGGTGTTGCTAAAATCCAAATCACTATGGGGAGAGCTGTCATGGAAACAAACACAATGAGACTGAGTCAGTTAATGACATCTCCCATGGAGGCTGAAAGCTGTAGTCAGAACTAGACTGATTCTAAATCAATTAGTAAAACTACCACGACAAGGATTTCTTATACAAACAAGTCCTTATAATATTACAATATTAAAAAGTTTTCAAGTTTGTTAGTCTCGGCCTCCGTTAATGCAGACAAAAGAGCAAATACAACAATTTGTATAAAACTATACAATCTGCCTACAACCTTCAACAAACTTTTCTTCAGCAGTGCAACAACTTGGATTGCTAAGAAAGAACAGTAATGTCAATGGTTAGTTTTGACCCCACAGCGATGTACGATGAAGCATTGTCTACTCGGTATTTTTCTGATTCCTGTGAAATAATCCAAAGGCACCTGCAGTCAATTGCAGGACTTGGGCTAACCTCTCGTGTCGTGACGGGGAAAGCTGGTTGGTCTAATGATGGGGACTTACCAATGGTTGTGGGTTCGAGTCTCACTCGACATCCCTTGGGACTTTGTACGACTAGCAAACCGTTGAGTTCAAACTCTCGGTATTAGGGAAAACAGCTTGTTAATATAGTTGTTGTTAATTTGCTATGAAACAACATTGTTTAAACATTTATATCATAGATACGTTGGCATGGATGCTACTTTGCTACCTGTGTGATAGTTTTCTCCAGATGCATTTATCAGTTCGAAGGCTCTTATAATCTTAATTCACTTAATTTATAAATCAAAATAGCGGAGCTAAGATTTGGTGAACGATACTGCAAACGGGTTCATTGTTTTGTATATAAAGGTCAAGCAATAAACCACAAGGGAAACTGACTAATTTAAATCAATTTTTGAGTGAACAAAGAAAAGTTGACTGGAGCGGGATTTGAACCTGCGACCACCGGTTATACGCACCGACACTCTACCAACTGAGCTATCCAGCCCTAATGTTGGAAGTCTCCCTATAACGGCACATTGTCGCCTTGTGCCTTGCATTGTCGCATTTTGACACTATCCTTTGTCTTGCCAGTAAATGGCGCTGTCTTGATCACAGCAAAGCTTGGTCACCGTCCCTGTATACCCATTGTGAAAAGACGACACTTAATTCCTATATCATGGAAAAGGGTACCCGACTACTTTTCTTCCAAGTCATGCAATGTATGCACGCTGATACTAGCACTTCTTCGCGTTGCCAAGGACAGTGTTATTTTGAAATAAATTACAGGCCCCGAAATGTCAAAGGAATAACATTTCCATCTTGGGGTGAACTTTGCTGTTGCTCTATGACATTTGTCAGTTTAACACGATCTGGAATAGACGAAATAGACATTCTAAAAATTGTTTCCAAACAAGTAGATTTACAGAGTAAAAACCTCTGTACAGTTTTTGAAACATGACCATTCTTATTTTGATGTTACGTTAGCATGTCAGATTATATCTGAAGTAAAAAAAAACATCTTTCCCCATGACCTCATGTTAGCATCGTTGCAATTGCATAGAAACGCTTGAACTACTTGTAATTGTCAGGAGATGAACTGGTCTACAATGGATAGTAACAATATGACGGTACGTCTCGACAATGCAACGGCACAATGCGACTATGCTACGGCACGGCGCGACAATGCCCCGTTGACGGCTAAAAACCCGATATAAAATTGCGACGGCACGACGCGAAAATGTGACGACACGAGGAAACAATGCGGCGGCCCCATACAAACAGTACCCGGTACCAAACTACGCCACGGCATGACGCGACGGCACAACGCGACTATGCGACGGCGCGACGCGACTATGCGCTGTTAACGGTGCGCGTGGCTATGGAGCCAAGCAATAGACTGATTGCGTGACAATGTTGACATGGGGTCACGTGACCCCTATTGGGTATAACGCCGTACAGCTGATGGCAAAATACGTGTAAAGAGATAGGCCATGACACAGAGTGAGTTCGAAAACAGGCGATTTTACTTTTGTTAAGTGATAAATTAGTTAATCAGCCCCTTTATTTAAAGTAGTATGGTGTGGCATTAAATTAAATCACATCTCTGTTTCATAACTTAACAGAATTCTACTAAAAAGAGGTTTTTTAAGCCATGCACTACCGGGCGTCGGACGACTATTATGTAGCCACCCGTCTGTTATTTTGTTTGTAATGTAGGCCTAAATCACAGTAAAACAAGGATAAACAACGTTGGGAAAAGTGAGCATTAATACCTAGCCTTGCAGAATTTCAAATAGGCAAAAGAATCACACAGTTTTAGAAAGCAATTTCTTTGGAGGATTTCAGCTTCAAAACTTTGAAATTTTTGTGTTGAAAAGTGTGTGGTGATCGCGGTTGTCTGGCCTAACGTTCCATTGTGCGCTGTACACATCGTGCACATTATACGGTACTTTTACAATTTTCAAGACTTGTTGGAACTGTCCTTACTGGCTTTATCCAGCCACTTGAACGTCTCTGGTAAAAACTCTGAAATATCTTTCACAGAATTCGAGCAAGAAAAGCCTCGATCGAATAAACTAAATGCATTAATCATCGTGTACCGTAACCACCCTTTCCTATGGAGGATGTCGTGTGTGTTTACATTTTATACCCAAAAGTGGTCACGTGACGCGGGTCGCGCAATTGGTCTATACTGCCACACATTATGACGCATAAATGGCAGTAATGGAATTCCATATTTTTTGAAGAGACGCAATACTGTCTGGTGCGTTGCAGACGTGTACTGGATGTTAACATGACGGTCGGTTGTACGCTACATTAAGTGCACTGAGGTGCAGTCATTGGAGTTCCGCTCTTGCAGAATCTGCCACACCTCCCTGGTTCCTAGCACTTCAAGGTTTTTAAGCTAGAGTCGACCGTAACCTCTTCTCGTATTAAGGGCATGTGAAGGGAACATCACAACAGTTACATTTCCTGTTCTTATTTAAATGCATCTTAAAGTGGCCATTTACCCTAAAAGCTTTAAAATAAAAAAAATAATAAAAAGCAGAAGAAGAATTCTACACTGTGATTTTCAGAAGAGTAAAGCTGACTTCAGTTGGAAAAAAACACGTGAGAAAACACAATTTATATCAGCCTACTAGTCTAATGAATATAATATAATACACCACAACTAAAACTAGTAGGGTTGATGGCCTTAGCTTTCGATCCAAACCGGACCTTCGTCAGAGGCAAAAACAAGCTCAAACATAAAAACGGATCCATTTATAGAAAAAAGGGGATTAAAATTGAGGGAAGGAATCCAAAATAGGCGGAAAAAGAAACCCAATCAAAGTGAATGATTTACAGACAAAGGTATTTTTGATGACCAATCAAACTACAGCAGGATGTCCAGTGGTTGATAGTACAAAAGGAAGATTAATGAACAATAGGGCAAGCTGCGTCATGGGTGATGCGGCTAACATGAAAGGACAGGATTAATTACTCAGATGAAGGTGGTGAGTAAAGGGTCACCTCCCTAAGTATGGATGCAAAAGAAATATTGTATAGATGAAATTCCATAGTGGGGTTGGTAGAACCGGAATGAGCACATTGTAAATTTAGTTATAAAGGCAGAAAAATAAAAAAATTAAAAACATATAATATATATAAAAAATATATATATATAAACTAATTGGGGTGAGCAAAGAAAATTTGGCTGATGCCAGAGTCGAACCCGCGACCTCTCGAATACCGTACGAGCGCTCTAACCAACTGAGCTAACCAGCCCTATGTTGGTGGGCGTTCCTATAAAATGCCAAACCTCTTTGCTCGTGGGGTTCCAGTCAGAAGCCAAACCGTATCTGCCAATAAGCCAGGGATCAACCCCTGGGTAAGATGCAAACAACCTGATAGACGGCAGTAACGAATGGATACAGGCTTTTTACGTGGATTTACACAGAAAGGATAAAGAAAACTGACTGGGAAATATTACATTAATTGGGGTGAGCAAGGAAAGTTTGGCTGTCGTTGTAAAACTTATTTAGCATTTTCTAATTCACATTTTAATGCTTGGTCAAGTTTAAATCAAATCTAGAGGCACAGAGTTCCCTTGGACACATACAGCTTTTCAAATACAAATAATTATTCTCAGAATAATGATACAAGAACCATTTTTATTTTGTATAAATATTTCAAATTGATAATTTTATTTGTTAAAATTGTTTGACTAGTTTTACCAAATCCTTTATTTAAGGTAAAAATGAACGCATCGCTGCTGGACACTGCTGGTAAATCAGATAACAATCTCTGGGGCAATAATGGAATGGATGGCTCATTTGATAACACGATGCTACTTTAGCATCACTGTACCTTAGAGGATTGTTGTATGGACATGTCATAACACGCTACAGAGTATCATAATATTTACCGGAACGACTAGGCCATGGATTTCCGTCTCAGTCAAATCTCTCTTTCCTCGTTTCATTTCACGCCCATTTTGAAGTAATCTGAAACGGTTGTTGTTCTACTGAAATTAGCTTCTACAAAACTGTCAAGTCGTGGGAAGAGAAAACTTGGGATTCTATGGAAATCTCAATAACAACAACGTGCAAGCGAAAGGAAGAAAAGTAAACCCCAAGTCATTGTTTCCATGCATTACTATTGACTCTCATATCTTATACTAGAACTAGAACTGCATTATGCTCAAATGGGATCCTGACGTAAACTCAAAGGGGTGAGCTTATGTATCGTACATTAACACATTTTTCAAAGAGGCATTTTCATTGAAAATATAACTGAGATATAACATTCGTCCATGCTTTGTGCAAACGAGCAGGGAATACAATAAAGCGATATGCTGCGTACAGCAACTTCAATACAACTGTTTCTATGATAGCTTTTCTCAGCAACTGAATATGCAAAGGATGGCAAACTTTTCGATTTAAAAACAGTTTAGTTTCGCCCTTTCTTCTCTGTGTGTGTTGAATATGCTGTACATTTGGAATTGCTCCTTGATCCTTTTTAAAAGTTGTTCATGCAATTAATCTACACGTATGTTGTAATGAGTGAGTAGTGTAATAGTGGTTCAAGAAACATAAATTTGCCTCTCGTCAATACAACCAGCGGAACCACTCTACATAGAAACATATGGTCCACCTTTTTGTGGACAATTTGGTTAGGCCTATATGCAAAATGGCGGACCGTGTTCTATAACGAAATTAGCAAAAAAAACAAACCCAAAAAACACACCAAAAAAACCCACAATTTCAAGGGATATTAAGTGAATCATAATAATCCACTTTTGAGATATCTTTCCATATTCATTTCAAAACAAACGCTTTTTATAGCCCAAAAGCGCCCAATGTGAAGGCAACGTAATTTCCTTTAACCTATTAAAGTGGCTATGTAGTCTAAACGTTTATCTTCAAAGATTTGAAAATCTTTATTTTTTATATGAAGGCCAGAGCCTCCGCGACTTCCAGCCAATCTATGATATATCAATTTTATGTTTAACATAAACACACATTATCTGCCCAGCTCGTACTAATGCTGAAACGCGATGTCATTGTTTCACAGACTTTTGTTGCACTGTATCAATAAAGAATCAGGCAGTGTTATCGTCCCATCACTTCATTAATTATTCTACAATCCCTCAGGCACTTAAGTGAAACACTGAAACCTTCATATTATTAGCTTTGTTCAATATTTACACGATGTTGCAAGATTTAATTAAAGAAGGAGCGAGGTTATATAATCATAATTATTACACGGACCTCTCATGAAGCGGCAGTCACTTGTTTGGCGGTTTATATTATCTATGTCCGATGCCAAATTACACACAGCGGACAGAAAAAAGATAAGCTCTAAACAATTTTGTAAATCAGGAAGATGGTAACTGTTTGAGAATGGCTCTTGCTTAGTGATTCTTGCCAAAACAGCACAATAAAATAGGACCAAGATTTTAAAACTAAGGGTTCATTCATAAAAGAGAGTTTGGGGTCGCGATGCAGTTGATGCGTTGGTTACCCATTACTGGTCCACATTATCAACAGGTCAAATGAGAGTAATCAGATTGAAAAGTTCATGCAGTATTACTGACAAACTAGCTTACCCAACTACACTTTGCCCTAAATATTCACACCAAAACATTAAATATGTCAACTAGCTTGAAAAGAAACATTTAACACAACATTTTCGTCACTCCCTATTGTTTATATATTTTATTCCCTTATTAAACAATTTAAATTTGTATGCATAAAGAATACAAAACTGTTTGCATTTAATGTAAATTGCTTCTGTTTTCTAATGTTTAATTTTCTTTTCCTGTAAATGAAGACTGCCTGTCAATATAGCTTTGGGCAGACATCATATTTCAAATATAAAGGTGTTACATGCATACATCTCAGCAATATTTTCTCCAAAACTATTTTACAGCAAGTAAGGTATACATAAGCTCAACGTTAAACACGGCCAACAAAAACAAAAGCGGGGGCAGCGGAGGCTAATTTTTTATTTTTTATTTTATTTATTTATTTTCTTTTATTGATTGATTGATTGATAGATAGATTGATTGATTATTATTTTTGTTTTGGGGGGCAGGGTCTGCTCTTACGCGACTGATAACCGTATAAACTAAGCAATATGGCCCTTAACTTATATTCACATTGTCTCACGCTGGTTTTGTTGTGGTAAACACAACCCTATGATGACATGGTTTACGGTTGTTATTTTTTCAAGTTGATTAATTAAGCAGAGACCGGTGGATCATTATGCAACTCCTTCGTTACTCGACTGATTTGAACTTTCTTATACATGTTCCGATTACCAAAATGTACCGTTCTCAGATCGGGTAAGAAGACAGTGGTATAGTTGAGGACGCTTGCCGCCCGCTTAAAATCAGTCAAAACGAGAGAACATTTTCCCACGTATTGGCACTCGCAGCCAACTTGAACCTATACAATCAAAAGTCGTCGGATAATATATGGAACGTGAAAGTTTTGAAAAAGAAATAACATTTTAACCGTTTTCCGACCGTTTTCCGACGGCTCTTTAGTCCCGATGACTCGGGCCGTCAGAAAATCGATACGATATCAACTCAAATAACACTTTTTACAAAATCAACATTGAGGCGCCGCAAAATCAATACAGGTTTATTCAATTTTACGTACCGTAAACCTTGACAAAAATAAGGTTCATGCATCCATACTAACCAAAATAAAATAACATACAATTTTAGCTCATTGTTTAAGAGTTTAATAGATTGATAAGGTACCGTTAAATCTGTATCGTGATTCATTTTTTCATCACGAGATACTACTTAAGAAGTTCATCAATGATTTCGATGTTTTTATACACAAACAGGAAGCAAACCGAC
This sequence comes from Marthasterias glacialis, assembly GCA_911728455.2. Classification (NCBI taxonomy): domain Eukaryota; kingdom Metazoa; phylum Echinodermata; class Asteroidea; order Forcipulatida; family Asteriidae; genus Marthasterias; species Marthasterias glacialis. Next base: position 28,748,956 of record OU452220.1, on the reverse strand, counting down.
TAAAATGTACTCTTTTCATAATATGAACACGAATTCGTCAAACTCTTTGACCAGACGCTGGGATTCTAGACATTCAAATGTTTATTTAACGAGCAGCAAAACGACCGATATAGTTTTTGCCATGTAAGGTTCATTTTACGAAAAAGCTAAAAAACTAAAAAATTGTTGAAAAAAAACCCACACACAAACATGCACAAAACTGTAAACAAGGTTTACTCGTTGATGGTTTATGTTTTGTTCTTTATTTTTGTTTGTTCGAGATTATATTTTCAAAACAAAAAGGTATATTTAAACATAAAATTACCGAAAAACAGTGATGCACTCACAATGTTTTTAACATTTCATCCAGCTGTACTACAGTTAGAATTATTTACGCAAAACAATTGTTCGCAAAAAGGTAGAATTAGAAATGTAGCCTAACTGTCCCTCATCTTCAGAAAATTGCAAAGAAACGAAGAATCATAATTCGTATGAACACTTTAGCACTTATTTCAGAAACAAACCATTTGTAAAGATTAGTTCGCAATAGTTTTTCAAGAACTCCGAAGGAAATGAATATTCTCTGCACAATGGTGCAGTCAAGGCGATATAACTGTAGGGATATGGGTCTATCAGGTAAGACAGACAATGTATACCTGTTAGTTGTAGCGTGTCCATGATTGGAGAGTAAACCCAGTGGGATCGTTCACCACAGTCTGGATGGATCAATGATGCATGCTAACACCACCTCCGGACCATTACAGTCTCCATGCAGTCACTGTAGCTCCTCACTGTCTCGTCTCTTGCCAGCCTTATGATAGAGCACACGATATTATGAAACTCAAAAGCCTACACAGATTTGACAAGCACTGTTACCATGGCGCTGGCAGTGTGTAGGAGTAAGATTGGTTGGAATGAAGACCCACACAAAGCTTGAATACAGAATATCATTTGCAATCGAACAACAAACATCTTGGTTAAGACTGAAAGTGTGTAAATATTATTGCTACAATGCTTAGGCGTTTGGTATACTGAAGTGCTGTGGATAATTATGAATAACTCCATTTGCAAGGCCAGAGATCGACGGGGGCTATAATATACATACACAACTGAATGAGAAAAAGATTACTATACTGTGCATCACGAAACATACTTGCTAATCGAAATATTGTAAACCGATATTTTCATACATTTCGCAATGAATAGTCGATCATTTCTAGGCTAAACTGTAATAACACCGGCTTGTTCTTGTATATCTGCTTACACAGCTTGCACTATTTAAAGTCGTACATAACCTGTTGGATAAACCTTGACATTATATATTCCTTGACAACGTTTCTGCAGGGTGATTTATTGTTCATTACTCATTTATAGCGATATCACTTTCAAAAGTCACACGCATTATTTGGATTACGCCGTTATTTTGATATAAGTATCCATATCATGTATGGTAGATTTAGTTCTTTCGTCATCTGAATCGGTTTAGCTCTACTTCTTACAGATCCTAAACATTCGATTAATTTGAATTCAACTTAGGTTTTATTGACACAGACACACGGCAGTGGTCCAACGGACTAATATTGACGTCTTTACATATTTGTTTATTTATTAAGGTAGCGATGACTTAGTGTAACTGGGTTCTTTTACGTGCATTACACAACACACGGGACCTACGGCTTTACGTCCCATCCGAAGGAATAATGGTTAAGTGTCTTGCTTAAGGACACAGTTGTCAAGACCGGGACTCGAACCCACACTCTGCTGTTCAGAAATAGCAGAGCTTGAGTGCAGTGCGCTTGACCGCTCGGCCACGACACGCCACTATTTATCATGTATTCATCTGAAGTAGGCGTATTGTGCGTTTATCAAAATGTTGTGGTTAAATAAATGGCTTCTGACTAGCTTCCTTGAACAAAGATATTAAAAAACACCAAACAAACAAACAAACAACCCAACAAACAAACAAACAAACAAACAAACAAACAAACAAACAAACAAACAAACAAACAAACAAACAAACAAACAAACAAACAAACAAACAAACAAACAACCCAACAACCCAACAAACAAACAAACAAACAAACAAACAAACAAACAAACAAACAAACAACCCAACAAACAAACAAACAAACAAACAAACAAACAAACAAACAAACAAACAAACAAACAAACAAACAAACAAACAAACAAACAAACAAACAAACAAACAAACAACCAACCCAACAAACAAACAAACAAACAAACAAACAAACAAACACATCTTTTTAATGTCAGTTTTTTTATACTAATGCCTTTAGTGGGATTGTTTTTATTATTTCATTTAGCCTGGTTATTGTTTCAACTTTTGTTTTTGCTTTGAAGGGTGTTTAGTACCGTTGTATTCTGTTTATTTTATCATAATCTTTTACTTGCCATTTTCTGCTACTTTAACCTAATTTTTTTGTTTCCGTACATTCTGTATTATCGATCTTATATTATTTTAAAAAGAGCGTATTCAAGGAGTGTACATCTTTTTTCCATGACAATATTTTTTTTAACTTGTGTCCTTCCCTTGACGGCCTCTGTTTGAATATTACATTGTCCAAAGAATAAATAAATAAATCTACTGGCGGTAATACCTTGAACTCTGCATTTGTAATCAGTATAGTTGTTATACCTTTACCTGTTGTCAGTAGTTCCTTTATTATGGTAGCCCATACATTTTTTGTCGGTGTTACCGTAATCGTTTGTAGTGGCAACAACTATGAGATTTACGTCTACCTCTAATATACGGTAGATCCTACATTCTCTTTATCACATGCATATATTATGATTGTATGTATCTATATGAAATACTTTGCTTATTTCGTGCTGCTAAGCAAGTAATTGTTTTAGCAGTTATGCCTTTCTCACTTGTGTTTTGGGGTTTAACTCTGAGCTATAGAATGGATTAAGCTAAGATGGGTTGGCTCCTACGTTAAGGTTCTCAGCAACCTTTTTCACAGAGGACATCATGAATGTAGTCAAAATAGTTTGGCAATACATGATGCGGCTTGTAATAGTTAAAGTAATGCCATTCAATAACCATTACTTAATTGATTTTTCCTGATAAATATTTATGACGTTTGACCATATAGAACTGGCTATTGAAATCTCGGTCGACATTTAGGGTATCCAATTCAATTCTATCATTCAGCTGGGATTATTCCAACCATTATTCAGCTGAACCTCGTCATCTTATTGATAGAAAACGACTTCACCGTTTTGGTGACAATCGTATAATTAAAAACACGTTTATTTATAACTGTATTTATTCGTTTTTATTATTTTTCAAATTTACAGCTTAAAATTATATATACAGTCCGGATTGATTAAAAAAAAACAAGTTATTACGAAAGTTGCGTTAACTGTTTTCTCCCCCAAAAGTGTCAAAATCATGTTTCAGATTTTACAAATAAATCTCATTTTGCAAGGCTAACAATTTCAACATTAATGAATTCCAAATTGTTGTTTGTAATTTAAAGCACATATTCATTGGTTTTGTTTTGGCCATACAATCACCGACAACGTGTCACAAAATTTTTGTTTTCTATTTAATCACCACAATTTTGGGGTTTGAAGAACAAGGGATAAAAAAATAAACCTCTCCTTAAATACTGAAACTAAATAATGCAATATTATTTTGGAGTAAAAAACGTTTCATTTGTTTTAGCTAAGAAAAGGTGTTAAATTAAAAGACTGTATAAACAATATTTTATAAAGTGCACAGATTTCTTAATTTATTCTTGCAGCAACATTTTGTGAAGAAAAACAACATGATTTTAACATTTTGAAAACAAATTCAAGAAATGTTGCTATATAGATAATAAAAAAGTGGTTTAAAAAGCAAGTTAAAAATGAACATGTTTAAAATGCATGGGGAAAAGAAGAGATATGCCAAGAACTTGCATAATGCACAAAAGATAATTTAAAAACCCAACGGGATAGTTTTGTTGATTTACGATGTTTGATCGTTAAGCTTGATGATACCAGTCATTCAGATATCCGTTTAGAAAACTCTCATTTTCAAGAACTTGTGTTTAGCTCTGAGAGAAAATGTATACGACCTTTACGGCCTTAACACAAAACACGGCATTTTCACGTTCATTTGTTCCAAACTTTACATATGAGACTCAAGGCAATCTACCTTGTCAATGCATAGACAACCAGTCAAATCGTACTCTTGTAAAACGTTCGTATGAGAGTAATTGAGCGTAGAATAAGTAATTGAAGCAGTTTGAAGCAAATGGAAAACTACGTACTTGTAGGGTATACTTACAGTGAAGGATCTTCACAGTAACAACTCAGAAGAAACTGTGCACAGTGCGACTCCTACGTCTTTACTTCGACTTAACTGTACACAGTACTTGTGCATCAGTTGATAACACTGCATTCTCCTTGGAAGTTGAAGCTCATACAGGAATACATAACTTAAGGTTGTTAACGGCATATAGAATGCATGATAGCATTATGTGGTTAGGGTCTTCACTTGACCTCGATGCGTAGGCGCCTTCTTGCTTGTACTTTTATAGGGCATTATTCGCCATAGGGCTCCTGCATGTCTTCTTGTACTCAGGAAATGTTCGATATCGTCGTACAAATAGTCGGCGTACAAATAGTCAGCATGTGTAGGCGCATGTCTGACCATTCTACTCGAGTTTCACAAGATTTGCTGTGTTTACGAAGAGAATTTTGCAATACAAGCATCCAATAGTACGGCTTGTGTTCAACGCATTGCCAGTGCACTTCGTCCTTCGACCGTTCTGTCGAGTGGTTTAGGTCCACAAAGTAGGCTCTGCTGCACACTGCTCAAGAATCCCACTCAAAGTGGGATTAAGCGTGGAGTCAGTCACCGGGTAACTAACTAAACGATCTTCACACCCATACTGGGAACTGTGCCTGTAAATATTACATCTTCAAATGAAAAATTGCGAAGAATAACTACATGTTCGGCTGAAACGTGCAGTTATAAGGCATCCTACAGACAACCTCCACCCCCGCGCGCCACTGATGTACTTTAATTCATCCATTGGTCAATATAAGGTTACATTTCGGTTTGACCAGACGACGTTGTGATTAAACTAATTGATCTGCTTTCTCACTGCAAAACAAGTCTACTCATTGGAAATTAACATCAAGTTTACCGTTGATTTGATTCTTTGGTCGTTGTTAGTTGGGGGGAGGGGCGTTTGGTGAACATTTGGGTGGGGGGTATTATTGTTTGAGATGTTGGGTGTTTATTTCCCATTTCGTTCGTGCTGTTTGGGGTACCGTGTTGTGGTGTTTTTAGTTTTAAAAAAAAGGAAAAACAAACTTGTTGGTCAATACTGCTCTGGTTGTCTTTAAAATTAAACTATAAAACCACAGAGTAATTTAAACACTTGAAATAATTATTTAGAATAATTGAGTTGCTGAATAAGTAGTAAATTCCTGTCTTTTCGTAACAAAACATTTCACAATTTATCACAGTATTCTTTTAATGTACACACTTTCCTCATTGCTTTACTTAATCAGAATCACGATTAAGGAAAACTGACTGGGTAAAGTTAGGTCCATTTCTGAGCGAACAAAGACAAATTGAATAATACGGGATTTGAACCTGCGACCTCCGGAATAATTTTACTTAGTATCACGTCCGATTTAACATGGAAACTTATCAAAAACGTCTGCCCAGTTTTGAATGGATGAATGAGTTGCCATTATGTTTGTTCATGGACAAATATACGGGAACATTGTCTGCAACTCATTTTTTGGACAGTTTGCGGTAATTTAGCCATATTTCTCTAAAGCAAAATCATCCACTACATTCCTCAAACTTACCAGATTTGTGCTGCCATCTCTTAAATATTAAATGTATGAAATAAAACGAAATAAGATACAATAAAAATGTTTGACTGGCTTCCTTTTTTACATATTGTGTATAAAGCGCCTTGAGCATCTTTTCAGGCGGATTCTGGCGCTATAAATATTAACCCCAAACGATGCACCATGATAGCCGTCTTCCCTGACACTCGCCTTAATGGTGGCATCATAGTCCTTCATCAGGCTGAGGACCTGACCATCAACTGGCTTACAGACTTTATCAAGAGATCAAAATAGCATATCATCATCGTGATATCATTATTATTATAAAATAAAAGGATTTTGATGTTGAAACATTCGCCTCGTTTCTAGCATGCAGTGAATGGTTAGTTGTAGCGAATGGAACCAAGACATTTCTGGAACTGGGAAAACAACTATTATTATTCTCGTGTTATACATGCTCGACACACTGTTGTCTACCAAAGCGTTTCATTTTCGCAGAGGGCGCCACAGCCGTGAACTCGGCCTAATGAGAAAAATTACTAAGTATAAAACAATTTTGTGTGTATTTACCAACTTGATCTCTGGAATTATAAAACGTTCAACTGAAGCATTATAATCAACAACTGGAATGAAATTACAATGATGGATTAACCCTGCGAGGCAATGGTTCTCGAATTGCATTTGATTACTATAGGTGGCACGGTTAAATGAAGATGCTTCTTGAAAACTAGAGAATATTAATAATGTTAAAGATTCATGGCCCAATTTTCACCGAAATTTATTTTTTTACTCTGAACGAATTGTGACAGATGATGATTTTTCAAAACCAAAAACATACAAAAACTTTCGCATATGCCACGGACCATGCACACAATTTATCATGCAAAACTGTTTGTACGTGGTTAATGGACGTGAATTAATGTCGGGATCCCGACAATAATTCATTTTTGGCAGATTATTGCACAAAATAAATCACAAATCATAAATATCAGAACTTTCGAGTTGATATCGCTGTGTTGTTTGGTTTCTTGAAAACCAAATTTCTGGAAAAGAATAAATGCACATCATCAACAAATAATGAGCTTGTCCCTTATTCTGCTTAATATTAAATGTTTGCAGTCACGTGCCTTAATTAACTTTTCACGTGATTATAAATAATAAAATTATACATCAAACCTTATGTGTATAATCTTAACCGTTTTGTTTACATGCAGGACGTGCGTCACTTCGTAAACAATGTACGCCACTGACTATATTATATTATAACACACCTCTCCCTGGTTCTTTATCCTGATTGGCTGAAACACGGTCACGTGGGGTGAACTAATATAGCCTATTGCATGAAATCTGCACCACCGTGAACTTGACGCGCGTCAACGCACCGCACGCGCTTCATTTGGGGGAAATAGTTTGCAAAGCGGGAAATAGTTTCAAAAACCCAAAAACTATTGACTGGTAAAGAGCGCCCTCAAAAGGATGACGGCGTCTGTGGATCGAGAAGAATCTCCGGCCAAAACCGCGATTTACTCTTCTAACCGACATTTTTGACTGAGGTGTATTATAAAACACATATGGACTGGCATTATTCGGGAAATCGTGCACGTCTATGCACCCCTCGGGCCTGTGAGTGACCAGGAGATGGTCCTATTTCCCTCGGCCTTCGGCCTCGGGAAATAGGACCCTCTCCTGGTCACGCACAGGCCCGAGGGGTGCATAGACGTGCACGATTTCCCTCATTGCCAGTCCATATGTGTATATTATAACACACCTCTCCCTGGTTCTTTATCCTGATTGGCTGAAACACGGTCGCGTGGGGTGAACTAATACAGCCTAGTGCATGAAATCTGCACCACACGCACCACACGCGCTTCATTTGGGGGAAATAGTTCGCAAAGCGGGAAATAGTTTCAAAAACCCCAAAACTATTGACTGGTAAAGAGCGCACTCAAGAGAACAACGGCGTCTGCGGATCGAGAAGAATCTCCGGCCTAAAAACCGCAATTTACTCTTCTAACCGACATTTTGGACTGAGGTGTGTTATAAAACACATATGGACTGGCATTATTCGGGCAATAGTGCACGTCTATCACCCCTCGGGCCTGTGAGTGACCAGGAGAGGGTCCTATTAGGACCCTCTCCTGGTCACTCACAGGCCCTCGGGTTGCATAGACGTGCACTATTTCCCTCATTGCCAGTCCATATGTGTATACTAGAAATACATTTTTGTCAGTTTGGATTAAAAGGAATTCTCTTCAGATTGTTGCAATTTGTACTCGTCTAACTTAAACAAAAATTCCATTTGAAATGTTGTAATTGACAATGATACGCTAGTTTTTAAATACACAACTTATCAAATCTATTTATACAAAAAAAAAGTTGAGAGCATTTTTGGTATCTCACAAATAATTCGGGATTTGTGATTCGTAAATGTCGATGTGCCAATGTTTTAACTGGAAGTGTAAAAGGCGTCCCCAGATGAAGTGCCATGTATTGACACTGTAGTCAACAGGAGGAGTTCTGCTCGGAAATAACAGTTTGTTGTTACTTGTACCTCTTAAGCTGACAAATTTATATCCTTTAGAACAAGTCACAAAAACATAATGTTATTGAGCAACTTAGTAAAAGACTGCGGAAGTAATAGGCTTTATTTAATGGAAACCCATGTTTACTATTTGCAGTGGCGTAATGGGGGCTGGATGGAAGATCATGCTCCCTTAATTGAGATCGAAAAAATGCACAAATAAATGGTTCGATACACTAAATATCCCCCTTAAATTATGTCTTTGCCCCCGCTTGTCCGGTTGCCTGGTTTCGCCGCTGACCTTTTAGCAAAAACAAACAAATAAATAAATAAATAAATAAACAAATAAATAGTTTCCCATTGTCATGGACATGAGCTTGGCAAACTCAAACCTAGATAGCGATACTATAAATAAAGTAAAATGAACTTTTCAAATCCACTAAAAACCTAACAACAGATTGAGAGTTTCAATTATTTATATAAATGTTGCATTGTATTTAAATTATGTATAATATAAAGTTTGAGAAATACAAAACAATATAAAACTGGAACGCATTGTCACGCAATTTGTTCAGTCTCAAAGGAACAACAACCCCAAAACAAACCATTACCTTAAAAACGCAGAAATAAGAGAGTTTACTTACTATAATACAATCTTAAACATTTCTTGGTTTTGGAAGACTTTTATAGGGCAGGCATGTCTTTTATTCTAAGAATCCCATTGACAAATTTTCTTTCAGGCTTCTGTGAAGCCCAACTCATTTTGATAATCTTTCCATAACTTCATGAGAAATCCAGTACAACCGCTAGGCATGTAAGTGACACCGGGTTGTGCTATACATAATTTTCCCGCACTCAAATATTTACTGTCAGTTTACTTTAAGTCTTGAAGTTAAATAAAGATACAAAGATTGTGTATGTCTAATAAAAACACATTGTAGAGTTGCGTCAACGGATGGAATTCCACAACGAGCCTGTAATACTCAACGACACTGCTACTCACAGTAGTCTACTTTCCAAACATGAAGGCAAACTCTGTAAATAAAACATATTTGATTGGTAAATCGCAAATAGTGTGTAGATTCCTAGATCAGTCACAAACATGTTATAAGTGACAATTGTCTGCATTAAAGGCTTAGCCCATTTCTTTAGATAAATGGCAAAAAATGTCAGTTGTAAATATTTATAGCAGTACCCTGGCCAAAGAAAGTTGAAAGCCCAAAGCCCAAAGCTTTATTTGTTTGTGTGAAACCTGTTAATCCTTCCACTGCTGTTTAAAACGCTTGCATGGCGTGTTGTAGCCGAGCGGATAAGACCACTGGACTCAAGCTCTGGTGTTTCTGATCAGCTGAGTGTGGGTTCGAATCCCGGTCTTGACACTCGTTTCCTTTTAAGAAAGACACTTAACCTTTATTGCTTCGTCCCATTAAAGAGAACCATTCAAGCTGTGCGTTGTGTAATGCACGTACAGTTGCAATCGTTATGCTTAAGAAAAGGAGTTGGCCACGGTGTAGTCTGGCATGGTTAGCTGCAGATTGCGCCACAGCAGTAAACCGTTACATGGTGCTAAGCCTATGTAAATGGCTTTTATTTCGAACGTAGCTCCGCATACCTTGTTAAAAAAAAAATACTGAGCGCTTGAGATGCCCTCGGGTGTGATAAAGCGCTATAAGAACTGCGTATTATTATGGTCTGACCAGCGGTCGATGACTTCACAGTAGGCTACTGCTAGCAGTACTTTAGGACTATGGTGAATGCACATCTTACAAAGGATACAAACTGATTTGGTTGGGAAAGTAAAACGTCTCCGTTATAGAGAGCAACACAACTTTTTGACATGTTTGTACTTATGTCTGTAAAAACATTGTCAAAATATATGTAAACAGAAATAAAACTAAACAGGAGATGAATACAACGTCCGCTGCGGCCATAGAAGTAATAGCCTCGGCCGCTTGGTAATAAATTAAGGTGAACCGAAATAGACTAAAACCAACTCAAAACAATAGATGAAATGGTTATTTATAATTGCATTCTCAAAACCGCAGTTAAAAATCTTAGACATCCTGCTTGCGTTTTGTTTAATTTCCCTATCAATTCGCAGTACTTTGACCGCGTGAGGGCGTGTATAAACCAAATTTACGTGATGCGAAACAAGTAAAACGAACTGTTTTCTCATTGTTGATATATGGTTATTTTTCATTTCCCCATTGATAAAAAAACACCAAAAACATACAGACAGTCAAATTAAGATAACACTTTTACTGTGACCGCAATGAAATACGCCACTGAAAGTGCCCTCATACAACCAACAAATGATGGTCGATTTTCTTGTAACTATACTAATGATGTTACAGGACGGGGTAAAACAATGAATGTACCTTCAAACGTGATTTTGCCTGTGCCTGTAATGTCTGCTTCGTCGACTATTTCATTCACTTCTTGCGGAGATAACTGGACATGTAGACTACTTAACACATGACGAAGTTCACTGGCACTGTAGGCACATCAACAATAATGAAAAATACTGCAGTTAAGTCATTGTATAAGAGGCACAATCCTGTAATGTCCTATAAATTGTAATAATTTGTATGCTCGCCATCTGAATGTAGCTGGGAGAGGTCGTCTTTTGACACCTTTCCAATGTACGAATCGAGTTTACATCCATTTAACAAGTGATGGCCCTTATATTAGCAAACTAAAGTTCAAATTAAAATGGACATTTGTCAGTTTGTTTTAAAACATGCTATTATGAAAACAAATCTTTGAAGTTGCATTCTGGCCCGTTTTCGCTCCGAAATTTTTTTGTTTCATTTTCTGAACGAATTTTGACAGATGATGCTGTTTCAAAACGCAAAATATTCAAAAACTTTCGCATATACGCCGCGGACCCTGAACAATATACATGTAACATTGTATGTGGCTAATGTACGTGATTTAATGTCGGCATCCCGACAATAATTCATTTTTAGTTTTTGATTTAAATACCACTAATTATTGGCGTATTTTGGGGGCCTTAAATGAATTTTTCGACACTATAAACATAGCCAATTAAAACTTAAATCTAAATGTGTGGGTTAAATTGGCAAAACGTCGGGCCTAGCATCTTTTATTCGAAATCCCAAGTACATGTACATTGAGTGGATTGTTTGTCGACTGCCATTTTGAAATTGACCTCTCAGTGGCAAACTCTTGATGGCGCACTATATTGAGAGTCATTATTCCCGAATGATGAGCTATTGTTTATAGTTCGAGAAATGAATCCTGAAATGCTTCCATTACAGTATCGCTTCTATTTACAATAACTGAAACACATTCCGTTTCAGAATTTTACCTTTTTTTAGGAAATGTATTTTTTAAAGTATAGAATTTGAATATTTGACACAAGGTTATTTATATGAATCTTCCCTTATATTACTCGTCCCTTAAAGATGATTTCGTTTCCTTATGAAATAATAGAGCCCAGCAATTCGTTCCTATATGTATAATTCTATAATAATCTTCTGAAATAAACGACATTGAAGTAGACAAAAATATTGACAAAGTAATGGCGAGCCAGAAATCATCAAAGGGAGTGAGCAAACCGAAATGATGACATGAGTCTAACGAAAGAATAATTATTTTATTGAAAAATAACACTCAAACTGAAAAGTTTAGAAAGTTTTTTTATGATAACAAATAAAGCCAATATAAATTTAAATAAAACAGGATATCTCAAACTTAATGATGGCAAGTTACCCAGAACGTGTATCAAAAACCGTATCGTATTGATAGTAATATCAATTTGGAACTTGGTTAGATGTTGACTGTAAAAAAGAAAGAAAAAATAACACACCTGGATCGATGAACAGAAAAATATGCTCATTATAAAATTCTGTTTGTAAATTAAAATAAAAAGGAAAGAACTATAAGGTCAAAATGAAGTTATTTTTTACATGAATGTTGTGGATCCATGCATGCTCGATTTACTTCAAGACCATTGTTTCCAACTTTGAAAAATAGGTCGTCAATGACCACTGTACCTAACAACCAATTTGGACCATGACAACAACCAATTTTATCCTCATGTATGTCCAACCCATAATAGTTTGTAAACAATGGGTTGAACACAAAGCCAGAAACTGGGACGCAATAGGATAACCGCCAAAAGTTGCAGTTAGGGAAACTCATGACTATATCAGATTACATTGTTTCATACCAAATGAAGCCTTTGTCCTCGACGTCAAAAGCACGAAATGCTTCTCTGATTCCTTCGTTCTTGTCATTTCCTTGCAGTCGTTTCATCATCATATCCACAAACTCAGGGAAGTTTACGATACCATTTCCTGTCACCATCAAATAAACATAATTATTGTATATTATGGTGGCCCTGGAGGGACACGCACATAAAAAAAAATATTGAAATCAAATCCAGGAAAAAGTTCACGACTTTCACCCGAAGTTGCGAAATTTGACGTCAAATTTCATGGTCTTGCCTGGACCGAGTTTTCCCGAAAGTCGCCAAGTTTGACGTAAAGTTTCTTCTGAGTTGCGAAATTCAACGGCAACATCCATCTCTGCTATTTCTCCCCAAGACACAACATTTTACGTCAAATTTTATGTCTGCAGATAAAAGTAGCAGACGTGAAAATTGACGTCAAATTTCACGACTCAGGGAGAAGTCGTGACTTGTTTTGCCATGAATATTGACGTCAGTATTTAAGTCTTTGGTGTTCGTTCTATATCCATCAGGTGAAGTCGCAGACATGAAATTTGACGTCAAATTTCGCAACTTGGGGAAAAGTCGTGAAATTGTCCATGAAATTTTACGTCGTTATTTAGATCTCGTGTGTCCCTGCAGGGCCATCACATTAATTTTATTACGTCAATGTGAATGTTTCACAACATCCATTAGAAAGCATCGCCTTGTCGATCACAACGCGTGCAACTGTGTGCTTGAGCGAGTGCGTTCCATTGCTGAGAAGGTAAAGACAAAACCTCAAGGGCAACACGTAAACCTAAGAGACTTATACAGCTCAGAAGATAACATTTTCTGAGGGACATAGTCTTCGTCCACGTAAGGTACCCAAGGCCAGAGCGATTCAGCATGACGCAATCCAAATCACATTAATGGGCGGCATTGGTCAACATGACCAAAAATCACTCAAGCTAACAGTGGTCAAGTCAATTTTGACCAGCGACTTTTTGGAGTGAGTGTGCGTTGGATTGTCGACTTACCATCTAAGTCTGCCTGGTTTATAATGGTATGTAGCTCCGCGTCGGTAGGGTTCTGTCCCAAGGACCTCATAACACTTCCTAGTTCTTTACTGGTAATGAATCCATTGCCATCCTTATCAAACACGTCAAAAGCATTCTTCAATTCTGCCAGAAAACAAAAACCAAACAGTTAGGACAATTAAGTCACACCGTACAAATTAATAGTTATAATCTTCATTAGACGTAGAGTCTAGAGTAACGATAAAATCGAACGGAGGACTGTGATCTGCATAAGGACAAAAGACATCAAGTCCATTTGCTTTTTAAAATAGAGTTACAATAAATGCTTTTGCCAATTTGCTTTAAATTACTGCAATTTATATTTTGAGTAACTTGAACCCAATAATACATTACAGTCATCTTCTTTTAAGTTTTTCGATATTCTCGGTTTCTTTGAATATTTTGGTTATTATTAGGCCAATGTGGAAAAAGCGAGGGACCGCAACACAAATGTTCCAACCGTTGTTCATTTTGTTTTTCTTGTAATTAATGTATTATTATATATTTGTATAAGAGTATTTGTTTTCACTGGTGCTTAAAAGAGCTTCGGTTTCTTCTTTCAAACTTGAGGTATGACAAATTGAGGATACTATAGCCTGACTGACAACTTGGGTTGGGTTGGTTCAATAAAAAAAAAAACAACAACAACAGTGCTCGCGTGTACTTTTTTTGAAATTGCAATGGACATACTTTTCGCTCTTGTTCGTTATTACGAATTAGTCATTCCTGTAGTGGTTTTTTGCTTTTTATGACGGGCGTTTGAAGTTTGAAGTTTAGATGTCATTGCTTATTTGTGCTAAAGACTGAGTACTTTTAAGTAATTTTTTTTAGTACTTTAGAATTGATCATTTAGCACTGGTTGAATAGCGCTTTGATTTACTAGGGATCCGTATGGTCATACAAATCATGAGTCATTTTGATTCGAGAGAGGGCGCTGTTGCACTAACTGTCCTGGAGCTTTCGTGTAGGCACAATAATAATGGATTTCTAATTCGTAATAACGGATTATTAAGTCGTAATAACGAAATATTAATTCCTAATAACGGATTAGTAATTTGTAAAAAAATAACGAATTATTTAATTCGAAATAACGAATTATTAGTTTGTAATGACGAATTATTTAATTCGTAACAACAAATAACTTATTTGTAATAACGGATTCCTAATTCGTAATAACAAATTCCTAATTCCTAATAACGAATTAATAATTCGTAATAACAAATTAATAATTCGTAATAACAAATTAATAATTCGTAATAGTGAATTAATAATTCGTAATAAAGAATTACTAATTCGTAATAACGAATTCCTAATTCGTAATAACAAATTAATAATTAGTAATAACGAATTAATAATTCGTACTAAAGAATTCCTAATTCGTAATAACGAATTAATAATTCGTAATAACGAATTAATAATTCGTAATAACGGATTTCTAATTCGTAATAACAGAATTCCTATTTCGTAACGAATAATGATTCGTAACAACGGATTCCTAATTCGTAATAACAGATTGCTAATGCGTAATAACGGAATACTTTCCGTTGATAATTTGTACTTGCATTGTGCTTTAGAAAGCAATTATTTAACGGAGTTATACACTGAAAAAGAGGCGAATAATACTATTCTCTAATTACCATATTAAGTAAACATTGTTACTGTCCTAAAAGCAATATCCATGGTAATTTGTGTCCTGTTTGCACCAACGTAAGCTAATGCCATAAACGAAATCATTTACTTGTAATCTTTAGGAAGTCATGCCAAGTCAATTTCATCAATTCGTTGCTTCATTTTATCTCTGTCTTTTATTTTTATTTCATTTCGCCATTCAGTTTTCCTTTTTGTGGCTTTGTGAAAGGCGACCTTCATTTTGAAAGTTAGAAATTGAAACACGGCTGGCAATGCACCTTCAATCTGATCTTGGGTAAGTTCATCGTGCTGTTCTTCAGTTTCTTG
The DNA here is from genome assembly GCA_911728455.2 of Marthasterias glacialis. Taxonomy (NCBI): domain Eukaryota; kingdom Metazoa; phylum Echinodermata; class Asteroidea; order Forcipulatida; family Asteriidae; genus Marthasterias; species Marthasterias glacialis. Next base: position 28,733,424 of record OU452220.1, on the reverse strand, counting down.
ATTATGCTGTTCAGACTGTAATAAAAAACAAAAACAGCCTTTGAAAATGTTTTTTAGCAAAAGTCTAACAATTTTTCAATGTCAATTTTAAATGATTGTATATTGAATGGAAAGGGCGCAATAGAAATCAGTACATTGTTGTCATTATAACTGACTGCAATTTGTAAACAATCACAACCACTAACGCATAGGAAATACCGATTTGAAGTATTTGATTAGGGGAACTCTTATTGATTGGCTCTTATGCCGGAATCATTGCACAAAATGCACATTAAGTGATCTAGGTTGATATTCAAATGAACGTAAACCTGAGAACTGAAAAATATCCTCGCATCAGAGCCATGGAGTCAAAAGGTTTTGAGTGTTATAAAAGCGGGGACAGCTTCTAGGAACTGTATGTGACACGATATGTCGCATTATACACCCGATGTTACATACGGCACTAATCATTTCCACGGTGTTAGTGTGTCTTGTTGTAGTCCCATGGACCATAACACATTGGGTTTACAAGTTTTGTAATGTAATAATGAAAACAAACAACCAATACATTAATAGTTTAAAATGCATGCAATAAGTATTATCAAAATCATCAACAAACCAGACCACGTAAATGTTATCAACGTGTAAAATCAAACTTAAGTATTGCACTTCATTTACCGTACTTTGTGTGCGTTTATAAATTGCCATTTGGAGTCGGACGTGACACTATAACATTTTTCAAGAAACCTTTCTTGAGCATGGCATGATTTAAGACAATAGCGGCAATACCAAAGATTATAGAGCGCCGTAGGCGCAAGATGGGGAACTCTGGCTGAAATGTGAAATCTCACTGGACGCCATTTCGGCAAGTGACTCTATTGATACAACACTGATACGTGCGGACCAGTGTAGACAAGGACAATTGCTATCAATGGGAAACACAGGCATTCACTTGCCGAAATGGCGCCCATGCGTATTTCACTTTCCAGCACAAAAGTATACCAATATAAAATGTTATAATATGAAAATCTTCGCCCTGAAACCACCGATTGTGAAATCACTGATTGCACACCCAATCACCGAACCATGCATATTCAAGATCGGTGATGCGCTTGTTATCATGGGTGATGAATTTTGGGATGGATAGTGACTTGATCAACTTTGCCATCGATGATGGACTTTTGCGATTGGAGATGGACTTTGCAATTGTTGACTGGTTTTCCCCTATTGTGATGATAAATTGTTGCATATCAGATCCAGTGAAACCGTAATTACATACAAATGGGTAGGCCTAACCTATTAATAAATATTGCTTATAATTATTTAGATTTCAATATAAATTTGTGTAAAACATCACTCACCGACCAGCGCCCCCAACCCCATCCCCCGAAAAAAGGTAAAAAGTATAAACAAATAAAAAATAAAAAACACTAACTTTTATTTTATATTGTATAAATAACTTTCGATAAAAACATCTCACATCATTTGACAGAAACCAAACCAAACCAACCAACACAAAACACTCACGTTTTAACTTTAAACTGTTTATATTAGTGTGGTGTATTCAGTGACTAGCAACAGATTGGTGAATCGAGCTAAAACTATGGGTTCAAACTATACATGAATATGCATCACCGATCGCAATAGGTCACCACCGATCGTGAATAGGCATCACCGATTGCAAGCCCAATCATCGATTGCGTGCAAAATTACATCACCTATTGTCAAAGTGCATCGACGAATTGATGATCACATTAATTGCCGTTTTGGCGTTCCATATGTTTGAGGTCGGCAGTACAGGATTGATCCCAATCAAAATTACTCTGCTCTGAAACATTCATTGCCAATTTGCAATGATAGTTCCACCCATCACACACAAATTCCTTCTTCCAGGAGAGGGTCCACTTTAACTCACCATATTGTACAGTTACTTTGATTTAGCAGTGCAAACACACGCATTAGGCCTATTGCACTTCCATCACTCTGCAAAATAGGCCTACAAGTATGTTTTGTAGTTCCTAGGTATGGTAGTTTTGGATAATGTTGATTTTCGGCAATAAAACCTAGTGGCCGTACGAGATCATGGGTGGATATTTTATCAGATATTAATAGCAAGACACGAATATCACAGAACCCACTGTTTTAAGATTCACTGTATTTTCGTCATGATTGATCGATTATTCCTTTTAGACATGATCTCAATCATGAGAGTCAGATTCGTTTTGAAGGAAGTCAGATAATCGGCACATTTTCATATATTTCTGTATTTCCATGATGAGGTCAACCACATGACAGAATAATGCATGTTGGTTTTTATCTTCCCCTCACCCATTGTGAAGTACATCAACAAACGAATGAACATTATTTGTTAATGGCCTCACGTTTCGACACCTAGCAGAGTCCTTCTCAAAGGCCAAACGAATGATCACATTAACTGCATCTTTGGCGTTCCATAGCAGAGCACTGTGAAAACACAGTGAAACCATCGTGAAACATTCAATCTCCGTGTGGCTAGGTAGAAAACATGGTGACAATGAGGATTTGCAAATTCATTTATTTACTTTTTAAATCTCGGATGTGTATTGTTTGATTGCTTAATGCCGTAGGATGGTATTTTATTTTGCAGAATAGCATGGAACTGTCGCTTCTTGTCAATGTTGCACATTCACTGGATGTGGAGAGATTTTGCACCACAGTTCTTTTTTTCGCTGTATACGTCATCAAATAGGCCCTTCAAAAGAACGGGAGTCGGCACATCGTGGTAGGCTTTGTATTAGCAAGGGGAGGGTGTAAAACTTCCCACAAACACGAACTTTACAACAAAAACAACAACAACATCATCATCATCAACAGCAACAACAACAACAACAACAACAACAACAACAACAACAACAACAACAACAACAACAACAACAACAACAACAACAACAACAACAACAACAACAACAACAACAACAACAACAACAAACAACAACAACAACAACAACAACAACAACAACAACAACAACAACAACAACAACAACAACAACAACAACAACAACAACAACAACAACAACAACAACAACAACAACAACAACAACAACAACAACAACAACAACAACAACAACAACAACAACAACAACAACAACAACAACAACAACAACAACAACAACAACAACAACAACAACAACAACAACAACAACAACAACAACAACAACAACAACAACAACAACAACAACAACAACAACAACAACAACAACAACAACCACCACCACCACCATCGCCACCACGGGGAGTAAACATGTATACTCTACAAGATTTGTTTACATGTTCCTACATTTTTCTTTTCCCACCTCTTTACAAAAAAAACCCCAGCAGATCACTTGAGGGTTTGACCCGTTTCGACCCTTATTGTATGCTCTCTTAAAACTGTCAATTGAAATTTACTGTATTCCATTGAAGCTAGGGACAAACTGCTAAAGATTTGTCCCTGGCCTCAATCAAAAAGAGTGATTTTCAATCTAACTATTTAAAAGAGTGAGTAGGCCTATACATTTACACCTTTACATTGTAACAGTCTGGTTCGGTAGTTTGCTATACAGTAGTTAACCTCTCATGTACGTATAAAACAACAACCTACATTCCTTCAGCGAAAAACAAAACATGGAGTTGTATTATTCATGATAATTATTGTGTAAAGCATTATGATTCTATGGAAATCGAGTACCCCAAACCACCTCCATGCCCAAACTGAGACATGATAAACAGAAGCAAACCCAGATGATCCACGTAACCATCTGGTACTGGATTTGCTCTACTGAAGAAGTATCAAGTAACAGGAGGTATATCGTTACGCATCAGTAAGTCCGCATAGATGACTTAATCAAATTGTATTGCCTCCATAATAACGGTATGTAGTAGTGGCCCATTATTAGTTTGCTCCCAGGGGGCACAGGACTGAACCCCACGTTTCATTCCCAAATGGTGGTTATTGTTTGTTACAAAACTGCAGACTCAGTCAATCGCAAACTTCGACGTTGATGGGCACGCTTTATTTAGCGTAATTTCGGGGGATAGATTTTCTCGAATTATTTGCGATTTCACTCGAGATTTGACTTGAGAACAGTCGGGTGCTAAGCCCAATCCATGTGATTGTTAGCTAGGACCCCTCCACTCCCTCTAGAAAGTATTTCATTACTTAGCGCTTCTTTTTTCTGATAGTATTACCGGTACTTATAGTTTGTCTAGCTCTGTGTCATCCTTGTACTTGATAGACTGTCACTGTCACCAGCTGTAGTGCTCTGTCTCTTTGTGGTGTGTCTCTTTCCTGAATGTCTATTCGTGTTTTTCAGCTGTTTGTCTACATTTACTTTCACCAAGGAACGATGTCCACGATTAATGTCACCAGTCTAACGATCACCAATACGTTGCATTGTACTCTGAGATGATCTAATTTTCATGGAACCCAATGATACAAAACTCAATAATACGCCATGTCTGTCTGTCTGTCTGTGCCTACGAGAGCTACATTCTGAGTTCATTTTTTGGTGAAAAACGCAAGAATTGTTATACACTGTGGGCTTTAACCCCAGAATGTTTTTATAAGGGAAAACATTAATAGAGGGTTCCTATATAGAAGTACTGTTTGAAAACCCCAGTCTGTCGCTCTAGTAAGTCTCTCTGTCTGTTTGTCTGTCTGGCCGGCTATTTTCTTGGAGGTTAAAGGTCGCAGGCCTCTCAAACTTGGTGGGCTCTATGTTGTAACTCGGTCCGACCCAGAGCAAGTGACCATTTGTTAGGCTATCCGAGGTCAAAGGTCACCTACGGGTCATATTTTCGTCTATCTGGATGTCCTGTCAGGGTATTTTCTCCGAGATGGTACGTCGCAGGCCTTTTGGTGGATGTGTGTAACTTGGTTCGAACCAGGGTAAGTTTCAATTTGTTTGGTTATCTTAGTTCAAAGGTCAGTTAGAGGTAAGTTGCTCGGATTGGGCCTAAACCGTTTGTGAAATTAATCCTGACCATTAAGGAAGCATTAAAAAAATAAGACCGAGGTCATCCGATGTCATCCAAGGCCATCCGAGGTCATCCGAGGTCAAACACGTCTTATAGGGGCGTCAACTTTGTAAAAAAAAAAACTTAACAAGATGGATGTCGCCTATAGGGGTCAAATGTAGCATTTCACGGGTCAAAGGTCGCTCTTCCACCAACCACCCCAGCCAGGATTTATTTCTTTTCATCAAGCGCAAAAGACAGGTATTTGTCTAGCAGTATACGGGTAACCAGCAAAGAAAACAAATTAAACTCGAACCAACGACTTTCCACGCCCACTTTTGCATATCAATCGTGCTTAAACATTTTCAGCTACCAAAAATAATCCGGAAACTAATCACAATTGGTACATGTGACATGGTATTTTGGCTGGGGACATTTATTCTGGTAAGCACAGTTTGCATGTCAATCGTGCTTAACAGTTTTCATTTACCCCCAAATAAGCCTTTTTGTGCTTATTTTTGTGCTTAAGGAGCTCTATAAATCTTGGCTCGGGTCAGCTATAAGCCTTGGCGCTCATGGCCTGAGACCATACGACATTTTAAGCCCAGACCCTATTTCATAGCGCTGCTTAAGCAGACAATTTTGCTTAACAACTTTGTGCTTAACAAAATTTAGTAGGATACCAGTCTAAGATGGTGCATGGTGACACGGTACTTGGGCTAGTTATCTTATTCTGGGGTCGATTTCACAAAGCACTAAGATTCATCTTAAGTTGAGTTGTCAGTATTACCATAGTGATTTGTATTGTGACATCACACTTTGCTTAGAGCTTAGCAATTAAGAGTGATTTGCAGTTAAGACCAATCTTAGCTCTTTGTGAAATCGAGTTCTGGTATGCGTTAATTTTGTTGAGCTTAGCTACTTTTGTGCTTAAGCAGCTTTATGAAATTGGGCCAAGGTCAGACAACCAATACATATTGTAATCAGAGATAAACCAATTAAAGTATGACTGAAACACCAACAAATGAATAATGAAACCAAAATTAAGTTTGAAAAACAAGAGCCTGATCCTGATCCGAGCGTTGCTCCGGACACCTAATTAAAGTATAAAACGTATTTGGTTGTATGGTGCAATTGTTATAGCCATGTGTTTATGCTTCATAGTAAGAAAATGATGAGGGCACTTTAGTATGGTTGCTTTAAAGGGACATTGCAAATATATATTGGCGCCAATATTGGCGTAAATATTTGCGACATGGGGCCATGTCGCATGTCGTGAATATTTACGCCAATATTGGCGCCAATATTCACGACATGGGCCCCATGTCGCCAATATTCACGACATGGCCCCATGTCGCAAATATTGACGCCAATATTGACGCCAATATTCGCGACTTTTACCCCAAGTCGCAAATATTTACGCCAATATTGACGCCAATATTCACGACATGGACCCAAGTCGCAAATATTGACGACAATATTGACGCCAATATTTGCGACATGGCCTCAATGTCGCGAATATTGACGCCAATATTGACGCCAATATTCAATATATATATGTGATGTCCCTTTAAAGCCACCATACTTTAGATATTTGGCTCATATTGTCTGAAATAAATTGCCCACCCAGCAACTTTAATCCAAATTTAATGACGAAAACAAACAAATAACACAGTGTTTTTGTATGGTAGTATGAGCAACCTTTCAACGGTATTTTTACAGGTTATGTTTATGTTTCTGGCACGAAAACAACATTGTTCCCTTTGATGTTTCTTGGAGTATTCGAAATAGTTGTCCTACATTCTTGAAAATTATTATTCTTGAGAAACTTTATTTGACACATTTTCCATATTTTGGTATGACACTGGCTTCAGTCAATTGAGCTCGTCAGCTTGGCATAGACGCGGATTGACTTTTCATGTTAACAGCATTGGGACCTGTGTATATTGCAGTTTGACCTAAAATTAGAATGTATCAAACGTCATGGTATAAGCATTCTGATTTTTGCTGGTGTAATAAAACATTTTTTGACGCGCTGAATGCTTGAATAACCTTAATTCAACGTGGACACGAAAATATAAGTTCAATGCTTTTTTATTGTGCATGCTGTATACCTTGATGAAATTAATTTTGCTGCAAGTTAACAACAATGGGTCATACGCCAGTAGAGTTGTGAAAATGTATTGTCACTGTTTTTTTCTTAGTCAAATCATGTGTGGGTGTGCGCATAATTATATAGGACTACTATTTTTTTCATATTCATTAGTTTTCCCGTATACACTTTGCGTTGGTCGTAGTCTCAGCCTCAAGTAATTTTAACATGGGGTCTGGTTGGTATAAATGGATCTGCTTTGTCTCCTCCGTAAACCACTGTCATCTCGTACTAGACTAAGATGTATCTAGTGTTTTTCACTTCAATCCAATTCAATGTTATTGTGTATTATTTAGGGGGCCTACGTGTTCCTCCCCCACCTAGTGTATCCTCTGATGCAGTGGCGTAACCAGACATTTTCATTTGGGGGTGGGGTGTAGGGGGGCAGGTTGGAGCAAAGAAATAATTGTGGAGGGCTTTATACTTTACCAAGATAAAACATTCGCAAAGCCCCTCCACTGCCCACGATTACGCTAAATGAATGGACAGTTATTCTTACATTAAATTCCATACAGAAAACTTTCAAAGGTATGGTTGCACAAAATACCAGTTAACATTTTAAATGTAACCATGCATATTGGAAGACAACAGTTTAATGGAGTTACCCTGACGCACTCTTCAGCATTTTGAGATTGAACTTTGACAACAAATGATGCAATGAGAGATGGGTATATCGACCACTGGGTGAATTATACAATGAAGAGGACTCTTCTCGCATCGTGGATTTAACAAACACGTATGCTTTTGTGTGTTTTGTACACATAAGAATTTTGACAGTAATTTGACATGTTTGTTTCTCAATATGTTCATGCAAACAGGTAAAGCTAAAAAACTAAGCCCGTGATAATAGGAGTCGTTATTACAAACAACTGAATGACTACCAAGCATAATTATCCGAAACCTATTATAGTCTACTGAGTTTGTAATGGCCATATGCTTGATTACTATTGCCCTGTGCTGGCAGTACTATCATAATACATTGCCAACCAAATCCTTTTGAAATATCAAACTCGGTTCAAGTTAACTCCACACGTCCAGAGATCTAAACAAAACATCAAAGTAGCGATTTTTACTTACCATGTTTCCAGAGACTTGACTGGTATTTTGCTGAATTCTGTCAGCACTGTGGACTATGCACTTTAAATGTAAACCTCGTCTACAGTGGATGATATAGAGTCTAGCACCAGCGTCAGTGACAACGTGATTGTTACGCTTGACTGGATACTGGTGGATGGTGGGGCATAGCCTACTGAAGGTCATTAAGGGACAGGTCTTTTATGGTTCCAACTTTTTAGTGGTTGCAGTTTCAAAAAACTCTAAGTTTATAATTAGCAAAAGTTAACTCAAGTTCATTAATTTAATACGCATTCAATTTCACCATTCTTCGGTGGAATTTCTACTACCTCTTTACGATTGATTGAATTGATTGGTTGTTGGACTTTGATTTTACAAACGTTCTTCACATATAAAAATGTATGTCATCAAAAATGCTTTTGAGCGATAATGGGCACGATGCTTGGTAAAATAGACGATTGCGCGACCCGCGTCACGTGACCTCTTCTGGGTATAAAATGTAAACACACACGACGTCCTCCTAGGAAAGTACGATACGGTACATGATGATTGTTGCATTTAGTTTATTCGATCGAGACTTTTCTTGCTCGAAATCTGTGACAAATATTCCAGAGTTTGTACCAAAGACCTTCAAGTGGCTGAATAAAGCCAGTAAGGACAGTTCCAGCAATTATACAAGTAATGTATACGTGTGCTCGATGTGTACTAGCATGACTAGTGCACGACGGAACGTTAGGCCAGACGACCGCGATCACCACACACTTTTCAACACAAAAATTTCAAAGTTTTGAAGCTGAAATCATCCAAAGAAATTGCTTTTCAAAACTGTTTGATTCCTTTGCCCATTTGAAATTCTGCAAGGCTAGGTATTTCCAACGTTCTTTAACCCCCCCCCTTTTTTTTTTTTACAGTGATTTAGGCCTACATTACAAAAAAAATAACTGGCGAGTGGCTACATAGTCGTCCGACACCGGTAGTGCATGGCTAAAAAAACCTCTTTTTAGTAGAATTCTGTTTAATTATGAAACAGAGATGTGATTTAAATTAATGCCACCAACATACTACTTTTAGTAAAGGGGGTGATTAACTAATTATCACTTAACAAAAGTAAAATCGACTGTTTTTATGCTCACTTTGTGTCACGGCGTATCTCTCTATAGTATTTTGCCAACAGCTGTATGGCGTTATACCCAGTGGGAGGTCACGTGACCTCATGTCAACATTGTCGCGCAATCGGTCTATTACACAAACGTTTGCCAGCTTTGGAGCCGAAAGTAGCGAAAGTTTTGGCGCGACAGATACGCACGCGTGTGACGCAATGAACAGTGTTAAACCTGGCTAGCATTGTTGGCTTTTGTGCATGATGTCAGACTGCAATACCATGGACATTTACCATTATAATTAACAACAATTAATAAATACCTAGGACAGTTTGTGGATTCTGATTGGTCAAAACGTGATCACGTGGGGGTGTGTTAACGGCGATATAAAGACCGGCTAACAAAACAAGAAAATAAATGGCCCCTGAACCAGCATATTCCTTCAGTATTTCGAGAGAAATCGCGGCGTTGTTGCCGCCATGTGTGTACACTAACATTACTACAGCTCGTTGCTTTTGTTTGCGTGTGCGTAGTGCATGGCCATTTAATTTCCAGAGAAATTCTAATTTTATTTATGGCAGAAATATTTTCAGGTATTTATTTGCGTGTTAAATGAACAAAATTATGTAATATATTGGTTGCAAGTTATTTGTGAAAATATTAAAATGTTTTCTGAAAGTTATAAAGTGTGCCTACCCCTTCGGAAAAACAACAGACCATTTTATACAGTCGCTGGTCTCAAAGTGTAGGTAATGTAAATAACGCATGTAAGCGACGGGAGCCATCGAAACCTAAATTATGGCCCCTGAACATGTACACAAACGTTCAGAAGTATCGCCGAGAAAGAAAAGTTACAAAATGGACGATTTTAGCCGTTTATTTCGTTAAAAAGGTATTTATTAATGGGAATAACAGTTTTCAATTTTTTTTCAAAGTATTAATACTGTAAGAGTTGGCCTATCATTCAAATTAATTTTAGTTTCGTTTTAATATCAACTTATTAATAACAAGTGGAGAATGTACGTGTCTTAAAAGCGATTTCAGCTCAAATAAAAACTAATGCAGTAAAAGTAGGTCAACTATTTTAAATTTTCGATTGAAATGTTCTATGTTAGATTGAAACTAGGGACAAACTGCAACAGATTTGTCCCAGGCGTCTATAGAAAAGAATGTTTTTCAATCTAACTATTGCTGTATCTTGCCTTCAGATTGGGCGCCTATTGGCTATAAAAAGCGTCTGTTATGAAATGAATAGGCCTGTGGTTTGAAAGACATTTTAGTAGAATATAATGACTCAAATCGTGTGGTTTTTGTTTAATTTTGTGACAGAACACGGTCCGACATTTTGTAGAACGAAATTTTTGACACCACAAAATGGCGGACCGTATGTTTCTATGTATAGTGGAACCCGCTGGATATATTTTCAGAGACAAACATGTTTTTTTTAATCACCACTCACTAATTACAACACACTTTAGGTGTTTTATTGTATGAACAACTCTTAAAAACAATAAGGAGCAATTCCAAACAGCAACATTTTTAAGAGATTTGAAAGCCATGTGCCCTCCCTTTGATAATTACAACAAAGAAGGCTTACAAACATCTACACAAACATCATCCTTTCACCAACATGACCCATTCCACATATTTATATACCCCCAAAATAAAAAATAATTAAAGTTCGTATTGAAAATCATTTCACAAAAAAATAACTTAACATTGTAAAGCATTGGTGCACACAGAAAAACCCCAAGTGTTTCCGATTCTTGCCTTAACTGTAGAGGTAAATCTTGTTGGTTGTTAGTCATCACTCGATGGTCTGTAGCAGATAAAGCAATATTATGGTAAGGTACCGCTATTGTGTTATTCTTTTATTTTGCAATGTCTTTTTATTGTATTTTATATCTGAGAAGCGTATGAACTTTCAGAGGAACTGATGGGAGGAATGTCAGATTTTAATTGATGATGAAATGCAATAAGGTGTGTAAAATGTACACTGAGGTACACAACAATATACAGTGTGTGTTTCTATAATGTTGTTAAGCATTTTTCATGAATGCGTAAATCCTAACCATTACAAAATGGATTATAATAATGAAACAAAAACAACCATCTTTCAATAATCTAAAAATCTGTTCTCTATATTTCTATACTGTTTCCAATGGCTGTTTTTATCATCTTGCATGATTGCAGTTTTCACATCCTTCATCAATCACAACATTAACAGACAGTTGAACAGTCTGTTACCTGACCACTTCGCGGAGAACAGCTTTTCCAATACTTCAGGGAACCAATCAGCGCGCGATCGAAGATATAATTTACATAAAACTAGACTTGAGAGTTTGTGGACAAACTCACGGTGTTCGGTTGAACGCAAAGTGATGACGTAATTTATAATGGGGTTATTATCGTGTACAAAGTGGTTGCTATGTTCACGTTCCGCCATTCAATGGGTCAAAGATGGAAATTTTGCCTTTGTGGATTTTTACGTAGGCCCCCCCCATGCATTTTTAAGAAACTAAACAAAAACTTCTTATTTGACCGGAAGTAAAGGTCAAATTGGGTCACACTTTGTGTAACACTTGAGATTAGCTCAAGAGTTTTCAGAAGATGAATCATGCAGATGGTCAACACGTAAGGGGCGGGGCTTAATGGATTGGTCTATTATGTGACCAATGATCATGTTACTTTGTTAATAATAATTTATGTAAGTTTATATTTGCGATCGCACGCTGATTGGTTCCCTGGGAAAGACTGGGGAGAAAACAAAGACGGAGTAAACTCAATGCTGCAGGCAGGATTCCCAAGACTCACTGTGCGGTTTCCATTTCATAACCGCAAGCAGGGAAAAAGCTGGTCAAGCTTCATTTCCGGCACAAATACTGTAAGCAAATGAATGACGTAACAATGCAAATATGGTATGCTCAAAGTGGCCGCCTCATTTCCTTACCAACCTTTGAAATGCGCTTATGCTTAAAAAGGTGTCTTAGAAACAATGGTAAGTTTGAAAAGGAGTATTCACAGTTTGCACACAATTTACATTAGTTGCGACGATGAGCGTAAAGATCTCAGCAGTACATGGGTCTGGTATTTCTTTTAAACGTCGGATCTTAATATCTCCCAATATGCATCGAAGCCTCGTCTCCCAAGTGATTCTTCACATTCGTTTTATAATCCTGGCCTTCTTACCTGTTTAAGTTATTATCGTATTTGCTTGAACCCTTTTTTGGCCATCTATTTGTATGATGAGGTCATTGTATTATCTCTGATTTATACTATTGTCTCTTGATATTATATAGCTATTATTATCATGCCCCACGTTCGTCTGTTAAGTTTTGTTGGTTTGTTTGGCTGTTTACAAGCTTTTAATCAAGTACGCCACAGACTAATTTTGTTTTGTTTTGTTAATTCCATAAATTACATGTATTTTTGATTTTTGATAGCGCCCTCACTCGGTATGTTGATTATGCTGCATCATCGTCCATGCGTGGTTGGGTGTGTGAGTCTAAAAACCAGTTACTACAGTTTCATCAGATTCCTCTAACAACAGTACGTAGTCGGCAGTCATTAACCCCAGTCAGTGTGATGCAGTGACTGCCAAGAAGACAGCCATCGATGTCATCCTGTGTATGTGTTGGCCAGGTTGTAGCCGTTGTGGTTCTGCTATTCTCGCTGATTATTGGATACCTAGCCCTCCTTCCTATCGAAAATCAGCAACTCCTCGACAGGTAATGGAAAACTAATTTGACTTTAAAAACTGAGAAATACAGGTTGGCTTCCTGAACCTGAATAGTGATTTAAAATAATAGTAATTAATAATTATAAAAAAACTAACTTACAGTATTTTATTTGATAATAAATAGCATAATTTTGTATTGTAAAACCAAAAATTTTCAAAATCAAGCTTTTTACTGTATTAACTGAGTCAGTAATTTTGACAAAACATTTTGGCAATAGACCGATTGCGCTACAAAATACATTTCAGCTTCAAAACTTTGAAAGTTTTGTGTTGAAAAGTGTGTGGTGAGCGCGGTTGTCTGGCCTAAAGTACCGTCGTGCGCTGTACACATCGTGCACATTTATACGGTACTTTTACAATTTTCAAGACTTGCTGGAACTGTCCTTACTGGCTTTATTCAGCCACTTGAAGGTCTCTGGTACAAACTCTGGAATATGTTTCACAGATTTCGAGCAAGAAAAGCCTCGATCGAATAAACTAAATGCATTAATCATTGTGTACCGTACCACCCTTTCCTATGGATGATTACGTGTGTGTTTACATTTTTTACCCATAAGGGGTCATGTGACATAGGTTGCGCAATGGGTCTATTTCATGAAAAAGTGTCCAAAGGCAAAGCCTACCCTGAGTTATTGGTAAAGTGATGACATTTTGGAGCCAGCCCAACCAGAAGTGCAATGATGGTACACTACTACTTGTACATAAACATTTGTTACACTGTACTTCCCGGCTCCAAAATGTCATCACTTACCAATAGGATAAAAGGTTCAATAAATTTAGACAGCGTTATTCTTTAACGCCATGGATAGCAGGATTAGATGACTATAAATAAAGTAAAAGTCAGGAGAATTTTAATATCGTGTTATACAAGAACATGTGTATGTACTGTGTATAGACTTTTCTCCCACTCCTTTTTTTAAAGATTTTGACTTTACTTTCGGTCGTACTTGCTACGACCGGCATGACCGAAAAAGTCAAAATCTCAAAAAAAGGAGTACAGTGCCCCAGTTATGGTCTAACTAGCGCCCCAGTCCGGTATATGTACATGTATAGCACTGTGATGAAGTGGATTTAAAACGAATGTGTGATACCCTGTTAAAAAAATTGCCAAAATTACAACAAAGACTAAACAAAATTGCTGGAAAATCGCCTACTGGAGTTTTGACTTCTCAAGATAATATAGACTAATTCCCGAAATGACAGGATAAAAAACATATTTTGAGAGTCTAACCACAGTCTTTAAAAATATCTCATCCAAATATCCATGGAAAGTTAGTGAAGAAAATATGCTGCATGTAAATGGATTACGATACCTGACAGTGACATCCTGGACATCACTGTGATGAATAGTTGACTCAGGTTCTGTGGGGCTGTGGCCCCTCTTTGTGGATACTTGTCAGCCGACGTCAACTGGTTAAAGCCTATACTTTATGTAGGCCTACACATTCCCTGTACATGTAAAACTGTATCCTCTGCCAAGTGTGATCCATTTGTTTGTCTCTATTTCTGTACAGCATGGCTAGTAACATTGAGGACAAGATGAAGGTGTTTCAGGAGAAGAACCAGACTGCATTTGTTGTTGGTTACACTGGGGAAATTGGGAAGGAAGTAGTCAAGGAACTAGCCAGAAGTAAGATCTTCAGTAAAGTCTTTCTGGTTGGAAGGAGAGAAGTCAAATATGATGATGAACTCTTCAAAGATTTCTCTGTGGTAACTACATGGTGTATAATATGTGAATCCCTCATAGTAAAATGCTTTGAATTGAATCTTTGCTGCATGTACTTGTACAAAAACAAGTTTGTTCACAATTTTTTAAACTGTAGCTCAGGGATGCAAAGTAAATCTCAAGAAAAACATGACTGTCCCTTACACACTGTACATGTAATTGTATGCACCTGTCTGTACATGTACATGTACATGCCTTCATGTACTTTGTGCAATGTTTTAGTTTTGTAGAAATAGAATATAGAATTAAAAAAGGAAATCAAAAATCGGCTGAAATGTTGTATGCATGATTAATAGCTTGTTTTTGCTACTTTATAGTGAACTAAGAAACGCGGCCAGGGTATTCAGACACAACTTGACACGTTGTTAACATTTTTATAGGTCAATAAACAAGACAGTTTAGGGGATAAGCCCTTGGCTCAGTGGTTTCTTTCCCTGCCTTTCACCTCTGTGGACCCCGGTTCAAATCCTACCTCAGACCAGAGCCTTGTGTGTATTGGGTTTTCAGTCCCTACCTGGTTGCAGGGTTTTCCCCATTTGGATTTTCCTCCCACATCTAAAACTGAAAATTTTTTCTTGTTTCCCATTCATCCTGTAATTGGCGCTAATTGTACTGTTGGATGTGTAGTAAAACAAACAGTATACTTTTTACAAATAATAGAATTAAATGTTGTTGTTTTCTGTTGTACTTTACTTAAATCTTCAAGGCTTACAACGAAAATGTCTAAGAACTTTTCAATTAACCCGATTCACCTGACATCATCATCACATTAATCTTATTTGTGCCATTATTCAGTATATTGGTCCGTTTAAAATGCGTTATGTTACTATTGTGACGTCTGCATCAGGCAAACATGTTTTTTGGAGTGGGCTCAAACCTACAACATTAGCTAGGCTCAGTACTATTCAGGTTATTTTTTTAAGAATTTGTGTTCCATGGTTTCTAGTTCTTGGCTCAGGATACAAATTAGCAATTCCATGAAATTTGGCCTTGCAAAGTGCTTTATGTAGATGAAGCAAACCCTGTGATGTGTGTAGGTGTGATTGATTAATGAACACCTGAGCCTTTAGCATTTGTTTGTCTTCCTTATCACCCTGCTTATCATATGTCTATTCACAGTACATAGTTTTTGTAATGTGTGTATTCTGTAGGAGCAGAAGATTGTTGATTTTGACAAGCTTGATGACTTCGCTGATGTTTTTAAAGATCACAGTGTTGGTATCTGCTTAATGGGAACGACTAAAGGCAAAGCTGGCAAGGTAAACATTGTGTAATGTAGTAATAGTCTAGTCATGCAGTGGTGCATTAAAACCAACTACATGTACACGTAACTCAAGGACTCTGTGTACAGTAATGCAGAGCTGCCAACCAGTTTGGTTCTGTTTTTCAAACAGAAATTTTCAAACTGATCTTTACATTGTATAAAGGCATTGTCTTTTGTCAGTACAAGAATGGGTACACTCCGTACAAGAATGACTCCTGGTTTTCTTCAAATTATGGGAAATACTTTTTAAAATTTGTATTATGCATCTTTGGCTTCAGGAATACTGATGTCAGCTCAACTCCTTAGGGTTATGCAGCTCCAGCAGTCAAATTCAGATGACTTGATCTCACAAAAGTGACATGCAGCGCACAGTCCAAGTTGAGACTGCCATGAGAATTGAGATCAAATAGTAGCTCATCAAAATGTCAATTTGTGCATTGGAATGAAGTTTCTAAGTGAAAAAAGGGAATAAAAGCAAACTGGTGATGACTCCATTACATGTATATTTCTTTGAGTATTTAGACAGCCATAAATCTATTTGGGATATTCAATTTATCTATTGATAGAATTTGGATTGGTTGTTGTGGACAGGATACATTTAGCTGCTAATAAGAAACGGTGTCCCGGTCAATTTCAGCAAAAATTAATTCAGTTTCTTGAACAGGCAATCAAATTCATGCATGTTTCCCTAATTCATTCAAACTCAGGTTTCTTTTTTTGCATTCAATTTCTATTTTGTGCACACAGTCATGATTTCATTCTTCTGATTCAGGTTCGTTTTAGTCAAATATAATGCTATATTGATAGAATTCAAGACTACATTTTACCATTTTTAAATTGAATTTCTACTACCTATTTACAACTGATGACATTGAATTGCGGACTAGCCTCTGGCTCTTGGCTTTCACGAAATTGAATGATCTTTGCCACCTAATGAATTTAAAATGACCAGTGAATGCTTAACTGTTGAAATTGAATTACTTCTTTTGAGTTTGACTGTTGAATGCTGATGCATTGGAGTATTTGTATTCAAATGAAATTGAATGATTCAGGTATTAATTGAATGAAATTTTGTAGAAAACCTATAGTAAAATGTGGTCAATCTCTCTTAGTAAACCCTACAATTGTCTATTATTGATAATCCTTTTTTGTTTCATTTACAGGAAGGATTCAAGAAAGTTGATTATGACTATGTTATGAATGTTGCTCGACTAGCTAAGGCAGGAGGATGTCAACACTTCAACCTGATGTCATCAACTGGTGCTAATAAAGACAGCTCATTCCTCTACCCAAGAGTCAAGGTACCACTTCGTCTTTGTTATACACGTGTATGTATACCTAGACAGAAGGGTCAAGGTATCACGTATTAGTCTCATACATAGTACAGTCGACTCTCGTTAATACGAGCTCGGATGTTACGAGGTTCCGGTTAATACGAGGTATTTTGCCGGTCCCGAACTGCCCCGTGCGTGTTTTAATGCATTTAAATACGGATGATACGAGCACGGTCATAACGAGAACACGGATAATACGAGGTATTCTTGCGGCCCCGTAACGAGCAAATGTATTGTTTGTCTTACTTTTATAGCGAGTTTGGGGAATCAATTGTTGGGCATCGATAGTTTACCTTCATGGAGGTGAAAAATTGACGTCCCAGCCTTTCAAAACATGTGCTACCGCTCCGTTGATCATGATCAATAGAGGTGCTATTTGAGCGTTGGCAATGGTACCAGTCTATTAAATGGTACTAATTGTACAACGCAGATGAGAGGTGGACACCAGACCGTTTATTGTTCGCTAGTATCCCGCCTTGGCTATGAGCTATCTCGCATTACTTACTAAGGTACGGTGTGACAACCAATGAAAATCAACATTCAACTTGTCATGTTGGCCGTTGCGACCGAAACTGGCTGCCAAGAACGGCAAGTTAAAGTCATATGCGTTCCTTTTTCAGTCATGAAAAATGTAAATTGTTTCATAAATTGACTTTCGAAATAAATTAATTAAATCAAAACAGTTTTATTTGCCCAAATGTTGTATGTTTGTATGGTACATGTACATGTAAATCATCACAGTTATGCAGTGTCCATTGCAGTATGGGTGCATTATACACGGGCGTCCATTATGTCATGCATTGTGCATTGTTAATACCGCGCTCGGATAATACGAGGTTCGGTTAATACGAGAAAAACAGGACAGTCCGGCGGACCTCGTATTAACGAGAGTCGACTGTACATGGAACATAAACATAAAACATGTACCAATATTCCCTGCTAATAGTATACAATCATTGAGCGCTCTGAGTGCTATGATTCAAACTCTGCCTCCTGAGGTGATCCCCAGGTTTTATTTTAAAACGGTTCGGGGATCACCAAGGGAGTCTAAGTTTTAACCATAGCATGATTAAAAGCAGACAATATTGTTTTATAGCACCCCATAAATTGATTGTGTCTAGAGGCTTGGTACCCAAAAAATCCTGTTGCTATGGATACAGTACATTGGTTGCTATGGGTATGCGTGTCGCATTCACTTGGCTTGCTAGTAAAATAAGACATGATATATCATGAGATGCACTCTAAGCCAATCAAAAGGCAGAATCTTATTACATGTACATCTGTATAACTGTACCCTGGGTAATCAATAACCTTACACACTACAGACATACCCAGTTCAGCTAAGAAAACTAGATTTTTATTATTATTATCTGTTTTCTTTTGTTGGAGGTGTATTGTAAAACACATATAGACTGGCATAATAGAACCCTATTCTGGTCACTCAAAGTATCTTGGGATGCATAGAGGCACTAGTGACCTCACTGTCAGTCCATATGCCTATAATAGCTCATTTCTCTCCCCATACTTGTAGCATTACACATGACACATGCATACCAAATCCTGAAATTATAGTTAGTAATGAAACGGGTCAACCTGCTAGTCTCAAGTTCATTCATGCCTTGTAATGCATATCCTTAAACTTGGAACATACACAAGACATACATTGGTGTACCATTCCTGTCTGGAGGCAAATTCTATCCATAGTCAGACATGTACATAGGCTGACAATGTAACCTTTGTGTCTTATATTACAGGGACAGGTTGAAGCAGAAACCCAAGACCTTGGCTTTGAGAGACTGAGTATCTACAGACCAGCGTAAGTAATTTGAACAATAAGCAATAAACTGCAATAAACTGTCGGTTAGTTAACCCTTACTCCCTAGCAGTTTTTGCTAGAAACCATACCAAATCCGCCAAAATCAATCAACTGAGAGACAGTAAGTATGCAACAGTACTGAATCAATCATAATCAACCAGTGCCTTTTTTGCTGAAGTACTGAATCAACCAGAATCAATCACTAACATTTGGAGTATTTTGACTGGTTTGGCTTCTAGTTTGACCAACTCTACAGAAACCAACCAGTGGTTTTAAATTGCTGAAAGACCAACTCCATCAAAATCAACCAATGTTTTCAATCTGGTAGTGTACTGAATCAATTGGAATCAAGCATATTCAGCAGATTGATTTTGATGGACTTGGGACAGTTAGGGTTAAGCAATAAACCGCAAAAAACCGTCGATACGTTAATCCGGGGTTCAATGGTTCAAATCCTGCTCCAGTCAATTTGTCTTTGTTCACCCCAAAATTGTAATCTTATCATAAATAATTCAATTTTGGGGTGAACAAAGAAAATTGACATGAGTGGGATTTGAACCTGCGACCACCGGCTCTACCAACTGAGCTATCCAGCCCTATGATGGCAGTCTCCTTATACTAGTCAGTATCTTTGTTCAGGGGTGCCGTAGGCCTAAATGATCATAATCAACTGAAAGTAATGTATCGTTCTGCTTTATGCAGTAGATCTACCAGGGTTTTTATTCCCATTCAACCATGGCTATTTGTTGGATTTGTTTGATTACCAACATTTTTTGCAATGAGTAGTCAATACAGATACATGGAGCTATGTGCGTTGCTTGGCGTGCATTTTCATTTTTATGCCTTGTGCACTACGCATTATGCGCAATGCATGACAGACACATAGACTTTTGACCTTAAATGTGAAATGATTAATGTTACATGCTATTTGTTTGTTGACAGTCTCCTGATGTGTGAGAGAGAAGAGAGTCGACCAGGGGAGTGGCTTTTTAGGAAGTTACTGGCCCCAATGGAGTATCTGGCACCAGGCACTATGACTTCACCTACGACTACAGTAGCCAAGGCTGTCATTAATACCATCCTATCTCCATCCAGTAAAGCAGTGGAGATGTATGAAGCTAAGGCTATCCATAGGATATCCAAGTCAGAAACAGGCAAAGGCCAAACAGAAGCAGCTCAACAATCAGAACCCATCAGTCAAACACCACAAACTCAGCAAGACAAACAACCAGACCAAGAGTAAAAGGAGTTCAAAACTTGATGTGTGACTCAAATCATTGGTTATTGTTATCCTCTTGTTGTCTCAAAATTGGTTTCTTTCTAATCTTGATTTGATATATTCAGTGTTTGCATCAGTATCAAATAATTTGTATTCCCATTAACAGGCCTGGATTTGAAAGGGCAATGTTGTCATCTTGCAAAGGGCCACTAAGGCTAAGACAGTCTGCAACGGTAGCCACAGTGTCATACTAGGCCTGCAGCAATGCCTTTAAAAAAGGTCTCCCCATTATTGAAAGAAATTTGAAATCTACAGATTATTTTAGCAAGAAAGATTCAAATAATGACGAGGTGTCACAAAAACTCATTTTCATGGTTGCTTTCAAGGAACTTGTACACAAACATGATTAGAGCCGCACATACATCCATGCATTGTGTCAACAGTCTGTGCCAACTCCTCAAAATTTCTACTGATTTCTTAATACTTTGTTCAGTATACAATTGTTGTCTGCTGTGATGTGGTCCATGCTGTTTTGGACACCCGAGGGGGCAGATGGCACCCGAGGCGAAGCCGAGGGTGCCATCAGCCCCCCGAGGGTGCGTCGATTACAATTTTTTTATCAACCAAAATGTATCAACTGGTCCCTATCTCGAGCATCATATCGAAAATACAGTAGCGTGCATAGTACCAGTGGTTGCATAGTAACCTCTTTTTCAGGTAGTACCGCTAATGTGGTTGTACAGATCAATGGGGACGATGAAATAATGTTCTGAGAACGATCTAGGTAATGGACGTGGGTGACATGACCTACCTCTTTCTCAGGTGTATTGCCAACTTCAATATACATATCAATGGGGGCGATGAAATGAATTTTCTGAGGACGATCTAGGTAATGGACCCCGACAACATCACTTTTTTGGGAAGACATGAAATTTTGTATTATGTCACGTGATTGGTTCTCGACCAATTAAAATTCACAATCTAAGACCATGGTATAACAAGGATTATTGTTGAAGGGTAACAAGTTTGAAAATATTTATATAGCTAGTAATACAGAAATAAATGTGTCAATATTTATACATGTATTTGTATAATAGTTTGGTTTTTACCCGTCAGTACACCGATGTTTGGTAATTTTGAGTCCCACTGAACAAAACAAATTACTGGGTTTGAAATGGAACCCAAATCCCTATATTCTAAATCAGATTCATTAAATACTCGTCATGTTTATCATTCTACCTACTGTATTGTTTTGAATGGTCCTAGTTACAAGTACATATACATGTAGTAAGAATAGCACAAGTCTCTGACTCACTGTGCATAAAGGTCATTTATTTTCGCCACACTTCTGTACTCCTGGACAATGATTTTGACCATTGGTGATAGCAAAACCATAACGAAGTCCCAGACCATGGGCAGACCATGGGCAGACCATGGGCAGTCCATGGGCAGACCATGGGCACACTATGGGCAGACCATGGGCAGACCATGGGCAGACCATGGGCAGACAGTAGCTGGGTGTGATGTCAATGCAAGTGGGCTAATAGTGGAATGCAATGCTGTAGCATGGTTTGTCACACTGACCTGTGTGTTTGTGCTCATATTTTACCGTATACGTAAATAAGAGACTTCAATACACTCACTGGAACATTAGCACCCATGATTGCTAAACACAGTTTGCATGAATTTGCTTTCCAACAGCAATGGTACATGTATACAGGGAAATACATGAAGGTCACCATTGAACATAATCCACAAATACTGGTTTGTCTAGCCATTAAAATAATAATAATAATAACTAGTTCTTATATAGCGCAATTCACAATAACGTCTCAATGCGTTTTACATTAGTGCCCTGGTCATTGAGCCAATAACATTCCAGTAATCTTTCTCAGCTCCCTGGGGAGTATACAGCCCCGAGCTGCCGTGGTGCTCCGAAGGCTTTTTCAAACACAATATCAACCTCTACCCTCGCAGGTACCCATTTATACCCCTGGGTGAAGAGAAGCAATTATAGTAAAGCATCTTTCTCAAGGACACAAGTGTCATGACCCGGATTTGAACCCACACCCCGATGACTTAATCATCAGAACTTGAGTCTGGTGCACTAGACCGCTCGGCCATGACACGCTACTGAGGACTTTCATTAGAAAGGAACTATGTTTCAATGTGTTAGAAGTCACTTGCTGTATCCTTTCTCTAAACATGCTTAAAGAAATGGTAAGATGTCCTCAATTGACACCATTTTTATATTCTCTATGTTTTAGGATTGAGGGTAGTCAGTAAAGTGAATGTTATGTACATTTAGACATCATCTAGATAACCATAATGCTAATTCCTCTGATGTCATGTAGCAAAAGGAAAGCAACTTTTCAAGAACATGTTTATAGATCAATTAATATTTATGTATCAATTACTTCTCAACCATTCCATGTAGTTTATGCTACCTAGATTCTATTTAGCAGTTTGAAAGTATGGTTACAAACCTGCATGAATGTTCTGACACCCCCAACATAATTTCCTAATCCTCATCCCCACCCCCACCCTCACCCTCACCCCACCCTCACCCTCACCCCAACCCCCACCCTCACTCTCATCCTCATCCTCACCCTCACCCTCACCCTCACCCTCACCCTCATCCTCACCCCCACCCTGCTAGTGTGTAGATCAGGAGGGGTTATTGAAACATAGGGGTGTTGGAACATAGAGTTATCACCTGTGGTCACAAATACATGTACTCTGAAAAGATTAGCACAATTTTGATCCTAATAACATGTACGTTGTGGCGTGCAATATGCAAACAAGCTGTGTGCACATCCTGCAAGGCAAAGATGTTGATTACATCACCATGTTACAAACATATCCATCAAGTTGACATAACGAGTGACCTTAATATACAGCAGCTCCTTGGCATGTACTCAACTGCGAAACACTGAAGGTACTTCAATTACATTGGACGGGGTAAGGAAGTGTTCTCCAGTAGTTTTGTATTCCAACAAGTGATGAGCCAAAAGTGGAAAGAAAATGCTAACATTGTAGATATTGAGAATGGACTTGAAGGTTTGCATGGTGAAAGCACAATAAGAGAGTACAATACATGTGTAAGTCTCGTTTGTAAGTATTTGTGGTTCTGAAAGGAATGGGATGTTTACATTTCAAACTGTTTGCTTTGAACACTATGAGGAGGTTGCTAGATTTCAATAGTAGATGGGGCAGAATGATGACCACACTAATCCAATGCTGCAAATTCATATGCGTTTTATTACACGCGTACATGTACTGTATATCACAAAATAAATGAAACAAAATACATTTTTATGGCTATATTAAAAGATTACAAAAAACAATTAAGGAAAATTTAATGTTTGAATAATGTACATGGTTAATACTTTATGTATATTTTGAAATCAACTTTTATCATTGCAATATTGTAGAGATGCATCACCCATGTTTTGGAAGAAATGGTAAATATAAAGAAGTTTATGATGAGACACATTTTTAAAAGAATTGTATCGGGTTTAATGCTCATTAATTAAATGAAATAAAGTAAATAAAATAAAATAGACCAATCCATTAAGCCCCATCCTTGCTGTACTGACCAAACACAGACGTGATTGCGCAACCAAATGTTTAACAAAAGTCCGATAAACACTTTAGTGCATATGGCGATTGTGCACAGTGGGCTTAATAGATTGGTTTATTAATTAACCTAAACACACTCATTTGCTTAATCCGACTGCTCATCAATCATTTATAGACCTTGAATAACTTTATAAAAAATACTGCACTGTTATATAGCGCACATATTTACCAACAATTGGGTACTAGATGATTATTAGTATATTTTTTAAGACATGTTTTTGAAGTTTTTGAATTATGAGACCCATTTATGTAGCACCTTATAAGGGTTTACAAGGTGTTGCGGCGCATTCAGCAGCCACTGCCAGAAACACCAGGCAAACCCTTTCTCTTAGCGATAAGTGTAACTGGATTCTTGACCGTGCATTATACTGCACAGGACACGAGTGTCAAGATCAGGACTGGAACCCACACTTTGGTGATCAGAAACATCAGAGCCGGAGTCCAGCGTGCCTGACCACCTGGCACTCCATGACACCCCACACACTGAAATAACATTTGAGCATTTCAATAAGATATGAAGTGTTCAATATTTGGCCTTTATTGGGTGATGCATCCCCAAAGTCACTGATTACAAAATAAACTCATGGCATAATCAAATATTTAAGTAGCACTTTGATACATCATTTGTTTTTATTTCTACAAGTCCCATACAAAATATCCACATGACTTAGGGCTGGGTGATGGGATTGGGTTTGCTTTCATTCCACTGGACAGTGGACAGTTTATGGAGACACAATTTGTGGAAAAAATCTCAATAGCAAACACCTACAGTTTCATGTACATGGAAAATACTTGTGTACATGAAGCATTTGATCAGTGGGCAAGCTTATGTTGGTTTAGTCTAATCTACAGTGATTATTTTCCCCTACTTATCAGCCTGTCTTGGAAACACTAGATAATGGCAAAACTAACTTAACTTTACATTGTTAGTGGATTACCCATGCTGTTAATGACAACTGCTTCTAAGCAGTGTAACCCCATTACATGTAAGTATACTTACATGTATAAAACACTATAGTCTTACACTACCAGTAGCTCTGTCAGGTTGTTTCTGTTTGTCTTTTTTGTCTACGCGCTAATCATCCAATCAGACTGCTCAACAGGAGTGTGATAATAAACCATATCATACTTCCAGTAGTCTATGTCTGCTTGTTATGAAAAAAGCTTCAAACTGTATTTCATCCAGTTGGCTGAAAGATAAATTTGTTATGACACGTGCACAAGTGGAATACAGAAACATGTAGTGCGTCTGCGTCCCATATCCCACTCAGCCCTGCAGCCTTGTGGGATATGCGACGTAATTGCTAAAATGTTTATTCCACTTGTGCTTGTGTGATAACTAATATCAGGATATGATCATTTCAATATTGAAGTATTAACATTTAAATATTACATGTTTGCATGAGTTAACATAATTAATAGCACTAAGCAATACAATGTACCTGAGAATTACTCATAGACTGTGTAGCTTTACATGTAAAGTAAGGTCAGTTGATAAATCAATCAGTACATGTACATCGCACCTTTCTTTAGGAGAATGCTACCTCCATCAACGATTAATCAACAAACAATCATAATAGCATTTTTGTGGAACCTGTAGTTAGGGAGAAGGGTCATCATGTGTGTTTGTCTATTGTTGAATCTTTATTGTTGAGACTTTTGAAGGCATGCCACCTCATTTGACGGATGTTATTATTTATTATTTTCATGTTTTTATCTACTTCTACCCCCCATTTTCGGGAGGTGGGGTTGGGGGAGAAAAGTACATTTATTCTTATCTGGCTCCTCAATACAAACATGTATTGAACCTGTGAACCTTTTATCAGTTAGTAGATCATCAATTAGGACAAACAGCTAACAAGGATTCCATTTTTGTCAGTGATTTTGCACATTAATACACCATATACAAGTGTGTGATTATTTTCATACAGCAGATCAAAATATCAACTGATGGGGGACAATTATTCTCAAATGGCAGAGCTTCAGACAAAAACACTTCTCAGGATGGTTGGTTGTTGTATTTAAGAAAAAAAGTCAACTTCCAGATAAGAAACCATTTATTTTGTCAATCACATTTCATATCACAATGTACATTTATAAATTTAATGCCTTCTTTTCCATGAACCAATTCTATTAAGGTATATACTATAACCTTACATCCATGTACACATAATTATAGTACTCAGTTACAGTGTATTTGGTGGGATGGGTCACTCCCATTACTCTGATTAGCTTCAATATATGACCTTGTCAAAATTAGTCCAGGACAACCAGCGGCTAAAAAGTCTGGGATGATCAAGTTTTATCACTCACTGATTCGTCTTGTTTGCAATTGTAACCATGGAAGAAGTTAGCAGCGCATGGCTTCCTCCAGATCAACAAACCGCAGAGCCTTTAATCGCTATCTACTTGACAACAAGCCGGGGGGGGGGGGGATAATTTATTGTTTAAAAGTTGGGCGTAGTTATACTACACACTCCTACTTCTTAAAATGAAATGACCTCCAAACTTTCCAGCTTGCTTCAAACCTCAAGGTTGTTTATACTACAATTAATCAGCCAGTCAAACTACAAAACTGCAGAGCGCTCAGCGGGGTGCATCATCAAAGAGCCTGTCTATGTTCCAGAGAACTGTGTTCCATTTAGCAAGTAAAACAATGTTTCCCATAGAATTTGATGGAGATCCAGCAAAATTCCACATCTAAGGAGTGTTTTCCGATCTGTCCTGGAATAATTTTGACAAGACCCCTAACTTTCTAATAGACTTTCAAAAGGAGAAAAGTCACAGATATTGGGAGGAAACAAAAGTGGTAACAAATTAGTTGTTACCAAAACAACTGCCCTCTTACTGCTTCCCACCCAAAGCCTCAACAGTATCATAATCATCATCATCATCACTGTCAGCGCCCTCTGTTGACGGTTTATGTTGGGGCACAAACTCATCTCTCATCTTCTCCAGCTCTTCTAGTTGTTGCTGTGTGAGGAATCCACAATTAAACCATATTAACGAGGGTTCTATTTAAGCATTGTGTTTTAAAGGGAATGTATGTATAGACAGTCTACATGTACACAGTTACACAAAGAGGGAGCTAGATAGATCCTTAAAATGTATACAGGAACCGAGAGTACTCAGAAAGTATAGAGTGCACAGGGGTTGCTTTCATGACAGACAGATGCGTGGGGTTTTCTCAGTTTGTGTGAATGCAATCGAGAATGATTTTGTGAACTTGTTGAATGCGTATATTTGATCTCAGTCTCATACTGTTTTCTTCTTATTACTGCTTGATATGGATATACAAATAGAGAAATACCAGGCTTAGCAGTTTGGATGGAAGTGCATCCCTTAACCAGCTAATGCTGGAAGATGTGTAACTTTTTTAGATGCACAAATGGAAGCTTTTGTATACACCTGGAACATTTCACAAACAGCGCCATCATTATTATATTGCGAGGTGACGTCCAACACACATGCTGCCGTAACTTGGTGAGAGTTCATAATTCCATGTACAACCTCAGGCATGCTATGCTCATGATGACAGTCCTCCGTTAATAGATGCTTATAATACATTGATTCTTAGTGTGTGACTTACCTTCACTTGTGCACGATGTAGAGCTCGCTTATTATTAATGTGTCTCCTTGGAAATGGATTCAACTCATAAAACGCAATCTGATCAAAACAGAAGAAAGAAATCCTACTTCACAAATCTACTACACAGGGGTACTACCTTTTGCACGAGGCCAATATGATAATTGTCAAAGATCAGAGTCTGCACTTTCTGTGACCCATCAATTGTCAAAGATCAGAGTCTGCACTTTATGTGACCCATCAATTGTCAAAGATCAGAGTCTGCACTTTCTGTGACCCATCAATTGTCAAAGATCAGAGTCTGCACTTTATGTGACCCATCAATTGTCAAAGATCAGAGTCTGCACTTTCTGTGACCCATCAATTGTCAAAGATCAGAGTCTGCACTTTCTGTGACCCATCAATTGTCAAAGATCAGAGTCTGCACTTTCTGTGACCCATCAATTGTCAAAGATCAGAGTCTGCACTTTCTTTGACCCATCAATTGTCAAAGATCAGAGTCTGCACTTTCTGTGACCCATCAATTGTCAAAGATCAGAGTCTGCACTTTCTGTGACCCATCAATTGTCAAAGATCAGAGTCTGCACTTTCTGTGACCCATCAATTGTCAAAGATCAGAGTCTGCACTTTCTGTGACCCATCAATTGTCAAAGATCAGAGTCTGCACTTTCTGTGACCCATCAATTGTCAAAGATCAGAGTCTGCACTTTCTGTGACCCATCAATTGTCAAAGATCAGAGTCTGCACTTTCTGTGACCCATCAATTGTCAAAGATCAGAGTCTGCACTTTCTGTGACCCATCAATTGTCAAAGATCAGAGTCTGCACTTTCTGTGACCCATCAATTGTCAAAGATCAGAGTCTGCATTTTATGTGACCCATCAATTGTCAAAGATCAGAGTCTGCACTTTCTGTGACCCATTAATTGTCAAAGATCAGAGTCTGCACTTTCTGTGACCCATCAATTGTCAAAGATCAGAGTCTGCACTTTCTGTGACCCATCAATTGTCAAAGATCAGAGACTGCACTTTCTTTGACCCATCAATTGTCAAAGATCAGAGTCTGCACTTTCTGTGACCCATCAATTGTCAAAGATCAGAGTCTGCATTTTCTGTGACCCATCAATTGTCAAAGATCAGAGTCTGCACTTTCTGTGACCCATCAATTGTCAAAGATCAGAGTCTGCACTTTCTGTGACCCATCAATTGTCAAAGATCAGAGTCTGCATTTTCTGTGACCCATCAATTGTCAAAGATCAGAGTCTGCACTTTCTGTGACCCATCAATTGTCAAAGATCAGAGTCTGCACTTTCTTTGACCCATCAATTGTCAAAGATCAGAGTCTGCACTTTCTGTGACCCATCAATTGTCAAAGATCAGAGTCTGCACTTTCTGTGACCCATCAATTGTCAAAGATCAGAGTCTGCACTTTCTGTGACCCATCAATTGTCAAAGATCAGAGTCTGCACTTTCTGTGACCCATCAATTGTCAAAGATCAGAGTCTGCACTTTCTGTGACCCATCAATTGTCAAAGATCAGAGTCTGCACTTTCTGTGACCCATCAATTGTCAAAGATCAGAGTCTGCACTTTCTGTGACCCATCAATTGTCAAAGATCAGAGTCTGCACTTTCTGTGACCCATCAATTGTCAAAGATCAGAGTCTGCACTTTCTGTGACCCATCAATTGTCAAAGATCAGAGTCTGCACTTTCTGTGACCCATCAATTGTCAAAGATCAGAGTCTGCACTTTCTGTGACCCATCAATTGTCAAAGATCAGAGTCTGCACTTTCTGTGACCCATCAATTGTCAAAGATCAGAGTCTGCACTTTCTGTGACCCATCAATTGTCAAAGATCAGAGTCTGCACTTTCTGTGACCCATCAATTGTCAAAGATCAGAGTCTGCACTTTCTGTGACCCATCAATTGTCAAAGATCAGAGTCTGCACTTTCTGTGACCCATCAATTGTCAAAGATCAGAGTCTGCACTTTCTGTGACCCATCAATTGTCAAAGATCAGAGTCTGCACTTTCTGTGACCCATCAATTGTCAAAGATCAGAGTCTGCACTTTCTGTGACCCATCAATTGTCAAAGATCAGAGTCTGCACTTTCTGTGACCCATCAATTGTCAAAGATCAGAGTCTGCACTTTCTGTGACCCATCAATTGTCAAAGATCAGAGTCTGCACTTTCTGTGACCCATCAATTGTCAAAGATCAGAGTCTGCATTTTCTGTGACCCATCAATTGATTAGCATCTGTTATGGGTTACAAAGCACCGTGGCATCATTTGCTGTTGAACCTCTCTGAACTCCTGGTTCAGATTCCCCCTTGACGCTCTAGTCTTGCATTGTGTTTTCAATCACTACCTGCTTCCCCATGTAGGGTTTTCAGTGCATCAGAAACTGATATTGTCTTCTTTTATAAAATACCTCATGGCCCAATTACAAGACAATGTGAAAAGAACAAGATTTAGTGTTTGTTTCATAAACAACAAGATTTTGTCTGTCCAGGGATATGAGATCTCAATCAGTTTGTACGTTATTTTGGTTGAATAGGTTTGGAGATACAAAAGTCTCCTACTTTAAACCCGATGCTAGAGGCTGTTTGACAAATTATGTTATCTTCTAGCAAACTCAAATCCTTGACTCTGATTGGTCGATCCATAGCAACATTAGTGTGATATACACCTTTAATTTCCAGTACGCTCTAATCCTCCAATCAGATTGCTGAATGGGGAGTGTGATAATAAACCGTATCATACTCCCAGTAAAATACATTGCACTCTGAGTATTGTGAGCATCATGCGTCACACTCCGTTTACGGACAGTGCAAAATAATGTGCTAAACTTTGTGCATTGAACGTGCTGCTTGTTATGAAATAACGCTTAAAATGATATTTCTTCCAGTTGGTTGGACGTTTAATTTGTTATCACTGGCGTGCTCATGGAATACTGAAAAATATAGCGCTTCTGCGACCCATATTACACGAGGCCTTTGGCCTCGTTGTATATGGGATGCAGACAAGCTATATTTTCTACATTCCACTCATGCTTGTGTGATAGCTAATATTATCATTTTTTTTAAATTTAAAATTCATGCACATGGTCCATATCCAAACTTCACATCACATTGCCTGTACATGTAAATCCCATATTTTTGCACACTTTTTCTTTTTACTCAAACATCCTGCCTGGGCTCGAACAAAAGGTATTTTTAGGGAAGGCTGAAACCCCAATAATAACTAAGCAAGTGACAAGATCCACAATGACTGACCTGTGACAGGCGTTGGATATCCTTCATTCTAGAAGGCATCTTCCTCAAGAAGTTAAAGATCTGTATGTAATCATGGAGTTTCATCAATTGTGATTCACACAGCTTGAAGAAGGCCAGAGCAAATCGGAACAGTACTTTATTTCCTTCATAAAGGAATGTATCCCAAATCCGTACCATTGTCTGAAATATTGAAAAGTATTAGTAATAATGATGCATTTATTCAATGTGCTTTTAACTGTTATTGTCCCATAAATGTTACTGAAACCATTTCAACTAATGTAGAGTTAGCCAGATCATCTGACGTTACACTTCGAGGCTCCCAAATAACACCAGATACCGGCCTTTAGAGCTGGCAGCATCCTGCCAGATGCACCTTTGACCTTACATCCTACATGCACGTTATATCACTATTAGTCTGGTAAATGCGTCATTGCGTGTATATGTCTATCCAATGAAACCACTGGGCTTATAAGACCAGTGCCTGTCTGTATCCTTGCAAATAAAGACAGGGGACCAGTCTAATGTAGAGTATGCAGTCCACATGTATCAAATAGGCAAACTTACGGTTGGTTGTAGCTTATTAAGAACAATAATCACTCCTATCCTTGCAAATGATTGTAAAGATGAGAAGTTCACAGCATCAAGAGTTCAAGCACTTTAACCATCTAGGTTAGGATTTGACTCTGATGCTGTAAACACTCAGCCCCAGAGCTTGATTCTGATACTCTACATCTCTACATCTCAAGGATTCTTCACATATTTCAATAGCTACAAACACCAACTCATTTCTTATTTATATCATCAGGTGAAGGAGTGTCTGCATAGCAAACGAATCACATTGACTGGCTGCAAAGATTGAACCAATTTGCTAAATAACTATCCAAGTAGGTTTACTTTTATTAATTATAATATCAACAAGTTTGTATAGATCTGGGTAATGCTGGGTAATGATAATAAAGATATGAAAAGTTACATGAGTTGAATATCATGTACATTATTATAATACCCCTTACAACGATTCTGCCTTTTGATTGGTTTAGAACGTGTCACATGATGTCTTACTTTTACTAGAAAGCTGCGCAAACTCGGCGCGCTATACCCATATCAACCAATTTACTATATCCAGATCAACCAATGTACTATACCCAGATCAACCAATGCACTATACCCAGATCAACCAATGCACTATACCCAGATCAACCAATTTACTATATCCAGATCAACCAATGTACTATACCCAGATCAACCAATGTACTATACCCAGATCAACCAATGTACTATACCCAGATCAACCAATGCACTATACCCAGATCAACCAATTTACTATACCCAGATCAACCAATGTACTATACCCAGATCAACCAATGTACTATACCCAGATCAACCAATGCACTATCCCATGGCAACCTTTGTACTATACGCATAGCACCAGCAGTTTCTTGGTACCTAGACATCTGGGCACAATATATGTATGGGGTGTTATAAAACAAATATTGTCTGCTTTTATTTGCTTCTTACCTCTGCAGGGATGTTATCACAGAATATTGTGATGAACCAGTTAAACGTCACAAGGGATAGATCAATCCTGAATAACAAACAAAAACAGATTCATTTATACAGAATTCCAATGATACCATATCCTAGATTTGACCTCTAGTCACTGGGCAAGCTCAGTGGTTAAGTGGTTAAGCCATCTGCGCTAGAATGCAGGGGTCGTTGGGCTCAAATCCCAATCCAGTGTGGCTTGGGAAAGCATCGAGTATACAGCATTTATCACACATCAATGTACTGGTAAACTAACTATGATATAGTTTGTTGGATGTTGTAATGATAGCAGTTTAAAGAACAGTTTAACTTCAAACGCAATTTTTTCCAAACACAGAATTTTGGATGTGGTGCAGATTCGTCACTTCACTTCATGGGTATTGACCCATTTCACCTGACGTCATCATCACAATAACCTTGGTTGCGCCATTTTGGTGGTCAATGTCACTTACTGAGTTATTCAGTGAAGAGCGCATTTTAGGAGACGCAGCGTTTACAAGTAAACCTATTGACCACCAAAATGGTGAGCGTGGCACAGTCGGCGAGTGTGACGTGCATGCAAGGGGTCAATATGATATTATGTGGTGAATGCATCTTTACAGTACACAGATGTACACATTTATGCCACTATACACAACCCATTCAATTGAATGGTTTGGAATGGTTAGTCAACTAAATGGCACCAGTACAGGAAATAGAAAAATTACTAGTTCAAATCACATGAAGCAGAATAATGGTAACTGGTACCTCTAATTTTTACCAAATCGCATATACAAATTTGCAATCCCTTATGCGGAGGAAAACATACAATTAAGCTTTTTTTTCACAGAGTAGTATAAAAGTACCGTAATTTTCGGCCCATAAGCCGCTCGGCCCATTAGCCGCAGTGCCCAAGAATTTCCAAAACAAGATTTAGGTGTCGGCCCATAAGCCGCAATACCGCATAAGCCGCAGCAGGTTCACCGCACTCACAGAGAAGCGCCGGCACTTCAGACACAGAGGGGGCCGCGTATCTGCGGTCACTGTCTGACTACAGCTGGTTAATGAACCAATGAAAAGCCTAGAAAGCAAGTACGTCCATCTCTTTTTCTTTTCAACCAATGGAAACGTCCAGAAAGAAAGTCGGCCTGTCTCTGTTTTCTTTAATACTTAATAGGAATACTAGCGCCGATAGCACAGGCACCCTTCTGACGGATTTCCCCCGAACTTCCCCAAGCAACAGATGGAACCATTCCTGTTCGCATTATCCCCCGCTACTGACAGTGAAATTAGAGACGTTGAGATCAAGTCGTTAAAAAGTTTTCTTGTTAAGGAATAGACTTTTAGTTCAATAAAGTGTACTTCTACATTTAAAACAGACCGCAACTGCCGATTACAATTTTGTTGTTTTTTGGTGAAGCCCTGAAAATGGTTTCCTTTCTCAAAAATGTCTCGTAAGTTTAAAGAATATTTTGTTCATTCAATAAAGGTTATCGCTATATGTGGACCAGACCGTGATTGCTTCTCATCTCTTTTGTTTTGTGGTAGCCCTGAAAAGGACTGTTTTGTTTTTGTTTGTCACACCAGCCAAATAAACCCACCAGCTCTTTTCAGAGCTACCAAATCTTCCAAAAAGAGACGTCTTTCCCGTCCCAAATATGTAATAAAATAAACACCCTGCCTCCGGAAGTAATAAATAATTTCCCAGAATAAAATATTTTGACAAAAGAAATACACGATTGTTTAGTATAGAGAAGTTCTCTAAATATGTCTATGCCTATGCATATTTCCCGCCCAAATATATAAATATTCCGCCACAACTAAAATAACCTGACAAAAGAAATATTACAATACTCAGACTGAAGAAGTTTCCTAAATAGGTTTAGGCCTACGCCCGGTAGAACAATATTTGTTGACAAAGGAAAGGAATAATTCCCCAGAATAGCATTTTTCGTCAAAACAAAAATAATGTTTCTTAAACAGAACTCATCAACGGTAATCTTTGGAATAAATCTTCTTTGAAAGGAGACCACTAAAAAAAGCCACCAGCTAATTTCAGTCGGGAGCGACAAACTTTAAAGAAATGCAACATCAAATACGGTCCGCCTACTTAATTAGAGGACAATACAAGGATTTGTCATTCAATTGGTTGATCGGCCTCTTGTTGCTGTTAATTCAACCAACAGGCTGCATGCTCATGGGCGTGCAATACGTCCCGCACGCAACAGGTCTCTGTAGTCACAAAACGCCGACAACAATACGTATGTTTTGTTTGCTGGGCTTGTTGCTTATCATGGTGAACAGTGCACGTGTTTGGTAAACGTTGGCTAAACGTTTTCAAACGCCCTCATTGTTAATCTTATAAAATCCCTCCTTAGACTGGCTCCCGTCCCTCGTGCTAGGCTGGAGACTATGTATAGTGAACGGGCCCCAGTCTCCTCAACTTAAGATGTGTGTGTTTTCTGTAGCTCTAGCTCGGTCGGCTTTGCATGTCTTGGTTGGATCATTATTCCTTCCTCCATCATGTCCATGGTTGAATATCAACGACATTCGTTACAACTAAACTACAGCCTTGATGTTTTGTGGTTAGTTTTGTTTCTCAATCTCACATTGCAAATTTTCTTGTCACGCTGAAATAATTTGCTTAATATTTATACAATGATTTTTGGCCGTTACTGACACGTCGGCGTATAAGCCGCCCGGCCCATAAGCCGCATGGAACTTTTTGAGGGCAAAAAACAACCACCAAGCCGCGGCTTATGGGCCGAAAATTACGGTAAATAGAAAACAAAAAACCCACACAAAGCCATCCTTGGTTTAAAGTCAACCAGGTGTAAATGTACCCTGGACTCACTGAGCTGGTGACACCAAACTTCAGACATGCAACTTTGGTATAGAATAAAAGAGGAAACAGTCTGGAATACAGAACTTTGTACAGTGTGTTTTAGTTTTCTATGGAACTGAAATTAAGAAGAAAAGAGGAAATCAGCAGACTGCTGAGAAGTTGCATGTCTGTAAAACTGCATCTAGGCTACTGATATTACTTTATCAATCCCAACAATTACTCACAACTCATTTCATTAAAAAGTAGGTTATGTTGAAGTTTTTTTAGACTGAAATTTGAACATGTCCCCTAAAACCATGGTATTTGTGATAGTGTCAAAACAGTTTTATATCATAACCAATTTCTGGATTGTGATGACCTTGGCTTTCTTTGTCGACTGCTTGGGGTCATTTTGTCAATCATTTCTGTTTATCTGTTTGTCTGGATGATCTCGGATGCTGTCTTTGGCATAAGGGTTAGCCTCTTATTAAGTCTTTGTATTTCAACCTCTCCTTTTTATGGATGTTTTGTTGGAAATAAATAATAATAATAACAATATTGGGTTATGGTGATTTATTATGACAACACTAACCCATAATTGTCAAGATGTGCATTGAGTCTGGGAAGTTTCTCAACTAGTAGCTCCTTGAAGACTCTCTGGTCAGTCTGAGATCCAATCAATGTCTTACTGTAGTAATCAGCTGGCATGATATACTCAATTATAGCCACTAGACACCTACATTAACAACAAAAGTACATTCAATATTCAATACATTAGCTCAGGTTCACATCACATCAGAAAACACCATTAATTGCTTCTCTTCACCCTAGTTTATAAACGGGGAGCTTTAGTTGCTGCGATGATATTTCGATTGCTTCATTCGGATGCACAAGATGGAGTAAATAGAGAGTTCATGGATAGCTGATGAGTGAAGAAACTGTTCCGTCAAACAGATCTACATAATAAAAATAATGATAATGAACATTTGTACCAAGCTTAATACTTTGTTTCTAAGTGCTACAGTATTTTTCCTGCAAGGTATGCGGAGTTATGCTTTGAAGTATGAGACCTGTTCCTTTACATATCACCATGTAATGGTTTACAAGGTTCTGTGGCGCAATCTGCAGCCGATCAAACCAGTAACACCGGGGCAAACCCCTTCTCTTTGCGATAAGTGTAACTGGGTTCTTTTACGTGCATTACACAACACGGGACCTACAGCTTTACGTCCCATCTGAAGGATGAAGCAGAAACACCAGAGCTTGAGTCTGGTGTTCTTATTCGCTCGGCCACGACACGCCACATTGTTACATTGAACAATGATCCAAAATTTTGACCATGAACCCTTTGCATTACTAACAATAATTAATCTGTACTGCACACATATCTGTCCAAAGGACACCCAAGGCACATAAAACAAAAAATATTGAGAAAATCAATGGATGCAGTCAACAAATGAAGTATGTGTCAATGGTTATAAGAAAGATTTGTTGAACAGAAAAGACTTAAGATTGGACTTGAAGCACTGTTAGGATGCAGATGTTTGGAGATCTCTACGGAGAGCGTTCCACTCTTGTGGAGCCGCCACCATAAGTGACCTGTCTCCCCACGACTGTGTTGATCTGGTCTCAGACAGCCTGTGGGTGTTTGAAGAGCGAAGCCCAGAATGGCTGGGAACATTGGTTTGAAGATGCTCCAATATGTATGTTGGAGCTTGACTGTTGAATGCTTTACAAATTGTTATGAAGATCACTAATTGATGGGGAGCCAGAGTACTTGCTTCAAAATTGGTGTTGTAACATGTACGGGAAATGAGATGTATGGCTGTATTCTGTACAGTTTGCATTACATCAAATTAATCTACCCTGTAGATTTCACTTCACACATCCACAAAATTAAATTCTGATTTAAAACTAAAATATCAAACAGTTCAAGCAGTTAAAAACTGGCTTACCAGAATGCATCTTCCTCATCTAGGTACAACAATCCAATTCCTGCAAGACGATTCAATCCCTGTAGAACAAGAACATGACTGATTAGGGGTGAGACTAGTCTACCCTTTTTACATCACTTTTTCATTGAACTGACATTGGCCAAATAAGTCAATCAAGTTTAACTAGTCAACATCGGAAGACATGGAAATATGTACTACTTTTTTGAACCAGAAAGCGGATGACTGACTAACACATTTTAATATACACCCAAAACTTTTATTTATTTTTTGTTTTATTGTTTTTATTTTTTATTCTTTTTATATTTACTATTATTATTTCATGATATCACAGCATGCAAAAGAAAGATCTCATTTTCCTTTGTGCTGGTAACTCCTTGGGCTACGTCTTGTAGCCTTAGATCTCGAGGGTCTTTTGCAGGATCCTAGCTGTTCCCAAAAGTGCTGCCTTCTGCAGCAAATCTACTCTCACAGTTGTGCCTATTTGATTTAGATGCTTCTCCAGTGCCTTCGGAATTGTGCCAAGTGCTCCAACCACCACAGGGATTACTTTCACTTTCACCTGCCAAATCTTATGAAGTTCCCTGGCCAAGTCCTGATACTTCTCGATCTTTTCCATCTCCTTAAAAACTACCCTAATATCACCCGACACAGCTATGCTGATGATAATGACACATCTTCTATGTCTTATCTAAGACTACAACATCCAGACGTCTGTGTTCTATAACATGATCAGTCTGAATGTTGAAGTCCCAGAGGATCTTGACCTCGTCGGTCTCTACCACTTTCTCTGGAACATGGTCGTACCACTTGGCATGCACCTGGACACCATACTTCTTACACAGATCCCAGTGAATCACCTTAGCCAACTTGTCATGTCTGCCTTTGTACTCCGTCTGAGCCATCTTACTACATTCGCTGACAATATGAAATACAGTCTCTTCTGCCTTGTTACACATTCTACACATAGGAGATGTTTGCTTTCTCTATCTTCGCCTTCGTCTTCGCCTTCATTACATTTGTCCTTGATTATTCTTAAAAACAAACTTTTCCGGAAGTTTAAAAATAATAATAATATTGCGCAATGGAAGGGTAAATTATGTTTTTAATACTGCCATTAAGTGGTTAAAGATGGTATTTTCAGACACTTTCCCCTCCATACCTCATTGCAATTACATTTGAACCTCTGATCTGAATATGACTACATTGAAGCCAAACCAATGCATCTCAGAATGTACTGGGTACTGTATTCACCTTCCCCTCTCTTATTTTGGCCTCATTATGGTGAGCTAAATCAGGTCTAAAATCAAAATTCCTTGCACTCAGATGTCCTGTGTTTAAAGTATGCCCAAAAGTGATGATCCAAATATTACAACAGATTGTCTCGGTGCATCAAAGGATCAAAATGTAACTCGACATAAATGCTGTGAGTCATGTTAGTATGCTTGAGATGTTTATAGTATACTGTAATACAAAACAACAAGAAATGGTTGATCCTACCTGGCAATAGCCAATGGCAGGATTATGAACACTGTACGCCTTCAAGACTCGTCTCAATCGAGGTATCTGAAATTATTAACACAACACCAAAATATTTATACTGTATAGCAAAAAATGATGCATAGATGTTTTTAAAATATTAATGGCATCATATAACCAACCAGTGAACATATAACACAGTTAAAAACCAGATCTGAGTTCAAGTTTTGACAGTGACTTGGTGGCAGTACTCTCAGAACAATGTGGTACCAAATCAGATTTGTAAAAAGGTTCAACAAAACCATTAAGTGATGTTTGAAGCTTTGCATGGTGTGAAACTTGTGGGTACAACCATGTATAAATCTCTTTTGGGAGGAGTGGTGGCTCTGAAAAGAGCCGGTGTGGTCTGGACGTTTCGAACAGCATACTCTGCTCGTCTGCAGAAGACTAGCAGACTGAAGAGTATACTGAAGACAAGCACCTGAAGACGAGCAGAGTATACAGTTTGAAATGTCGAGACCACACTGGCTCTTTTCAGAGCCACCACACCTCCCAAAAGAGATTTTATACATAATTGAACCCGCAAGTTTACTAGTTATAGTTATGTACAAAACCTTTAAGAAAAGCTGTATTGTCAAAATGGAATATATCCTTTTAAATTTTTCAAATTAATTCAATAGAAACCAACATGAATTTTAACTCACCCCTATAGAATCAATGTTATCAAAGTTCTTGTTGGTCGGCAGTGTTCTCAACAGATCCAACTCTATCTGCTTGGTAGCTGGATTCATCTTAAATTTCTGTAATAGAAATAAATAAATAAATAAATAAGTGGTATTTTGTAAAATAGAAGAGAGTAAAAATTGTACACCAGAGCTAGAATTGAGCCACAACTCATTACTGACAAATTCAAACAACTGGATATGTTGCTGAATTTAGAATTTAAGGAAAGTCAGATTAAGGATAGTGGTGAGCTTAAAGACAGATTACTGAAGCAGCTCAACAAAAGCTTCTCATAATAGCCTAGACTAGTCAAAAGCTTACCTCTGACTTGATCAGTTTCTCATAGTAGCCTAGACCAGTCAAAAGCTTACCTCTGACTTGATCAGTTTCTCATAGTAGCCTAGACCAGTCAATAGCTTACCTCTGACTTGATCAGTTTCTCATAGTAGCCTAGACCAGTCAATAGCTTACCTCTAACTTGATCAGTTTCTCATAGTAGCCTAGACCAGTCAATAGCTTACCTCTGACTTGATCAGTTTCTCATAGTAGCCTAGACCAGTCAATAGCTTACCTCTGCCTTGATCAGTTTCTCATAGTAGCCTAGACTAGTCAATAGCTTACCTCTGACTTGATCAGTTTCTCATAGTAGCCTAGACCAGTCAATAGCTTACCTCTGACTTGATCAGTTTCTCATAGTAGCCTAGACTAGTCAACAGCTTACCTCTGACTTGATCAGTTTCTCATAGTAGCCTAGACCAGTCAATAGCTTACCTCTGACTTGATCAGTTTCTCATAGTAGCCTAGACCAGTCAATAGCTTACCTCTGACTTGATCAGTTTCTCATAGTAGCCAGGTCCAGTCAGTTCTTTGTCTCTTTTCACCCTCCATTCAACCATCCTATTTGGCAAGTAGAGTGATATATAGTAAGCAATCCCATTGCTTGAAAGGTGGTCACATTATCATGTCAACCCAGGCCTCAACGGCTGATAAAGACGTAGTTGGAGCTGTTTTCAGACCGGTTGGATTATATATGATCTGCTCTGATAGCAGTTTGCATCTGCACAGGCGCTTATATCACGTAAAGCAATCAATACACACCAATTCAATATCAATTTAGTACTCAATTAAATATCTATTAGGAAATGAATTTGTTTGCAAAGTATCATTGTACAATCGCTGAGAATTGCACGCAAATAAACCCTTTGCAAAATGGGGCTAAAAAAATACAGTAATTTTACCACACCGGCAACAGCAAACTTTGTACCGATTTTTCCACTTTGTGTGGTTTTAACAAAACTGATATTCATGACTGGGAATAAATGAGTGATAATGAGGTCTTCAATGGCAGTTTCAGACTAGCAGGGTTGTCACCGTGTAAGGACCTCACTTTTGGCTTGGTCCATTATACCACGTCAACAACCCGGCTAGTCTTAAAACTTCCATTCATAAATAACCCAGGCTGTTTAGACATAGTTTTAAATGGCTGATAAAGACATAGCTGGAGCTGTGAATGCATTTTCAGTGCTCATAGCCATACGTGTGGGGGCACTAATTTAAGCATAACGCAACAAATACATATCTATACTCATTGTAAAATCTATTAATACATGCGCGTACACTCAACCGTTGAGTGCCGCATTTAATTTGACCCTTTGCGAAAAGGAGGATGTGACAGAAATGGAAAATTCACAAAATATTTTGTTTAAAGATTTTCCCGCATTATTACGCTTTCTAACAAAAAGGGCATTTATGAATGGGAATAAAAGTGACCCTGTCTTAAAAGGGGTCATGGCTGTGTGATAAAGGTCATCCCCTTCCGCTCTATCGCACAGCCACGATCCTGCCAGTTTTAAAGGGCAGTTTACGACCTCGTCTCCCTTCTTTTATATAAAAAGACTTGTCATCACTCATATATTACGTTAATGAAACAAGAATAACTGTACAAAGGTATTCCTTGACAACAGCTCAACAATTTTCTGTCACAATATGCCTTTAATCATTTCCAAATTGATGATTCCTGCTATTTAAAAACCAGAACCTTCCACTTCCACATTCTGTAGCCATTCTTCCCTTAATTTTTTTTTATATCGCACCATAAATGTTGCTTGTAGTTTAATACCCAACTTGAAATGAGAATAATTAATACCAATAGTCCATTTACGTGATTGAAAAGATCTGCCAAGTTTTCCAAACCCCAAGACTTGTCAACAAGTTCTGGTGGTAACCGCACACAAACAACATGTATTTTAGGACTGTTGGTACTGCTGTTAAGTCTAAAAACTGTAATAATTTTGGTTTAACAATTTTTGGATCATCACATACAATAAACAATGTACTTTTAACGATATGCAATTTAGTTTGGCCACCTGTGTACATGTACTTACTCTTTCCATATGCGATGCCTTGATTCATGTGGTATACCTAGCCTCACAAGAGACTTCAGCTCCAACTACAAACACAATATATTGCAATATTAAATCTTTGATCAGGAGTCATTGTATACTGTCTGCTCATATATTGGGAGAAATTATGCTGCTCACATAATGCTGTAGTAATATACTCAGTATTGCAGTGCAACTGAGTGGTCTAGTGCACTCCACTCAAGTTCTATTGTCACCGCGTAGATTCAGGTACAAGTTGTGGCACAAGACACTTAATTTGCTGTCTGTTGAACGAGGCATAAAACTGTATGAACTTTTATGAACCTGGTACACTTATTAAAGCCCCAGCTCAGCATTGGTGAGAAGAAAAACATAAATGTTCACAGATTTACATTATACCTTACATGGTATAAAGATAATGATGGTAGAAAACTTTTCTTGAAATATTTCTGGCTGAAGTGTTATCGTTTTTAAATAATCAATTTGGGGGTGAACAAAGAAAAATTGTCTGGAGCGGGATTTGAACCTGCGACCAGCTCAAATAAGATCCAAAATTAGTTTTCGTCTCAGTGAGACAAAAACTCTGTCTAGAGGAATACATACAAAACTGCTGAATGCATTTTTACTGTTTTCCCGCAAATGAATGAACGAAATGAGCTGACATTTTCACAGGTTGGTTTTATTACATATATCTTGATTTTTGTCCAAAGAATGGAAGCATTTACTTATGTTGAGCTGGGGCTTAAAGCAAATGGTTTCTGTGAAGATCTTGCTGACAAGTGCATCACAGAAACATATAGTCGTAATAACTTGCAGTATGAAAGTAGCCGGCAATTCAGTTACACTTAATTATTTTACATTGCCTAATGTTTTGTAATTTAGAACATACATCTATCATGATTGATGTGTAACTGATGACAACAAATTTCAACAAAGTCTTATCAATTGTTCAGAAAATCAGAATTTTTCAGAAGTCTAATGTCAATGTAACAAAACAGTAGCTGTGGAATTGCAAGTAAAAAGTCTAAAAGAAGACCAAAGAATGGTTTGATTTGTGTTTTTTGCCCATACCCTTGTGCGTGTTAAGCTCTGTATACTCAGGCATATTCCTTGGGTGGGATTCAAACCCACGACCCCCACCATTCTAGAGGCAGTTAGAGGCAGTTTGAATCCTATTAGCAGTGGGTACCGCAACTATTATATAAAATAACATCTATTACAGCACTTTGTAAACCATTACATGGTGCTATGTAAAGGAACAGGTCTCATACTTCAAAATGTATAACTCCGCATAACTTGCAGGAAAAAATACTGAGTGCTTTGAGACGCCCATCATATATGATAAAGCGCT
This sequence comes from Marthasterias glacialis, assembly GCA_911728455.2. Taxonomy (NCBI): domain Eukaryota; kingdom Metazoa; phylum Echinodermata; class Asteroidea; order Forcipulatida; family Asteriidae; genus Marthasterias; species Marthasterias glacialis. The sequence goes on along the minus strand of OU452220.1, from coordinate 28,690,312 downwards.
AAATAAAAACTGCGTATTATTATTATTTTTATAAAGAATGATTTATTCAGATCTGTGTATTCAAATTGCGAGTTTTTAAAACAGTTCAAGGAAAATTTCTTTATTTATGATTACAACCAATAATCTTTGGTTGAGGGGGTTGGTAACTGTTATTAAATTGAGGGTTGTGGTCACTGGCAGGAAGCATGGTGGGACCCCTCATGACATTGACTGAATACCATCCAAATTATTGGGAAAATAAAATGTCCCTGTTCAGTGTAAAAATCATGTAGATAGGGTAGCTTGGTCAAATTTGCTACACATGAAGAAAAGTACTTAAAGAAAACACATGCCATAATACCATGTGCATTGAATGTGATTATCTTGCATTGCCTAGTCTAATACATTGTTTGTCTTCAATGTACTTACTGTCCTTGTAAGTTCTCTATCGCCATGTTGGACCATATAGTTCTCCCATTTGACAGACAGTGACATCCCATGGTCAGATCTCTGTGACTGATGGTTGAAAATAAACATGTCATATTACACTCACATCCAAATCATACATGATGATAACACATTGGCACCAACAAGACAACTTTGTATGTTAAAGGTAGGCTCATCCTTTGGTTTTTGTCGTAATGTTGATTTTGTCGTAATGCTGATTTATAGGCAAAGTTATCACAAAAGATACAGCAAAAGTCACCTGTGAAAGTTTCAGTTGAATACAATAGACCGTTCTGGCCTGTCAATCAAACTGTGCGCATTGACCAATTGGATCACGCCTTTTGGTCATGTGACCTCGGTCAAACTTGGTCACACATGCAGTGTAAACGTACACAAACTAAGGTGTGTGGGCGGGGCTTGTTGCCAAAGCCGGAATGGTCTATTCCTACTTAAGAAAACAGCAAAAACTACCAACCGCATCTCTGGCCGTACTGAGGGCAGCATTCAAACGGACACCACGAAAATTTCCAAAAGTGTTCAGAAGGCGATCGTTGGAGATTCAAATGTTTGACATACTTTTATTGATTTCTAATCAACGGGGAACTTCAGAAGAAATACTTTCACAGGATGCTTACTACCAATAACATCCTTACAACAAGTGAGGCTTTCAAATCAACAATCTTTCTTTTTGGGGTTATTATCAAAGTATGACCATACATGCCATACCTTTAAAGATGTACTTACCTGAATTTGTTCTGATCGTCTCTTAGCCAAAGCTGCCTTAGATGTTAACATGTTCTTCTCTTCACCACTCTCTTCAAGATCTTCCATAAATCCAAAGCGATCATATTTCCCACTATCAACAACAAAATCATCCGATTTACTCACTACATGGAATCACTACCGGTACATGGAATACCAGTATTTCTATAGTTACTCTTCCAATCCTCTTTTCATAGCAAAATTTATAGAATTGCTTCTCAAAAGTGAACATGTTATTTAAGTTTTGCCCTCCACTGATATATCATTATAAGAAACTCTACACTAAGTTGTTCCAAAACCCAGAGGAAAGTATAAGTCCCTTTGTCTGGGAATTATTGTCAGAGCCTGCGAGCGTAGGTTGTGTAAACACGCCATTGTATTTCAGAGCGTGCACAGAGTATGCACTCACCATGCAATGCTTCGTTTCAGCCACACAAGGACAGATGGTGCTGAATATTTTGCTGATTTTCACCCATTATGTGGGGATTATTGTTTAATCCCCAATTCCAGACGGTTGTCCTTCCAAAAAGAGGATTACGAGACATCGAGAGGCTTCCACCATTTACTCATTAGAGGTCAGTCAGAGTTAAGAAACAAGTTGGCTAACAGTGTCATGGAATTAACTTTTTGTTGTCATTCTGACTGAAGCAAGATAAACTGAATCTTACTTGCTGATTGCTTCGCTCAAAGGCTGCTCCTGGTTATTAGTGTCAGACTCAATAGCTTCTTCAATTAGTCTAGATATCAGTTCATCTGTCTCTGCAACTGAGGAACCAGAACCTACAAATAACACAAAAAGGTTACGTTCAGACTTAATAGCTTCTTCAATTTGTCTAGATATCAGTTCATCTGTCTCTGCAACTGAGGAACCAGAACCTACAAATAACACAAAAAGGTTACGTTCAGACTTGATAGCTTCTTCAATTTGTCTAGATATCAGTTCATCTGTCTCTGCAACTGAGGAACCAGAACCTACAAATAACACAAAAAAGGTTACGTTCAGACTTGATAGCTTTTTCAATTAGTCTAGATATCAGTTCATCTGTCTCTGCAACTGAGGAACCAGAACCTACAAATAACACAAAAAGGTTACGTTCAGACTTGATAGCTTTTTCAATTAGTCTAGATATCGGATCATCTGTCTCTGCAACTGAGGAACCAGAACCTACAAATAACACAAAAAGGTTAAATTCAAACTTGATAACTTGGAACCAAAACCTAAAAATTTCACATAAGGTAAAGATAGGACAGTACAGCTTACTTAAAATAAGGGTGGAATGGGTGGCTAGTGCGTAAAGCGCTCGTCTCTGACCATTGTGGCCCTAGTTTGATTCCCGGTTAGGGCCATATGTGAGGTGAGTTGTGCGTCAGTTCTCTTCCAGAAAAATCAAACACTTTTGATTCCCGGCTGTGCTCCGCCCTTGCTTCCGGATTAAACATGTTTTAGCCACGTCCTTCGCAATTCATCTGGGCCAATTTCATAGAGCACTGGACTCAAGCTTTGGTGTTTCTGATCAGCAGAGTGTGGGTTTGAGTCCTGGTCATGACACTTGTGTCCTTAAGACACTTAACCATTATTGCTGCGTCCTTCGGATGGGACGTAAAGCTGTAAATCCCGTGTGTTGTGTAATGCATGTAAAACAAAACAGTGCACTTAAGCAAAGAGAAGGGTGTTCCTGGTTTTTCGGCTGCAGATTGCGCCACAGCACCTTGTAAACCATTACATGGTGCTATGTAAAGAAACAGGTCACTGTTTTTGTCCACATACATGTACATGTACACACAAGTTTGCCTACCCGTAAAATAAAGACTTGACAAAAACTATCACACTACACACTTCTAAAATTGTTCTCCCCTAATGCATTTAATGGAGCGTCCAAATCCCCGGTTCACCAACAACCTAACCTTAGCCTGTGTGTTGTAAGTGGCATGGCCAATGCTTATCAGTACATTGTAAAATACAGCACTTGCCCTAAAATCCATGAATCTCGGTCAATTCTGTTCGGATTTCGTTCATTTATAGGCTATAACAAGTCCCGGGTCATCATCTGTGCTCCATGCGACTTTTATGGCTCTCAGATAAAAAATAGAGAGCTTTTTATGGATACATACACACAAACATACAACATTGCATGAATGATAGTAAGATACACCTAACACCTGTACACTATATCTGATCTCATACATCTGCAGTATGTCTAAGATCAAGACTTAACATATTAAAGCCCTCTGTTTTCTTACCTCGTTTGGGTGTCTTCATCTCATCTAGTAATAGTAGGTATTTACTCTGGATCTTATAGAACTCTGCCTCCATCTCAGAAAACTTTCTGAAGAACAAATAAGGATGCACAAATCTTCAGTTATCTCCGGTGTTATTATAATTATTAACGGAACATTCCATTTTTCAACTCCTGAAAATATTCTCACAATTGCATTCATAAACATTCATTATTTGAACATGAAATGAAGACCTGCCTGTCAGTGTCAGTGATCTTTTTCCCTGTCTGAGATTCCAAGAGGCATACCCTTTCACAGCGGGCTTAGAGCCTTCTCAATGACATTGTACATGCCACAAAAGTTGCTGCCAGTAGTAAATTGCATACTATCTTGGATGCACTATATGTGATAATATGTGACATCATTTAAAAAAACCTTTAGCTAAACAATTTGACCAAGTTTCACTATTATACAACAAAAAATAAATGGTGAAATTGCGAACAGACCGGTTGCGCGACCGGCATCACGTGACCTATTGTGGGTAGTAAACAAACAAAACTGTAAACAAACACAAATTCTTGTGTTGAAAAGTGTGTGTGACCCTGTTCGTCTGGCCCAAACGCTCCGTCGTACACTAGTACACATCGTGCACATTTATATGTTACTTTTACAATTTTGAAGACTTGCTGGAACTGTCCTTACTGGCTTTATTCAGCCACTTGAAGGTCTCTGGTCCAAACTATGGAATATCTTTCACAGATTTCGAGCAAGAAAAGCCTCAATCCAATAAACAAATGCAACAATCATCATGTACTGTACCGCACTTTCCTATGGAGGACGTTGTTTTTGTTTACATTTAATACCCACAATAGGTCATGTGACGCAGGTCGCGCAATCGGTCTATTCTGCGCTTATGTCCAATAGACTCACATGCTTTACAGTACGCTGTAAGCGCAGAATTCCGTGGTAAGCAGAGCCAAGAAATTAGGCCCCAATCAAACACTGTGGATGACCATCAGAGGTTTTTAATTTCATTTGTTACTAGCTCCACTCCTACAATTCTGTCTCATACTTTTCTTCATTTTGAAAGTCTGGTGTATTTAATACAATGCTGAGCCAATCCAGATAACTTACTCAAACAGTATCTTCTCTCGTTGCATATCATCTGCTCTGATGTGGTTCAGCTCCAGGATCTCAGAATTCAGGAATTTATTTTGTGTTTCAAATGCCTGGCAAGCATCCTTCAATAAAACAATTTGTCATGACCCATGAGTTATTGGTGACTATTACTTCACTGTATTTGTGAGCTTTTGCATTGAAACCTAAAAGGAATAAACACTTAACCAACAGATCACTCTTGAAGTATTAGCACGCCTTGTAGGCAAACTCAGATTACTGCACTAAACTACACTCAAAGTTTGTTTGTACTGACATAATGCAGATCTATATACTTTTACTGTAAGGTATAATCAGGCTAAGTATCAGCTTTCAAATCAACACAAATCATTCAAACTGTTTGTTATCTTACATGTACATTGAAACAAGTTTTGTTACTTTAATGTGTCTTGCTGTGATTGCACACAACATTGCCATTGCGTAAAATTGGAATAACAGAACAAAGGTCACCCGGACATTTTGTTTCGGAGCGTTTACAGAGTATACACACACCTTGCAATGCTTCGTTTCACCTACCCAAAGAAGACAGATGGTGTCAAATTTTTGCGGATTTTTGCTAGTTACAAAGTTATTGTTTAATGCCCGATTCCAGACCATTATCTTTTTGCTCCAAGAAGAGAATTACGAGGCATCGAGAGGCTTCTACCGCTGCCATTGTTCGGACACACAACAGCACAAACAACTGTACTAACTTTTTTTTTGTTAAATTTTTTTTGTATTTCTGGTGGTGCAAATCCCACAGCAGCGTTCCTGTCTGCATTGTTCTTTGGACTCAAGGCACTGCTCACAAGGCCACGAAACTAAATCCATACTGTTCATGAAAACCATGTACATGTACGTGTGTGTATCTGATATGTGTGTGTGGCGGCAACCGAACCACCGCTGTGATCATGGCAAAAAAGTCAGATCATGTGCTGTTGCTAGGTGGTTGCTAAAATAGGCGGGGATTAATGGATCGGTCTATCCTCGGCTGTAGCCCACAGCAGAGGTTTTGCAATTTATGGTGCTTGAATTTGACATTTTCTTAATAGAGAAAACAAGAATCCCAGTGCTTCAAAGGAAATCTTTGTTCTCTTGGCATTCTCAAGTCAAGGTTTCTTTGTGCCAGCAGTACTCTCAAAGAAAAATGATTCCGGCAATTTCTAGAAAATGGAAGATTCCTGGCAGCAACGGGTAAAGGGTCCCTGAGAGTCATAGCCTCTCTTTCATGACCCTAGACACTGATGCTTATCTATGTGTGTTGAGGCACACATTAATACAACATCTCTTTGAGTTGTCTAAAAACTAACTTGATCTGCAATCAGATCAAGCACAATGATTCAAGCATGTCTGGAACCAGGATGCTTTCAATTATTTGGGCATTAAGAATGAAGAGCTAGCACTTCAGCCAATATACATACATGTAGCTCTAGCAGGTAAACTCTTATCACCTTACCATTGACAATTACGCAATAAATACAATAAGAACATGAACATTATCATAGTCACTGTGTAGTTACCTTGAGTTTATCATACACTATTGGATCAATGATCGGAGTACTGTTGTTAACTGTGGTTCTTTCAGTAAAGGAGGATATTCGTTTCGTTTGCTGTTCATTACTTGGATTGTTTGCTGGAGTGCTTTGGAGTTTACTTGACAACCTAATTGGTTCGTTCTGCTCCAGCTCATGCACCTAGATATAATAAAAGAGAAAATAGAAACAGAAACACAGTTTGTCAAACTGATATATCTGACAGATCAATAATGGTAGAGTGTCAATGGTTATCATAACAATGAATTGTCAATCGAGATACATGGGACTTTGAACAGTGTTGGATCAATACACAGATGAGATAATGAGACATTCCTCAAAGTCTAACAACATATTAAATACACTTTGTGGGTAATCTCACTATCTCAAAACATGGATTACTTAGCTATTGTTATCTACTAACTAACAACAGAAGACGTGTTAATACGCAAAATTTCAAGGACACAGGCATGGAGGCCCCATATTTAAAGTATGATTTTGTGCTGACGTTTGACGTGATAACACGCCGGAACATTCTGTGTGGTATGAGTTTCCCAATAGTGGACATGTAGACTCACTCAGATAATTCACATGCACATGCACCATGCATGCACTGATGATGTCACGCTTCAATGGCCTGGTACAGACAGGTACAAAAGGCACTTGAATCACTATTTACATTGGATTACAGTGTAATCCTCAATTCTTGACCTTTAACCTTTTGTCTGACAAACCAGGGTTATAAGAGATGGATAAAGCTGCCAGGATTGTTTCCACTTGTTCACATCTTCTGGTGTTCCGAATATTGATCCTGCAGATGGTACCAGAACAATTTGGAAAAAACTGTACCAAAGTGAAACTGGACCAAAGTGATTCTTTCAAAGTTCTGACTTGCTTTGTCTTATTTTAACTGATTACAAACTTAACCTGTTTTAGCTAAGCAATGTTTGTCTCTGGTTGCTGATTTATTGTTCTCCTTGTAATATGCGCTTTGATCATTTATGGAAAGCACAATACAAATGCCTTATTAGTGTATTAGTTATCACACAAGCACAAATGGAATTAGGCAGAAAATCGCTCTCCTGCGTCCCATATCCAACGCTATATTTTTAGTATTTACCTTTCTTGTCAGAGCCATAACAATTTGATCTTTAGCTGCAACCATCTCCATAAACATTGACAACTGCTCATTTAACTGATCCACTTCTCTCTCTTTAGATCTGTAAATCACACGGTCAATAAGATTCAAATGAATCAAGCTGGAGAGTATCGACTTATTGGACAGTTTTTACCAAAGGGAATCCTGAAGCAGTTTGCACTGTAACCCTTAGCCCTGACCAATGTTTACGTGTCATCACGTGACACGGGTCGTGCAATCAGTCTATTTTTGTCAAGTGTCTTTGCTTTTATATTGAAACAAAATATTTTTTTTACTCTGTTCTCTATTGTTCAAGTGCCATTTTAAAAGTGGATTGTTAGGCTTTCAAGTCACAGTAGTTAAATCCACTTTTATTAACCCTTTCGTTACCGAATGGTTTTGACATAAACAACCACTGAGGACCATATTATTTGACCACTCAAACGTGAAGCACACATTCTTACACAGCAGGAAGCTTTCACTCAAAAGCCAACTTTACAATCTCTAATATCACCTTGAAGATGTTGTTTTACAGCAAAACAATTAATAACAAAATTATCACTAATTGAATTTCCTTTCACATAATCTTAAAATCATTGAGATCGGCCAATAAATGGCCAAGTTCTTGATCTTTGTTTTCCAAGTGTGATCAGTAAACTCAAACACTTTTTTGTACACAATCATATGGCACTTCATAGCTGTTTGGCATTTCAGATCTTTCCAATCCAATTTGAAGGGATTGCACAATAGTAACCTTATTTTGTTTTACCATTTTATTTTAAGATCCGATCTTTCTCTTTCCAATGATGGTAAGCTTGGGTATGGAGGGTGAACATGGACAAAACTACAGCTTCATAACAAATGGCCTTTGAGCTAAGGCCTGAGGTTTTTTTTGTGTGTAAGCTTGGTCGACTAAAGTCACCAATGGTAAAGAAAAGGGGGTATGAGTGCAGTCAACTAAAGTCACCTGCGGTAAGGAAAGGGTTAATTCTGGCCATCTTAGAATGGGTTGTCTTTTTGTGTACATTTATTTCATTATTGTATTGTTGCCTTCAATATTTTTCCTACTGGTTCCTGATTTACATCATATCACCGTTTATTAGATTGTTTTGTGTATTGTATTCTTTCTCATGATAATTGTATGATTGTATGAATTTTTGACCGAATAAATAGTAATAATAATAATAATAAAGGACACAAGTTTCATGACCAGGATTCGAACCCACACTCCGGTGATATAAATCAACCAAAGAGGAAATCATATGTAATGGTAGCGGATGAGATGTTATCTAGGATTCAAAGCTTAACCACTTTACGTGGGATGAGGTAGTTCTCATCCAAACTTTTCTAAACTGAATAACAGTGGATGTTATTCCGGCATACCATGGCCAATTATTGGCCGTGGCTTTTAGCCACAGTCGGGGCCTAATCCTGGTAACACATTTCATAATTTCTCGAAAGAGAACAAAAAATCCTGGTGCAATTTATGAGAATTCTTGTTGTCTTACAGTTTGTGTAGTCAGAGTTTCATTGTGACAAAGGTACTCTCTAAAACAAAACAAAAATTACTTCAGAAGGTCCAAAAGGTTCTGAATAATAATACCGTGCAGGCACCATAAAGATTTCTTAATACCGGTGTGAAGTGGTTAAAGGTACCGGCAAGATGAAAGTATACAAACTTGATCTCTGATGTGAATGAGACAAATGAAGATTAGAATCTCACTTGTTCTCGTCTCATTGACAGACTGTGTTTTGAAATGAATAAGTTAACCCAGTAAGGACATAGATTGCTTAAAACTCTCTCCAGGTCTTCTTGCAGAACTTTCCCAAATCAAGCACGCTCCTCCCATCTATGGTAACAGACGGCCAAACGTCAGACTTGAATGGATAGAGTATGCCAGGCACTCTTAAGATTGGGTTATGCGGCTTCACCAATTTCATCAAACAGAAGGTTTGAGATGGTCAGTATTTGTTGTTTGAATATGTACCTTGCTTGTTCTCTGAAACTATCTCGATCGTCTCTCATATCTTGAAGTAACTGCTCTAATTGAATAAGTTGTTTATCCTTCCTACTCAATATCAACAACTTCTCTTGATCAGTCTTGCACTTCAGAAACACATCACTGAAAATCAACAGCAAACATCATGAGATTACTTACGTTATTCAGCCAATCAATTAACATGCCCTAATCAGTGTTTTGTGACACCATTTTGTCAGGTACACAGTCAAAATTTTCTGCATATGGCTTTATTATTACCAATAAGTGGTGAGGGGCCGAGAGGGGGGGGGGGTCATGCCCCCCAGGTGCCCCCCATAAACCAATTTAGACACATGTAATTTAAAAAAAAAAAACCATGGCCCCTTCGCCCCCCAACTGAAAAGCAATGTACCCCGTGCCCCCCAGTGAACAAATCCTGGCTACGCCGCTGCCTTTGTGTTTAAAACAAATTTATAAGTAATCTTGAACTCCATTTTATTTGCAGTCGCTATTTCTACCTACCCTTTTTGTAAAGTGGTATGGTCCATTTAAGGGATATTTTTTTGTATACAGAGAATACAACATTGTACATGTGAGCATGTATACCAATAGCTGGAGTGTGCACTGTGTGTTCTCTCTGTCTCTACATGACACAGCTTGTTCAGCATGAAGTTAGTTACATCGTGCACCTATTTCAATTACTCGATTGAGTTTCTTTTTATGAAACCCTTTTCCCCCATCGATTTTTCTTTTGTCATTGATAGCATTTACATTTACAAACCAATAACTGAACAATTATCTGTGATATTATAAGGACTGGATTTGTTTTTCTGTCATTCAAAAAAGAAGGGAAATAAAAAAAAAAATTCTGTAAGCAAAAAAGTGGGAAATCCGACCAAGTCAAAAGAATATCATGCCTGATATTCTGAGTATTGCTTTTTAGATATATCCTGCTAGCCTCGTCTTTAAATTCTTTGGTTATTTATAATATTCAGAAAGTTGAATTGTGGACTTTGAAATTTTAGTTCTTCTATGCTAATAAATGTATCTCTGAAAGGTTATGGAGGTTCTGAAAAGAACACATTGTGTAACCCTTCAATGGTTGAATCAGTATGCTCAGAAGCAAACCACAAATGTGTTTCCCATCATTTACACTCAAACTCACACATGTGACTGATGTAAGAGTGTTACACAGTGCTGTGGTCATGCAGCCTGTGGCCCATACAGCTCAACATTCTCTAAGACAACAAGCTAAGAGTTGCTGTCAACTCCAAAGAAATTAATTTAAACATCCTCAACTGGGTGCTCAGGATCAACGGTTTCCTAACAATAATGATCACATACATGCACTGTACGCAACCGTTTCCTAACATGCCTAACAATAATGATCACATACATGCACTGTACGCAACCGTTTCCTAACATGCCTAACAATAATGATCACATACATGCACTGTACGCAACGGTTTCCTAACAATAATGATCACATACATGCACTGTACGCAACCGTTTCCTAACATGCCTAACAATAATGATCACATACATGCACTGTACGCAACGGTTTCCAAACAATAATGATCACATACATGCACTGTACGCAACCGTTTCCTAACATGCCTAACAATAATGATCACATACATGCACTGTACGCAACGGTTTCCTAACAATAATGATCACATACATGCACTGTACGCAACCGTTTCCTAACATGCCTAACAATAATGATCACATACATGCACTGTACGCAACGGTTTCCTAACAATAATGATCACATACATGCACTGTACGCAACCGTTTCCTAACATGCCTAACAATAATGATCACATACATGCACTGTACGCAACGGTTTCCAAACAATAATGATCACATACATGCACTGTACGCAACGGTTTCCTAACATGCCTAACAATAATGATCACATACATGCACTGTACGCAACGGTTTCCTAACAATAATGATCACATACATGCACTGTACGCAACGGTTTCCTAACATGCCTAACAATAATGATCACATACATGCACTGTACGCAACGGTTTCCTAACAATAATGATCACATACATGCACTGTACGCAACCGTTTCCTAACATGCCTAACAATAATGATCACATACATGCACTGTACGCAACGGTTTCCAAACAATAATGATCACATACATGCACTGTACGCAACGGTTTCCTAACATGCCTAACAATAATGATCACATACATGCACTGTACGCAACGGTTTCCTAACAATAATGATCACATACATACATGCACTGTACGCAACGGTTTCCTAACAATAATGATCACATACATGCACTGTACGTACAATGTGTAGAAGTTAGAAATAAATAGAGAGGGCTACTATTTGGTTCTTACTTGGTTGAATGTTCCATTTGGGCAGCAGTGAGTTGTTTATGTAGCATTGTAATAACTTCTTGACTAGCTCTTGCTTCATTCTCTACAAGCACCAACTCTTCTTGAACAGAACCCAGTTGGTAATGAAACTAAGGACCAAATAAAAACAAGATACAAGATCAAACCAGGCAAACTGTCTTGACGTGCATCGAAACTGCATAATAAGAAAATACAAACAAAAAAATTACAGCAAGTAAATGTTGTTGGTTGATTTTTCATAATTAAACTGATAAAATCGTTTGTGCAAAACACATTGATAGTACTTAAATGACACATCGTGTGCAAAATATACAAATAAATAAGACAATTCAATGCTGTAAAGCCTATTATTTGATGGAAAAACCTCATTTTCAATTTATTGACCACAGGTTATTTACATTGGGATCGTGTGATTGGTTGCCAACAGGAAAGTCAATAAAGTAAAGTTCTTTTTCTTTTCAAAGACTTCCTGATTGTGAACCTTTGATATTCTGATTGCATGAAGAGGGCAACAATCAGTGTACAAGCACAACTTGAGCAAGTTACAACAGTGCTCAACAACAAGTTTGTCTTTGTGCGAGGATATATCCCAACCTGCATCTGCACAAACTTTGCAATGCCCTTTCTGAAGTTTGTTTGAATCATGGACGTTTACATCTGAAGTTCGCAAACAACTTTGATGAAAAATCAATGTCTGCACCGGTGGAAATAATTCCTTTATATCTGGGTTTTGCTGGTTATTTCTTATTACATAACTCCTCCCTCCTGACCAGTGTTGTTTTTAAAAAAATGCTAGTACCATAACGGCATCTACATGGGACTTTAAAACTTTGATCAGCCTCTTGTTGGGTTTCCTTCAGGGTTACAGTCGAGACCACAAAGTCAGAGACTAAGACCGACCCTCTGAGACCGAGGGGGAGACCTCAATGTCTACGATCGAAACCAAGACCCAACCAAGACCTCCCCATTGAGACCAAGACCGAGATCAATTTTCAAAGCCAATTTTCTTTATTTTCATTGGATTTTTAATGCTCAACCATTGCCTTTTCCTTGTATGATGGCTTCACTCAGCCTTCACTATTGCTGTCACATAGCAACTATGTGGTATGGGAAAAAAGTGCAACAGTAATGCCGCCCTCTGAGAAAAGGAAAAAAAACACTGTAGGAAGAGCTTGAAAATTCAGCTTATTCTTTTAGGTACCTTTTTCTCTTTTTCTCTGTTTTTGGACAATTATGAAATAAAGGTCTGGAACTGTCTCAAAAAGAGACCCTGATACTGTGCTCTGAGACCAAGACTGCGTCTTCAAAGTCAACACCTGGAAACAGCTGAGACCTCAATAAATTGGGTCTCGAGACCAGTCTTGAGGCCTACAACACTTGTCTCCTTGCATGAATTCTTACCTCCATGTTCAGTTCAACAACAAAACTAAATATTGCAAGTTACAGTTCACCTTCGAAAGTTGAAGCTTATTTTGTTGGAAGTGTTCCCTGTAGTAGTGGACAATGTACAATGTAAGTAATGATGAGATTTATGACAAACGGCTTCAACTTGTTATTATTCTGGACAACACTCCACTTTCTGCGTGTATTGTGACTACTTCATACTAACTGCCTTCATTGAACATGCCTTCCATTACAGCAACTCTTGGTGGCTCACCATGTTGTGAATAACCCAATGGGATAGAATGAAGGAATTGCTTACCTTCCTACACTGTGCACACTCATATTCCTTAGGTTCATTTTCAAACCATACAGCTGTAGGGGATGGTAACTCAGGAGCTCCACCGCGGCTAAATTTCCTACACAAGGAACATAGAAACATACAAGGATACACACATACTTAATGGCTTGAGGGGAAACTGTGAAATTATGTTGCTGTTCAGAACAAATTACATATTTGCCCAGTGTACAAGTAAACATCTAGTTCCAGAAATTGGATCTGGAGCAAAGGCATAGTTTACATGCTTTAATGATCCGCATAATAAATTGACATTTTTTGATCTGAGAGCTTAATACTTTTTAAAAGCGGACATCTGGAATAAATGTCCTAGAAAAAGTCCTGAAACACTACACTGTGTGAGAAATTGTTGAGGAAAAGAAAATAAAAAACACAAAAGATCATCTATTTTGGTGAAATTATCACAGATTGATGGATGTGTTTGTTAAACACAAGGAGATGGGACTACCTTCAAACCAAAGATGTATTGTACATACCCTGAATGTGTCCAAGGTAAGCAACTGTGTGCTTATTGTGGAAAAATTCAGACAAAATCTAGGTTTGGTAATAATATCAATAAAAACAAATTACAACTGAAAGCTCACATAGTGAAACCTCAGTGTCAAAAGATCAGTAATAAAAAGTAGTGTCAAAATTAAAAACATCCTATTAATCCTAACCCCCTTGAGTGGTTTACAAGGATCCTTCCTCATTCTCACAAAAACCCAACCCCATGTTTTAGCTCAAAACCAAAACTGCCGGACTCTGATTATTGTGGTGTGCCTGATCCCATGTAAAGCATGAGTTTGCTCGTGCAGTCATCTGTCAAACAGAATCAAATAAAACATGCAGTTGGACTTTGATGGAGTGGGGATGGTTAAGGTTAAAGACCTTCTATCACAGTTGCTAATTTGGACTGCCGCAATTAACCACAAAGACTTGTGCACATTAGCAAGAAAACAAGGCAGCATACATCCATGCATGGCATGCATTTACTCTTCTGCTTACAGCAAACAGTTTTATGAAATGGAACTGCAGTAAGCAGAGAGATGACTGTGAGTTGCTTACTTGATGAATCCAGTTTTGACTGTTCCCCTAGGTCCTCTAGACATCCCTTGCTCTGTTGAGACATTATCTGGCTGACCTGAATCAAGACTGTTTATGTTGACTGCGGTGTTTAGTGTGGAGGGCCTATCAAGGGAACATTATCAACAAAGTAACCAAAAATACCAGAGGTTTACAAAACTCACACATAGTGCATTCAATTTGTAACCATTGTACTTCTACTTAGCCAGACAATTACGTTGTACCAGGAAACTATTCTAGTACAATGTTGTCCGTGTTGACAGGCTTCCCATTTGTAAAGCAAGGTTCTGGATTCATACCGTCAACAAAGTCACTTACCAAAGTCAATATGAGTGTGTAGTGGTATTGTAGTCAAAATGGGGACAGCAGACCAAAGGAACACAATGGAAACAATGGTGTCCTCACATTGGATCTCTTTGTATTGTGTCCTCACATTTATTTAGTGCACTTCATCTATAGGAGAGTGTTAAGTTTAAGGAAGAAAAGAAAGTCCCCACATTGATGCAAATACACAAATGTATGTATTACTATTAAAGGCAAAGTATACCTTTGGTTTTTGGAACCGTACATTTGCCTTAATGCTATATAGTTGTAGATATATGCCATAAAACTAACCTGTGTAAATTTCAGTTGAAAAGGTGGCAGCGTTTTTGAGATATCACCAAAAATCTGGAGCGGTTGTGTTCACGCAGAAGAAGTATCCGTCATTGGAATACACATTCTGAGAAGCGTTACGGCCATAACGCTTCTCAGATTCAAATTTTTGGGGGATAAAAAGTGATGTATTTTTCCATAACTGCAGTACTTCGAAGTGAAATGTTTCTCAACATGCATTATACTATCCAAAGCTGCTGTACTTTTTACCAAGTGAGTTATTATTGCCTAAAATTTTCAGCGTCATTACCAAACGTATACAGACCCTTTAAGCAAGTGTTAATTAAGTATTCATAAATACCCCGACAGTTTAGGCAGTCCGGCTGGTTGAAAAGTGGTCACATGACCGTTTCAAACTGGTTTTAAACAGCTGATAAAACAAAGCTGGAGCTGTGAATGTGTGATCAGCACTCATAGCCACACGCGTGTTGGTGCGCTGCTTCACGCATAACGCAATCAATACATACCGGTACTCAATGTAAGATCTATTAGTACAGGTATGTACAAAGAGGAAGGGAAAGTGAACCAGCTAGAGCCCGATGGATTACCTAAAAAAACAAAGTTTCTGTTTCAAGGCTCTCCTCTCCAGCTGGTTCTTAGAACATTATGTATCTTAATATATAAAAAAAAAAATAGTTAATCTACATGCAAAAGATAAAATCCAACCCAATAAACCACTTATGTTATTCCTACCTTTTGACTACATGTGTTGGATCCGACTGCAGACAATCAGAGCTAGGATTAATCAAGGCTGCTTCTTCCCCTGAAGCTCCTCGTCTCAATCTGAAACCAACAAGTGCACAAACTTACAGGCATGACTGTGACCACAGATATACGTCATGTAACTGTATCAATATTTATGTTAAACATTGAGGTTCTCCCCTTTGCAAATTTGGTTGCAGGTTTTTAAGTTCCTTGACCTTAATAACTTTGCTTCTAATTTTAACAAACTCATTTTCTACTGAGGGAAAATACGTTTCCAAACAGAAATTACTAATGATTTATTGGATTGATGTTTCCTGTTCAAGCAATAAAAAGGATCATTTCCTG
The DNA here is from genome assembly GCA_911728455.2 of Marthasterias glacialis. Classification (NCBI taxonomy): domain Eukaryota; kingdom Metazoa; phylum Echinodermata; class Asteroidea; order Forcipulatida; family Asteriidae; genus Marthasterias; species Marthasterias glacialis. Next base: position 28,674,215 of record OU452220.1, on the reverse strand, counting down.
GTTTTGTTACCAAGTACACTGTACATGAACTGAGCTGTTTAAAGCAACTTTCTAGGACTATAGCTAGACTTGGTTTCAAGTCTTTAATAGTAGTTTTGTCTGCCAGAGACTTGCAGCAATTATAGAAGTCTCTAAAATTGCACCGTCTTATAATTTGTGACACCTCTAACCCAATTGAAGTTGGGGATGTGACAGCCAAATGACTGGTCTCAGACTTGAAAGCAAGTCTAAACTGGGTCATATCACAAACATATAGTTTTAGCCTGAACACAAACTGTATATTCAGGTTAAGATATCTGCTCTAGAATGAAGGGGTCATAGGTCGAATCCCACTGAGTAGTATGCCTGTGGATTGTTTTCCCATGGGACTCTACAAAGCACTGAGTATGGGTCCTACTAAATGCCCACCCCTGCTGACCCCTACCGACAACTCGAAAAAAAACTACCGACAACTCATTCCAAACGTACTCTTAGTCACTGACTTTGAATCCTAGAAGCCTTATTGTTACTTCTTTGATACAAGAGAAATAAGTATTTTCAATCAAGGAATGTGATTTTCCGTGAAGCAATAGTACTGTCCGCCATGATGCTCGATTACGCGTAGTGAACTAAACCATTTATCGATGGGTGTACTTAAAATTTGTATGACAACAGATCAGGAAATCATTCTAGAATAAACCCTCTGTACTCGTGTTGAATCTTTTTTTTCTTGAAGAGAAAAGGTTTAAAACCTTCATATTTAAATGTTATTTTCATCAAACTAGAAATGCTACACTTATGCTTTTGTAGCCTTGATTGAAAATACTTATTTCTCTTATATAAAAGAAGTAACAATAAGGCTTCTAGGACTCAAATTAACATTATCTATCATTTAAAGCTTAAACCAGTGACTAAGAGTGCATATGGAATGAGTTGTCGGTAGGTTTTTTCGAATTGTCGGTAGGGGTCGGCAGGGGTCAGCAATTAGTAGGACTGCTGAGTATACATGTACAGTGCTTACCACACATCGATGTAAGGTAAAACAAAACTGAGTGTTTTTCTTTATCCTCGATGCAAATCTTTCATCCCTTAAATAAAGTGTATCCATTCTCGCCCTTTCTTCTAGATGAAATAAAGCTTACCCAAAGTTTGTAATCTGGTTCCTGATTTCAGTTTTGAGGTTTGTGAGGGAGAGGTTAAACACCCCTGTTTGCTGTATGGTATGTGCCGTTGATTCACCAACTGTATGCCTTGGCATCTCCACTGGGCACAAAATGGGGGGAACACCTGCCAAATGACACAACTGAATTTACTTTACAATAACGTTTATTCAAGCAGGTATTACCTTGTATCACAAAAAAACAGACAGCCGCACCTGTAGTTGGTGTGTGCTCAAAAACATGTTTTAAGTATTTGGTATACCTTTGAATGGATCTCCACTCCTTTCTTTAATTTTCTTTGTGGAAATTAAACCAGAGTTAGGTTCCTGTCAAGACAAACAACAATACAAAGAAATCAGTGACATGAATAGGCAAATAAACCAAAACTTCTGAGGAGGATTGGTATTAGTATCAGTACTATTTTTATCAATCTATTTATTGTATATAACATTGTATAATGAGACCCTTTCTCATTTTTAAAGGATGGATACATTACACATGAACTGAAATATGAAGTGTTACCATAAGGCCGACAGAAACATGTTTTTTCCGTAAACCTACCTGAACGTGTGAAACCTCTATTTTTTTTCACGATGGGCCGGTTGTCTCAATGCATCTCAACAGAATTTACACATTGACAAAAAAAAATGTCCGACAATGAGAACAAAAATGACATAAAGATTCTCTCATTTATTCATGAAATAAACTAACATCTTAGCTAACACAAAACGTCCATTTCAACCAGTACCTCTGCACCTACCTCCCAAGCTCCAAGTAGCATGGATCCCAGGAGCAAGTGTCATAAGTGAACCATATCACATTTTGAGATACAATTTGGGCGATTTTGTGATGTTGCTTTAAAAAATGGTTCGCAAGATTTGCAATACAATATTCACTGCATTTCGATACATTTTTGTGCAAAATTTATTCTTGATACCAACAGTTTGACGAGGATTTTTCACGGCCCTTTTAAACTAAATTATCCAAAAGCAATCAGAGCGTTCCGTCTTTCATCATGCCGGAAAAGATACTCTAAAGAGCCTGCGCAAATACAAAGTCTTTGGTTGTCAAGGTGTTCATAACTTTTTTTTAATGCAATATTTCACCAACAGAGGGCATATGCCTATCATTATTATGTTGTTGTAAAAGCAACCGCTGGCACTTGATGGTTCTTGCGTGAAAAATAGTGAGATAACAAATACTAGCCAATTCCATGGCCATTTTTTATTGATGGTGTATCGTGGTGTAGTGAAGCTGTGTTTCGAAGCAAGCATTTTCTAAATTCTAGTCCACTGAATTGTCAAATGTTGCACAACAAATTAAATAGGTAGAAAAAAAAAGCAAAATTTCAAAATATTTTTTTCCAAACCCTTGTTTTTCCCCAGAATGTTACCAGGTACAAACAATTATTGAAATTCCAAAATGTCACTAGTTCTTATCAATTCCCCAAGAATACCAGAAACAAACAATTTTTTTTGTTTGGCCTAACCAGCTGGATATTTTTTTGATTGCTACCACTCCTTTAATTCCCTTTACAGTAAACACTACTTTTTGCCTGGACATGATGTAAGTTTAATGTAACTGTAGTATGAGCTCAGTGACATGAATGAATACATGTTCTTAGTATGAATACATTTTAATCACAAATAAATAATTTCACCATAAGCAAAAAACCAACAGATCACACCACACATAAACAACTGGCAAGTACAAGTAACAGACAATGGGGTGTGAAGCAAGTACATAGAAATGTTCATTGCTTAAAACATGTAAAATAGGCAGCTGATAATGGGAGAGAGATCTAGATTACTAACAGTACCAATTCTTACCATGGTAGTTGGAGACATATTACTGGGTGATTTATCCCTGGACAATGAGGTTCTTTGTTGGCTGTGAGCTCTGCGTCGCTCCTGTACACACATGTAATACAATCAACAATGCAGTGAATTAAATGTTTCAATAATTGTACATGGAAATAAACCCTTTGTGTCTCCCTGAAAGTCTTTCAGTCACAAACACCCCAAATCAATCCTGCTCGCCACACTGGTCTTGTCTTGATGGGTACTGCACCAACACCCCTTCTCAGGGGTCACCTGGACAGGGTCTGGTGTGCGCTCAGCATTGCTAACCATGCCAGAAACACCAGGGCCAATCCTTTCTCTAAATGATAAGTGAAACTGGGTTCCTTTACATGCAACACGGGACATCCAGCTTCACGTCCCATCCGAAGGATGAAGTAATAATGGTCAAGTGTCTTGCTTAAGGACACAAGTGTCACGACCGGGACTAGAATCCCAACTCTCAGAAACACCGGAGCTGGAACTCGGTGCACATGACCACAACACGCCACTTTAATAACACCCAAAATGTTTGTAATGAAACCAAGGGATTATCAAAAGCGACTAGCGCAGTAATCTGTAGGCCTAAAGATGCATCATGGACCAACAGATGACGATGAAGAAATGTTAAGTTTTAGATGTGGGAGGAAAACCCCAACTGGGGAACACCCATGTAATCAAGAGGGGACTGAAAACCCAGTCCTCATATGAAGCTTCAGTCTAGGTCAGGATTCAAACCGAGGGTCCACAAAGTAAGCAGGGCAAGATACCACTAAGCTAACAACCAATTAGTTACAGGGTGATGGCACATACAATGTTGCGTTTTCAATGGTGAATATTATTTTGGAAAGCCTGGCCACACACAAAGACTGGGTTGTTTGGCTACACATAGTGAGACTGAATCTACCAAATTCTAGCATAGCATTTGCCTGGATTATGAGGACATGCTGTAGTTTGCTCCAGCGAGTGCTAGTTTAACAGGGTAGAAATAGCTTGTGTTTATGTTAGAGTTGATTTATATCTTTCCACTGTTTACATTTCCCCCCTAAGCTCTTCTAGCATCCCTTTAGTTAACTTCTTAGAAATTCCTTGTAATCAACAATGAACCCTCTTGTGTAGTCCTTGGTAGTGTGGTTAGTCACCCCTTGTAAAGGTAATTAACTTCAGATAGCAGCTTGGCAGCTCCAGGGAAACACCACATTTTTGTGTTCCCCATCCTGTGTTACATTGTTAGCTTCGATTTTCTTCAATTTTCTGAGTCGTCCTACTTCACAAAGTTATTGCTGCTATGGACTCGGTAAGCTTAAATTTTGTTTTATTGTATAATTAATTGACTATTTTGACCATGAATACTGTGTCTCCTTAAAAGTTAATTTGTAAGTTTAAGATCTAATTTTCATTTGGAAGACTGGTTTAGATTCATTTGTTAAATCTGTGTTTCTTCATAATTATCCTGGGGTTGAAGAATTGTATTTTAATCATTTTCTCTCTCGTTTTATTTACTTATAGGTTTCCTAAAACTGTTTTGATTTTAATTTGTAACTTGCTTTGGCACTGTGTTTTTGTGTTTTGGGTCTTGGTTTAGTTTTTACTGATTTTAAGGTTAGGTTTATCAATTTAAGTTGTTTTGTCACTGGTTCACAAATAAAGTCATTTTTTTGTTATTTTGTTAAGTAAACCTACATTTTGTGTCACTGTCCCTCTTTTGCAATTCCTTGTGACTTTTCTCTATTCGATCCTTAGTTTAGTTGAGTTTTTGTAAAGTGAGTTACCCCAGCGTTTAGTTTTATTGGATTTATTCAAGTGTACCATTTACCCAGGTTACACTCAGCAATACAAACCCACATAGTGTATCACAAAGCGAAACCCATACAGTTTATATTGTATTCTAGCAAAGCATTTGCCTGGATTGTGAGGGATTGATGATTACCTGTAATTCCTGAAGCCAAAACATCATGGTTTGACGATCCTTTGCTTGTAACTGATACACTCGACCTCCTGTGCTAAATTGTTTCAAGCAATCATAACATATTTAATTCACTTTATCTGTCTCATATAATAACATACATTTACATGTACTACAGGCCTATTATTGCCTCTTCTACCAAAAAGTTGTTTTTAACCACTAGGCACTTAGGTTCTTGACATTTTCCGGGCCCACTGGTTTGTGGGAATGGCCGTAATTTTTTTTATTTGAGAATATCAATGGCATAAAGATAACCTAAACAAAGCCAAGTGGTCAAAGGTTCGCACTGAAGCACCAGGATTTATTGTTTCTCTTTCTATAAAATATCAGGTTTATTCAGTGTGAATTGAAAAAACTCGGCAATGAACCATGGGTCCCATGGCTGGAGCCAAGGTTGGAATCTTGGTTCACTCAGACTGACCTCTATTGAGATGAAATACAATGATAAACAATGGTGGAAGCCCCTCAATGCCTCGTAACCCCCTTCTTACAACAAAAGGACAAAGGTCTGGAATTGGGGATTAACCCCACAATAAGGGAGAATTTGAGCATGAATCCCGGTACCACCTGTCCTCTTTGTGGGGGTGAAACAAGGCAATGCATGGTGAGTGCATGCACTGCGACACTCCGTAATGGAATGTCAGGGGGCCTTCATACCAGGATTTCGATTTCACACAAAAACACAAGTTTTACATCATCCGATTTCTGGTAGGGACTCGTCCAGCACTGTAGTGTAAGATACATACATTTTTATATGTCACGTATGTCACACTCAATTCAGGAACTTCCTGCTCAAACTCAAAAAATGTGTTTCTTTACTCATCATATAGATGAGAATAAGAGATTTAAAATAACACCTAGTTTAGCTCTAGAAGGTAATTTTTCTCAACATATAGACTGATATCAGGGTTGTTTGGGTTGTCTTCACTTTCAATGCCATTTTACTAGTCCAAGGAAGTGCCTGATTTTAGCCTGGGGCAGTACATAATTCTATGTACAGATTCAGCCCCCAAAAGTGCAATGCATAGTTAACTTTTGTAGAGTTTTTTTTAAAGAACCGAATGATTGTTTTGGTTTACCTTCCTAACCCTGGCATAAAAGCATGCATTTAATAAACCTCAACCATAAAACTGAGTAACTATTGTACAGTTGTGTAGCACTTTCCAATGAAGGCTTTTAACTCACCTAATATGAAACTGTCCAGTGGTAGATGAATCATTGACTTCAAAGTTGAAGGTTGCAATAGCAATGTCTATTGATCTGATACAAGAACAGCAAATGTTCTAATAAGTTTTTGTAGTATTGTATTATTGATCTGTTTGATTGTTTTGCCCTCCTCTTCTTTCTAATACAAATAAATACAGAAAGTTCTCTGACTTTTCAAATGATCATTGAGATATAGTTAACAATAATAACCATTATATTTTCCAATGTGTTGTCTCGTATGGTGGTTGCAGCATCAGCTGTTACCTACGGCATAGGAGTGGTACTAAACACAGAACCATGGCTCCATTGCCGGCTCACTCTAATGTATCTCCATTGAGCCGAAATACAATAAATGGACAATGGTGGAAGCCTCTTGATGCCTCGTAATCCTCTTGTTCGAACAAAAGGACAAAGGTCTGTAATCAGGGATAACACAAATACCACCTCTCAATAGCCAATACATTCAAGACCTTTTTTGTCTTTGTGTGGGTGAAATGAGGCATTAGCGGCGGGTGTGTGGTCTGTGCATGCTTTGCAGTTGAATGACAGGGTGCGTTGCTCCAGTGGTCAGAAGTGACATAATGGCATTTGTAAGCGGCTTCTGTTTCCAGGCAGGGGAAACATTTGCGTGTTTTCACGTCATCTAGGGGCTAGACAGAAAAACAAAATGAGTGCAAGACCCGTTTGTCAATAGAATAATGAGGTACATACATATAGAAAGACTTACCCTAAAGGTAACAGATCTTGTGGAGCTCTGTAGTAATACAAACGACACCGTTGCTCATCAAAAACAAACCTATATACATCAAGAAAGTAGGCATTCAATGTGACAATCTTACAATTTACAAGACATATAAAAAATGCCCCAAACTGTCCTTAACCAGTTGCTGCCGGAATTAGTCTTCCATTTTATCCCGTTTATGGGACTATTTTGTCGGAATTGCCAGAATCAATTTTCTTTGAGAGTACCATGGGCACAAAGAAACCTTGACTTAAAAAAACTCAGAGAACAAAGATTCTCTTCACTGCACCATGAGTTTGGTTTTCTCTACCGAGAAAATGTCGAATTCATGCACCGTGAATTGCAAAACCATGGCCGTGTTGCATGGCATAGTTTTGGTATTAAACCCAAAACCATGGCTGGATCCCTGGTTCTCTCTGACTTACCTCCATTGAGCCAAAATACAATGAATAAACAATGATGGAGGTCTCTTCTTGGAACAAAAGGACAAAGGTCTGGATTCAGGAAATTTTTCAAAATTTTCAACCGCAATCTGGCACTCCATGTTGGTGAAACGCAACATTACACGCAGCGTGTACATGCTCTGTGCACGCTCTGTCGTGGAATGTATGGGTGCCCTTTGCTCTGGGCTTGGAATTTCACACAAAAACACAAAGACATGTCATCTGTTTGCTGGCTCTGAAAACATTTGCATTGATACACGGCACCCGGTGCTATTGATTAAGCATAAAAAAGCTTAGAATTGAAAAAAAGAAAGAAAAAAAAGAGTTATACATGTATACATGTATGTAGTGAGAGAGTTGGAATAACCAAGCCATGTACACAAACACATCGGCCACTTATGTCATTATATTCCTGTGCACCCCTTGCATATAATATCACACTCTCAAACAGCGCCCTCATTGAGGCAAAAGGAGGCAGATCGTTGGATGACGGCTGCTCTTGGTGTGAAAAGACGTGCGTGTGACCTCGGCGTACCAGCAGCATTGTGTGTTTGTACAACGGTACTAGAGCTTGATGTTGATGTGTCCAGTTTCTGATACATTCATATGTACCTCACATCCAATGTCCCAACTCCCTCTTTACAGAAGTTTGCCAGCACTCCCCCTAACATCCTCTGAATCTACCCCAAGATGAGTAACCATGACTGCAATTACATCCATACCATCTTGATTTGTAGGTTCTAATTAGTCCACGCTCTCCCATCTTGCTGAGGTAGCCACAAAGTTTTACATGCTCAATAGTTCCCTGCAGAATGTAAACAAAAGAGAATGTTGTGATTAATGAAGCATTGAGATTACAAGCATAACACACAACTATACACATACAATGAATGTAACATTAAAATTTTAATTGACTCATTCTCCATCCAAGTGCCAAGGCCCAAGAGTGATCCTCTTGTTAACTTGCTTTCTCCTTCATTACTCCATGCAATGGTCTCAAGAATGTTTGAAGCATCTTGTTTCCCTGCCATATTAAGCCACAAAACTTAAAAGATTGTGGTCTTGATTGATCAGCTGGTGACACTAGTTTTTGTACTAGTCGCTGGTGGAGGACGCAACATCAACTAGCTCGGAGGGACTGGCCAACTCTCAGAATCTGGTCAAAAACTAGCATCTTGGCAAATTTGGCAAAGCTGCCTGGCAAAATCCAGGCAGATCAAATCCAGGCTAGTTTGCCTAATTTTTGTTGAGGTATTCAGTGTTTAGCTACAGAGTACGTTTATGGTACCTACACGTACGTGATGTTTACAAAACACTTGTCGTTATAAACCTCTTGTGTGTTATGCCTACAGGAATTGGCTGTTAAATGTCATAGAACTGGTGTGACCATGGTGAATGGTGATAGTCCATCGTGTCCAGTCGAGATTGAGTCTGACCGGACACATTCTCCTGTAGGTGATCGGGTCTTTGGAACAGGTGTCCAGGCTCAGATGATCGCATCCGGTCGCAGTCTGCCATCCGGTCGGACAGTATCACCCAGTATTTTCAGTGCTCCTGTCTAGTTGGACAGAAATCAACCCACACTGGATCCCCCTGTGACTCCGGCATTAATATGTACAATAAGTGAACTGGGCTTTAAATTGAAGCATCTACAAATCTATGGACTTGTATGGTTTGCAAGTTTAATTACCAATCACAAATAATACCATCGATTCGTCACCATTGAACTACAGCTTTTAGAGAACACACAGTTTCTTGAATGATAACCCCCTTACATGGCAATCAGCGATTCTTATTCAATCAAATGTCCACCATTCACATACAGGAAACAGGGAAATAGTCTAGTTAACAGTCAGCTCATTATTTGTGCATGTGCGTTTCATTTCATGAATATTCAAATCATTGTCAGGGAAAAAAAACAGGGGGGGGGGGTCCAAGTGCCAAAAGCATCAAGACATTAATTTGACCCAGATGTTTGTTTGATACAGATATCTCTTCTCCAGTAATTTGTGTTGCGATTTGGTGACTACATGTACTAAACTAACATGACTAATGTCGCCAATCAAGGCTAAAAAGAATGTACTATTGAATACTGTACATACATACATGGAGTTTAACTCATCTAGTAGTTGACCAGATATCGTGTGGTGTAAGCCAAACTACAACCTTCGTTCTTTCGCGTCTTCATTAAATTCGTCAACTGCTTTGGTTTGGTTCTTACAGACTTGCGTCAGTAATGTTCAAGAGTAATTGCTTTGAATCATTAAAATGCAAAAAATTATACAATAAGGTAAAGATATTTAAAATCTTGATTTAAAACTTTTCCCAGATGTACATCTCTTAAATAAATCTTCACTTGGTCTGTCATTGTTCATATTAATTCCTTCCTTTATTCATTTCAATTTGCTTTGCTTTTGTTGCTGTTTTACGTGTGCATACAAACAATTTGTTAAGCTGAAAACTTGTATGCCCTGACTAGAGAAAGTACCATTTTTGATGTTGTACATGATACTTCATAAACCAATGTACTGTTTTGAACGAATTTCAACTAAGATCTGAAGGTCTGACATTGAAACCGAAACTACGAGACCATACAATGTCTATGTAAAATTGTACACAATTACACTTGATGTTTACAGAGATAGGCCTAATACAGTGTTATGTCCAATCATTTTTATTTGATGGATGGAAGCTTAGTGGCAGTATTCAAACAGAAACACCATTTCTCAGAAAAGTAGCCTTTTAAATTGAAAAACATCCATCTTTGGTTTGCATGCAAAGCACTGCTTCAATGCACCCAGAATACACTGGGCTCATCCACCCTAGATTTGTATGCAAAGCACTGCTTCAATGCACCCAGAATACACTGGGCTCATCCACCCTAGGTTTGCATGCAAAGCACTGTTTCAATGCACTCAGAATACACTGGGCTCATCCATCCTAGGTTTGCATGCAAAGCACTGCTTCAATTCACCCAGAATACACTGGGCTCATCCACCCAAGGCTTGCATGCAAAGCACTCTTTCAATGCACCCAGAATACACTGGGCTCATCCACCCTAGGTTTGCATGCAAAGCACTGCTTCAATGCACCCAGAATACACTGGGCTCATCCACCCTAGGTTTGCATGCAAAGCACTGCTTCAATGCACCCAGAATACACTGGGCTCATCCACCCAAGGTTTGCATGGAAAGCACTGCTTCAATGCACCCAGAATACACTGGGTTCATCCATCCTAGGTTTACATGCAAAGCACTGCTTCAATTCACCCAGAATACACTGGGCTCATCCACCCAAGGTTTGCATGGAAAGCACTGCTTCAATGCACCCAGAATACACTGGGCTCATCCACCCTAGGTTTGCATGCAAAGCACTGCTTCAATGCACCCAGAATACACTGGGTTCATCCATCCTAGGTTTGCATGCAAAGCACTGTTTCAATGCACCCAGAATACACTGGGCTCATCCACCCAAGGTTTGCATGCAAAGCACTGCTTCAATGCACCCAGAATACACTGGGTTCATCCATCCTAGGTTTGCATGCAAAGCACTGCTTCAATGCACCCAGAATACACTGGGCTCATCCACCCTAGGTTTGCATGCAAAGCACTGCTTCAATGCACCCAGAATACACTGGGCTCATCCACCCTAGGTTTGCATGCAAAGCACTGCTTCAATGCACCCAGAATACACTGGGCTCATCCACCCAAGGTTTGCATGCAAAGCACTGCTTCAATGCACCCAGAATACACTGGGCTCATCCATCCAAGGTTTGCATGCAAAGCACTGCTTCAATGCATCCAGAATACACTGGGCTCATCCACCCAAGGCTTGCATGCAAAGCACTCTTTCAATGCACCCAGAATACACTGGGCTCATCCATCCAAGGTTTGCATGCAAAGCACTGCTTCAATGCATCCAGAATACACTGGGCTCATCCACCCAAGGCTTGCATGCAAAGCACTCTTTCAATGCACCCAGAATACACTGGGCTCATCCACCCTAGGTTTGCATGCAAAGCACTCTTTCAATGCACCCAGAATACACTGGGCTCATCCACCTTGGGTTTGCATGGAAAGCACTGCTTCAATTCACCCAGAATACACTGGGCTCATCCATCCAAGGTTTGCATGGAAAGCACTGCTTCAATGCACCCAGCCCAGAATACACTGGGTTCATCCATCCTAGGTTTACATGCAAAGCACTGCTTCAATTCACCCAGAATACACTGGGCTCATCCACCCAAGGTTTGCATGGAAAGCACTGCTTCAATTCACCCAGAATACACTGGGCTCATCCACCCAAGGTTTGCATGGAAAGCACTGCTTCAATGCACCCAGAATACACTGGGTTCATCCATCCTAGGTTTACATGCAAAGCACTGCTTCAATTCACCCAGAATACACTGGGCTCATCCACCCAAGGTTTGCATGGAAAGCACTGCTTCAATGCACCCAGAATACACTGGGCTCATCCACCCTAGGTTTGCATGCAAAGCACTGCTTCAATGCACCCAGAATACACTGGGTTCATCCATCCTAGGTTTGCATGCAAAGCACTGTTTCAATGCACCCAGAATACACTGGGCTCATCCACCCTAGGTTTGCATGCAAAGCACTGCTTCAATGCACCCAGAATACACTGGGTTCATCCATCCTAGGTTTGCATGCAAAGCACTGCTTCAATGCACCCAGAATACACTGGGCTCATCCACCCTAGGTTTGCATGCAAAGCACTGCTTCAATGCACCCAGAATACACTGGGCTCATCCACCCTAGGTTTGCATGCAAAGCACTGCTTCAATGCACCCAGAATACACTGGGCTCATCCACCCAAGGTTTGCATGCAAAGCACTGCTTCAATGCACCCAGAATACACTGGGCTCATCCATCCAAGGTTTGCATGCAAAGCACTGCTTCAATGCATCCAGAATACACTGGGCTCATCCACCCAAGGCTTGCATGCAAAGCACTCTTTCAATGCACCCAGAATACACTGGGCTCATCCACCCTAGGTTTGCATGCAAAGCACTGCTTCAATGCAACCAGAATACACTGGGCTCATCCACCTTGGGTTTGCATGGAAAGCACTGCTTCAATTCACCCAGAATACACTGGGCTCATCCATCCAAGGTTTGCATGGAAAGCACTGCTTCAATGCACCCAGCCCAGAATACACTGGGTTCATCCATCCTAGGTTTACATGCAAAGCACTGCTTCAATTCACCCAGAATACACTGGGCTCATCCACCCAAGGTTTGCATGGAAAGCACTGCTTCAATGCACCCAGAATACACTGGGCTCATCCACCCTAGGTTTGCATGCAAAGCACTGCTTCAATCCACCCTAGGTTTGCATGCAAAGCACTGCTTCAATGCACCCAGAATACACTGGGTTCATCCATCCTAGATTTGCATGCAAAGCACTGCTTCAATGCACCCAGAATACACTGGGTTCATCCATCCTAGGTTTACATGCAAAGCACTGCTTCAATGCACCAAGAATACACTGGGCTCATCCACCCTAGGTTTGCATGTAAAGCACTGTTTCAATGCACCCAGAATACACTGGGCTCATCCACCCTAGGTTTGCATGCAAAGCACTGCTTCAATGCACCCAGAATACACTGGGCTCATCCATCCAAGGTTTGCATGCAAAGCACTGCTTCAATTCACCCAGAATACACTGGGCTCATCCACCCTAGGTTTGCATGCAAAGCACTGCTTCAATGCACCCAGAATACACTGGGCTCATCCACCCTAGGTTTGCATGCAAAGCACTGCTTCAATGCACCCAGAATACACTGGGCTCATCCACCCTAGGTTTGCATGCAAAGCACTGCTTCAATTCGACCAGAATACACTGGGCTCATCCATCCTAGGTTTGCATGCAAAGCACTGCTTCAATTCACCCAGAATACACTGGGCTCATCCACCCAAGGTTTGCATGGAAAGCACTGCTTCAATGCACCCAGAATACACTGGGCTCATGCACCCTAGATTTGCATGCAAAGCACTGCTTCAATGCACCCAGAATACACTGGGCTCATCCACCCTAGGTTTGCATGCAAAGCACTGTTTCAATGCACCCAGAATACACTGGGCTCATCCACCCTAGGTTTGCATGCAAAGCACTGCTTCAATGCACCCAGAATACACTGGGCTCATCCACCCTAGGTTTGCATGCAAATCACTGCTTCAGTGCACCCAGATTACACTGGGCTCATCCACCCTAGGTTTGCATGCAAAGCACTGCTTCAATGCACCCAGAATACACTGGGCTCATCCATCCTAGGTTTGCATGCAAAGCACTGTTTCAATGCACCCAGAATACACTGGGCTCATCCACCTTGGGTTTGCATGCAAAGCACTGCTTCAATGCACCCAGAATACACTGGGCTCATCCACCCTAGGTTTGCATGCAAAGCACTGCTTCAGTGCACCCAGATTACACTGGGCTCATCCACCCTAGGTTTGCATGCAAAGCACTGCTTCAATGCACCCAGAATACACTGGGCTCATCCATCCTAGGTTTGCATGCAAAGCACTGTTTCAATGCACCCAGAATACACTGGGCTCATCCACCCTAGGTTTGCATGCAAAGCACTGCTTCAATGCACCCAGAATACACTGGGCTCATCCACCCTAGGTTTGCATGCAAAGCACTGCTTCAGTGCACCCAGATTACACTGGGCTCATCCACCCTAGGTTTGCATGCAAAGCACTGCTTCAATGCACCCAGAATACACTGGGCTCATCCATCCTAGGTTTGCATGCAAAGCACTGCTTCAATGCACCCAGAATACACTGGGCTCATCCACCCTAGGTTTGCATGCAAAGCACTGCTTCAGTGCACCCAGATTACACTGGGCTCATCCACCCTAGGTTTGCATGCAAAGCACTGCTTCAATGCACCCAGAATACACTGGGCTCATCCATCCTAGGTTTGCATGCAAAGCACTGCTTCAATGCACCCAGAATACACTGGGCTCATCCACCCTAGGTTTGTATGCAAACCACTGTTTCAATGCACCCAGAATACACTGGGCTCATCCACCCTAGGTTTGCATGTAAAGCACTGTTTTAATGCACCCAGAATACACTGGGCTAATCCACCCAAGGTTTGCATGCAAAGCACTTCTTCAATGCACCCAAAACACACTGGGCTCATCCATCCTAGGTTTGCATGCAAAGCACTGCTTCAATGCAGCCAGAATACACTGGGCTCATCCATCCTAGGTTTGCATGCAAAGCACTGCTTCAATGCACCCAGAATACACTGCGCTCATCCACCCTAGGTTTGTATGCAAACCACTGTTTCAATGCACCCAGAATACACTGGGCTCATCCACCCTAGGTTTGTATGCAAAGCACTGCTTCAATGCACCCAGAATTCAATGGAAAAAATGCTCTCTATTTGATTCAAAAGATTTTTCTAAATTTCTAAAATGTGTTCCAGTCTCTTTTAGTTGCGATAATCGTAACCCTCCATCCTCCCTATGGTTGCAGGGATTATGAAGCATGTTGCATAAAAATTGGGTACATGTATGTGTCCAATTTCGGCCATTTCTGTCAAACTAGTGACCGGAATTGTCATGGCCCAATTTCTACCACTTTCTAAAAGTATTTTATTTGTTAATTCTCACTAACCAACATACACAGTATGGATAAACTGCTACCTTTTTGAGACTTTTTGCACGCCACACTTGTGTTGTTGAAAGAAACTGCAATAAAGCAATTGAAAGCACTGTATGTAACGATGCCTGCATATACTGATATGCAGTACCACGGTAAATGTCGGACAATGTTTTGAAAGGAAAGACTGCAGCTTCAAGGATTTTAACAAATTATGAACTTAAACAAAGTGAAATGTCTTGTTAAAAATTGGGTGGGTCACATGGTTTAAAAAAATATTATTTGTTTAGCTTGTTTCTGAAAAATGTTCTTTTTATCCGATTGAAAACCATGACACCAGGTAACAGGATATAGTTTTAAAACATTAAGAATAAACCGATTGGCCGACCTGCATCACGTGACCTATTGTGGGTATTAAATGTAAACAAACACGACGTCCTCTATAGGAAAGTGCGGTACAGTACATGATGATTGTTGCATTTGTTTATTCGATAGAGGCTTTTCTTTCTCGAAATCTGTCAAAAATATTCCATAGTTTGTACCAAAGACCTTCAAGTGGCTGAATAAAGCCAGTAAGGACAGTTCCAGCAAGTCTTGGAAATTGTACAAGTAACGGAATGTGGATGATGTGAATTACTAGTACATGTACTAGTACTAGTGAACGACGGAACGTTAGGCCAGATGACTGTGATCACACACTTTTCAACACAAGAATGTTAAAGTTTTGAAACTAAATAATCCAAAGAAATTGCTTTCCAAAACTATGTGATTCCTTTGCCTATTTGAAATTTCGCAAGGCTATGTATATAAATTCTCATTTTTTTCAATGTTCCTAACCTATTTTTACAGTGATTTACATGTACATGTAGGCCTACATTACAAACAAAATAACAGGCGGGTGGCTACATAGTCGTCCGATGCCGGTAGTGAATAACTCAAAATAAACCTCTTTTGTACTAGTACTAGTAGAATACTGGTAGTTTATGAAACAGTAATGTGATTAATATCAATATCACAACATACAACTTTAATAAAATGGCTTAGTAGGCTAACTGTGTTATTATTACCAAAAGCCAAATTTTGGTGTGACTCTGTCGGTCCTGGCATGTATTTGCACGTAGTTTGCCATCAGCTCAGATCGCGTAGTACCTACAATAGGTCACGTGATGACATGTAAACATTGGTCGCGCAAACAGTCCATTGAATGAATCATCCCACCCCCATTCAGTTTTTCACTTCCAGTGCACTTCAGCCTAGCCCTATACATTGTGCCAATACGCTGGACTACGATCTGCTTCTTGAAGCGGAGGTTGGCACAATATGGGGCTAACTTAAGCCTACTCCTAGAACTATGAGGTTCGTTCCGCTATCGTCTCCACGAACCTCATAGAGTGACATGTACAAAATCCTATTCGAAACTTTCTGCCCTTCACGTTTACATGGCTACAGTTCTTTTTTGAAATCAGATCTCGCCAAAACTAGGCTCTATGTGTTCTTTCAACTCTCATCGAGCGTCGCACGGGTCCAGAAAATCCACTCCACAAACTAAAAGTTGTTAAAAAGTGATAAATTCTCACCGTAACTCAGATCCCATTCAAACAGTATTGCAACAACTATGGCAACCGGAGTTGCAAAATTAACTGGTATGCGGAACCAGCCCATAGGACCAGCGCACTGCACACCAGCATACCAGTTAACTTTGCAACTCCGGTCGCCATATTTGTTGCAATACTGTTTGAATGGGATCTGAATTACGGTGAGAATCTATCACTTTTTAACAACTTTTAGTTTGCGGAGTGGATTTTCTGGACCCGTGCAACGCTCGATGAGAGTTGAAAGAACACATTGAGCCTAGTTTTGGCGAGATCTGATTTCAAAAAAGAACTGTAGCCATGTAAACGTGAAGGGCAGAAAGTTTTGAACAGGATTTTGTACATGTCACTCTATGAGGTTCGTGGAGACGATAGCGGAACGAACCTCAGTTCTAGGAGTAACTTAAGCCCAGCCCCTGTCACAGTGTCAGTGTTAATGACTGATGAAAACAAACATAGTAAAACATGTCTAATTCAGTATTCAGAGCAGACATTTTACCTACCCTTTTCTGAGTGTCATTTGGATCATTACTGAGCGACATTTCCGTATTCTCATTGATTGCCGAATCATCAATTGATGGTACACAACTTGTTGAACATGCATCGCTCACCACGTTTGTTGTCTGCGCTGCAACTCGATCTAGCTCGGCACCTCTTTCCATTTCGCTTTTGTTGCCCTCGGCTTCGGTTTCATCATCAAATGATATCAGTTGAGCTGTTGGCACTTCACTTGCTGTCGTTGTCATACTTAAATCAGCACGTAACTTCCGTCCTTCCTTCGTCAACCCGTCTACCCTGGGCACCGCCATGTTTGTTTTGACTGCTGCGAATAGACTTTTCAAGTCTTTCTGCGCTGAACATCTAAACTTACTAGACTGGCGCCACTCCCCCCTGTCTTTATCCGGCCACCAATGACGCGTCAGACCGTCCGCGCCTGAATAACGCAGTTAGCGCTTTATCACGCCCGATGGGCGTTTCAAAGCGCTCAGTATTTATTCCTGCAAGGTAGAATGAGTTACGTTTTTGAGTTTGAGACCTGTCAAAAGTATGATTATAGCCTAATGGGCGAAATCTTGGTTTCCACTATCTAAATAGGGCCTATATTTATTCAATGCAGGTTGCGTTACGCTAAACCAATACTAAAAAACTAAATATTCAAATACAATAACAAAAATTATATAATTAAAGTCTCTCTGCCTCTTAAAATCAAATTGAATATCTTGCTGACAACTAAACTTCTTTTTCATTTCTATTTTTTTCTGGGCAAGCCGTTTAATTTTTTAGCTTTACTCGCCCAAAATGAAGCAACTTAAAGCTTAAGAAATAACTCCTGAACAAATCATGGCTGGGCGCAGCATGAAAGACGTCACTTAGATTTATAGTCACGTAATTTGTTCAGTAACTAATTGGGAATCGCACTCAGATATCAATTATATTTAGATGCCTGCAACTAGTGGAAGGGTCTAGCGTTTATGATAAAGCAGAGGGTACTGTCTCACGGGATTCAAGTCTTCCTACAATTCGTGAAAAAATGAAATACACCGAATGATCGTTAGACGGAATGCTCCTAAAACTGCAGTGAGTGTGCGAAGCGTACATGTCTAGCGCCCCCGCCCGTTCGGGGAACAAACTCAAGACTAGTTCCCGCCGAAAGAACTTTGTCACGTTAATGGTTCTATTGAATACAGAATGATCCGGAACCAGTCTACATCTGCTTTTTTTAGTCTTGGTAGCAGCAGTTTGTAGATCAGAGTCAGAATATTGTAATAATAGTAGCGAGGAATGTAGAAGCAAGTACAGTTTAAAGAAAATAAAAGAAAACAGTAATAAAACAAAAAATACAAATTAAGCGTTGCACAATAAGATAGGAAACCAACAAAATCTTACAAAAAACATATGAACTTAAACTTAATGTAGTTTGCGAAGTAAGTAAAAGAAGAAAAAGGTGAGGTTTGCGTAAAAAACGGCTGTTAAGAGTCTAACAAATTATCTGTATTGGTTTTTGCATGCGATCTGTAACACCTTACACTGAGACTAGACAAGTGGACAGTGTATGTACAGTAGTATGTACATGTACATCAGGTACATGTACTATAGCTGTTTAATGCACGCAAAAGCTTGACTGCTGCATGCATGCAAGGCCGGATGGTCAACATTATTTGGGCGTCGCACGATTACTGATCTCATTCCAACTCATGGCATGTATTTTTTAAAAGTGGAAATAGATCAAGACTGAGGTTTTATTTCTCTTCATCAGAGGTCCTAATTCCATAAATGAGTGCAGCTCCAGCACAGGGAGGACGGAGGGGTTTGTTTGCTGTGTAATCAAGGAACACATGTTGGACAAATCAACGAAACGATGACAGAATACAAGTTAGTCGTCGTTGGAGGTTCGTATTTTATTGCCTCTACTGCCTGCCACAGTACCAGTCAGACTAAGCCAACCATTCCATTATGATCAATCACATTGTCCCATCATGATGTTTCCGTGTAATTAGTGCCAGTGGACAGGTACCCTTGACTGTTGTTTGTTTGAAGGACTTGTCTGGGCTTCTGCAACTAATCTGTAACTTGTTATTGTTAATCTTAATTCTTGTTTTACATAATAAATAAAAATGTGTAGGCTACATCTTTACTTACATCTTGCTAATAATTTGATCACAATGTAATGATGTATGTATACATCTGTAATACAAATCTATTTAATCTACCTTGCCACCAACACTTTACTGATTGATCCCTACAAATTTGTTTTACCTGCATTGATCAAATGATTGATAGATTGGACCTCTAGTATAGTAATTGATTGGATGATCAGGTTAGGTGGGAAAGTAGGTTTTACTTCCAGGTTCCATTCCCATCCAGGACATAAAATACAGGTTTTTTGGGGGCAAAACTGCTGTTTTATGATATTTAGTACTCGAATAGTTTTACTAGTACGTTGAGTGCAAACTAGCCCCTGCGCAATCTTTAAGCTTACGTGCGCAAGCTTCAAGCTTGCGTGAGTCAAATTTGTGCACTTTAACTTTGCGTGTGCAGATAAAGATTGTGCGCTGCCTTTGTCAAGCTTGTCATGAACTGCATGGCATAAAATGAGCTGATAAATGGACACGTGGCATTGGATTCAGAAGCATGAATGAACTAGATGCATCGTTGTTACACATGTTACATGCAGGATTGTATGAGGCATCCTGTCATTTTTCCGAAATAGAACCAATCCACTGGCCCCAGTAACATTGCAATCCAATCTTTGTATCCACTGTGGTTTTCAACCTGCAACGTCCCTGATCATAAAACTTACCGATAGAATGCCAGCTACTGTACTTGCAGATGACTTACTGCTGGAATTTGTTGGAGAGCAAAACAAATTGTGTGACAAAATTTGTGTACTCAACTCAAATGTTTAACGTAATTACACTTGTTCTTTGTGAAGTTGACACATGTTCACATACTGTAGGGAATAACAAAATATCTTTTCAATGTTATTATAGTCACAACATTTGGGTTCGATAACCACACAAAATTTCGGGTTCCCTTAACAACTTTGCAATAATGATGTGATCACATGCTATAATGGGGGACCAGACTGTTTTACCCAGCATGCCAAGCGCTATCGCAAGTTATCAAACCCAAATATTGTGACTGGTGCTCGATCCCTTTAATAGTTGATAGTAAGATATATTTTTATCCCCAATCATGAGAATGTGTGTATGACTTCGCTAAGAACAAGTGAAATTCTGTTGAGTTGTGTACTAAAGTTTACTCTCAAAAAGCATTTAATTTTATCACACAATTTTTTTCCAACAAATTCCAGCAGTAAGGTCATCTGCAAGTACAGTCGCATTCAATTGGTAATTTTTATGATCAGGAATGTTGCAGGTTGAAAACCACAGTGGGCACAAAGATTGGATTACAATGGGTTGAGGCCAAGGATACAAAGTGGATTGGCCCTATTTATGGGACTAGGTGTATGCCTACATGTACATGTACATGTTTTATAGTGTGTGTGACTATTCGTCGTTGCGCCTTGATCCTTCTGTACTTGCCAAAACTGAAGGTGGGACTCAGGGTCCGATTTCGTCCCAAATATTTGCATAGCAAAACTGCTATACAATTTTGTTTTTTTGCATAGCAATCTCAAAATTTTGCATAGCAGTCCTAATATTTTGCATAGCAAATTTGAAAATGCATAAATATTGCAAAATAGGTAAATTTGTGGTAGAGGGTGTTTTGTATACTTACATGTAGTTTCTAGGCTTAATTTAAGGCCAAGGCTATGTTTAGAGTAACCTTAACGACATCATAATCCTCAGAATATTATGTAATACAAATATCGTGTGAAAGATTGGACTATTATAAAAGAACACACAAAATATCAGCTCCAAATGCTTTGAACTTAGTGTTGTGTACATTTATTGTACATATTTTATTAAAAAAAAAAAAAAATACTTCCAGGTAAAGGGTGACTCACTTAATTATCCCAGACTTATGTGTACTTACGTTGTTATTTACACAAAATTTGACATGCCACTTTTCCGGCATCTACAACGTAATGCAGCCATTCACCCAAGGGATCTTATTCCCGTTTCCAACCTTGCACCGTCGAAAGATTTGCCATTTTATTGTAGAACTTCTCTGAAGTAGAACTATCTCTGAAGTGAACAGCAGACTCCAAAATTTGATGTCTTAACGTTTTAAGACGTGGGTAACACATACTGTATTATATAACGTTTTACGAACGCTGTGTTGACGTTCTTAAAACGTGTGTCATCGTGTGACTCTACACGCAGCTGAATTTATACGCATTATGTACTTACAAACGAGTCTAATCTTGGTATGGTGCCGTTTTATCGTTCTGCAAATGCACATCCAACCCCCACATGAGTAGGGAACGAGACCTCTGCTGCGTGGTGTGTGCTCAATGTATTTGACAATCGACTGTCGTCATGCACATGAATATTTATACAGGCAAGTACGGAACATCGCTAAACCAAAGTGTATCGGAAATCATTGTAAGATTTTTTTTGTCAATCAAAAATATTGCAACAAATGTATCGCACATTGTGTCGCAAAATGTGCGATGCACTTTCTAAAATTACATCGCAAATTGGCCAATTTGCATCGCAAAATGCAATGGGAAACAGGGGAAATCGTTCACTGGGACTCATTATGCTAATGTAAAAAAAAACGTGTTTTCATTGGTTCTTGGTTGGCCTAGCACCTCCTTGTTGCGATGTCAATCACAGACTACATAGTACATGTACATCACATCAGCTCATTATGCAAACTCCAAGTTAAGTACATGTATGTCATTGTGGAGGTCAAAGCTACAAAGCTACCCATGATTGGCCATCTTATAAAATGAACCACCCCTATCTTGAATGGAAATCCAACAGGAAAACAAAGAAACACATACATGTAGGCTTTCAAGGCTGTTGTCCTGACGGACTCTGTACGGGGACTGTGTGTGTGTGTGGTTGTGTGCGACTGTGTGTCGTCCTTATGGACTCCATTTGTAGATTACTACCAAGACAAAGGGTTAGCGCAAGACAGCCTTGATCAAGGCCAGACAACTCAAGAGTCAAGACAACTCAAGACAACTTATCATAAACTCTTCTTACACGTGCTTGGGAACATATAGGCCTAATATGATGGGTGCAACAAAAAACTTCAATATTTTTCTTAAAAAAAGAGTAAAAAAATATTGATAATTATTAATGGCATTAGACCGATTGCGCAACCCACGTCATGTGACCACTTCTGGGTATAAAATGTAAACACACACGATGTCCTCCATAGGAAAGGGTGGTACGGTACACGATTGCATTTAGTTTATTCGATCAAGGCTTTTCTTGCTTGAAATCTGTGACAAATATTCCAGAGTTTGTACCAGAGACCTTCAAGTGGCTGAATAAAGCCAGTAAGGACAGTTCCAGCAAGTCTTAAAAAATGTACACATGTACAAGTAATGTATAAATGTGCACGATGTGTACTAGTGAACGACGGAACGTTAGGCCAGACGACCGCGATCACCACACACTTTTCAACACAAAAATGTGAAAGTTTTGAAGCTGAAATCCTCCAAAGAAATTTCTTTCCAAAACTGTGTGATTCCTTTGCCTATTTGAAATTTTGCAAGGCTAGGTATTAATGCTCACTTTTCCAACAAGTACATATAACTGCGGTAAATGCGTAAAAAAACGCATAATCGTTAATAATTACCAATGTTTTTTCACTTGTTTGCAAACAAGTTTTTGGGTTGCATCTATTAGGTCTATAATATACAATCCCAAGCACAGGTACATTGTTCATTTGGAGTATTTTTGATGTGTTGCTCGAAAACGTTGAGTTGTCGGTGATTAGCCGCTGATGCTACATGTACATAAGGTCTGAGTGGAGGCAGACGGCTTAAAAGCAGACAAAGCAGACGGCTTAAAAAAATCTGAAATTAGGAAGGGCAGCAGAAAACTACATGTACATGTACTCCAAGTTGTTTTGAAATAGCTCTCCAAGGGGAGCCAACTTGAAACTAACCTAATAATGTTGTCAATGAACAGGGTACACAGTTTTCAAAACATACTTTAAGGCCTATTGGGAAAGAAACTTGATTTTGTGGGGCTAAAGTATGCACTAGTGGCAACTGGCAATCAAATTTTGTCATTATCTAAACCAGCATGCACCTCAATCCACGGCTTACACGTACATTGTACCTCCCCATATAACTGTACAAGCCAAGTTGCCCGATCTAAAGATCGGGCTTGGGGCGGTCGGTTTGGGTGAATAGATAGTTGGGGTATAAAGTGGCTAGTCTGATCTGACACAATCGTACCACCATGCAGCAACATCTCCATCGTAGTTCAGGTGATTTTAAAGTAGCCTATATTGTTGAGGTCTTTCATGGATTTTTGAGCAGTTTTTTGTTACTGCCTGTTTTTGAAATTTGAATTTGTAAGGCATTATTACAAAGGTACCATTAAACACATGAGCGTTCACTTGGTTGGACCCTATACATACTATACGCCAGATAATGTCCAGTGTTAATAAAAGCGTTGCTGGGTCTAGTGTAACTCGGAAACTGTGATGGGATCTAATATAATAAGAGCGGAATCCTAGGCCCGTGTAAAAAGTTTTTCGCACTTAGCGTCCGGAACGGCTGGGTCTTGCGGGTCGAGAAGGCAACTTGCGTGTCCGGAAAAATCCGGAGGGTGTCGTCGTCGCCAATCCGGCTCTGCCGATGACGTCGTTTTCCTGTGAATTGTGCCGAGATTTAGAAGATTGATGGCGATGGAAGTCCACGAAAATGTGCCAAGATTGAGAGAAAACTCAACAAAAATGTTACAAGATAAAGAAAACTCCACGAAAATGTGCCAAGATTGAGAGAAAACTTTGCTGGAACACGCTGCACAGTAGGAAGCTGTAGTGTTTTCTGATGTACTGTACAGGCATGAGTATGTACATGTACATACATGTCCATGTACATACTCATGCCTCACCACACAGCACATACACATGAAGACGCCACATGTGGGATTGATGTACATAAGGCGGTCATGCATGTTGTGCATGTACGATGGAGACGTTGACATGTACGACTGTTGTATGGAACATTTGAGAAACACAGGGCCATTATGGTAATAAGGGCAAGGGGTTAGACACAACACTAAAACTTATGGACTGCAGAGGGAGTGCGTGCGGAGAACTGAGTGGCCTGCATGACTACCGCTGCCTGAGAAAAAAGCCGTGAATGAATGCGGAAAAGCGGGGATTCTGCCATCACGGGAAAACGACGTTATCGGCAGAGCCGGATTGGCGACGACGACACCCTCTGGATTTTCCGGACACGCAAGTTGCCCTCTCGACCCATAAGACTCAACCGTTCCGGACGCTACAATGTATGTGCGAAAAACTTTTTACACGGGCCTACATGTAGGATTTCGCTCTTATTATATTAGATTGCGTGAAAAAAGTATTTGAGAAGTTGTCTATACAGCTTGTGTAACTACATGTACATACATATGTACATGTACATGCTCTGTGACATGCTTGAATGCACACACTCATACATACACATGAACATGTACATTTTAAATTATAAAAACACTCTTGTTGGTCAATCGTATCATCCAGTTTTGATCGGAAGTGTAGGTTAAAGTGTTATGATAAGTACATAGTTCTTGAGATATAAATTTTAGAAATTTTCAACTTCTGGTTTGAACCGAAAGACAAGCTCAAATTGGGGTCATACTTTGAAGTGTTTACTTAGTGTATGAAGACCTTTTTGATTATTGTGAAAACCGTTGTGTGGTTCAGGAGTTATGATTAAACTTTGATTTAATGTAATTCTACACCTGGTGACGTCATCATGACATCATGAAAACTTTGCTGTCTTCATATTGAGGTTCAATAGACCGATTGTGCGACACACGTCACTTGACCTGTAGTGGGTCATGACTCAAAATACACCCCTTTTGTAGCACAATACTGGTAGTTTATGAAACAGTAATACATGTGTGATTGAAATCAATGTCACAATATTATATATACAACTTGGGTTAATAACTGTGATATTATTACCAAAAGCCGACTGTTGGTGTGACTCTTTCGGTCTGTATGTATTTGTACGCAATGTAGTTTGCCATCAGCTTAGATGATGTAGTACCCATTGCAGGTCACGTGATGACGTGTAAACATTGGGGTACAATCGTTTTGTTGTCTGATGAGTTTCAAGGTTCAGTTCAATTTTAAGTTAAGTGTTGTAGAAAAGAGTTGAGCTCAAGAAGACGATGGAGTAAGGACAAAAAAACAGAACAAAATCAAAAGGTGTTCGCGCTCATACATGTATTACACGGACACCTAAACAAGTAACAAATTTAAGTTACTTTAAGAAGTCTTTTTTCAAATAAATAAGTGAAAGTAGTAGTATGCCTCCATCCATGTTAAAAGACGATGGAGGTATAAAAAGGGGTGACTTTGTTGTTGGGTGACTCAGTCAGGGGGCGACTGTGTGGAGGGCATTTTGTAAGTGGGTGAGTTTGTAACTGGAGGGGGGCATGCTTGCATAAGGGCAACCTTGTATAGTGTCAACCATTCTATGGGAATGAGGTTGTCACATCGGTTGTACAATCATATTCCTGTTAGATGATGACCAAATGTTAAATAATGTATCACTAATCGGAGCTTTTGTAGCTAACCCATCTACATACATACATGTCCAAATAATATACAAATGTCAGCTGGTCAGCTGTACAATGTAATGTACTTAGAGTCAAAGATACAAGAAAAACAAGTATACATGTAGGACACTTTGTGTAGAAACATGAATCGCAAAATGGGGGGCGCCGCTGTTGTTACATGTAGGTAAATGTAGGTAAAACCAAGACCGTTTGCGCGATAAGTAGGGCCTACTAAATGGAAAAAAACTTAGGCCAAACGATCCCTCCAACTAAAAAAGGTGAAGGCAGATCGAAAATTTGGTGTTCGACAATAAATTGTGCCAATAATCCTCGGAAAAACGTGGTAGATAGGTAAAAAGCGTTACATCTGCTACCATTCAAAATGGCACAAGTGTCCTACATGTACTGTATCTTGTTCTTCTAATCTTTTTGACTCAGTGTACAGGTGTACATGTACAGTACATGTACATGTACATGTACTAGCATACATATGGTGTATACTATGTGTGGTACATGTACATGTACATGTACATGTACAATACATGTCCTGCCCTTGAGTTTCTATAAATTAGAGACTTCCTGTTGAAGGAAACCATGTGAGTGAGCAGACCATACAAGGTCATATTCTAGTTCAGTTTCATACTGGACATTCATACCTAGACATGTACATGTACATGTAGTACATGTAGGTGTACAGGTGTACACTCATCATGTACATGTACAAAATGTATGTTGGATCATCAAGTACTGACTCACTGTATTGTAGGAACTGTACAGTAGTGTTTTACTCATTAATAGTTATTAATTTAAGTACATGTGCATGTACAACAGGACTACCACTTTGAGCTGTATTGATATGATACATGTACTTGTGCAAACAATTTCCTGTTTAAATTCCCGTCAAAACCAAGAAATGTGTTAATAAAAGCATTAACAAATATGTTATTAATAAACATAAAGTAATTTTCCTGTTTCCCCATGGCCAATGAAGAGGCCTGTATTTCTTTTCCAATTTCCGAATGCCCAATTATTTAAACCCGTGAAGACAAAAAGCTCTTTGGTAATGTTGACAAAGAAGTGAACGCAGATTACAAGCCATTGACATTCCTGGCAATTTGACTTTAAATCAAGGTCTCATTGATGTCCAGAAGTATCATCCAATCAAAAGGGTACAGGCGCAAATGGTTTTGTGGTTCTCGGTTCTAGCTTGGTGCCTACACTGTATGTATCATTTCACAGAACGTGGCACTGGATATTAATTGAGTGTGGCTAGGAGTATCCATGGATACTTTGGTAATCCTGCAGCGCAATCAGTACAATCATATTCGGTCTGCTTTGAGGCCGACTGAACCCACCACCGTGCATCGAACCTGAACTGTTCGTCATGATGGTTGCCTGTGTTCCTATGACATGGAACCTGAACTGGTCCTCATGACTCATGGTGCCAACTCAATGCAGAAATTTATGTGAATATAATGGATAGTTTGAGGGTTTATTCTTCAAGTGTCGGTGTATAAGCCACCCAGTATATAAGCCGTAGCAATGATTTTTGCAGTGAAAATCAATGTATAAGCCGCAGCTTATATTCCGCAAATTACGGTACTCGTACTCAGTAAAGTAGGCGTACATGTACTTCTCAAAGTCCATACTCAACTTGGCAAAGTTTTAACAAATTTGCATACATATGAAGGTGTTGCATTTAAAATAATAATAATAATGACAATTTATAAAGCACATACATGTAGGCCTATACAGTGTACATTTACATGTACATCTGTGATCGAGGCACTGATTTATGAAATACACAAAACACAAGGATACAGCAGAAAACCCAGCAAAAGAACATTATGCAAAGGCTTCATTAAAAAAGAGCTTTAGGTTTTTGTTAAATTGGCTGTAAGAAACGGATGATTTGACAACATAACATGTATGGGAATTCATTCCATAGATGCTGTGCGGCACGGGAGGGAGATCGATTACCCAATTACTGATTAATTAAAATACATGTACGTACATGTAGGCTCTTTTCTAAAATCTGTTTTGTTTTGTGAAACCCACTCAATCATCCCTCAATAAAAGTCAAGTCCCATGACAACATCCAGGTCAGCCAACCAAACAATATCTGTGAATGGATGACTATGTACATTGTAATGTGTAACCTCTCTTCTGTTGCCCATACATAACCATGATTACATGTACAAGTGCATTACAAAACATTCACAGTACTACAGTCCACATGTACCATGTTACTCATTGCACTATAATATGTACTGTATTGGCACAGTGGGATTGTCCATACACATGTATGGAGTACATGCACATGTGTATTGTACATGTCATGCATGAATACAGGTTGGGAAACTTTATTATTGTAATGTGCACTTGTGTTGGGAACTTATCTGATTGTCCTAATAAGGAATTTAATTGTTCTTACGTGTAGACACCAAATGACCTGTACATGTAACGCAAATTGCAATTCATGGTGTTTGAATTTGACATTTCTCAATAGACTGTGTAAGTCTTGCGCGTATTCGAATATCTTTTGGTCCCACACACATTGCTGTAACACGTGAAAGAAACAAGATCACGCGCTTTAACGGACCCTAATGTTCAAATGCGCGTGAGACTTACACAGTCTATAGAGCAAACAAAACTTCTGGCGCTACATGTAGATGTACTGTATGAAGAGAATCTTTGTTCTGTTGACTTTATAAAATCAAGGTTGGTTTGTGCAAGCGGTACTCTAACAAAAAAAAGGTGATTCTGGCAATTCAGAGAAAATAATCCTGTCAGGCTGGATGAAAAAAATTGGAAAAATCATGGTGGCAACTTTTAAAGATTTGTTTGTGAATTGGATTTCTAATTGAATATAATGTACATGTATTATGTTTTGTTTTTTGTACAGCTGGTGGTGTAGGGAAAAGTGCCCTTACGATTCAGCTGATTCAAAACCAGTAAGTAACATGTTGATGATAATCGGTTTATTGTTTGTTTTCCCATTATTTGAAACAGCCGGTGGTGTAGGCAAGAGTGCCCTCACGATACAGCTCATTCAGAATCAGTGAGTACAAATTCTGTAAAATGAATGCTCTTTGTGAAGTAAAATCTCTTGTCAGATCATTGTACAATACATGGAAGTATAAATAACAAGGTACAATGTAATTGATTTAGTTGCATAAAACTGGTGCATTAATAACCATTCTAGTAAGCTGACATTTTAAACAACATATCCCTGATGCAAATCATCTCAGTTCAACTATTTGCAATCTTGAACAGAGAAAAATGGTCTAGAACGGGATTTGAACCTGCGACCACCAGATTAACGTGGCGGTGCTCTACCAACTGAGCCATCTAGCCCTAATGTTGTTTTTTAATAAAAAAGAAAATTAGATCCAAAATTAGTTATTGTCTCAGTACAAAAATGCTAAATGCATTTTTACCGTTTTCTCGCAAATAAAATTATGAAAAGAGCTGACATTTTCACAGGTTGGTTTTATTACAAATATCTTTATTTGTGCAAAGAATGGAAGCATTTACAGTCAGTTTAACAATGTTGAGCTGGGACTTTAATAGCAGAAACAAGTTACTGTATACCGGCCAAAATGTTTGACTGGTTCCCTGCTAATTTCGTGCTGAGCACCATTCTCTTAGAGTTAAGGTACATGTATCTGTTCAGGAATGTGAGGACCATGGGTTCAAATCCCACCCAAATCGACTGAATTTTTTTCACTAAAGGACTCACAAAGCACTAAGTATACATGTACTGCTTATTACACGTCAGTGTATGGGTGAAAACCAGAATATTCTACATTTTACATCGCTGATGCAGTCACATGTACATTACATGTATTACTTTGATTTAAAAGGCACAACCATGTTAAATGGTCTATCCATACTAATGGTCTACAAGATAACTTGATAAGGAAAACGTGTGAAAACCAAGTTGCACTGTACATGTAGTTGTCTTGGCTTTTCCATTATTCATTAACAAAGGTGTTGTTTGTGTGTAACTTAGGTGACAACAAATTGAAAAATAAATACCACATGATATTATACATTCACTATGCATGTATAGTATTTGTTGATATCAACATGCAACATATTTGAGGGGGTTTCAACTCGGCACTTTCAGTTAGAAAGCTTTGATGAACATCACAAAATTACCCACATTAGTTATGTAGGTTAATACTTCGGCCGTTTTTTTAATTACTAGGATTACGGATTATTTGGCGCACAAAGTTGGGCGGGTAACGGCAAAAAAAGAGAGGGTGCCTTTAAATCCAAGATGGCGTAGCCCATGTTCCGTAAAAATAGGCGAGACGCGGGAAACAATGTCAATGAGCTAACTTTAACCTTTAAGTAAGCAGTTGTAAGGCCCCCCAAAATTAAATATTTTGCGCACAAAATTCATTCGCAACATCCCACTCCCCGTCCACCATATTATTAAACAAAACAGGGGTGTTTTTTTGACACTTGCTTGATGAGCGATCCCGCTGGCACGTGCTCTACTCTCGCACGAGAGGTACATGTAGTAGACATGAGGGTTCGGTTGCCATGGAATCCGTCTGGGCCGAACAAGCTGAATGGATACGAGCCTTCGTGTACTTTATGTCTGGTCCCCCTGTCTTTATCCATGTGCCAGGGAGAGTATGTGTGAGCACGGCTCCTGTTTGTCCGTGTACTAAATGTACGTACATGTACACGTACAATGTACATGCCGAGATACAAATGAATGTGTGTTGTGAATATTTTACACACACAGCACGGAAACAACAGAACCCAAGACTGTGCGGTGTATGTGTGCTGGATCGTGGTGTGTTTGTGTTGTGGTGGCCGGGACGCGAAAGGTGAATTTAGTGTGTTTGTTTTGTTTTTTTTCCTCAAAATTTGTATTTTCTGGCGGCGTTCCGGCGCAATAATTTAAATTTTTTTCCAAAATTTGATTTTTATCGGCACGATTCCGTAATCCAAGTAATACAAAAAAACGGCCTTGTAAACTACAGTATTACAATATTTAGTACTTTATTTACACATTTATAAAAAGAGAAACATACATTTTTCTTTTAAAGTTTTGATTAACGCTGTGATATTATTAAAAATCTTTAAAAAACAACACCTCAAAAGCAAGAATGTCAAATCATTTGTCTAGGTATTTGAGATTTGTCTTGAGGTATTTGGGATTTGTCTAGGTATTTGGGATTTGTCTAGATCAGATCATGGAAAACGGTGGGTCCAAGTTTGTTCAAATGCTGTACGTGTGTACATGCACTGTTTGGGCTGGTTGGTTTATAGTCTGTCGAGCAATGGTCATGCGACGGTCAAACTTGACAAGGGATGCAGTTCATAGTCAAGGCTGAGGCCTCAATGAACATAGACTACAATGAAAAGGCTCAACCTTACCACATTAGGGTATACTATTAATCATCAGTTAATGTTTATATCTTTTCTTCTGCAGTTTTGTTGATGAGTACGACCCTACCATTGGTAAGTTTATATCTCAATCTCATATATTGAGTATCCTGTGCTTTGGTATTCATGCATGCAGGGAAATCAAATGAAGTACACATTTTACATATAAAATCATAAGGAAAATGTATTATCTCTGGTAGTGTGGAGCTTGTTTAATTTGGTAACGAGACAGTTTGCATCATGTATCATGAAAAGCTGCAATAGTCATTGTAATCCATGTACAAACGGGTACATTTCCTCATGTTATGTTTTCATAAGAATTGCCCTTTTTCAAAGAAAATGTACAGGATGAAAGTTTCAAGCCAATTGTGTATTGTTTAAATTCGTAACTATTACACAATTTGAACTGATTTATTTTTGCAGAGGATTCTTACCGTAAGCAGGTTGTTATTGATGGAGAGACGTGTTTATTGGATATCTTGGACTCTGCAGGTCAAGAGGAGTATAGGTACATGACCCATATAGACCCTTATCATAGTGAAGTCATTTTGTGTAAGGGAACCAAAAGAAGCATGGAGGGGAAAATAGTCTGGCCCCATTGCTGTTCAATTAGAATCAGCACTCATGGCTGCTTGCTATACAATGTACATGAAGAACATATGTACACATCTTTTAAGCAAGTTTGGAACAGTATAGACCATGTAAACTGTGACATCACATGTTTACAAAAGAACCACAGAGCCTGGACTTCCTGCAGGCACAATTTGTACACAGCTCAATTGAGGAAAACATTACTTTTTATGTTTTCCCTTTGTATCAACTTTTGATATGAAGAAAGGGAGCACATCTTAAAACTTGTACAGTTTGTTATTTATGTGGAAATTATAACACAAAATGTCAAATTTCCCACATGACCAGTGTAGTATTTCGCCTGCCAGAAAGGCCCTGGAATGTACAAGGTCACATGACCTATAATACAGGACTCGTCCACAATTTGCATCCATGTTGCATTTTAAACAAAAGTTCACTTTAGTATCTTTGTTCTACCAACTGAGCTTTGCAGCCCTAATGGTGGTCTCCCTATTTAGTCAATGTCTTTGTTCAATTGGTAGAAAGTCGGTGCGTATAACCGGTAGTCGCAGGTTCAAATCCTGCTCCAGTCAATTTTTCTTTGTTCACCCCGAAATTGATTTCAAATTTACCCAGTCAGTTTCCCTTGTGGTTTATTGCCAGATATTTAAGTAGCATCACCCTTAAGGTAGATCCCCGTGCTACCGCTTCCCAGGTTATATCCATAGAGCTAGCTCTATGGTTGTATCGTTTATTATGGGGTGTGATCCCTGGCTACACGGCAGTAACTGGTTGAATGGCTTTTGACTGGCACTCCCGAACAAAGATATTGATTAGATAGAGAGACTTCCGAAATTAGGGCTAGATAGCTCATTTGGTAGAGTGCCGGTATATATAACCGGTGGTCACAGGTTCAAATCCTGCTCCAGTCAATTTCTCTTTGTTTACCCCAAAACTGTATTTAAATATGCAATCCATAACACAAACAAACATATACAAACCACAACATTGTATGTTCATAGAGTAATCAACCAGAGCTTAGTGTCTACATTTACCAATGAATAACAAGATGGAGGGTGCTTCCACTGTTTTTTTGTTTATTATACATTTGTAAGGGTGCAGGAATATAATGTTGTACATATAAGGTGATCTGAAATGATTAGTTTGAAGCGAAAGATATATTGTCCGTGTTCCTTTGAATTTTGCTCGGCAATGAATTACTTCCAGTGAACGAAATGTATAAGTGCATGTAATTTTGTAACATATAAAATTTATAAATTGTGGTTTCAGATTGTAGAAGTCTACAAAAAGTTTGTTTTTGAAACGGCTTACTTTTGGACTTTGAAAACTTTTTTCACAAAGTGCAGCTTAATGTATTTTCATGCATGATGTGCAACGTGACCCATACATGACTGACAAATGGCGTATCATGTGACAGCTGATCTATGGCTAGATGGTCAGTATGCGATGTTTACAGATGCACTGTTCATCATGTTAGCACAATGATAAAGATACACGTTGAAAAGGACACACCCATAAAAAAAAATTTAAAAATGTGCAATTTACTATTGTCCAATAGTAATTAATTTTTTAAAAATGAATTACTCTGTCATTATTCGTTGATGGATTATTTCATTCGACATCTCATTTGACGGTTTATAATTTTGGTCATTCAATAAAAATAGTAATTTGATTGATTTGACCATGATATTTCTATGATGATCACTACTGTATGTTTTCATTGAGTTATTCTAAATGTCTGTTTTCATCTTTTCTTTTTCTTTAGCGCAATGAGGGATCAATACATGAGAACTGGAGAAGGTTTTCTTATTGTGTTTGCTGTCAACAATCGGAAATCCTTTGAGGATTTCAATTTATATTGGTCCCAGATCTACCGGGTGAAGGATGCTGAAGAAGTCCCTATGGTCTGTAAGTATGAGTAAGCAGGAACAGCTTGTCTAGCTTAGCGGCTACTGACCCTGTCACCATGGACCCATTACCCTATACTGACCAACGTCATACATTGATGACCTGATGTGCAATTGACCTAATTATTTGGATTTTGCCATTGTAGGAGTCAGTGAAGGTGATGCGATGTTTACACACTAATTTTTACGTGCAATTTGAGAATTTGGTGAGTGTGATAGGCAGGACCCACTTGGGGTGTTGTTGCAAAGGGTCAGTATTTACATACAGATTCTGAGTCTGTATAAAAATGGTCAGCCTATTTTGCCTTGACTGCTGATGCCATTTTGAATGGGAGAAAATAAAGATTGGCCAGCATGAACACACAGTTAACCAAATTGATTGAAAATTATTAAACATTTTGGTCGAATTGTCAACTCGTGTTTGCAACAATAACAAGGGGAATCTTTATTCAACTGGGAAAATCTCAGTATGACTCGTAGACAATTAGCATTTCCCATGAAATATGCTAATTACATTCACGCATGTGTACAGACACTATTGGTTGGCAAACGCCACAGAGTTGTGCACTAGGCAGATGCACAAACGCGAATGCGTCATGCAACCATTAGCCCCATACAAAAAGGCGCGATGTTCCTTCATTTTACCAACCTAAAACTAACGAACATCGTGGCGTGTTGTGGCCGAGTGGTTAGTGCGTCGGACTCAAGCTCTGGTGGCTGAGTCATTGGAGTGTGGGTTCGAGTCCCGGTCATGACACTTGTGTCCTTGAGCAAGGCACTTAAGCATAATTGCTTTGTAAAAGTTGGGGAGGTAGAGCTTTCTGCTCTACCAGCCAGGCTTCTGATGGATGATACCCAAGCCTACATCCTTACAGACTGTAAAGGGGGTAACCCTGTTTCAGCCCCAGGAGTAGGTGGCAATGGCCCTGGGTAAACAGCTGATTTGTAGCCCACACCTCGAGTGGCTTATGGCCTTGTGTGTCTGGCGACTTCCATAAAAAAACCAGAAAAACCCAGAACAAAACAGTAGTGTTAGTGCGTGCGCGCGATGTGCAGTTTACGTATTTGATGGGAAGGGTCTATGGTATGAAAGTGGCCGAATTTGTGTTCAAATCTCAGTAGGAAGGATGTTTTCAAAACCTAGTCAGTGAACAAACTGCCATGATTTGAAGTGAGCTTCATCAGCTAGTCTTAGTGGTGACACAGACCAATCCACTACACTGTGGGTTCGAATCCCGACCTGGCCAGTCGCGACATTTGTTCCTTGAGCAAGACCTTATCATAATTTCTTTGTCCTTGTGATGGGCTGTTAAGCAGTAGGTCACGTGTACTAGGATGGGTAGTGCACCTAAAAGAACCCAGACCATTTATCGTGAAAGACTAGGGGTTTACCCTGGTGTTTCTGGTTCATAAAGCAAGCATCCTTATCTTCTGGTTTCCTCAGGCTTCCGAGCTACAGTGATTAAGTTTGCTATTGAGGCATCCTTGGTTTCATTACCAGAAATTAATAATAATAAAAACTTCCTGACATACACCTGTACATTTACAGGCAAGTACCAGGCTATCCATTGCAGATTGTCAGGCCTGGAATGTCATCTTTGAGAGGGCAAGGTCATTTTCAATTTGCAAAGGGCACTTTCACTGGAAAAACTAAAAGTCAGTGGGAAACTGTTGAAGGGGCACCAAGGCCAAGATCAGGGCAATGGAGGC
Organism: Marthasterias glacialis; assembly: GCA_911728455.2. NCBI lineage: Eukaryota > Metazoa > Echinodermata > Asteroidea > Forcipulatida > Asteriidae > Marthasterias > Marthasterias glacialis. Next base: position 28,638,866 of record OU452220.1, on the reverse strand, counting down.
CATAGCCTCGATTGTAGGGTATTAATTAATCTGCTTTCAAACTGGCCTTTTGTCACCAGGCATGCATGGTGGTCTAGTGGGTAGACGTCTGCTCTAAAATAGCAGGGGGTCGTGGGTTCGAATCCCACCTAAGTAGTATGCCAGTGGATTTGTTTTCCACCATTTCCACAGTACTCGGGGGAAAGCACTGAATTTACAGTGATTATCACACATCAGTGTGGTGTAAACAGAAGTAAATTGTTTATTGCTGATGTAATGTCACTTCTGTTAATCTGCTTTTATTTTGTTTAAATCAGTGGTAGGTAACAAAATTGACTTGTCAGACAGAACGGTTGATACAAGAGATGGTGCTGCAACAGCCAAGAGCTATGGCATTCCTTATATTGAGACATCAGCCAAGACCAGACATGGAGTGGTTAGTATAAGGACACATTCACTTCAAATGTTTAAGTTAACAGTTTAAAAATTGAAATGTGAACAGTGGTAACATGCCAAGCCCATTTACTTACTGCTGCAGAATTTATTTCATTTTGTTGAAAATTCTTTGTCAAGCCCCAACTCCAAAAACTTGAGTATTGGGTGTTTGGGTCAAGTTGTGGGTCAAATTGGTTCCTCAGACCTTCCCAAAACACTATGTAAATAGTGATTGCATACCAATATCAAGCCTCCTCTTTTTATCTGATGACGTGAAACATGTTTGGGGAATGACCAGGCGACCTTTGCCCCAGTGGTCCGAAGTTACATAATGGCGTCTTTAAACGGCGTCCGTTTCCAGGCAGGGGAAACATTTGCGTGTAACAGGAAATCTGGCGCCTACTGGTGAAATTATGAAATAGTAGTCTGATATCTGTGTGTTGCTTTACCGACATAACCTGTAAGGAATCGAACCCTGTACGGATTACTTTATATTCTGTGTTTCCTTGTTATTCAGGATGATGCTTTTTACACGCTGGTTCGAGAAATCAGGAAAGATGTGAGTACATATAAATTAACTCTTACCACCGAAAACCACCCCTTCCAAATCTGGTATATGAAATTTGTATCATGACTGATTTATGACACTTTGCTGGTAGTAAACTGATGATGCCAGCACCAGTACAATCACAGCCCAACATTTAAGGTGATAAATTAGTATAATATATAGTGTTGGACTAAAAGAACTGTAGATTTACTCCACTGTCAAATTGATCTTGCTTTGGGGCTAGGCAGAACGTACCAAAATAATATCCAAACTGTAAGAAAAAGCATTTGTAACAAAAACTTCTACATGTTGTGTGTCAAATCCTTGGGTTTATTGCTTATTGTTTAAAAAGTACCACTTCATTGAATTGTAGTTGTGGTGATGATTAACATCTTTACACCTGTACAAATACATTTAAAAAAAGTTGATCTCCTTACTTGTGCAAGTTAAAGTCACAACAGCCACCAAGAAAGCAATGGTGTTGGAGGGACTTCAATTGACATGCATAATGCAGTTTCTAATATAAACCATATCAATGGAAAGCGTATTCATTCCTCTTCACAATCATTACATGAAACTCCCATTAGCCAAGTCATGGCCAAGCCTACGGGTTTCATCCCAACTCCATGTCAGTTCTTATCAGCTAAAATGATACACACTGAACATACTGGTAACCTCACTGTCCATCCGGCCCGGTGACTGCAAGCTGGGTTCATGCCATATCAATTACAGCTTGCATCTGATGTTTTTTTAAGGGTTGTTATTGTTATTATCTTTCAAATGTTTGAATGGCGAAATATTTTGTTAATATCATGTATTTTTAAATAACCAAAATGGATTTCTTAAGTTTGTTTGTATTTGCAATTCTTGAAGTGTAACCCGTTTGGATATTCACACCCTTAGACGACACTTGTTGGTTACAAATCGGTGACTGGCATCACAGACCCTAGGGTCCATGCTGGCATGTTGTGACCGGCTGGGATCACTAACTGCTGGTGTCAAATCACAGAAACCCTAAAGAGCAGACGAAGTCAGACTGTTTGTTATTTTGAATAGGGTCTCAAATAGAATGTGCCCAATGGTTGAGCACTAAACACTGCTATTCCAGTCTCACATACAGTGAGTCTTTTGTGTTTGGTACTGCTCTATCAAAGTGGTCTCCACTCCAAACATTATCATGCCATGTTAATCTAATCTAGACACCAAACTAAGATAACCTTCAACTCAGGAAATAAAAAATACTCTCAGGAATGACTCTCACTCAGGTTCACAGCGCCCTCTATAGTTCACTGTACTTAATGGTCTCATCTATTTATGCTTTGACTTCGTTGACTTAAATGGATGCAGCTAGGTGCAACTTAAGGTTGTATGTATAATGCACTGACAAACATCTTGACTATTGGTAGTTAAGTGGCCAGTCACATTATTTATCATATTTTATTATGGTTTTCATTTCAGAAAGAAAGACGAAATGTCAGCAAGAAGAAGAAGAAGAAGAGCAAGGGAATGAAATGTGTTCTGCTTTAGGAAATGATTACCCCATTAATTATCCAATTTAATTCTGAATTCCCAAGTATAAATGTTTACAAATTTGTTTGGCACCCTACTTGTCTTTAGATTTGCAGAGTTAAAGGTGCTCTCAACCATTTTTACCATATTTTCGAATTTAGATATTATTGTCGCTTCTGTGACAGAGTCATTTGAATTATTCTCAAAACTATATATTTAGCATTGGCTTTAACTTAGGCGTGGTTAGTGATGTTTACAATGTCTGAATGGATGGATTTATTGATATGGTGGATGTACCTTCTTACAAGGAAACTATATCGAGTTCTAAATCAAGGGATATCAAACAGAACTGGCAAGAACTTTTCAGAGTCTCGGTAGCATCACAGGGTATTATCCATTATTTTAAATAATGTGGGTGGGCATTTTGCCCTTTTTTGTCTGCTGCCACCTCTCATCTCATTGTGGTTGAGTGATATGTGGTCAACTTGGGGTACATGGTGTGATTGCAAGTGGAGCAGCCCAGGCACTGAGAATTCAAGTAGCTTGTGAAGCACTAATGGTTTGGGTAACTCACAAACAACGTCCTCAAACACCTTTTCGGTGAGTAATGGGATATTTCTTGATTGGGCAAACACAGTGTTGTTGGGACCAGCACGAACTGGTTAATCAAGAACTATAGAAGTATTGCTTTTGTGCAATGTTACTTTCTGTAATGTTGAACGAGAAATAATTTGACATTGCAGCGTTGGTTTTTGAGAGAGGGCATTCCTTCCATTCTTCTTGTTTTCAATTCTGGTCTTACGATGCTCTGTAAAGCACTTGAATCTATGGGCCATAAGGGTAGAATCTCACGGTAAGCAGAGCCATACTAATGGGCCCATGTGTTTTTTCTTTAGAAAGGCTTGAGTTGGTGTTGAACAATACAGAAGTGCAACCTTTTTCAGTCTTCATGTACAATGTAAGCGTTTATTATACTAACATAAAGTGTGGTTTTAAGCACTTTTCTAAGGACTATGATACTATTGAACTCATTTGATACAAAATGCTTTACCATCTCAGTAACATTCTTGTGTTCTTGTTGTAGACTTTTTTTTTAATTGTGGTATTGTGTACAATGTTAGGAATTGAAATATAAATAATGACAAGAAACACAACAAAGTGTCATATTTGCATGTGTTCTTTTAGCAGTTTTTCCAGTGGTGGTAATTTTTGTTAAAGTACGTGAAACCACACAAATAGTGTTATCAAAAAGTGAATGGACATGCAGGCTTATACTGGAAATATTTTGAGTTTATTCAGTTGATGTTTTTTATAAACAAATTTTTAATTCATCCTCAAATTTCCATCAAGAATGAACAGACAAGGTTACCTGCCTTTTCCGTCCATTTTTTAAATTGAAATTTAAGAGTATTTAAAAAATTAATAGTAGTAAACAATTCAAATTGTTTTCAGTATAAGCCTGCATGTCCATTCAGATGTTGGAACGTTTTGGAGTGGTTTCATGTTCCAAATACACAAAAAAATAAAGAAAAAAAAATAAAAATAAATAAAATAAAAACCATTCGAAAAACTGCTGACATGACCGTAGACCAGTGGTACATTTGATTGTGTTTCCTGTCGCATATTAATCCCTAACTTTTCAGGAACATGATTTTGTTCAATACCTTTTGCCAGTGATGAGATAGTAATATACAATGTATGCAAATCTGCTTTCTGTTTTCCTTTTCATTATACTTGAACTAATTAATGTGAAACTTGTGAAAACATAGTCTTAAGCTCCCCAAAAGATTCAATAGCAATCTTGGAGGACTGTTTGACACCTTTCTTTGTTTTCTTGAAATCTAACTCTTGTTATACAATTTAGGTTTGTGTAATGGATTTGTTCGGAAAGAGGGATGTGGGGTCCAAATGGATTACAATGATTTTGCTTTCATGACAAATTTATGACAAATTGGTTCCTTAATATTTCTTGTTCATCTTTTATATTCATTGCAACGTTGCTAATCATTGCTTCAGGGGTGAGATTCTTCAGACTCTTTATGTCTGACTGGTGAAAACAAATAGATGTTATGTTCTCAGGTATGAAGAAATCTTGCTCTTTGCTCTACTTCTCTAGTGCTGAGGATACTGTTCTAAGAAGTTCATTTCAATCTATATCTCCAGGTGTTACCAAAAGGTGGAAATGCCATCATTTGAACATACCTCCTAAATCTGGATCCTATTTTCAGACTCTTGTTAGCAGTGTCATCCCTGTTGCTTAGTTTACCATTTACGTTAATGCACGTGATAAACCACTACAGGCACATGTTCGAGTTTCTGACTGGCAGTTGCTGAGCCATTACACGTACATTAAGGAACTGTCCCATTGGGTTCTCAACAACATCATCTTCTGAGCTGTCTCTCGAAATGGTTATTAAGGCACTAACCGTTTTGCCGTTAAAGATGCCATTAGTAGTGTTGGGAAGCTATTAAAGTAAATGTGTAGACTCAATATTCCACATTTGACTCTGCACAGAGTAGCGATTTCGGTTTGTGTACATAACTTAAGAGAAAAACAATAACGCAGTATGCAGTATATGTCTACAACAAAACGTTTTTCACGTCAAATTAAACACTTTGGTTCCCTTCAAGCAATAGTTCAAAAAGTGTCTGTAATTAAATCAGATTGTACAAAACCTGAATTTCGAAAACAACTGCCATTCCCTGGAACTTCGTCTTTCGTTCCCACAAAATTTAATTTCGTTCCCCCCAAGAATATGAAATTAACAATGCGTGCCCTCAAAGCTGTCACTCAAAATAAGTAGTGAAAGGGACTGTAAAAAGGTAATTTTTATAGAATTAAAGAAGATTTTTATTTCAGGGAACGGGGTAGTAAAGCCCAGAATCGAATATTGTTTTTTGAGGAAACCACTTCGAGAGAACAGAACAATATTTCGCGAGACAAAATACTAATTACATGTAGATGGAATAAATGATTTTGCTTGCACATCTAGGGTGCAACATGAACAGTTTTAACGGTTTATGGAGGAAGAGCGAAATCATACACATGCAGCCGTGGGAAATTCAAGTCATGAGAGAGACCATACTTTGACCAGTCAAAAACCTTAAAGTACAGTTTACAGAATACACCACAGAGAGACTTTTTGAGGGACAGGCCTTGACAAATTTATGAACCGGAACGCACTGAAATTTTATAAAGCTTATGGTGTTGGTTTTGTCAGTTTGCCTCTCTGTGTGGAATGAGAAACAATGTATGCCAAGCTGTAAAAAAGAAGGAACTTTGTGGCCCTATGTAATGTTCTTTAAAAAGAAAGGTGTTCAGAAGAAGTAGTAGTATCCCTTTTGTACCAGCGTAGATTACATTCGATCTGAAAACGATATCGAGTAAAATATTGGTATCAATGACTAACGCATGTCCCGTACCAATGTGTACTCGGCACTTTGAGTTCAGCCGGGTTATTCATATTACTGCTTTTATTAGAATACAATTGTTGTAATTTTTAATTTATTTCATTGTTGTTATTAATATTATTACTGTCATAATTTTTATTTTCAATACTACATTTTGTGGTTGGTTGAAATTGCTTTCCAAAAACTGTGATTCCTTTGCCTATTTGAAATTCTGCAAGGCTAGGTATTAATGCTCACTTTTCCCAACGTTGTTTATCCTTGTTTTACTGTGATTTAGGCCAACATTACTAACAAAATAACAGGCGGGTGGCTACATAATAGTCGTCCGGACGCCGGTAGTGCATGGCTAAAAAACCTCTTTTTAGTAGAATTCTGTTAAATTATCAAACAGAGATGTGATTTAAATTAATGCCACAACATACTACTTTAAGTAAAGGGGCTGATTTGTCACTTAACAAAAGTAAAACCGACTGTTTTTGTACCCACTCTGTGTCACGGTATATCTCTTTACACGTATTTTGCCATGTATGAATGGCGTTGTACCCATAGGAGGTCACGTGACCGCATGTCAGCATTGGTTGCGCAATCGGTCTATCGGGGAGGAAGAATATATTGTATTTTTTACCCATACATCGATGTGTGTTGAGCACTGTATACTCAGTACTTTCCCGAGTCCTGTGAAAAAAATATTCACTGGCATTTTCCAAGGGTTGGATTCGAACATTTTCCTAGAATGGCGGAGGTCGTGGGTTCGAATCCCACCCGAGGAAAATGCCCGTAAATATTTTTTTCACAGGACTTGGGGAAAGTACTGAGTATACAGTGCTCAACACACATCGAGGGTAAAAATTACAACTAATATATTCAGAAACTATTACTTATCAATTTCCTGCTAAGCAAAAATAAGCAGGATACCAGACACAGATGGTACACGTGACATGGTATTTTGGCAGGTGACCTTGTTCTGTTAAGCATTATAATTGTTGTGCTTAGTCACTTTTTGTGATTAAGTAGCTCTATGAAATTGGGCCCAGGTTGCCCGACACACAAAGGTGGCGCTGCTTTTGTAAACAAGGTCAAAACTCAAATGACGACATTTCCTTCTGTAAGTGACGTGTATAGCTATTGCGACATTTGTTTTTCCAGTTTTTAAATGATTAGTTAGTACGATGACGTATACATGTATCATGTAAAACAAAAGTGTAACATAATAACCAAGTAGAAACACTTTGTGCGTGTAATTTTGAGTGTTATTTCTCGCCGTGTTTTGGTATTATTAATGTAGTCTTTGTCTATGATGAAATGGATGCTTGCATTCATGTATACCAATAGATGTGTCGGCAATGCACCCCTCCGTACCAACTCCTTTACTTTTGGTAATTACTAAATGAGTAATTATTAAATGACCAAAACAATTTACTTAGTAAGGAGCAACGGAGAGCTGTTGATACAGTATAAAGCATAATGAGGAACGGCTCTCCTTGAAGTAATGTAGTTTTTGAGAAAGAGGCAATTTCTCGCTAAAATAATTGAATCTGAGAACATGAGGAAAACATGCAGTTTCAGCTTTTTTCGGGTCCGTGGAAATAACAGCTCTAGATTTGGGCTGATATCTCAAGAACGCTACTATCTTTTAAAACAAAATTTTAGTTTTATGGTAGTTTAGTTTTATGGTATAAATTATATCTACAATTATATAGGATTGAAACAAAGTAACGTAAGGTTCCAAATACCAAAGGTATACCCTGCCTTTAAGCAGTTGAGAGTTATTTTAAGTGATGCTTAACACACTGTGTCGGTATAATGGAATGGCGAAGCAAACGGCATAATGGGCGAGGTTGTCCAGCTGACTGTCAGCACTGATGAAGTTAAAGGGGCACGTTGCCTTCAGATTGGGCGCTTTCTTTGCTATAAAGGCGTTTCTTTTGAATGAGTCATATACATACGATATTGTAGAAATTGACTCTTTCTCAAAAACTACATTACATGTTGTTGTTTAAGTTCGTGACAGAACACGGTCCTCCATTTGTAGAACCAAATGTTTGACTCAACAAAATGGCGGACCGTCTGTTTCTATGTAGCCTTTCGTCCAGGCCTTCGTGGCTTAGACAGCTATAATATAGCCGCGGAGACCAATGTCAGTGCGCACGATCGAGTGGCGAAGCCACGAGGGCCTTTTCCAACTTGATTTTGCGTTTTTTGATGTTGAATTATTCATGAAGTCTCAAACGAAACAGCGCTGAAACGTTAACCAATCATAATGCGGATGAGGTTTAATGGGCGCTGACCCCATCGCTTCTGATTGGCTGGGAATTTTGCTACTCTGTTAGGGTAGCAAAAATTAAGAAATAAAGAAAAACATTAGAATTTCCTGACAAGTTGGAAATAGCCCTCGTGGCTTCGCCACTCGTGCGCGCTGACTCGGGCTTCGCTGCAGTTGCTTCGCGGCTACACACGTCTAAGCCACGGAGGCCTTGGCGAAAGCTAGTTTCTAATTTAGAGTGTGGCCGCTCCGCTGGTTGTATTTCCACAGGAAAATGTATGTTTGTTTTTTTAAATCACTACTCACTAGTTACAATACACTGTAGATTTTTTATTGCATAAACTCTTAAAAAGGATAAAGAGCTATACAAGTTACTTGAAGAAATCTGTCCATTAATAAATTGGAAGGTTGTGTTATTCGACCCTGACCCGTTGTTAGTTTCCGACGCAAAAATCACTATTATTTTGGTCGGTAACCAGCAGACAAATATCTTTCACGAACTAATGTTCTGAAAATGTATTAGTTGTTGTTTTGTACGTGATGGATCTTGATTTTAAGTGACCTTATTGGATTAGTATGTTTCGGCGTTAGTGATTTTTAATCTGCCATCATGAAACTAAGCCTATCAACAAGTAGTATTGGTGCAAGACGTTCCAGTTCTGTCTAGTCCACGACCCATGAAGTCCACGATCCACCCAGACCCATCACGAATTGCCGCCAATAGAGGGCGCTATCACTCCACGAACCCGCAATCACCAATAATATCACCACAGGCATCCTATCACCCACAAACCGCTATCACAGGTTCCTGTGACTCGAGAGCGGTTTGTGAGTGATGGGCGCACTACACTAATAGAGAGAAATCCATGCACCGAACATCATTAATAAAATGTAAACCCACAACTTTTTCTGTAAATCAAAGATTTGAAGGACCTTGATTTTATGGATTGTTGAAAAAAGGTCCAACACTGTGCCCCTAGGGTTGTTGACTTTCAACCAGGAGCATTTGGGATACACTGGCCCTCGTAAAATGACCCTATTTTACTAAGCGGTGTAGGGTCATTTTTCCAAGATGAAGTCTGGCCAGTTTACTCATTCATTTTTTTTTTATATTTTGGATCAGCCTAGCAAAAATTCTCAACGGCTAACCTACCAAAAATTGAAAAGAAAAATGAAGTTTAGTTGTTAGAAAATATATTTGATTTGTTTTCTAGAGGCTGAGAGACTTTTATTTATTTATTTATTTATTTTTTTAGTATTTTTGAATATTTGGCATTGGTTATTATGGGAGCCTATTTAGTGTGGTGCACCCACAGACATAAAGAACGTATAGACGGACGGCGCCTATGGAAAACAACGCTTGGGTACCGTAATTGTGACGGCACCAGACTGTACCCCAAACCGTGGGCAAACTTATTATTGAATAACGTGTAAAGCAATGGCAAAGATGGGAGATGACGATATAAAATGTCTGTTTTAAGGTTAAAAAAATCACCAATTATCTTCAAAACAGTAATAAATCAATAACTAGATAATTTTCCTCACTTTTGCATTGTTTTGTGACGCGCAGCTACATGCACGTTTGCAATGTACTCGATGTAACGCTCACAGAGATCAACGCAAACGCGTACGCACGGTGGACCATGAAATTCGGGCGATTTTGTTTCAGTCTTGGATTATTAAATAAAGTGACACGACTTTCCAGCTGTAAAAATAACTTTTTCTGAGAGTTGAAACATTTTTGATCTGTTATGGGCGATACTTTGACTCATGGAGGAAGGACAAAGACTTCTTCTATGGTTGAAGAGTGAGGCATACGGTTGCAGAGGGCAACTTTTCACGAAAAGTATACTTTTTCTTTCTGGACGTTTGATATTTCGAAAGGAGATCGAAAATCTTTCTTTTTAGACCTAAACAAAATTATCTGATGAATTTCTTTATTCTGGGGGTTTCCTTAAGTTCATATGTTCTTTTACAAATTACTCTACATGTGAAAATCTCATTTAAAATTAAGCGAATTTCCCTTTGAAGTGGTAGCACTTCTTTCAGACTTTGCGTAAAAGTGTGCAAAAAGGCGCGACGTTATTCACTTCCGCCCACGGTTTGAGAAAGCACAAAATTAAAGTTTGGCGCCCCTACTGTCCGTCTATAGACCATGTGACCCTTGTTTACAAAAGAGTGACCTTGTACATTCCAGGGCAATTACTGGCAGGCAAGATACTGCATGGGACATATTTATGAGAAATTTTACATTTTGTATCATAATTTCCACATAAATTCAATGGCTATTAAAATGAGAGCTGAACTAGTTGTGAGAAGATGTGCCCCTTTCCTTCATATCCAAAGTTGATGACAATCGGACAGTGCAATCTCCATAAAATGAAAGATTTAAAGTATTTTCCCATTGAGCCGTGTACAAATTCTGCCTGCAGGAAGTCCAGGTTCTGTGGCTCTTTTGTAAACATGTGATGTCACAGGTAACATGGTCTATAGGTTCTTTATGTCTGTGGGTGCACCCTATAAGCGGATTCGTAGAGTGACAGCGCCCTCTATTGGTGGCAATTTGTGATGGGATGATAGTGGACTTTTTTGAGTCGTGGACTACAAAGCAGGAACGTCTTGCACTAAGACTAATCAACAAGTTGGTCACGTGTTGTATGGTCGGGACACGTCGACCGCAGCACTACCGACCTCACGAAAACGACCAATGACCGAAGCTCATGTTTCACTACAAATCTACATGACTGCTAACTTTGTTCTCAAATTTATCTCAAGTACTGTACTTTTATGTAACTCGAACCTGAATGTACTTAGTTGGATCACCAGCAAATATCAAGGGAATTTGCTAACGGTAATAGGCCTAATTGTCAGTATTGATAGTTCATGGATTCGAATTAGTCTTGGTTCAAGACTCTCCTGTTATTGATATCCAACGCGCCATTGCCACAAGAGGGCTATCACTTATGGGTGCACATAAAGATAACTACACAAAGAGATCGCTAAAAATCTGAAGGTCACAGCTTTTATGGATTGTAATGGTCCAATAATGTGACCCTGTAGTTGTTGACCCTGAGGTTTTTTGAAAATGGCCCTATTTTGCCCAAATAGTAGTAATAATAATAATAATTATAATAACAACTTAGGGTCATTTTTCCAAGCAAGTCTATGGAGTTTACTCGTTCAGGGCTGTTATTATTTCGGATGAGCTTAGCTGAAAATCAGCTAACCTACTTATTGAAAAGAAAACAGTTTATACTCGTCAGAACGCTCAGAAAAGAAACAAAAAACACCAACTGGCGCTGCTCATAGGTCTGACATCGGCGGTCACCTACGGGGACTCGTACACAACGAGAAACAGACAGACCCAAAGCTACATATTCCATGCAAGGGATTGATGTATTAATCGGAACCTCAACCAGCAAATAAAGTTGAAACGTTTACAATTGAATCTCCCTTTCACTAAAGAGTACATACCTAAAAAAGCCCATCACCAACATACAACTATGTATTTAAATTTTCTTATAATTATACGGGATTAAGAACTGTGGTGTTGGGTTTATTGATGTGTGTGATAACCTTGTAGGCCTAGTTTTATACACTAGCGAGAGTATAACACAATTCATTTATAAACAGTGCAATATTGGACGAGCGTAGGAAATGTGCAGGACTGCAGGTCCTGATTGGAACTAATCTGTGGGTTGAACGTGACTTCCTCCCATTCTTTCACACAACGGTAAGTAGGCTTACTGATGACTTGTCAGAAAGAAGAAACGATCCCCAGCTCCTTATGTCATACAATGTAACGGTCTACCACACAGTCTTCTACTGGTGACCAACCTTTTATCAGTGAATAGACCAATTGCGCGACCCACGTCACGTGACCTGTAGTGGGTATTAAATGTAACACGACGTCCTCCATAGAAAAGTGCGGTACTGTACATGACTGTTGCATTTGTTTCTTCGATCGAGGCTTTTCCTTCTCGAGATCTGGGCAAAATATTCCAGATTTTATACCAGAGACCTTCGAATGGCTGAATAAAGCCAGTAAGGACAGTTCCAGCAAGTCTTGGAAATTTTACAAGGCACGTATCACGGTGCGGTAGTACAAATTGCACGACAGAACGTTTGGGTTACTCTCTTAAATAGTTAGATTGCAAATCAGTCTTATTAGATTGAAAATCACTCGATGGAGGCCAGGGACGAATCTTTTGCAGTTTGTCCCTAGTTTCAATCGAATAAACTACATTTCAATCAACAATTTTAAGAGAGATGCAGACGACCGCAATCACACACTTTTCTACACAAGAATTTCAGTTTTGAAGCTGAAATCATCCAAAGAAATTGCTTTCAAATACTGTGTGATTCCTTTCTTATTTGAAATTCCAAAAGGCTAGGTATAAATGTTCCCTTTCCAACGTTCTTTAGTCTTTATCTCCCCCTTTGTTTTACAGTGATTTACATTAAAAACAAAATAACAGGCTACATAGTCGTCCCACGCAGGTAGTGTATAACTCAAAATAAATCTCTTTTGTTGTAGAATACTGGTACGGTAGTTTATGAAACAGTAATTATGATTGAAATCAATAAAAGCCGACTGTTATGTTGGTGTGACTCTGTCGGCACTGCATGTATTTGCATGTAGTTTGCCATCAGCTCAAGTGACGTATACCCACTACAGGTCACGTGATGACATGTAAACATTGGTCGCGCAATCTGTCTATTCTTTGTAAAAACAACTTGTACTAGGTATTGAGTCAAAGGTCACATAGAGGTCACATTGGGGGTAATTTAACTGAAACAAGAAAAAACGTCCTTTTTCCGAAATCCTGCCGAATTTAGCCATATGTTCTTGACCACAGCCCCATGTAGGGGGGTCGGCCGATAGACGTGCTTTGCTAAGCATTAACATTGTGCTCTAGTCAGGTCTACTATAAATGCTCATTACAAGTCAAAGCTTCGTTAAAAATTAAAAACGATTTAAAATGCTGCGTGCTATAACTACACCTACACTGAAATCTAATGAACAAAAATCTAACTGAAGAGTGTAAACAGTTTGTTTTCTTTTATCACAATGGTTAAGCTAACTCGGACTAAATCTAAAAAGTGAAAGGAAATCACATGCAAAACTACGTTGGCCGACCTAAACATGAAAAATAACTTAAGAATTAACAAATAAGAAATAAAAGACACACCATACTACCTATATTCTTTGCTTTGGAACTCGATTCCGTTAGAACTTGTGAAAACTCGACCAGCAAAGTTCAGCAAGTTTTTGTTTATTATATTTCCCCTGAGAACCGTACAATGCGGTCACTTCTATTTGGGATGCCAGTATCATTTAGAATAACAGTCAGTGGTGCGTTGATGACAATGACAAATTCACGGTTGTATGTTTTTATTTTTTTATCTTCACAATGTAAATTGATTTGCACTGATTGCTGTACAATGCTGCAAGGACTGGCGGCTTTTATTCCCCGCATGACTCTGAAATAACCCGTATATATTCAATATTTTAAAGTACGCACAAAGCAACGGAGAATATGTAGAACTGCTCAAAGAAATCTTGCACTATTTAGTCCAACAATAATTTTCAAAATAAAGAATTTCTCTGAGATTCGATGAAGTATTTACGGACATTATAAAGAGCACGGTACAAATGCTTAAAATGGAAAACAACTTGAAATGAAACCGTCAACAAAAAGTAAAAGAACAGAACATTAATATATAGTTTGTGAAACAAAACTAAAAAGAATGTTTTACTAATTTTCTGAAATACAATGTAAGCGCTACTCTATAGCAGTCCATGATGAAATTCAGGTTCAGGCTCGTTATCGTCAAATCTGTTAAAACCAACATGAAAAAACATTAAATGAATAACAAACAGGTGGAAAATACATAAACTGAATAACAAAAACAAAAAGACAATTGATTAAATCTTTATGTTATTTTCTCTTCAGTTTTTTTTTAACTGGGCTTTAGGCCTATTACTTCTTTTTCATTTTGTTCAGTGTTGGACACATCGATTGCGACTTTATCGATCTATTATTCAATCTTTATTCAATCTTGTTTTGAAATATCATTGTTAAAATGTGAAAGATGTGACAGTCCCGGTATCTCCTTTTATATAAAATGAATTGAAACTGCGTAAAAATATGGTTTCTGCATACGAGTTGGTTTCATTCTTGCAGAGATCTCTAAGTAAATTGAAACTACAAAACTTCGTTTTATCTCAATTAGCTGAAAATATAAATAATAATCACAACATGACACTTGCCTGTCGATTCCGTCCCTTTCAATGACTAACATGTCTAATGGCCTCGTTTCATGCCCTTAACTAAAAAGAAGAAGAAATATATACATATCACGGGAGTAAATCCGGGGTGGGGTGGGAAATATATCCCCTCGGTTTTTACCACGTGGTGAACACAGTTTGCCTAGTTAATTGACTAATTCATAAAAAGTAAACAAGCAAAAATGAGAACAAAATGATGAGATTTTCTCAGAAAAAAAGACTGTTCACACTCCACAGTACATGCCATATTTGTTGTCCATAAAGTGAACAAAAGAAAAGCGTAAACAAAAACACCTGGGAAAAACCAACTAACAGATAACCCAGAAAGGCTGAATATGCAACCAATGAGTACCTTAAACCCGATCCTGCATTGTTCACACTTCATTTCCTTGTAGGTTGCAAATTGCAATTTTCGCCCACTTTTTTTTTTTTTTTTTAATAAAGAGGGCAAAGATAACTGAGGAAAACCTGCAAACAGTTCAAGCTAATTCTGCACAAAAAAATAACAAAGAAACGCCGAAACTGCTCCAAAGAGTATCTTGATGCTCATACCCCCATTATTGTCGCCGCAGGCTCCGCGATGCTTGCACGCTTCCCCAATTTGTGCCGACTGTTTTGTTTTTATCTGCGGAAGAGGGCATACAAAAACAAACAAACAAACAAACAAACAAACAAACCAACCAACCAACCAACCAACCAACCAACCAACCAACCAACCAACCAACCAACCAACCAACCAACCAACCAACCAACCAACCAACCAACCAACCAACCAACCAACCAACCAACCAACCAACCAACCAACTAACCAACCAACCAACCAACCAACAAACCAACCAACCAACCAACCAACCAACCAACCAACCAACCAACCAACCAACAAACAAACAAACAAACAAACAAACAAACAAACAAACAAACAAACAAACAAACCAAAAGGGGGGAGGGGGAGGGGGCGACGGTGATCTGTATGACTAAAAACCCAACCCATAGCAAACAATACACACCTTCTTGAGGGCCTTTATAAGAAGAAACAATCCAATCCACATCAGCACTAGAAGAAAACCCAATCTCTGTTTTGGCACACGATTTTGTTGGTATCTGTAATAGGGTACGGCCCTTGAAAGTGATGTGGCTTGATGATTTAAACCGGGTGATACAAACTTCGGACGATCCATTGTTAAACCCAGATATCTTCTTCGCGCATGTTTTATACAATCCAGCAAATGTCATATGATCATCTACGATTTCTGAAAACATTGAGAATAAATGAATGGTTTAAATCCTTATTTTAAGATTCGCAAACCAACATTTAATTTTAATAAGATACTGGACTCCAAAATCAAAACCACACAATACTAGTTCCTGGAGCGACGTATGAAAATCTCAAAACTGAAACTAAAGTTAAAACAAAATAACTTCAAAAAGTTTTAGTCTTCAAAATCTTTTCTAATTAATGATTTAGTCTTTTTATCTGTTGTGCTGGTAAAGTTTGGTTTTGGACGCCATTCAACTTGTTTTAGGCATCACGAGATATGCTGTGACAGAAAAAGGAATCCAGAAAAATCAAAAACTAAATACTTGATAAAATATTTACGGTGAAAATATCACAAAAACTTGCAAATCCTATAAAAGAGATTATTAAATGCAACACGAACTCACCCAACTCCGTCATACCAGGCTCAAATGCTTCGCCTTGCTTGATAAAATATTTACGGTGAAAATATCACAAAAACTTGCAAATCCTATAAAAGAGATTATTAAATGCAACACGAACTCACCCAACTCCGTCATACCAGGCTCAAATGCTTCGCCTTGTTTGTCCGATATTGATACAAAAACACTGTAATGAGTCTCTGTAGCCACCTTGAAACAGATCTTAGACATACCACCAGGTGTCAATGGAGTAGCACATGGTTCGTAGCTATTGTCGGCAAAATCTATTGTAGAGAATCTGCACTGATTGGGTTCTGAGGACCAACAAAATGTTTGCACGTGATTTGGCGACAGAATGAAAAAAACCCAGATTATACGAACAATGGTTTGTACCAGTGTTATGATGTCATTGTGGTGAAGTTGGTTCTCTGTATTTCTGATAAATTTGGTGTGGTGGAGGTTTGATGTACCGCAATTTCTTCATTTGTTAATGACTTACATGATGCTCTGTACAAAAGAGTTGGTTAAAAACTTGACTGACGCTGTTCAATCTACAATGCACAAAATAACCTCACACACTGTGAGTAATTGATGTTTAAAAACAAACCTTCTGTTTCAGGTGGCTCTTTGTTGTCTTTCAATATGACTTCAAAGCTACAACTTGCTTCATTTTCAGCTCTATCTTCTGTGTGACAAGTCACTCGAGTTGTTCTTTTCCTCAAAGTAGATCCAGGTGGAGGATTGCAAGTGACTTTGAGTTTAGAATCCACATTGTCTGATGCTCTGGGTACGTCGTACTCCAACACACCTGTCGATTTTCCCGGAGTTGGTAGAGTTTTCATATCAATGGGACACTGTAAATCTGGTTGTTCGTCGTCTGAAAAAACAACATGTAGCAGTTGTAACATTACGTTATCAAATTGCTTGAACTCATGACTAAGCGGCATTGGTTTAAGTTAACATTCTGTGTGGAACAGTAAGAACCAAATGATATGACGATTCAGTTAACAATACCTTGTTTCCATCTGCATTGTTATCATAGTTTAAGTGTGTACCCATTTGCAACATGACACGAACCTTCTACACTTTTCTTGGTTTTTAACAAAGTAACAACGAAACTACAGCTGTCGTCATTTCCAGCTTTATCTTCCGTGTGACAAGTCACTCGAGTTTTTTTTTTCCTCAAAGTAGATCCAGGTGGAGGATTGCAAGTGACTTTGAGGTTAGAATCCACATTGTCTGATGCTCTCGGTATGTCGTATTCCAATACACCTGTTGATTTTCCCGGAGTCGGTAGAGTTTCCATGTCAAACGGACAGTGGAGAACTGGTTTTTCGTTATCTACATAGAAAATATTTAGGCATTACTAATTGTTAATGTCACACAGTGGTACATTTTTAGGCATTAATGAAACTCGTTGATGAACATAACATACTAAGGCATGTTCGTGCACAGCAGGTTTGGTTATTATAATTGGGCCATGTACATTTCTCTTCACTTTACAGACTATCCAAGAATAGATGAATCGAACCTTGTCTGTCTGGTCTGCCTTTTATCAGCGTGACTTCAAAGCTACAACTTGCTTCATTTTCAGCTCTATCTTCTGTGCGACAAGTCACTCGAGTTGTTCTTTTCCTCAAAGTAGATCCAGGTGGAGGATTGCAAGTGACTTTGAGTTTAGAATCCACATTGTCTGATGCTCTCGGTATGTCGTACTCCAACACACCTGTCGATTTTCCAGGAGTCAGTAAAGTTTCCATGTCAAATGGACAGTGAAGATTTGGTTTTTCATCATCTGAAAATAGGTAAGACATCATTTAGAAATTACACTTGTGTTACACAAAGAGGGGATATCGGTTCATTACTATATAGAAGATCAATTTTGAAACCTATATGAATTTCGTAAAATATGTTTACCCACATCCCGAAGTGTCGGTAAAAAGAGTTTATTGATAATATTAACTTTCCCAAGGTGTTTGTTTAGAACAGATTAATATAGGAATTTGCGGCGGACTTGTTTTCTAACCTTCAGGCTTGGGTTTTAACAAAGTAACAACGAAACTACAGCTGTCGTCATTTCCAGCTTTATCTGCCGTGTGACAAGTCACTCGAGTTTTTTTTTTCCTCAAAGTAGATCCAGGTGGAGGATTGCAAGTGACTTTGAGGTTAGAATCCACATTGTCTGATGCTCTCGGTATGTCGTATTCCAATACACCTGTCGATTTTCCAGGAGTCGGTAAAGTTTCCATGTCAAACGGACAGTGGAGAACTGGTTTTTCATTATCTACATAGAAAATATTTAGGCATTACTAATTGTTATCATCACACATTGGTACATTTTTAGGCATTTATGAAACTCGTTGATAAACATAACATACATGTATTAACACGTGTATGTGCACAGCAAGTTTGGTTATTGTTAGAGGGCCATGTAGTTAAGTTAGTCTTCACTTTACAGACTATCAAAGAATACATGAATCGAACCTTGTCTGTCCGGTCTGCCTTTTATCAACGTGACTTCAAAGCTACAACTCGCTTCATTTTCAGCTCTATCTTCTGTGCGACAAGTCACTCGAGTTGTTCTTTTCCTCAAAGTAGATCCAGGTGGAGGATTGCAAGTGACTTTGAGTTTAGAATCCACATTGTCTGATGCTCTCGGTATGTCGTACTCCAACACACCTGTCGATTTTCCAGGAGTCGATCGAACTTCCATGTCAAACGGACAGTCGAGAACTGGTTTTTCGTCATCTACATAGAAAATATTTAGGCATTACTAATTGTTATCATCACACATTGGTACATTTTTAGGCATTTATGAAACTCGTTGATAAACATAGCATACATGTATTAACACGTGTATGTGCACAGCAAGTTTGGTTATTGTTAGAGGGCCATGTAGTTAAGTTAGTCTTCACTTTACAGACTATCAAAGAATACATGAATCGAACCTTGTCTGTCCGGTCTGCCTTTTATCAACGTGACTTCAAAGCTACAACTCGCTTCATTTTCAGCTCTATCTTCTGTGCGACAAGTCACTCGAGTTGTTCTTTTCCTCAAAGTAGATCCAGGTGGAGGATTGCAAGTGACTTTGAGGTTAGAATCCACATTGTCTGATGCTCTCGGTATGTCGTACTCCAACACACCTGTCGATTTTCCAGGAGTTGATCGAACTTCCATGTCAAACGGACAGTCGAGAACTGGTTGTTCGTCATCTACATAGAAAATATTTAGGCATTATTAATTGTTAATGTCACACATTGGTAGATTTTTAGGCATTAATGAAACTCGTTGATGAACAGAACATATCGATCGAATTTCCATGTCAATGGGACAGTGAAGATCTGGTTTTTTCGTCATCTGTAAGACAAATGCGTACCAAAAACAAACGAACGCTTTGCTACATGTACTGTAACTTGTAAACTAAACTGAATAACAAATGAGATAAAATATACTTGGCTGTCTGCTATAGGTTTCTATCATACTTTAAATCAGGAAATATTGCAGTCGAATTATTGGTTTGTTCAGTTGTAATATTACGATTCACAGGTTGATCCCACAATGTGTTTTAAGTATTTTTTAATTGTTTATTTTTTTCTTAAAATTATAAATCACCCGTATCCAACCAATGAATTTGTATCCCTTTATGAATGTGCCCTTAACACCGTGTATTCTTTTTTTTTAAACAAACCCCAAATATCTAAACAAACACCCCAACACCCCCATTTAAAACACACATATTTATTGTTACCATTGATCTATTTTGATTGATTTAAATTAAGCCAAACCGATTTGATTTGGATGCGTGTGCTCACCATCTGGCAACACTTTTGTTGTTTTGTCTTGTTTCAATGTCGCTTGAAAGTTACATGTGGCTTCATTTTTGGCATTGTCAGAGGTGTGACAGGTTATTGTTGTTGTTCCTATTTCCATTTGAGAGCCTGGTTTTGGCTGGCAGGTGACCTTTAGATGTGAATCCACATTGTCAGATGCTCTGGGTACGTCGTATTGCAATACACCTGTCGATTTTCCCGGAGTCAGTAGAGTTTCCATATCAATGGGACACTGTAAATCTGGTTTTTCGTTGTCTGAAAAATAATGCGGTCTAGCATTTTTTATTTGATTAAACTGAAGGGGGCAGTTGTGCTAGTTATGACATGATTTTCCGTAAAAGCTATTAAGTCCGATTTTTGCTAATTTGACCCCAACATTTAGATTTGAACTATATAAATGTCTATTTTTATAGATTTGAGAAAGTTACAAAAGCTTTAGTTTGAGGCATTGCACAAAAAATCTGCCAATGATAAGCGGTAGTTAATTAAAAACTAACATGGAATTATTGTCAGGATCCCGACATTGGAATATCATGTCCATTAGCCATGTACAACAAATTTTGCATGATATATGTATTTTGTGCATTGACCATGGCATATACGGCATGTTTTGTATGTTTTTCGTCTTGAAAAGCATCATCTCTCACAATTCATTCACAGAAAAAAAGATAATAAGTAATAAATAAATAAGATACAAAAAATAATAATAATTAATAATAATAAAACAAAATTCTTCGGCAAAAATCTATGCAGCGTAAAAATGCAATTAACTATTATAACATTAATAAAAGTTAAATTCTTGTTGGTAACATGAACAAGAATTATGAATGGAAATGGATAAAAACTAGCTTTTGCTTTTGCTACAAACTTTAAGCATTTCCCAAATTCCCAAATTCCCAAATACACTACACTTCCCATTGGCTGGTAACCAATTCCCACATATACTGCACTTCCTGTTGGAAGAAATCATTTTGCTTTACAGCTTTGTGAAATGGGGCCCATCAAGTCGATGGTATAAGATTTGGATGTTCTAGTTGGAACTTCAATTCTGATGTATGTTAATTTTACATCTGGGATAATAATATTATTTGTTTTTGCCCATTCACCAACGTGTATTAAGCACTGTACACTCAGCACTTTCCCGAGTCACGTGTATACAGTGCTTAATACACATCGGTGAATGGGCATAAAACAAATAATATTCTTATCCCCGATGGAAAAATTAACATCATAATGGTTGCCGTACCCGCTGCTAATAGGATTGCGCAGGTCGTGGGTTCGAATCCCACCCGAGGAATGTGCCTGTGTGTTTTTTCACAGAACTGGGGAAAGTACTGAGTATACAGTGGTTAAGAGTAAGTCCGCGTAAATACTTCATATTTTTGTCCTAGGCCAATTTTTTTTTTGTAATGAAAGGACTAGGTGAGCAAGTAACAAAAAAATATTTATAGATTTTCCCAAAGGCCCATTGCCATGTGTCACATCTCCACCCGCAGAGGGCGGGCTTCTTCCAACATGGCTGATTAAAGAGTTGACACAAAGTTATAGAAGCCTCCTCATTCTCCATTCATTTAGGCCACATGCCAACATGGTGGCAGCGGTAAAGTACCATACTTGATCTTATATAGTGTAAAGAAGACATTCAGACACCTTCTGGCGACTATTACCGTCAGGAAATTAAAGATTTGACAGCGTTTTTATGCACTAAAACCTAAGGAGCCAACACGGAGTATAGCATGTACAACACAGCTAGGTGTGCGTAAACCGTCCTGTATGGCGACCTCAACGACGCTTCCAAGCCCTACCGAGTTCCCGGTAAGCTGTGCCTTTTCCTTCACATCATAATCAGAGTGTCTAAATACTACCACCATGCCTGAGAATGCAGGATTAAGTCCCAGAATGAACTGGGATGATGGTGACCAAGCAAACTCAATACAGTTATTTCGACAGCAGTGTGCCCTGAACTTTTCTGTCAAAGACATACAAGTCAACATAGTTGATCACATTCTCTTGTTCATGGGTGCCCCGGGAATAAAAATCTACAACTCCTGGAGCCTCTCAGAGGCAGAGGCAAAAGACCCTGAGGTTGTTTGGTCCAGATTCATGGCTCAAATCCAGCCCAAAGAGAATTTCCGTGTGGCTAGACTCTACCTGCAGAAGTTTGCTCAAGGTGACAGTGAGACAATAGATGATTTTCTGTTTGGCCTCAAGCTTCAGGCACAAAAGTGCGAATTCAAAGATGATGGTGAATTCCACGACCGAGTCATTGAGCAGTTTATAGCAGGTGTGAAATATACTGAAGTGCAGAAAGACCTTCGCAAGGACAAAACGCTCACGATACAGCAAACCCTTGACCTGGAATGCACACATGAAGCCTCGATTAACCACATTTTGTCAGCTTGCCCAAGTCCAACCATCTGCCACGTCCGCACAGCCCGATGCTACTACTGTTGATGCCGTCCGCTCCAAACGACAGTGCCGTAACTGTGGAGGCACACACCCCTTTAGACTGAAAGACCGTTGCCCAGCCTACAACTCAACGTGCTGCAAGTGTGGCAAAAAGAACCACTGGTAAAATGAATGCTGTTCCACAGGGTCAGATGATAGGCGGCAACAAGACAGTTCCAGGCCGAGAACACGAGCTAGGTCAAATTCTCGTCGTAAAGCCTGTCCCTCCTCCAGAGCACAACAGAAGATCAAATCGAATGTACAATATGTCTCTGAGCAAGATTACGAGAGTGAATTTGAAGATGACTTTAATGAGATGGTCATAAGTCCAATCCTTGTCTCTAACATCAGTGCAATGGAGCACGACAGCCCCGACACATGAGATGAGGTGTTCACATTTTTAGAGGTGAAACATGATCTGAAGACGCTAGTGAAGCTTCGCGTCAAGGTCGATACTGGTGCCCAGGCCAACACATTACCCCTGCGAATGTACCGCCGAATGTTCCGAGACAAGCTCGACTTGGATGGATTTCCAAAGCCACAATCTACATCCAATCGCAAAGCCATACTAACTGCTTACAACAACACAAACATCAAGCAGTAAGGATCTACTTCCCTCCCCTGCCGGTACGATGGAACTACCTGGGTGACAGCAGATTTCTTCGTTGTGGATTCTGATGGCCCAGCAATCCTTGGCTTGCCCTCTTCTCGCAAATTGAAGCTTGTAGCTCTACACTGCGCAATCACAACACCGCAGTGCCCCCCTATCAGCTCAACTGAGGATCTTCAACGCCAGTATCCTGACCAGTTCGACAGGATTGGTAACTTCCCCGGCAAATATCACATCGTACTTGATGAACATGCTCACCCAACAATCAAAGCCCCCCCCATAAATGCCCCATAAAGCTCAAATATGAACTGCAGTCCGAGCTAGACAGCATGGAGCAACAAGGAGTGATCAAACGTGTCACTGAACCGACTGATTGGGTCAGCAGTCTGACAGTCTCCAGACGAGAAAATGGGAAATTAAGAGTCTGCCTCGATCCTAAAGATTTGAACAATGCAATCAAACGATGTCATCACAAAACACCGACCATAGAAGAGATCACCCACAAGTTCTCGGGTGCCAAATTCTTCAGTAAGCTAGATGCAAAGAATGGCTACTGGTCTGTAAAACTAGATGACGAAAGTGCCCTGCTCACAACATTCAACAGCCCCTTTGGTCGCTGTTGTTACTTGAGATTACCCTTTGGCCTAGTAATGAGCCAAGACGTGTTCCAGCTACGCATGGACCAATTTCTCGAGAATTGTTCTGGTGCAATTGGCATTGCAGACGACATTGTAGTCTTCGGTGCAACTGAGGCAGAACATGACAAAAATCTTCATCAACTGATGAAAGCCGCCAACCAGTACGGACTGTAGCTCAAAGTGTGCGATCAAAACTCCACAGATAAAGTTCTTTGGTATGATCTACGACAAGCATGGCGTACACTCCGACCCAGCGAAGGTTACTGCCATCAAACAGATCAATCCACCCCAGGATAAGACAGGACTCCAAGAGTTCCTTGGCATGGTGACCTACCTAAATCCCTTCATTCCAAACCTGTCTGACCACACATCCGACCTGAGGGCACTACTAAAGAAAGACGTCGACTTCATCTGGTCTCTCATATTATATCTACTTTGCTCGGGGGACCAGTCAGAAGCCGAACCGTGCTGCCGATAAGCCAGGGATCACTACCCCGGTTAAGATGCAAACAACCTGGTAAACAGCAGTAGCGGGGATACACAACGAATGGATACAGCTTTTTACGTGGATTTACACAGTGAAAGTACATGAGAAACTGATTGGGAGAATATTATAAATAAATAAGGTGAGCAAAAGGTTTATACAAGGTGTTTTGCCGGTCCCGAACTCCCGCGCGTGTTTTAGTGCATTTAAAAATGGATGATACGAGCACGATGATAACGAGAGCACGGATAAAACAAGGTATTTTTGCGGCCCTGTAACAAGCAAATGTATTGTTTGTCTTACTTTTATAGCAAGTTTGTGGAATGAATTGTTGGGCATCGATAGTTTACCTTCATCAAGGTGAAAAAAATAGACTTCCAACCTTTCAAAAGCATGTGCTACCGCTCCGTTGGTCATGATCAATGGAGGTGCTCATTGAGCGTTGGCAATGGTACCAGTCTGTTCAATGGTGGTACAACGTTGATGAGAGATGGCCACCAGACCGTTTATTGCAACGGTAAGATTTCGCTGGTATGCCGCCTTAGCAATGAGCCATCTAGCATTACAATGACCTTACTAAGGTGTGAAAACCAATGAAAATCAACACCCAACCTGTCATGTTGGCTTTTGCGTCCGAAACTTGGCTACCAAGAGCGGCAAGTTAAAGTCATATGCGTTTTTTCAGTCATGAAAAATGTAATTTTTTTTTATAAATTGACTCTCGAAATAAATTAATTCAATCCAAACAGTTTTATTTGCGCCAAATGTTGTGTGTTTGTATGGTACATGTACATGTATATGATCACAGTTATGCAGGGTCCATTGCAGTACGGGTGCATTATATACACGTGCGTCCATTGTGTCATGCACTGTGCATTGTTAATACCGCGCTCGGATAATACGAAGTTCGATCAATACGAGAAAAACGGGCCAGTCCGGCGGACCTCGTATATTTATATATAGATTTTTGGTAACTTGCTCACCTAGTCCTTTCAATAAAAAAAATTGGCCAAGGACAAAAATATGAGGTATTAACACGAACCCACTCTTTATACACATCGGTGAATGGGCAAAAACCAATTCAATTCTGCAATCATGACTTTGATCGAAATGTGTTGTGACATTCTTGAAAAGAGAATTTGATCTGTTTAATCAGAGCTATACAGCAAGGGAATAAGATTAAAGGTTACTGAAAATAAAACAAGGTAATGTTTTGGGCGAGCTTGGGATTATAAATTTAAATATTGTTTTTTCATAAATGCATGAGAAAGCACTCGCCAAAAAACTTATCAAACACATAACAAAAAGTAAAGAAACTAAATGATTAGTTGTAATAAAACCACAATGGAGATAATAAATACAAATTGAACATTTAAAATAAAAGAAAGACTAGGATTGAAATGACACCGTGTTTTAAGTGCTCACCACTTAGGCTGACATCGAATCTACACTCATTCTCATTTCCAGCATTATCAGAGACAGTGCAAGTAACTGTTGCTGAGTCTTTATCTAGAACGGAGCCGGGTCTTGGGTGGCAGTTGACATCTACTCGGTGGTCGACATTATCTGAAGCTTTTGGTATATCGTATTGTATTCTCCCAAATGCTTCTCCTTTCACGGTTTTAATTTCCATATTTCTGGGGCAGGTCAACTTTGGCTTCTCAACATCTAACAGCAAAAGAAATGGTGAATGAATACAATAACTTTGATGACTGGAATAAGAATTACAATTAAATCAAGCTGCATAGTTTGCCTTGAAATATCCATAAAAACATATCACTTCCGAGGAATTGGAAATTCCTTTCTCGAAACAAAATACAAATAAAAATATCCAGTCTTCAAAACGAAGAACACTTGGGAATTTACCGCAGATGGCGCTAGTATTTTTCAGAACAATTATTGATGCTGGTTTGTGAAAAAGTAATCTCTTATAGATTTCAGAAATAATGATAATCTTTTTTGATTAATACCATAATTGTAAAATGTATCCTAACCAATTGTGGTTGAGAGTAAACCACACCCTAAGGTCAGGCTTATCCTGATTAGAGACAGTCTGCATTGTTGACTAGGTCTCCATGGACCCGCAGTAAAGAGAAACACTAGGATTCGGGAGCTTTAGTCCTTTATGATACAGCTCGTCCATCATACTCAGATAAACGTTACTCGCAATTATCTTTTAATAAATACACTTTAGAAGAAAAAAAAGAACAACTTATATCATAGTTAGATCTATTTTAAAACAACATCTAGAATGCTGTATCAGAAGTTCAAACAACTTATTCTTAGAATTTTCTGTAGCAATTTAGAGCCGAGTTTTGGATCACATGTGACCTCAATAATTGTATCTACATTATCTGAAGCTATGGGAATGTGGTACTGTAGGATTGTCCAAAGACTGACAGGGCATAACGGACCAGGCTTTTCATGACATGTTTTTTTTTCAGGATCTGTAATCCAAATACCTTTCAGTGTGACTTCAAAGCTACAACTCTCGCTGTTACCAGCGGAATCCGAAGTGTGGCATTGGACTCTTGTTGTCTTGCTAGACAGTGACGTGCCAGGTTTGGGATCACATGTTACACGTAGATTAGAATCCACATTGTCTGTTGCTCTGGGTATGTCATATCGCAAGACACCGGTAGATTGACCAGGGGTAGGAAAACTGTCCATATCAAGAGGACATGTTAGTTTAGGCTTCTCGGTATCTGAAACATTAACAAGTTAAAAAAAATGATTCGATTGTCATTATCATCACTCAGTTTATTGCCAGACTTTCCTGTGTAAGAATTGCCCTTCAATACAAAAAAAAAACAGGAATGGGATATACATTCAGGACAGGGTTATATTTGGTACATGTTGTGGCTGTGTTGGGTTACATTTAGGTGCAGCTTTTCACGAGCCCTGAAGTTGGATGTCAGATTTTCGACCAGAAGGCCGACAATTAGTTCTTCCGTTTTGGCATTTGACTCCTGTTGTCTTGCTATCTGAAATCGTCTGAGCTCAGCCAACAAGGCATATAACTTTCTTTGACCGTTACCTTTCAGTGTGACTTCAAAGCTACAACTCTCGCTGTTACCAGCGGAATCCGAAGTGTGGCATTGGACTCTTGTTGTCTTGCTAGACAGTGACGTGCCAGGTTTGGGATCACATGTTACACGTAGATTAGAATCCACATTGTCTGTTGCTCTGGGTATGTCATATCGCAAGACACCGGTAGATTGACCAGGGGTAGGAAAACTGTCCATATCAAGAGGACATGTTAGTTTAGGCTTCTCGGTATCTGAAACAATTGGGAAATAATATATGAATATCAGTACATCTTTGGTACACTATAAATAAAGTAACTTTTACTTCCTTGGCTACTTGTACCTGCAGAGCAATCTGTATTCAGGCTAGGGCTGCATAGGTACAGGGTCGGGCTTCATTGAGGTTCCGGGTTGGGCTGCATATGGTACAGGGTTTGGCTTCATTATGGTACAGGGTTTGGCTGCATTTAGGTACAGGGTTGGGCTGCATTCAGGTACAGGGTTTGGCTGCATTTAGGTACAGGGTTGGGCTGCATTGAGGTGCAGGGTTGGGCTGCATTTAGGTACAGGGTTGGGCTGCATTTAGGTACAGGGTTGGGCTGCATTTAGGTGCAAGTTTGGGCTGCATTTAGGTGCAGGGTTGGGGCTGCATTGAGGTACAGGGTTGGGCTGCATTAAGTTGCAAGTTTGGGGCTGCATTGAGGAACAGGGTTTGGCTACATTTAGGTGCAGGGTTTGGCTGCATTGAGGTACAGGGTTGGGCTGCATTGAGGTGCAGGGTTGGGCTGCATTTAGGTACAGGGTTGGGACTGCATCGATGTTCAGGGTTAGGACTGCATGTAGGTACAGAGTTGGGCTGCATTGAGGTACAGGATTGGGCTGCATTGAGGTACAGGATTGGGCTGCATTTAGGTAAATGGTTGTGCTGCATTTAGATACAGGGTTGGGCTGCATATGGTACAGGGTTTGGCTTCATTCAGGTACAGGGTTGGGCTGCATTCAGGTACAGGGTTGGGCTGCATTCAGGTACAGGGTTTGGCTGCATTTAGGTACAGGGTTGGGCTGCATTCAGGTACAGGGTTTGGCTGCATTTAGGTACAGGGTTGGGCTGCATTCAGGTACAGGGTTGGGCTGCATTCAGGTACAGGGTTTGGCTGCATTCAGGTAAAGGTTGGGCTGCAATGAGGTACAGGGTTTGGCTGCATTGAGGTACAGGGTTGGGGCTGCATTGATGTACAGTGTTGGGACTGCATGTAGGTACAGGGTTGGGCTGCATTTAGGTGCAAGTTTGGGCTGCATTTAGGTGCAGGGTTGGGGCTGCATTTAGGTACCGGGTTGGGCTGCATTAAGTTGCAAGTTTGGGGCTGCATTGAGGAACAGGGTTTGGCTACATTTAGGTGCAGGGTTCGGCTGCATTGAGGTACAGGGTTGGGCTGCATTGAGGTGCAGGGTTGGGACTGCATTGATGTTCAGGGTTAGGACTGCATGTAGGTACAGAGTTGGGCTGCATTTAGGTGCAGGGTTTGGCTGCATTGAGGTACAGGATTGGGCTGCATTTAGGTAAATGGTTGTGCTGCATTTAGATACAGGGTTGGGCTGCATTTAGTAACAGGGTTGGACTGCATTGATGTACAGGGTTGAGCTGCATTTAAGTATAGGAGCTTCATTTAGGTACAGGGTTGTGCTGTATTTAGGTACAGTGATGGAACTGCATCAAGGTACATGGTTGAGGCTTCCTTTGGGTACAGGGTTGGGCTGCATTTAGGTTTAAGGTTAGGACAATATTTAGGTACAGAGTTAGAGCTGCAATTAGGTATAGGGGCTACGTTTATAGGTACAGGGATAGGGTGCATTGAAATTCAGGGTTTGAGCTACATTGAGGCACAGGGGCTACATTTATAGGTACTTAGGTACAGGGTTGTATTGAAGTACAAGGGCTACATTTAGGGACAGGGTGCATTAAAGCACAGGATTTGGGCTTTATGTAGATTGTGGGTTTAACTAGTTCTAGGGCTGTGATTGTGTACCGCTTGTCATGAACCCGGAAGTAAAAGGACAACAATTGATTGGTACAAGTTCTACCAACATGTTTAGGTCTTGTATATCATTTCCAAATCTTACATTAACTTTGAATAAACAGTCTTTTGCTGGCAGTATTTTCGTATATTTAAAATTATTATTATACCCACACATGCACAGTTAAATTGATTTCAACAAACCTCAGTCAGTTAAAGAGGTTTTGTTTTTTCCCCATAACAGTAGTCTGGTCGTCTGTTTGTGTTCGTCTGAGCTCAGCTAACAAGGATTATAACTTTCTTTGACCGTTACCTTTCAGTGTGACTTCAAAGCTACAACTCTCGCTGTTTCCAGCGGAATCCGAAGTGTGGCATTGGACTCTTGTTGTCTTGCTATTCAGTGACGTGCCAGGTTTGGGATCACATGTTACACGTAGATTAGAATCCACATTGTCTGTTGCTCTGGGTATGTCATATCGCAAGACACCGGTAGATTGACCAGGGGTAGGAAAACTGTCCATATCAAGAGGACATGTTAGTTTAGGCTTCTCGGTATCTGAAACAATTGGGAAATAATATATGAATATCAGTACATCTTTGGTACACTATAAATATAGTAACTTTTACTTCCTTGGCTACTTGTACCTGCAGAGCAATCTGTATTCAGGCTAGGGCTGCATAGGTACAGGGTCGGGCTTCATTGAGGTTCCGGGTTGGGCTGCATATGGTACAGGGTTTGGCTTCATTATGGTACAGGGTTTGGCTGCATTTAGGTACAGGGTTGGGCTGCATTCAGGTACAGGGTTTGGCTGCATTTAGGTACAGGGTTGGGCTGCATTCAGGTAAAGGTTGGGCTGCAATGAGGTACAGGGTTGGGCTGCATTGAGGTACAGGGTTGGGGCTGCATTGATGTACAGTGTTGGGACTGCATGTAGGTACAGGGTTGGGCTGCATTGAGGTACAGGGTTGGGCTGCATTCAGGTAAAGGTTGGGCTGCAATGAGGTACAGGGTTGGGCTGCATTGAGGTACAGGGTTGGGGCTGCATTGATGTACAGTGTTGGGACTGCATGTAGGTACAGGGTTGGGCTGCATTGAGGTACAGGGTTGGGCTGCATTCAGGTAAAGGTTGGGCTGCAATGAGGTACAGGGTTGGGCTGCATTGAGGTACAGGGTTGGGGCTGCATTGATGTACAGTGTTGGGACTGCATGTAGGTACAGGGTTGGGCTGCATTGAGGTACAGGGTTGGGCTGCATTCAGGTAAAGGTCGGGCTGCAATGAGGTACAGGGTTGGGCTGCATTGAGGTACAGGGTTGGGGCTGCATTGAGGTACAGGGTTGGGGCTGCATTGATGTACAGTGTTGGGACTGCATGTAGGTACAGGGTTGGGCTGCATTTAGGTGCAAGTTTGGGCTGCATTTAGGTGCAGGGTTGGGGCTGCATTTAGGTACAGGGTTGGGCTGCATTAAGTTGCAAGTTTGGGGCTGCATTGAGGAACAGGGTTTGGCTACATTTAGGTGCAGGGTTTGGCTGCATTGAGGTACAGGGTTGGGCTGCATTCAGGTACAGGGTTGGGCTGCATTTAGGTACAGGGTTGGGCTGCATTCAGGTACAGGGTTTGGCTGCATTTAGGTACAGGGTTGGGCTGCATTGAGGTACAGGGTTGGGCTGCATTCAGGTACAGGGTTGGGCTGCATTCAGGTAAAGGTTGGGCTGCAATGAGGTACAGGGTTGGGCTGCATTGAGGTACATGGTTGGGGCTGCATTGATGTACAGTGTTGGGACTGCATGTAGGTACAGGGTTGGGCTGCATTTAGGTGCAAGTTTGGGCTGCATTTAGGTGCAGGGTTGGGGCTGCATTTAGGTACAGGGTTGGGCTGCATTAAATTGCAAGTTTGGGGCTGCATTGAGGAACAGGGTTTGGCTACATTTAGGTGCAGGGTTTGGCTGCATTGAGGTACAGGGTTGGGCTGCATTGAGGTGCAGGGTTGGGCTGCATTTAGGTACAGGGTTGGGACTGCATGTAGGTACAGAGTTGGGCTGCATTGAGGTACAGGATTGGGCTGCATTGAGGTACAGGATTGGCTGCATTTAGGTAAATGGTTGTGCTGCATTTAGATACAGGGTTGGGCTGCATATGGTACAGGGTTTGGCTTCATTATGGTACAGGGTGTGGCTGCATTTAGGTACAGGGTTGGGCTGCATTCAGGTACAGGGTTTGGCTGCATTTAGGTACAGGGTTGGGCTGCATTGAGGTGCAGGGTTGGGCTGCAATGAGGTACAGGGTTGGGCTGCATTGAGGTACAGGGTTGGGGCTGCATTTAGGTACAGGGTTGGGCTGCATTCAGGTAAAGGTTGGGCTGCAATGAGGTACAGGGTTGGGGCTGCATTTAGGTACAGGGTTGGGCTGCATTGAGGTACAGGGTTGGGGCTGCATTTAGGTACAGGGTTGGGCTGCATTGAGGTACAGGGTTGGGGCTGCATTGAGGTACAGTGTTGGGACTGCATGTAGGTACAGGGTTGGGCTGCATTGAGGTACAGGGTTGGGCTGCATTCAGGTAAAGGTTGGGCTGCAATGAGGTACAGGGTTGGGCTGCATTTAGGTGCAAGTTTGGGCTGCATTTAGGTGCAGGGTTGGGCTGCATTTAGGTACAGGGTTGGGCTGCATTTAGGTACAGGGTTGGGGCTGCATTGATGTTCAGGGTTAGGACTGCATGTAGGTACAGAGTTGGGCTGCATTTAGGTGCAGGGTTTGGCTGCATTGAGGTACAGGATTGGGCTGCATTTAGGTAAATGGTTGTGCTGCATTTAGATACAGGGTTGGGCTGCATTTAGTAACAGGGTTGGACTGCATTGATGTACAGGGTTGAGCTGCATTTAAGTATAGGAGCTTCATTTAGGTACAGGGTTGTGCTGTATTTAGGTACAGTGATGGAACTGCATCAAGGTACATGGTTGAGGCTTCCTTTGGGTACAGGGTTGGGCTGCATTTAGGTTTAAGGTTAGGACAATATTTAGGTACAGAGTTAGAGCTGCAACGAGGTATAGGGGCTACGTTTATAGGTACAGGGATAGGGTGCATTGAAATTCAGGGTTTGAGCTACATTGAGGCACAGGGGCTACATTTATAGGTACAGGGTTGGGGTGCATTTAGGTACAGGGTTGTATTGAAGTACAAGGGCTACATTTAGGGACAGGGTGCATAAAAGCACAGGATTTGGGCTTTATGTAGATTGTGGGTTTAACTAGTTCTAGGGCTGTGATTGTGTACCGCTTGTCATGAACCCGGAAGTAAAAGGACAACAATTGATTGGTACAAGTTCTACCAACATGTTTAGGTCTTGTATATCATTTCCAAATCTTACATTAACTTTGAATAAACAGTCTTTTGCTCGCAGTATTTTCGTTTATTTAAAATTATTATTTTACCCACACATTCACAGTTAAATTGATTTCAACAAACCTCAGTCAGTTAAATAGGTTTTGTTTTTTTCCCATAACAGTAGTCTGGTCGTCTGTTTGTGTTCGTCTGAGCTCAGCTAACAAGGATTATAACTTTCTTTGACCGTTACCTTTCAGTGTGACTTCAAAGCTACAACTCTCGCTGTTTCCAGCGGAATCCGAAGTGTGGCATTGGACTCTTGTTGTCTTGCTATACAGTGACGTGCCAGGTTTGGGATCACATGTTACACGTAGATTAGAATCCACATTGTCTGTTGCTCTGGGTATGTCATATTGCAAGACACCAGTAGGATGACCACGTGTAGGAAAACTGTCCATATCAAGAGGACATGTTAGTTTAGGCTTCTCGGTATCTGAAACAATTATGAAAAATTATAATGAATTTCAATACACTAAAATTAAAATTATGTTAACTTCATGGTTGGGCTACATTGAGGTACAGGTCGGGCTGCATTGAGGTACAGGGTTGGGCTACATTTAGGTACAGGGTTGGGCTGCTTTGAGGTACAGGGTTGGGTTGCATTTAGGTGCAGGGTTGGGCTATTTAGGTGCAGGGTTGGGCTGCATTGAGGTACAGGGTTGGGCTGCATTGAGTTACAGGGTTGGGCTGCATTTAGGTACAGGGTTGGGCTGCATTTAGGTGCAGGGTCGGGCTGCATTGAGGTACAGGGTTGGGCTACATTTAGGTACAGGGTTGGGCTGCATTTAGGTGCAGGGTCGGGCTGCATTGAGGTACAGGGTAATTGGGCTGCATTATTACAGGTTTGGGCTGCATTGATGTACATTGTACAGGGTTGGGCTGCATTTAGGTGCAGGGTTGGGCTGCATTGATGTACATTGTACAGGGTTGGGCTGCATTTAGGTGCAGGGTTGGGCTGCATTGAGGTACAGGGTTGGGCTGCATTTAGGTGCAGGGTTGGGCTGCATTTAGGTACAGGGTTGGGCTTGTGCTTTATTTAGGTAAAGGGTTTAGGATTCATGTGGATTCAGGGTTGGACTTCGGCTAAACTGGGTTCCGCCTCCCGAGCTCGTAAGTATGACGTCAGATGAGCAGGCCAAAGAAAAGAAAAAAAAGGAAATAGAAAAGAAACACTGGTTGAAAGTTTGTTTTTGTATTTCATTTCCAATCTTACATTAACTTAAACTTATATCAGCAATTTCATTAGTTAAATTAGCATAACACTAACTGTCGGTGAAAAAGTTTTGATAGTATTATACACAGTACTTTTTCTTCGTTTTTTTCCTCTTGGGTTGTTCGGGCTGTGGTTTGTTTGCTTGTTTTGTGTCTTTTTTGTATTCGCTTGGGCTCAGCTATTACGCGGCTGATAAATTTGTTTGACCGTTTACCTTTAAGTGTGACTTCAAAGCCGCAACTCTGGCTGTTTCCAGCAGAATCTGAAGTGCGGCATGTGACTCTTGTTGTCTGGCTACGAAGTAGCGAGCCAGGTTTTGGATCACATGTCACACGTAGATTAGAATCCACATTGTCTGTTGCTCCTGGTATGTTGTATTGCATGACACCAGTAGATTGACCAGGGGTAGTTATACTAGCAATATTATCCGGGCAACGCAGAGACGGCTTTGTGTGATCTGAAACAATACAAGTTTGACTTAATTAAAAAGATGGAAGAATAAATTTCTATCCTCAGTCAAGTTTTTAAAATTTGGCGAGAAAAAAACCCGTCATTATTGGCTTTCTCCGGTGGAAGATGTCCGTGTTCTACAGTTCTAGGGAAAATGCGTTGTTTGTACTTAAAAAGTAATTCATTCGTGTGAGGATCTTTAGACTATGGAAATTGCAGCAGATCCCACTCTCTTAATGTAAAAGAGTGAAAACATCACTCTCTTGCCCGAGTGGTGGTGTAATTTTTACTCTTTTTAGAATGCAATTATCCCTAGTTTTCTCTTTTAGAGTGAAATTTGAGTGAACTTCACTCTGAATCGAGTGAAAAAGAAAATATTTCCATTCTAAAAAGAGTTGTCCGCCATACCACTCTACTAAAAGAGCCATATGGCGGACAAGTCTTTTTAGAGTGGAAACATTTTCTTTTTCACTCGATTCAGAGTGACGTTTACTCAAATTTCACTCTCAAAGAGCAAACTAAAGATAATTGCACTCTAAAAAGAGTGAAAATTACATCACCACTCGGGCAAGAGAGTGATGTTTTCACTCTTTTACATTAAGAGAGCAGTCCCAACGGGATAATCATACGTCATAGTCTGTGTAGCCTTCGTTCACAAAAAGAGCTAGAGTACAGTGTTTGTGCTTAACAAACCACAACTATCAGCCGACCGTACATGGGGTCCTATAGTCAAGATACATAAGATCAAATATTATGGCTAAATTCACCAGGATTGAGGAAAAAGAGCTTTTTCTCTTATTTCGGTTAAATGACTCGTATGTGACCTGTAGATGACCTTTGACCCTATACCTAGTACAAGCTTTGGTCAGATCTGTCCTTATGTCCAAGTTTGGTAACAATTGGCTAAAGCGTTTGGAAGTTTGGAAGATTTTTGGGCTGATTACGTGACATCAGCAAATGAATTGTTGTGACCCATATGTGACCTTTGACCAAATTCTGTGTACACCCCATATGAAGCATGACCCAGCGATGATACTGACAAAGTTTGGCTTCGGTCGGACAAAAACAGCTGGAGAAGCATTTAGTGATGTTCACCAAATGCCCATTAATGAACCCTATGTTACCTGTAGTTGACCTTTTCTTGACATGCCTAAAAATGTTTCACTTATCACCCTCACTCCCCTAACTATTCCACTGCACACTTGGGTTGTCCCCCGATCCTATTATTCACATGCCATTTGGGGGCATGGAAAAAATAAAGAAAAACGAACTTAACGTTATATTATGTTATGCCATTTATATCATATCATGTTATTTTACTAAGATTAATGTACAACGCTTACAGTTTTGTTATTAAAAATATAATCATAACTTTTAATAAATAAAACAATTAAAAGAAAAAGCTCATGGTGATTTATGTTGTCAGGAAAACTGATGTTCTAGTCGTTTATTAATCAAAATGTTTCCCATATCTTGTGCCTTTACCTTTCATTCTTTGTAGCAAAGACAAAGGAAAGGAACAAAAATAACAGATCATTACAAAATGTTCGGTTTGCCATCGCCTCTTTTAGCTGGCGGAATAATTTATTTGGCCCAAGTGTTTTCATAGTATTTATCGCGCAAACGAGCTATATATAGCTCATACGGGTTTTACCTACCTAACGTAAGCGGGCGCACTTCCACGCACAGCCATTTTGCATTTCATGTTTTCACACAGTGTCCTGTCTTGGGTTTGTAGTGTCTTTACTAGTACCCACTACAGGTCACGTGATGACATGTACACATTGGACGCGCAATCGGTCTATTGCGAACTCTGTACTAAAGAATACTAATGTACTATAGCTAAAATAGTTGTTCGGTAAAAAGACCGAGAAGCAAGTTTACCTTCCACAATAATCAAATAATGACACTTTGCAACATTGCCGCCATTATCGGTTGCCACACAGTTTATTTGATGTCGGCCTGGTGTCAGGGTGTTGGACTTCTTTTCACAGTTGACTCTTGGGTGACCGTTGTTATCCGTTGCTGATGCAGCCGGGTAATTCACCTTGGCGTGATTTGTATGATGTTCCGTTTGTAACTTCATTTCCCGTGGGCAAGTGATTTTTGGAGGTGTTACGTCTGTATATAAACAGCAATTATTTCAAATTCGTGTATCCGTTGCTTTATTCAATTAGTAACCATGCGTTGTGGTAAGAATCATCCTTGTGTATAATAAAAACATACTGTATGATATAATTGCAATGCTCTGAAAAAAAAAGATAATTTGTATTTTGATGGCATGTGTAAAAAATATATATATATATATATATATATAAAACTAGTAGGGTTGATGGCCTTAGCTTTCGATCCAAACCGGACCTTCGTCAGAGGCAAAAACAAGCACAAACATAAAAACAGATCCATTTATAGAAAAACCTTGGGATTAAAATAGATGGAGAGTATCCCCAAAAAAGCGGGAAAAAGATGACCAATCAAAGTTAATTAAATACAGACAAAGAGATTGTTGATGACCAATCAAAATACAGCAGTGTGGACAATAGGATGTCCAGTGGTCGGTTAGTACAAAAAGGAGATTAGTGAACAAAGGAGGAAAGCTGCATGGTGGGTAATGCGGCTGACATGAAAGGACAGGATTATCTACTCAGATGAGGGAGGTGATTAAGGGTAATCTCCCTAAATAAAGTAGTAGAAGTGTAAACATTGAATAATAGAGAGGGGGCTATAATGAGAATACTGTAATGATAATGTGAAAGCATGGAAATATAGTAGTTATTTGCCAAGAGGAATTATTTAACACCTGTGTTTATGTTTAATCCGAATGGTTGGATTGTTCGGAGTTTGTGAATCCAGTGGGATTCTCTGAGTTTACGATGTGAATTGTCGCCGTTGCAGGCCTCAATGACAGTTAATTCCACATCTTTAACACTATGGTTAGGGCTATTGAAGTGGATAGATACTGGGTACAGTTTTTTGGTCTTATTATGGAGGAGACATGATTCGCAAAGCGAAGACTAAGTTTGGTCTTTGTCTTTCCCACATACTGTACTCCACATCTCTTACATGATATGACATAAATGACATTTGGGGTTTGGCATTGGGAGATTGTCTTGATTTTGTAGGTAAAGCCAGTGCTGTGGCTTTTAACCTGTACAGTGGGTTTGATATACATACAAGTCTTGCACTTAGAGCGGGTGCAGTGGTGACAACCCTGTATGTCTTGTGGGGAGGGAGTTTGGCCTGTACCTGGGGGGAGTTTTGCTCTAACTAGAATGTCACATAGGCTCTTAGGGCAACGGAAGGCGACCATGGGGCGCTCAGAAATTGCTGAGCGCAACCTGTTGGAGGAGTGGAGAATTGGCATGTTGTCATTGATTATAGATGACAACTTTGGTAACATAGGGTGGAAAGTTGTGACCAGAGCAACTCTATTGGTCGGGGTTCTCTTGGTGCCCGTGTTGGTCAACAGAGTATGGCGGGGTATGCCAAAAGCTCTGTTGATGGCAAGTTGAACCCTTCGTTTGCTATGGCCCCTAGAAACAAGGTGGTGCCTTAGTTCAGATGAACGCCTTTTGTATAGAGTATCTGTGGAGCAGATACGTCTTATACGTAAGGCTTGACTGTAGGCAATTGCCTCCTTGCAATGGCTAGGGTGGCAGCTATTAGAGAGAAGATATTGATGGGTGTCAGTGGGTTTGCTATATACATCTGTCACAATACCATTTGGGGATTTAGTTATTGTCACATCTAGAAAATTCACGCAGGTAACAGAGAAATCGGCAGTGAATTTAATGGTGGGGTGGAATGAGTTTATATGATCAATGAATTCTTCCAAGCTATCTTGGCTACCACACCAGATAGCGAAAATATCATCAATAAATCTCCACCACACGAGTGGGCGGTTGGGAGCAGAGGACAATAGTTTGTCTTCTAAGTCAGACATGAACAGGTTAGCATATGAAGGCGCCATTTTAGTACCAATGGCAGTACCTTGTGTCTGTAAGAAGTGCCTTTCTGTGAAAGAAAAGTTATTCTTAGTTAGTATGTGGCTGATGAGTTCTGTAAGGTGTCTCACAGAGGGGCGGGTTTGTTTGTTGGCTCTGAGTGCAGAACCACATGCCTTAATTCATTCTTTATGAGGTATGTTAGTATACAGTGACGATACATCTAGAGTCACCAGAAAGGCAGAGTCAAGTATATATACATGTATATATAAATAAATCAGGGCATTTTAGGTTGGTTCAGCGGTTTCTTCCTTTTTTTTTTCACCTCAGTGGACCTGGTTCGAATCCCACATACTGGAGGAAGCCTTGTATGTAGATTGGGTTTTCAGTCCCTACCTGATTACATGGGGTTTTCCGTATGTGGTTTTCTTCCCACTTTCCACTTCCCACTATCTTCAGGCCTGTGGGTCACAGTGCTTGTCGATTTTGAGGGTCACTTTCTTTAATTACCAGAAAGATACACGAAATAAAAAAATGCATTCTTTTCTAGAATAGATGTTTATTTTTGCATCGAGGATAAAGCATATTATTTGTGTTGTTTAAGCACTGGTTACTTTCCCGAATCCCGGGAAAATAATCCATAGGCATATCCCTCGGGTATTCTTTTCTAGTTTATAAATATAAATTAGGACGACGCCCTCTGGCGGTAAATAAGGTAGTCTTTTATGTCGAAAAATTCTGTGGAATAACAGCCAGAGCAAATCAACAGCAACAAGACCAATAAAACGCACCTTTTTCGCAAGTATTTCCACCAAAACCGTTTACACAGGTACACCGGAACACGTAAGCAAGGTTTTTACAAGCTCCACGGTTCTTGCACGGATGGCTGCCGCACGGATCTTAAGATACAAAACATTAATATCACATCTATTTATGCATCATATTCATTTGATATGGAGATTTATCTGTATGAACGTCTTAAATCACTTTTAATACAGGTAGGTGCATTGTAAACAATGCTTTGTTGAATCATCAGATCTATTTTTAAGTGTTACAAGGTGTTTCAGCGTGATCTGCAGCCAGGCATGCCAGACGCACAAGGTGTTTCAGTGTGATCTGCAGCCAGGCATGCCAGGTGCACAAGGTGTTTCAGTGTGATCTGCAGCCAGGCATGCCAGGTGCACAAGGTGTTTCAGCGTGATCTGCAGCCAGGCATGCCAGACGCACAAGGTGTTTCAGTGTGATCTGCAGCCAGGCATGCCAGACGCACAAGGTGTTTCAGCGTGATCTGCAGCCAGGCATGCCAGACGCATATGGACGATCCCCTTCTCATAACGATTTATGTAACCCTACTTGGTTCTTCTCACTAAGGTTTAGTGAGTTACTAAGTATTTATGTATTTGATTTACACCTAATAATTATCATCCAATAATTCAGTTGGAATTTTTTTTGTGCCTTCCAGTATTTTTTACGTAATTTATTTTCTTTAAAAGTAATGGTCTTCAGGAACGCCCACAAAAATAGGTCACTTGCTGACATGGCTGGATTCCTTCTATGACATCATCGCTACATAATATATTCATGAGCTGCTCCAAAGGACAATCGTTCCTGGACGGTCCCCCAAAGAAATGACAAATATGTGTTTCTTTTCAAAAATTCACTCATGAATATACATTATATAATGCATGTGACGTCACAGAAGGAATCCATCAATGTCAGCCTATTTTTGTGCGTGTTCCTGAAGACTATTAAATTTAAAGAAAATAAATAATGTAAACATACAGGAAAGCACAAATGATTTTTCTCAATGGAATTATTGTATATTAACTATAAGGTGTAACATAAAAACATCAATACCAAGTAATTCACCAAACTTTTAACATAAGGAACTACTGCTTTATGTTCCATCCAAAGGACGAAACATGAGATATGTTTAAGTGTCTTGCTCAAGGATCCGAACCCACATTCTTATTTTCAAACACAAGAACTAATTGAGTTAGGAGCCCCAGTCCATTTGGCAACGACATTCTCAACTCTAAAAATATCACTATTCGTTATTTTCACTAATTCAAATGCAAATGCAACATCAATAAATAGACATGGACTACGCTATGTTGTATCTTACTTGGTGGCGGAGGGGGCGGAGGAGGGGGAGGCGGTGGTGGGGGCGGTGGCGGTGGCCGGCTGTAAAGAAACGAACAAAATAAAAAGCACATTGTATCTTTCCGTACATTTAAAGCTTTCAAGATAATTTTTATGGACATTGTTGTTTATAGACGACTAGAAGGGCTGATTCTCTTGAAACATTTCACTAATGTGAAGTCACCATTGAGGGCGCTATTGTAACCAAATGTCTTTAAAAAAACAAAATCCAATATGATTAGATTACATGTACTAATTTTCTGTCTTTTTAATAACAAAAAGTTATTTAAAAACGATAAATCTTATTGAGATTTCTTTTACAAATTAGTTTTTTTCAAAAGCTTTTCTTTTCTTCACCGGAGCATAAAGCCTATTGGCACCTGCCTATAGTTCTCACGCACATTCATCACTCATGTTTATTCCTAAAACATTTATTTGGAAAATATTTTAATTTTTATCATATTTTTTAACGATGTATTACAAACTTGATAGTTGTATTGTGAAAACCTACCGGCGCTTGTTACATTTTCGTCGCCTTTGTGGTGGAGAGTGATGTCGCTGCTTCCGTCTGCATTTAGACGGTTTCCTGTAACGATGCCCCCGGCCGTGACGTCTCACACCACCACCTCGTCGTCCTCGTCCACATTTGCGCCGGAACCTTGCGTCAGCATCATCAACTGGATGGTGTTTGGAATGAATATGTCTCAAACAAAGGTTTCAACAACATTAGTAACAAAAGCAAAGAAAAGAATAGAACAAAACAACAACAAAGAAAAAACAATGGAAGAAGTATGTATACATTAAAATAAAAGTTTCAAACAATCAAAATCACAAAATACAAGCAAAGCATGACATCAACCATGTTAAACTTCGTCAGTCCGACCAAGATCCGGCACACACTGATAGTGTTCATATCATTCGAATGAAATGATACTCGAAATAACGCCTAGTCAAAATATAACCTGAATTCTGGATCAAGATGACTTGGGTTCTGTGTCTTATTATGATTTTGTGCAGGCACGGGTTCACATGTTCAAGTTAAGTTGGTTTGAATAAGATTTACTGTGGGTCTCCAAGTTGTTATATTCTAAAAAGAAAAAGTCCAAAATATCTTATTTTCTTTAATAAGACATGACGGGCAACACTTTCTGGCTGTACTTACCTAGAACGATGAAGACAATCAAACACACCACTATAGCCAACCAAAGTCTCGCCATAACGTTTTTCGTTTGCTGTCAAACAAAATATAATGTATAATTTATCCAGTTTTTGCTCCATTTTTTTTCGAAAGCGTGAACATCAACAAATATCTTACCCCCAAAAACAATCACATAGCGTGTATGTATATAAAAGAAGTGTTAAACAGCTGGGTACAAAGTCTGTGTAACATTTGCTCAATATTGGGTTAAACGACAAATTTTATATTACCCCTCACTTGTGTAAATATAATACACAAGAAAAAGGTAGTACGGTACTCAAAATTGGGTAAGAATTCAAATAGCACAACACAGAGGTTCCAATCAAAACTGATTACCCAAGAAGTGGGTATAACAACAGTTGTTTTACCCTGAAGCAGTGTAGCATTTGCACAACAAGTGGTGAGAAGTAACCGACGATGAGGTTAACTGGCCCACGTGGAAACCTTTTTCCATACAATGTGTACATGACATCCTACATTTAATAGCAAGTTGCAGGCAAATGACAATCCAAGATGGACGGGGCTGGACATAATTCTGATGCTCCGGGGCGTTGATGCCTGGATTTCGTGTGAACACAGTTTCAAGAGAGAATTTGGCTTCATGGCAGTTATTATGTTCAAGGAACAACTGTCATGTTGAAGAGGGAAAGGTTTCATCCGGGAAAGCCATGTTTAAACCGCCAAGAAAAGGTCTAACAAAACCGGCTCGTTTTAGAGCCAGCATTTCTTCCCAGGAGAGATTATTATACTATCTGCCAGCAAGAGTTCAATTCCACCATTCAACCTCCTATTCTTCATTTATTTTTGGTCCAAGCATATCTGGCTTTACCCCTACACCACCCCACCACCGAAATTGTAAATACAATAGTTAAATCCAATGTGATTATTGTGGTGTGACCATTTTAACGTTAATCATAGGCCTAGATTAATCAGTTGTTCGAGATCGAGGCCAGTTCATTCTGTTATACAAGAGTCTAATAATGTTTCAGCAGAACAAAAAGCACTGCTTTGAATGGTTACCGTTAGAAGTGTTTCTTTTCCTGACCTATCCTTCTTTTCCTTGTAGTTTTCTTCAAGGCAAATGTTGGTGCAAGTTCAGTAATAATGTACAGCTTTAAGCACTATTATAATTTTGTTATAACTGAACAATAGGTATAGACAAAAATCATTTTGTAACTTTTATGATTACATAAACAGTTTGTTTTAGACTTCATGTTTTAGTGGTGAATACAGGTTAAATTAAAGTGTTTGAAAATGTATAACTCTTTTTATACAACCCAGGCTTCCGATGGAACCCAAATAAAAGTTATTGTATGCACAATAGCTGATTGAAAACAGACTGATTGCGCGACCAATATTTACATATCATCGCGTGACCTATTGTGGGTACTACGTCATCTGAGCTGATGGCAAACTACGTTCAAATACATGCTGTGACCGATGGTAGTAATAACACAGTTACTATTATTATTAAGCCATTTTATTAAGTTGTATGTTGTGACATTGATATTAATCACATTACTGTTTCATAAGCTACTAGTTTATTCTACTACAAAAGAGGTTTATTTTGAGTTATAGCACTACCGGCGTCGGATGACTATGTAGCCACCCGCCTGTTATTTCTTTTGAAATGTATATAGGCCTTAATCACTGTAAAAAAAGGGTAAAGCACGCTGGAAAGTGAGCATTAATACCTAGCCTTGCGAAATTTGAAATAGGCAAAGGAATCACACAGTTTTGGAAAGCAATTTCTTTGGATGATTCAGCTTCAAATCTTTGAAA
Organism: Marthasterias glacialis; assembly: GCA_911728455.2. Taxonomy (NCBI): domain Eukaryota; kingdom Metazoa; phylum Echinodermata; class Asteroidea; order Forcipulatida; family Asteriidae; genus Marthasterias; species Marthasterias glacialis. The sequence goes on along the minus strand of OU452220.1, from coordinate 28,595,613 downwards.
TTCTTTTGTTGAAAAGTGTGTGATCGCGGTCGTCTGGCCTAAACGTTCCGTCGTGCACCAGTACACATCGTGCACATTTATATGTTACTTGTACAATTTCCAAGACTTGCTGAACTGTCCTTTTTGGCTTTATTCAGCCACTCGAAGGTTTCTGGTACAAACTCTGGAATATTTTCACAGGTTTCGAGAAAAAAAAGCATCGATCGAATATACAAATGCAACAAAACAACAATCATCATGTACCGTACCGCTCTTTCCTATGGAGGACGTCGTGTTTGTTTACATTTAATACCCACAATAGGTCACGTGACGCATGTCGCGCAATCGGTGTATTGCTGATGGGTAAACTTCCTACAGAGCAGGGGTGAAATGATGCTCAGATAAGTAAAAAGGGAACATAGTCGTTAATTGGGTAAACTTTTACTGAACTGTTTTGTGCTAAAATATAACAGGTGCTTGCATCACACCCGAGGCCGATCCCTTTTTTATTGGTAGATATTGTTTGGCTTCTGAGTGGTCCCCCACCGAGCAAAGAGGTTTGGTATTGTTCAGGACCGCGAACCAACATTATGCTGTTTAGCTTAGTTGGTTAGGCGCTCGTACGATATTCGAGAGGTCGCGGGTTCGAGTCTGGCATCAGTCAAATTTTCTTTGCTCTTCCTTAATTTATACATTTTTATAACTTGACATGGTGGGAATACAATCTAGGAATTTTAAAGAAAAGATAAAACAAAAAGGCATCGGCCGGTTGTGGCTGACCTAGGAATGAACGATTGAGCTATTCGACAAAGTCAAATCGTGTCTTCTACCTCAAGTTAAAGATCAATCGTAGTGAGCCAACATTATCCACAAATCACTGCTCCTTCTGCAATATTTCATTTTATCATCAATAAATTATAAAATAACTTATACTCAGCTCTAATGTACGTAAGCTTATACATTCCGTCCAACGCGTTAGCTAGGTTGCTCCTGCGCACGCGTACTTGATATCAAATTTCCTGGGGACTTCGAAGTGTTTTTTCTTGACCTTGAAATATCGCCAGCGGTGTGTACGTGTGCATGCAGCGTGATTGGTCGGACGGTGTTATAAGTATTACTTTCAACCAATCAGTGTCAGCAGATTAGCGCGGGTTATGGATTTTTTTGCGAAAAGTTCTCACTCTGTCACAGTCAACCGAAGTGGGCAGACAATTTAATTTCCCTCCACCACACCCCATCATGCCGCCTACTGTTTCATTAATTGTGTTTGTGAAGTTATTACCTCGTCACATAATATGCATTGTCAATAGACATTGAATGGGTCTTGATTATTCCTTAATTATTATAAACTTTTCATTGGCGGGAAGTAAAGTCTTTCATGGGTGCCCTTTGGTAATTTTGGGCGGGAAGTAAATTCTTCCGTGGCTGCCCATTATTATTTTTTTTTTAGATTGGAAGTTGAGTCTTGTGTTGCTGCCCTTGCCATTTTTTCGGCAGGAAGTTGAGTCTTTCATGGCTGCCCCACCCATGTATTCTATTGAGCGGGGAGTTGGGAATTAGTGTGCCCCTGGTAATCTTATTGTTATCAAACTTGGGCTAGGTGGTTGGCTGGGGTTAGCTAAGTTAGCACCCTGCTGGATGGAGAATTAAGAGGTGCTTGTTGACAGGGTTGCGTGCCTGTGGGTGGGCAGGTTTTCTTCGGTACAGACAGCCACCAAACGATTTTTTAAGTTTTAGGGGTGATTATGCCATGCTATAGTAAGCGTTTGAGGTATCCCAATTGTAATTTGTAATGTTTGTATAGTTGCCGTAGAGCTCCTGTATTATGAAGCTATGTTCCCGACCACAGTTCACATTGGTGGAAGCGCAGCTAAGGAGACAAGTTCATGTACCATTGAGCGTATGATTGTTCCACTTTATTAGCAATTTTTGCATTGGACCGAAGTAAGGTTCTGTTTCTTTGGTTCCGGTTTGCCAAATAAATCGGCATCCGGAAGAATTGAAATAAAAAAAAGTTATTTAAGGCTGTGACATAAATTCACATAAAAATGTTACTTCCTTGTTTGTTTCTTTGGAGTGAGAGTATAATGTCATAATAAAGGACATCATATTTTCATGAATTAGTCCATGATCGGTAATTTTCCGGTAAAACAAATTTTTGTTCATTTTTCTTGGATGTGATTCGAACCCACGACCCCCACCATTCTAGAGCAGATGTCTTACCAACTAGATTACACTTTTTTCATTTGTGAATTGTTAGTTGAGTGGATTATGCTGTTGTTGAAAACCACATGACTGGAATATTTCTCACAAAAAATAATTGTCCATACCTTCAAAGTAAAAGACAGGATTGGTGTACTTACATGTTAACTTCTGTCCTACAATCAAGCCAGCATTTTCAGACTAAGTCAGGCGTTTGAGAGTGTTTGTTATATATAGTCTTGGGAAGACAATATGAATTGATTTTATTGAAGTATAATATCACACGGTTTAAAATCTGCAAAAACGGGCACACTATTTTTGACAGAGATTTCCTTGAAAGCTGTTTTGAAAAAGCTTTTGAAAAGCTTTTTGTTCGCAAGTTATTGAATAATTAGAATGAGGTGTCATTTTTGAGGTTATATCCGTCAGCGGCAAGAAACAAAGCATTTTATTTCAACATGGTATAATACTTTGGTCGATTAGCCTATTTATTTATTGATCAATTTTAGTGAGGTGTCATTGTTAAGATTATACTTTGGCGACAACAAAGCATTTTATTGGATATTTCAGCAAATACTTTAACCTATAAGCCTATTTGCAGTGCCAGGGCTATCTCTTTTCGAGATTATTTCATTCTTCAGAAAATTTAAGTGGTAGTATTGTGAATAATAAGTTGTTTTCTGACCCTAAGAATATTGCAGTTGCCTTTAATAATCACTTTTGTTCTGTAGGAGAAACTATATACATACCAAGCATGTTTTCCCAAGGCTACTGAGGACTGCAGTTACTATGGTAAAACTGGCCAATTCACCAACAACATTCTTGTTGTCAATCCCAAAGACTCTCAAGAAATAATTAAGATTGTTACGCAATTTAAACGTAAGAGTAGTTCTGATCCAGACGAAATAAGCAATTCTGTTTTGAAGAAAGTTGTTGATGTAATGTCTTCTCCTTTAGCAAGTATATTTAATGCTTCCTTTTGTCAAGGAATTTTATATGTGTGTGTATCCGATATGTGTGTGTGGTCGCAACCAAACCACCGCTGCAATCGTGGCAAGAAAGTCATACCATGTGCTGTTGCTAGGCAGTTGCAAAGGTAGGCGGGGCTTAATGGATCGGTCTATTAACTGTGGAGTCCCCCAAGGGTCAACTCTAAGGGCCATTGTTATTTCTTATTTATGTAAATGACTTACCATGGTGTTGTTTGTTCTTAAAGCCTGTATTATTTGCTGATGACACTACTCTTTTGCATCTGGTAGAGACATAATTAAGCTGGTTGATGATGTTTAACAGATTTACCGATTCCACAAGATTTGTTCAGAGCCAATAGGTTCCCCTTAAATGAAAGTCTTCATTCTTACTCCACTCGACAACAAAATTTTATTTATTCAGCTGGTTCTTTTAAAGGGAGTGCTGCATCTGGTAATTATTGATACATTGACCAAAAATTGTTAAATCGCTTTCTTACAATATTGAAATGATGTTTTTAATTCCTCCCGCACAGCTGCGTGAATGAATTTTACTTGTCCAGGTATGAGATTTGTTTGTGTCTGAAATTTAATTGTTATTCCTGTTTACAGTCAGCGAGGCAGTAATTTGGTTAAAGTCAATTTTCACCCCATTTTTCATTTTCCAAACATTAACGGTACCAAAACGGTATTTCTTTCTGTTAAGGTTTCATAACATTTGTTTGTTTGTACGCATGATTGTTTGTTTTTTGTTTGTTCGTTTGGTTGTTTGTTTGTTTGTTTATTTCCATTCGTACATTTATGTACAGTTTGGTGAAACTCAAACAAAGTAATAATAGATAAAACACAATACAAAAATACAGTATGTCATCCAGAGAAGGCCTGGCCTTCTGTAGTCGGAGCATCCAGAACTGCTGTCAACAATTATTACATAATATTTAAAATTATTTACAATAATATTCTGTGAAAGTAAATAGGTGCACAATTGAATAAATAATAACCGTTTTCTGCTTAAACTAAAGCAGCATCAATTATTTTGTGAAATTTGATGTAAGCATTCGTGTGTTGGACACCCTGTTCCCTAGATGATTTTGTACAATATGAAATCTACAATATGAGAGCTAGAATGTGAAAACTTCTCAAATTTATGGATTTGCATTTCCTGTTAGGTTTATTATGTTCCGAGACAATAGTGATACAAATGCTGACACAGGGTTGATGATTGAGTATAATGTAGGTCTTATGGCGGAAACTCTCACTTTCCTCGACTCGAAATTACAAGAGTTTATAAATGTTGAAGCAAGATACTTTCTTGTTAAAAAAGGCTAACCATAAGGGATCGTTAATAGTTCATTAACAGAAATATAAATCACTCAAAGCCTGAATTTTCTCAGATGCAACAAAGAAATCAAATAAGGTCACACTTATATTTTGAACAAAGGAACACGGTGATTTAGTAATGAAACTATCAAAGACTTCAAATCTCAATGGCTTTTCAAGTGTATAATGAGTAGGTTCAAGTGTATAATTAGGGAAATAGATTATACTATAGGGACATCGCACATATTTATTGCCGCCAATATTGGCGTCAATATTCACGTTTTGTACCCCATGTCGCAAATATTGACGCTAATATTCACGACTTTGCTCCAAGTCGCAAAAATTTATGCCTATATTCACGACTTGTACCCAAAGTCGCAAATAATTACGCCAAGATTGACGCCAATATTCAAGATTTGTATCCAAAGTCGCAAATATTTACGCCAATATTGACGCCAATATTCGCGACTGTGCCCCAAGTCGCAAACCCACTCAGGAGTGAATATGGTTTTGTTAGCAACCTAGGTAGGCAAGCAAAAGTGGAATATTTGCTTCTGCGTGTACGTACTTTTTCTGTTTGCAATCCGCGCTACAAAGCTAGCACAGAAATTCGGCGCTAGCCTTTGTAAGCTGTAGACGGCAACTGCAGAATTCGGCGTTAAGCAGAGCCATCAAATTGGGTCCAGGTGCAGCCGACGACTATACTCGAAAACGCCTCGCAATAACAGTCAGATATCAAAGTGTCTAGGTTTCCAGACTGTGAGGGTAACGGACACCACAAGTTGCTGTGAAAAAATCACGCCTGAGTGGGTTTGCAACTTAATATCGGCGTCAATATTTGCGACTTGGGGAAACTCGTCAGTATTGGCGTCAATATTCGCGACTTGGGGCACAAATCGTGAATATTGGCGTGAATATTAAAGTCAGTATTTGCGACTTGGGGTACACATCGTAAATGTTGGCATGAATATTGGCGTCAATATTAAATTGCGACTTGGGGCCAAGTCGTGAATATTGGCGTAAATTTTGGCGTCAATATGTGCGACTTGGGGCTAAGTCGTGAATATTGCCGTCAATATTTGCGACTTGAGGTACAACTCGTGAATATTGGCGTCAATATATATTTGCAATGTCCCTTTAAAGCCACCAGATTATATGCCTACACTATAAATAAGATTATCTTACGGGCGAGACTTCGGCAGGAAGAAGATCGGCGAGGACTCAAAGCTCTGTCAAACGAATACTCCCATTGTGAAAACAAACAACTCTCTGACGCGGTGTCAACTGAGCTGGAACGCGGGGTGACTTTGGGCTCCTCCAACAAACGGCCGGAAATAGACGAAACACCGGGACACATGCTGACTCCCATCACAAAAACATGGGGAAGAAGAACCCCAAATACTTTACTGTAGAATGAGTTAAATAAAATGTCTCTTCCGGAATCAAATTCAGCTCTCAAAACTCACTCGGTCAAGACAAACTTTATTACACTGGCCACTGCATGGCGAGTCACGACATTCAGAGTTACTGATGATACAGCTGCTGACGTCTCGATAGTCTTCAGTCATAAGTGGTACAGACGTCTCAGCCCAAAGCATTAAGTCATGTCCAAAATAACGTTCAGACTGTCTTATATTGTTTTAGTTTTCTCGAAACGACTAAAATTAGGGAGTTTTATAGTTCTGCAACTTCTTTATGCATGATCTTAAACATTACTAGCGACTTCTCACAAATGCATAAGTTGCTAAAAATAAACTTACACAGCGGCTTGAAAAAATGTTTCATTAAACTACAGAGTGTAATCTCGCATTTTGGTGGCACGGTATTGCATGCAGAATATAACACGTGGTGTTTTAACAATACAACACTGAAATAAACAAATGAGTGGGGGCGATTGACCCATATCAAATTGGACTTGTTTTTACCCTTTACAGTACTTCCTGTCATTGTTCAGGAATGTGTAAGATGGCAGAAAAAGGCCCCTCTGGACTTGCCTCGTACATTTATTTATTTTATATTTTATTTAAACCATCTTTATTGAGGGTGACCCATCCAGCAGAAGCTGATCATTTGCGGCCCTCATTAAAAAAGAAAAGAAATACATCAAGATCGTAATAGAAACAAAAACACAAACACAACAAAAAAAATTAAAAAATTAGAGTCATCTTACAAAATGAGATGCCACAACTGGAAATTACGTAACAAAATTACATAAAAAATCCATGGAAAAGTTAAAAAGCGAAGAAAAAAGAAAAAATATTAAGCGTTAAAAACATTAAGCACCCCTCCACCTCCCCCAGGAATTAATATGAACCACCCCACCAAAAAAATGACCCGCAGAGCATAAGGCTGAGACAGCTGATTAAGTGGGACTCATATCCTATTCTCCTCCGACAAGAAGAATAAGGACCTGAACGACTGGCAAAAGGAATATCATTTTTAAAAAAACAGCTCCATAGCTCCATTAGAACAACTAAAAACAACAGGAAATACATGAATACTTTCATTCCAAATATTAATATTTTCTATTAAAATTAAATTGTAAAGTGTCACCCGGTAATAATATTTATAATGTAAATGAATTACAGTTACTTTGCTGTAAACGTGAGTTTGTATTGCGCAAACAAGGAATTTTGGTGACCACGTCATTATAGACTGAAATTGTTCCCACTATGCACATGAATGTCAAACCGTGGTGGTTGTAGCTCTGTACTATGTTTAAATGTGGGTAAGAAGTTTGTTGCCAATGCCAATGTTAATCAACACTGCAACTAAACAAAATAATGATTTAGCCTGATTGATAAAATCAGGCCCAACTGAACCTTCCCTGTGCAGCCATGAGGGTCGAATTATAGATTTCCTTTATCTCGTTTTTCTTAAAATAGACAATAAAGCGTCTGATGTCGATTGGATTATTGAAGGTGAATTGTTACAGGTCATTATAAATCAATAAGGTAAACCATTTGATTGTAAGAGTTGAACTATTATGTGTGGTTATGAAACAGGCAAACGTTTTTATATCGAATACTGCGTGGTTGCTCATCAATAAAGTATTGAAACAGGTTGGGATTGATTTGTATTAGTTTATACAGTTCTATATTAATTTGCCAGCTGGTTTCCTGCGAGCAGTGACGTAACCTGACATTTTCATGCGGGAGGGCAAGCAGGGGCAAATACAAAAAGGGGGGAAATTAATGTATCGAACCATTCATTTGTGCATTTTGTTCGATCTAATATGGGGCAAGGGGGCAAGGGTTCTGAGCGGGAAAGGGGCTCCCGCCCCCGCCCCCCCCCCCCGGGTAACGCCATTGGCTCTGAGGAAACCGCATACGGGATTTGGGATTAACCCACAAAGAATGTTCCAATTTTATGTAAACAAATAAGTTAAAAATAAGTAAGCAAACAGCAAAATCTCTAATCTTTAAATCTTAAGAGGTTTTATTCTGAATGGTGCATTTCTCCAGTTGGGCTCGAGCTGATGGGGGTGTTGGGTGGGAGGTTCCTGCCTGAAGATCACGTGGTTTAGTACTCGTACCCATATCAAGATTATTTATACGAAACCCTGGATCTCGTGGCCAGGAGGTTTAGTTCATTGGACTCAAGTTCTGGTGGCTATCATGGTGTGGGTTCGAATCCCGTTCATGACACTTGTCTCCTTAGCAAGGCACTAATAATTGCCTCTCTTCACCAAGGAGTAAATGAGTACATGTGAGGGCAGAGATGATTTATGTTAATGAATTAGCTTGGTTGTCTATCGTGATAGCACGGGCTGTATACTCCACAGGGAGCTAAGTTACAGAATGACATAATTGGTCTAAAGACCAGGGGGTAATCGCAATGATCATACTTCGGAACTGCGCTATATAACAGCCGATTATTATTAGTAGCCACCAGCTCTCTCTCTAGTTGTTAAATTATTTCAAATTAAATCTGGATGAAAGTCAATATGCAGGCTGTATTTTCACCTTTGACGTTAAAAATAAACCATACATTTTACGTTACGTCGTCGTCGTCGTCATCATCGGCGATCATTGTCTACCAAACCTTCAATTCAGTTACCGTCTCTGAAATAGCTGAAAAGTCCTTGAACCGCATCTTCGGTTGGCCGCGTATAGGCAGAACAGCCCTGGGGGTAACTGGGTTTCAATGGAGCTTTGCTCTTTCTGGCTCTTTTCTGAGGGTCCGTTTGTGCTTTTTCACCAGTTGTCTTGTACTCTTTGAAGTGCACTACCCCTTCATCGCTGCAGTGCAAGGGTCTCCTAGTTATACATCGAGGTTACATTTCTTGAGGTTGTCTGGCCATCATGGTAACCTTGAAACGTTTCCTATGACATCCTCTTGACAGCGAACCCCTCTCGAAGCTGACCAAAAAATACTTGTTTTGGGAGGTGACAGTCTGACATTCTTAGCTGTGGGGACACTGTGATCTGTAATTAATGGCAACAATGTGGGGACACTGTGATCTGTATAATATGGCCAAACTGTGAGGACATCACATCTGTATTATGGCCACACTATTGGGACACAGATCTCTATGGACACACTGTGATCTCTAAATGGCCAAACTGTATGGACACTGTGATCTCTATGGCCACACTGTAGGGACACTGTGATCTCTATATGGCCACACTGTGGGAACACTGTGATCTCTATATGGCCACACTGTGGGAACACTGTGACATCTAAATGGTCACACTGTGGGGAAACTGTGATCTCTATATGGCACACTGTGGGACATTGTGATAATATATGGCCACACTGTGGGACACTGTGATCGCTATATGGCCACACTGTGGGGACGCTGTGATCTCTATATGGCCACACTGTGGGGACACTGTGATCTCTATATGGCCACACTGTGGGACATTGTGATATATATATGGCCACACTGTGGGACACTGTGATCTCTATATGGCCACACTGTGGGGACGCTGTGATCTCTATATGGTCACACTGTGGGGACACTGTGAACTCTATGGCCACACTGATGTGGGGACACTGTGATCTCTAAATGGCCACACTGTGGGGACACTGTGATCTCTATAGTGGTCACACTGTGGGGACACTGTGATCTCTATAGTGGTCACACTGTGGGGACACTGTGATCTCTATGGCCACACTGTGGGGCAGTGTGATATCTATATGGTCACACTGTGGGGCAGTGTGATCTCTATAATTATGGCCACACTTTGGCACACTGATCTATAATGGTCACACTGTAGTGACACTGTGATCTTTAAAATATTGGACAGACTGTGGGGATACTGTGATCTGCGCTGTAAGAAATATCAATAATCTTCATGTTAACCTATTCTGAGGTGCTGATTCAATCGAAAGATTCTAAAGCAATAGGGCCTATTATGCGTTATTTTCTATGAAATTGGCGTCTATGTATTTGTTGGTAATTAAGCACTAATTAGTGCGCCAAATTAGCCAGCTCAAAAATGTGGTATGCCCAGTGTTCTGGTCGTTACGATTGTGGACTAAAAATTCCACTTTTACTCATAGTGAAGGGTACAAACACTTTTCAAGAGGCACTGGTCTCAACCGCAAAGCCACATTTGCGTTATTTTCTATGAAAACGACGTCTATGTATTTGTTGCTAATTAAGCACCATTGGTGAGCCAAATTAGCCAGCTCAAAAATTTGGTGTGGCCAGTGTACTGGTTTTTTGTATTCTAGACTAAAACCCCCACTTTTACTCATAATGAAGGGTACAAATTGTTCTCAATTTTCGTTTTGGTATTTCAATAGCGTTTACGCATGCCAAAATGCATACACGCACATTGTCTCCGTTTTGTGGCTTGTTTTCTGTTATTTACCAACGTTGCTTTCTTTGTTTAATTCTTCGTAAGGACGATAGGTATTAAATTATAATATTTTATTTTCAAAAGTTGTAAGTTGTTGCAAATATTTCAGACTTCGTTAAGATAACATAGGGACTCATACAGAGATATTCCGTAAAATAAGCCTTTTCTTCACCTCCCTGTACCGCATGTGTTCTATTTCGTGAATACGCGGCCGGCATTTCCACATCGGTTGGCTATTTCGGGCCTAATAACGGGCTAGCTTCAGTTTGGTTCCACTCCAGTGACCACCAGGTCCAGGGAGCAGCCTGTGAAGGTTAGATTTGTTTTCTATGGTGTTCTAAAGACGACAACGGTGCGTCGCGTCGTGCCATTGCGTCGCCTGTTCCGTCGCCCGTCGCGTCGTGCCGTCGCCCGTCGCGTCGTGCCGTCGCCCGACGCGTCGTGCGTCGCATCGTGCCATCGTCCGTCGCGTCGCCTGTTTTACAATGAAATAATATATTGGGTTTTAGTGCCGTCGCCCGTCGCGTCGTGCCGTCGTCCGTCGCAGAAAATGATCTTTAGTACAATTAAATGCATTTTATTTCACCTTAAACACTTGGAGAAGACAGAGGGCGAATTTTGAGCAATTATGTTGAGTCTAAGGCATTTTTTTAACAGAGGTGTTTTAAATCCTCCTGACCGTCACAGTTACTACATATTCCTTACTGGGGCGCTAGTACGACAGATAATGTCAAAATCTCAAAAAAGGAGTACAGCGCCCCAGTTACTGGGTCTATAGTGGGGTGCCCCCTCACAAAAAGGGAAGTGGGGACAGCGGTCGGAATTTATTATGACGGTGTATAACTACATGTAACCGTCGACATGTCTCTGCATAGTCGACTTGTCTTGACGGGCGAGTTGTCTGACCGTCGACTTGTCTCAATGGACGACAGTCTCAAAGGACGAGTTGTCTGGAGTCAACTTGTCCGACCGTCGACTTGTCTGACATTCCTGGTGAGTGACCATAAAGAGTTACATGTGTATATTATAAGAACTAGAGGGCGTACAAAACCATGCGACACGACCCGACAAGGAACATTTTTGACCATTGAGAAAATGGCGCGGACCATTCATTTACACTCGTCACCCATCAGTATACACAGCAACCATTTTCGAAGTGGACATTCGTATGCAATTGACCCTCGGGGATTTTCGCCGATTTGTGGGTCAGCGGATTTCCATGCGTGACATCGCGAGTGCTCCCTCTAGTGCTTAACTCTGTTCCGTCCCAACTTGACAATCGCCCCAACTATAGTTGGGACTGGTCAACTGGTCCCAACTTGTGTGTTACAGTTGGGGCGCCCCAACTAAACATGTAGTTGGGATTGCAGTAAATACAGAGTACCATCGGAGGGGGGGGGGGGGGGGGGGGAGGCAGTACAAATTCTTAAGTATGTGGACATGGAGGCAAAATTAGCGACCCCCCAGAATGTGATGTCCACACAAACGGCAACACAATACTGAGAAAGTATTAATGACAATGTACATTTCTTCAATTATTTTAACGAAATGAACAAGAATAATAAAATAAAATAATAATAAAATGAAGTTATTAAGACCACTTTATTTTAGTACTTGATAACATTTGAGATGAATTAGAATTTTAGTTTCCAAGAGAAGGGGTTTGGAGACTGAAAATGTCACCTGTCGTATGTGTCCGCCGTCAGAACCCTCTAAAAAAAGACACTTGTAACCCGCATGTTTTGTACATAATTAATTATGACGAGTTAGCGGCCCAGAACACCGATCAACCAAAGGGCCTTTTCCAAACCTCGTTTTTGGCTTTGGCTCCACTTTCTTGTAGTAAAGCTGCACGGGTGATCCCAACTATAGTTGGGGCGCCCCAACTGTAACACTCAAGTTGGGACCTGTCCCAACTATAGTTGGGGCGATTGTCAAGTTGGGACGGAACAACTCTATGTGAGTGACCAAACACCTGTATGCTAGGGATGGGACACCAGGGCAATTGGGAAGACACCAGGTAAGCCTACATGTACATGTAGAACATTTTCTCACAATTATTATTGATTTAAAAAAATTGAACTTGAAACACAAGCTTACTTAGAAAAGAGCTTACAAAATGTCATTTTGTAGTTTTTCACGAAATGGCTAAATATGTGTTTACTTTTACTAAAAAGCATTTCTTTTTGAGAATTTTACTGCGAATAAGAAAGTTCAATCATCTGTTTAAGTGAGGATATTTCAAGTTTTTTCAAAGATGTATTTTCATGAAAACTCTTGTTAAAAAGCATTCATCTACTAAATAACAGTCGGTGGCGTGGCCGAGCGGTCAAGTGCACTTGACTCTGGTGTTTCTGATCAGCCGAGTGTGGGTTCCAGTCCCGGTCGTGACACTTGTGTCCTTAAACAAGACACTTAACCATTATTGCTTCGTCCTTCGGATGAGACGTAAAGCCGTAGGTTCTGTGTGTTGTAAGAAGATCTATTAGTACACGTAAAAGAACCCAGAACACTTATCGATAAGAGAAAGGGTTTACCCCGGTGTTTCTGGCATGGTTGGCTGCAATTGGTCCCCTCATTGAGATGCTGAACAGGCTTTGATGAGAACTGTAATATATGTAGATGTTGATGAACAGATTTTCACTTTTTAGTGATTATTTGAAAAGGATTTAGTTTGGCTTGTGCCAGTTGTAATGTATTGTTTAGGCTATTTTCAAATACTGTATTAAACCATAGAGCAAGGTCTGGTCCTTGCTCTATGATTTAACGCATGAGTTTTATTAAAGGGGCTTTGTTGTAATTATTATAGCAGCTTTCTTTTCAGTGGTGGGGGGGGGGCAAAGGCCATGCTTTTTTAATGATTTAAATGTATCTAGTTCAATGTATTTGTTCATATTAATGATCTTGATCATGCCATTCTGGAAGCCAATTTCACTATGTGTGTAACACATAGTGTAGTGCATATTTTAGCCGACGCGGTGTTTACATGTATGCTTATTGACCTCCAAAATGGTGAACCTGGAACAGTCACTGCGTGTGACATGTGTGCAAGGGGTCAATAAGGAGTTATTTTCTTCTGAAAATGCAAACGAATTCATGAAAAACAATGATTAGTGTCACTGTCAAACATTACAGGTGCCACGCGTGAATCAAATCACATGGCGTCTGTAAAACCACCTGCTGTTTGTCTCCAACGGGATTGGGTCTACAAGGATTTGCACAAACACCAGATTTACGATAAAGGGGAGTTCATCATTTTGACGTACAACATCTTGAATGAAGACCTTGGTCCTGATACACAACGATGGGGTCAAGACGACACGACAAATGGTCAGCGCCATGAACTTCTAATGCATGAGATTGACCATCATAATGACGCTGATATAATCTGCATGCAGGAGGTAGGGTCGTAGTGTAATAATCCATCAAAAATGTATTGAATACTTTACAACTTAACCTACATACATGTAGTTTATAACTCATAATTTTAGGTCTGTTCCTTATCACTTGTTTTGCGAGTCTGGTTCCCTGACCAAAGATTCGCTGACGACTGTTGTTAAAAATGTTAGGTCAGGTATCACCCACGGTTAAAAATAGAGCATGATGCAACACGTCAGGGCCGGGGTCATCACCATCATAGTGTCTGCACCGGAAGCTATAAAAAAATTAGGCTTCAGGTGACTTTTATTTAGTCATGTTGAAACGATTTTAATCAGTGTAAAAGTTAAGGCTTCCTCTTGAGCATGAACTCAAAATGAGAAAAAATCTCTGACCATCAATAATACTGTCCAAATGTTGACGACGACGAGTTTTGAACATTTAGGAGGAATTCCGCCTTTTTGGTTGATACCTTACCCACTGGGTGATACCGTACCCTAAAATCGACAGAGAATAGTCAAATATTCTTTGGACTGGGAACCAGACTGTAGATCTATTAATTATTTTGATGCAGTACGAATCCATTACAAAAAAATTAATTCTAACTTTTCAAACACAAATAATGAATAAAGCCATAGAGTAATCTTTTTAATCTTCAATTAAGGTATATGGGAAAGTGGACATCCTATCGAGATCATTATTTAAGGATCTCACTGAGTCAGACGGCGCATCCACACAGCTCCAAATTCCCCTCTGTGTTGAAATTTCATATATATTTTTGACAAAGTTTTCTCAAATGTGTTTTTCCTGAGGTGAGTTGTAAGTATTACTGTAAGAACCTTTTACCAGCAATGAAGCAGAGAGGCTACAATGGTGACTACATTCAGCGACCTGCTGATCGACCTCCTGAGGATTCAAGACCTTGGACAGACGGCACAGCAACGTTTCACAAACAGGAGCGTTTTCAGTTGATTAAAAAGATGGACGGCAATTTCAGAGACTTGTTTAAGGTATTTCTCACGCATTCTTTCATTACAGTGGCGTAGTCAGCATCTTTTTTGAAGGGGGAAAGAGGGGGGCACAGATACTTGTAGAGGGGGTAATTTCAGTTCAAAATTGCCTGATTATAGCAAATTCACCCTGTCCAGAGGCTGACAGGGGGCAAGCAGGGGAAAGATGTTCCACAGGGGGGGGGGGCAGCTGCCCCCCTGGTTATGCCATTGTTCCACTATGAGCTTTGGTTAAAACAGCAGTACAAAAACACAGTCCTGTTCTTTAATCATACTCCCGTATTTAATTTATACTTTTTCAAATTGTACTTTTGAAAATACAGTAACAATGTTTTGCTGTTCAGGGAAGGTGAGCACTGAAAAACAAACTACACACAGCAGGATCTAAGACTCTGACTAGTTTGTTTGAATGACACTAAATAACTTGGCAAAAACTGTTGCCTGGGTAACAGCTCTGAAGCAGTCTGTTGAGCAATCCAGAAACTTCAGGCTGTTTCTAGCAAAGTTCCTTTCAATGTAACCTTCCACTCATCACTCCCCCATTTCTGCAACAGAACCAGTTCTACCATCAGATCGCCTTGATTGTGTTGTACCAGAAGACGTAGAGTCTTAAAAACTCCCTCTACCTAGTCTCAGGGACCACAATTTTTATTTATTTTTTTTCAATTTATTTATTATTATTATTTTTTTTTTAATTTTTTAAAAATATATATATATTTTTTTTGAACGAACATGTGTTTCACCACATTGCAATAACAGTACGAAATCATTACAAACGGTCACAAACATTAATCTATTACGTAGAGGTAGGGTACCGAAGAATACAACAGATACTGTCGAAACCATTACAGATGTTGTTTATCACAGGGAACCATTTATAGGTGTGCTAACGCTTTCAAATACATTGCACAAAAGCTCACTAGAGATTTGGACCCCTCAACAACCTATGCCTGCAGCACTACCACCCATAGGACCCATATACACTGTACATGTAACATGTACAATCAATACTCTCATAGATATCTAATAGCTTTCACATTTTGTGGTGTTCAATACAACCACAATGACTATACTTAAAGACGTGTCATGATCCAACATGATTCTGACATGATTTAACAGGGCATCAAGGCACTGGGAATCCCAGAGAGACTGTCTTATTATTAGGCCATGCCAGAATTGGTGGCTACGGCTATACGGCAATGGTGTGATTGTTGCGTCATCATGCGTTGAAGAATACATTGTCCTTTTAGCAATACCCTTAGCAACAGTGGTATACAAAGCCGCAGCCACCAATTCTGTTACGGCCTAAGTAGGGAGAAACTTTGGATAGGCACTGTCAGACCAACCAACCCCACGTTCTAAACACCTTAGAAAAAGTTGATTAACCACGATCTGTTTTTGACTTCTCTTTGCCCCCCACAAATGCAATTTTCTTATTCAGGAATGATTTGTTGTTTGCATTTTGTCTGTTTGGGTTTCAACTCTTCTTTGGCCCCTTTCCTTTGTGCTTGCGTTTACACTAAGCAGATTACACATATCGGACCCCTTGTCCAGAATACAAATGTCGGACCCCTTGTCCAGATTACACAAATCGGACCCCTTGTCCAGATTACACATATCGTACCCCTTGTCCAGATGACACATATCGGACCCATTGTCCAGATGAGACATGTCGGACCCTAGTCCACATTACACCTATCGGACCCCTTGTCCAGATTACACGTCGGACCCCTTGTCTAGATTACACATGTCGGACCCCTTGTCCAGATTACACATATCGGACCCCTTGTCCAGATGACACATATCAGACCCCTTGTCCAGATGACACATGTCAGACCCCTTGTCCATATGACACATATCGGACCCCTTGTCCAGATGACACATATCGGACCCCTTGTCCAGATTACACATGTCTGACCCCTTGTCCAGATTACACATATCGGACCCCTTGTCCAGATGACACATATCGGACCCCTTGTCCAGATGACACATGTCAGACCCCTTGTCCAGATTACACATATCGGACCCCTTGTCCAGATAACACATATCGGACCCCTTGTCCAGATGACACATATCGGACCCCTTGTCCAGATGACACATATCGGACCCCTTGTCCAGATTACACATGTCGGACCCCTTGTCCAGATGACACATAGTGGACCCCTTGTCCAGATGACACATATCGGACCCCTTGTCCAGATGACACATAGTGGACCCCTTGTCCAGATTACACATATCGGACCTCTTGTCCAGATTACACATGTCAGACCCCTTGTCCAGATTACACATATCGGACCCCTTGACCAGATTACACATATCGGACCCCTTGTCCAGATTACACATGTCGGACCCCTTGTCCAGATGACACATATCGGACCCCTTGTCCAGATTACACATATCGGACCTCTTGTCCAGATTACACATGTCGGACCCCTTGTCCAGATTACACATATCGGACCCCTTGTCCAGATGACACATATCGGACCCCTTGTCCAGATTACACATGTCGAACCCCTTGTCCAGATGACACATAGTGAACCCCTTGTCCAGATTACACATATCGGACCTCTTGTCCAGATTACACATGTCAGACCCCTTGTCCAGATTACACATATCGGACCCCTTGACCAGATTACACATATCGGACCCCTTGTCCAAATTACACCTATCGGACCCCTTGTCCAGATGACACATCTCGGACCCCTTGTCCAGATTACACGTCGGACCCCTTGTCCAGATTACACATGTCGGACCCCTTGTCCAGATGACACATATCGGACCCCTTGTCCAGATGACACATATCGGACCCCTTGTCCAGATGACACATATCGACCCCTTGTCCAGATTACGCATGTCGGACCCCTTGTCCAGATGACACATATCGGACCCCTTGTCCAGATGACACATATCGGTTCCCTTGTCCAGATTACACATGTCGGACCCCTTGTCCAGATTAACATATCGGACCCATTGTCCAGATTACACATATCGGACCCCTTGTCCAGATGACACATGTCAGACCCCTCGTCCAGATTACACATATTATCGGACCCCTTGTCCAGATTACATATATCGGACCCCTTGTCCAGATTACACATATTGGACCCCTTGTACAGATTACACATATCAGACCCCTTGTCAAAATTACACCTATCGGACCCCTTGTCTAGATGACACATCTCGGACCCCTTGTCCAGATGACACATATCGGACCCCTTGTCCAGATGACACGTATCGGACCCCTAGTCCAGATTACACATATCGGACCCCTTGTCCAGATTACATAATCGGACCCTTGTCCAGATTACACATATCGGACCCCTGTCCAGACTACACATGTCGGACCCCTTGTCCAGATTACACATATCGGACCCCTTGTCCAGATTACATTTATCGGACCCCTTGTCCAGATTACACATATCGGACCCCTTGTACAGATTACACATATCAGACCCCTTGTCCAAATTACACCTATCGGACCCCTTGTCCAGATGACACATCTCGGACCCCTTGTCCAGATTACACGTCGGACCCCTTGTCCAGATGACACATATCGGACCCCTTGTCCAGATTAAACATATCGGACCCCTTGTCCAGATTACACATATCAGACCCCTTGTCCAGATTACACATGTCGGACCCCTTGTCCAGATGACACATAGTGGACCCCTTGTCCAGATGACACATATCGGACCCCTTGTCCAGATTACACATATTGGACCCCTTGTCCAGATTACACATATCGGACCCCTTGTCCAGATTACACATGTCGGACCCCTTGTCCAGATGACACATATCGGACCCCTTGTCCAGATGACACATATCGGACCCCTTGTCCAGATTACACATGTCGGACCCCTTGTCCAGATGACACATAGTGGACCCCTTGTCCAGATGACACATATCGGACCCCTTGTCCAGATGACACATAGTGGACCCCTTGTCCAGATTACACATATCGGACCTCTTGTCCAGATTACACATGTCAGACCCCTTGTCCAGATTACACATATCGGACCCCTTGACCAGATTACACATATCGGACCCCTTGTCCAGATTACACATGTCGGACCCCTTGTCCAGATGACACATATCGGACCCCTTGTCCAGATTACACATGTCGGACCCCTTGTCTAGATGACACATATTGGACCCCTTGTCAAGATGACACATATCGGACCCCTTGTTCAGATTACACATGTCGAACCCCTTGTCCAGATGACACATAGTGGACCCCTTGTCCAGATTACACATATCGGACCTCTTGTCCAGATTACACATGTCAGACCCCTTGTCCAGATTACACATATCGGACCCCTTGACCAGATTACACATATCGGACCCCTTGTCCAAATTACACCTATCGGACCCCTTGTCCAGATGACACATCTCGGACCCCTTGTCCAGATTACACGTTGGACCCCTTGTCCAGATTACACATGTCGGACCCCTTGTCCAGATGACACATATCGGACCCCTTGTCCAGATGACACATATCGGTTCCCTTGTCCAGATTACACATGTCGGACCCCTTGTCCAGATTACACATATCGGACCCATTGTCCAGATTACACATATCGGACCGCTTTTCCAGATGACACATGTCAGACCCCTCGTCCAGATTACACATATTATCGGACCCCTTGTCCAGATTACATATATCGGACCCCTTGTCCAGATTACACATATCGGACCCCTTGTACAGATTACACATATCAGACCCCTTGTCCAAATTACACCTATCGGACCCCTTGTCCAGATGACACATCTCGGAACCCTTGTCCAGATTACACGTCGGACCCCTTGTCCAGATGACACATATCGGACCCCTTGTCCAGATGACACGTATCGGACCCCTAGTCCAGATTACACATATCGGACCCCTTGTCCAGATTACATAATCGGACCCTTGTCCAGATTACACATATCGGACCCCTGTCCAGATTACACATGTCGGACCCCTTGTCCAGATTACACATATCGGACCCCTTGTCCAGATTACATTTATCGGACCCCTTGTCCAGATTACACATATCGGACCCCTTGTACAGATTACACATATCAGACCCCTTGTCCAAATTACACCTATCGGACCCCTTGTCCAGATGACACATCTCGGACCCCTTGTCCAGATTACACGTCGGACCCCTTGTCCAGATGACACATATCGGACCCCTTGTCCAGATTACACATATCGGACCCCTTGTCCAGATTACACATATCGGACCCCTTGTCCAGATTACACATATCGGACCCCTTGACCAGATTACACATATCGGACCCCTTGTCCAGATTACATATGTCGGACCCCTTGTCCAGATGACACATATCGGACCCCTTGTCCAGATTACACATATCGGACCTCTTGTCCAGATTACACATGTCGGACCCCTTGTCTAGATGACACATATCGGACCCCTTGTCAAGATGACACATATCGGACCCCTTGTTCAGATTACACATGTCGAACCCCTTGTCCAGATGACACATAGTGGACCCCTTGTCCAGATTACACATATCGGACCTCTTGTCCAGATTACACATGTCAGACCCCTTGTCCAGATTACACATATCGGACCCCTTGACCAGATTACACATATCGGACCCCTTGTCCAAATTACACCTATCGGACCCCTTGTCCAGATGACACATCTCGGACCCCTTGTCCAGATTACACGTCGGACCCCTTGTCCAGATTACACATGTCGGACCCCTTGTCCAGATGACACATATCGGACCCCTTGTCCAGATTACGCATGTCGGACCCCTTGTCCAGATGACACATATCGGACCCCTTGTCCAGATGACACATATCGGTTCCCTTGTCCAGGTTACACATGTCGGACCCCTTGTCCAGATTACACATATCGGACCCATTGTCCAGATTACACATATCGGACCGCTTGTCCAGATGACACATGTCAGACCCCTCGTCCAGATTACACATATTATCGGACCCCTTGTCCAGATTACATATATCGGACCCCTTGTCCAGATTACACATATCGGACCCCTTGTACAGATTACACATATCAGACCCCTTGTCCAAATTACACCTATCGGACCCCTTGTCCAGATGACACATCTCGGACCCCTTGTCCAGATTACACGTCGGACCCCTTGTCCAGATGACACATATCGGACCCCTTGTCCAGATGACACGTATCGGACCCCTAGTCCAGATTACACATATCGGACCCCTTGTCCAGATTACATAATCGGACCCTTGTCCAGATTACACATATCGGACCCCTGTCCAGATTACACATGTCGGACCCCTTGTCCAGATTACACATATCGGACCCCTTGTCCAGATTACATTTATCGGACCCCTTGTCCAGATTACACATATCGGACCCCTTGTACAGATTACACATATCAGACCCCTTGTCCAAATTACACCTATCGGACCCCTTGTCCAGATGACACATCTCGGACCCCTTGTCCAGATTACACGTCGGACCCCTTGTTCAGATGACACATATCGGACCCCTTGTCCAGATTACACATATCGGACCCCTTGTCCAGATGACACATATCGGACCCCTTGTCCAGATTACACATATTGGACCCGTTGTCCAGATGACACATATCGGACCCCTAGTCCAGATGACACATATCGGACCCCTAGTCCAGATTACACATATCGGACCCCTTGTCCAGATTACATAATCGGACCCCTTGTCCAGATGACACATATCGGACCCCTAGTCCAGATTACACATATCGGACCCCTTGTCCAGATTACATAATCGGACCCCTTGTCCAGATTACACATATCGGACCCCTAGTCCAGATTACACATATCGGACCCCTTGTCCAGATTACATAATCGGACCCCTTGTCCAGATGACACATATCGGACCCCTAGTCCAGATTACACATATCGGACCCCTTGTCCAGATTACATAATCGGACCCCTTGTCCAGATTACACATGTCGGACCCCTTGTCCAGATGACACATATCGGACCCCTTGTCCAGATTACATTTATCGGACCCCTTGTCCAGATTACACATATCGGATCCCTTGTCCAGATTACACATATCAGACCCCTTGTCCAGATTACATTTATCGGACCCCTTGTCCAGATTACACATATCGGATCCCTTGTCCAGATTACACATATCAGACCCCTTGTCCAGATTACACATATCAGACCCCTTGTCCAGATTACATAATCGGACCCCTTGTCCAGATGACACATATCGGACCCTTAGTCCAGATGACACATATCGGACCCCTTGTCCAGATTACATAATCGGACCCCTAGTCCAGATTACACATATCGGACCCCTTGTCCAGATTACATAATCGGACCCCTTGTCCAGATGACACATATCGGACCCCTAGTCCAGATTACACATATCGGACCCCTTGTCCAGATTACATAATCGGACCCCTTGTCCAGATGACACATATCGGACCCCTAGTCCAGATTACACATATCGGACCCCTTGTCCAGATTACATAATCGGACCCCTTGTCCAGATTACACATATCGGACCCCTTGTCCAGATTACACATATCGGATCCCTTGTCCAGATTACACATATCGGACCCCTTGTCCAGATTACACATATCAGACCCCTTGTCCAGATTACATAATCGGACCCCTTGTCCAGATGACACATATCGGACCCCTAGTCCAGATTACACATATCGGACCCCTTGTCCAGATTACATAATCGGACCCCTTGTCCAGATTACACATGTCGGACCCCTTGTCCAGATGACACATATCGGACCCCTTGTCCAGATTACATTTATCGGACCCCTTGTCCAGATTACACATATCGGATCCCTTGTCCAGATTACACATATCAGACCCCTTGTCCAGATGACACATCTCGGACCCCTTGTCCAGATTACACACGTCGGACCGCTTGTACAGATTACACATATCGGACCCCTTGTCCAGATGACACGTATCGGACCCCTAGTCCAGATTACACATATCGGACCCCTTGTCCAGATTACATAATCGGACCCTTGTCCAGATTACACATATCGGACCCCTGTCCAGATTACACATGTCGGACCCCTTGTCCAGATTACACATATCGGACCCCTTGTCCAGATTACATTTATCGGACCCCTTGTCCAGATTACACATATCGGACCCCTTGTACAGATTACACATATCAGACCCCTTGTCCAAATTACACCTATCGGACCCCTTGTCCAGATGACACATCTCGGACCCCTTGTCCAGATTACACGTCGGACCCCTTGTTCAGATGACACATATCGGACCCCTTGTCCAGATTACACATATCGGACCCCTTGTCCAGATGACACATATCGGACCCCTTGTCCAGATTACACATATTGGACCCGTTGTCCAGATGACACATATCGGACCCCTAGTCCAGATGACACATATCGGACCCCTAGTCCAGATTACACATATCGGACCCCTTGTCCAGATTACATAATCGGACCCCTTGTCCAGATGACACATATCGGACCCCTAGTCCAGATTACACATATCGGACCCCTTGTCCAGATTACATAATCGGACCCCTTGTCCAGATGACACATATCGGACCCCTAGTCCAGATTACACATATCGGACCCCTTGTCCAGATTACATAATCGGACCCCTTGTCCAGATGACACATATCGGACCCCTAGTCCAGATTACACATATCGGACCCCTTGTCCAGATTACATAATCGGACCCCTTGTCCAGATTACACATGTCGGACCCCTTGTCCAGATGACACATATCGGACCCCTTGTCCAGATTACATTTATCGGACCCCTTGTCCAGATTACACATATCGGATCCCTTGTCCAGATTACACATATCAGACCCCTTGTCCAGATTACATTTATCGGACCCCTTGTCCAGATTACACATATCGGATCCCTTGTCCAGATTACACATATCAGACCCCTTGTCCAGATTACACATATCAGACCCCTTGTCCAGATTACATAATCGGACCCCTTGTCCAGATGACACATATCGGACCCTTAGTCCAGATGACACATATCGGACCCCTTGTCCAGATTACATAATCGGACCCCTAGTCCAGATTACACATATCGGACCCCTTGTCCAGATTACATAATCGGACCCCTTGTCCAGATGACACATATCGGACCCCTAGTCCAGATTACACATATCGGACCCCTTGTCCAGATTACATAATCGGACCCCTTGTCCAGATGACACATATCGGACCCCTAGTCCAGATTACACATATCGGACCCCTTGTCCAGATTACATAATCGGACCCCTTGTCCAGATTACACATATCGGACCCCTTGTCCAGATTACACATATCGGATCCCTTGTCCAGATTACACATATCGGACCCCTTGTCCAGATTACACATATCAGACCCCTTGTCCAGATTACATAATCGGACCCCTTGTCCAGATGACACATATCGGACCCCTAGTCCAGATTACACATATCGGACCCCTTGTCCAGATTACATAATCGGACCCCTTGTCCAGATTACACATGTCGGACCCCTTGTCCAGATGACACATATCGGACCCCTTGTCCAGATTACATTTATCGGACCCCTTGTCCAGATTACACATATCGGATCCCTTGTCCAGATTACACATATCAGACCCCTTGTCCAGATGACACATCTCGGACCCCTTGTCCAGATTACACACGTCGGACCGCTTGTGTAGATTGCACATATCGGACTCCTGGTCCAAATTACACGTCGGACCCTTTGTCTAGATTACATGTCAGCCCCATTTGATTACAAGTGTAGGATCATTGTTAAGCGGAGATTCTCGGTAGTGTGAAATTGCCTTCCAATGAGTGCATACCTTTCCGTCTTGATCATTATGTCATGAAAGCTACGTAAATAAATGACACTGTTCATAAACGCCAAGATAGCTTATCCATTCTGATTGGTTGAGAGCATGTCACATGGGGGTGTTATGGCTGATAAAGACTTGTCTGTGTCAACACATATACCGGTACTCATTGTTAGGTCTATTTGTATGCCTGCTTACGCACAACCGTTGAGCGTAGCATGCAATTTGACCTTTCGCGAAATGGAGCCTGAGGACGTGATAAAAATTGAAAAATAAATTTAAAAAACAAAGAGTTTCACAGAGAGTTAGACCGATTGCGCGACCTACATCAGGTGACCCCTGTTGGGGATAAAATGTAAACACACGTAATCCTCCATAGGAAAGGGTGGTACGGTACACGATGATTAATGCATTTAGTTTATTTGATGAGGTTTTTGAATAGTTAATTAATGTGTAAGAGACTAGGTGCCACGCAAAAAAATGAACAGCCTAAACAATTGCCCTTGAACATGAATAGAAAAGAACAGCAAAAGTCACAAATTCTGATGATTTTGATCTACTTTTTTCATTAAAATGTATTTATTAATGGCAGTGTAAGGACCCGGTCGGTCTTCACTGCATGATATTGACCTTGGCTGGTGGCTGGCAGTGAAAGATCAGGTCCTCAAAATGTTTTTGCCTAATTGTTAAGTGTACTTTTGTGATCTATTAATCTTTGTCTGTTTGTCAGGAAAACATGAGACATGGAATTACGGTTGATGAGGAAACTCTGTTCAGCTTGACTGACAGTAGGCGGTCATTTCTGTTTACTCTGTTCCAATGTCGCAAAACAAATCATCTCCTTGCCGTTGGTAATGTTCACCTCACCTTTGACTTCTTTAAAAGGATGGATTTGATTTCATTAGAGGTAAAATCCAATTGTTGGCTAAAGCCCAGCTCAACATTGTGAAGAAAGAAAAACATGAATGTTGATGAATTTACATGTACAGTACCTTACTTTGTATAAAGATAAGATGGTAGAAAACTTTCCTTATAATATTTCTGCCTGAAGTGTTATCGTTTTTAAATTATACATGAAATAAGATCCAGAATCAATTTTCTTCTTATGTGAGACCAAAGCTCTGCCTAAGAATGCGAACAAAAATACTGAATGCATATTTACAGTTTTCTCGCAAATGAAACATAGAAATTAGCTGACATTTTCACAGGTTGGTTTTATTACATAATCTTGATTTTTGGAAAGAAAGGAAGCATTTACAGACGTTTTCACAATGTTGAGCTGGGGCTTTAAACAATAATAATAAACAGTTAACAAATAAGCTTATAAATAAATTTGAAAAAAATAATTAGCATGGTTGAAGCAATCTCATTGGGGAAGTAGGTGGAAATTTGCTTAAGGAAGTTAGTTTTTAAAACCAGATCGTGTTTTATTTTACTTGATATTTAGGTATCGTTTGCCATCAATGAACTAATCAAGTTTTCTGGTGGATTAGAAACACCGCATATCCTGTGTGGAGATTTCAACACAGAACCACATCATCCCGGGTACCAGCTACTTCATGACAGGTGTTTAAATACTGCGATGACTACATATTTAAGGACTTTTGATCAGAAGAATAAAGATACTAAGAAGGTAAATAATTTGTCAGGAAAGTCACAGTAAATAATCCCTTGATTTTTTTAAATTCAGAATTTTAAGTTAAAGTTTTCCCTTCACCAATGTATGATAAGCTCACCCACTGCTTTTCGAGTCTTGCAAGAAAATTTTACAGACGCCTCGGTGGTAACCCAAAAGGCCGGCATCCTGGAGCCGATGTCTTAAGACCACCGAGTGTCCGGTTATTAAAGCCAGTTTTAATCAAATTGCAAAGGGTACTGCAAACAATTTACGTGTGTATTGCAGAATCAAATCAAAAAATATAAAATAAAAAAAAATCTTTTTTTTACGAGGCAACGCTAATTTCAGTTCAATCTAATCTTGAAGTGGTTAATTTAACCTTATGATGAACGATAAGTCCGCCAGAGAGCTTGGATTCTGAAACTCGATTCAATTTCGATTTACTGTTTTGTTGTGGGATCTCTGTAGTCTGTAATTCACTTATTGATATCTTTCGCTTCAGTGTTCTTTCATTATATTTCATATGTATGGATCAATTTGATTTAAAATATTATTATTTGCTTGGATTGTACTGGTAATAGCTGATAACAGTGGTAAAACTTGAACAAAAACTTTATGTTAAAATTGAACAACAATGGTACCTTGCAGGTTTTGTCTTTGATGGATATTTTCAAAGATTGTTTCACACATCCATCGACAAGTCTAAGGAGTGCATATGAAGTGATACTGGTAAGTATTACTGGTAAGTATGTTGAGTATGACGGAACTAAAACTATCACAAATGTGCAAACATCTATCATAAAATGTCTGACATCACAAATGTTTGCGAATAACTTTACTGTACAAGTTATGGTAAATGAATTTTGTAAATATATATTTTATTATTGATACAATTTTAAAGATAATTATGAAAAAATTGTGCTTCATCAAAAGCTGCCCTATGACTAATTCATTGCAGTTCTGTACAATTTCTTAAACAATTTGTTCAGTGACATTTTCTGTGGCAGCTTTTAGAAATCTGCACTTGTCATTACATAGTGCACCCTCATAACCTAACTAACATCATTCTTTATCTTGCAAAGAGTATCAATATATTGGCCATTATTTCGAATCTCCCATAGGGTCATGAGGTGCCATTCTCCAGCTATGAAGACTCATCTGACTTATACCAGACTCCTAAGAGAGATCGTCCCAGTCATGCTGTCCAGATGCTGTTTGATGCAACAACTAGTCACCCCAAGGTAATGTATTCTCTCACCTCAGCGCATCAGATAGACTCTTATGCCGATAGATATTCGCTTCTTATCAAATGTTATCAATCTGGTTATATCTCTCCACTCGTTTTCACTACACTTTGAGCAATTAAAGCATTCCTTGTGATTCCTGTAAGTTGATTTATCTCGATGGAAACAAAGATAAATGACCTACATTTGGATTAGAACCTGGGACCAAAAGTCTAGGCATTTTATCCATGCTTCAATCTACTCTTTCATTCCGTTTATTCCGTACGGAAATGGAAACACGACCAGACTATGATTGAAGTAGGTCTGGGCTACATCTTGAGCAAAAAAGTTTTTTTGGGGTAAGACAGTAATACGTTGTGCATCCAAACAACATTGTGTGACTAATAGGAAGAACTCCTTTCTGTCAGTATTTAAGGCAAATCTCGTACCGCCATAACTTTTCATAAAGTCATTAAAATGTGTGACATAAGTTTGTTGAGATAATTTTGTTTTGTCCTCAGGTCTCCCGATCCGACCCTGAAGCGTACGGCTCGGAGACGTACATTGGGACTCTGGACTACATTTGGTTTAGCTCCGACTCACTGCATTGTAATGGCGTGCTGAAGATGGTTGATGAAGAGTTAATCCTTCCGTTCCATGCTTGTCCAAACCCAAGCTTTCCATCAGATCACCTCTTACTTAAAGCAAGATTTGCTTTTCTCACCACACCTTAAACGAACTTGTTATCAGCCTCTACATTTTATTGAATACAAAAGTGTTCTAAACAGTAAGATGCCTTCACGCTAGATTGTCATTTTGTGTGGTCTCAAGATACGTACCGAAAACAGTGTAACGTATTGAGAATGTTGTGGTGTGTCCTATACGGAATCATGCGCCAAGCTGCATAAACAATAAATATAAACACAATTCTGTTTTTGTATATCAAAGATTGGAAGGTAATGGCTGTTATAATGTTAAAACGTTACCCACTGTGTGCTCAGAGAGCACGAACCTTAGTCGTTTGTATTTGACGTAGAGCCTGGATTCATTTGACTATGTAAAGCTTGAGGAATGGAGGATTCTTTGTATCCATGCTTGGGATTATAGTATTAAATGAGGAGAATAATTACTTATGTTGGGAATCAGAAACTAAGTAACTACTCCTTTAATATAGTAACGGAAGTTTAACCACATAGTTATTCGATGAGACTCCTCCAACCTAAAGTAGTGCGTGCCTCATTGTTTTAATTCATAAAATTTTATAAATACTTTTGTTTACTTTGGTTTAATTGTTTATTCTGTAATCAATAAGGGTTTACATTGTTTACCACCTCGTTACTTTGAAAACACCAATCACTCATTACACACCTGGCGCATTAATACTTCAGGGGGTATGTGAGGTGGTCAGCTCACCATGAGTTATACCGAGTCGACATGAACATGGATGTGGCATGAATAGATGACACCGTTTATTTGTGTACACAATGTATCATTGTGATAATTGAAGATGGAATTGTGACTGGATTCCTTCGATTTGTTGAATGTTAAGGGTGTCGGTGAGTAGAAAGATTATTCATCTTGAGACTTATTAATGCCAAACAGATATTTAGGAATATGAATGGGTTTTGTAAACGTATAAGTGAAGTGTTGGGATACGATATGATACTTATTGTACTAGTGTGGTGTGAACTTTCTTTCAGTGTTATTACGCCTTGCACTGAAGTGCGTAGAAGCGATGCGCCGCTATTGATGCCTGCACTTTGTGTCACTCACTAATTCTGATGTTGGGTGAGTTTTATATCCGTCATTCCAGTAATTCCCAATCAAATATGACCTAACGTATCTATCGTTGTCTAAGTTCATTTCAAACGTGTGTCTAAGTTTGTTTCAAATTTGTTTAAGTGTGATTAAAAAGTCGCTTATCTACAAAGTCGGACTACCTTTCTTTTGCTAGGGATATATTTCCAGGATATTCCTATGATGTTTATGGAGATTGGAGATAGAGAAGTTGATGATTCATTGAAGGAATAAAGTACCAGTTGTACTGCAAGGAGAGTAAACATCCTGAGTTTGTTTTGATTAGTCCCCTTACTGGATGGAGCAATCCGTCAACTACCTAGGGTCACTACACCAGGGCTTCGCCCCTCGCGCGACTCTCTACACTTTTAAACAGTGGCATGATGATCAGCATGACAGTTGTCGAGAGCTGGTGCGCGTATACGCACAATAATGTTACATCGCGGTGGAACGAGCTGTTGAATACTGCCCTCTGTTGGCTGAAATGGTGCATCATTGATGACACTTTTTGTCAATGTCCGAAGTACATTTTGACAAAATGACATGTACTGACCCCTATGATACCTTTGACCCAAATCTGGTACACCCCATATGAGCCTTGGGTCAGGGGTGGTGACCAAGTTTGATGATTAAAGAACTTAATTTTCTAGTCTTGATTGGCGACACTAGTTTTTGTATTAGTCACTGATAGAGGGTGCAACATCGACTAGCTTGGAGGGACTGGGCAAGTCTACGAATCTGGATCAAACTAGCGTGGTGACAAGTTTAGCACAACTGCCTGCCTTTTGCCAGGCAGATCAAAACGAGGCTCATTTGCATAATTTGTTTTGAGGCATTAACCAACAGAGTTTGTATATCAGATGTGTTTTGTACCTAGACGTATGTAATTTTAACGTTCAAGAAACTTTCCACCATTCATATAGGGGAGGGAGACAGGGGAACAGTCTAGGCCGCCGTGTGCCCATCATTTTGTGCGTGTTTTTCGTTTTATGAATATTCAAATCACGGTCATAAAAAATGGCGGGTCCCAGTGTCAAAAGCATCGAGACGTTGATCCAGATGTTTGTTTGATGCAGACATATCTTCTCCAGTAATTCGTGTTGCGAATTTATTTTATTTTGTGTTGCGAAATCGGCGAGTACGTTAACAAAACGAACGTCGCCAATCAAGACTAGTACTTTGCAGAAATTAGTAGTCTTTGAAGATTTTGACATAATGACCTCTAATGACCCCTACGTGACCTTTGACCCCAATGTGGTCACACCCCTTATGAAGCTTTGGTAGGTATTGTGACCAAGTTAGGCGATCATAGCACGTAATTTGCAGTAGTCTGAACGATTTCGACATGACCTCTGATCCCTACGTGACCTTTGACCCGAGTTTGGAACACCCCATGAACTTTGGTATCTTGAGAAGCAAGTATAGGCGATAAATCGACTTCTCAGCGGATACACTATGCTTCCCTGGGGCGCTAGTACGACCGTCCAAATCAAATAATTTCAAAAAGGAGTACAGCGCCCCAGTTACAACCAGGTAAAAGCCAACCAGAGAGTAATCCCCCCACATGTAAGTCACGTGCTTGGATTGCTTTTAAAGTGTTCACCCCAGTACATAAAATTCCATAACACACAATGCAAAATGCTAAATATTCAAAAAGTCTCACAGTTTTTTAAAATAAAAAGACAAGTATTCCTTTATTCCTAAAGTTCCACCCTCTGATCGACTAGACATAGTCATAAGGCCCGTCGAGTTCTCCGTCCAAAATAAAAAAACCACACCTTCACTCGTGTAACTTTCAACACATCCGAGCATCGATCTTGAAATGGCCTTACACTAAATTTTATTTTGGCCTTAGGACAATTTTTCAGGGCCTAGGTCATCCAAAACAGGAAAATAACAAACGAACATTATTTCATGTTGTGTAGTTTTATATCATTTCATGTCATTTTACCTAAATAATTATGTACAACGTTCACGTTTTTTTTTTTAAACTCTCCCAAAGTGACTTCTGCTCGTCATGAACATATCAAACAAATTGTTTTATCATAACTTTCGCCTGGCCTTTCTTTTCTTTGCAACTTGGAAAAAGAAAACAAATAATTGAATATTACATTTCTCCTTACGATTATCGGCACAATGTAATGGCCCATTATCTTAATTTGCGATCTGTCATCACTTTTTTAGTTGGTGGAATTGTTTGGCAAAATGTTTTTTCATAGTGTTTATCGCGCAGACGAGCTTTGGTTTTACCTACCTAACAACAGCGGGCGCACTTCCACGCGCAGCCATTTTGCGTTACATATTATTTCCAGAGTGTCCCATCTTCCTTTCATAGTACCTTTGGGCACGTGTACCTACATTCCCAGCAAGGCAGCATTCTCAGCACATTACAGCGGCATTTGGTATATAGACATGGTCGCAGCTATGATTGGTCAATGAGGCTGTACATATTATTTCCAAACAGAGTGTCCCATCTTCCTTTCATAGTATCTTTGGGCACGTGTACCTATACATTCCCAGCATGGCAGCATTCTCAGCACATTATGTACAACGTTCATGTTATTTTTTTAAAAACTCCCAAAGTGACTTCTGTGAGTCCTGTGAAAATAACCAGAGTGGGAACCAATAAAAATTAAGTATAAACTTCTGAGTTTATTTTTGTAGCTGAACATGTCCCAGTTCCCTGCTCATAAAGCTCATAAAGTGACTTCCACATCATGTTCAATTCTAACCCTGTACAGTAATTTAGAGAAACTAGTGATGATGTAGTTTGGATAACATTGCGGCAACTTCAATTACCTTTAGTGTCTAAACAACTTATTGTTCAGTAATCTTTTATTAGATGTTAAGCTTGGATCGGGGGTCAATCAGTACTTTTCCGAGATCCTGTGAAAAAAAAATCTTCAGGCATTATTACTCGGTGGGATTCGAACCCACGACATTTGCTATTGTGGAGCAGATAGATGTCTCACACTAGACCGCCCAGATTACCCGGCAGCAAGAGGCAGTTCGAAACGACTCGAATTGCCACTATACAGGGCAATTTCGGTGGTCTACTGGTAATACAATCTGCTCTAGAATGACAAAAGTCGTGGGTTCGAATTTCACCCGAGTAATGTGCCTGTGTTTTTTTCCCCACGAGACTCGGGGAAGTACTGAGTACTCGGTGCTTAACACACATCGGTGTATGGGTAGACACAAACGATATTCTTATAAATCTTGAAACATCTTTTTAACAACAATTTGTTTAAGTTGAATTAGAATACATATTTTGGGTTAGAAATTGCTTCGCTGTAATGGCGGTTGAGTTATACAGAATAGTTTGCAACTACAGTATTGTAATTACTTAAAATTGTGATTCCTCTTATTTTGACACCAGAGTCACTATCCTAACAATTAAAGTTTTTATCAAAATGATACTGTAATTACTATACATTTACAAATGTTAGAAAATACGTGAAAGTAATTTTACTGTACTTGCTTGACACAGAATTTCTATAACAACTGACAAGTTGCTTAATTAACTTACTATTTTAGCCTTTGAGAAAGACTCTGCTAGGGTCAAAGCGTGAGGCCATTAACATTTTTTTTGCATTTAATTAACTTACAATTCAGTTGTTACAAAAATGTATATAATTGTATTGTTATTCAAATATAGTGTGTTAGTGGATAAAAACTAAAATATGTGAAAAGTGGGAAAATGTGACAGAACTATTTAATTTAAGTTGCGGTGATTTTTATTCAGGTATTTAGACAGATATTTCAGCCATTGTACTTTATGTATTTAAAAATATCAAATAGCACTACATGGTGCTTAGAAAATGTTCAAATATTTTTTTTCCTGACATGAATGTCCTGTTTAAAATGAACGGATCGTGTTGCTGAAAGTTACAAAAATGATAAAACCTGATTTAGGACGTGGATACACTTTGAGTTAACACGTTTATCATTGTGTGCTTTAAATTGCCTCTCACACTTGTTTTCAAACTCTGGTGTAGAATTTTATCCACACATCTCATGAGCGTTACTAGCCCCCCCCCCCCCCCCCCCAAGTATCCTCCCCTATAGACCATGTGACCCTTGTTTACAAAAGAGTGACCTTGTACATTCCAGGGCAATTACTGGCAGGCAAGATACTGCATGGGACATAATGAGAAATTTTACATTTTGTATCATAATTTCCACATAAATTCAATGGCTATTAAAATGAGAGCTGAACTAGTTGTGAGATGTGCCCCTTTCCTTCATATCCAAAGTTGATGACAATCGGACAGTGCAATCTCCATAAAATGAAAGATTTAAAGTATTTTCCCATTGAGCCGTGTACAAATCGTGCCTGCAGGAAGTCCAGGTTCTGTGGCTCTTTTGTAAACATGTGATGTCACAGGTAACATGGTCTATTAATGTTCCCCATATATACCAATGGATAAGCAAAACCAAAGGAGTACCTACTTGATTACGGTCACACCGTGGTCATTTTATCCACACCCAGCA
Organism: Marthasterias glacialis; assembly: GCA_911728455.2. Lineage (NCBI taxonomy): Eukaryota > Metazoa > Echinodermata > Asteroidea > Forcipulatida > Asteriidae > Marthasterias > Marthasterias glacialis. Next base: position 28,562,019 of record OU452220.1, on the reverse strand, counting down.
CATCAACAAATAAAAGGCACAATGTCTTTGCAGTAGTATTTTTGCCATGATGAAGCCTTGCCAGGTCATGTAAAAGGTGAACGGACTTCCTGAACCTTGGGCAAACCTCTTTCAACCAATGGCTGGAAGTAACATAGGACGACGCGGAAGGGTTTCCACGCAGTCGTTCCCAGCAGGGTAAAGGCATGTCGTTTTTCTTTTTTGTAGGCTTATTAGTTAGTTATTGTAAAATTCCTTTGGGGTATTTTTTTCACTTAATCAGCTCACAACACTTAACTCACTACTACTTCACTTCTCAGTGAGAATCAGTGCAACACATGACATGACATGATGATAATACATCCCTCAAGTTATTTAGGCAAAATTCATGTTTTAAACTTCGGGTAATCGGTTTTATTGCAATAAAGTCATTATCTCCTGTAATATGATCTGTATTACATCGGGACCTGTTCCAAGATCAACTCTGTGGGTCGTTTTTCAAAGGGCTAAGATTCATTTTAAGATGAATTGTCAGTATTGCCATAGTGATGTGTATTGTGTATTGTTACATCACATTTTACTAAGCAATTAAGATTGATACACAGTTAAGATCAATCTTAGCTCTTTGTAAAATAGACCGATCCATTAAGCCCCGCCTACCTTACCAGTACCTAGCAACAGCACACAAGGCGTGACTTTCTTGCCACAATCACAGCGGTGGTTCGGTTGCGGCCCACACGTATTTTTATCGGATACACACACAGACATGGTTTTTGTGAACGGTTTGGATTTAGTTTGGTGGTCTTTTGAGCAGTGCGTCGAGTCCAAAGAACAATGCAGACAGGAACACTATTAAACTACTTACATGACTGTACAAGGATCACTGCTGTGGGATTTGCACCACCAGAAATATGAATTATTAAAGCTAAACAAAAGTAAGTACAGTTGTGTGTCAGAACAATGGCAGTGTTTTCAAGGCTATGATTGGTCAATACGTGAGGCGGGTTGATCAGTCTATTGGCCCCCTGGTGTCAATACTTTGCAAGTTGAGTGCAAGATAGCAACTAAAGCGCATACAGTTTTTAGGAACCCTAAAACAGTTTCAAGTTTTGAACATTTGAAAGTACATTCAAAATGTACTTGTTAGTCATTGTAATGGATACTGTACTCGTTCTCAGAGTGTAATAGTTTCGCAAACGGTGAAGCGCAGGTTGTTGTTTAAAACAGGCTACAAAGTTAACAACATATTTTCGGAAATGATAATCTGTACCAAGTATTTCAAAAGTTTTGTCATCTTCAGTCGTATTCATTCCTTATTGGACGAAGCCCTCCTCCAGCAATATTCATTCTCTTCTGTCACTTCTCATTCTACTCCATGTTGCTGTGTTCACGGTGATGTCATTTCTCCATCTTCTTTTTTGTCTCCAGTCTTCTCCTGCCTGTCACTGGTTGCCATTCTGTGAGTCTCTTGGTCAATATGTTGTCTTGCCTTCTTGCTAAGTGCCAAGCCAATCCCCATTTTATTTCCTTGAGATGTGATTGTGCGAACAGTGAATGTGCGAATCGGTAAACTAAATTGTATCTAATTTTCGGAGATTCATCTTTCTTGAGAACTTTATTTTAAAGGGGCTGTGTCGTCATGATTGTAGCAGGCCTGTGGCTGTGCATGGAAAGATCATCTCTCATGCAGATACTGCACACCTGCGCAGGTGAAATTAGAAAGGTAGTCTGGTTCCCAGATCCAAAAATCTCCCACTATGCTTTGTCGATTTTAGGATCCGGTATCACCCAAATGTCGCGAGACAAAAAAGAAGGAATTCCTCCTTTTCCGAAAATATCCGAAATGCTCCGAACTCGTTGTCGCCAACAATCGGACAGTGTCGTTGATGGTCGGACAATTCTTTTGTTGATAAAAATTCAAAAATTTAGCAGACACATCCCATTACCGTTTGTCTTTTCTTTTTTTCCTCAACAAATTCAACACTATATTTGAATATATTTGTAACATTTTTACAAACTGATTATCCCACGCTTTTTGAAAGTAAACAAAGCCCGTCATCAGCGCTCCGTTTTTTATCCAATGACATCGTCCACCGTTGGTGGCAAGTAATATGCTGCGTCATAAACTATATGTTTAGCTTTGGATGATGCCTGACCGAAGATTTTTAGCAAGAGTCGTCAGGGAATCTTGGTCAGGGAACCAGACTAATTACAAAGGGTGCCGTCTTTGTCAAACTGTGATGTGATTGCCGATGCGCACGCGCGCGTAGTAATTGGGTTATTCCATTTACTGCTATAATCATGACGAGAGGACGTTTTTCTTGAGTGACGTTTCTCACTATTTGAGCTAGCCTCGGGCTGCATTGGTATCGGGTTAACCCGTCTACCTTTCCACAATACCGTGATATTTAATGATCCGTGCTCCAGACAGTTTTACAATGGTATTGACTCCAAAAGTCTTTAACTTTCAAATGAGATATCTAAAGAAAAAAAATCAATCAACAAACATGGCAGCATAATTAATTTAGAACATTTTTTGTGTGTGGAGCACAATAAGTATCCTCCGCAAGCTGCCTGCTCCATTTCAGCCGGGCGCCCCGCAGAGACAAAATGGCGTTGTAATATACTAGCTGACTTCTGGGTACCAGCAGCGGGCATTGCTGTTGTACACATTTTCTAGAAGGGTGGTTGGCCCATCATTTCAAAAACCACATTTGTTATGGCCATCTGCAAGGTAAAAATGCGATTTAGTATTTTTAATTCGTCCCAAAATAACATGCTCTTAAAATAACATAGCTGGAATCAATTCCTTTTCAATGTAAAATTGGCTTGAGCACGGATCATATCAGAAGAAAGAGGTTTAACCAAAGCTTCTAGAAGAGTGCATTGTTAGAACTAGTCTTTGATAACATTTCACATTCAACCTGGTTTTCAATTTACGGCGTTCAGTTGGAGGGCACTGCGTCAGCTGCATTAATGGATGCAACTTGGGCACTTGTCGTTGGTATCTCTTTACCAATGGCCACGGGAGTTGGAATCTGAGATCCAAGCTTGATCCCGGTAAAGGTGGTTTCGGAAACTTGGTTTTTGCGATAGACAGCGATTACCTGCAGGAACAAATCTCAAATATTTGTTATAATGACAACGATTATAATACTGCACATAATCGTCTACTTGTCACTTACGTGCTCCGTAATACTTGGACCATTCCACAAACTGTCTCAACTCCCTGGGGAGCATACAACCCCCAAGCCGCTTAGTTCTAAGGGGTTAGTCCAACACGATACTATATCATCCCTTGCAGGCTCCCTTTAAACACTTGGGTTGTTTAGATGCCTTGCTCAAGTGACATTCATTTCATTGCGCATCCAACCGAACAGAGCAAGTGCCAATAACAGGATGGTGATTATGAAACGAGAAGACTGGACCATGACTGGGAGTCGAACCCACATTCTGGCGATTTTAGGCATCACAAATTCAGTACGAAGCACTGAGACCACTCGGCCATGACACGACACTATCTGAAGAACGTGCTAGCAAGTTGTGTATACTTTCCCAAGATGGATTGCAATGTACTGACACGCGGGTGAATCGTGAATTATTTTATTTTTGTAATACGAGCGCCAAGGGTGTCGATTGCTACCGATTTTTTTTTTTTTTTTTTTTGGGGGGGGGGCGTGCCCGTACAAGCCTTATAGAAGATCGGAAATAGCTTGGCCGGAAATAAGCCCAAATAATAATAAAATAGCATTCCGTGCATAGTCCATCTTTGTATGCGCCCATTACCATTCGAACGTTATCAGTTCTTTGTAGAAAAATTATGAAAAACCCGAAACCACTCACGTTTACTCTCCCCGAAATGCTGTATATTGTTGCTTTTATGTACCATCTTTTTTTTGGGGGGGGTGGTCAAAAAGTTGGGGGGGGGGGACATATCATATGCTACCCCACTCTAAAAAGTTGGAGGAGGGGGGGGGGGGGCTTGTCCCCCCGTCCCCCACCAATCGACGCCCTTGACGAGCACCACCTTTGAAATCCTTAGATAACTTCATGGAAACAATTCTGAGAAGCAACATATGATGACATCTAATCTTTGTCTAGAAGAGGTTACAATTTTGAAGAAATAACGAAATAAAACTGAAAGCTTTTTAATGGGATTTTTAATAGACATGAATAACTTAAGATGTTGAATAAGTAAATACATTGGTATTTTCATCAGAACCCTGCAATGGGGCTATGATACCGGTACGAAGGTCACTGATTCATGGTATTAGACGCTCTGTCGCATTCAAGCTGCCGGCGTGAAATGTTAATGGCGAAAACATTAAACCTAATTCTGGCGTGTGTAGCATCAATAAATAATTTCACATGTGTTCGAGGAACGAATTAAAATTTCAAGATTTTAAAAGGCACTATACAGGATTGGTAAGGATGAAAAACATTACTGTTTAATTTCAGTCTGAAACTTTAGTGTTTGTGAAGTTAGTACGAGAATTATTTTTTTTCTGTGAGATATTTCTCTCTGAAATGCTGTCATATCTGACAAAAGTGTGTCTGAAAACCTGAAAAAACGCAACAGCTGAATTCGGTTGTAACATCGAAATATATGGACAATGTGTTTACACACTGAAAAGTATGCACGTTCTTTTTCTTTTGTCATATCTGACAAAAGTGTGTCTGAAAACCTGAAAAAACGCAACAGCTGAATTCGGTTGTAACATCGAAATATATGGACAATGTGTTTACACACTGAAAAGTATGCACGTTCTTTTTACTATTTTCTTTTGACTCAGCGACGGATTAAGCCCAAATTTTCACAGGTTTGTTTTTCATGGATATATAAATATATATATTGAATCAGACAAAGAAAGAACACTGCACTATCAGTTTTTGGCCAATCCTGTATAGTGCCTTTATTTGAAGTATTTGTAATTATTTGTAAAACATATGTATGTACCTTAGGAATGAAGATCATACATAGAGACGTCGTTATGCAAAGAAGAAGAAATCCAGAAACGAGGGCAAAAGTCACGCCTGCCGATCCCACATGAAGGAATGATAAAGGGATGACGACCACACAGCATATGACGGTATTGTAGATGGACAACCCAACGTAATAACTGTCATTCAAACCTTCCATTTTAACATTCCTATAACCGGAAAGTATTGAAAAAGTTAAATTGTTGATTAAACTATGATAGAATCCTCACCTGACAAAGAAACGACATACATTTCATCACTAAAACGTTGGATCTATAATTGCGTTTTTAATAAAAACACAAATTATTTATTAGCTGTTTGCGTAAAACATTGGGCGGTCAAGGTTCCAATCGCAAAAGTCTTTTGGGGACAATGAGCAGAAGGCAAGACAACGATTGTAGACAACATTTTGTGAGCAATTCAAACTATACCAAAATGTTTGACATATTTTCCCAACAAGACTTGTCTGGTAGAAACTGCAATATTTCCTATTAATAAAACCTTGTCAAGAATTTACAAATCATGGCGCTTCAATAAATTAACACACCAATGTGTTACACACCCCTTTTATTAAGTAGCCTGGCCCGATTTTAGCCGAAATGGATTTTGACAGATGATGCTGTTTAAGAACGAAAAATATGTTTCGAACATGCCACAGACAATGCACAAAATACATGTATCGTGCGGAACTGTTTGTACACGGCCGATGGACGTGAAATGATGTCGGGATACTTGACAAGAAGTAATTTTTAGTTTGTAATTAACTACCACTTATAACAGGCGGACACTCATCGAGAAATATCTTACATGAAAACTTATTAAACATTGTCAAACCTATAAAAATAGCTATTTAAAAGTCAAATCTAAATTTTCTGGTCAAATCGGTTGTGTAGCGTCTGCACTCAGATGCTTTGAAGCCTTGACTCACTCTGCAGTATGCTCAAGATAGAGTTCAGATTATACTAAACGGGAGGGTGAGGAAGGCGCTATATGGAGTGTCAACTACTTTTGTTGCTGAAGTTTGACTGAAACTTTGCCAGCTCCATCATAGTGCTCGCCCCAGAACTACGTAATGACGACGACGCATAATGGTACCATCCCTCTCGCTCCCAACGCATAGTGGTACTATCCTTCCCGTTTCAAAGGCATAATGGTACTATTCCCGTTTCCAAGGTAATGGTACTATCCCTCTCGCTCCCAACGCATAGTGGCACTATCCTTCCCGTTTCCAAGGCACAATGACACTATCCTTCCCGTTTCCAGGGCATAATTGTACTATCTTTACCGCTTCTAAGATTTAGCGGCACTATCCCACTTGCCTTCCAAGGCATAATAGTACTACCCTTCCCGTTTTCAAGGCATATTGGCACTATCCTTCCCGTTTCCAAGGCATAATGGTACTATCCTTCCCGTTTCCAAGGCATAATGGTACTATCCTTCCCGCTTCCAAGGCATAATCTATCCTTCCCATTTCCAAGGCATAGAGGTACTATCCTTCTCGCCTTCCAATGCATAATAGTACTATATTTCCCTTTTCCAAGGCATATGGATACTATCCCTCCTGCTTCCAATGCATAACGGTACTATCCCTCCCGTTTCCAAGGCATAATGGTACTAACGCTGCTGACATGTTGATTTATGTTAACATTAAGCATGCTGCTGAAAAGTTTCGCGTTCACATTGGCTGGCTCATCAGATGATGAAATCACAAGTAGCATTTTGGATGAATGAAGAAGATAGCATCAATGAACTGAAAACAGTAAATGGCAACCGACGACCGTCCTTGTCATTACCAGAGCGTTAATCGATTACAAGTTTAAAAGAACAAGAGTTGCTTGTCACTTGCACGCTGTGACTTGTTCAGAGGCGTCAGTCTTGCATGCATGGGAGCGAGCAACATGCCACTTTATACGTGTAGTATCCGGTCAGGCATATTGAATGACGTCATCGTCTGGTCTTAGCCATGTCTCAGAAACTAGTACGGCAGGTAGGTGATGGGATTGTGCTTTTGATGACACAAACATGAAATTTGGCACTCAGAGTATGTCAAGACATGAGAAAGATATCTGGCTACAGGGCCATCACAGATTTGTCCTTTAAAAAAATACAGGTAGAAATAACAAGCGATGGCAGCCATTTTGAAAATGTTGAAAATTGCTTGTTATCTGCCTGTGTTAAACACAGTGGAAGGAACCAACCCGGAGAAAGCCCATTGAAAGAAAAGTATGAGTAATGTGTGTAAATAACTGAACACCATTTTAGCAGTGATGTTATGTCCTCAGTTACAATGCTTTACTTGAATGTCGTGTTTGAAAAGGTTCAGCCAAACTTATCATAACGTTTGAAGTAAACATAAAAGAACCAGTACAGATACAAACAAATCTAACAACCAAAATAAAATAAAGATCTTCAGAAGGTATAAAACAAAACAATAGTTCTGAGCTGCACCTCTGACATGACGCAATCTCCAACAATTCACTGGGCAGTATCCAAAAGCAGCTGAGTCATGGAGTACTTACGTTTAAACCAAAATGGCAATTAAAGAAAACACAAACAGTTTCTAAACAAAGACAACCTCCCTCTACAACAATAAATACATCAATTATGAAAAAAATTTCAAGGTAAATTAAACAAAACATGCATGGTAGTATACAGTATTTTACTCTTTTAGCAATACAGGAAGGCATGAAGCAAACAAAGGGAAAAGGAAATAAAAGAAGCAAACGAAAAAGGCTTGTCCAAAACAAACATCTGAACCACGTAGTGACGAGCAAGCTATTTTTTAACAGAAAATTGCATGTTTACTCAGACCCTATTGCTTTGTTAATCACTTTGAAACAGTAAGTAAACAATTGCTACCTTGTAGACCAAGAGAGAAAAGCGCCGAAGACGACCACAAATGCTTTGTAGATGAGCATAGCCATAATCCATATGGTTTCGTTTCTTGATGTACATTTGATACTTAACGTCTCCCGTTGTTGACGGTTTGAAATATCTTCTGGGGTCTGATGTAATCAATCAAATCATTATACAATTATATACATATATATCAAAATGATCGTAAAATCTTATGCGTTTTGTACAAAAATAAAGCAACCGGGATAGCAAAAAGAAGGGAACAATACTATCATTCAACAAGAATGTTGAGATCCGGATGTGGCACAGTATACCAAGTAAGCAATGGACTGACCAGACGGTCTGATTTGAAGATGCAGAACAAAGAGAAAGATAAGACTAAAACTACAATGATATACATACGGGATTCAGTCACTGACATATAGACCTTATGCACATGACGTCATTTGAGTAGGGCGCCCTCGTCTAGAGGTCAAAATGAGGTTGTTCATTGGCCAATCCTGTGCGCCGCGCGTACAAATCTCTTCGTTTCCATTGTTACATCATCGATTTACCTCTAAGATGGCGGCGTAATGACGTCAATGCATAAGGTCTATTGGTAAGTAAGTGAAAGCGTTGGACAATATGAGAATTATGAGGGAATGGTGGCTAAATATTGTATATTTCTGGGACCAATGTTGAACGTTTGACCAATCCATTAAGCCCTGCCCCTGTACGTGTTGACCAATCACACGATAAAAAACCTATTGGAAAAATGGTTAACAAATAAGTGTGTGTACTTATAGCGCACGCGTTCATGTCGTACAGTGTGGCATTGAAGAGACGCACAGTGTACTGCCCACGCGTACAGGGGTGATTTAGCCAATGCTGTGATTGGTCAATAAGTTTAGGGGCGGGGCTTAATGGATTGGTCTGTTCTCGGTAACAAAGAATGATCTTACAAGGCAATAAAAAAAAATACAAAAGCCTCCAAATATGTATTTCAATCGAACCAAACCCTCACACGGGATAGTGATAAAGGACTGGTTGCGAGTATGTGCAGTCCAGCTTGACAGCAAACGGCTATTTGAATATGAAAACTTGAAAACCAAAAACATGCTGTCACAAACAAATTAAAAATCCTGAAAAGTATAATTGAGTTTACAATAAATTGCTGGTTTAATAAAAGATTAAAACAAACGAAATGTTTGTGAACAAATTATATTTTACAAAAGTCTATACATTACTCACCTGATGAAGTGCAAGCCTTTCTTCTTTGACGTATATCGGATCAATAATCAACCAAGGTAGGAGGATTGCAACATCCACCAGTAACATTACACAGATTATCGCAAAAAGATACCGATCTCTTATTACCTAGTCGATATGTAAAACAATAAAGAGGCAAGAACAAGTCAATGCTTTATGAAAGTAAATTAGTTATTTAAAAGCAGCTTTACAAGTGCCTAAGATTCAACCTAAAATGTTTTATCAGAAAGATACTCATTATACATAATATACAAAAGGGATGAGTGTGGACGTATCTTTCCACATAGCCCTATTGACCAAATTCACCTGACGTCATCATCACAATAACCTTGGTTGCACCATTTTTGAAGTCAACGTCACTGTGTGTATCTAGGTGCGCATTTTGGGTGACGCAGCGTTTACACGTAAACCTATTGACTTCCAAAATGTTGAGCGTGGCACAGTCGCCGCGTGTGACGTGCATGTACGGGGTTAATAGCTGGGAAATCAAGCCGTTGCTGCCATTTGAACTTCTGATGTTTCTGCCGGCAACGGCGTAGAGTCGCGTTGTGCCATGGCGTTGGTCTGTCTCATAGTTATGTACAAGCCGGTAAAAGGCCGTCGCATTGTTGCGTCGCGCCGTCACATTGTCCCATCATTGTCCCCATAAAATGGGGCTTCTCCAAGCTCTGACATTTGAAAGAGGATAACGATTCCAAACAAACCGTTTTACTGCCGCGTAATAGACACTGAACATAATGCTTTGTAAACAAGAATACTACAAATAAATTGCATCCGTCGGACATGATGGTCCGTCGGACATAATGGTGCGGTCATGAATGACTCTTCGGATGTAATAGGTCGGACACAACTGGTTGGACAAAACGGTCCGTCGGACGTATTGGGTCTGACATAATGGTTCGTCGGTCAAAATGGCTCGCACATGATGGTTTGTCGGACATGTTGTGTTGGACATGGCTCGTATGACATAAAGTGTCGAACGTAATGGTTTGTCGTACACAATGGATTGGACATAATGGTTTGTCGTACACAATGGATCGGACAAAATGGTTTGTCGTACAAAATGGATCGGACTCAATGGTTTGTTAGACATAATGGATCGGACATAATGGTTTGTCAGACACAATTGGATGTTCCAGTATACGCACAGCAAGACCTGCGCGGTGTACTGATACTTGTGTCATGACTTGTAAAAAAATAAAACAAATAATGCGGTTTCATGAACGTCCTTTACTGTAAAATACTAGTAATAGGGTCGTCACCATAACGAAAAGTCTAAAATTCAGTCGACGTTCACGGGTGTGCGTGTGGGTGTGGTTAGGTGGGGGAAGTGCCTTTCGAAGTCGCTTCTAAACTTTAACCATGCCCTCTAAATCATTGTGCTTATTTCAGAGTCTTCATTTTAGGACCAAGGACCTGTGGAAAAACTATTAAAATCTGGTTGAATTGTCATCTTTACCTTTTTCTTTGTTTTGTTTGCAATGACAATGCTGTATACTCGCCACATCTTGGTAAACATCCCGCCAAAGGCAAAGGTAAATGCCAAAGCGATCAGCCATGAACGAGCCTGCAACAATTCCAAAGGTTTTCAATGACGAGTTATGTGTGGTGGCTTAACGGATTTAAAACGAAACAAAAATATCCGCTACAGACTTTTGTTCCCTTGTTGCCGAAGCCGAAACTTAGACCAACTCTATAAAAAGAAAGTGAAGTTAGATTTATTTTCTTTTTCGTCTTTTTCTGGCTATTTTGGTTATAACTGGTACGGTATGTAATATCATAGGCGTATGGGGGCTCTTGGGTTAAGGGGGACAGAGTGGTTGTTTTGGCCGAAATTTTACTCAGTTAAATCACAAGTACAAATTTCTAATAAAAAAAACCCTCGCCCTTTTTGTTTGGGGTGGGGGGGGGGGGGGGGCAACTGCTCCCCTTGCCCCCTTTGCTCGCATGCCTATGTGTAATACAACAAAGCGCCACCATGATCACATGGTATAGCTTAGTCGGTTTAGGAAACCTACGACGAAAACTTGACTCACAAAGGACTAATAATCAAATCTATATTCAGCATGTGATCATTATGTTACTGGGTGACAGAGGCTTACAAGATCAAACTGAATGAAATTTAAACCAATTAATAAAATTAACTTGCCATACATAATAGTCAATTCAGCGGTGGCAAAGCGTACTTAGTATAAAGTTGTCATTTATTCTTCATTCCACTTACCCTACAAATAATAACGAGAGACTCGTCATCCACCATACCCCCGTCAATCCCAAGTAGTATGACACACACGTACGCCACCATGATACCACAAGCAATCAAATTGTTCAGTTTAGGACTGGACATTTTTATTTGTCTGCAGAATTAAACGAAAACAGTGCATCAGGGTTTAAGTACATGGAATAGCAAAGGGAACGCGATTGTTCAATTCTTCGACCATTCAAACAGCTAATTTAAAGTAACACCTCTAGTCTGTAGCTCAAGAATAAGAAGAAAACGAAATTGAAATATCGAAAGAAGTGGAAGAGCAACCCTTTCTTGAAAAAAATGAAAGATTGGATTGATCATTAATAAATCATTGATGGGTGGTTTGTTTGCTGAATACCTCGTTGTCTCAGTTTCAGATTATCTTACTAATCGATGTAATCATTTTACAACATCAGACAAAGAGAACAATATTACTGTTCTTAATCGCCGATTTAGAACTAAATATCATTTAAGTTTTTTGATAAGTTGAAACTAAGTGATTATGAGAAATAAGTGTTATACATAAAAAGCTATATAAATAAATTATAACACGTTCTAAAGTCTTTTTTTTCACTACCGGTAACGTAAACTATCCAACTAATTTTATTTGTTGAGATGGATTTCCACATTACCAATTCCTTATCGATTATATTTACCATGGACGTGTATTTGGGGAAATAATGACTAATCATGACCCTATCGAGACTCTAATCAAGACCCTGTCGCCAAGGGCCGATCCAGAATGAGGTTTGTCTGTTTCTTTGTTTCTTTGTTTGTTTTTCTTTTTCTGTATGTCTGTATGTTTGCCTATATAAAGATGCCTGTTTGTCTGTCTGTCTGTTTGTTTGAGAGTTTGTTTGATTGTTTGTCGGGTTGTATGTTGGGTTGTTTGTTTGTTTGTTTGTTTGTTTGTTTGTTTGTTTATTTGTTTGTTTGGTTTTTTTGTTTTTTTTGGGGGGGGGGGTGGGCTGAGAATCAAGAACGATTTTTTAGTGCTACGAATTGCAATAAAATAATCAAAGGGAGATAAGAGAAAAACAAAGCACAGTGGGAAGAAAATGATGGGAAACATGCAGGTTAGGGTAATTCCTTACCGTTTGTATCTTTGTTTATTTTTTTAAACATTTTTCCGGGGGGGGGGGAGGTGGTTACAGCCCCCTTACCCTCTTGATCCGCCAATGATTGCCGGCTTTTATTAAGTGTACATTATACGTTTTCCATGAAAAAAACACCGTTGAGGGCGCACTGTTTTGCATTTCCAATTTCTTACTTTTTTATTTAAGTTACTTTAAGACTAAACACAAGACTCACCTGTTTTTACGCTTCCAGATGTTGAATACGAGAAACATCAAGGCAAGAAGAAGACCCATGCAGGAAAACACCGATAAAACAACCATGATAGCGATGGGCGTGGCCTGGAGTATGGTGACAGTTTCTCGTAAGTCTGAATCGTATGGTGGCTCACCTCCTACATAGGAATCAAACAGGATTATTTTTACCCACAATATAACCACTATAACACGCATATACAGTTGGTCACATTCATGCATTTAAAGCTAAGTTCTGTTGTTATGGTAAACTGTCTACGTAAAGCAACGTGGAGTAAAACTAATTATAAGGATATTGATTAAATCAGACATTATTCAAGCGAAAAGAATCAGTGCTGCCGAATGGTCACTTGACCACAATAAAAAAAACTCTTTATTATTATTATTTTTTTAAATTTTTGATTCTATAAAAACACGTTTCAGAGTAATGTTTGCCTTTCAGGCTCAGATTGGTTTCACCGATTTAAATGGACGAAAAACAAGATAGCAGCGTGATCATGTGATGACAGTAACCGTTTGACGGGTAAGCAACTATAGTACTCTTGACAACTTGATTAACTCACCACTGTAATACCACAATGAATCCGGAGAAACATACCATGTTATCTCGCCTGCAATGGTATCATATGTCGCGATCAGGTGCTCTTTACCTCCTGTAAAACGTAGCGGGTAAAACATAAAGTTCACCATAACATGATACTTCATGGGCCTCCTTAAGTAACGATACTTATTTCCGCAAAGCGTGTCGGATAGTTCATTTGCAGGACACCTGTGTCTTGACAGTGATGTCTACATACATGAGTACCAGTCTGCTACCTACATATGTACATAGCTCATGACATGTATGGTCGTTTATTATGGTATATTGCCCAGACTCCAGGTTCGGATCTAATCCCTGTAATTTGTTTTCGTGTTTTTTGATCACTCACTGCTTTTGGCCGATTGAACCGCGGCTATCAGCAGTTCCCTGCTTCTGGTTCGTTTCTATTTCTGGACAATATGCAGAAAGATATGGGATACGAGGAGAAGCTGCAATAGACCGATCCATTGAGCTCCGCCAACATTAGCAACTGCCTAGCAACAGCACATGGTGACTTTCTTGCCATGATCGCAGCGGTGGTTCGGTTGCGGCCCACACGTATCGGATACACACACAGACATGGTTTTTGTGAACGTATATGGATTTAGTTTCGTGGCCTTTTGAGCAGTGCATTGAGTCCCAAGAACAATGCAGACAGGAACACTGTTAAACCACTTGTACATGACTGTGCAAGGACCACTGCTGCGGGATTTTCACCACCAGAAATACGAAAAAATTAAAGCTAAACATAAGTACTGTTGTGTGTGCTTTTGTGTGTCAAAACAATGGCGGCGGTTTGTTTACTTTTCTAACGGATTTTTAACGTGTCATTTGTTGGACTTTCAGTGGTGTTGTCAAGGCTATGATCGGTCTATTAGCTACGTTATGAGACACAATCCACAACAGACCTCTCCATAGTAAGCAAGCGAGGAGTGATATCGCTCATGACTAAAACTTACTATTCAAAGTACGTATAGCTCACCAATATTTTGTTCTATGAGTAGATTTCCAAGGATGTGTCCCGTAGAAGTAAAACGAATGAAACCCTGCAAGAAAAGGTAACCAATATACAAAATTATCATTATTATGTTTTTGCAGAACTGGTAATTGTTATACAATACATTTATCTAATATTTACTAGCTATGCTCTTCGCTTATTTCAGCATGGTCCACCTGATACCTAGTGCACTGGTGTAGACCTGCTTTCAGTAGCGCTCAATTATTTTAAAGATGAATGTTAACGTGAAGCCTTTTTACTTTGTTTCTTATATCATGTACTTTTTAGAGTTGTGTTATTGTTTTTAACACACATGATATGAAAATTCATGGTTTTTATATCATGATGAATACTAATAAATGAATGAACCGTTTGGCAAATGCTGTTGAATCGTTGTTACCTACATGTACAATCGTTTCTTAATTGTTTAAGGTTGTTCAAGGAGGCGCTCCTATCTCATTGCTGACAGTCAGCTCAGGTTGCTGGGAAATGCCTTTTGTTATTGTAAATATGCATCATCAAAACCTTGGAAACCCTTACCGACATTCCGGCGAATTCCTGGTTGAGTATACTGGTGCCGACCGTCTCAGCATACTTCTTGTCACCGTACGTGTAGGAAGCTAATCCTCCTGGTATTTCGTCTTGTACGTCATGCATTCCTAACGCCAGGGCCCATACACCGTCATAACTCACAGCAGAAAATCCAGGATCACTCACCGAAATATTTGCTCCCAAAAGTTCTCCCATTTCCCGTCGGAACTCTGCTGGTGTCTGTACAAGAACAGTTTAAACACGAATTATGCACTGTAAAAATTCCTATTAACAGAAATGAGCATACAGTATCCGTCCAAACAGCATACGGCATATAATTAAAGACCACTTGTTTAATACATAAAACAAGTACACTCAAAAAAATGAATCTCACCTGAAGTAAGTATTAAACAAATTAAATTAGTCGATATTACTTAAAGGTATGTTTTTGTTGACTTTATGGAAATCCTTTAGTTAGAAAAACTTAAAATTTGAAAAAGTTTGTAACACTTAGTTACTTTAGTTGTAACGATGCGAAAAAAAGAGTAAAGCCAACATCATTCAAAATTTAGTTAATAATTATTAGTTACTTTGATTAATTGTTACTTGAAAAAAACACGCAATCAAATGTACAAGCTTCAATTAAGCATTAAATACTTAGATTGTAATACCATATTTTTAACTTGAAATATGTACGTAATCTCAAATTGGGTAAAACTGAAAATATGATTAAGATTGTATTACTTGGTTACTTAAGTTGTATTAAATAAAAAATACGAGTAAAGTTAACAACTTATTGTTACACACTTTAATAAATAACTACTTAAAAACAACTCAATTATATGAACTACTTTGATTGAAATGTCATTTAAATTAAAATAATAATAACGTTATCCAACTCGGGTAAGAGTCTAAAACTTTAAAAATTGATTTTGCAAGCTATTATTTGCTCGCTTAAGTTTTAACGATTAAAAAATACGTGTTCAGTCAACGATTTTCAAAATGGATTTAATCATTTTAAACTAAAATCATATGAGCTGGATTCTTAAGGTAAGAAACACATAGATTATGCTGAATGCTATAGCCTGTGAGTATTGCCTCTAAATTCAGTTCACTCTGCTGCAAAATGCCGGGGGATAAACTTTTGACCTCTCAAGCCCATCAAACAATACATGTGCATGTAAATACAGTACATGTATTTTTCTGTGTACATGGTACATAAAATTATACATGAGTTAAACAAGATCCAGGAAAAAGTCAGGTGACCAGTCTAGCGAAATACAATCACCCAGACACACACCGTACTTCGTGGTACCACACGTACAGCGTCGTCACACACAAGTCACAACACGTTGCCGAGTGCCACTGTCAACATCTACCACGTGTATACTCAGTCAAGGTAAGAACAATTGATTTTATGTGCCTTTTCCCCTGTATTTTGTTACAATAATGTAGTTGTACCTTGTAGCTCAAGTGTAGATGATTCTTCCTCCGTGACTAGTTTATATTTCTATCTTCTCCATGTTTTTTGTTTCATTTCTGATAAACTAATTCGAATTTAAAACTTGACATTGGTGGTTATGGTGGGCCGGACTGAGCAATGACATACACTACGTACAGTTGGCTGCTTGTATAGGATGATACATATACTAAACATGTACTTTTCTTGTTTTACTGACATTTAAAATTACTTTTAAGACTTACTGAATCTGTTAATTTATCAACATGCCTGTATGATATCGTCAGTCGGATTATTGACCTCTTCATCACACTCACATTTCACAAAATTGAACAATAACTAGGCTATAATAAGTATAAGTGAGTTAGTTTTACTTTCACAATTATGAATATGGGTTTGAATTTAAATATTTTGAGTTGTGCTTAATGACAAAGTGAAGTAAAATTAATGTGGACAAAAGGTGAGTTAGCTTTACTTTCACACTTTTGTGAATATGGGTTTGAATTTAAGTATTTTGAGTTGTGCTTAATGACAAAGTTAAGTAAAATTAACGTGGACAATAAGTGAGTTAGTTTTACTTTCACACTTTTGTGAATATGGGTTTGAATTTAAGTATTTTGAGTTGTGCTTAATGACAAAGTTCAGTAAAGTTAATCTTGACAAAAGGTGAGTTAGTTTTACTTTCACACTGTCAAAGTGTGAAAGACAAACTAACTCATTGGGCATTGCTCCTATAAATTATGTATTGTAATTAAAACTAAATTGTTGAGCTTTTCCTTAACAAAAATAACAAAATGGGTGAAGGCAATCAGGAGAAAGTTTAACACATTGAAAAGCCTGCTTTGTGTCATTGCCCCTCAGTTATAACTTTTGAAAGATACACATGTATTTATGGGGTTTTTTTTGGTTTGTATCAGACTCAATCAGCATGGCAGATGGACCCTTGACCATTGACCCTTGCTTCAAGCTACGGGTGATCTTAAGTGACAATGATATAAGGAAAATGACCCTTCCTGGGGTAACTCATCCGAGTATTCTTGAGCTGCATGAGAAGGTGCAGGCTGCGTTTGGGCTTGTAGGGGACTTCAAGCTTCATTACTTTGATCCGGATTTTCAAGAGTTCTGCAATTTATCATCTGACGAAGACATATTCAACAAAGGGACAGTAAAAGTCATCTATACTGCAATTCCAGAGTCCGACAGCGACGATTTGACTAACAGTATATATGATGACCTTCTAAACTCAACCCAAAACTCCAACTCTTCATGTAAAACAACATCTCTGAAGTTCGATGATTCAGCATCAGTATTGTCTTCATCAGATACATCAGTCCTGTCCACACTGGCTGGTAGTGAAACTGATATTGAACAATCACAGAGAACCTGTCCATGGCCTGAACATTTTCCAATTCCTCGCTTCTCCTATGACACGGAACTCAAACTTTCAAAGGGGAATATAAACTATGGACATGACAAAACTCTGATGAACCCTGTTGGTGTGAAATCAGACATCCTGGAAAAAATTGCAGAAACAATTTTCCAGTACAAGGCTTATCCGACAGACTTGCAGTTTTGCTCTGTTGCTCAGGCCTTAGTAACCAAATATCCATGCCTGAAAGAAATGGGATCAGTCACTGGATGGTATGGCTGGAAGACAAGTTTGAAGTTTAAAATGGGGAATTATCGAACAAAGCTAAGAAATGTTGGATGCCCAGAGCTCACTGTCAACTCTTGCAAAAGGAAAGCAGGGAATGAACAGGCAAAAACTGCAAAGAATATCAAAAAGCCGAGGAGAGCCGAGGTTAACTATTTACCTGACTATCCTTGCAATGAAACAGCAGCCACTCTTGAAAGTGAACGACTAACACTCCTTGAGGATACCAAAAAAAAGGGGAACGAGAAAGAAGTCAATGACAAAATGGCAAGAACTTTTCCACATAGAAGGCAGGAAGTGGTTCTTCAGAAACCGATGGTGGTGGACTTCAAAGAGCGATGGCCAGTCTTGTTTACAAACTCGCAGGTAAGGAATTTTTTTTCAAAATAAATTTTATACTCGTTTCTCAGAGACCACAGCATTTCAGGCAGAAGTTCTTTAAGGAAACGTTTCTACTATCAGCAATTTGAAACCATCAAATTTAAGTGTAAATCTGTGAACATTTATGTTTTTTGATCTGATCAATAGTGTACAAGGGCTTCAAAGCCACATTTATCACAACACTGTGCTTTACCATAGATTAGCAAATTTACACAGTGCTTCAACCAATCAAATCATCTAAACTGACCGATGAATGAAAATAAACTACCACATTCTGCACTTGATATCAGATGAAGTTTTTGTCATAATCCAACACCACAAAGTAAGTGGTCACTAGATTTCAGTTTGAAAACCAAATATGTGCACAAAGCTTATGCACAAAACTGAGTTGAATGTTTGCGACAGGTCACTAATTAATATCCTCTCTAATGTATACATTTTTGTTGTAGATTTGCGCTGAGTTTAAACGAATAACAACTGTCCCTTTGATGGCAACGTACACATCGAAAGTGGACAAACACACACCGAAGCTACTGAACCTTTTCCGTGCAAAAGGAGGTGTCAAAGGAAAGAAAATTAAGACATTCCTTGATTGTTTAGACCAGGTAATTGTCATTCCTGATATTTCGTTCTTGTGTAAGAGCATACTGTATAGTTTATTGCTCCATGGTAAGGGCAAGGCAATTTGACCTTGATAAGGAGCAACTCTGTGATGAAACTGTAAATGTGGTACAGGTAGTACATGTACATTTACCACCTTTGCTAGAAATTATACGTTTGTTGTAACCCCACTTTAACTTTTAGGTTGAAACCGGAATTTGGTTTGAAACATTTCATTTTAATTGCAACAGGAAATTTAAGAAAACCAAACAAATCTGTTGACATGATCTCATCGACCACCTCATTTTTTTTTACAACTAATATTCAATTGTTTAGTTTTTTTATTAGTACAAACATACTGTAAAGTAATGTTTATTTGTTTATTTCACAGCTAAAATCTCCACTTACTGGTGGAAGGTTAAGACCTGCACAATGTTGATCCTTTGAGAAAGGGCACATGACGGACATGTACATGTAGCATACATAAACCTCTCTTTATCCATCCTACCCAACAGAACAACAGCATACACATCCGACGGGAGGTAGTGATCAAAGGCCTCTGTGAGTTCCTGAACGAGGACTGCGGAACTTTATTCAAACAATTTTTGGTGAGTATTAAGTGAGTAATATATCTTTCAGCAAATACTTGATTCCTTGATTGTGATTGGTCGACAGATGTGTAATAATAACATGCATTCCATGTTGATTTCCATTTTCATTAGTTAAAACACTGTAACGTGGGGTTCGCTAGCAAGGAATAGTGCCTGAACTCTGTGTCTTGCATTAACTGGTCATAAGGTCAGCTTTGACTGTGCGGATATATATTTTTTTTCTGATTCAAATCAATGTAACTAAACTAAATCTAAAAGGAAAAATATGGTTGGTATCCTTTGTGTTTAAAGTGAATCAATATTCATTAATGTGACTTCACCTAGGGAACCAGGCAAAGACAGTGAAAGCATGATTGATAAATTGCCACTGAGGCAGATCTGCCATGGGAGGCATTATTTTTTTGTATTTCCTGCCCCAATAATTCTGAATTCCACAAACCCATAAATAGCAATTTTCATGTATGGTTTTTTGAAGTGATAAATGTTAAAATCTTACTGTGTTTCTTCTTTTGACAGGATACCCAAGAAGAGGAAATGATAAAGGCAAAAGAGGAATGTACAATGGGCATCTTTGTAATAAAGAAGGAGGGGGCTGCAGAGCAGGAGGAACAGGCAGAAATCATAGTTGTGCTTGAGGGTGTGGAAGTTCTGAAAGAGGTAACCGATGTGAGCACAGCATGCATGCAGCTATTTGGCTGCATATATGCTATGAATCTATCATACCCGACTAACCTAAAATACTTCTGGGAAGTCATCCAGAAAGTTTTCATGGGTCTCGATGCAACTCGCTTATCGCCTAAAGTTCAGGCACTGCAAAACAAACTTTGCATTTAGTGTGGAAATATTCCTATACAGTTTGGTCATTCTAAATTTGTGCCTGTTGGTTTGGGGTTTGCCTTTCGATGTTTACACCAAAACTCCTGAATGTTCGTTTTCAAATCTGGGTCTTTAAGAAGGATTACTTTCAAAATTGTACCACAAGAAGAACAACACTACAGCTTAATGCATTTTATATAAAGTTTGAAAGTTTTTAGCATTACAAAGTTTATGTTTTATTGTTAAAAGTGTAATGCAAATCTGTCTCTTGGAGACAAATTATGGAAATATAAGGGATTTTTTTCATCATGCAGCTATCTTGTTTTCATTATTTCAAAGCAGAATAACCAAATCAAGGCTGGAATGGCAAGTAGTGTGGTACCCTCGCTGATCTCTATTGGACTGACTGGATAGCAGGTTGAGAAATTAAGATAATAAGAAAAACATTGTTTTTTGCAAAAGCACTGATGATTTTAACAGTTTCTGGGTGTTTCAAAATTCATGGTCTAGTCATTACAATAGAGATCAGTGGGTACCCTTGGTGTGAGAATTGGTGTCACTGTTAATTGCAAGCAGCGGCGTAGCCAGGCATTTTTTAGTGAGGGGGCACGGGGGGGGGGGGGGGGGGCGGGCATGGCTTTTCAGTAGGGGGGGGCAAAAGTTGTATTTTTTAACCAAGCATTTATTATTTTTTGGGACGCTATCAGGATTTGTTTTATTTATTTGTTTGTATTTATTTATTTTTTGTGGCGGGGGGGGGGGGGGTAATGGGAAATTTATGGGGGGAGGCGAATCATGACGTCATAAATTTGTTGTGAATTATTCGCATTAATTAATCGCTTTCATGTGAAGTATGAACCAGGCTTTACTTATTGGCTTTAGGGTTGGACCCAAAGTTATTATCTTGTGTTGTTGCATACATACATGCTGAGGCACAGGTAAACACAATAAGTTTCTCAACTTTGGGGTATAAAACTAAATTAAAATATGGATGGAGGATTATCTTCCTACTGAAATATTTTGTTGTCAAGGGAAAACTCCAAAAGTGGGCGGGGCATGAATTAGGTTGGCTTCAAAAATTCCATGGTCCAACTGCATGCATGCATACAATAATTCAATTATTTAAGAGCATCCAATGATTATTAGAGATATTAGATGTTTTTATTTGCATCTTGGATACAGAATATTATTTGTTTGACCTACCCATACACCAATGTGTGTTAAGTACTAAATATGAAAAGAAAAAAAAAATAATCACAGGTGAACTTAGGTGGGATTCAAACCCACAACCTTTGTGTCTCTAGTGAAACGTCTTACCAGCTAGACCAGCCGCCACTAACAGGATTCAAACTGCCAGGCAATCTCGGTGGTCTAACTGGTAAGACATTACACTAGAGACACAAAGGTCAGGGGTTCGAATCCCACCCAAGTACAGCTGTGATTTTTTGTTTGTTGACTCGGGAAAGTACTGAGTATACAGTACTTAACATACATTGGTGTATGGGTAAGTCAAACAAATAATATCATTAGAGACTTTAAAATGCAGGGTCCCTGCATGATGTTATAGACGGTTTACTACATGTATGTTTCACATCTTTCTGAGCTGAGTATGCTCAAAAGGTAGAGGTATGTTTCTACCTAACATGTAAATACTTGCCTTTGGTACAAAATATGATCAGGGGCTTCCCCCGTGTTTTTTTTTTTTTACAAACTATACTGTTGGTTCATCAAAGTGTTTTGTAATTTTTAAAGTAATTTTCCTTCCAAATCAGACAATCGGCTGCCCCAAATACACATAAATCAATTAATTAATCAATCAGTCAAGAGCACAACCAAAAAGGAAGGAAGAACACACTTTATCAGAGGTTAAAAACATTTGAAGGGCAGGTCAAAACATTTCACAATTGCAGAAAAAAGAAGAATATTGTTACCACAATCTATCTCAGTAATGTGTCTGGTTTCATTTAATGGATAAAGAATACCTTTTGCATTGAACACGTTCAATGCAGTTTAACAGTATTTTAGCGTTACAAAGTTTATATGTTTATTGTTAAAAGCCTAATGCTTTTTGAAAGACCTACATAGACTAATAGACCTTAATCATGGTGCTTTTACCTTGTTTTGTTTTTTGTTTTTGATTCAAAGCAGTGTGACTAAATATAAGGCTGAAGGCTGGAAAGGCAAGTAATGTGGTACTCTTCCAGTGTTGTAAGACATTGCAGGGCATTGCAGGGAGTGTGACAACAAATTATATAGAGTGAAGAAGGTCTGTTGATATTGTTTACATTGGAATTGCCAAGTTGAAATCATTGCCAACGTTATTGAGGCTTCAGGGTTGGACCCAGAGTTGTTATCTTGTGTTGTTGCATACATTCATGCAGAGGCACAGGTTTTCCCATCCCAACATTCAGTTTTGCTAGGGGTGTGTAAGGGACCAGGCAATTACCCATATCCTCTTAACAGAGTAATGTTATATTTTGTGAAAATCGGTTTGTTAATAAAGCAAATGTTCTCATTGTTACTGCATAAACATGTTGTTCAGACCTTTTGTTTTGTTTGTTTATGTTAATAGGCCCAATTTGATGCATACTTTCTATGCATACATGTAACAAATTTGAGTATGATGAAATTGATGAGTTCAAATAAACACTTTTTCTTGTAATAATTAAGTAGAACCATTGAAACAGAAAATCAGTAAATATGACGTAAATGAAATAACCTTGCAATACTTAAACTAACTGTGTGCTGGAAAAACTGAATTTTTTAAGTGCATTTAAAAAACAAACAATTAAGTTCAATATACTTCAAAATGTAAGTTACAATAACTTAGCCGGATTACAAGTGAAAAATACTTATAAAAATTAAGTCAGTTGGGTTTTCCTCAACTTATTGAGTATATTCAACGATATGGGATATAAGTAAATCGAACAAAGAAAGTTAAATTACAATAACACATTTTTATTGCAAGTTGAAAGTACTTACAAAAATTAAAGCAATTGTGTTGCCTGAATTTGTTTGAGTAATTTCAACGCAGTTGAATATAAGTAAAATACTGTGAGAAGAATAAGTAAAATTAAATTAACTTTAATACCAAAGTTACATTAACTTAAATTAATTGCAAGTTAAGGGTACTTAATTAAATTAATTGCAACAAAATTGCCTTATTTTTTTTAAGTAAATCGAAAGAAATATTTTTTTGAGTGTACGTGCGTGTGCGCCCTGACACTGACGTCATCTAATACAGCGCCAGAATATGGTACAGGGCATCATAGTTTTGAATGCAGATTTTTCTGCATTCAAACTACCATAACAAGCCCAGAAGAAGACCCAGTTGGGTCGAAAATTCGGCCACCCCAACATCTTTTTGTTATGGTAAGCACTGCTTCAATTTCTCAATTTGTTATATCTCTCAGCGCTACGCAGTGTTTAATTTATTATCTTCCTGTTTAGTATAGTACATATAGGCCTATACAGTATGGACATTTTGCAAAAATTTAATAGATATCTCACAGGGCTTTTTTGCTTGTAGCATGCAATCTTGGCCTGTATGCGTCCTCGTAGCAAAGGATTTTGTTTTAACTTGTTTTACCCTTATACCAATGTGTGGCTAGGCACTGGTACTCAGTTCGAGTATCATGCGTTTGAAAGTGCGTAACAGACACGGTGTATTTGATGTAACATTCGCATCGGGATTTATTAGCTGTTCCGACCTTTCAGTCGGAACAGCTATTGTTTTTGTCGAGATTTTTATTTTTTTGTTTTATTATTATTATTCTTTTTCTTTATTTCCCCCAAACCCTATTGACATAACACACGACTTTTCTGCGCACAAAATGCCATTCTTTGAATTATCATAAAAGATAAATCCTATGCCATGTTAAAGCTTGTGTCTTGACTTAGCTAAACGATATCATACAATTAAACAAATTAATTAATTAACCATAAGACAGCAGTGTGAATAATTAATGAAGCATTCTCGTCTCCAACTTATTTCAGGAAGCCAACCGATCTTAATTTTCTTTTAAGTTATAGACTTGTTGGATATTGTAGAAGTGCAAATTGAATTGTTTGTGTCTGTCACGTCGTCATGACGTTATTTATGGCACGTTTTGTGTATGTGTACAAAAGGCATGGCTTAAAAAGTGTAACTATTTGGTAGGTCAAAAACCACAATTTTTCTAAATAAAATAAATTTTATATTGCTATATTACGAAGATCGTTTAGAAAACATGAAAGCTTTTACCAACAGTCACACCAGACCATAAAAATTAATCAAAACACAACGTAATTCCACCATAATTAACCGTTAATTGTTCAATCTGAGCACCATTGGTACAACGTTGCTGGGAATGCACCGGATCTCGTCGCTGAGAGTTGACTGTAAACTTGTACACAGGTACGCACTCGCCTGTTTTTCCAACTTTATTACAATGAGGTTTGGCGGTGTTGCGGACCTATACAGGTTTTAGCGGGGAAAACTGCAAAAATGAATGCGGCGAAGTGGCAGTATTTTTTGTATCGTTTAAACTTGATATTTTGTTCTTAGATGTTAGTTTGGCTTCCTTTTCGTTCAAAGGCATCGCATATGAATAAAAGTTAAACTACCATGTAAATAACGAAAAATCATATAATGGCAAACATGTTTTCGTTATCAAGATGTCATCAGAAGTCAAGTAACATTAATTTAAAGTTTAATAATGAAAAAATCATATCTCCCGAAGTACATATCGTAGAGTCATAATCTTTGAGCCATTTCGTAGCGTCTAGCACGTGACATTTTGTTTACACATATGACCCAAATTTGACCTTTCCTTCCGGTCCTAACGGAAAGTTCAAAACTTCAAAAGGTCATATCTCCTGAACTAATTTCTATAAAGTCGTCATCTTTGACCTGTTTTGTAGCTTACATCATATGTGACATTTGATTTATAAGCGTGACCCACTTTGACCTTTACTTCTGGTCCAAATAGGAAGCTCTAAATTTCATAAAAGCATATCTTATGTGCCAAATGTTGTTGAGTCAATCTTTGTTCCATTTGTAGCTCACATCACATGCGACATTTGGTTATTAGGTATTACCCCACTTTGACCTTTACTTCCGGTCCAAACAGGAAGCTCTAAATTGAAAAAGCGTATTTCCTGTGCCATATGTCTTAGAGTCATAATCTTTAAACCATTTTTAGCTTACATCACAACTGACATTTGGTTAGAAAGCTAACCCCACTTTAACCTTTACTTCCGGTCGAAATAGGAAGCTCTAAATAAAGAAATCATATCTCCTGAGCCAATTGTCATAAGGTCTTAATCTTTGTACCGTGTAGGCTCATTTTAAAGGTATGGAGTGTCTAATCAAAGAAAAACAACTTCGGAACAGCTATGTGTTTGTTCACAAACACTTAATGTCTGGTAACAATATGTTTTCGGCTGGTGGCCGAACAACTAACAAGAATCAAAATGAAAATGTTAAACTGATTGGTGTTTCCCCTTGATTATCGAGATCGGCCCCTGTTTTTATAGATTTACTTCTTCCACTTCTGAAGCAACAAATCGCCACAAAATTGTGCACCTAGATATTGTACATAATAATGAGGGGAGATGATAGGGTTAGAGCAGGGGCGTTAATCATGACTGATTTTCATTATGCCCAATTAGTTAATGTTTGACAAAAGAAAACAAAACACAAAAATGCACATATTCTTTCTTTTTGTCTAACAAAGGGTGAAGGACTACATAAATAGTGTATGAACATGCACACAACTATTTTTTAGTGGTGTATAACATTTCACATTTCATAATATACCCATCATTTTATCTTCACATATTCTTCGTAACCCTGATTTGGGTTTACTAAGACAGTTATCTGGTTGACACTTAATCGTTGAGACGCTTTTTGAATATATGAAATTTATTGGTTTATGAAATCGTGATTGATTGTTTTGACTCCATCTTGACTCCATCTTACTTGCGGAACCTTTTTAATCGGTATTAACTCATGGCTAGCTTTCGTCTTACCATATTCAGCCAAAACCTTTTTAAAACCTGCCATGAAGCAATTGCGTTTTATTTCTATCAAGACCATAACCCATTAGTTTCACAATTCCTCTTTGAGTAAAAATTGTGTCACAGCTTCAAAAATGTGACCATACATGGATGAAGGACACTCGCCAAAAAGACGGGAAGTAATATTAACATTTACCTAATGGGGTTTTGCTCTTCCTAGGTCCCTGTTAATATTTCAATGATTAACGCTGTCCTTGAGAGTATTTTCTTTCTGTATCTCAAGCTGGGTTAGTGGGTGTTAAAGCTTAATATTAAAGATTATAACCTATTATCTACGGAATACTTTGCTATCTGTAAAGTCTTGTTAGAAACCCCGGCTTCTTGTACCAAGCTCTGATCTAGCGTCTTTTCCGTAAAGTCGTAATCTTTTTGTTGTTTTGTAGCTTACATCATATGTGACATTTGATTTACAGGCGTGACCCCACTTTGACCTTTACTTCCAGTCCAAACAGGAAGCTCAAAATTTCAAAAAAGCATATCTCCTGTGCCAAATGTCCTAGAGTCAATATCTTTAAACCAGTTGAAGATTACATCAAATGTGACATTTGGTCATTAAGCATGACCCCACTTTGACCTTTACATCCGGTCGAAATAGGAAGCTGTAAATAAATAAAAAATCATATCTCCTTAGCCAATTGTCATAAGATCTTAATCTTTGTACCGTGTAGGCTCATTTTAAAGGTATGGAGTGTTTAATCAAAGAAAAATAATTTCGGAACAGCTTTGTGTTTGTCTAAATGTCTAGTTGTGTTTACCTTTACACCGATGTTATGGGATAATCAATGCATACTCCTTGCTTTCCGAGTCTTCCAGGGAAAAACACACTTACACATAACCTACCCAGATTGAATTCGAACCCACGACCCTGTATTTTAGAGCAGATGTCTTTCGTAGTTAGTAACATAGTACTGTGCCCAGCAAATCAGTAATCTGTACAAACAAAATCCAAACATTTTTGTACAGAAATAAAATAACTTTTATATTTGATGGAAAGTACCCAAACGAATACAAACAAGCAATTTATTTCTTTTCCCACGCTTGCTCACCCCCAAATTAAAATGTCTCGTGACATCACTGCTAATAGTTTGAAAAAGCTTACTCAATATTTTAGAGTCTTGCCGAAAACGGACACTTTTTATGGCAGCGACTCCGGTTGAAATTTGAAAAAGTACTAGGCTTGATTGCTTTGAGGCTGGTCTCGATTCCCTAACTCGCCCTTGGAATCGACCCAGGGACTGGGCCAGCTCGGATACCCCTTTAGAGCACTGTGACTCAGACTTGGACTAGGATCGGACTCGACCCTTGGAATCAGCGGGCGCCCCTCATAGAACCGTGACTCGGACTCTCAATTCAAGTTCACATTATAAAATGATAATAATAATAAACGATAGTAATAAACAACACAGAAAGTATCAAATTAAATGTAACTATCAAAATGTAATAACAAGAGTAACAAAATAAACCATATTAGAGATAAGCGAGTCATATGTAATATTTCTTTTAGATCCTGAGTTATGAAAATTAGTTTTGCTAATTTTAGGGAGCTATGTAAATGCAGCCATAAATGACTTGCCTTTGTTTATTTTGAATAGCACCCTCCAGTGGCCACATGTTTTACTTGCAGCCAAAAAGCATGTTTGGAAGCAGCCATCTTGCTGCATACATTTTTGTTAAGCCAAAAGTATGTGTCAACTTCCTCCGTCAACTCTCCGATTGTGCGAAGCTATCTATATGATGCAAGGAGGAATGTCAGCTTACATTTGAAAAAAAAACCAAGTACATGTATACGAGTATGGAGAGTGTTCGGGGAAGCCAGAGCTTATAGGGAACAGCCTTTTGGACAGACAATACAAACAGACAACAAGACAGAAAGACAAAAACAAGACCCCCCCAAAAAAAAGAAAAATTGAAATATATTTAACAGTGTTGATCTGCTAAAGTACATAATAGTATCAGTTGAAAGTCCCGCAAACACTAGCAAAAACGCATAAAAAACGTACACTGATGGGAAAGCTAAGCTACATAATGGGAAAGAAGGGCTCTTTTGTATGAGCTTTTGAAGCAACCCACAGATGACTGGCCTTTTATTTGACCATCGACTGCGTTCCAGAGGCGCAGGACCGTAATAACGAAGAGTGTGCATGGAGTAAGAGGTGCGAGTGAAAGGAATATAAAGATTACGACGTGATCTCGTAGAATAGACGTGCAGGGCTTCGGCTTTGACAGGAGTCTAGCTTAGATGTACAGAAGAATTAGATTTACTGAAGAATATGAAACTAGTCTTAGTGTGGTTTAGAGAGTTTGTTTGACCTAAACTACCGCGAGACTTGAAAAGGTTCGGAGTTAAGAGATTCGATAAGATCATCGTAGTTAGGATTAGTGTGAGGAATAGAAGTGTCGTCAGCAAATAAAGTAAATGAGAGACGAAGCGAGGAATAATGAAGATCGTTGATATAAAACAGAAAAAGAAGTGGACCAAGAATAGAACCTTGTGGGACACCATAAAGATTAGAAAGCCGACCAGTGTCTCACTTCAATACAGCAGTAAATTGCTGCCTGTTATAAGGTAGTTTTTAAACCACTGAAGTGCGACTCCTCGGATACCACAGTGTTCAAGTTTAGAAAGAAGAATAGAGTGTTTGATAGTGTCAAAGGTTTTCGGAAGATCAATAATTACCCCAATGGCATGGATTTTCTAACAGAAAGCATTGGTAACAGTATCAATAAATTGAATGAGAGCTTTGTCAGTGAAGTGCTTACTTTGGAAACCGTATTGATTATCATAGAGAAGATGAAAGTCAGTAGCAAATTTGAAAAGGCGATTGTAAAGCAATCTCCCAAGAATTTTTGAGAAACAAGGGAGAAATAGGCCTGTAGTTGCCGATTGTATGGGCGTCACCATTTTTATAGCTGGGAATAACTTTGGCTATTTTAAGATTAGAAGGAACAGTACCAGAAGATAAGGAAATATTACAAATATGAGTAAGAGGTCCGGCAATAAGAGCTCTAGATGTTTTAACCCTATCAGGACCGGGCTTTTTTTTGGATGTACGGGGACCGGGGGGGGCACATAGTGCCTAACCTCCGTATTTTCCAAACCGATTTTGATGAAACTTAACACAAATGGTCATTTCACTGAGTTCTACATGATGACGTCAAACATTTCCCAAAATCGTCACTAGAGGGTGTTTTGACGGTTTTTTTTGCCAAATTTTGGTCAAAAACCGTGTTTTCCCCATAACTTCTGTATTTTTTGTCCGAATGCTTTGAAACTTGGCAAACTTGTACATTTTTACAAGATCAATATAATTTGAACCTCATTTGGTTACTGGAGTCACTTCTGGGTGCGTTATAATCCATTAATTTATTCCATTTTGGGGGAAAACAGGGTTTTTTGCGTTTTTTTCACTTAAAAATCAAAATGGCCGCCGCCAAGGGCCCAGGGAGAAATAATAAGGCTTGGTTGACAATTAGCGGCTGAAAACACAAAATCCAAGATGGCCGCCAATTTGAATTCCCAACCCCCCCCCCCTCCCCCCTTAAGAGCACTGTGACTTGAGTCGGACTAGGACTCGACCCTGGGAATCAGCGGGCTCCTCTCCCCCTCATAGAGTCGTGACACAGACTTGGACTAGAACTCGCCCCAGGGTCTCGGTGTGACTCGACTATAGAGAGGTTTCACGTGACGTCACCCGAGTATGGTGGCTTTAAAGGGACATCGCAAATATATATTGGCGCCAATATTGTCGCAAATATTCACGACATGGCCCCATGTCGCAAATATTTACACCAATATTGACGCCAATATTCATGACATGGGCTACACGTCGCAAACCCACTCAGGCGTGAAATTACTTTACAGCAGCTTTGGGTGTCCGTTTACTATAGTGGCTTTAAAGAAACATCGCAAATATTGTTGGCGCCAATATTGGCGTAATTTGCGACATTGGGCCCATGTCGTGAATATTGGCGCCAATATTGGCGCAAATATTCACGACATGGCCCCATGTCGCAAATATTTACGCCAATATTGGCGCCAATATATATTTGCGATGTCCCTTTAAAGCCACCATTCCCGAGCCCTTTTTCTAACGCCGTTTGTACAAACAGACGCTGAAACTTATTTTGCAGGCGACGCGCCATCCATTGAGATTGCACGTGGCCGTACCCAACATGGCTGCGAAACCTCTCTATTGAAAGTCTGCGATGATCGTTTTTTGTTTGCCTGAAATAGCACCCTCTACCGTTTTGTGCGACTGATGATATTCGTGATTGATTGTAGTATAGTCCATGACAGAGCGATAAAAAATGAAACGTTGACAGATTTCAATACATATAAGTCGGCCATTTTCTTTTATGTTTGTGCTGGTATTTTCTCTGCAAAAAATTTAAGCGTTATAAATTGATTCATTGCGCAAAAGAGATCAATCCGGTGACCTTATGTGTGTTTGACTTTTTAGAGTGCATGGTGCAAATCTGGTCACTTAATGCAACTAACTTTACGGGGACATAAGGGACTCGAACTTGAAGCAAATGGGACTTTGTCTTGATAGAGGAGGACTCGGACTCAGGGACTCGGGTTCGGACAACAGGGAATCGACTACAACACTGATTTAAACCCTATGGTGAAGGTTTCAACCTTAATTGCATTTGTTTTAGTTCCTTTCTTTAAACAAGGGTTTATGTTAAAATTCAGTGGAGTAAAACATGTTTTCAAAAGCCCAGCTTTTGTGTGCTATGTTTTAATTGGTTTCTTAATCTTAAAAACCAGTGGTAGACTAAAAAAACCTTAAGGTCTTACCAATCCACATCGGCCAACCTTCTCGCTGGTGCTGAACATGCTGAATGTAACGGTCACGTAACCTTCACTAGCCATCCTGAGCTCCTCAGGTGAGCAACTGACGCCCTCTGAAGATACATCCTGCCATCCTGCCGAGTAGTACCCTGGTACCAGCCACACATAGGACGCACCAAACATACTTAATTTATAAGCCTTCAAAGAGGAGGGGAAAGTAAGGGGAAACATTTGAAATCAATGTTAAATTGATTTCCTAAACCATCTATTAAACAATATTCTGGATTTTATTCGTGATGTTTGATATGCCAATGGGAACTTTCACTACAAGGAAATGTGTCGTTACGTTATTAGGGCGCCACTTCAAGTTCCACAGCTGGCATGTTCGTTTTTGAAACTAGAAAACGTAAACCCCATCGTTTCGTCGATCAACAGGAATTCTCAAGAGAAAAAAAAACAAGAGTAAAAATGAGCCTGTGAAGTTACACACATGAGAAGCGAATTGTTTTCAGGATTCCTGTATATAAATCGAAATCATGGATTTTTGTCACTCATGGGGCCTGTCTGTTTGAGTGCACACCGCAAATAATTACAATACACTGTAAAAACATGTGTTTAGTTTGTAAACACTACTTGAACACTTTTTTGTAACAGCTTTCGAACACGTCAACGGGTTTAGGTTAAACATGTAACAGTGTTTAGGTTAAACACTGTGTTTACAAAGCCTAAACACTGTGTTTATTGCCCAAAACATGTTGAGGCGTTTAGAAATTGAACACTTTAACACGTTTACAGAATGTAACAGATTTCGAACACTCAATGGCGTTTAGTCTAAACACAAAATGACGTTTATTCAGAACATGGTGTTCAGTTTGTTTAAAACTGCAAATTGTACAAAAATATAAAATAAAAATATAAAACTTAATAAGAGAGCTTGAATACAACATACCGAATAAGAATAACAATGAATCATACATCTCACCACACTTAAAGGCTAAGTAAGGGTTTGCCCTCTGGTCTAAACATGCCTTTTTACAATGTTTAATTGCCTGGAACATCCATAATATGACTTATGACATGGGCACCTTACTCTTGCTTTCGATTTCCTGTATCTTTTTCTTTAACTGAGCAGAAATCATGCAGTAGTTTTTGCTTTTTGGTCCATCATAGGGCACTGCTCTGATAACATAAGTCTGAAAGATGCCAAGAACCTGAGAATAAATTTTTGGGAAATCCAGGTCAAATACATAATAGGTTGCAAGCAACATCAAAATGGCAACCGACAAGTTGTTTGTTTGGCAATCGATGCACACCGTATCACCAATGATGAAACTTCCCTTGACTTGACCATTGCTTGTGATGAGGGCAATGTGAGGGGCTGTCCTTGGCACTGTCTTCAGCTCTGACTGCACATCTCCATCTGCAACATCCTGTAGAGAAAGTGTACAATTTATATTATGTCATCACTCCCTTACATAGAGTTTACAAGACGACAACACCATTTTAAGGCTGGTACACACTACCTACAAGCATTGTCGCAAGATAAAAAAAAAAACAAAGAATTCTATAAACATGAGAGGGGGGGGGGTACATTGTGGATTTTATTTTAACCAAACCGTGGCGTGACAAAGGTCGACTTGTCGTAAATACCGAAATGTTAACGTTAACTTAGGCTGTATTATTTTATTAAAAATAGGCCAAAACGTCTTTGCTTTATGTGAATTTTAGCGTTAAACAGTATGTTTCAGAAAAACATGGCAAACTGTATTCAAAAATTGATTTCAAATGATACTTACTCTGAAGATTTAACGTTAAAAAACAACAGCCGTGGAATCTGTCGTCGAGCGTGTCGAGGGCAGGGATCATGGCGGGCATAGAGCTGTATCTTTATACAGCCGGCCCAGCTCTGATGGCGGGGTTCATGTCACGTGACTTTGGGTGGGACCGGACCCTAAATATCGACTGGTACTTGTCGGAACCAGACTAGGAATGATTTTCTAGAACATTCCTGACGTTCGCGCGCGCCTGCGCGTGATTCATAAGTTTGAAGGTCAAAGTTCCACGCAGTAACGTTCCTTAGTGTTTTAAAGTTACGAACTAAACACTATGTTTAAGGCTCGTGAGTTGTGCTGTAAAACATTGTGTTTTTGTCAATTTTCTAAATATGGACGCAAATGTGCAACTTTTTGTTGTTGCTGTAAACATTTTAAGAACTTAAAAAAGGTCTTGCAACTTTATAGCCACAACAACACATCAGTTCATTTTAAGTGGAACTTTGATCAAAAACTGTGGATTTTAACCCAAAACTGAAAACCCGAGAAGAAATAGAATGTTGGTTTGTTAGATAGACCTATATTTACGAACAAATTAAAGTTTTTTAGCTATAAACCAACATAAAAATTATGCTGTATTACCCTTACACACTTTAAATAAACACTAGCGTTTAACTAACTTTCATTATCTAAACACTTTACAAACACCCTGTAAACACATTCTGAACACATCGTAAACGGTTGACGCGTCAAACTAAACGCGTCAAGCGTTTCCAGTTTTTACAGTGTAATGGTGTATTAAATTTGCATTTGTAAAAAACAAACAAACAAACAAACAAACAAACAAACAAACAAACAAACAAACAAACAAACAAACAAACAAACAAACAAACAAACAAACAAACAAACAAACAAACAAACAAACAAACAAACAAACAAACAAACAAACAAACAAACAAACAAACAAACAAACAAACAAACAAACAAACAAACAAACAAACAGACAGACAGACAGACAGACAGACAGACAGACAAACAAACAAACAAACAAACAAACAAACAAACAAACAAACAAACAAACAAACAAACAAACAAACAAACAAACAAACAAACAAACAAACAACCCAACAAAATAATAGTAATAATAATAATAACAATAATAATAATAATAACAATAATAATAATAATAAAAAATACAATATGACACTAAAGTTTGGCACTCACGCTACAAAACACTTTCCTTGCCATGTTCTCGTAGAAGCTAGTCGCTATTATTCTCACATCTTTTTCCTGGAAAAAAATTAAAACATGCACTTTGAAAATTAGTATAGTAAATTGCTTTTTAGTTCAAAGTAACTTCATTGCTTACATGAAGAAAAATAAGTCACTGGGGAAAAGCGTTCCGTAAAAAGGGCGACTATCGGGATAAAGTGAATTGGCAAATGACATTTACCGAAAGTGTAGAAGAAATCAAATGTGACCTTACTCAAACCATGAGCAATTACTTGAAGTTACTCAGATACGGAAATGAATTTCTCTAAAAAGACCATAGTTGTTTCTATGACATATTTCTTTATAAAACATAACAAATAAAGTAATAAAACCTCCCAAACCAGGGGGCGAATCCAGGATTTTCCAAACGGGGGGTGAAATTTATCAAGCCGCAAATGGTGAAGGCAAGTTGTGGAGCCTGCGAGCGCTTTGCGAAGGCCAAAGAGCGTGAGGTTCGGGGCCCAATTAAGGGCCCCGAACCCCACTTTCCAGAAAACGGTAAAAATGCATTAAGCATTTTTGTACGCATTCCTATAGGCTCACTGAGACGAAAACTAATTTTGGATCTTATTTCACAAGTTATTTAAAAACGCTAACACTTCGGGCAGAAATTTTTCAAGGTAAGTTTTCTAATATCAATATTTTTTTACCAACCATGTAAGGTATAATGTGGCGTGTCTGGGCCGAGCGGATAAGAACATCGGACTCGAGCTCTGGTGTTTCTGATTAGCAGAGTGTGGGTTCGAGTCCCGGTCGTGGAACTTGTGTCCTTAAGCAAGACACTTAACCATTATTGCTGCGTCCTTCGGATGGGACGTAAAGCCGTAGGTCCCGTGTTTTGTGTATTAATGTACGTAGAAAAACCCAGTACACTTATCGAAAAGAGAAGGGGTTCGCCCGGTGTTTCTGGTGTGATAGGCAGCTGATTGCGCCACAGCACCTAGTAAACCGTTACATGGTGCTAAAGGAACAGGTCTCATACTTCAAATCATAACTCTGAATACCTTGCCGGACAAATATTGAGAAGCGCCTCGTATCCTTTGGCAATTTGGCGCTATATAAATCCAGTTATTAGACTGGAATATGTAAATCTGTGAACATTTATGCTTTTCTTCTTACCAAGCTGGGGCTTTAAGGGAGTTTAGGGCAATGTTCATGTATAAGGCGTGGTCAAAAATGTTTTTCAAGTACGTTTTTAGGCTAAGTATTACCTTCAGACGAATTAAAGCTTCATGAGGATCGGTAAGAAAGCTCTCTGCGATTATTACAGAAAAGTTGTTCCACGAAGAATCGTCGTGAAGCTGATTGATTCTCTGCAATATAACACATTAATGTTGTTTTATAAGGAATATTTACATCTTTCCTTTTTCAATTGGCAGGATTAACCAATTGTTAGCAGGGTTAAATGAGGTTTCAGATATGATTGGATCATTTTCGCATATGTTTCGATCTGCTGTACATATTGTGACAACTCGTAAAGATTTCGGTTTACGGATTTGACCTGTCATCCACACAAGAGTTTTTATTTGAAGGACTTTTGAAGGGCATTTTGAAGGACTTAAAGTATAATATGTATGACTGATTTTTAAGTTATTTGTATGCTTATTTATTTTGTTTATGTACCATGTGATGTAATCTGATTGTTAACGAGCGTTTTTAATGAATGAATGAGTTCATAAATAATGGGTCCGCCCATACTGTTTTGGTGCATGATCAACATCAGAGCCGGAACGGTCCATTTAGGTCCATGTTTCAACATATTGGTCCAGTGCAACAAAACAAAAAATCATTTTCTTTATTACAAACTGACTGCAATTATTGTGTATGATTGAAGACAGACACTGGAAGCCCCAACACATTTTACAATATGACTCATATATTATAAGGAGTAAAAATATTAATAATAAATAACCAAAAAAGGAATGCTATATGATAGTTTTTAGTATTAACTGGTGTATTTTTTCGAGTAGGCTACTCCTTGTGTTATTGTTTCGTTTTGAAACCTTTTACTGGTTGTGGGGCTCTCCTAATTAAATAAGTTTTTTCTTCTTCCTCTTCCCATTCGTTTAAGTGGTTAAAATTAATATGTTGTCTTTGTGCAATTTTGACAGTTTTTTGTGGTGTTTTTGTACTGTTTTTTTTTTTTTATAATGGCATTTGGAAAATAACATAGTAATTAAGTTTCTTTTTTTTTTGGTGTAATCCTTCAGGCTTGCCATTGTCCTGTCTTTTGAATGTTTGCAGTATTGTTTAATTATTTTTTTTCTCTTGCCTTCATACGCATATTTTTATACTGTAATTTTAATGTTTTTACCTGTGAACTTAATAAAAGAAATGAAAATGAATGTAGAGGTGCTCATTACAAACGTTTCGCCTTGGTCGTCGTCGACTAAAGAGATGTATATAGTGTAGTGGTTTATTGCCGGTTTGATTACCTTTACGGTTCAAACTGGAATGCATTTCAATTCTATTATATTGATGACACTATGGAGGGTTTTTGTTTTGCTATGCATTTTCTTTAAGAGACTGTCAAAAAAAGTTTAAAACCTGGGGCCACTCACTCCCTTGTGTGGTTCTGTAGCTTCATGCAAAGTAGCAACCCGTTTCCAGCCGAACTTGTTGATAATTTGAGCTTGTGCAGAGCCGAACGCCGCTGAAGAAACGACCATACGGTACACGTGTGGATATCTCTCTCGGTCAGTAAGAACGGGTGCTGATGCGCCTGGGGATATCTTATCAAAACAAAAACAAGGAAATGGAAAGGTTAAGCAAAAACCACAGTAGAATAACACGTAT
The DNA here is from genome assembly GCA_911728455.2 of Marthasterias glacialis. Lineage (NCBI taxonomy): Eukaryota > Metazoa > Echinodermata > Asteroidea > Forcipulatida > Asteriidae > Marthasterias > Marthasterias glacialis. The sequence continues at coordinate 28,525,056 of OU452220.1, read as the reverse complement.
TGTTTGTTGAACAGCGTTAAGCATCGTAGTTGTTTATGTAGGCCTGGTACGTAAAGATGCCGACGGTAGATTGGTAAGATTACGGCTGTCTTCTGGATGGCTTACAATATCCTACGCAGTCACACGGACCTTCAGTCGGATAATCCTGTTCAACCTTCAATTCAATACAATATTTATAACACCATACCGTTCAGGAAAGACACACAATCGGTAGTGTCGAAAGTATAAGACTGGAAGAGAAAAAAGGGATAGGTAATAAAATATTCAGAGAATAAATGCACATAAAGATACATTTTTACAAATTATAATTTTTTTTTTTACAATATCTTATTTGCAGTTTTGATACTTAATTTGAAAAATGATATACTTAGACGTCCGCTTTGAAATGATGAAGCTTTGTGTACTATGTACTTTTTGAATTAACTTGTTATTGAATAACCGGTCATGTCATGCTGAATTACAAGACAGGTTACAATTTTAAAAAATATTTTAAAAACCAGGCAAGATTTAAGAGAGTAAGACCATAGAAAAACATTTTTAAAAATCAGTAAGATAGGCCTACTGTAGGCATGAACAAAAAAATAAAGATTGCACAACAAAACGTACATGAAACTACAAAAAACAAGATCAAGAATAAAAACAACAAAAGCAAAAAATTAAGGGGATGTTTGGAGTGAGCTGAGAGTATTGTTGACAATTTTGTTGAGGTAGGGGACCGGACTGTTTTTTAGGAAGGTGGTTGTACATGTTATTTCGTGGAGAGTTCTTTTGGACCTGAGATTCATAGTATGTGAGCTTTTGGATTGGACAAACCATTCATTAAATTTATTTGAGTTATATGACTTTAAGGCAAAATTTGTACATAGTGTAATTCTTCGAGTGTATAACGGTTCCAGACCCAGATGTTAATGCTTTATTGTAGTGATTATATTTGTTGCCTAAAATGATGCGAGATGTTCTTTTTTGGATGGATTCTATTTGGTCAGAAAGAGTGAGGGAAATACCGGAATGCCATAAAGGGGCTGCATATTCTACAATGGGTCTGATATACTCTGTATACATAGTCACCAGTTCATCATTAGTAAGACCATTCTTTTTGAGTTTCCTCAACATAAAAAGTTTCTTGGAGGCTTTTTTAACCATGTCAACAATATGCAAGTCCCATTTCAAATTGTGTTGGAAGGTGACACCTAATAATTTAGCACTCTGGACCTGTTGGAGTTGATCATCATGTAAAAATAATTGAGCAACAGGTGGTACCTTCCTGCCAGTGTAGATTTGCATGACTTGACATTAATTGGAAGGATTTAAGGAAAGTTTATTATTTACAGCCCAATCATTCAAATTGTTTAAATCATCCTGAATCTTGCTAGCAACATTGATGTGCCTATTTTCGCTAAGTGTCAGATCGTCCACATATTTCCAGTATTTACTGTGAGCAGGATCAGCAGAACTATGTATACAAACTAGAAAAATCACCGGCCCTAATTTAGTTCCCTGTGCAATGCCATCTGAGAGGGTTTGCCAGTCAGAAAAGCTTTGTTTATACTTGACTCTTTGTTGCCGATCACTTAAAAAATTAGCAATCCAATGAACAATAGCTGGAGACACATCTAAATTCAGAAGGTTTTTGATAGCTATGACATGATTAATCTTGTCGAAGGCTTTAGTGAAAGCAGTTAACACGAGGGAACCAATATTGTTTGAAGTACTAGCACCCGTGACTAAGTGATGGTAAACATCAACAAGGAAATGTGTGGTGGATAATCCTTTCTGGTTACCAAATTGTCTTTTGTCAATCTTAGGTTAAATAGTCTTCATAACCCTTTTACAAATAAACCCTTCAGCTATTTTGGCTAAAAGTGGGGTTAAAGAGATGGGCCTAAGTTTATCCAACGTGGGTGGAGATTGCTTGGGGATGGGATCAATATTTGCTTGTTTCCAATGCCCTGATATAATGAAGTATTGGTGATATCAGTAACAGGGATACTCAGTTCATATGCGAACTCCTTGATAATTCTTGCCGGTAAGTCATCGGGACCACCGGATTTGAAAACCAAAATTATTTTAAGCTCATTATAGACTTCCCAAGATTCAACCCGGGGCGGTGGCTCACGTGATGGTAAGTAAGCTGGTAGTTCATGAAAATTCAGAGGATTGTTGGATTGTGAGAAACTAGCCAAGTGATTATTAATTGTGTTGGCAATTGATTTATGTTCAGATGGGTCCAAATCTGGTATATGAATAGTAAGATCACTTTTTGTGATGTTAGCCAGATTACGTACTTCCTTGTGCCACCTCCCCGGGTCCAGCCTTTGTAGTTTACGAATTCTACCAGCATAATAAGATTGTTTAGCAGTATTTATTTCCCTGTTAACTCTGTTTCGCATGGAATTAAATTGACGTCGGTTGCCATCAGCAAAGTAACATGTTAATTTACTGAGACTCGTAAACAAAACGATAGTTTCGGGTAAACCATTCATCCCGTGGCAATCATTTAATCAACAAACATTACTGTGACAATTGTTGTGATATTTTCTACTGAAGTGTATGACCCTCTGATTCTGATTACTTTTGACGATTTCCCAAACATTATCTGTATTAATCCTCGCCATGCGTGAGTACCAGGATGGAATTGAAGGCTACACTAAGCTCATTTTACTGTAGGGAACCCAAGTGCGCCCTCAGTGTTCAAGTGTGTATCTAACTTCGTAATTTTCATATTCACAATAACAAGTTAATTATTTGTAATGTTTTACCCATACACCGAGGTGTGTTAGCGCTGTATACTCAGTACTTTCCCGAGTCCTGTGAAAAAAATCCACAGGCATTTCCTCGGGTGGGATTCGAACTCACGACCCCCGCCATTCTACAGCAGGTGTCTTACCAACTAGACTACCGAGACCATTACCGAGAATGGCGGGGGTCGTGGGTTCACGGTACTTCGTGGTATAGAATTTATTGTGAGTTGTGACTGTGCTACGATATTGTAATTTAGTGCACTGCTACGTATTACGTTATTGTGAGCATTATTGAACTTGTTACAGGAGATTTATCTCTATTACATTTAAGAACTCATTGTGCATTTTATTGGAAGTATTTGGTGAATGCTCGTCCTCCTTCCCATGTCTCTACATCACCATTGTGTTCGTTTTGAACAGTGGCATAGCAAACGGGAGCAAAGGGGTCCAAAGGGGGCCCATGTGGACAATCTTGCCCCCCCCCCCGCCTGCTTGCTCTCCTGTCAGCCTTTGGAAACCATGAAATGTGCTAGAATACATCGATTGCGGAACCCCCGTCATGTGACCTGTAGTGGGCATTAAATGCAAACAAACACGACTTCTTCCATTGAAAAGTGCGGTAGTATACAGTACCAGTTGCATGTACGACGGAACGTTTGGGCCAGACGACCGCTCTCACACACATTTTAACACTTGAATTTATCAGTTTTAAAGCTGAAATCATAAAAAAGGCTTTCAAAAACTATGTGGTTTTGTATATTTGAAATTCCGCAAGGCTAGGTAAAAATTCTCACTTTTCCAAGGTTCTTTACAGTGATTTACATTACAAACAAAATAACACGCGGCCTTCTTGCTACATCGTCGTCCGACGCAGATAGTGCATAACTCAAAATAAACCTCTTTTGTTGCAGAATACTGGTAGTTTATGAAACAGTATGTGATAGAAATTAATGTAAAAACATACACTTTTAATAAAAAGGGCTTCGTGACTGTGTTATTATTACCAAAAGCCGACTTTTGGTGTGACTCTGTCGGTAACACTGCATGTATTTGAACGTAGTTTGCATCAGCTCAGATGATGTAGATGATGTAGTACCCACTATAGGTCACGTGATCGGTTTATTGCCACCTTTACACATAGTGTCCCCCCTCCTTTGCCCAATAATGTGCAAAAAAGATGTTGGCTACGCCACTGTATTGAAACTAAATTGTGTCACATGCATGCTTCCAGATTTTCATCGCAATTACGTTATTCCATATGCCCAGTGCAGAATTTCAGAGATTCACCTTGTGTCGGAATTAAGTGCTGACTCACCTTGACGTTTTGAGTGATGATAGGGGCCTAGTAAAGGGGTTCGTTACTCACTTATTTTGTGTATTTATTGGCATGGTTGCAATAATTAAGATGAAAGTTAGTCACAATACTGGAATGGTATGTATTTGATGGTAGGATGTGACCGGATAAAGTCTAACACAGATTGAACAGGTGATGTTGTCACCTGACGATGAATAGATCAGGCTACAGAGACGGCAGCAACTCATTTTTCAAGTCTGTTGTCAAGTCACAAGTCAAGTCAAGTCACACGTCATTTTGGTCCAAGCACAAGTCAAGTCGCACACTTTGTCCAGCCGTAATAAGCAATCAGGGACAGCGTCAACTTAATGTACGAGTAACGAATTTTTGACTATTTAACTTGACTTTATTGATTTGTATAACACATCAGTGTACTTTTTTAGAAAATCCCTTTTCCAATTAAAAAAAAATCAGAGTTAAATTATGGTTGTGTATCAGTATTATTTGTAACGATTGTTTTGATTTCTTTTAATTTCAAGAATTAAACTGAATGGGCCAAAATGGACCAGTGTAGACGGATTACTCTGTCAATTAAAACAACAAAATCGCTGCACTCAAATCGAGCAAAACTAAAAGAGAAACCATTATTGTTGTCTACCCATAGCCATGAAAAAAAATCATTTATAATGTTCAGTAAAAACCGTCTCTCTACGTTAGGCAGACTAATTCAAGCAATGGATGTACAATTTATCAACTGGGCTTGGAACTCATCTGCAACAGCTATTTCAACCAATTCAGAGAAAAACTGCAAATTAGTGATAGGCTATTATTTCTCAACAGCTGAGTCAAGGACATGTTCTTTTATACGCTCTGGAAACCAGAGCTGATTTCCACGTTGCAGCGAAATGGCCATATTCTGAAGAGAGATATTTATCAAATTAGTGATAATGGGTAAACCTCCAATCTTTCCACTAGCAATCCTGTTTGCATCCAATTATCTTGATTTTCATACTGGAGCTTACGAAAGGTTCTAAAAGTCACGGAACCGCTAAAGAAAAATAAGAAAATGGGGGGAAAGGAAGAAGGAAAAAAAGAAAAGAAATAAGGCAGGTATTTCGTATTTCCAAATGATTATTCCGCTCCCCGAGATCATTTTGTCCAATTTTGAGGGAACAAAAGTGTTTTGAGGGGGCGAAATAATTAGTCGAGGGGACGAAATCATTTCGTTGTGGCAGCGAAATATTGTTTCGTGGTAACGAAGTTATCATTTCGTAGGAACGAGGTATTATATCGTGGGAACAATATTTCGAGAATAATTCATACGATAGTTCTCTTACAACTATATCGAGTTGTATTTCACTGGCTCTCCTAATTGCGCGAGAAAAAGAATGATATCGATGCCAGCAGAATGCAGCCCTTTTGGTCAAGAATTACCTCTCTTTATCCCTTAAAGAATAGAATGACACCTGACTGACTGACTCAGCTTCATTTCGTGCTCAAAATTTATTATAACGCCGCAAATACTTATCCTTATCTTCACCCAATTGCAATTATAAACCTCTGCAGAGTATGTCGGACTCGTCTGAACCTCAGAAAACAACCAGGACTACCAAAAAAAGATATTCCAAAAAAGACGTTACCCCAAGTGAAGAACGCCATGACCAAGATGGCTGCCACACATGCGCATGCAGTCAAGACATCTCCGCTTTGCACACAAAACTGGTCCCTCGAAGACTTAGGGTCACGAGTCACTGCAGGAATTGAAGTCAAGCTCCAGGAAACGAGCAAAAGGAGATTGAAGACCTAAAATCCACGGCATCTTTCCTGAGTGACAGCAAGTGTCAATAGCCGATTCGATGGCACCCATATTGATATCCATCAGGTAGGAAAACAGGTGGAAGACCTCCAAAACCGGAGCCGCAGAAACAATATCATCTTGCATGGCATACCTGAAGGATCAGAGGGAAACCAGCAATGTGAGGAATTCCTGTCTGATTTCTTCGTAAATCACATGAATCTCCATGACGGCAATGACATCCAGACCGACCGGGCTCATCGGACACCAACCCACAAGTCACTAAACCAAAGACCATCAACAACCAGCCCTGGCGACAATCACCATAACAACACCCGGCCCATACCTATCCACTGCCAGCTGTTACGCTTCACTGATCGTCAATAGCTCCTCAGACAAGTTTCTAAATCACTTCGGAACAACCCATTCAAAGGCTCCAAAATCTACTTATCTGACCACGTCACAGACAACATAAGGAAAGGGCGCAAGAAGCTGAGGGAGGACCACCTCCCCAAGATAAGAGGCGACAGCCGAGTGAACTTTGCTTACATCCCACACTCTGTTCCTGCAGCCGTCACATAATTATAAGCTCCACAGCGGTGTATTCAGAACCTTCCGACTAGGAGACGCAGATAGATTCTAGACTATCAACTGCTATCATAAGTCAGTAGTGTAATGAAACCCTATTATGCTGTACATGTAGTGATGTTTGTCTTGTGTGTGTTTTGAGACCAGATCGATTTTTTATTGTTTGCCATATTATATCACAGTCACCTATGCTATATTACAATGACAGATTATGGAAGAAATGAATAAGAAGAGATATGTTTCCTTTAACATCCATTCGGACATAGATCCAGATCTTAATTTTCAGTTTCCTACCATTACTTGTGAATATTATGATCAGAATCAGTTTGTTGATACATATGCCTCTAATACAGATATAAAACTATTGCATATTAATGCAAGAAGTCTTTCAAAAAATATCTGTGATATTCGACAATATCTTACGCTTTTAGCAGGCAATTTTGCTATTATTAGTATATCTGAGTCTTGGCTCACTAATATTAATGATCCTCTTATAAATATTCAAGGTTATAAAATCGAAGTGTCTTGTCGCCAAAATTAACGAGGTGGTGGGTGGCATTATATATCAAAGACAATTATACTTATAAGATAAGAGACGACATGTGTATCAATACTCCTGAAAAAGAATCTTACTTCATCTAAACTAACATTTCTACTACTCATAACATAATAGCTGGAATTGTTTATAGACCACCAGATACTTCATGTATACAATTTACAGAAGCTTTTAATGATACTTTAGCACTAATTCGAAACAAGCGTTGCTATATAATGGGCGATTTTATTATAAATTTATTGCAACTTGACATAGACAATTCTGTGAAACTGTTTATTGACACTTTGTCTTGTCACTCATTTTATCCCTTGATTAACAAACCCACCCGAATTTCAGATAGTAGCTAGACTCTGATTGATAGTATATTCACAAATGACTTTTCAAACCACAAAGCTGGTATATTAATTACAGATATTAGTGATCATCTTCCTGTTTTTATGGTTGTAGATCAATATAAATCTTTAAACTCGGATAAATTAAATTTAACCAGCAGGAGAAACTTCAGTAAAACAAATATGCAAAACTTTAAGCAACAAATTATGGACACTAGCTGGGACTTCTTACTCTCCACAAATAATCTGAATGAAGTTTATGATCAATTTGCTGACAGTGTAATGAAACTTTACGACAAAAACTTCCCTAAGCAAGAGCAACAATGTAGAGTTAATAAAAACAAATCTCCTTGGTTAAGTGAAGGAATTTATCACTCAATTAGACGGAAAAATTACTTGTACAAGAAATTTATTAAAAATCCTACTTCCCCACAATAAATCTACTTATAAGCGATTTAAGAACATTCTTGCATCCCTGATCAGAACAGCTAAAACAAACTATTTTGGCAACCAGTTTATCAGAGAAAAAAAATCCTAAAGGTACTTGGAAGCTTATCAATTCATTATTGTGTAGATCAAATACTAAATCTAATCCATCGTATTTTGACCGAAATGGTGTGCATATTAAAAATGATAATGACATCGCTATAGTGCTTTTAAAGACTATTTTATCAACATTGGTAATAACATAGCACAAGAGCTTCCTATGTCTAATCAATCTTTTGAGACGTTTCTATCTGACTAGTGTCAGCATTCTTTATTTCTCGACCCAATCACTGAAGCAGAAATTGTCATTGTTATCTCCAAACTCTCTTCCGGGAAAGCACCAGGTTACGACAATTTAAGCTGTTTTGTCATAAAAGAAGCCAAGAATGTATTAGCAAAGCTATTGGGAATTCTGTTCAATAAGTCGTTTACATCAGGGATATTCCCCGACAGACTGAAAGTAGGAAAAGTCATACCTGTCTACAAAAATGGTAACAAACACCATATCTGTAACTATAGACCCATTTCATTATTGCCTGTATTGTCTAAAGTGTTTGAGAAAATTGTGTATAGCCGCTTGATTTCTTTTATTAATAAGTACAACTTGTTATCAGACTCACAATATGGCTTCAGAGAGCAACGTTCAACTGAAGTAGCAATTGCAAGTGTGCTAAATAAAATTGATAATGCTATTGAAAACAAACAGTTCTCAATTGGTATTTTCCTTGACCTGTCCAAGGCTTTTGATACTGTAAATTATGATATACTCATTCGAAAATTGGAACATATTGGTGCACGTGGAATTGCCTTGGACTGGTTTAGGAGCTACTTATCGCATAGAAAACAATTTGTTTCTTATAATTCATCGAATTCTATACACAAACATATCACCTGTGGAGTCCCCCAGGGATCTGTTCTGGGGCCCTTATTATTTATCATTTATGTTAACGATATTTGTAATTCATCTGACAAATTTTCTGACAGTATTTAAACTATGCAATACTTAATTGGGGAAACTCAAACACTACACAATGTAAAAAGCTTACTCTCCTACAAAAGAAAGCTGTTCGAATCATTAGTAAAACTGGGTATTTGGATCACACTTCGCCACTGTTTCTAGACTTAAAGGTCCTTAAACTTGATGAGTTGTACAATCTTAACTTAGGTAAATTTATGTATAAATATAAAAGTGGCCTTTTGCCCAATGAGTTTAATGATCTTTATACACTATGTTCTTCAGTCCATACGTATTCAACTCGTGCAGTATCTAAAGGTGATTTGTATACGAAATTTAACCGCACAACGTTTTCAAAAAACATTGTATCTCGTGTTACCCTATTCTGGAATAACCTCAACTCGGATATTAAAAAGTCTTGTTCTCTTAAGTCGTTTTCTAACAAACTGAAACATCATCTCTTGAACATGTATTTGTAGATCTAGTATACACTTGTGTGTAAAGATTGTTGTCTTGATAATTAGTTAAATTAGTAAGTCTGGTCTCACTGTTGTTGTCCTTGTCATGTCCAAGTCCTTGTCTGTCCCAGGGAAATGTACAAAAGCAGTATGCTTCACTTTTTCCCTGCATGTTGGCTATCATAGTGTTTCATATGACGTTCCTTTAAAATTCCTCTAAACTTTCCATACATTTCTTGTTAAATTATGTGGCACCCATTTCTTCATAATTATACTCATTGTTACTTGCTTCAACTGTATGTTTAAATTGTTATTGCCAACATGAAATAAATGTGCATTGAATTGAATTGAAAACATTGAATTAAAATTGTCGTGCAGTTTAGTATGTATAGTTAGTACGTATAATGGTTCGTCGGCGGACACAATGAAGTTGTTTGACAACGGTTCGTCGGACATCGTCTGAAATGATGGTGCAATGTGTCTGACATAACGGCGCAATGGGTCTGACATCATTGTGGTTCGTTGAAGTTATGGGTTGGGACTAAATGGTTCTTGGGAAATGAGCTAATTTTTTGTTCAACACGATGGGTTGGAACCTAGTGATTTGTCGGGCACAATGGTGTGTTGGACCTATTGCCTTTTGCTATTACTACGGAGTAGGAAGTGTTACTAACTTTCGATTAATACCTTGAACGAATAAATCCGTCAAAGATTGGTGATGATAAATAAAAAAACAAAACTTAATAAACCGTTGGGCAAGCCTTTTAATCCTCAGACTCATGACGTACAAAATGTGCACGTTGCAGCTGCAGTCCAGCTTTGCATATTCAGTATAGATATACTGCAGCTGGTGGTTGTGTCCGAGGTGTAAAGTGTATGTAATGTCTGTAGCCCCCGACCCAACCCCACATACCCTGCCACATACAGTGTAGAGTTTGTGTGTGACGTCAAGAACGAGCTCCGCAGCTGGTCATGGTCAAATAAGTCGAGGAAATTCAATTGATTACTTTACGAACGTCTATCAAGAATAACAATGTTGATCAATGACAACGTGGTACATTAGGATAAAAACAACAGATTCTCCGCACCAACAACAAGCACACCAGAAAAAAACTTAGGGGCCTATGCAATGACCCCTCCTGAGGAAATAATTGCCGGTAAATATCAAGCAAGTTGAACACAAGATACCTATCAGTACACTCCAATCAGAAAAAAAACTTCAAAGGTTTCTGGAACAACCAGGCGTTTTGCAAGAAATCGTGGCAGAAGGAAAACCAAAGAATAAACAAATTCTGGAGTCATATAGGGGTGGGTTAAGAAGCAGAACACTGAAAGGCAAGATAGTTTAACTTTGCCAATTGTTTTATACAATGATGATTTTGAAACTGCTAACCCCTTAGGATCCCGCAGAGGAGTTCACAAATTAAATGTTTTGCTCAGCCTGCCTGCAAAACATCAGGCATCGTTACAGAATAGTAAGCTTGTTGGCTGTACTAAAACAACTTTTATAAGCAAGTATTACACAATACTGTCCCGAATTGTTGAAAATATGAACAGTCTGCAAACGTCTTCAATTGAGGTATCAAATGAAGGTGTAACATTAAATGCTAGACCGGTCTTGTTCCAGAAAATTGGTGCAATTTAGGTTTGCATGAGCTTCTTGGTTATGCAGGTAGCTTTTCAGCTAATTACCCCTGTAGATTCTGCAAGAAAATCATTGCTAAGCAAACTAGAAGATGGGACCCTGGAAAGGACAAAGGAGAATTATGCAATAGATGCTGCCCAGAACATTGTGAGTACCACTCGTGTGAAAAGGGTTTGAATACTTAATCAACTATAGATGGTTATTATGTTACTGATAACTTAGCCCCTGACATTATGCATGACTTGTTGGAGGGTGTTGTGCCAATTGAGATCAAGATGACAGTGAGTTCCTTAGTTGTACCCTTGCTCTATGGTTGTACAGGGTTGTTTCACACTAGTAGAGTTAAACAACTGAATAAGTGCATTCAATTACGGATACACTGACAAAAAAATAAACCCAGTCCAAAAACTCAGTCAGCTTTAAACAATCCAGGAGGGGCAAGTGGTCAAAAAGCTTCACAGAATGATGATGTGTTTGGCCGTGTATTTACCACTTATAATTGCTGATCGAGTAAATGATGCGTCGGTGGGAAGTGTACCTGCATATATTAGATATTTATAAGATAGTTACATCCATCATAGCATCAGCAAAGCAGCTATTTTCTCTGAGACACATGATTCGAGATCACCACGAGCTCTACCTACAAGTACATCAACGCTGTCTAACGCCAAAGCAGCACTTTACGGTGCATTACCCAAGACTCATAAGAAACCTTGGTACATTAATCAAATTTTCAAGTATGCGATATGGAGCCAAACATCAAGAAATGGGGTTCTGTTTGTAATATTTTTTTAAAAATGTCAACAACTTTTTCAGTAAGACATCAACAAGTGGATTCTTCTCATTTAAGGTAATACTTAAGAGTCGTGTTGATACCCAGTATCAGGTACCTATTTGTGTGTCATCTATAGAGGAAGATGTACATGCATGCTGTATGTAGTTTGTGATTCCCGAGTGTTACTTTTTCTCGAAACTCGAAACTCGAGAAAAAGTAACACTCGTGATTCCCTGCGTTGTTGTATAGATTCTGTGATTGCAGTAGCAAGTCAGGCAGACATTGAAGGCTACAAGCTGAAGCCATTATAGCATGGTGCTAACTGACTGGAATGAAGACGCAGTTTGATCAAGATAAGTGTATTAATTTTGCAGGTGAACTCTTTTTAGTTGTGAGTTCATGGTTTGTGGCTTCATATAATATGCACTGCCATGCTTATACCGTGCAAGAGGAGGAAAGCAGCATCTCCATGACACAGCCTCATAGACTGTGACCCCATCATCTTAGTCAGTGCCACAACAAGCATGATGTCTCATGTTATGTTGCCTTACCATTTAACTTGGTTTAGGCAACAAAAAAGGGTCACAAGAAGTTTGGGGTGAGTTTTGGTATGTTTGATGGTCAAAGGATGCGTCATAGAGATCATATTATATGAAATTGAGTTTTCTAATAATACATGTACCTAGCCTATAGTCTTCTCTTTCAGTACCTGATTCTAGATTTCAACAACGATGTTTATGATGGTACTGTATAAAAGATAAATTGGACCTATCGTAGCGTTTTGAAGGATTTCTTCTCAGTGCAACTTGTTCCTAATTGGCATTACTTTTTCTCTTTAACAATATCAGTTTAAGATATTGATAGGTACATTGTATTCTTAACAAGGATCAGAATAACTCATGATGGAGTCTTGATCAGAACCATGGGTCACTATAGTTATAAAGTTTCTATTCATCTGTTCAATAATATGAGCTCCCCATAAATAGTGGTAATTTCAAGGGCCAACTAAAACGAGTTTGTTTCTGATCAGTTTCAGAAGCAGGAGAAAATCCCTGACATTGACGACCTTGATGATCTCTTCAATGTCAATAGAATTGTAGCAAAACGTTTATATATTTTTACTTGTAATCAAAATGAAATAATCAAATATAAACAAAGTGAAAAAAAAGTAACTGAGAAAAAACACGATGAAATCAGAAATAATTCGAAATGTGGTGCTTAATTGATACTAGTGTTTGTATGTGCACACATGTGTGTAGTTTGGTTTATTGTCTTTAAATACTGAAATCAAAATCTTTTTGTGTTTAACACAGTTAGAAGTGCATATTTTACACTTAATATAATTCCACTTATTACTAACAGGGCAAGTGCTTATGAAAACCAGATGATGGACAATAAGCATCATTGATTCATTCCCGTATCTGAACGACAAAGAATGGAGTGGATATGTAAGTCTGGAACTTAAAGAGCGCCTGGCTTATCAATCTCATTATAAAGAATCTGAAGTCTTATAGGTTTTGTTATAACACATATTTTTTCTGATCATTATTATTTGTCATTCATAAAAGTATTTGAGTGGTTACTGATGGAACAAAAGGTAGGTTTCAAACTTTGTCTCCTGGACTATAATTTCGTTGCACAAAGGTGCTTCATCCTAGATCTTAATGTCACTCAAACACAGTGACAACTCTGATCAGATCATCAAAATTCTTCTCATGGAGCTGATGAGTGAGAACGCAATGGGCACATTTGTTCCTAGTGTATAACTGCAGGAAAGAGTGGGACAGTTTACCGTATAATATTGAAAAGCCCCTGACAACCGGATAAAAAAAATTGTTTATCTGTTGATCTCTTACCGACAGTTTATACGTCCAGTGAATAAGCAGGCACCAAATAGGCACGACAGGGCTTTCTGGCAACGCGACATTGGACATGAAGTGACCTTGAGGTCCCTTTCTTCAGGGATTTATTAAAGCTAATCTAGATTCACAAACTTTAATGTAGTTTTAGCGAACTAGTACATGTGAATACAGGTAATAGACAAATCATTATTATAATTATTACATGGTTATGTCGAAATTATTTTGAAGAAGTGTTTCTGCCACATCCATATTGACCTTGACAATGCTAATCAATCTATATATACATTGGTCTTTGATGCTTAACTTTTTAAGTCACATATTGTGATAAAATCTCTGTTGCAAATATTTATTACAGGATGCCTGGTATACAAAAAGAGCCTGAAATCGACCTGCCACTTGGAAACATTTGTAAGACCATGCTGAAAGCACAATCCTCTGTTCCCGAGACTGACGATGAAGATACAACAGGAAGTAGTCAAGGTACGTTCTCAAATAACAGTGTAAGCTGGTGTATTTGAAAAGAACTGTGGACATTTAACCTTTGTGACTAGGAATCTGTATATGTTCCAAATTTTACTGGTATTTGGATATGCTTCACTCGGAGCTTGCTGCAGAAGTAACTAGCCATGGTAATGAATGCAGAATTGTACCTTGACTACTTCCTGTTGTATCTTCATCTTGACACTTAGTGTCAACAGAAAAAGGGCTCTGATAATAGGCCTACGGGAAATGTACATATATTGCAATATTTCAAAAGGCAACATAAGAGGTCGGACAAAACGTGTGAACCAATGCTGTAATTTCAATTGTTCAGTTTTCAAATGTCAAGGGAAAATATACCTCTAGGTTGAACTAAATGAGTTTATTTTACATACACATTTGATAGTATGTTTCCATGGACTACATAGTTGAAAGAGCACAACATAAACAACTAAATGAAAGTAATATAAGTCGTCTTGGCTACGTTTCAAGGTTTGAGTCAATTCGGTATACCCAAGGAATGTGAACCAAATTTTGTTTTATTCACATGCATGACTAAAATGTTGTCTTTAATTCTTATTTTTGAATAGCAATTTCCTTTTCATTAAAGAAAGTTATTGTTTTGTTTACAGAAGAGAAGAAGGCTTTGGCATTCTGCATTTTGCCACCAATTCTTGGTGCAAAGTTGAGGGTTGGTCAAATCGGTGGCCGCTATGACTCAAACATTTATTGACCAGCAACCGGTAAGAAAGTTAGTTTTCAGGCTCGTAGGCGACGAGCCAGGGTGTTAGCCAGTTGTGTTTGTCAAAATAGCATAAATAAAAAATGGAGTCTATTGATCAAAACATTTACAAAAATCAATAAGAATTGACAGTATCACAATTTCATATTGAATTTATAGATTTATGCAGCAAATAAAAAAAAAATCAACTTAATTAAAACATTCTTTCAAATGTAAACAATTTTGCAATTCAAAACTGTGTTTTTGTTGTTTTTGTTGTTGTTGTTGTTGTTTTTTTAATTTTTTATATTGCATTTAATTTTGTTGTTATGCATGCATCCATGCAATGGCAAAGTTGTAGTTTCAGAGGAGCCTGGCTGGGGGGGGGGGTGCGATAAGATGACCTTCCATGTAAGTTTTTCACAAAAAGCCTTGAAATGTAACATTTTTCCTACTTACCTTTAATTTAGTATTTGTTTTAATTTAATTCAAAAATATAACTATTCTGAATTAAAGTTTGATTAGGGTTCTACCGAGGTTATCACTGACACTTAAGGACTTACTTGAGATTACACTTTCCACCAGAGTAGTTAGTCACGGTTGAGAAATCTTGAAAAGAACCTTTTCAGCATGGGCGTAAAAACCAGAGGTGGGGACATATCCCCCCTGTATAGGCCTCGTTTGATATAGCGCTATATTTTTTCGTATTTCACTCGCACTTGCGTGGTAACTCCACCCGATTCTTCTCATGTGTGTCAGTAGTAAGCGGAACAAAGAGCCGTCCTTTGTAAGCAACTGGGTTGCTGGTGGCAACCCAGATTATACTGACTGATGTAATTTCAGAACACTACAGTAATCTAGGTTATGGATTATATCTGTGTCGCTTATGAACGAGGGCCGAGTGTTACTTTGTTCCGCTTTCTTACTGAACAATTGAGGCGTTTTGGGGAATAACTAGTAGTAAAGAATGTCACGTTTGCCGTCCAGGCTGTATTTCACATTTACAGCTTTTTTGTTTTGCACACAGGAGACGTGAGAGCTTCGCCTCGTAAAGTGGAACAGTCCAAATTTTTTCCTAAAGGTAATATTCCTCCCCTTGCACAGTCAATATTTATATACTATACTACGACACATACATACCTCCACAATATTCCATTGACCAACAACTTCAGCAAGGACCGTTGTCATTGACGATAGAAGAGGTCCGTAGATAGCAACTTTAACTGGTGGTGTATATAGAAACTCGTAAAGCCTGTTGAGTGCACTCGGTATGTTTTGCTGACGGGAAAAAGAAGTTTGTAATTAAATACGTAATAAAAACAAGTATTCAATCATCCTGTCATCATTTTTCGGTGGCTACTGAAGTGACTCTAAATGCTTGTAGGGCGCTGGGGGTGTTGATGTTGTTGAAGAGGCCAGAGCGCAAAGTGTTCATTATAACCTTCGTTCCATGAGGTTTTTACACCAATGTACCAAACTACGCTGCTAAAGTTGGATTCGTTTCAATACTGGTCCTCCAATAGTAATTCTACAGATTTATACATGAATGAATGCGATATGCTTTAATGTAGAAGTCAAACAGACGAATATGGACCAATTAGTGACGTAACCAGACATTTTCATCGCGGGGGAGGGCGGGGCAATAGCCCGAACATTTTATTGTTAATGTTGTTGTTTTTAGTTTTTTTTTTCTTTTCAGTGAACTTTGTCCGTTAGCAAACACAATTGCAAAGCTCGTATTAAGTTGAAACTTTACATGCAGTTAGAATATCACTTGAAGTATCAGGAGAAGTTGCAACATCATGATGACTTGATCTGGTTTTGAATTACAGTGGTTTAAAAAAAATAATTATTTCAAATCTCTCCGTTATGAAAATGAAAAAAGATGTGGAATACTTGTTTTCACCATCATATGAACAATATTGGATATTTTGGTTTGTATATAGGTGACTTTGCTTGAGTTCACCTTCCGGCCGAAACCAGACGTTGAAGTTTATGACTATTAAAGAACACTATCTCATAAACCACATGTTCGATTGCCGCGTAATTTTGCATTTTTATTGAAGTTTACGTAATATGTAAAAAAAAAAAAACTTGTGCTTTGCACCGATGCTCCATATTATGGAGTAAATTCATTTGTTGATTGTTAGTACTTGACAAAGATATTGCCACTTCAATTGAGTAACGCGGGCATCTATAATCGATTCAAGAACTCGAAGTAATTTGGGTAATACTTGTAAATTTCTATGTGGCAAACATAGATGTACGATCATTGTGAACGTTTTGAAAAATCAGGGAAAACAACAATTGTACTTGTATTACATTACATGTTTTATTGTAACTGCATGCAGTAAAATCAGACTTCAAACAGGAAAATGAGACCTTTTAACAACGTCAAGAAAGCCATAAAACAAGCTGCGTCAGACTGTTGCAAAAAGCAATGCGAGAGTCAGTGTCGTAACTTGTATTTACATCATGATATGTTTTTGTCGATTTGGAGAAAGCTCAAAATTTTATATCGGCATGCTGAAATTTTGGCGCATACTTAAAGGTAAAATGTTGGAATTGTTTGACCTATAAGTCTTCAAAGCACACCGATGCTTACTGTAAAACCTCTCGGCAGCAGCAGCCCTCGGGTCAAAGAAAACAAAACAAGAATCAATGCTAGCGGATAACACCGAACAGCCATAGATATAACGCAATCTGCACATGAAAACCAACTCTCGTTGGATATAAACCAATTGGCAATAGGTTGACACAAAATATTCATGATCTGTCGAATAAAGAGAAAGTTTTCCCGAGTCTTCAATTTAGGGTTTACCAACAAAAGCCATGAAAATGTATGTTTGTTGCTAGAATTACACACAAGACATGTTTTTTACACACCATGGTGTGCGCGGAAGAAGTTCCTATAAGGCTGTCCTTTTTCCAGGCAGACAAATTACAACTTTTTGCCCTTTAATCAGAAGGTCTCGAGCAATAACAAGGCTCTTTTTTAAAAGCGGTAACTTTATTTGTTGCTAGAATTAGACCCAAGACATGTTTTCCCATTCATATGCGGAATTTATCTTTCCTGTGAATGACTTTCAAGTAGAAGAACGACTAAATTTTCACACTCAGTTTTCTTGAAACACAATTTTGGACAGTTATTGCTTAGTACGACCTTTTACCGGTCACACTTTCGTGACGTCCGTCTTCCAGGCACACGACGACATGTGACTTTATGATATGACTTTCACCAGTTTAACTTGAGTTATGATTCCGAATCATTAAACGTAGCGTTGTGTTTTTGTCATGGATGTAATCATTAGCAAATCAATCTCGAACACCTTGTGTTTGTCAGGTGACAAACGCGTTATCTCTATTTATTTATTTATTTAATTTTATTCTTAGGTCCCCCGGTGGGGTGGGGGAGCCTGTTTTATTTATCGAACCATTTATTTGTGGGTGGGTTTTTTTTCGATCTCGGGGGGAGGGGGTGGGGGCTCTGAGCGGGGAAGGGATGGGTCTCTGATGGCCCCTTTCCCCTATGACCAAGTGATTGGAAGCAGATAGATCATTTTTATTTCTTTATCTAATTATTAAAAACATCACGTTAAAACAGGCAAGTTTCTTTCCAGTGTGCATTTATAAAATAAAAAAAATCTAAATTACAGAAAATATCAGTGGAAAAGAATCGAAAAAAAAAGGATAAACAATATAACAAAGGGAGCGATCTAAAATCAAGCACTAGCAATAAAACAAAAATACCTCGGCCTCAACAATAAGAAGCAAGGACAGGGTCAAGCCTAGCAAGGCATCTTTTGAAATTGAACAGGTTAGGTTGGCATGCATTAGGTAAGAAGGACAATCCAAACGTTTGGTGTTTGCATACATGGAGGACCCGATCTGACGACCACTTCAATTCAAATAAATTGTGCTTATTTTTTAACATCTTGCTCCATTGTTCTGGATGCTACTTTCGTAACAAGGTCCTAGTGTATAGTCTCTGTAGCTCTCACATTACCAAATCATGTCATGACACAAAAAGTCATAATAGACCAGACAGCACTCTGTTGAAAAAGAAAAAAAAAACGTCAGAACGAATCATTTGGGAACTTACAGTTAAATATGCCAGTTTTGTTGCTTGGTCATATGAATTGGAAAGTTAACTAATACTGTGTGGTGTCTTTCATGCAGGAACTGTTTGAGTTCTGTGGTTGAGAATCCATTGTTTTGACTAAAAACATATTAATTTCAAGGCCGGGTACAACACGAGTTTATCAAATCTAATTGTCATTTTGAACAGACTAATTTCGACTCCACTCTTGTTGAAGCTTCGAACAGAGGCATTATTAGTAATTTGAAAACTTAGGCCTATGTTCTGTAGATCCATCTTTTTAACAATGAAGTTTTTTGAAAAGCCAACAATTGCCATTCATTTATACATATATACTATGGTCATGCACTTGCTTCGGAACATTGTTGAGATTGCTTTGGTTTGATTAACTTTTGGCGTATTTCGGGCAAGCCAAACGGGATGCACCGTCAAGGATCGGTAACAAGAAGCTGAAATTAAATCCTTTCCGTTTCCAAGATTTACAAAACAAGCTTCAAGTGAGCTTTTCAAAAAGGAACTCGTTCATCATTTTAATAGTCAAGAACGAAACAACAATCCAATCCAATGCAATAAGCGGTAGGCCTGCCTAATTGTAACGAAATCGAGCTTCCTAACCACGCAAATAATAGCGACTTCAGCCCCAAACTACACCGCACGAAACCCTACGTATTAAATCAAAACAAACTGAAGAAAGCACGTTCCAAACAGATTAGGGAACATTTTCGAGGGCACAAGGGGATGTACCATTGTTTTCTAGGGGGAACTTCTGGTCACTGTATGGTGTCCGTTTGCATTTTTGATAACCAAGCTCCTTTTCAGTGCTTTTGTATAGGCCGTTTACTAACTATTCGTAATTTATACGTAATGTAGATTTTGTTTTAAAGCGACGCTCTTATTTATTGTAGAAATTGAAAAGTGACGAAATCACACTTAAAGCGGTATAGGCATCAATTTCTGGCCCCAATTAACTGCAACAGAATAGTTAAAGTTTTGATGATTATTGTGGTCTTTGTGAATATACACTAACAATTGAAAATTATGAGGAAAACGTTGTATTCGTCAATTTTATATTGTAAAAATGCCATTCAAAAGTTTTAGAATCATACCATAGTTGTATAATTAGGCAGTAATATGCCAATTGCGCTCTCCGAGTCATTTTTGACTCTGACTTTTAAGAAGACGCCTCTCATATTTGATTACACTTTACGCGATAACATTCTTACTAGGGTTGAAGTTCAGAAAGATCTTGGCATTTTTATTGATAGCAGACTCACTTTTGTCTCTCATGTTATTGTATAATAAAAAAGCTAATCGCATAAGTGGTTTAATATGGCGCAACTTCCGTTCCTGAAGAATGAACATGTTTTACGCACCTTGTTTTGTTCCCTTATTAGACCTAACCTGGAGTATTGTACAGTAGCGTTTAATTCTATCTCTGCCAATCAAATACATAGGTAAGAAGGAGTTAAGTATCGTTTTTTTCAAATTTATCCATAGGACGGTAGATAATGGCACTATTTTTTAACTTGGATTATCTTAAATTATGTGAAATTTACAGACTTCCAACCGTCAGACACAAAATAATTGTCAACGACTGTTTATTTCTGTATAAACATTTCCACAATTATTTTAGCATCATCATGTTCCTAGTCGTAGTAAAAGACAAGGCAATAAACACATCTTCATGTCACAAGGAATTGCTTTGATGTGACAAAGTGTGGCTTTGTATGAAGGATTTCCTTCACATATAACGGGTTCCATGGGTCTTGTGATGTGTTAGGGGCCCCTTCTCTTCATTCTTTTCGTAAACAGGTTCTACCTATAACTGATTGTGTTCTGTTTATATTTTTGGATGTACGGTATCTAGTCATCATTCATCTTATTATTAGTATATTTATATAGTATTTTTCATTCTTTTTAATTATTTATTTCTTTATTTTCTTATTTATTTATTTTTTTTTTTATTTTTTTTTTTTTCTTTCTGAGTGGAGCTATTCGACTCCATTTATTCAAAACGCTTCAATACAGAAATTTCACAAGAAATTTAAACACGTTACAATAAAACAAAAGTCATTGCATGATTAACAAATGGATCAGAATGTGGAAGGATACTCCAGGCACAGATACGAAAATTGATTTATAAGTAAATAAATAATATGTACACAACTAAAAAACAAAAATAACCAGGAGAAAGGAATAGAACAAATTAACATCAAAACCCAAACATTAACTCATCATGTTCATTAAAATAACACAGAGCCTTGTTCTTAGTATAACACGCCTTAAAACTTTTACAGCTCATTCGTTTTTGTTCTAAACTAAGAAAGGCTTTTAGACAGCGTTTATAACAAGAAATAATGTCCACATCAGAAGAACACGAGTAATTGTCAAAAACTAATTTACATCTGATATTCCAAATTTGTCGCAGCATTTTAACAACAATGACAGTTTGAACAAATTCAAGTTTATATCCCAAAATTCTGTTAAGGTCGGAAAGGTAATAGTGTCTGTTTCCAGTGTATTTTTTTAACAAACATTCAACAAAAACCCAGGCATTGGTGGTGCAAGAACAGTAAATAAATAGATGCTGGTGGGACTCTTTCTCACTTTTACATATGGGACATGAGATGTCCGGAACTTGAATTACCTTACTTAGAACATCTCTAGTCGGCAAAACTCTATGTTTTAATTTGAACCAAAACTGTTTATCCTCAGGATCTAACAAATTATTTTTAAATCCACTCTCCCAAATTACAGACCATTCAATGTGCGAAGCAAAATGAAATATCTCTTGCCAAAGATTCTGAATTTTTGGAACAATGAATTGTTTCGCAATCATTCTAGCGTAGTTGGATTTGGTGTTGGTTTTTGTAATTCTGACCTTCCTGTCCTCAATGAGGTCGTCACCGTCAATGACGTCACCATCGCCGCTTTCATTTGGCAAATATAACCAATTACAAACGTGATTAGGTGGACCATGCCTATTCTCTTGGATTAGGGTGAAGTCGATGTGGTCTTTAAGTCTACCGACTATTCTACCTGCATTAATTCTGTTGATGGAACATTTGTGAGCAACCCTTTTGAAGGAGATAAGATCACCGCGTCTAGTCACATCTTTAACCTGTGTCATATCGGCTGATTTCAGCTTGGGACTATCCATTAACGTGTTATCCCTGGTAGCGATACAGTTATTGAAAATTGGAACTTCCCGGGTCTCTAAAACACTGGAAAAATTACATTGGACACTTCCACCTGCATTCTTAAAGGCAGCGATAACTTCATGGTAGAACAGGGTAGTTTTGATCGGAATGTTAGTATTGGTAAAAACATACCAACCTAATTTATTAGTTCTGCTAGCTCTATTAGTCCAGTAGTCAAAGAAAATCTTCCACTTGCCATGAGTGCTGACATAACGAGCTAGCCAATTCAACTTTAAACTATTCAGCTTACATTGGATGTCAATGATACCTGTACCCCCAGATGTTTTTGGTCCCGTAATAGTATCTCTTTTGATTTTGTCATTTGGGCCATCCCAAAAGAAATTCCAAACGCTCTTGTTGATTTTCTTAACCCATTCTACTGGGCAAGCTATGACGCTGCCTAAATAGTTAATGCTCGCGCCAACAAAGGTGTTAACAATGACTGTTTTGCCCATAAAAGTCAATTTGCGTTTCGACCATTTCTCTAGAACACACTTGATTTTGTTTGTTCTTGGTCCCCAGTTGTCAGCTGGTGTTACCTCATTTCCTACAACAATACCAAGGATTTTTAGCTTATCTTTACACCAATTGAAATTGCACGGCTTATCATTCCTCTTCGTCCATTTTCCTAACCACAGACCTTTAGTCTTACCAACATTAAGTTTGGAGCCACTTCCCTTACAATAAGTGGCGATAATATCTTCTACAATATCAAATTCGCAATCATTTCCAATAAAGATGCTCGTATCGTCGGCGTGCTGAATTAGTTTAACACTAGTTTTGCCTATTGGGGTCTCGATCCCCCTCAAATCTGTATTATTTCTAATAAGGTTCGCTAGACCTTCAGCACATATTGCATAAAGAAGCGGGGAGAGAGGACAACCTTGTCTGATGCCACGGCTAATCGTCACAGGTGAACCGATGAAATTATTCATAATAATCTGGCATGTGGGAGCTCTATAGAATAGCTGAATCCATTTTACCAAGATGGGAGGGATGTTCATTTTCCCCATGACATTAAACAGGTATTCCCAATTGATTCGGTCAAAGGCCTTTTCTTGATCCACACTGATAACTGCTGCTTCGAGTGTCGCAGAGCGAACCCTGGCGCCACTCTACTAAGACTAATATCAACACACGTCTTGCACAAAGAAAGGAACGATGACACCAGTTTAGGATTTGCAACAACAAAACATTAAGTGAAACAAAAACAGTTTTATTACTAAAGTCTAATCATTCCCTTTCAACAATCTTTGAGTTTGTAAAAGTCGCTAGTATGTATCGGAACGGTCACATGCACAATAGATTTAATATAAATAAGTATACAGAACGAGTTTAATACAAGTAAGTATACACGGTTCAGTTTAACACAATAAAAGTTTGATACAATCTTGTTTTAATAACTCCCAGCTCGGTGAATATGAGTCCCCTTGTAAAGAATAAAAACAACCAGAGAAAAGTAGTTCCGGCCCCAGTCACAGTCGGCAGCTAGCCCTGCGTGGAGTCCCCGTTGTGCCTGACCTCACCCAGGACGGTTTGACCCAGTAGGGTTAACGTCACGAGAATCCCTGAAAGTATTATATTGAACACTTCACTGACCAATATAATCCCAGTTTGCAAAAGCACAGACACTACAAAAATATCTCCAAAATACACAGTCATAAGCGCTAATTTTAACATCAAAAAACTTTGGAGGAAACCAACCAATAATTCATACTCTCAGAATGAAGGCTAATATTAAAATACATAAATGAAAGTTGGTGAACAACCCGACCTAGTTAATGAGTTAGAAAGTAATTATCAGTTACTCACGATGCCTTTGGCTTCGTCAATGCGTTTCCTCCGGCCCGAAATTCCCGGGAGATTTTGCGTTGCTGCTAGGGCGGGTCCAAAACATTCGCCGGGCCACTAGCCGTAAACTACGGGCCAACTTCAGCCTGCACGCTGGTCTCCTGCCCGCCGGTACACCCCACCCACAAACGGTCCTCTGCTCAGCACCCGCAACGCAAATCTCAATCCTAGAATAGCATTCCTTTGGTTTTATACGGTTGGCTACCAAACCCATTAAGGTTAAAGTATTCATGAGCCCAAAAGGAGTGCACGTAACATAACAACTATGTGCTTACTGGGTCCCGCGTTTACCCCATGTTTAACAATACTCACATTCCTTCTATCCCATGAGTTAACCTAGTAATTTTCCATCAACTTTGTTACATCGAGGTTTTCCCAATTGATATAATCAATAGTGTCCCTCAAAACCATGAGATTATCATGAATGTTCCGATTTCGGACACCACAAGATTGTTCCTCTCCCACGATGTAGGGCATAACAGTTTTAAAACGGTTAGTGACAGTCTTGGACAAGATTTTATAATCCACATTGAGCAAGCTAATCGGACGCCAATTCTTTAGCTCGTAACGGCTACCGGAATTTTTATAAATAAGTTTAACTAGGGCGGAGTTCATAGACTTGCTCAACTGTCCATTTCTAAAACAGTCATTGTAAACTTCCAACATATCTGTACCCATTATATGCCAAAACTTTTGATAGAATTCTACTGTCAAGCCATCGGTGCCAGGGCTCTTATTTTTGTTCATCTGAAGAAGGCTGTGTTTAACCTCTTCTTCAGTGATATTTCTATCAAGATCTGTAAGAACACTGTCTGGGATAGTTTTTTCTTCAATGTTAGAAATAATTTCATCTAAATGGTGCTTAGAGACGTTTTCTGATTTGTACAAGTCGCTGTAGAAATTATTCGCCAACTTGATCATATCTTTCGGTAGGTCAACACATTTCCCTTCAGGGTTAGCAAGTTTGTCTATTTTGCTGCTTTTAACCTGTTGTTTTTCAAGATTCAGAAAATATTTGGTAGCCTTTTCACCTTCATCCTTAAGTGTATTGCGAACTCTAATCTTCGCTTTTTTCCACTCCTCAATTTCGTACTTTTTTAATTGGGCTTCTAGATTAATAATGCTATCGGTGTTATTAGCCAATTTGTTGTTTATTAGAATATCATAACGTTTCTGGAGCTTTTTGCGGTTTTGTTGCGAAGTATGAGCTTTCTCTTTACCATAATCTTGAATGATTTCTTACAAGCGAAATTTACCGGTTTCCCACCATTTTGAAAGGGACTCGTATTTTTGTTTTTGAGTCTTCCAAAATTTCCAAAAATTTGTAACACGAGTGATACAGTCGGTGTCTTCAAGTAAAGAATTGTTACAAAGCCAACGTCCTCGGCCATGAGGAATTTCAAGATCTTCAAGTTTAACCCCGATAACTTGGTGGTCTGATAAACCGCTTGAGCTAACAGTAACGTCACTAACACTAGTGATGAGATTCGAAGAAACAAAGATGTAATCGATTCTACTGGCACTTTTACTGGCTTTGTGATAATGTGTATGTCCCGCCTGATCTGGAAAAATCGTGCGCCATGTATCAATTAAATCTTTTTCTTGTAGAACATTGCATAAAATAATCTTGGTGACATCCATAATTTGCTTATTATCTAAATTACAATTAAAATCACCACCTATAATCCAATTATCTGTTCCAGTTATACGATCAGTAAGGTTGTCGAAAAAATAAGACCGGTTGTGAGAAACATTTGGAGCATAAACAGAGGCAATGAAATATGTATTGTTATTCAAAGTAATTTGAGCCGCAATCCACCTGCCTTCACTATCTGTCTTAATATTAGTTACATTGAGGTTGACCTTGTGCGAAGTGAGGATTGCCACCCCTCTTGATTGTCGGTTACCATGACTGAAATACATATTTCCTGGCCACTGCTCGCTCCAAATAGCTTCATCAGTAAATTCACTGTGGGTTTCCTGTAAGAATATTAAGCTAAATTTACGTCGTTGTAAGTAATCTAAAATTACATTTCTCTTTAAATCATTCCTCAGTCCATTTACATTTAAGGAAGCAATTGACAAGAATGACATCAGTGATATTACAATACACAGTCTGTTCATTGTGAATTATGAGTAGAACCTTGTCCGAGATGTCTCCCTCTTCCCCTCCCTCTTTGAACTGGCTGGCTTGATTGAATGTGTGGCTTGTGGCTGTTTTTCTGTTGGCTGACTGGCTGGTTTGACTGGCTAGGTGGATAAGGGTTCTTTTTTTGTTGGCTAGTCTGCTGGCTAGTTGGCTGGCTAGCTGGCTGGTTTGACTGGCTGGGTGGATTTTGATTCTCTTTCTGTTGGCTAGCTGGCTGGCTAGATGTGGAAGGTTGCAAATCTGATTGTTGGTCTGTTGATTTTCTCTGCCATGAAGTGCGTTTTTTTCTTACTCTCTGTACACCTCCTCTAGTGTATACCACAAAACCTTGTTCCTGGTCTGTGTCCTCTAATTCCTGGTCTACCTCTCCATTTGTTTCTTTCTGGTTGTTACTCACTCTTGACCTGTGTTCTTTTGCTTTGGCGTTTTTTCCACGTATGGGTTCGTCATCGGAATCACTATGATCATGATCAGCATATTCCATGTCAGACGTTTCTTCTTGGTCATCCCTTGCTATCTTACTGCTGGTGCCGGGATTGTCATCCACACTCTTTCTCTTTCTTCTGGTATTCTGAACTGCCTCGTCCCAAAAACCCTGGGGTTTCTTCAGCTTGGTTTGTCGATTGGTTGGTCTATCTTCTTTGGGTTTCGCCGTCCCTTCCTTTTGTGTCGTCTTCTTGTCTACAGGTTTAGGGTTCAGATTGCTGCTTTCACTATCAGGTTGTAGCTCGTCATTACCACTTTCCTCATGCTCTATTTCATTGGCCTTCTTCCCACCATCGAACAAATCTGACCACTGGTTGTATTTTTTTGGCAATTTAATGATGACTGTTGAATCTGACTCTCGGTCTGATTCTGCCTGAACTTCTTCATCAGTTGCTTGTCTGTCATCTGTGTGTTGTTTATCTTGAGCCTCTTCTCGTTCGTGCCAATACGCCCTGTGCTCATAGCTTCCGCATATGAAGCAGCGTCCTCTCGTTGGACAGTCTCTTGCAAAATGTCCAGCCTTTTCACAAATTTTGCAAGTTTTCTCCTGTCCTCTGTATCGTGCCGGCAAGGAAAAGCCTCCTACTTTAAGAAAACTTGGGATTGGTTTCTTTATGTTTTTAACCATACAGCTTCTTACTCCAGACTCGATATTCTTATTGAATGTGTGAAATTGCCTCTTTAAGTTGACCACTGTTCCATAAAACATCAATGCATTAATGACCACCCGGTCTTCCATTTCAAAAGGTGCTTTTATATAAACCACTGCAGAATTCTGTATGTTGGTTCGCTCACATTGTACTTGAGTTTCTTGCAAGTAGAATCCGTGTTGAGCTATGTTGCTACAATCCTCTTCATTATCGAATGTCACGTTGTACCAGCCATTTTCTAGTTCAGCTATGCACTTTATTGTTGAAGCATTGTCAATTTCTTGGTAGATTGCATCATATACCTCTTGCGGTGTGGCATTTTTCAAATATTTTACGTTGAAACGTATGGTGTTAGGCCGTTTCAATGTATTCGCTGGTGCTCTGCTATATGATGCCATGTTGGAAAACCAAGATGGCGTCGGCCCGTTTTGGCCCCGTTGGCTCAGAGAAAAAAACTCTGACGAGCCTCAAAGGCTCTAGATTTTAGTTCAGTTTCTCAGAGTTCGTAGAAATTGTCTATGCTCATAAATAAACAAATGTATATACCTTTGGTGACGATGATGTGCCACAAATCCGAAAATTCTGGTTGTTTTCCAGGAGCTCGATGCAGGTGCGACTCAAAAGAACGCATTTGTTTATTTATTTAGTTATTTATTTATCTATTCATCTATTCATCTATTCATCTATTCATCTATTCATCTATTCATCTATTCATCTATTCATCTATTCATCTATTCATCTATTCGTTTATTCATTTATTCATTTATTCATTTATTCATTTATTTAATTATTTGTTTATTTATTTAGTTAGCTATTTAGTTTAGTTCTTGTTTTTAAAGTGATTTACAGTTAAACAAACAAAATCACTGTAGTGTATAACTCAAAATAAGCCTCTTTTTTAGTAGAATACTGGTAGCTTATGAAACAGCAGTGTGATTAAAATAAATGCCACAACATACAAATTTAATAAACGGTCTTAGTAAAAGTGTTAATATTACCAAAGGCCCACTGTTGGTATGACTCGGTCGGTAACATCATGTATTTGCATAGTTTGCCATCTGCTGAGATGACATAGTACCCACTACAGGTCACGTGATGACATGTAAACATTGGTCGCCCAATATACCGATTTTGCGACTTACGTCACGTGACCTGTATAGTGGGTATTCTTGCTCAAAATCTGTGAAAAAATTCCAGAGTTTGTACCAGAGACCTTCGAGTTGCTGAATAAAGCCAGTAAGGACAGTTCGGGAAGTTTTGGACATTTTACAAGGAAAGTACATGTTCAAGATGTGGTAGTACTAGTTGCATGCACTGCGCAACGTATGGGCCAGACGACCGCGATCACACACTTTTCAACACAAGAGTTTCACATTTTGAAGCTGAAATCATCAAAAGAAAAGGCTTTCCAAAACTGTGTGATTCCTTTGTCTATTTAAAATTCAGCAAGTGTAGGTATAAATGCTCACTTTTCTAACGTTCTTTACCCCCCCCCCTTAATTTACATAACAAATAAAATAACATGCTGGTTGCTACATCGTCGTCCGACGCCGGTAATGCATAACTAAAAATAAGTATCTTTTGTAGTAGAATACTGGTAGTTCATGAAACAGTAATATGATTGAAATCAATGTCACAACTTTAATAAAATGGCTTAGTAACTGTGTTATTATTATCAAAAGCCGACTGTTGGTGTGACTGTCGGTCACGGCATGTATTTTTCATCAGCTCAGTACAGGTCACAGGTCACGTCGCGGTCGTCTGGCCTAAACGTTCCGTCGTGCAACTAGCCCTACCATATCGTGCACGTTTATACGTTACTTGCCATGTTTGTAGAATTTTCTAGACTTGCTGGAACTGTCCTTACTTGCTTCATTCAGCCACTCAAAGGTCTCTGGTTCAAACTCTGGAATATTTTTCACAGATTTCGGGAAAAGTAATGCCTCGATCGAATAAACGAATGCAACAATCATCATGTACCGCACTTCTCTATCGAGGACGTCGTGTTTGTTTACATTTAATACCAACAAAAGGTCACGTGACGCGGGTCGCGCAATCGGTCTACTATGATTATTATTAATCAATTACCTTTTCTTGATTTGTAAAAAGACGTATATACTGAATTGCCTGTTCGGAGAAGCACAGTCACATTATTTTTTGTTTTACGTTTGCAAAAAAAGACAAATACATAAAAAACAATAGCTGCAAAACAGCTTACTGGCTTTTAAAAATATCGAAGGTGAGATATATAGTCAAAGAAGGATACATCACTCAACATACACTGTACACAGCTGTGTACAGTGTATGTTGAGTGCTGTATATCCTTCTTTGACTATATAATTATCTCACCTTCGATATTTTTAACTCTAAATCGTGCAAATCACACATAGGGTAGGCGACAACCAGACGCACAACCAAAAGCAGGGACCCTGAACATGAATTGCAAACTGACAAATGAACGAAACCATCCCAAAAAACTTTTTTAAACCAATTTTCCATATTCTTCACTTGAAGAATACTTGAAGAGTAGTGACTCGTTCTTAAACGGCCGTTTAAATCCTTGCAGAGTCGTGGCCGTGCGATAAAGGCCCTCGCCTTCGGCTCGGACATTTATCGCACGGCCACGACCCTGCCGGTTTTAAACGGCCGTTTAAGAACTCGTCGCCACTCATTTATTCCCTTATTATGTCGAACCTAACCCTGAACAAGCGTTTCCTACTTCAATCATACTTTCAGTGCACATATGTCTCGGTGGGAATTGCATAGTATACGATTTTTCCAACCATTTCTTAAATATGTTAAATTGTTATTTTTTTTTCACAGAGCAAAGGGCGAATATAAGGCCCTATATTCCCTCCCCCTGAAATACTACTAGAAAGGCAAAGAAGGCAGATGGTTCATGCGCTGTCGAGACTTGTGGGAGGGTTTCAAAGAAAAACAACCAGTATGGTACTTTGATTAACTTTCCTGCTTCAATGGTTTTTCAAAACTTTTCATTTGACTGATTGAAGAAGCTTGTCTTGTACTTCAACTATATAGTTCTTCTGTTTGTGGCGATGTAAACTTTTTGTGTTCAGCTTGAACACTTTTATAAAGGTGTGGCCCTTATAGATCTAACAGTCGATAGCTTCTAAGTT
This sequence comes from Marthasterias glacialis, assembly GCA_911728455.2. Classification (NCBI taxonomy): domain Eukaryota; kingdom Metazoa; phylum Echinodermata; class Asteroidea; order Forcipulatida; family Asteriidae; genus Marthasterias; species Marthasterias glacialis. The sequence continues at coordinate 28,494,796 of OU452220.1, read as the reverse complement.
CATTTCATTGTGTAAGTTGAATTTGTACAACTTTTTAAATAGTTTATATATAATTGTGATATTTCGTTTAAAGCTTAATAAAATTTAACACTTTATTCTGGTATTTCTAAATCTCAAACGTCCAGATTTCAAAAGGGGGGCACGGAATTCAATCGGGGCCCCCATGCCCCCACCCAACCCCCATTAACGCCACTTCATACAGATCCGTGGAAAGTCGTATACTTTTCACTAAATAACACCGGAAATAAGTGTACTAAAAAATCACTATAGCATAAGAAAAACAGTTTGAAAGAAAAAAATATATCAAGTAAAGAAGATGATTTTGTACGACCTAATAATTCAAGGCGGAACAATTGAGTTTCTATTTTCAACTAGTTCTCAAGGTAATACAATTGTAATACAAAGCAGGGTCGACCTATAACAATCTGATTCATGTCACGTTCATCCACATATCCAATTTGGTTTGGGGTTTCTTCTTTCAGTATTATAACTATCTGTATTTGTCTTAAAATATGTTGGGTTAAAGCAATACAATTTTCTGATGTCGAATATTCTATTGGGGTTACTTTGTATTTCATATTTAGAGTAGTATCCTTGTGTAGAGAATTGAGTATGTTACATAATGGAGGAAAGCCACTCATATTGACGGTTGCTAAAAAATAATTTGCTAAAAATCATGTGATTTTTTTTCTTTTTGACCAAACCTCATAGTCATACTTGTCTATGGTGTTTCAGAAATGGCAAATTTATCAAATGTCTTCTTAGCGTCGCATTTTTTCTTGACAAATTTTATTGAGCGTCCCATTTTATTGTCCATCGGATTCTTTTTAACGTCGCGTTTATTAAGTATACGTTTTTTCATTTTTTTTTTTTAATTCTAACGTTCGGGACAATTTTTTTGTTGGGTTGTTGGGTTGTTTGCTTTTGTTTGTTCGGTTGTTTGTTTGCTTGTTTGTTTGTATGTGCTTTTGTTTGTGTGTTTGTTTGTTTACTTGTCTGTTTGTCTGTTGGGTTGTGCTTACGAGAGCTACATTGTGAATTGTTACACTGTGGGCTTTAATCCCAGAATGTTTTTATAAGGGAAAACATTAAAAAAGGGACCAACTACTGTTGGAAAACCCCAGTCTGTCGCTCTAGCAAGTCTGTCAAGCAAATTGTTAATGGCCGCTAAATGACAACACGATATACACATACAAGTATGCTTGAGTATAACAGAAGCGGAAAACAACTTAAAGAGAGAGAGAGGCAGACAGCAGTCAGAAGATGCAAGGGATGAACATTAGTGTCAAAAATTGGAGAGCAAACCGCAGTGATCTATGTATTGAAAATACAGTCAACGTTTTACGACGTAAACGGCAATTTAAATAATCTGCATTATACATACGTTTCAGTTGAAAATAGGGTTTAAATAAAACTATGCAGTGTAGCTTTATCAGGCAAACACGTCAAAATACAAATTATCCTAAAAGCCCTCTCAAAGCACTTTCAATAATTGCACGTAGTTATAACCACTCCTTAATTGCAATAAGAGGGGGACCTTATTTTACTATGCATGGCTTATTGCATACAGTAATTTCAGTGAGCACTTAAACCGTTTTTTACTTCCCTCGATAAATATTTAATTTTACTAAATGTGGCGTATAATAATAATAAAATGTTCAAGTAATCATCACGAAGTCAATGTTCTTAATTTTTCACAACACATAGAAGACAAGCTCAGCTCATCCATAAATTTTGCAGAGAGATGAATTTAGTTTATTTTAATGCAAACATTCATAGCAATGTTTTAAAATGACGTCGGTTGTAGCATGCTAGCACTAAATTTAGAAGCATTTTTTTGTCGTCTGTACATTGTTATATTTTACTATTGGGCCCCTTTTTATTTTGGGATTGAGTTTTCATAATTTGTTACTATTGTATCTTGTCTCGACAGTATCACGTGGTAGGTTGTCCTAAATCATCAAAATCATATGAGATGATAATAAGAACTTATTATCTTTCGACACAATAGACAGCTTATTTTGTTTTTCATAGAGTAAAACCATTGGCACAAAATCACTAACATTGCAAGACGTGTTCATGATGGAATGTGACGTTCCTTAAATAATAGCCTAGAAGCACAATCCAAAAATAGATTTAGCGCATGGAGTGCACAAACAGTTTATAACCCCTTCAGTCTATCACCTACACATGAGGACGAATCGTCAATGTTTTCACGAAGGGACGGGCATGTCGAATGGGAAAAAATCGTGTTTGTGGATAATCACACAAGAGCATCATCACATTTCAAAACTGCAAAAACAAAAGCACAATGCTTATTCTTTTAAGTCTTTACTTTCCTCCTGTGATTTATTATGAGTTAAACTTTCATCAAAATGTGATTTTTATGATCAATTCATCAATTTATTTATGATTTATTCGAGAAATTATGAAAAGGACGGGCATCCCGAAGTTACGCTTTGTGTGTTTTCACGAAGCGACGGGTATATGCCCGTCGCTTCGTGAAAACACAAACGGAATGTGCTTGATATTGTCTGCTTAATTTCTACATGTGGTAAACGGTTAATTATGATATATCGCAATTAGGCGGCTAATGCATATAGTACAATGACACGTAGTGGATTCAGCGAAAGCGGAACATTTCTACAAGGGAGATGGACAAGGTCAGGTCAGGCATCGTTTTAGGCATGATGGAATTACAGGGACATTCAAACGAGACGAAGATTAAATGCTGTTTAGTGCAATCAAGGACATTTCAGATGAGCTATATTGTTGAGGAAGCCATTTAACTTAAACTTGTCTATTCTAGACAAAAATGTGACCGGCGGCAGTGGTTGAACAATTATGATTTAATTATGAAATTATCAACTCTCAAGTCTTCTCTACTCAACTGAAACGTACAAATGACACCATAGACATGTCCAGAAACTTAATCCAATTCAAATCCGCAATCTTTGTGCCATCCTCAAGATGAAGTGGTCTGACCATAACCAACACTGAGGTTCTTTCGCAGGGCTGGTATAGCCAGTGTTGAGTCCATGTTGCTTGCTAGACATCCACCATTAAAAAAAACCCAGATTGGTTGAAATAACCGGTATATTGGTTAAATTCAACCAATGTGGTTGGTAGATTTGGTCCAATCTATTGGTTTAAAAAAACAATTTTAAATTGACTTGAATGGATTGAACTGGTTTGAAAACTAGCCATGTTGGTTAGAATACCAACCATGTCTTGATTGTTTATTTAACCTAGATTGGTTAAATTTTCAACCTATCCATAATAATGATAATAATAATAAAAATGACAATTTATTAAGCGCACAAATCCACAAAAGTGCTCATGGCGCTTGTACAAAATTACAAGATAACTTAAATAATAAATACAAAATTACACTGATAAAGCAGAAGACCCAGTAAACAACATTATCCAAATGCTTCATTAAAAAGATGAGTTTTAAGGTTTTTCTTAAACTCGTTCAAAGAAGTCGGTGATTTGACATGATGGCATTTTATTCCACGTGGTGCAGCATGAGAAAAAGTATGGTCACCCTATGAACGATTAGATTTAGGCTGAATGAGGAGGTTTGAATTGTCAGAATGGAGTTTACCAGGCGGATTGTAAGGTTTAAGCAAATCATCAATATATGCAGGGGCACCGTTAGTGAGGGATTTAAACACAGAGGGCAATAGTTTGTACTTAATCCTGCTATGCACTGGTAACCAGTGCAACTCTTTTAAAATAGGTGTAATATGGGAGGTTTTTTTTTACAAGGTAATAACACGAGCAGCAGAGTTTTGAATTCGCTGAAGGCGTTCAATTTGAGTATTTGGAAGACCAATTAAAAGTGAGTTGCACATGTCAAGACGAGAAACTACAACACAGTGAATAATTTGCTCTGTAGCATTGAGCTTTAAATATTTCCTTATTTTACCAATATTAAGGATGTAAAAATTAGAAACATGAGAATTTAGTGGCATAGCTGCAGAGTTAAAAAAAAAAAAAAAAAAGGTACCAAGATTACGAGTTTGAGTAACAGGAGCTATTTCGGAGTCACCAATTGTAATGCAAGGAACAGAAATTTTGGAAAGTGGTCGAGGTGAACAAACTATCATAAACTCTGTTTTGTCATCATTCCGTTTTAGTTATCTTGCATCCAAGAACGAATTTCATTGACACATAATTCAATATGATTGATGCTCTCATCAACGAATTCCTGGGAAGGTTCAAAAGATCGGGTGTTATCAGCATACACATGACAGTTTAGTTTATGTTTCTCAATAATATTATGGACAAGGTAGGTTTAAACTCATAAACCAAGAACTGAACATTGAGGGGCCATAAAATCATGAACAACAGGATCAGATTTTGATTTACCAATACGAACACATTGAGGTATATTTTCTAAATATGACTGGCTCAATTTGAGAGCACAACCTTGTAATCCAATGATATTACCACGCAGTCTCTTGAGCAAAATAGTATGATCCACAGTGCCAAAAGCAGTACTTAAATCAAGCAGAATCAGGACAGTCACATAGCCATCATCCATAGCTCATAAAATATTATTCTGCACGCGTAAAAGTGCAGACTCAATGCTATGCCTGGACTTGAATGCAGATTGAAAGTTATCAGAAATGTCATAATCTGTGATAGCAGTGTTCAATCACGAGGCAACAATGCGCTCAACGGTTTTACCAATAAACTTTAAATTATACACTGGTCTGCAGTTGGAAAAAATCTCCACATCCAAGCCAGGCTTTTTGATTAAAGGACGAATATAAGCTGCCATAACACTACCAGGGAATCTACCTTGCTCAACAGACTTGTTAACAATCGTTGTAGTAAGTGGTGCAAGTATATTAACACTACCTAACTTTATGATCTCAGACACGGTAGCAGCTTCAAACTCAGAAACATGAGAAACACTCTTTGAAAAATGGTAATCAACTTTGGAAAGTGACAAAACCAGATCATTACGGAAATCATTAACATCAATGGATTTAAGCTTACGTGTAGTGTGGTGAAACGAATTTTGTTATGTATTTAGTAGCCTATATAACACTTTTGTTGAATGATTTTATTAACCCACAGAGGGCGCTCTTTTACTTTAATGGTGCGCGTGCTGATACATGTGAGGTTGTGAAAAGGCCTAACTTTTGGAATTATTTTATTGTAAGAGGACTTTAGTCTCATTCTCATCATTACCGGTAGCATGTAAGTTAATTGCAAATAATTATCAAAATATTAAGAATGTTATATTCAACTTTCAGGTCTTTATGAGTTAGTTAAGTAACTTAATTATGATGGAGCGTATGAACATTAGCCGGGTTACAGGACCGGGTTTACTTTTTGGGTCCTTTTTCTGATTTGGTCGCCTAATTACCGGGTGCATGGTTTAATATGAGCTGATAGTTTTATGATTTTACGGCACAGGAAAAGTGACAAGTCTGATAAAAGTGATAGTCATGACCAGTTAATGGTTTAGAGAAAACAGATCGGTTGGTAAGTTGGATTTCGGCATTTTTGGAATCACATTTAGGCTAAATTTGGTCAACAATAGTGTACTTGCTAAACAGCACATGGTATATAGTGTACTGGATAAACAGCAATGGAGCAACATTAAGTATCATGCATACTGATGCAATGTAAACTAAGGTGGATGGTTATGTGTAAAAGTTATCTGTGGTCTTGTTGTCATTTGATGTGAGAATTTATAAGAATTATTTAATGTACTTTTGTATTAGGTTTTCTTTGGATGGAGATAAAAATATATGCTGATTGAGTCTGCCAACCAAGCAACCAAAACAAGGTGTCATGCCTCATTTATTGTCTTCGGACTAAATTAAAAACACTACAGTATTATAGTAACTTTAGGGGGTTGTGGTTTTTGAAGTGAAATTCACACATTATAGCATGGTGATCAGATAATCCAAGATGAAGATAAACATCAGAAACAAGTGTTATATTGTCACGAGTTATGAGTAGATCTAGCAAATGTCAATGAATATGTGTTGGCTCTGAGACATGTTGAAGCAGACCATATGACGTTAGCAAGTTTTTAAACGGGTTGGCATTGTTGTCATTTAAATCAAAATCGCCGACAAATATAATCTCTGAAGGGTGAAGTAGATAATCATGTATAAAATTTTCAAAATCTTGGAAAAATGTCAAAAAGTAACTTTTGGAGAATTTGGAGGACGATATAAATTGACGAGACGAACTGTCTTTGAGTTTGAGGTCATCTCTACATGAATAGACTCAAACGACGAGTACACTGTCATGTCACATTTAACAGTCACACGGAGACTCGAACGAAAAAGGATCCCAACTCCTCCACCAGCCCTACTTTTCCTTGGAGTGTGGTGAAATGAGTAACCATATGGTGTGATATCACTAATAGTTAAGTCATCACTTGCTGGTTTCAGCCAGGTCTCACTGATAGCAACAATGTCTAAACTGTTACTGAGAACAAGATCAGTGAATTCAGTGGTTTTATTTGCAACTGAACGAGTGTTAATTATGCAAAAGTTTAACAGAGATTCATCAAGAGGAGATACTGATTTTAATTTGTCCAAACAAACACCGTGTGTGGAATACCATTGTTTGTTGGCTTTGTAAAATTGAGCGGTTGAATGCGAACTGGAATATTATTGGTAATTCCCAAATCGGAGGAATGGTTAATGCTCAATTTAGGGCGCTGCCCGCCTCTCTTTCCCCGTAGCTTACAGTTTAAACCCAGCGCAGTTATATCATTTCGCATAGGTAGGCAGACGTCAAGATGCTTGGAGTGACAGTTAATCTTAGGCCTAATAAGTTCTGTAGAACTATATTTATACACAGTTTTGGGCAGTGTGTTAGATATGCTAGTAATTTTATCACACGGTGGCAAGCGGACCAGGATTAGGGTTAATATCCCCTGAGTAGCAGCAGTATTCCCATAATAAGGAATATGAGTTCCAAGATTGAGATGTTGCAGTTTCTTTAATGCATGAAGTTTAGAAGGGTGATGATGTAAGAGCAGCTAACATGAGAGCTGATAAGCCCACACAACAACAGGAATAATAACACATGTTCCATGGCCATGGTGGCCATAAACAATATTGATTGGTTAAATAAATTTTCAACCAACCCACATTAAGAATAGGCCTAGTTACAATCACATTATGGATAAAGATTGGCAGTATATGGAATATCCTATGTGGGTATATATAGCATGGAGTTAATGGTTAACATGCACACAATGAACATAAAGCAGCCAAGTGAAAAGTCACCCGTAGATTACCTCATGTACACTGTATGATACACGTGCTATATATATTGCTCAAGTTCCATAAACTTTTCAGTCATGTTGCAGATTTTCATTGAAAATTGTCTATTTTGTCACATTTTCCAATTAAAATATAACTTTTTGTTTACTAATTTGAAAGTTATGTACATTCCTTTGATGATTAATACAGAAAAATGCAAAACAATTTAAAGGTACACACTGGTTTACCGTTTACACTAAATAGTGACAGAAAGAAAGCAATTTTAAGACGGTTGTTGTAAAACAAAATCATCAAAATGGCCCATAATTCACGAAAAATAGACACACAAAAAACAAGAGGTCAAAGGTCAGTGTATACGCTTTACCAGCCGTTTCAAGTGTGAAATTCACGCTGCAATGTCGCGCGATGTTGCAAGTAAACTGGTGCTTTTATTGTCAATATTATCACTATGTCAAGACATGAGGATCCAGTCTGCATAAATTATCTCCAACACATGTATGTAAACATAAACACGGACACGGTTCCATCTTCACACACACGAAACTGCATTTCCTTCGAAGGGTCCAAAACCATAGAAAACGTTCCTTCGAGATCCCAAGATCATCGCAAAAAATAATATAAAGACAAACAATCAAAGATGGTAAAACCACAAGTAAAAAGTCTTTAAAAAACACGATAAACCCAATCGGACCAACAACCAAAAACCGAGAACACCACACCACCAACAGACAACGTCGCACCGTTGCGTAAATCACTGGTTAGTCGTCGTGAACATCGCACTTGTATAAAGAGTATTGACGTCTTTATTATGTTTATTGACTACCTCCATGATTGAAATAAACCTAGGCCTATCCAAAATTCTATGCCACAAACCTGTCCATCAAAATTCTGGCAAAGAATACATCATTCATGGTGTCATCACGATCACTGGTTAGTATATCCCTCATCGTTGTCCATCGTTTTACGTTGGCTTGACCAATGACTTTTGCCAAGCGAGCCTCCCGTTGTCGTCCAGAAGAAGTGGCCCTTCTTCGAGCAGCTTTTGCATTAGTTGTCACACGTTTTTCAGTCGAAGACTTTTTTGGACGGCCTGGGCCACCGACGGGTTGTTGTTTTTTGAGAGGATTTGACATCGTGGTTTTCAACGCAAGAGCGTGTCGTTCACCGAGACTTCCTCAACGTTACGTGGTACAAATAGCTAAGTATACGGACTAAATCTAATGATAACAAAACGTACTTGGTGGTCTGGTTCCCATTCCCTCCTGCATGTTCGTAAGCTCGCAACTTGATGGGTCGTGGGGGAGTTCTTGCCTGGATGGGGGAATATGCGCCTTGCGAGCCCCGCGAGCCACGGCACTGCGTTGGGGTACGAGTCTCGCAAGCCCCCACGCTCGTGCACTGTGGAGCACGCTTCCAATGGCCGGACTCTCTGGGTTAAGGTTTTATGCACGATTTTGCAGAATTATGTATAATTTGTATCCGTAATATGACTACATGCTCCCTTTTGTCAAACACTCATGAATAATTATTTTTAAATTACAGTTGAATTTGATGCAGTAATTAATTTTTACACGGCTGGAAGTAAAACTAGCTCCAAGGATCACGTGATTTATTCGAACCATAAAATCGGTTCGGAAAAACCACGTGACTGTACTTTTTTGAAAATGCTCGAAAACGGCCAAATTTTGTGGTTTCTTTTCAGGATATTTCACGTCTACTCTTCAAGACCATGTCAAGACCTTAATTTTCTAGTTTGTAGCCCCCCCCCCAAAAAAAAAAAAAAAAAATAAAAATGCCCAACGAAACCGGTGTGTCCTTTTAACTTTATACGATAACATCCTTCGGATTGTTACAAGTTGACATTATCACTGATATAGCACACATTAATTTCCCTGCCTCATATTTGCATATGGCTTCCTATTGGTCACTATTCCAATTTCAACCATTGAAGATTGGTCACTATTGACCAATATATTGTTTAACGGATTGGTTTATGGCTCAACCATTGTGATTGGTTACCGAACAACGAACATATTGGTCACTATGTTGGTTAAAGGATTTTTTGTTAAACCGGTGTGATTGGTTGGTATTAGACAACCAGCGTATTGGTCAATAGTTAAGCAATATATTTGTTAAAAACAACCAACATGGGGTCAATCAATTAGATTGGTAATTCTTTAAACCCATCCGTTTTTAGGATACGCTGGGGTGTATCAGAAGTGGGGCCTTGCGTGAGTTGAGGAAGCCAGCTAGGGCACAAGCTGCAGAGGTCAGGAGGATGCGGCGTCTTGAGAGAGCGGTCCGTCATCAGGAAGCACCCCTCAAATGCAGATTTATTACTGTGGTCGTCAGCTAGAATCGACCTCTACTCTTACGAAAAGGCCTGCCAACTCAAACTCCTCAACTCACCATGATAGTCGCACTCGACTGCGAGTGACTATCTAAATTATTGTTTAGTACAAGACACTCTAGAAATGCTTGGGTATTGTCCCGACACGCCAATGCCTGGCTTGACATACCTTTTATATTCTGTAAAAGCGAGGTATCATTTTTCTCGCTTTCCTTCTTCATTTAGAGATATTTTGCTCTTTTACGTCAAACTACTCCTATTCGCGACTTTCAACCAAGTCATCGCTAATCAAGAACTTTCTCCCGATCTGATTTTTTAGAAAATCGAAAAGATCGCGTATTTCGCTAAATTTAACTCTTTTGTAAATATCATTTTTCGTTGATCAGCACAAAGAAATGTTGATCGTCAAAAATACTCTCACCATTTAATATTGTTTTACCCTAAATTATCTCGAAATAATGTTTTTTTACTTACTGTTTCGAAGGATTTACATTGAAAAAAAATAATAAAACTATTTCGATGGGACATGAATGTAATCATATATATATACGTATTTCAATTGAACGAAATACTATAACCATTTGAAGTATATATTATGCTCTGAGACGATAAGGGTACACACGCTGACACAGGCTCGAATATACGTCTCATGGCGGGGGCTCTCACTGTCCTCAACATAAAATAACAAGAGTTTATAATATGATGTAGCAAGACACTTTCTTATACTTACTTACTGAAAGTTTAACCAATAAGGGATTGTTTCATACTTCATTATTAGGTCATTTGAATAATTATTGGATTAAGAATGAACTCCTTGGATGCCCGGTTCTGCCGCCGTTGAATCGATCTACCTATTTATCTATCTATATGTACCTATCTGTTTGAGTTGTGCAGCCAGCATGAAGTACATTTTCAGTGGAGTATCAAGTATACTGAAGTGGCCGAGTAGTACTTGAGTTCGAGTGCTTGGGCCATCAGCTCTGAAGGCATATTTCCAAGTTGAACATTTTCAGTATTATTCAAATATAAATGCAGATGACCTAACTAGGTCATTTTTTTAATGGTAAGCTATGGGTGAGGTGTTATTCTGAGAAGCAATGGAAATAAGCCCGTATAGGAAGCTCCAAATCATTGCTTATAATCCCATCTCAGAAGAAAATACATTATTTGTTATATTTTGAGGCAAAGTTTCTTCCACAATTGTTTTTCCCCTAATTTTGTTCTCTTGGAAGAAAAAATAGTCGGCTTTGTGTGTACGTCGTTAATCTTTATTCTTTCAATTTAGAATTCAAACGCACCTTACAACCCAGAAAAACGTACGAAATTCGGTGAGCACAGTGCTGTCGTTTTGAGATAATTTGCTAATAATTTGTGAATTTAGTCAACTACAGTGTAGGTCAATTTTGTTCACCACTTGGCAGAAACTCCGGGTGGAATACTTCCATGAACCATCCCCTCTTGTTCAAAAAGTAGGAGTAAAACATACCCCTTCCCCGTAGGATTTACGCCCGCTGTGGCCCCCTGGCATAAGAATGTGTGACGATAAAAAAAAAAAGGAAATCTATGTTGTACATTAATAATCGCAAATCGCACGGCGCACATACCGGCTGAGCAAGAGCGGGTGGGGTAAAATTGTTTGCTGGCTATTTAAATAAAAATCGGAAAAATCTAACGCAAAAAATACATAAGCGTTGGGACCCATTCACCATTAAAAGTTATTCATCAAACACTTTTTAGTATCTTCAATAAAATCTTGAGAGTTTAAAAACAGAAGCAGTTTAGAAAAATATATAATCTGCAAATGTCGACGATTCTCCCACACGCGCGTCGGATTCGCACCATCTCAAAATTTCTGCCTGGTCATAAGTCAACACTTAAATTTATCTTCAGGCGTAAAATGCATTAACCGTATCTGGAAATGGTGCTTTCTTGGAGAAAGTGTGTACTGACGCACACATTGCAGGAACAACCAACGAAGAACATTTGCCAAAGATGTCAAAAGCGCAGTTTGCAAAGCAAAATCGTGACTTTCATATGTTAGTCTGCATTGAAAAAAGCACATGCCAGCAACAAAACACTTCGGCAGACAAACCAATAGTTTAAACGTCACCACTGTAGAGTCAGTTAACATTTTGTGTAATGAATTTGTTAAGGTTGCACGTTATCTGAAGTTCTGTAAAAAAAAAAAAGTCAGATCATTTAAAGTTTCTAGGTAGCACTGTTCATGATTTCTATATAGCAAGGAAAAATCGTACCTTTAAATGATTTTTAATATTCGTTATTGCCAGATTGATCACTGAGTTTTTCATTATGATATGATATAAATTGAATTACTTCCAAAGGTAAACTAATTGAATTTCAAGGCAATAATATTCCCATGGAGAACCGTGCAAATTGTTGTAAATCTTTTTATCCCGTGTATATTTTGGAATTTTGCGAGAGTAAAACGAATTTGACGTTTTTATAACACAGCAAAAATAGTTGTTTTTTGTTATTACTTTATGTGTGATAGAGTACAAAAACGTAAGATATGGTTTAACAACAAAGCAATCTCAGGGTTTGCTTACAGTAAAAGAAACAAGAAACGGAATTAAATCAATTGCAAGAATCATCTAGAAAACAGTGAAGTTGCAAGACTATCAAATCTATTAGAAATAGAAAAGACGGTAATTTGAAAGTCAATGATGCACGTTACAATGTGTGAGAAACTGACCATTATCATTGCACACGCAATTCCGTAATTTTACAAACTGACGAATAGCATGAATATAGTGACGAATAACTACATTGACAAATGTGAGGTCTGACACACTGACGAATAACTTTATGATAACAAAAAAGACAATTTGCATGCTGTTTTTGAGTTAAAACAAAAAAGTAATTAAAAGTAGAGCATTAATTTTCTTCCAGCATTCAATGTGGAGTTAATATCTGATGTAATTAGTACACTACGCCCAAAAATGTGTTGAACTTCAACACTGCGATTTTCCCGATTTACGGGTTTTGCGTATTCGTCGATATGCCAGCTCTGCGACGAAACAAAGAGTATTCTACCGGGTGTGCTCGTGTTGAAGTGTATAGACAAAGCGTTCCAACCACATGAAATTATAGTTTCTGATCATTTTTATGAAAATACTTAGTGGGCGTGAAGTATGAAGTGTGGCGTGGCAGGGGTCCAAGCCGCTTTAAAGCCTAGGAGAATTTTCAAGTATCAGATCCTCTTTGGTGCAATCTAGAACATTTCAGAAGCGTTTTACGCATTATTTTTACCCTTTTGCACTAAACAAAATTTCTCTCATTCGCCTTTCAATTAGTTTGTTTACTCGGCGAAAATTAGGGTGAGGCGAGCGCTCCCGCTTCGCACCCCCCCCCCCCCCCATATCTGCGCCTGGCCATAGTACAAGTACAAATGTCCGAGTACCGAGTGTTTTTATAACCGAGTACTAAGTCAACAGCCGAGTACCAAGTGCTTGATTTTCCGAGTACATTCATGTACAGAAAAAATGGGGTATCAACACATTTGGTGTTTCTTTTCAACATTGATTTCTACATGACAATGTGGTGTGGGCTTGTTATTTACTTGAAAGCAACGACATTTACGTTAACATAAAATAATTCAGAGAACTGTATTTTGACCACGAGTATTTTCAGTCGAGTATCGAGTATGGACTTCGGGTATGTTGCTAGCCGAGTATGAGTACAAGAAAACGGTACACGAGCAGTACTCTGGTACGAGTGCTACAACACTGGTAACCAGGTATGACTGAAAGGATATCATTATCATACTCGTCATTTCCTCATCGGTTACATCATAGAGGAAGGTCACATAAGACGACAGAGTATTATGTGCTGTGTCGTTTTTCTGTACACAGTATTATGAATTACATCGTAAACCAATGTGACTGAGCTCACCCAGAGCCGTTAAGATTGCATCAAACACACCATATTCGTCATCTAAAATTTTCCGCAGGCCCTTAAGCGGCGCCAAAATAATAATGGGGTTTGCTGTTCGCTGGCATTATCAAGGTTTGCGCCCCGGTCCTTGGACCCGCCAGTCTTGGTCTTGGTCTCAGACGGGCTGGTCTCGACTACAACCCTGCACCTTATACGGTTGTTACATTTTGGAATAGTGGAAGAGTTGCTCATCAATCAATCGCGTTGTACAGGGACATGTTGATTTGTCAGCACACTTAGGTAAGTGTCGAAAACTAATATTGTAGTTTGACAACGAGCGTTGGAAATCTAGTGCGAGTATAACCAGTGTTTGACGTTGAGTCTGAAAACATTGGAGATAGTGGGCTGATTGCAGTTTTCAAATGTTTATATTTTTGCAATGTGCCTGTGCAGTTGAACTTACACTGTTAATCTCCTGTGTAAAAAAAAACGCTGTGTAAAAAGTATTTTAAACAACCATGTGTTACTATTGAACAAGGTTGTGTGATCAGTCCAAGTTGTGTGAATGCTAGATTGTGTAAATGTAATTTGACGTTTTAAAAAGATAATTGCCGCCAAAACTGAATTTCAACAACAGTTGCGTAAACTTTCAGGCACGTGATAAGAAAGTAACCAATCACGAAGCACCCTTATCGTGACGACACGACAACACTGAACTGGAAGAAAATGGCTGACGTACCGGCGTTACTGGAAAGTTGGGGATTTGGGGATCTGATTGAAGTATTTGACGGAGAGTATTGTTTCACTTGTTTTATTAAGACGTGCAAAGAAGTAATGTTAAGTGTGTGATTCTATGAGTTGGCTTTTGGTAAACTTACCAGCGCAAAATATTAATTTATAAGGAAGCTTATAAAGCTCTCACGGCGATGACGGGGACACACACACACGCACAACGACACTGTGCATGTAGGTACAGTTGCATGCAGTACAGTGTCGGCCATTAATACATAGATAGTGACACTGACAGTAGTGTAGCAATTGCAAGCAAGCGTTAAGTTTGCACATAGGCCTAGACCTGTACACGTACAGTGTATGGGTATGCCTATTCAAACGTAAGGTTTCATGTATTTATATAAGGCGGTTCTTTCTCACAGTTCTCGCAAGTAGTATACATGCTAAGAACTTTGTTGTAATTGTATGCTTTACAAAGAATTGTTGTAATATGTGTATTTGTTGGTAATAAAATTCACATGGAATTTAGATTAAAAACAAGGTTTCTGAATTGGATACTCATTATGTGTCTATTTTAAACGCATTCCACAACTAATTAGTAATACACAACTATTGTGTAGAAAAAATAAGCAACTGCTGTGTAAACCATTGACACAACTAGTTGGGTAAAAATTAATTTTACACATTATTGTGAAAAAGAATTACACAATTGTTGTTTAAAAATTACACAACTAGGGTTTTGTAAATTGTTTACACAACAGTTGCTAGGTTCATATAGTAAACAGCGGTTGTGTAAAATTTTACACAACTTGTGTAAAGTTTTACACAATCATAATAACAGTGTAAGAAACTGGTAGTTTGGTTTACGCGACTTTAGAAACGGAGAGCACACCGAGAGCATGCACTGCAAAAACTGGGGTGTTAATTTGATTATCTTGGTATCTATGTGACAACACCAACATGGTGTTAATTTTACCAACGATAAAGCAATGGGGATAACTAACACCATGTCGGTGTTGTCACATATCGATACCGAGAGAATCAATTTAACACCCCAGTTTTTGCAGTGTGTGCATGTAAAACACATTCAGACAAAAGCAAGTTTGACATAATAAACTAGGCCTGCTGTCCGCATAGGGCCTATATGAATTTTGGATAAACAACGAAGGCCTATATGATCATGATGGGGAGTTTACAACTTTTCCCCAATTAACAAGTTTGTTGGTTGTAACCAATCAGTAAGGCAGACACTGTAGTTCTACTATTAAACTACTGCTTAGGGGTTTCAGTTTGGCAGCGAGTACCTCAAGTCCAACTATGTGAACTTGGTACAGTTGGGTGTATTTGGGGACAGAAATACTGCAAACAAACTTACCAAACGGAGCCTCCTACCAATATTCAATTGACTGATTTGCAGAAAAAAACGTAGTACCCTTATAAACAACCACCCAAAGCACAGGCACATCAGTTTGCCAGGGGTGGTTGGTGCTGGGCTGCCGGTGTATGCCAATATCGTGAAAGTTATACATGCAGACATAGAGCGCAGCGCCGAAATAATGGGATTTCAACATTGATTTTTTTATGTGGTATGTAAAATTGTTTCTTTTTTATTAGGTAAAAAATAATATTATGATGTAATATTCATTTATGTGCTCAAAAAGGGGGGTGCCTTTAGTATATTCCAGCACCCCGTCCGAAAAGTTGGGTGTGCTGCAGCACCCATAGCACTCTAGTCCAACCCCCTTTCACGCAAGCTCGCGAGAGCGTGCCGAGTATGTTTTGGTGTAATTAAATAAAAACTCTATGAAGAGTGGATATTGCCATAATATACATACCTCTGTATCGGCCCATTCCAGCACAAGCTCGTAGTCCGGCAATACATCACTTCTATTATTGATATCTTGAACAGCTTGTTTTGAACCAACGAGAGAAGTTCGACCAAACTCACGACTTGAACCCTCAGAGAGCGGGAGAAGGCCACCGATGTACAGTGGCGTCCGGACTGTCATGACGGGTCTGAAATTACTCACAAACCCACTTAGTAATAAAGCAACCCAATATGCATTAGCCGTCATCTTGTTGTGTTTTTACTACAGGACTAAATGCAACACGAGAAAGTGCCGTAGTTACAACGCCGTTGCAGCTTTATATTAACAGCGACGCATACATTAAATCACCAATCACAAAATTAACCAATGACTTTTCCTTCTCGGTTTGTGTATAATGGATAAGTCACTGACTCCAAGACCCTTCCATTTCGTTCGTTCGTAAATTTTCACAAGCAGTGATCAGAAACAGGAATTTGAGATTATGCGTGACGATTTACTTCTGCGTTTACAGGCTTTCCAGCTCTTTCAAATCAGACAACGTATTGAAAGTTGACTAAAATAGCTTGTTGTCAACAAAAGAGGTTCCGTGGTCGAGACAAAGATATCGCTGCCTGTTAACCCAGTCCAATGTTTAGTCGGTATTCAATTGTGTGTGTTCATAAGCATGTTTTGTTTTCCCTTAGATAAAACTAAGGACGTCCCGTATTTATATTTCCCATTTCCGACCAAACTTATTTTCGGCTTCCGACCTGAAAATTTAAAAACAAATAAACCTTAATGCTGACCATATTTCGAAGTCCTGTTAAAAAAACAGCAAACACCAAAGCACACTTGCATGATACAAAAAAATAGAAAAAAGAAAAAAAGGTCTAAACCCTGTAGGCGTACTAACTTGTAATCGTTTGAGAAAGTCGTATGCATTCGAGAAGCTTCCACGAAGTTACCAGATTGGCTCAGTCTAGTTCCCAGACCCAATAATCCCCGACTTTCTCGGTCGATTTTAGGGTCCGGTGGCAGTCATCTGGCGTGCTCAGCTATCCAGATGACCAAATATGGTAAAATTACGTCATGCCATGTCTGCACGCAGCAAACGGAAGTCGTCTGTTTTAGTACCGTGCTGAGTCGTGTACAGGTAGCACTCTTGCATGCTGGAGCTGTCATGGCGGCCTCCTCGATCGAGCAGATCATTTCATTATGTATTAAGTCTGCCACTAAAACGGCCTTGATTATCATTATGAAAAACATAACAATGAGTCACGCCAGGTTATACATTGAACGTGTTACTTTGTTATCACAGGGAAAAAAACCTTCCTTGATGATATTATACACAATCATGACACAACCAGAAAAGGAGGTTTGTATGTATACGGAGAATGTTCACATTTTCCATACAAAATTTCAGAAAGGAGGTATACCTTTGATGAAGTGTTACCTGGGTAAACTTGCACCCATGGACACGTATAAACTAAGAGAATGCGGGTAGGCGGAGAATAATCGACGTATAGATTAATAGAGAATGAGCTGTCCGTTCTTTGTCCGCTGTTCACGCCGGAATACGGAGACCATGACCCCAGCGTGCTCACCCGGCTACGTCATCCGGATAGCTGAGTACGCCGAACAGCTGAGACCGTTAGACCTGTCTGCAATATTTGTTTCTACAGCTCGGAATAGCCATTATATAAAGGATTCCCTTTTTGGAATCGATTCAAACCAAAACAAAATCCCCCGTTGAAAATCATCGCGACAGTGGCAATTTCTGCAGAAAAACCTCCGGTATCACCCATGGCAATGTCATGTGATCAAAATGGAGGAATTCACCCCCTTACGAAAATAACCGAGATGTTACGAACTCGTTGTCGTCAACATTCGGATAGTTTCGTAGCCATTGGTCAAGGCACTCGCGGCCTCCTGAATAGTGTACAACATGAACAGCGCCACCACCGGTAAACACGAAAAAAGACTAGTGCGAGCGGCGGAGTCGCGAAACACTTTTAATTCCAGTTCGTTATCCAATCAATTATTCGTATATTCAAGAATGCGATCTTAATCACGAATATTTATGTATTTAACAATATTTAAACCAATCACCGTTCTCAGTACTTTAGACTCCAACTGTTTGAGGTTTGCAACAGCTGAAAAGCTGCAACATCATGGTTGGTTTGTGCGCAAACAATTACAGATTTTTGTCTTTACTTAAAGCCCCAACTCAACACTGGTAAGAAGAAAAACAAAAATGTCCACAGATTTACTGATACCTTACATGGTATTAAGATAATGAGAGTAGAAAACTTTCCATGAAATATTTTTGCCTGAAGTGTTATCATTTTTAAATAATAAATGAAATAAGATCCAAAATTACTTTTCGTCTGAACAAGTTCTATTATAAATATCTTGATTTGCGCATAGAATGGAAGCATTTACAGTCAATTTACTAATGTTGAGCTGGGGCTTTAAAAGAGCACCTCCACTAATATTTGGGTGTTGTCTTATTAATTAGTGTTTAGACTTGTCAAAACATATTTTTAGGTGACCACTGTTTTCTTTGACAAAATTTGGGATCTTGATTTTGTTCATTTTGAATGCTGTGAGACTCTGTTTCTGTTTAAGATTTATCACCTTTGAAAATTTATTTAGTCCTTTAAATCTTAATTTTGGTACAGAAATTTACTTTTTATTTTATTTAACTTCCTTACGCATAGATTTTTATAAGAATGTGTTTAAACAAAATTGCACTTAATGGTCCCTTTAACAGAGCAACTAACCAGCCTTACAAAATTCTCCCGGACGGGTGTCGTTCGATATCGTCATGACGTCATGCTTGAGGCTGATCAGAGTCAGTCTCAATACCCTGCTCGTGAAGCGGGGTATAGTGGAAGCAGACATGATGTCACATTCTTGTAAAATATGGCGAATTGCAGCAACGTTAAATTAATTATGAAACAGATTTTTAAGTTCATAAGTAAACCAAACAGTTGCCGTAATTTTGTACCTAGACGTGTACAAATTAATCAATATGACATTTCACTTGATATAATAAACAACTGCGCCTCTGGTTAAAATGAATGTCACAACAATTTACTGTAAGATTGCGTATTACTTAATGTAGTAGTTTAAAAATTACTTCACTCACAAGAATAAATATACATCAAAGGTTTCAACTGAAGGTTTTCGATCCTTCGCCGGACTTTCTCCTTTCTCGCAATTTGTTTTAAATGGTAGGTGGAAATCATCCCCATAGCACCCAGAATTATAAAGTTATTTGCAACAGCAAACACAAGCCTTGATGCTTTTATTGAATAAAACTAAGAGCCGAAATACCCTCATAAATATGTCGCTGCAGCAGAGCTGTGTTGAGACAGTCCTCACAGACAGGGATCTTGGAGACAACTCCCTGACATTTATTTCACGCAGAAAAACATGGAACTCAAAATCTGCATCTTGTTTAAATAAACATAAATCTTTGTTCAAGCCTGAACTCAACTTTAAACCAACCCAAGCATTCTTTATTGAACCACAGCATTGTTGGTTTGGCTGTTGGTCCACAAGTGCATTATGGGTTACACAATCTTGGTAATTTCCACACCAACTAATGAATATGCATTAAAAAGTAAGCTTGAATGTTTCTTTGTGACAAGAAGTTAACTGACGGTTGAGTCAAATTGGTCTTTAATATTTCCGCTATCCCACATAAATATAATTTTATGATAAATGACACGAAAAGGCAAAATCGTTTTGCTTTGTGAATTGACTCAACATCGGGGTATACTCGAACAGACAGACAGACAGACAGACAGACAGACAGACAGACAGACAAACAAACAAACAAACAAACAAGCAAGTAAGCAAGCAAACAAACACAAAAGCTACAAGAAGTTAATGGTGAGGAATTGGGCAATTTGATACAAGTAGTAACCCACTGTCGTGTTATATTTTTATAACCTCTGGTCTAATGTTTGTAGTACTTTGTGATGGAAGTATTTACACGAGTTTCCAACAAGACACAGACATTTACTCAATACGAATAAATAAAACAGATACAATACATACAATACAGGCCTACGCACTTCAAATCAATATCTCAGCCATTTTTATGGAGCAGAAAATATTTGGTTTCCGGCTTGATTTCTCTTTCACTACTTCAGATGTGGAAACCATGGGAACCAGAAGTATAAAAAAAAAGAAAAAAAAAAAAGAAGAAGGATGCAATATGACGTTTAAAGATTCAGCCATCCATTACGAGTACGCTCGTCGGGTAACAGTGACCCAAGTCATAATGCCTCATCGAATTTTTATTGTTTATCGCACGAAATTTAATACTATTTGTCACCATCCCTCTCTTGTTATTTGCAATAATTATTTAACTTGACGCATCCGAGTTGAATTGATTACGAAGGCCCCTTTTTATCAATCTTTATGGAGGCACGAGAGAACTAAACGCACAACCATTCTGTTCCTCCTTTTTTATTAAAATGGTCTGGAAAACCTATTCTTCAAAACCATTATTAAATTATATCGTTCAGTTGAAAGGTTCACATAAATTACAGTACACTTACCATTTGAATTTATATATAGGCCAAACAATGCATGTTGCAAATTTTTGATTTTGCTCAACTTTTCAGATAAGTATATCGTAACGTATAATAATGACTCAAGTACCAGGAAAGCTTTGATCAGACCATAGTATGTTGACTAATTTGCATTGTTCCTTTTCCCAAAATATTACCTATTTATCGATTATACATTCACGGCTTATTTGAGGGCATCTTTTGTTGTCATTATACTTCTGATATACTACAGTTCTGCCTGTCGGTGTATATAAACAAGTTGCCGACTGCTCTGATTTGACCTTTGTGCTCCACTAAAAGGAAGATTTTGTGTTATTCTCGAATCGTTACATAATATCAATAGCTTAACACTAAATCACTTGTTATAGAATTATCTTTCTCTTGCGTAAGTGGCGATAAAATTATAAGAAAACCTACTCTGTTCTTGTCAAAGTCTGAGTTACAATAATTGTGCGAACGCCATGAAATTGAAACCGTACATGAATTCACACATTAAGAATATGTCCACTCAACAGAAATAATCAACTTTTATTGTAGATTTTCTATATACTGGATGGCAATTTGATCCTATTAATCGGAGTGTAGTTTGGCGATGGCATAAAATATCATGGTAGACTAACTGATTGCCTCGCCCCACCCTCCTTCCTTCTTTATTACACGCTAACGGGCACAGTCGTACACAAAAACAATGATTGTCGCAGTACTTTCATCGCTTTTCCATTGTATCTTACTCTTTTTTACTCCAATGTTTCGGAATTTTCTTAAAGCTTTTGTACATGCACGTTATTAAAATTTCATTGTTTTTTCTATAAAAAAACAAAGACTCACAATAAGAATAGAAACTGTAATCAGAGTTTAAGTTTAAAG
This sequence comes from Marthasterias glacialis, assembly GCA_911728455.2. Classification (NCBI taxonomy): domain Eukaryota; kingdom Metazoa; phylum Echinodermata; class Asteroidea; order Forcipulatida; family Asteriidae; genus Marthasterias; species Marthasterias glacialis. The sequence continues at coordinate 28,473,291 of OU452220.1, read as the reverse complement.
TACTGTACTCCAATGTATTTATTTATTCATTTATTTATTCATTTATTTATTTATTTAGTCTTAGTGAGACCAAATCAACAAAAAAACTCGTTTTCAAGGGGCCGTGAAAACCTACAAAATCATTAAAAGAGCTGATATATAACAAAGAAGAAATGAAAAAGGATGTAGCCTCATTAGCAACTGTGCACCATACATTAACCTTCAACTTGGTGCGTGAAGATGGAATTAAGACAAAAAGATGTTGTTAAAGGTACTCTTCGGCCTCAGGTTTTTCAGTTAGAACCTTTAGATTTCCTTGCACATTTGTGTGAACCTATTAAAATAACATTTCATAAAAATATAATTAAAGAAATAACCGAACAAATTTAACTATAGGTCAAAGATCAGCAACAAGCTCAACCATACAGTCGTCCGAAGACATCTCCCAAATAAATGGTCCTCTAATTATCTTCATGAAATTATTTCTATGTTACATGGTGATACAGGGGTCCAGACTGCTATCTAAAAGCACGACAATTAATTATTCGTCAAGTCGCGAGACACACTGATCAGCCGCGACGTACAGAACATACAGTCCTCGTTGCGGGTACAGTACGTGCACCCTCGATCTCAACATGCATGTGTTTGCTCTAATCATAGTCTGGTTCCCCGACCAAAGATTCCCTGACGACTCTTGTAACAAATGTTAGGTTCCTCAGGCATCACCCAAGTAAACTAAATGCATCGCCCCAATCGCACAGCGCTCAAGATTCTACAGGTCTCAGGTATGGGTGTAAGCGATTTTTGTATAATCCCAAGCCCTAGCACAACAACACATCTTAAAAGGGGAGGGAGGGTGGGAATAAAACTACCCCATAGGCCTACGTTCAAACATACCACGGAGGTAGGATTTTCCTCCCTCCATTTCATACTTGCAATTCTTTCAGGCAAATGACGTCATCCGACTATGCGTCCTGCTCATCCTTGGACCAGCCAGAATCGCGAATGATATTTATCATTCGCCCTCTACGATAGCAGCGATGCAAATAATAAACTAAATGCATCGCTCCAATCGCACAGCGCTCAAGATTCTATAGGTCTCATGTACGGGTGTAAGCGATTTCCCTCCGAACCCCCGACACTTACCGCCTAAAACCCAACCTTAACCAGCCCTAACTCCCCCATATCTCACCCCTTTCTCATCAGAACAAGAGTACAAGTCCAATGCTTTCAAGTGATGAGTGAATATCTTTGCTTTGTTTTAATTTCTGCTTCCAAAAACCAGCCAACCACATCAATATTTGTTCAATGATTTACTCTTCCCAACTAGGAACTATGCTCACTGTCTGAACCAAAATAATGTAAAGTCCAAACAAAGTGTTCTTGGATAGGAGAATCCCTCATGTGGGTACTGCAAAAGGACCTGGAAAAGCCCTCTCAGCCTTGAAATTTGAGTTTAAAAGGTGATAAAAGCCGCCCGCAAGATCAGCTGCTGGTGTGTCCTGATCCTTGCTGTTAACCGCGTCTCGGAGCATTTGCATCCTTGTAACCTTCTCGACCTCTGTGTAATGTTTGAAGGTCTTCTGTGTTGCCCATTTACAATGGTCCATGACCTGTTGTTCGGTAGCCCCAATCATCCTCAGTGTGGCCGCGACCCCGGCTCTACTCCCATGCGCCCTGAGACTTAGGTCGTTTACGTCCTTGGAGGCGGGAAAGTACCGCTTTAGCCGAGTGTTCGGGCTGCTCCCGGTAAATGGCTTATTCTCCAATGACGTTCGGTCGGGCGAAGCAGGTCTGAAGAGAAAACCGCCTGACAGATCGAAGCCTGAATCTATCGTCAAGTCGACCATTGCTTCGACTGCCTTAGCTGGATCCATCTCGCCCCAATCCAACTTTGGAATGATAATGAGTGCTGAAGTATTCTCCCTGATAGTCTTGCCGATGGTGTGGTTGAAAAGGAGGTCCTTCCCATCGATCCGTGTTACCTCGCAAGTCTTGCAGCGCCCTAGGTCAGCCGCCCGGTCGCAGGCCCACCATAAAAAAAGAAAAAAGGCCAGATCCCGGCAAAGAATATAACGCTGGATAAAACCATGGCTCCCACTGCTGCCCAAATTCATAAGACGTCTCCTGATCTCCCCCAGCCAACCACCGTATCTTGTCGGAGAATATAGGGACAGCCTGATGAGGTGTAACATGTGCTTCTGCTTCCTCCAGTCGGATACCCTTAATGTACTTCCGAACTCTGAAGGAAAAGCAAGGATTCTCCCCAAATCCGCCTTGCCGCCAAGGTTGGGTCCTGCCCACAGAATTAAAATATGCTCTGAGTTGTCCCACATATGAATCCACAGTTCCAGCCGCGAGACACCGCTGACATCCGCAGTCAAACATTCCGTGCTTCCCCAAATGTTTGCAACTGAGGACATGAACTTGGGTCCTACCCTTGGCCTCTCTGTCAATCAAAAACGCTACCACATCATTTGGAGTTGCTGAATCCACACGCCAACCTTCGGTATGGTATCCTGTCCCGTGGTTCTTCAACAGAAAGGTTTCCAAACTCCTGACCAGACTTTTCTTGCTCTTATTGTAAGACAATCTATCAAGCCGTTCATCAAGTCCTCGCAGCCTCGCCGTCATGTGAACGAGCTTTAAGGAGAGCAAATAAAACTAGTTACCAGTTTTACCCCGGCAGTGCAACCTTCAACTTCTGATTTGCATCTCCATGCCCCTTCTTTAAGCCTAAAATTGCCCTCAACACCATTTGCAGCTTTCGATGAAGCCTCAACTTGCCCCAGAGTGTCAGATGAACATCATCCACCAGGTCCTGCTGCGTGATGTAGTCGTTGGATAAGAAATGCCAACCCGTAGACTCGCCATGTGCCTCAGCTCTGTGTTGACCACAGCTATGGATCGATTGACAGAGTCCAAACGGGTCGTGCACACCGACGACATGACAAACTCACACTTCGGGAATTGGGCCCTCAGCTGCCGGGAAGCGATCCCGAATACCCGCAGAAGCTCAGCCACTCCAGGTGCGCATACGTCTAATCTGCTGAAATCATTTATGCCACCATGCAAGACTGCTACATCTGGGAGTTGATCACGACAGGAGCACGCCAACCGCCTACACAATGCTTCCATTTTTGCTCCTCCTTGTACATCGACCCAAACATCCAAAGACAATGGCAAGCCAAAACTCCGCACTCCCCTGAACATCGAGTCCGCAACCAGTATGACTGTGCGCCGCTTTGGGGGTTCTACCTCCCTAATTATTGGAAAGCCGCCCGGCGGGAAAAAACACTTAAGCGCCCATAATTCGAAGGGGATCGCCCTAGTAGACCTCACATAGCCATGGCTCGAAGGGTACTCGAGAGCGCCTACCTGCCCCGATACGGCTAACCGCACTGACCGCACTATGAAGGAGATCAACTTTGGCCACCAAGACCTCGGATGAGAGTGCTTTGGCACCACCATCGTTACCGTCACATTTCCCCATTCACGGAGAAGCTTTACTATAGAAGGAATCAAAACGAAGGGGGGGAATACATACAACTGCTCTCTGCGGGGACATTCTTGCGAAAAAAACATTGACCCCTGCCGACCCTGGAACTGGATATCTAGAAAAGAACTTTAGGGGCTCTCCATCATACCCCTTCGGTACATTTGAGGGTAACGCCCGAAAAATAGCCATTCTTGTCAATCGATTTGGCAATGTCTCCCAGGGGAACTAGATTAAAGGGGCACACCGGGCTATTTGGGCTACAAAATAGGCTAACGTATGACTTAAAAGGTCTTCCAGGAATGGAGAAGAATGGTTCCTAAAAGAAACCATCAAATTTTGCCGTTTTCGAGCACTTTTCAAAAAACGATTTATCCGAACCAAAAAAGTGGTTCGGATAAATCACGTGATCGTCGGAGTTAGTTTAACTTCCAGCCGTATAAAAGTAAATTACTGAACCAAATTTAAATCTTTATTTTTACAATTATTTATGAGTATTTCACAAAAAAGACTGTGTATTCAGATTATTGATACAATTTGTAAATAATGATGAAAAATCGAACGTAATATTCGCATTCAGAGAGTCCGTGCAACCAAAGCGTGTTTACGGCGCACCAGCGTGGGAGCTAGCGGAACGTAAACCTTAGGGCATATCCCGTACAGCCGGTGCCGTGTCTCGTGGGGCCAGAGAGACAAACCCCGGGGCATGAACTCCCCAGCTTGCCGGTCAAGCCGTAAGCTTAGGAGCTTGTCGGAGGGGTAGGGTGCCAGACTAACAATTACGTTTTTTACGACTGTTTTAGTCTGTACCCCTAGATATTATCCCCTAACTATTGTAACGTGTTGCCTGCGTTACACACACGCGGGACGACGACGGGGAATGTTTATCCATGGAGGTAGAAATTAGACTAATTTCTACCTCCATGGTTTATCCCATACAGCTGATCTATCTACTTCTATGATAACTGCATAATGTCCACCCCCCCCCCCCAAATCGCCGCAACAACAAAAAACCGGTGGCGGTGGCTGCGGCCGGCCAGTGAAGTCATCGCCCGAAAAACGGGAGAATGCCATCGCTAAAGCTGCCAGGAGAAAGGCAATCCGTTTGCAGCGAATGCGGGAGGCTCGCTGGGCGCATGCTGGTTTTCCCTTTGGATTTATCGTGTTTTTTTTTTTACTTTTTACTTTTCGTTGGACCGCCTTCTGGTTTTTCCTTGCGATGTTTTTTTGTACCGATCCTTGGATGTCGAAGAAACGTTCTCCATTGCAAGTAAGTTCGTCCAGTTCGTCGTACACAGAATACAAACTGTCCGTTTATGTCTGTTTTTTTTCTTACACGTTAATTTAAAAATTGTACAAGAGGCAGAATCACTGACATTTGAGGGGGGGGGGGGGGGCTGGAAGAGCATAATAGGGCGTGCTATGTCTGAATAATCAGACGTATACAGCACCACGACGACGATTATGTATTTTTTATTTACACGTGAATTTGTGCTGGATGGATATGAAGTCTGGATCCCCATGCCTCGCTATTGTAATAATTCATACTAAAACAGAGCACCAGTCTACTTACAATATTGCGCAACATTGTCACGTAAACTTGACAGTTGCAACGGCTGGAAAAGCGTATAAGCTGACCTTTGACCGTGTTTTGTTTTTTTTACACATTTTTCGTTAATTACGTGATATTTTGATGATTTTTTTTTTACAACAACCATTTAAATATTATTGTCTGTTATTCCACATAACTAAATTAGGTAAACAGTAAGCCGGTGTGTCCCTTTAAAAGGCGTATCCTTACACCATAGATTTGGGCTCTTCATCGACAATACCAGCCTGGGCTTCTCAGGTTCTATTGACAAAGCATTTACGCATCTGGGAGGGGAAACACGATCAATCGGCCCCAAAAGTTCTACTGACCCTAACAAAAAGCCGCTTTACAACAGTTGATAAACTCTTTAAACTGCCTGCAGATCGGGGCATTTGCGAAAAACATGGGTGGTGGGACATCTGAATCAAATGACCTTCCCCTGTATTCCCCTTGATAATGCTTAAAGAAATCAAACAAATCTACCCCATGCTTTAGCCACTTTCCAACTAGGCGCCTTGTACTGTGGCATTCCGCAAGAGCATTGTTATGACCGATCTAGAGCCGCAACTGCTATTAAAAAGTAATGCTTAATGTGCTGTACGTGTATCGCGCACAGCCGAGGTGACGCGCAGATGTCCTCCTTTTATGTCACGTGACCCTCGGGTGATACCGGACCCTAGTCTGGTTCCCTGACGACTCTTGATAAAAATCTTAGGTCAGGCATCATCCAAAGCTAAACAGATTATGACAGAGCGCTGATGGCGGGCATTGTTTACTTTCAAGAGGCCTTGGATAATCAGTTTGTAAAAACGTTACAAATGCAAATATTGTGTTGAGTTTGTTGGGGGAAAGGAAAGAAAAACGATTATAGGATGTGTCTGTAAAATTTTTGAATTTTTATCAACAAAAGAAATGTCCGACCATCAACGACACTGTCCGAATGTTAATATCAACGAGTTCCGAGCATTTCTGATATTTCCGGAAAAGGAGGAATTCCTCCTTTTTTGTCACATGACATTTGGGTGATACCAGACGCTAAAATCGACGGTGAATAGTCGGAGATTTTTGGGTCTGGAAACCAGACATTCTTATTACAGACTTGAATAACTTGTACCCAGCTTTGTACACAAGCTATGAACTTGTACCAAAATTGGACGGAGCAGTCTGCAGATTGGTTAAGAGTTATGAAAATATGAATATTCAAGATACGTTTTTCTGCTATGCATATGCAATGTTGTACCCGCATTTATGATTATTAATCAGAAGACATGTTAGTTGAGTCGTTAGGCCATAGACCATGCTCTTCGTATGACCGTTGCATGAATGGATGTTGCCCTATAGCCTACGAATGTTGCATGAACGACGGCATGCATGTCGCTGGTACTTCTTAATTATTGACGTAGTTGACGGACAAAACTCGACTTAGTAACGACTTGTCATCAAATCTCCCAGACGATGTAAATTTACTATTAAACATCGATGAAAAGTCATACGAAGCAATACGGTCCAAAAGTGAATTCAGAGGAAGTTCATACTGTGTACGATGATAACTCCGTCCGAAAGTCGTATGGTCTGCACCAACAACAAAGCCCCATGAACGTTTCAAACCAGTTCTCGCTTCCACGGAGTTCATGCCTCGCTTGCCCTCGCTTGCCCCCCCCCCCCCCCCCCCCCCCCGTACGTTGCATTGACAAACCAGGCGCACGGTCTCCCGAATAAATGTGAGTACTACGATATGACAGTACCACATTTAATCATTTATTTTAGTTATAACATTAATGATATTGGATTGAGTTCCTTTTTTCTCAACGAATCATACCACAATTGAGCTTGTCGCTTAAAACATACCGAGCTGATGAATTTTTGCCATGACGTCTTTGCCGTGCTATATAACCCCTTCTAAGCTTCACGGATACACTGTCCGCGCCATCGTCCGTTACTACTCGGATTTTCAGACTTTAAATTTTGAAATGCAATTGCCATTGTTAATAACTTTGGGCCCACAATTTGAATGCATTTCCACTTTTGTTATTAAGTCACGCACAAACAATTAGAGTTTGATTTCGTTCAGTAATAAGAATTTTAAACAGATGGAAATGCAACTAGCTGATTGATCATTTGTGCCATCGAATTTTAATGCAGATAAGTCACATGCACGTCATTTGTTGGGTTATTGTAGTGGATGTTTATATAGTCAGCTTTTGGGTCATCTTTCTAGCTTGAATCAATGCTTTTTATATTACTGCCCCAAAAATAGCCCAACGAGGCCAAGTTATACTTCAACGATGGAGCTAATTGTTTCATTTTGGAGTCACTATAAGCACGTAATACGAGCAATAGTATTCAACTCCATGCTGCACGAAGCATTAACCCGAGGACAGCCACATATATAGTATTACCGGTATCACTTTATTATGATGACAAAGCCTGGATTCCACGTGAAATCTTGGCTTTGTCAGCATCAAAATAAAGTGATCAATTTGCGGTTGTCCTCGGTTTGATGTTGCGTGCAGCATGCTGTAATCTGGTTCCCTGACGACTCTTATTAGAAATCTTAGATCAGGCATCACCCACGTTTAAAAATAGGTGATGACGCAAAATATATATCACAACAGGAAGTCAACATGCTTTGAGGAAATTGAAGGGGACTATTTTAGTGTGGTCATCATAGCTTACAGTGTTAAAACACATATCTACGGAGGTGTATTTAGGACATACCGAAAAAAAACTCAACTATTTCAACCAGGCGGATTACAATTCCGCCCGGGGGGAATTGCTATTCCGCCCGGGCGGATTACTATTCCGCCCGGGCGGATTACTATTCCGCCCCGGCGGATTACTATTTCACCCGGGCGGATTACTATTCCGCCCGGGCGGATTCAGGGCGGATTACTAATCCACCCGGGCGGGACGGGGCCAGCTGCGGAGCATGTACGTGCATCGAGCTGCTAGCCCTACAGAACTAATTGTTAATTAACCTGGTAAGTTTGCCTAAAAATTGTATTAAAGAACGAAACAAAACAATCACAAGCTTTGTTAATTACTAACGATTCGAACCTGAAAACTCCGCTGATACAACATCATGACGTGGCTGTGCAACAATAAATTAAAAAACGTTATGCTGACAAAACTGAATTCTTTGTTGCGTCCGCACACATCTCGTCACTACTTCAATATGTCTCTCTTACTACTGGAAATTATATCGTAAACACCTACGTCTACCACGCATTCTTGATGTAATGTTCAACTCGGCTATGTCAATGTCATGGCAAGTTAATTCCATGTGTAGGTCAACTATAGTTTTCATCTTTGTAACATCGCCAGGCACGTCTACCGGGTTTGGGGGCCAGAAAATGAAATATCTCCGTGGGGAGTCCAAGATTTGTGAGCGCAAGCTTGCGAGCGCAAAGTACAAAGTCTGTACGGCGTGGGTCCGGGGCCCGCTTAAGGGCCCCGTGGAAATTTTGTAAGCCTTAATGCTCTGTAGTGCATCATAAACCTCACTGGAACACTTTTTGAGCAAAAGATATTTTGAAATTTCAGCATCATTCAAGGTTAAAGGGCCCATGCAGTGCAATTTTTGTGAAATACATTTTTATCAAATACTTAAAGATGCGTTGTCCGATTATGGGCCAAAGGCTAAAAAAAAAAAAAAAAAAATCCTAACGTAAAATGTAACGAAAAATATAACAAACAAAGAATTCTGACATGAGGAACTCGAGATAACACACTCTAAAGATTTCGCGGGCATTTGCCGACTTCAATTTGATTGGTTTCCCAGCGGCCAATCAGAAGAATCTGCAAGATAGTGAATATTCATGATTCTTATGACCTTTAATATGAACGGGTCGCGGCAGGTCCCCTCTGAGATGCTCTCAGTTGCTACCGGCCCACACGGCTTGCTGTGCGCGTACATACAATGTACGTGGTGTATGTACAATGTGCATACATTGAGTGCGCGATCCGAGCGATAAACTACCACCGGCTCTCTGCTGCAAACACACTGGGCAGGCTAATAGGAACAGGCCGCCGCTGGTCAATCGACGATCACACGGACGATCGATTGATGTAGGCTTCTACTGTACATGTACAGTGTTGGGTTTTTCTCATTACACTGTGTCCAATGTGCACCACACACAACCAACCAGTTCGATCGTCGTTCCGAAATAACGTTGCTTGAATATAAACATGAATATTCATACACTGTGCTGTGGCAATATGCAAATGGTGTACGTCATCACTCTGAGGATTAAAAGGCTGGGCCAGCCTTTTATTCATTTACGTTTTTAATTAACTGCCACTAATCCTTGACGGATTTTTTCGTTCAAAATATCAAATGAAAGCTCATAACTTTTTATATACCCCGTGATATAAGCAATTTGAAAGTTAAACCAATTTTTGACCCCCAATCGGTCTGAAATCGGAAAATGCATCTTTAAGGACAGTTTAAAGAAAATGAAAAGTAAATTTTTCTACTAGAATTAAGATTTAATATACTATTTTTCTTTTCTTTTCTTTGGGGGGGGGGGGGGGGGAGGCCCCCACCATATTTTCAGGGGGCCATTGCCCCCCGGCCCCCGGCTCCTACGTACATGATCGCAATAATTAAGAAGGATACTTGTACCCTTATGGTCACTTCTCGCTTTGATTAATGTAACTCACTTGTATATTGCTTCACCAAAGACAATCTTAGACGTGTCACTGGAGTTTAATATCGGGCAACTACACTTGTGGTCACTGTAAACTGTAGAAGAACTCATGGGTCACTGTTACTTGCAGAATTACATTGGTTACCCATGGAGCAATGCATCTAGTTTAAATTGTTTGTATACGTTTACAAGTGTAGTAGTAACATTGCTCCACCTTTATCTTGCAATTGAACTTCAGTCATTGTCTTCGTTCTTCTCAAGATACAGCTCGTCTCAATAAAACCCAGTTACATTAGGGCAGAAATACGTTTTCAGACTGCTTCTGTCTGGAAGTTTTTAGTTAACATTCGGGACTCTTCTTCAGTGTACTAACTCTTGAAAGAAATATTAAGACGTATCTGTTTCTCATTTTGATGTTTTATTATTATTCTTGTACAATGTAATGTGGTTTGATCATTTTTGGAAAAACTCAATATTAATGCCTCATTTTTATTATCATCTTAATCTTGTATATAAGTACCTTAAAAATCAAAATATGCTGGATACAATGGGTATCTTACAATCTCGAATACAAAATTGGATAAAGTATTATATTTTTATTCTACAAAGAACAGTGTGTTTATGCACTTCATACAAACAGCAGTTTACAATGTGCCTATTTTCTGAGTACGGGTGAGTACCGTTACAGTATAACCCCAACTCCTAGTATATTGAATAACACACACCATGTATTATATATGTATTGACCAAGTCCCATCTTACTTACAATCACAGTTGTGTGTTTTGATTAATATTTCCCCTTTTATAGTATTTTTAAAAGCAAAAGTAAATGTTTTGTTTCCACGTTTGGTATTATCAACAAAATCATTGATAACACACAAAGAAACACACCAAAACTGCATTGAATTATTGAATTTCGTCATTTTGTTGTGGTATTTTTATGGATATTGCACCACTTCTATGACCTGTCTACATATTTGCATATTTTGTGAATTATGGTTTGACCAGTAAATTACTGTTACGAGTAATTCACCATTGACTATACAAAACATTAACTTACCGTTAAAATAATACAGCAATTTACTGTTTGCGACTGTTATGCGTTTGCGACCTTGCTGTAAACCACCGGTAGTACCGACTTCCAAACAGTATTTTACTATGCATTTTAATTACAGTAAAGATAATGTAAATAAAACAGTGAATTACTGTGCAGTCGGTTTACAGTAAATACTATAAGATATTGTATATTTTACAGTATTATTTTACAGTGTAGCCCTATCACGTCATGTCTTACCTCATTACAAATACTGTACAAGCATAAACTACACATGCAAACCGTTGCAGCTGTGGCGGTAAATAAGTCTTCTCTCTTTTTCTAAGAGTAATCTATTGTTAACCCTCGGTCTTGTATTTTATCGAAGCAAAACCCCTGAGAAAAACTTCAAATGTCAGCTATAAGATGATTGAGTTTGACCCAAATATTGATGCCGGAATGGATTGCAGTCAACAATTTCATTTAGGGACTTTTTTGAATCATGATAGAAATAGATTTACTTTAAGCATTTCGTATTTGCGGACAAACATGACTTGAGTCTTTTAACAAAGAAAATTGTTGTTCACATTAGTCCCTTTTCTTAGTTTCCTAAATCCTTCCATCAGAGTTTTACTTTATGTGAATAGGGAACATTACGAATAATATATGAAAAATGAAAGGCAAACAGAGCGTAATTCGTATGACATGGTTAAAGTATCCAGTGAACCTTCTGCTAGGCCTATCCTATTATTATACTCCTCACATAATCTAGCCGGGTTTCAAAAATTAGCCTGTGAAAAATGTTTGGCTTGTAAAATTAAAAATTGAAAAGCGGAAAAAGGAAAAGGATCTGCTGCTTATAATTATTCCGACGACAGTACATAAATCAGCCCGTCAATCAATCCGGCAGTAAGGTTCAACTGTAAAGCACTGTCCGTTGTTGCCCGAAACATAATTTGTGTATGGAGGCGGCCCCTTGTCTATGTAACACAATTTCCGAAAAACGAAATTAGTGTCCTTGTATTTTAATAATCTTTTAATTAAAAAACGGCGTATAATGTTCCATCTCCAGTCAGAAAAATAACCCTCAAGTTCTGAGTTGCCTTTTTTCTTTGTTTTTCCCTTGTGTTCCAGAAATATATTGTTTTTGACTCTCACATTTTAGGTCTGAACTTAAAAAAACATACAGTTAATTGGAAATGAGGTGAAAAAGAGGAACAATAGATATTGCAAAGAAAGAAACTGCATATCATCATTTGACGAACCCTTAACCAATATCACAAACAAATAATTATACAAGAGGTTTCGTTTGTTATGTAAACTTAAAATCATACACTTGTGTCGTGAAAATTAAAGAGATTCTACAGAGCCCCTAAACAGGTAAACAACAAATTAAGTGTTTCGTTCCCTTGAAACGAGATAAACTATTTCGTCGGAATGAAGCAAGATTTCGAGGAAAAAATTGATTGTGATATGAAAACTATTTTAGAATAATCTTTCCGAGATCACCGTAACACTAACCATCGGTTAAGATGTGGTTTTTATAGGCTGTTTTCTTAATAATTTTATCTAAGCTTGTAATGTGAGGTAGGAGTAAAGAAACTTTCATTACGGAATTCTGCAGGGGCATATCAGTCTTCTTTTTTTTTGGTCTACAAGGTAAAAACTGATACAATCTTATAAAGGGGTGAAGATAAGGTGCATTCTCACAAACAAAAGGGCATTCATTCTGCTGGGTATTGGTGTGACAGAAAAACACAACCCGATGTAGTTGTAAACGGATTCGGAGAAGATAATCTAAAATTAACATTTTCATATCCCGATAAATCAAATTACATATCAAAGGCTCCGTACATAGCTAAACGTTTTGAGGAAACGAAATCATAACTCGTTCCCACAGGATTATTAAACAACATTATGTTGCTTCGAAATGGCTTTTCAGTGTGATGGGGGCGGGGGGCATGCTTCATTAAATACAGTTGTTTACAAACGTGTTCAGTTATAGGCAATCAACTCACCAATTTAATCAGGAAAGAATATTTTCAACTTCTAGGGGGCACTGCTGTTTTTACCCTGGGGGGAACAATGGAAAACAGTGGGTTGTGCCTGCCAGCCCCCGCCCCCGCCCGACCCCAAATGGTTCATTTTCTGCAGTCTGAAATTGCCACTGTCTACCGGTATTGATTTTCAGTGGGTGATTTTTGTTTGACTGAAACGATTCCAAAAAGGGAATCCTTAAAACTGAATTTGAACACATTTCCGAGGATGGCAATTCTGAACTGCAAGAAGAAAAAATGTCCCTGGATCTTGGGTTTGACAGGACTCAGAAAGCACTACTTATATCTTTCATCTGTGTATATAAGGGTAAAACCTAATCACATAAGGCAAGGATTTGTTGCATTATGTAAGATGGATGTTCACATGAATGCTTTTGAGAAGCTCCAGAAAACTGAGTTGCAAGTGCACATTTTAAAGTTCGGTCACGTTTTTACAGTAGGCCTATACCAGTCCAACCTTTACGCTCGATTATAACAGCACTAATCAAAGTGAGAACATGTGGAACAACAACCAAGGAAGGGCATTTTGTACTTACAGTCCCCCGACGTGGCTGTCGAAATTAAAAATATATATGATTCTTACAACCATATGAGTGGGATTCAAAATATCTTAGAAACAAAATTCCCTTTAGGTTGAGGTTGTTTTTAGAACAACTAACTCAAAACCGCCACTATACGTATATACTTTCGGTTTTTGTGCGGCTTAATTCCTATTATTTTTGAAACAAATTTGATCTAGTGAGTTTTGCGGTGACACCATGTGAAAATCTCTAATGAGTTGGGATAGTTCTGAAAATAACCGATGGTTAAACAACTCGACGTTTCGATCAGTATGCTCTGATCGTCTTCAGGAGACAAATTTGATTTGAAGTTCACCACCCTACAAACACACTGAGATGCAATTGTTCTCAGAAGTAAAAACTTACAAAAAGCTTTATTTTCCAGTGTGTTCATAGTTCTAGGTACAGTTCTAGACGTATAGTGCTGAACTTTTGTGTTGCCGATTTTGTTAGACATAGTGCAATATGTTAGTTTTTATGAAAATAGTATAAACATATTATGGTAAAGATGAATGGGTGACTGCAGTGAACTTCCACAGACAGCGTGGATAACACTATTCATGAATGCATTTCATTTCTTTGTCATTTTTTAAAATTTCCTCTGTAGCTCCAATTGAATAAGGAATACTTTCCTCTCATCTTCTTTGAAGCTAAAAGGGTTTTGGATGCTGGGAAGTGAAATAATAAGAACAAAAGATTCATTTTCTGTTTGTTTTCCATTATGCTTGAGGCATGTCCGGAAATTCCCAAAATGTAATTTGCAACAACGTACTGTGATCTTCGTGTGCTTTCCTTATTGTTTTAGAATTGGACGATAGGCCATCAGCTTATTGATTTTTTTTAATTCGTGACACTGGAATAATACACTGAGACATGCAATTATCATCGGAAGCAAAAACGTACAGTTAAAGAATAGCCTAATACAAAAAAAAAATGTGTGACCACAGTTCTAGGTACTTTATGGAAAGATTAGACGTAGTTCAGCTTTTGAGATTTCAGTTAAGGTGTTGAAAGGGTTGTAAAAATCGATGTGTTATTGCTGTGAATTTTGACAGAAACTTCATTTTAGTCGGGAATAATTTCCTGTCAGCTTCTGTATTTAGCTAAAAGGGTGAAGAAAAGCATACGCGCCCGTGGATTATTTTGCAGTGGAAAAGTTGGCCTTTATTTGTAATGAAATAAGTGACCATATGGAAAACAATTGAAGTTGTCAATCACTTAAGGGTATTCGCTGTATGAAATTTCAAGGATAGCTATGAAGTATAGGTCGAATGCTTTAAGAGTTTGATTTCATGCAACTTCGATTGAATTTATAGAGTTATATGTTTTTAAATCTCCCATAGTAATTATACTTGAATGATTGCATAAAAACATTAAAATTAATAATAATCAAGTACGAACAATTAAAGGAAAACATGAATGATGATAATATCAGGCTTAACCAAACTTTAATGGATTCTTTTTATGAAGGTGAATTAAAATAAGTAAATAAACGGCTATAGAAATAGTACGGATCAACGGTACTTAGACCATCTTCGAATCAATCTGAAGACACTGGTTATTTGGAGAAGTTAAAATCTAATTGGAATCAGTTTATTGGAGAGTGGATTTGCTCTATCGATATAATTAGATATTTACTTCTGAGTCGGCAATTTACCGGTTCACACAATACACAATTTGAAAATCACCATCTTTAACAAATCTGCAATTTACATTTCAAATTTGTCATTTCAGTGTGGTTTCAAGTTACAGTGGATCGGAGATGCTTCTTTGAAGTAATAAACGATTTATTCATGTGCACGGATTGTTTATTACTTCAAAGAAGCATCTCCGATCCACTGTAACGTGAGGTAGTTACCAACAGTCTTAACAAGATTATACACGTTGCCTCGGTTGTCTGTATTAGGGCGCCATTTTCAATTGTAAAGAAAAAAAATCTCAAATTTTTGATCATCTCAAAGACTTTTGACCCTTTGAAAGTACCAATATGACTTTTTCTTCAAGTTAGTATTTACACACTTTTTATATAGTAAGTGCGAAATACAGTTCCAGTTACTTTAGTTCAACCCTTGTTAGTTTTTAATCAGAAATGTTTATTTTTTCACAATATATTTATTCATTGTTAGCATCGGCTAGAGGCTTATGATTATAATTTATGGAAGTTTTCAGTTGTATACGCACGTTATATCGCTGTGTGCAAGCGTTTTCTTCGATTACATTTAAGAAACCGGTAACAGGCACACGGCGCACCATTTCAATGACGGAAGCCCTGTCTGCATCGGAAGCTATTTATTTTGAATGTATGTTTATTTTATTATAGTCATCTTAGTTGAAACAATTTCAACCAGTATAAAGTGCTTGAATCATGAAAAAAAAAATATTTTTAAAGATTACTGAAAGGTTTGTGGAAAGGGGAGAGTGCCGTATTGCTTGTGGGCAACTTGCAAAAAAAAAACCGTACCCATACACACCTGGAAATGTCCGACCATCAACGATACTATCCAAATGTTGACGACAACGAGCTCGGAATATTTCGGATATTTTCGGGAAATGAGGAATTCCTCCTTTTGGTCACGACATTGGGTGATACCGGACCTAGAATCGACAGAGAATAGTCAGAGATTATTGGGTCTGGGAACCAGACTAATATGGCGCAACCTATAATAGATTTAGTTGTGTGTTAACTTGGGCCATATCACGTGGGGCAATTTACGGGCAAATCAGTTCAGAGAAGAAAAGGCAACTTCACATATAATTTTCTTGATGATTGTAAAACATCGTTAGAAAAACAACTACGGGTGCTACCAAAGTGTTCCTTATGCACGCAGTGCAGTTGGTTGCCTCTAACGTGCCAGAACTTTCTTGAGGGCGCCCTTTACCTTGACTGGAGAGACGTTTTCTGAACTCACATGGTTGCACCAGCCTTTAACCCGAACACTTTGACTAATTAAATAGTAGTTTACATAAATTTGCCATTTTATTCCTTTGTGCTTGCGATGTAGTCTACATATCGTCAATGTTTTCACGAAGGGACGGGCATGTCAAATTGGGAAAAAATCGTGTTTGGAGATAATCACACAAGAGCATCATCACATTTCAAAACTGCAAAACATAAGCACAATGCTTATTCTTTTAAGTCTGTTTTTTCCTCCTATGATTCATTATGAGTTAAACTTTCATCAAATGTAATTTTTTTATGATCAATTCATCAATTTATTTATGATTTATTCGAGACATTATGAAAAGGACGGGCATCCCGAAATTACCCTTTTTGTGTTTTCACGAAGCGACGGGTATAGGCCTATGCCCGTCGCTTCGTGAAAACACAAACGATATATTCACTTATTACACACTCCGGAACCACAGCCATGCAAGTAATAGTGATTTTCCATGCTAATTTTTCTACGTAACTTGGTCAAATGAATGATGTTTTCTAAGTTCCCATGTAACGCTATATCTCGCCCAGATTCACCCACATCCGTCTAGAATTAGCTGTTTATGTTAAATTCTCAAATTCTTGGACTTCCTTATTGCGTAGATATTTCAATCCCACGGTGTCATTTTATAAATTAGTTTTTCTTTGCCTTCTTTGTAAGTAGTAGTCAGGAGTATGTAAGCAATACCTATCTTTAATTTTGAAGCAGCACACCACGATCCCTGTAGTTTAGGATTTGGCTCGTATTGTACTAGGCATTATGTTAAGAAGTTAAAGTTAAAATTTAAGAATTAAGAAGTTAAAAATTTAAGCTGAAGAAAAAGGTATGGTGTCCTAGTATTAACTACTATTATCAAAAGTGTTAGGCCAAGGAGCATTAACTAAAATCTAAATAAAAGTAAGTTCGATTTTCTGCCTAGTTTCTCGACACCAGTTGTAGTTTGTTTTTAACTTACCGATCGCATACGAGGGGCCAATCAGCTACTTTCTTTTGACCTCTGGACAATGGCATGTGCATAGGACTTGTGATCAGGGGTCGAGCAAGTAAGATTCGGCTAAGAATAAAGATGAGTTGTTTGCCACGCTTTGCTTAGCAATTAAGATTGCTCTTTGTGAAATCGGATCGTATGTGAGCGATAATGGGGCTTGTGGGGTCCGGACCATGACCACTAGTCACTACCACCCGGTACCAGCCCGAGCACCACGGCTCCTTTTCTGTGGGGTACATAACAAACGAGGGCGCTGTGTTATTTGTGTACAGTCAATTTGAACACAACACACATTCAGCCGTGATCGCTCACACAATGTTTGCCCAGATTAGCACACAACTACAAAGCAGGCTTCTGGGGTATTTTGATTTATTGATTTCAAGGGGTCAAGGGAGGTCATTTGAGGAGTTCTGGGGTGTTTTTTTGTGGGGTCCATGATTTGTACCCCACAAGAGGTTGGGATCCCACAAGGCATTAGTGAAAACTTACGCAGTACCCCGCAAGTGCCAATCCGTTAGAGCACACACACACACACACAAATAGATTTGCAATAGTAATATCGAAAAATGTTGTTATTTACAGTGTATTACAATTTTTGAACAGTCCAATACTAAGATGGCTTTTATGCAGTAGCGCAACCATACATTTTCATGGGGGGGGGGGGGCAAGCGGGGGCAAAGACATAATGGGGGGGGGCTGTTTAATGTATCAAACCGTTCATTTGTGCATTTGTTCGAGTTGGGGGAAGAGGGGGGGGGGCAATGGTTCTGAGGGGGAATCAGCCCACCCCCACCCCTGGTTATGCCACTGCTGTTATGGACATAATGTGGGGTTATTAGTTTCAATGTTTCAAAGATGCTCTCATAATGGTTTTATTAGCAGCAGTCTTTCAGCATGGTTTCCTTAATTGATTTGGAAGGTCCTTTGTAAGATGAGTGTACATGATTACATCAAAACTCGTCGTAAATGTCTCCTTAGATCAATGTACATATAGACAGCCTCTTCTGTGTATTGGGGTAACCCCGGCCAGTGGCCTCCATTGCCAAACAGGCATAGTTGAATATGTCCTGATCACAAGGGCAGTTTCCTTTGGCGAGAGATTCCTCTTCACACACATCTACTCGGTCCTGATTCACTGGCTTGATGTAGTCCCTGGTGTCGTACAACTGTGGAAGCTCAAATATAACCAGAGGTCTTCCATGAACCACATGTTCTTGTCTATTCTTCCTAATCCTGTGTCCATCCCATAGCTCAGCCATTTTGTCCAGGTCATCCTGTTAAACAGAAATACATTTTAATAAAAAAGCAAGAAGAAAGAAAGAAAGAAAGAAAGAAAGAGTAATATTTATTCATTCAAACTAAATCGTTGATATTGTTGATTGCCCCACCCAAATTCCCACGTGTTTCACATAGTAGAAGTGGAAGATCGGATTCGGAGTCGTATGACACAAATGTTATGACAATAATTATGTTATTCTGTAGTGGTGAATTTTAGGCTGTAACTTTCACCTGTACCATTCTCATGAATGTAAATCGAATCAGCTCTTTGTCCAAATCATCTCACGAGAAGTACCCGTCATTGAAACAAGGCCATCCAGAACTTGGTTAGCAGTGCTTTTTCTGGTGATACAGCTGCGCTTACCACTAAGCTGATCCCCATGTACCCTTAAGAATCTTTGGAAGTTCAGTACATGTCCATTCTCTGTCCAAAGATTAGTGCTGACAATCCTGGGGCAGCCACCATATTTCTTTACGGCGTTTAGGAAAAAAACACCAATATACCAAGGGTCGTTCGTAATGGCGTTTGCTTCTAACCATATTACTTTTCGGCTAAAACCATCAATACACCCACTTATGCCCACTCCATATGGCTTGAGCCTTTGTCATATGCGTCTATGTGCCAAATAAAATTTGGTCCTCGTCCATAAAATCTGCGACGCACTAGCCCACGTCGTTTACGTAGTGCAACACCCTTTGGATTGAGATTTAGTAACAATCTCACAACGTGTCTGCTGACAACGAAACCGTCCTGAATTAATTTGCCGTGCATTTAATCTGTAGCCGTGTAGCTGGCCAGATTGCTGAAGCTGCTCTTGCAAGAACCGGACAATATCAATCAAGGTTGACTGATTCTTCCGACGATATAACGCAATAAAATACGGCGACATAACACAATAATACGGCGATATATCGCAATAAAATACGGCGATATAACGCAATAGATTACAGCGATATAACACAGCAATATAACGCAATCTACGGAAATAACGCAATAATACGGCGATATAACGCAATAATACGGCGATATAACGCCGTAAAAAATAGAGTTGTCTTTAGGAATTGGCGAATATGAGCCACCGTAATATCCACATAAACCTGGACTTGTTTACAAGCACCAAACCAAACATGATACAGGACATATAATGCCCTCCATACTACACAGCCCGCACATAACGCACCTTGCCTAAAATTTAACCATTCTAAAAATTATACCCTAAATTCCCCAAAGTGGAACGCCTGAGGGGATGAACAAGCCCCATTGGAACCGAAGGGCGCTTCACTTATACATCTAAGTTAAAATACAAACTGCACCCCTATACAATGTTAACAAATAAAATGTTTCCCCAAGTTGGAACGCACGAGGGGATAAACTAGCCCCAACGGAACCGAAGGGCGCTATTTCCTAATCAAATTACAACTGATAAATTACATACTGTATTGTACCCATGGCATAATTCTACCCCAAGTTGGAACACACGAGGGGACATGTAAAATGGCCCTTACGAAATGGAAAGGCACTATTATCAATGAAACCTATAATCCAAATTACATGAAAATGTCCTTGACAGTCTATAGTTACCTCCTATCACTGAAATTCCTGTCATTTTTCTGGCCAAAAACTCCACACGCGCAAAACGCGCCCAGAGAAAAAAGACAGATTAAACACATTTAAACTCCTAAGGCTATCCAAAACCCCAACGCACGTTGTGCGCCCAAAGAAACAACAGACCACGAAAAATTACGACAGCTCAAACCCGTCAAATTCCTACAAAATGCAGCATTTCCAGTCTCTGACAAATGCACCCCATCGAACCGATACATCGACAAATCAGTCCAAGTGAACTGCGGATGATGCAGCACCTGGCACCCTAACTTACAACATTATGTGCACTAGAAGCCCTTATTGATGGCCCTACACGCTGTTTCTCAATAAAATACCCGAGGTAAATTATTGGACCAAACGAGCTTAGCATCGGGAAACTCCCCATGAACCTCTTCCAATATGAAAATGCTCTGCCGAATGGAAAAAAACATCATTATAAAACAAATCATTGGTCCCTAAGTGGACAATGATAAGTGACGGTGATGGGGAATTGGCTGGCACAGATGTCAACATCCGCTAAGCGTACCCCACTACCCAACCAGATCACCAGGGTCGAGAAATGTAAATGACGTTTCGCCCAACGAACGATAGAATTCCCTACGATCCAGACCGGACCTGCTACCAAATCACCGGAAGTCCCGGGAGAGGGGTCATTATTAAGTCCGGGTCCGGAGCCGCCGCACGAAAACGATCCATCTCGAAACATGACAGAGAATCCGCCAAACATTAGCAACACCTGGAACCTCTGCATTGGATGCATTAAGCTGACTAAGACTACCCACCAGTCCCTTACATTCGCCATGCGAATAAGCACCCGAAACCATATGCTGAGTATAAAGCATTTGATCATTTAAGTTGATAACATGAATTAAATAATTTGCACAAGACGGACAGAAAGCAGGCCATTTCGGATGTTCCAACATAAACCACTGAAGTTTTCAAGGAAACAAGTGAAAGTCCCGACGTATCAGTTGAAGCGACAGGCCAAAACCAACCAGGTAAAATCAGAAAAAATCCCAGTCAAGAATTTGCAGATGTGCTACGAAGCTCTTGAACGCCAGCCCCCGTGATGTAAAACCAGTCCAGTATAAGGTAGTTGTCAAATAAACACACCATGTCGGACCCATTGTGTCCACTGAACTATTGCGTCAGACCCATTGTACAGGTAGCAATCCCTACCTCCATGGTAGTGTTAATATTACCAACGGCCAACTGTTGGTGGACTCGGTCGGAACGGCATGTATTTGCATGTAGTTTGCCGTCTGCTGAAATGACAAAGTACCCACTACAGGTCACGCAATGACACGTAAACATTGGTCGCACAACTTTAGACCGATTGTGCGACTAAGGTCATGTGACCTGTAGTGGGTATTAAATGTAAACAAACACGACGTCCTTCATAGGAAAGTGCGCATGGTACATGTTTGTTGCTTTAAAAATATTCGATCGCGGCTTTTCTTGCTCGAAATTTTGGCGAGAAAAATTCCAGCCTGTGTACCAGAGACCTTTGGGTGGCTGAATAAAGCCTGAAGGACAGTTTACTCTTAAAACTAACTTAGTCAAAACAGCGTTAATTAGTCATTTTAGACCACTTTTTGACAAAAATGCGTCAAAACATGTTCAAAATGACTAATTAAGGCTGTTTTTACTAACTTTACTTTTAGAGTGTTCCAGCAAGTCTTGGAAATTGTACAAGTAACGTGTAAATGTGCACAATGTAGTGTAGAACAGAACATTTGGGCCAGACGACAGCGATCACACACTTTCAACACAAAAATTTCAGTTTTGAAGCTGGAAATCATTCAAAGAAATTGCTTTGCAAAACTGTGTGATTCCTTTGCCTATTTGAAATTTTGCAAGGCTAGGTATAAATGATCACTTTTCCAACGTTGTTTATCCTTTCTTGCAGTGGTTTAGGTCTACATTACAACCAAAATAGCAGGCCGGATGGCTACAGGCGTCCGACGCCTATCGTGCAAAACTTAAACCTCTTTTGTAGTAGAATGGTAGTTTATGAAACAGTATAGTAACATAAAAACAAAACGTCACAACATAAAAAAAGACAATGTAATTATTACCAAAAGCCGACTTTTGGTGTGTCTCTGTTGTTGCATAGAGCATGCATGGTCGGTGACGGCATATGTATTTTGCACATACTAGTTTACCTAGGGCTAGCTCAGATTACGCACAACGTGATGACATAATAAACATTGGTCACTAATGCAACGGTCTAGAGTTCCTCACCAGAAGGGAGGGGGATCAAGGGCACGACGACGAATATAGTCACACACATCTGCATTGTACATGTACATGCAAACGCATTTTGCGGGTAAGTATAATGGTACGACTAATGTAGGTATGTGAGAGTGTGTGTACGCTGCATGCTGCATGCTGCATGCTGCATGGATTGTGTGGCAGCGGTAATTGATAAACGCAGGAGGCTCTATAATCGCAATAAACACACAAGATCAGTCTATCACCACTGCTCGCAGCAAACTATGGTGATATAGCACATTTTAGAAGTTTGACAAACTTATTACACTATTGACCTATAGACAGTTGTGTCACACAAAGCCAATGACTGACCTTTGCTCTTTCAAATATGTGTAGCGTACTAATCCGGCTACATCTACCTATGCATCTGTAACTGAGCGTGTGCTGATGAGGTGATTGTCCAAGCGTTTATGTACCGGCCGGCCGTGAAGTTGTGCTCGCCCTAATCTCACTAAAGCCAAGGGCTACACAAAGTATCATCCTGTGCTATCACTTTTGTCAGACAGACACTGAGACAGACGGTCTTCTCTTGTAAACGTAAGCCCACGCCTAGCTCATCAATGTAATTGTAGCGGATGCCGAAAAGTGTAAGAATTTGTACATTAAGTTACACAGCACTTTTTTTGTCACATTTCAAACTCTACTTACTGCACACTGTATGTACATAATTGATATACTAAAAGACTGATTGCACAACCCATGTTTGCATGTCACTATGTGACCTGTAAATACTAGACAATCTGAGCTGATGGCAAACAACGTGCATTGCATTCAACTACAACATTGGTCCAAACTGGACCACTTTTTAGAGCAAGTGTGCTACCATGTATCATAGTCATCTACCCTGTTCGTAGTCTGTTCATTATATTGAATTCAAAACACAAAAATAATAACAAAGGATGAGCTTCATATGTACACTTAAACTGGGCATTTACATTGTAAAAATTTTCTCCTCTTTACCCCTCCTAGGGTGCAGCAATCTGTCATTCATGGAAGGGGCGGGGGCACACCTTAAAATGGACTGAGCACTAAAATTTAGTGCTCAGTCCATTTAATGTGTTTTTAATGGGTGTTAATTTTTTCCTGCATCAGATTTACAGTGAGTGTAAGACAACCATCTAAGCAGGAGAAAACCATGTCAACAGCTGAAGCACCTTTGGTAATTCCAAAATGTTGTTTTTTTGTCAATGTTTCTATCCTATCCTAGGCAATTTTACTCAATTGTAAGTATGTTTATCTGCATGAACCTCAGATTAGAGGTTGTCAGAAATGGTCCAAGGCTTTGAGGTGGGCATTCTTACTGAGTGTTTTTCAACCCACCTGGCCTGCTGCATTAACAATCCTAAGCAGAATCCTAAACGCCAAGCAGAATGCTTTGAAAAGCTTACAAGTTTTTCTCATGGTTTCTTTCCCCATTACATTCCATATGTTGTTCATCAATTCAGTTCAATTCAATATGACATTTATTCCACATCATCATCAAACAATAACAGTACATGAATATTAAATAAGAAATTTAGATACAATTGTAATCCAGTTGAGTGAATAAAGATGAGTTTACAGTGTAGGCAACTAATCAAGAACAAATATGCATGAGAGTAGGTTGTAAACATAATTACAACATTTGATGACAACACGTAGGAAAAAGGTAAAGTAGGTTGTAAACATAATTACAACATTTGATGACAACACGTAGGAAAAAGGTAAAGCATCGCAAAGCATCGCTTTTGTGCCTTACCCTATGGACTTGATACTTAAACAAACATACAGACAAAACCAAACCATTTGTTAGACTTGGTAAAAAGTGTGAATAAGATTAACTAATTAAAAAGAATAAATTCTTAAACATAGGCCCACATTGCAGAAGAAAAAGGGAGGACTGCTCTATGAAGGAATGCCTCATTGACAGGTTATTTATGTGTTAATGAATGTGCCATATTTGGTATATTTACAGTACTCAGTGCATGGCAAAAGCAAACATGTAAATAATCAGCCCATTCGTTGTCACTCGGCTAATACGTAGAAAACTAGAAGTGAGAGTTATTGAACCACACATGTACTTGATGTGTTTTTTTTCCAGGTAGTTAAGCGAGCCCATGATGCCTTCAGAGCAGGCAAGACTAGGCCCATGGAGTGCCGAAGGAAACTCTTAGAAGACTTACTTCGCATGATCACAGAGAAAGAACAAGACTTTGTTGATGCAATGCACAAAGACTTGAAGAAGGTTTGTTATTCTCTGGGGAAGCCCATTGATGTTGAAACCACATAGTAAATAAAAATCATTTTTTCATAACATTTTGAATACTGATTTAAATCAGTACATATTGTCAGATGGTTAGCAGAAAAATAAGGCTTTTACATCCTTCTGGCCATATTTCCTTGGCAAAAATTGTAACAGAAAAACTAAAACAACATAACACTCAATTGTATTGTGATCCTATGCCAAATTTATTAAGTTTTGGATATTGGCTCAAACTCTTATTTTTAGAAAAACATGGCTGCCCATTAAACACTGCTTACACTGTTAATCAAGCTACCTTGTGTGCTTAAATCATTGACAACCAGTCATTGTTACACTCTGTTTAAACTGCCAGAAGCATTATTATGCCATTAATACAACTAGGATTGGATAATAAGCTTGTCAGCTAGCCTTAAAAAAACTGGTAGCCATTATACTTTAAATACAGATGTATCTGTCAATACTAAGTTTTTAATAATGATTGCAAGTCATCAAAACCTTTTCCTTAGTTTTCCTCAAAGATTTTTATTTATTTATTTATTGCTATCATTTTGTTTTCTTTTCTTCTCTTTTTAATTTGTTTTTTTAATTTTGATTGATTGATGGATTGATTTAGTATTGTTTTATTTATTTTTATTTATTTTTATATTTCATATTTTTTGGGAGGGAGAAAAAAAAAAGAAAATACACAAACACCCCATAAACAAAAACAATCTTATTTATGTTTTTGTTATTTTTTTTTTCAAAGGTGAAAGCTACTAGTATGTGTAGTTATGAAGCCAGTTTTTTATACTATGATAGAACTTTGTGAGTTTTTGTATTATCCAAACTAAACTAGTTTCTCTGGTTATTGTAAAATGCAGAAAGTGAACCTTAAAAAATTCAAAGTACTGTTTGTTAATTTAACAAGGAAGAATTTTAATCAAATTTTGCTGCCTTGTTGTGAAACAAAATTTGTTCTCAATCCAACCAAGACAACTGGGCTCATTACATGATTAAATGATAAAACGCTATCCCTAAATTGATTAAAATTTAATTCATCAATGAAAATTCTGTATGGGATAAAACAGGCCAGCAAACTTGTGCATGCACATGCGAAAACAAAAAAAATGTTGGTACAAATCCATGATCAAGTACAGCATTCTTGCCTTCATACATGAGTGTTGGTCATTCCCAAGAGAACATTTTAAAACAGATAAATTTACTTTGTTATTGAAAATTACAGCTCCACATTTAATTATGACTCTGTCTGTTACAAAGTATGTACAAAAATGGACATAATTTTGTTGATGCAGATGTAGCCTTAGAGGCCTTCACTTTTGTCCTGGATTATGAGGGCCCGTTCCTGGGGGGGGGGGGGGGGGACAATTTCAGAGCTCTATAATTCACATGTAACATATAACATCTTACATGTAAGGAGCTACAAATCTCACCAATTTAACATTCCATGACTGCATACAATTTTTGGCAGAAGGTTTTGGATGTCGGGTATTCCTCATAAATCCGTCATTTTCGTAAAATAATTCAGCTCTCACCATTAAACATTTTTTTGAAAACTTCAAACACAGTTCATCACACAAACCTAGTAAGCATGTGTTTGTGCGTCACGGTACACTGACCACACAGTGAAAGGCATGTTTGAGGAAATTTAATGCTGAGAGCTGAATTAGTCTAAAGCAACAATACTCAAGAGATTTCCGACCACAATCAAAGTGGGAAAAAAGGAAGAACTACCTTGCCAGTAACTAGCCTTTACAAGAAAGGATTATCAGACCTGCCCAGTAGTGTTCAAGTTTATTTCTTTTTATGTTTTACTCCAGCCCCAGTTTGAGAGTATTTCTTATGAGATAGACTTTGCCAAGAATGAGATCATCAGTGCACTGAATAACCTGGATGACTGGGTAAAACCAAAGCAGGTAAATGCTTCAGTTATTGTATACGTTTAAACACTCCAGATTATGTTATCATGATCCAAAATTGTAGTACTTCTGGACAGTCAAATATATATCATGCTTAAAAAAGAGGCGGCAATACTTGTAGTTTGAGTGAAAGAACAAAATAATACTTTATTCTTTCACACTTAAAGCGAAGCGAATCACATCTAATGTTACCAACTAAATGTATTTCTAGAAGTTACCCACCCAAGTCTTCTGTTTGCATATCATTTAATAGCATAATGGCTAAAAAGACAAACAACATGTAAAACATTCTCCAGACATTTTTTTTTTGGGGGGGGGATTAAAAAGAGAGAAACAAAAAATTAATAAAGTTTTGAGTCTTCTTTCGCCAAGAAAATAGTGTGTGTCTCTGTTGAATGTGTTCTAAGATGGTTTTTGTAATTGATTGTCATGGTTTTTACAGATCCTAATAAATATATGAGCAATGAATATGTTCCATACAGTGTGTAATCTATGAATACAGCTGTAAACACACATTCTTAAAACTTTTTTGTGGCACATCTAAATTTCATGCTGTTTTCAATTTTTGTAGTTGCATTGTACAAATATATGTGTACAAACATGTACTGTATGAGCTCTTGTGAGATCGTGATGAAATTAAGCTTATTAGTTTAATTTAGTACCTCACTTTCAACTGAAGATCAGGACCTAGTTATTTTTTTGGAGATTGATGTAAGGACAGTTCCTTTGGTAAGTGTCTGACCCTGTAATTCAATCAAACCAAGCCTGCTTGAAACAGTGCTTCAACAATGATCACAAGCTCATATGAAATGTATTGAGCAAGTATTTTTAAAGATGTTTTGAAGAAAATGTACATGCTGTTGGTAATGTATATTACAAGCAACTTTTGTGTTGATAATTAGGTTGAGAAACCAATACACATGATGGGCACTCCAACATACATACAATACCAGCCCTATGGAGTGGTGCTGATCATTGGTGCCTGGAACTATCCATTCCAGTTGACTGTACTGCCATTGGTGGGCGTTATTGCTGCAGGTATGCAAACTTATTTACTTGATGATACTGTACATGTCAGTAAATAGTGAGAATAGGCTTTTCCATCTGCAAAATAATCAAGTATGGACCTCAGGCTTAGTAACATAAAAAAGAAATAAAATAGGCTTACATAAGCGATACATGGTAAAAGTTTAATAATTTCCTTAAAACAAAATTGTCATCATTGTTTGTCATCATTTTATGGAAAAAACACCACCATTTTCAATACGTGTACATTTTGAAGCACTCCAACATTCATGTACA
Organism: Marthasterias glacialis; assembly: GCA_911728455.2. Taxonomy (NCBI): domain Eukaryota; kingdom Metazoa; phylum Echinodermata; class Asteroidea; order Forcipulatida; family Asteriidae; genus Marthasterias; species Marthasterias glacialis. The sequence continues at coordinate 28,445,384 of OU452220.1, read as the reverse complement.
GTCATTTTCGGAATAGAAGCTGCGGCTAATACATTGATTTTCACCGCAAAAATTGTTGTTACGGCTTATATACCGGGCGGCTTATACAGTGACACTTAAACAATAATCCCGGCCGTCCACTTTTGTATTTAAAGCATACACAACACAGCAACATCGGTGCAACACAGCAATTTAGAATGTCAACATCCGCTCTTCAATGTACAGTAAGTCAGGGTTCTAAATGAACTGTCGCCGGTTGCCAAATGCAAGTGGAAACAGCGAGGGGCGAGTTAAAACCTGGCCTTTTGTGTGACCAGAAATAGTCCAGTATGATGATATAGGAACTGGCCCCCTGTGTTTCCACACGACTGTCAGTTCAGGGAGTGATACAACAGCTTATTCTCCAAAGGCTGCACGTTAACGATATCAAAATATTACATCACCCATTGTAAAAGGAAGAATCTATTAAGGATTTGGTTACACTTCATCAATCAATCAATCCACATCTCTCTATCCATACACAATGTGTATGCCAACTTAATTGACACACATTAACCCCCTTTGTGGTGGTGCACCGACAGTTTATGGTGGTTAGAAGACCTTTGTAGCTGACATATGGCTTTGGCTTATAGTCCGGGTGGCTTATACATTGACACCTGTAACTTGTTTTGAAGAATTTTACATGCTGCGGTTTGTATACCAGGCGGCTTATATTCCAAAAACTACAGTAGTTAATACAGCCAGCTTTATGCACCTACATGTATTACTGTACTTCAGTGAATCTTACAGTGTTGTGGTGCACATCAATTACGGAACTAGACATTCAGAGGCTTTACAAACTGATGCAGCACATCATCAAATTGATGAGGCAAACAGGCACTTTTCTTTCCTTGTTGCGACCTGTTTTTGTTAATTTCTGTTAATTGAATGATATGAACATATTTTCCTGTTTTAATTTTGATTACTCTGGTCAGATTTAGCTGGACAGCAGGGCATTGACTGAAAGTTTGCTTAGTGTTCCGCTGAACTGGCTTGAGGCTGTCCAACAGGTTGTTGCATGTAGCTTGTTAGATGTGACACACATAAACAACTGTTCGAGATCATGTATTTATAGATTCTAAACTGCTCGTATTTTTGGTTTTGGTTTAAAGGTAATGCTGTCATTATTAAGCCATCTGAGATTGCAGAAGAATTTGCAACAGTGTTGGCTAAAGTAATGCCGCAGTACTTTGATAATGTAAGTTCCCATACACTATTGTTTTGTTACTTATTACCTGATTTCAAAAGACAAGTCTGATTAACAACCTCCTTTAAATTTTAAAAGCTTACTTTTGTAAGATTAGATCCCTTGTCATAAAAATTATTTTAGAAATTGTAGTATCCTTTTGCATTTTCTGTGAAAAGTGAAATGGACATTTTGTAACATTTCTTTTTTACCCCAATAAGAGTAACAAACTATGTGAACGGTGATGACCAACAATTTTAATCAGTCTTTTTATCAGCGTGATACCAATGTCAAAATCAAGAGCATAATCAAAATAAAACAATGAAGGTGTACAAAACCACATAAAGCTGCCGTTTCTAAAATGATGTTTCACAGGTTAATCATAATGGTTAGACTCAATTACAGAGAACCAACCTTTAACAATGGTTTAGCTTGGTGTGCATTTGTACCACAGGCTTGCCCTACAGTTTACAGAGTCTATGCATTGCATAATACAGCATGCTTGGAAGCACTGTTTTTTTTATCTTGGAGTCTGACTTTGTTATTTGATGTTGTATTCAATTTTAACAGGAATAAGCCCTTCTTTCCAACTGTTCTTTCTGTTTGTATTGCACCCACTGTAGCCAAATCTGTCAAACTTGTTAAAGTAAAAATAATTATTTTTTCATTGCGGTGCATGTATGTCACCATAAGCTCTAGAAACGGGGCCTTTATTCACAAAACTTTGCATACTAGGGTACTACTTAAGCTTGCACATAAGTTTTAAGCGCCCCCCTAACTTAAGTTGGGCACATAAGTTTTTCACTTATCTTTGCACACTGTATTGAGTTTCAAAAATAAATTGTTTTTTATCGCACTTGTGCACATACGCACAACATATACATTAACAACTGTTGCGATGGTGATTGGGCACAAACAATCAATTGATTCAATATTAATAATCGCTAGCTTAGCCCTCATCATATCATGATAACACCTAACTTCAGTTAAGACTGGTCGGACCACACTTAGATTTAAGACGCGAAAGTAAGCGGGGTACTCAAGGGCAAATTCTTTGTGAATGCTGCTTTTTCAGTAAGATTCATCGAAGTTGGATATTTGAGTGGGGTACGGCCCCTGGCTTTTATCTCCCTCCATCAACTTTCTATAATAAAAGTTGGTAAACCATTTAAAACATATCAGTTGTACACATTATGAAAGCAGAGCATTTTTCACTGAACTGAGTACTGTGTATTTATGCCATTATAGAAGGTTGACATAATATGTCTCATTCATCGTAGTAGGAATATTATTGGTGCTTTACCCGTACACTGATGTGTGTTAAGCACTATACACTCAGCACCGAGTCAGGTGAAAAAACCACAAGCATATTCACTTGGGTTGGATTTGAACCCAAGACCTTTGCCAATTCTAGAGTGCTGTACACCAGACCACTGAGATTGTCTGGTAGCTACATAGAGGCTGTTTGAATGTGTTATTTTAGCAGATTTTAGTAGAAATTAAATTTGCATCTACATGTATGTAGCTACCGGGCAATATTGTTGGTCTGGTGGTGAGACATCTTGGTTTGAATCCAACCTGAGCAATATGTCTGTGTTTTTTTTTCACATGACTTTGAGAAGCATTGAGTATACAGTGCTTAACACACATCGGTGTACCGGTAAAACACAAATGTTCTTGATCCGGAATGCAAATTGTCTATTAAAATAGTAGTAGGGTTAATTACTTTCAGGGTTTGGTTTGTCTTGGCAGGATTGTGTTCAAGTTGTGAATGGTGGGGTTGAAATAACTACAGATCTCTTAAAAGAGAAATATGACCATATCTTATACACTGGTAGCGGTGTGGTAGGGAGGATTGTCATGGAGGCTGCAGCCAAACATCTTACCCAAGTAACTCTCGAATTGGGAGGTAAAAGGTGAGCCATTAGGTTTTTTCAACAGGTCACTTTGCACTATGATGCAGCCAGCCTATTGATAACCACCTTTTGAGTTTGTCCTCATTTACATGTAAGATAGCTTGCAAAGCACTTTCCTAGTAAGTATTTAATCAAAACATAAACGACTTTCAGAAGACAAGTTTTTAGGCTACAAACTGTGACTAAAACTGGACTTAAGACCAACAGATGGCTTGCTGAACAGTACCTGTGCACCAGTTACTGTTATATTTCACATTACAAATCTCATGCTGGCATGCCTACTTGGCTGACACAGCATATGCTCTGAATTAGCACTTGTTTTGTGGAAATATGACGTTAGACCTAGTCCCACTAATGAATATGCAGTCTTTTGATGAAGGTGTACAAACCATTTGGAAGCGTAAAAGTGAGGCAGATAAATACCTACATGTAACTTCCCAACCGGCTTAAGTTCCACATTTAACCACCACTTTTTCAAATTTCTTAACCAAATCTTCTGTGTGCTGTTAAGATACATTTTTGAGCTATCACGAGGGTAAACAATGCATTTCACTTGGTGGACTTTTTCCCAAAGGCATGTGTCCAACGAATGTATCAGTTTTCCAAGCTGTAACCCGATTGAATTGTATTGTATTATTGTACATTGTGTGACTGTGTGTGTAATTGTACATTGTATTATTGCATACTCTAATAAAGCATATCATTGTCCAAAGATAGTTGACACTTATTTAGAAAGACTTAGCTAAAACTATAGTAGCACTATAGCATTACCCAATGGCTTCAGACACATTATGCTTTATTAGCAGAAAATGCTGCTGAGCATACATGTATTTGCTTAGCTCAAAATTGAAATGGCCGGGAACCACTCCTAAATATTCATAATTTGTTTATACTGTACATCGCGACTGTAAGTTTCTGTAAAAAGTAGTTGAGTTAAAAGCACTTTAATTTAATTTCTTTTTTCACTTTTTCAGTCCCTGCTTCATTGATGACAGTGTCAACATAAAAACTGTTGTTCATCGATTAATGTGGGGAAAGTTGATGAATGCTGGACAGACATGTATTGCACCTGACTATGTGATGTGTAAACGTTCCATGAATGACAAGTTGCTTAGAACAATGTCGGAAATAATTAAGGAGTTTTATGGAGAGGTGAGTTCTAGATTACTAATTCCAGACAGACGTGCATACGTTTCACGTTTTACAGTTGCATTTTTTTGTTCTTTGCAATCGAGTGTGTAAGTTTAAGTAATTATTGCATCTTGGTGAAATAACCACAGCTAAATCTAATGAATCCATGTGTGAATGTTTTGACTCATCTGTAGAGGTAACTGAAAGGTCATGTGAACTGGCCTTTTTTCGTTACAAATTAAGAAATTAATATTTGAAGTGTAAATTACGCTTTTTTCCTTAAAATTGTTAAAAACTTTTTATTTTGGAAAATTAATTTGAAGATTTCCAAGTGCCCACCCCCTCCAGTGGAAGTATTAATTTGCATAAACATGAGCAAACTTGTGACGCAAGGTCAGGAGCTTCTGTTGCCTGTGCATAGCCTGACCTTGCTGCCACACTGACATCTTGTTTGTATTTTGAGTCGATTGGAAGTGTCATCGCAGTTGAATTATAGTTAGTAATATGAAAGGACCAGATTTGGGCCTTCTTTTTTCCTTATAACAAATTGAAAAGTTTTGTTTTTTGCAGTTTAATGAAGTGTTTGCTAAAGTAACAACGAAATGTATGGATGGACATGTACACATAAGCGTTGCAATTCTGATATAAATAAAGATTGTCATAATGCCATTCCAGCCAATTTTACCTAAAACATGTATTTAAAAAAATCAGTTTGACCTTGTTTGTACATGGCAAAAAATGTTTTTGAAACTGATCAAACATACTGTCTTTTGTGAGTTTTTCTGAGAGCGCAGACCTAGTTGTTATGTATGACGTCCTATAACATGGCCCATGATGGATGACACAGCCAGCTGCCGATCATGTTGAAACATACTGTACCCTGCCTGTGTTACTCGTACATGCAGCTAGTTAGAAAATATGTGACATACGCACATTTTACAAATCTTTAAAGAGTTGTTATGTTTAATGTTTCATGTGTACAGGACCCAAAGACTTCCCCTGACTATGGGCGGATGGTTAGTGACAGACATTTTCAGTAAGTAGTAATGCATTGGCTGAAAATCTATGTCTAAGTTGTAGGTGTACATGGATACCACTCACAAGTTTCTACCAGACCGCGTACATTGTGCACAATGTTTCTTTTACACAAATCTTTGGATTTCATGTAGATTCATGAAGACCCTACCATGATTAATAGTCTTAACTGTATATTGTCTTACAGTCTCTAGCTTGCCCAACCAAGTTCACAACCTGATGATTTCACAATATTAAAAATAGCCAATATTTTTTAAACTTCCTTAAATCCTCCCAGCATTTAAAATATATATTGTCTCGTACACTCAAATTTAGTGCATTGTGTATACAGCCATTTATTTATCATGTTGAGGCCAACAGTGGTTCTTATTATTTGGCAATACACATGGTAATACTCCAAATACTGGGGAACAAGACCATGAGGTTCTAGCTACATACACTTTACCTGTAACTATGATGTTTAAACATTATAGACACGTCAGTACAGCCTTGATGTTTTTGGGTGTTTGTTTGTTTTTGCTTAGTGGTTGATTGTTTTTTATTGTTAACATGGCAGTTTCATTGAAATGACATTTGTTTTGCATTTGAATAAGAGCACAATCCTGTCAATTAGGCATGAGAGATGAAGCCGTCCATGAGAATCTGAATGGCATCTTAGATAAGATACTGTGAATTATCATCTGTTTTAATCTCTTCCTCATGAGTATTCAAAATCGAAAAATTATTAAATATCTTGGAGAGTTTAAGCCTTCTGATTAGTTTAAGACGAGTGACATGGTAGTGTATTAGCATATGATATAATTTGGTTTTACTTTGGCAAGACCGTTTTTGACTTGTCGTGTACATGCACACCAGACATGAGTGTAGTTGTAGCTAGCATGCAGATAAAAACCAACATAAAGCATAGCATAAAGCCAATCAATGCAGGATTTCCTTAATGGTATGTATATACTTTTTTCAGAACTCACAGTCTGGTTCTTGAAAATATGCAATAATATTTAGATTTTGTTAAAAAATTCCATGTAGGAGCTCCACAAAAGCTGAACAGCCTAGAGATAAAGAAAAAGTAGAACGTTTGAAAAGTTTTGCTGTTTTTTTGTTGTTGAAGGTGATTATTAATGGAAATAACAGAGCCCAGTCGTCACTGCTTGGTAATGACCAACACTACAAGCTGTCTACCGTTTTGGCTAAATCCATTCACAGCAGACAGCATGCCTCCAACCCAGTCATTATCATGCCGTGAAGACAGTCATTCTATTACTTCCTTTGGACAATTAAATTGTGCAACACTACAAATGTATGTGTACATAATACAGATTAGTACTGAATCAAATTGTAAAGGAATTCAGCTTTATAGGGAGAAATTCAAAATTACTCAAGTGCTCAAATTCAAGGTGGAATTTTGTTTAATCAAGTTTATACATTTGAAACCTGGGGGATTATTCAATGGTCAACCCAGAGACACTGCTTGTTTAACTTCGCCATTCTCCCATGTAGTGCAATTGCTTTAAGCGTAACAAACTAATGGAAGTTTGGCCTCATACCCTATATCCTATAGGCATGTACTGAGTTTATAGTGTATCTTTGTGTAGTTATTGATTCTCTTTGAATTGAGAACTTTTTTATCATCTGTTTTATTAAAATATTACCATGATATAGCCTCCTCATTACACTCTAAGAATGTTTACCCCACCATATCTCACAGGCGGGTACTCGACTTGACTAAATGTGGCAAGATAGCAATAGGCGGTGAAAGTGATGCGTCTGAACGCTACATTGCTCCGACTGTACTGACAGACCTGAAGGAAAGTGATGCTGTCATGCAAAATGAGGTTTGGCCATTTTTCAAACCATAAGGTCCTGTTCCCACAGTATGATTTGTTTGTCTTTGTTCATTCTGAGATCTAGTTCTTGATGACAAAACAACCAGTATAGACTCCTCGGTAATTAGTCGTTACCTTTTCTTGATGCATGTGTGTACTAGTAATAAGCTGGTTACCACACCACACTGTGCACAGATTTCAGATTGCACAAAGTTAGTAAACCTGCTTACTTAGCAAACTTTATTTTAAGATAAGAGTAAAAAGAATCATGCTAACATAAAAATGGCGAAAAAGAGTAGTGACAGCCTTACTACAAAGTACCTTTACAATTTATAAGTTTTGTATGTTTTTACAAAGAGACAGTTGGCACTTGCATGCTTATGTTTAAGTCTTTTTTAAACCAAAGAAAAAAATTACATTTATTTATTGGATGTGTTATTTCTACGCACTATTTTATAGCCTACTCGATGCTTTCCTGAGACCTGCTGTAGAGATTCGAAATCCACAACCCCAGCATTCTAGAGCAGATATCAACCCCTAGACCATTGCAGCTTCAGGTTGCCCATCTTTTTGCACACACACGTACTGTATATTGCACTAGTGATAGGCAGTGGATGCCATGCTCTTCATGTCCATGTGCATTGTATTCAGGTAAAAGAAACATGTCCATCATGCTCTTATTACATGTACATTCACCTTTAACACCACTGCGTTTTTTTCCCCTATGATTGACAGATCTTTGGGCCTGTACTTCCCATTGTCAATGTGGATGATGTGAGTGAAGCCATTGACTATATCAACAGGAAGTGAGTATTGCCTTTGAGTTAAGCACAATCTAATATATTGGCAAATCAGTATGTGATGCAATGTAATTTTTGCATCTTGATGGACAACTTGTTGCAGTTTCCAGCACGTATACAAATACTGCTTATCCTGCAATTGGTAAACATTTTATGCACGTATGCTATAAATGAACTCAAAGTAGATAGATAAAAAAAGAATTGTGGAAAAAGAGCAGGCCTGTGATTCTTCCAATAAGAACACACTGAATTTCTTATCATTTACTAACAGTAATTGTTTCTTTATTTTTTTCTACTTTTTTTTATTTTATTTTCATTTTCATTAATAGCAAACGCTAAGCTTTGCAGCTCTGCTACCCAACTTGTATATCGGTGGGGTGACTCAACTTGGTGAAGGTGTATTTTGTACTGAGTTTTACTCACCAGCTTTATTCAGTCTGACCTTTTTTGTTTATCAAAACCTGAAAAATTTTGTATCAAATAGTTCTACCCAGTTATAATGAAACTATATTAAACCTACTTTTAAAATGATGTGGTGGAATGCCTGTGATTTTCAAAAGAAAAAATAAGTTTATAGTGTGAGCAATACTACGGGATACCAGTTTGATCTAGTATACATTTTTCCAAGAAACAATTTTGTCTCAAGTGCTGTCATATTTGAGAAATTTGCACTGGATTCCAACGTCGGTTATATACCGGTAACAATCCAAGCTTCACACACAAATAAGCATTAGTGTGTGTTTCCTAAAACATACAGTTGTAGCCTAAGATGTTGATTTCAGTTGTGACATGTTGAAAAGAATTGTGTAATATAAGCTTTGCAGATTTGGCTTTACATTATTTTGCTTTTGAATACTTGTAAAAGACTGATTCTGTATCATATCCATTTTTAGCCTTTGAAAAAGACTTTGCTTGGGTCAATCTTGAGACCATTGAGCATTTCTTCTATTTTGCATTTATTTAATGTTATAGGTATAAACTTATTAGATGATAAATTTGGAATGATAAGTTGTTGCCCCTGTCTGACATTGCATACTCTTCCGCAATTCGCATCAATGTTGATGATCACCTACACATATCAAGGCCTTGTTTTTCTTTATGTTGCTTTTAAAAAGTGGTATAAAAGTGACAAAAAGTGGTACTTCCTAAAAATGAATGGGATGGGAAAGCTTTTGGTTCATGAATTTTACTGAATCCAGTCGAGTTTTAGTTAATGTATTGGCTCAAACTGGTACAATAGACAAAACAAGAAACACTAAAATCAAAATTCTCACTAGTAATATCACATCCATGCCACTTGTGTCTGTGAGCATAGCACTTAACTATAAGTAAGGGAAGAGGCAGTAATGTTACCACAACTGATTCATTCACCCCACCCTGTTCTTAGCTGTGCTGTGAAGAGACTATCGATGTATCTCACAATGTCTTATTTCTGCATATTAGTGTAGGTTTCTATCCCTTCAAAATGTAGCTCACACCTTGAGTGACCCTTGGGCCTTGTGATGGGCGAAACGCATTTAAAAAAAAAACATCACTGTACATAGGTTCAGGCATTGAACTGTGCAGTCATTTTGTTGTCATGCGTGTATCTGAACTTGTTACTCTTTGTTTTACATAATGATAGGTCCAAACCCCTCGCACTGTACGTCATGTCTAACAGCAAAGCTGTCATCAAGCGTTTTACTGAAGAGACAACGAGTGGTGGGCTTGTATCTAATGATGTCTTGCTGCATGCTGGATGTAATGCATTATTTATCATTTAACATCACTAGCAAATCTGTAAATGTCTCTTGCACTACTGTTTTTTTCTTGCGTATACTTTTCAGTACTGTAAATGCACATGTTAAAAACTGCTAAAGGAAGCACGGAGAAAGATTAGTAAAATGTAACAAAAAACTTCATAAGATATGTAAAGTGGTCATTGGTGGAAGTTGTTCGTGTGATCAATTGAATGTTGCAATTTGTGATTTCCTGTTGAAAGATCACAACACAGTAAGACTTATGTTTGGGGTTGTACTTCTATTTTCAGTGGATACTCTACCATTTGGCGGTGTTGGTGGCAGTGGAATGGGAAGTTACCATGGCAGGTTCTCTTTTGAGACTTTCTCACACAAACGTGCGTGTGTGAATGCTAACCCAGGAATGGAAAAACTTCTCAGGTCTGTTATGAGACAAATCTTATACAAAATTGGGTTGCACTTAATTAAACTTAATTAGTATTTGCATCTTTGATACAGATATTTTTTGTTTTTGTTGAACCTGCCTCCAAAGTAAAGCGGGTGCTTGCAAAGTTCTGCAAAAAAAAATCCATACTTGTTTTATAAAAAATTGAAACCACAACCAAACATTCTTCTAATTTTATATCTGTTTTATAATAAAAATAAGATGGGACCAACCTTCAAGTTTTCAAATAATGCTCACAGCCCTATTAAACATTATATAGTGTTTTTTTTTTAGATACGACAGTGTAGTATACATGTAAAGCTTTAAAACCTTGCAGCAGGGCCAAAAAATGTGCAAGAAATAATCCTTATGTCGAAATTGGTACATTAACGTTCGAAAGTGCACAAATTCAAAACAAAACAAAAGCTGCTGTTCATCATTTTCTTTTAAAAAAACGAATTCCTTCATAAATAAATGGCATTCGCATATATATTTAAGTTGGTGCAAAAAAAAATAAAAAAATACTGATGTATCATTGCATTGGGAATGAGGAATAATGAATTGAATTTCAATGGTTAGTGTGATGTGGCCTATCTTTGTTTTCTTGATATGAATGGTGGTAAACATTCTTTATTCACTCTAGAATGACCTAGAATTGATTTTGTTTATATTTTTAAAGCATGAGGTATCCGCCATTCACCACGGGGAAGCTTAACATGATGCGGTGGGTTTTAGGAAAGAAACGCAAGAGTGGAATCTTCGGATGGTCTGTTGCTGTGGCTCTCCTTGGTGTATGTGCAGTCCTTCTCTTCACGGTAAAGAATTTCTCCCTAATTATGGGGATAACAGACTGATTGCGCGACCGCATCCCGTAACCTGTCTGGGGTATAAAATGTTAACACACAACGTCCTCCATGGGAAGGTGCAGTACGGTAGACGATGATTGTTGCATTTAGTTTATTCGATCGAAGCGAGGCTTTTCTTGCTCGAAATCTGTGAAAATATTCCAAAATTTGTACCCAAGACCTTCGAGTGGCTGAATAAAGCCAGTAAGGACAGTTCCAGCAAGTCTTGAAAATTGCACAAGTAACGTATAAATGTGCATGATGTGTACTAGTGCACAACAGAACGTCAGGTCAGACGACCGCGATCACCACACACTTTTCAACACAAAAATTTCAAAGTTTTGAAGCTGAAATCATCTAAAGAAATTGCTTTCAAAAACTGTGTGATTCCTTTGCCTATTTGAAATTTTCAAGGCTAGGTATGAATGCTGACATTTCCAACGTTCTTTACCTTCTTTTTTTTTTACAGTGATTTAGGCCTATATTACAATGTATAACAAATGTAACAGGCGGGTAGTCATCCGACGCCGGTAGTGCATGTCTAAAAAGACCTCTTTTTAATAGAGTTCTGTTAAATTATGATACAGAGATATGATTTAAATTATTGGCACAACATACTACTTTAACTGAAGGGGCTGATTAACTAGTTTATCACTTAACAAAAGTAAAATCGACTGTTTTTGTAGTGAGTGAGGGGGGCGTCGAAATGGTGAGGTGGGTCGTCTCACAGTTGTAAAGGCAGGGAAACACTGGTTACGACTACTGCATTCCTCATGTCAGGCTCTGATTCTGGTAGATTGACATTGGTTTGTGTCGTCCAGCTATATCCACATTTGTGGCCTGATTAACCTTTTGATTGTACACTTTTGTTGCTTTAGGAGTGCTTTTGTGTGTGTGTTCAGCTGGCTTAGATGAGTCTGGCCTCGCTATGTATTGGCCGAGGCATGTACAAATGAACCAGAGGTTAAACACTTATTCCACTAGTGAAAGCTTTTGATGGAACCAGTGTGAAACTGCAATAAAAAACAGTAAAATAACTCATTTTCAGTTACAAGGTACCAATACAAAGAAAAGCACTAAATAAAGTGTATGAAACCTTACAACTTAAATGGGCATATTAATCATAAAGTCAAATACAAAGACTCTAAATTAATGCTGATCAATTTCAATTTGCCTTACACCGATGTGTGATAAGCACTGTATACTCAGTGTAAGGCAAATTTAAATTTATGTTCATTCCCCCGATTCAAATATTAACATCTGTGTAATTGTTGCGGTACCTGCAGCTAATAATACTGGATTCAAACTGGCCCCTCAGCGTGCTTGGTGGTCAAGTGGTTAATCCCACCCAAGTTGCCTGTGGATTTTTTTCCAAAGGACTCGAAAGCACCGAGTATACAGTGCTTATCACACATCAGCGTAAGGCAAATTTAATGATTATTTAAGAAAAAATAAAAAAAGTTTCCCTTAAAAATCACATGAGATTTGCCCAGTTTCCTGACAATATTTTGACCGTGTACGTTGAACGTAAATGTACACATGCGTAAAAACACATTTGAATCCACAGGTTATTATTTTTGGAAAACACTGTTTAAGACACTAAATTTAACCTTAAACAAAAAACAAAAGAAAAACAAACGAGACAGCTAGTGAAAATTATATAAGTTTCATAAAGCTGAATGAGAACTTACAGATTGTGCTTGTGTCAAGAGAAAACCAAGGCTTTTGGCACTGCAACTGTAAATTTGAGGAAAGTTTACTTTGATTGACAAAAAGTTGAGACATATAAAGTGAGCAACTTGAGGGCGCTGTTCTAAAAAAAAAAGCCAGTCCCTAAAAGTCTCAGGGATGAAACGCCAGGTCTACTTTTATAACCCTATTTTAAACGTTAATTAAAATGCATTTTTTCAGGATACTGGTAGTTGCCAGTGAGTTGGTAGAATCAAGTTATTAGTTAAATGCAATAACAACTGACATCAAATAGCGTCAAATTTCCTCATGCCTTGTACAGTAAAAAGTTATCTCTCTGAAAACTCTTCACACACTACAAGACCCAAATATTTTTAGAAACCTTAAGAGTATCAACAGGTTATACACAATCAGATGTAAAGTGTTTAGTTAAAATTAAAGTGAAATTTGGGCCCTGTGATGCTTGAAGGAATGTTAAGTGAAGTTACGTGAGACAACAGTGGAATTAAGTTGTTGGCAGTTATTGTTGTCCCAAAATATGTGGTGCCTTTGCTCTGATGTGATATCCATTATTAACCATTATTGTCTTACACAGTATGAATTTATTCTTTGAATTTCTTTTTTACCCCACAGGTCTTTGATTGCAGTAAGATGTTAAAGTAACACCCAGTGCTTGTCAGATGAAGAGCTATAACATACTTATTCTACAAAATTTGTTTAGTCTTGATACTCTTGTAGGGAACAATCGTACTTCTTTTGGAAAAGTTTTTGGGTACATAATAAAGTAGCAACAAAGCAAAGCACAGCAGTTTAATTAACGCTATTGCATTTTGAAGGTGATATCAGACAGAAAACTTTGGCAAACCGAAAAGTACTTGATTGTTGATGTCTTTCAATGTTAAGGTAATCAGATCAAAGCATTGTGCATCAGGCAGCTATGATGCTGAATGATTGACATGAGCCAAGGTTATTTGGTTGTTTGTAATTGCTAGTTTGTTATGCCAGATTACCCTTAAGCAGAAAACAGTAATGTTTTATGACTGCATGCATAATAAGTTATTAAAGGGGCAAGCAAGTGATTGGATTTGTAGTGTTAATGAGCTTTGCACATGTTTTCACATCTTTTTATGTTTTACCCTCTGGTAGTTCTTTTGTTATAAATGTAAAATTTACATGTATCACTTAAACCAATACATGTTGCTCCATGACTAAATTGAGGCTAAAAGGAAAAATGATATTGACTCTTTCCTCATCAAGATAGGGAAGATAAAAAGTAATGAAATTCTGTAAATATATGCATTTATCTCATACTGTTGTGAAGTAACTTTTTGCAAAAAAGTTCAATGATCTTTCAAGCGCAGAAGGTTTTTCACGTGTTTCCAATTTTATTTTCAAAATGAGAACTGTCTGACAAAACACTTCCTTGATGCTTTTGAGTGAATTTTTTCACCACCTTGCAAGAAACTACAAAATAATTACAAACAGCCATGATTATTAATCTATTTCTTTTAGAGGTCAAAGAGAGGCATGATACGTATACAGAGATGCCAAGTAGTACGATTTTGTCGTATTTTGTACGATAAAAATAGTAAAATACGATAATACGACCAGCCATGGTGAAATACGATATTTTGAAAATTAATACTAACGTTTTTTCCTCTTTTTTTGACAACCAAACTATCTGAATAAAACTTGCCTTTTCATCCACAAAATGTAAAATATTGTATTTACCGTTATTCAGGAAATAAAAACGAATTATTCAACCTTCAAATTTGAGTGCTTGTCGTTTATTTTGACTAACTGGAGCCGAAAGTCCAGCCGTGAAACTATAACAACGAATAATACACACATGCGTCCGTGCTTCATGCTGTGTGCAGTATTTGCCAAGTAGACTTGATTCAAGTCCTGCGAGGTCACTGTCCAATGTTGGTTGGTGGATGCAGCGTTAGGCAATGGAAAAAGGGCTTTGCACAGGACTTGATTAGGACTTGAGTCAAGTCTACTTGCCAAGGGTGGTTTCCAGACACGCTGATTGCATCATTACGGTTGAGATAACATGATACCAGTTATACATTTGACTGTCGCGTACCCAGTCTTGTCACGGTTAAGTACAATGAAAAAGTGAATCGCCAGACTAAAGACCATTCCCTGTGTAGTGTGTGTTTGTTACGGCGTGTCTAGCTCGATGTTTGCACGAGTGAGAGTTTAGCGTGGGCAGGATCTTAATGAGTTTTTTTTAAGAATAGGCCTATAGATTCGCAATGGCATCTTCCAAGATCAGGAAACAGTCTTTTAAGAAGGAATACTCTGTGAAGTGGCCATTTATTTTACCTTCAATTAAGGATACTTTTACGGCAAGATGCCAGATTTGCTCTTGTGACATATCCATAGCACATGGTGGAGCAACCGATATTGTCCTGCACATAAGCAGAAAGAAACACCGGGAAGCTGCCGAGGCCGTCCGGTCCACCGCTAATATCACCTCAATGATGAGGCAGTGTACAGATTACTCTGTTACACGAGCAGAAACTTTGATGACCAACTTCTTCATCGAACATAACATCGCATTTGCAGCTGCGGATCATCTGACTGATCTGGTCAAAGTAATGTTTCCCGACAGTAACATTGCCTCAAAGTTTGCTTCTCGGCGCACCAAAACTTCTGCTATCGCCCGAACTCTTGGCCAAGAGGCGAAAGGTATGATGTATTGTTTAAAAAGCTATTTAGATAACCTTAAGTTATATCTTATTTATTTATTTATTTTATTTAAATGTCTGAATGTATTTAAGCTCTAAATCAAAGGAAAAAAACCTTAATGCTCAATAAATTGAGTAGGCACTTAAAACCAGTCATAAACATTTACTTAATAAAATTATTGCAGACTCATTTTTAGGAACAACTTGTTGATTTGCTGACTTATGAATTTCAGGTCTTTTGATGCTCGTTTTCTTTTTCAACAGCAAATATTGTCAAGAAGATCAGAGAAATTCCTTTCTCTATTTCTACTGATGGGAGCAGTGATAGGGGTGCCGATGAGCAGCTTTATCCAGTTATCGTTCGATATTTTGACAGTGAAGTACAGCGTGTTGTTAGCGTTCTTCTAGAGATAGCAACATCTAAAGAAAGATCCACTGGCAAAAATATATTCCTCATGCTTGACAAAGTTCTCAAGGAAAATAACATCTCATGGAACAAGGTGTTGTGCTTCTCGGCAGACAACGCTGCTGTAATGACGGGTTCTATTAGTGGTACAGCTGCTTTCATCAGAAAAGCCAATCCAAATGCATACATCATGGGATGCCTCTGCCATCGGCTGCACCTAGCTGCTGAGAAAGGAGCAAAGCAGCTTACCTTTTCTCCTGAAGATCTGCTGATCCCAATATACTACTACCTTGAGAAATCGAGTAAGCGTCATAAGGAATTCAAACAGATTCAAATCATGTGCAGTGTAGAAACACACACCATTCTGAAACACATATGCACAAGGTGGTTATCAATGGAGAGGGCACTGGGCAGATTATTGGAGCAGTGGGTTCCATTGCAAGTGTACTTCAAGGGGGAAGCAGAATTAGGAACAAAGAAAAGGAAAGGTAGTGAGTCATGTGGCCCTAGTCAGGCAAAGAGACTGAAAGTGACCAAAAGCTCAGCCAAAAATCCTTCCAGAAGTCTGACCAGCAATACTACAAGCAGCTCAATTAAGAAATCCTCAACTTCAGCGACACATAGCTCAGCCAAAACTACTTCCAGAAGTCTGACCAGCAATACTTCAAGCAGCTCAATGAAGAAATCCTCAACTTCAGTGACACATAGCTCAGCCAAAACTACTTCCAGAAGTCTGACCAGCAATACTTCAAGCAGCTCAATGAAGAAATCCTCAACTTCAGTGACACATAGCTCAGCCAAAACTACTTCCAGAAGTCTGACCAGCAATACTGCAAGCAGCTCAATGAAGAAATCCTCAACTTCAGCGACACATACATGTAGCTCAGCCAAAACTACTTGCAGTAATAAAAGTAATAAGGAAGCAGTGCAAACTATAAGCAAAGCTGGTGAGATATATGCCAAACTGAATAACAAGTACAAAATGTACTGCATCTTTCTCCTGAACACTATTCCAATGTTCAATAGACTTAATGTAGAATTGCAAGAGGAGGCCCCTAAAATACATCTTGTGCATGAGAAATTGCAAAACTTTCTACGAGATGTCATGGTTCGCTTTGTGAAGCCTTGTGTACTAGCAAGTGCCATTAGTCTTGAGCAATGTGAATACAAAGTTGTTGATAACCAGAAATTAGATGATGAACTAATTCTTGGACAGTCAGTGAGGGAGTTTCTGGCATCAGGACAACTTTCTTCAATAGAAGTGGCAGAATTCTTCACTTCCGTGAGAAATTATTATGTGACCGTCTGCAATTATGTGATTCAGACATTTCCCTTGAAGGATGAAGTCCTTCTTAATGCATGTGTGGCAGATCCAAGTAGGAGATTGTCCACGAAGTTTAGCTCAGTAGCCTACTTTGTGAAGAGGTTTCACTATATGGAAGACAAGATGGATGCACTGGAAGAAGAGTTTGGTCAGTTTCAGGTAGATCCACTTGAATCTGTAGTGCTAGACCAAAGAGTTGATACAGTGTGGATGGAGATATCTGGTATCAAAGACAAAACAACTGGCAAGGAGAAATACTTGTACCTCTCCAAGATCATGGTAATGATCCTGTCTCTTGCACACAGCAATGCCGAGGATGAACGTCTTTTCAGCCTTGTGAGAAAAAATGCAACAGACTTCAGACCCAACTTATCCACACAGACTCTCTCCGACTTTCTCACTCAAAAAATGTACAGCCAAGCAAAAAAAGTAGTTTGTCATAAAATGACCCTGGACGACCAACTTTTGGTAAAATGCAAGCAGGCAGCCAGAACCTACAATAGGCAATAGACAACAAACTTTTGTTGCACCAGATATGAACAATGTGATTAAAAGACTGTATAATGTAGGGCTTTTTTTTAACTTGAATGTGACCTCAATCAGATGAAAGTTTTGTGCGGGATGGATTTTTGGCGTTGATATTGGCGTAAGTCTTTTTTTTTTTTTTAAGTAATTGCCGTTTTCAAAAAATACTATTTTTGTCTTGAAAATACTATTTTTTGTTCTTTGGAGTACTATTTTTTGGAGACAGAGGTTGGCATCTCTGCGTATATACTATAGATTAAAAACATCTAAAATCAGATCGAACTAAAGTAAAAATGCATGAAAAAACAAGAAGGCGCATAGGTGAACAGAGCTTCGAAAAAAGCAGAAAAAATACCACACTTGAATATTTATGTCCAAGCAAAAGCTTCACTTTTCAAATTTGCGTAAACACGCATTGATCACTAAGTATTGTATAGAAATTTTGGTTAATTTTTTGGATTATATTGATTGTGAACATTTTCGGAGAAGATAAAGTGCAATTCAATTAAATGAAGTGCTTTTTACCATTTCAATACTATGTTTTTGATTTGTTTCTTGAATTGTGTATGTGGGTCCAATTTGGGAAAATTATGTTGGTGTGATCATTTGGATAAAGCCTACATTGGGTTTCTGAAATACAATCTGAGATATGGATCTTCAGGATCGTAGTACTCGTAAAAAGAATTGATAACAGTACCATACCCGTACTTTGTGGTTCATATCGCAATTCCAAAATTTATTAATTGCAATTAACAAAGTAAACAAAAGAAAATAGTTGATAGAAATAACAAAACAAGAAAAATCCATTGCAGTTTACATGTTTGTGGAGGTCATTACACAGTCTAGGGGCACAGAGAATGACCTTTCCCAAACCATCCTTTACAGTGGGGCTCCAACAAGCTTTTAATAAACAAGTTATTACATTATTGTGACTAAGTTGACATCATAGATAGCGATTAATATTTTTGTTACATTCCAAAAACAATTTAGCACTGGAGAATACCGTCCAAAAATGTACTCTTTCGAGCGGCCTTTGCAAACGAAGTCATAACGGCTCACAGCGCTAATTGTGTGCTAATGATATGCATATGATTCCTTGATGTCACTGTATCCCCACACACACACACACACAAGTGTGTATTTACCTCCAATCTGGGACTTCCTATTGTCCCTCTTTTGTTTGTACTCTAACTTTTTAGCAACAGCTCCCATTGGTTTTGAACACGTTTTCCAACTGGGGACCTTTTCCAATCGGGGACCATATTGTCCTCTTTTGTTATAAGTCCCCGGTTTGAATGCCTAAACAAACTCACACACACATTCTCATTTTTGCATCCTTGTGGAGACCTCTATTGTTCTTTCCTTTGTCCCTATACTTGATATTTTCTCATAGACTTTGTACACAAATTTCCTTGTGGAGCATCCCTCTCTTTAGAATTCCCCAGTGGAGACCAATTGTTCTTGCGCTTCCCTTTTGTTATAGGACTCCACAAGAGAGCGAATTCGAGCAAACACACACACACACACACACACACACACATTCTCATTTTTGCATCCTTGTGGAGACCTCTATTGTTCTTTCCTTTGTCCCTGTACTTAATATTTTCTCATAGACTTTGTACACAAATTTCCTTGTGGAGCATCCCTCTCTTTAGAATTCCCCAGTGGAGACCAATTGTTCTTGCACTTCCCTTTTGTTATAGGACTATACAAGGGAGCGAATTCGAGCACACCCATACATGTCTACACTGCAGAGTGAGGACATACTTTTTATCCTATCCAATGGAGGACATTGCCAACAGTTGAATTGTACCTATTGATGTGAGGACATAACACATGAACCCCTTTTGTAGCGGTTGAGTGATGTGATAAGAATAAGAATGTGTATTCTAGCCTTCCATGGAATGTTTTTGGGGATGGTACATGTATTTTCTTCTTCTTGGGTGGGGGGGGGGGGGGGGGTGGGGTTACAGAGTGACTCTACGTTATGACTGTACTTTGGTGGTGCATTACACCTTACATTTGTTGAAGTTTCATTGTATTTCTACAAAAGCCTTTAATGTTCCTCCAAGTTCGCGTCTGCAATGCCACAGGACAGGGCGTCTCGATGTCGCGTTTTCCGGGAAGTTTCTTCAGCAAAAAGAATCTCTGCAAGCCCTCCAATCCGTCTTTCTTCTCCTCGGCAGTCCAGGGGCGACGCTTGATTTGTCGAGCTTTTGGCGTTGCAGCTTTTGCAGTTGGTGGCCTTCCTACAACACAACACAATATAATCAAACGGGGCCTATTCAGAACAACAAATTTAACTGTAAGCGACATTTTCAACACGAGAAAACTGACGCAAGGAAACTCAAGATGCAGTGGCTGAACTTTAATAGAAATGCAGGTGTCTATCGGAAAAATAAACCCTGTAATACAAATACAGAATTACAGATTAATACATCATCAAATATTTGTAAAAAAAACACAAGTTAAAGTAACAAAAATTAGGAAACAAGTTTTACTGATACAAGGTTTGCCCCAAATACATTTGCAGTGCATACCTTTGCCCAGTGCAAATAAACATAAAAATCCACCCTCAATAGTCTGATCAAACTCCAATTAAACTTGTTGTCATTACAAGAAAACAGCTCAGCCCAAAGTGAAACCACACATGGCTACTAATGCATAAACAAATCCCAACCCACTTTAATGGAAATTTAAGGGTTTAATAGAAATTGTTAACAGAAACATACACTGGTGTTCCATTATCTTAATTATATAGCTATAGGGTACACTGGAAATGAGCCCAGCCAGGACACAGATGTACTTTAAACAAAAGTTAATTGACCAAGAGGGTACCGAAATAAGAGACATACCCCATCCAGCCTTGGGCAACTCACAGGGAGAGCTGGACCATACCAGCCTCAAGGTTGGCTACACTAATGTGTGGACCAAGGGATGGACCACCGCCAAGGATTAGTTAAATGCCCAGCTGTTTGGAAAAGAAATAAGCAATTATGAAATAGTGCACCTATGGTATACTTAAGAGTCACACTATGAAAATGAAATAAACAAAAAGGTAAACAACAAAACTAAGATACAGAGATAAATACAAAAATGCAGTATAAAGGTAAAATTATCAAGGTGAATCGCCTCACTATCAAAATACTCGACTGAAATATAAACTCGGTCATGGAACACTCCCTGCTTGATAATAGGAGCACATTTACACACTTTTTGGAAACATCCCTACCCATTGTACATCAATCATCTATCCATAAGTCCAGAGGAATACCGCTGAGTTATGTTCATGCTCCAGCCGAACTTATCTCACAAAACAATATTGTCTCACTTGAGTGAAATTACAACATGTAAAAAATCCGACACATTTAAATCCGAGATCAATCATCTCCCATAACTCAAAATCTCTGGCATTTGGGCAAACTTGACGCTTGCTCCCAAACTTCAGTGGAACAAACCATTCCTCTTTATCATTTAGAACCATGATGTAAGAACGAGTATCCCTTCATTTAAATACTCCCGCAATGAGCATTAAAGCAAATGGCAAATAACTTTAACAACTACAACTAAAAGTTAGATAAATATCAAAAACTAATTCAAGTGAGATAAAATATAAACTTAGACTGCAACCCGATAGGAAACAATTTGAAAAGATGGAACAATGTTACTGAAACTTGAATTACAATTGATAGCAATATGCTGGCTAACTTAACGCTTGCCTGACGTAAATATTATACTAATTGTCTGAGGCTACTTTCTTCCCTGGGGAAAACAACAAATGCAAAACTCTATTCGGCAGACGAATTTACTTCAGTTTCTGTCCGACGAGCAACATATCCATCAACCCATCCTACCCAAACTCCATACTTCAACAAAGTAAGCCTTTTGTCAATTGACAAATATTATACCATTACAATCAATTGAAACAGAGGCAAGTAATAAATGAAAGATTACCTTATTTTCGGAACGAAGAAGCCCAGTGATGAAAAAATACTCACGCAGGGTGACAGGAGAGCTTTAAGGTGTGACCCTCCCCAACGCTGGCAAAATGCAAGTGCCTAACATCACCCGCCTGCAGCATGCACATTAATTCCAAATACACGTATATCCCCACTTAGATGGAGGTGCTGCACCTACTTAGCATTATTGCAAGGCCAAACTGTGGTCCAGCCAACTGGACCTTGAAACAATAAAGATACAGTTCTGGCAGGCTGCTTGGGCTAGAGGGGTTTACAGACTAGTTAAAGGTACAAAAGTAAATAACATAAATTGGATGTTAGTAATCATGGATTATTAGTAATAACTATATAACATAACGAGGAAATAATCGGGTATTATTTCCCCCGTTACATAACATTTCACCGATGTGAGATTTACTCCCTGAGTAAATCAATCAGAAATTTAGCACAAAATAAATAACAAATTGCACAGTGCGTAAAGATACACCTGCATGAAATGTCTGACAAGAGAAAGCCCTATTTATGTTTTTCATGGTGCAGTCATCTTGTTTCATCCTACCGTTTAAAACGAGTAACCGAGATGGGCTGGAAAGGAAAACAAATGCAATCTGGCACCTTGTCACATTATGGTCTATGGGTGTAAACAGGGAATAGGATCAACATATGCAAGAGAATAAGGCAGTTTGAAAGGCACAGAAATATGACAAACTTACTGGCATTAACACTGTTCTCCGAAGACGGGTAAGACGGGTTGCATGAGTCACCGGAATCGCTGCTGTCCTCGTCGCTGGTGAAGCCTTCTGCAATAAAACAAAGAGCAATTTCTACATTTAGCTATGATTGCTTTTCCATAAACAAATAAAAATGGCGGCCAATCCATGGGTTGGGGTGGTGGGGGCGGCAGGGGCGTACAGTGTATGAAATATGTTTCATGGGGGGGGGGTGTTAGGTCATGACGGCCCCAGGCAAAGTTAACGGGCCCCAAAAGAATTTTCTTGGAGGGGAGGGGTCGGGAGCCAAAACCAGTTTGTAGTAATTTGGAAAGACAACTTAAAAACGGGTTTATTTACCTCCAGTAACATGCAACTCCTCCAAAGATTTGCCATGTTGCGAAACCAAGTTGCCTCTCTCCAAGCTCAGGAAAAGTCGAGACAGTTTGGTAACCCTCTGGACAGTGTCTGGCAACTGGTAGTACTCGCGATGGACCCGCAAATCATGACCCATAAAGTCTGCAAGTGTTTCAAGCTGTGATGCTCCTTCAAGGCAAGAATTTGTGAAACAGTCACTACATGTTTACGGAGCTTTGTAGATCGTATGCTATCAGCATTGTCAAGGCCCGCCTCATTTGCATATGCTCGTAGACAGTCGCTTCTTCGTATATGACCTGTGCCTGCGTAACAACTTCGTGTGAATAAGAATGTGTTGTCTTGTGCCACTCCAGCTGCATTTCTATTTGCGACCAGAGCATTCAACCACGCCATCGCATCAGTACCGAGAAGCACAGGAACAGTTCTGCCCCTCTTACCAACTACTTCAACGACTTTGAACATTTTACAGAGGTGCCGTTCAAGATCAGTCATCAAGCAATCCCCATTGACAATGGCTGCACTGTGTCTGTGGAAATCTTCCAGTTTCATTTTAGATACTTCCCCCGTCGTCTGCGGTTGAACATAATGAGATGGCACAGTGTGACTTCATTCAATTTCTTCCATTTCATGGCCCCGAGCAAAGTGAAGGAGCTGCACTTCCCTCTTGCCAGTTTCATGGAGGAACGATGACATTTTCACCACATCTGCATTTGTCGGGAGAACAGCAGGTTTGTTGCGCTTTCCTTGGTACAGTGTTCTGTGTGCGTGGGTTGACACTTGATTTCACACAACTGCAGAAACTGTTCGGCCTGTTCCGTTTTGTGCTTAAGACAACACTCTATAGCATTTCCTTTCAGTATGAGTGCATATTTCTTGATGGAATGTCCAATCTTTAGTGCTAGAGATGGAACGTCATACATCTGCTTTCCTTCACTGAAGCCGGCGACATCATGAACAGCCTTGACGATATCATTCAGATGGTGGGGATGCACGAATACTTCAAGTGATGGTTGGTGGGTGTTCTTTCTCAGTTGTATGACAAGACGACCCAGTTCTCTTAGTTTGTTTCGAATATAGCCATGTTGTGTAGCATCGTGGCCAAGCTTAAGGTATTCACGTTTGGTGACTTCGAGAATCAAGGAATCATTCTTGACTACTGTAATGATATGCTCATGGTCACTTAGAACCACCCTAGATGACCTCTGACCCAACCTATAGCCAAGGTTTCCTGTAACCCCACTCCTCCACATTCCACATGACTCATGCATAGACCACACAGGCAGGCATGGTATGTTTCCCATGCACTCTTACTCAAGTCTCTCACTGGTTAACATCTACATGTATATGCTTACACACTTTTAGTGAAAAGGTTGAGCACTATTATCGCTTATCGTTACATGGTGTCAGAATGGCTACCCATAGTCTCCCTCCTCAGCCACTCCAACTACTCACTGGCAACCCTGCTCAGAACTGGAAGAAGTTTAAACAACGGTGGAGTAATTATGAAATGGCCACCAATGTTGCCAGCAAGGGCGATGCAATGCGAGTTGCAACATTGCTCACTGTCATTGGAGACGAAGCAGTGGAACTGTATAACACATTCAAGTGGACAACTGCTGGTGACAAAGTCAAAATCGCCACCGTACTGGAGAAATTTGAGGAGTATGCCACTCCTCGAAAGAATACGATATACGAGAGGTATGTGTTCAACACAAGGAACCAGGAAAGCGGTGAACCC
Organism: Marthasterias glacialis; assembly: GCA_911728455.2. NCBI lineage: Eukaryota > Metazoa > Echinodermata > Asteroidea > Forcipulatida > Asteriidae > Marthasterias > Marthasterias glacialis. The sequence goes on along the minus strand of OU452220.1, from coordinate 28,421,042 downwards.
GTTGACAAATACGTCACGGCTCTAAAGAATCTCGCCGACACTTGTGACTATGGCGATCTCCGTGAGTCACTAATCAGAGACCGACTCGTTCTTGGAATAAAGAGCTCACATGTCCGAGAGCGTCTGCTTCGTGAGTCCACACTGGACTTGAAAAAGGCCATTGACGTCGTTCGAGCGGCTGAAGCAGCGCAACAGCAACTCCGTCAGATAGGCGGTGAGGAGGCCGTTCGTGCTGTGCGATCACCCCGTACTGCGTCAACCATGACACGAAGCAAAGCACCCCCTCCTACTAAAGAGTGTCTCTTCTGCGGGCAAACGCATCCCATGGAGAAAAGCAAATGCCCAGCATTCGGAAAAACCTGCAGTAAATGCAATGGAAAGAATCACTTTGCAGTGAAGTGCAAATCTAAGACCAAGAAAGCACCATCTCGCCAAAAACATCTGAAACTAGTTGAGGCAGACGACGACGATGAGGATGATGAATACACGTAGCAGATTGGCACAGTTAACAATAAACATAAATAAACATAAATTTGTATAGCGCAGCTTTTATATGGATATATTCAGCTGCGCTGAGCTCCTTTTTACTTAATTCTACATAATTATCTTAACTGAATAGATACGTTTTCAATTTAGATTTGAAGATAGTTATTGATGGAGAGCTTCTTATGTCAGAAGGCAGGCTGTTCCATAGTTTGGGGGCAGCAACGACAAATGCGCGATCACCAAGTGTGATTTTTGTCTTGCAAAAGGGGATCTGGAACAACAATTCATCAGTGGAACTTCGCAGGCTTCGACCATGTGATTGGGTTTTAAGTTTGAGTAATTCTGTTATGTATTGTGGAGCTTGACCGATTAATGATTTATATGTAATTAACAAAATTTTGAATGAAATTCTTTGACGTACTGGTAACCAGTGAAGCTCTCTCAGAAGGGGTGTAGTGGAACTGAACTTTGGCAAACGATAGACAAGTCTTGCACATGCATTTTGAACTTTTTGTAACTTAGAAATCAAAGTATCAGGCATTCCAAACAATAAAGCATTACAATAGTCAAGCTTACTTGTAATCAGAGCATGTACAACCAATTTCATACTTTCTTGATCGAAGTATTTGCGAATGCGCCTGAGGTTGTACAGAAGATAATATGTTGATTTGCAAACATTTTTGACTTGTGTTTCCATGTTCAGGTTTGTATCAAAAAATACTCCTAAATTCCTAGCGGTATCAGAAGGTTTCACATCGGAGAATCCAATTTTTATACAGTCAATATTGATCTTAGAGATCTGCTGTGAGGTACCGATGAGCAAAATTTCACTCTTGCTATCGTTTAACTTTAGATTATTCTTAAGCATCCAACTGCGAATAAAAGCAATACATTGCTCCAGCATTGAAACACTCGTATCTGCAGTCGTAGAAGACGGTCTAAAAGATATATATAGTTGTGTGTCATCTGCATAGCAGTGACAAGAAACTTCAGGAAAATTTTTCTGAATGCTATTGATTAGACTACTTGTGTATAAGGTAAAAAGCAAGGGACCGAGTCGTGAGCCCTGTGGCACACCAAAGGGTACTCGGAAAGAATCTGAGACAGTACCATCAGCAACAACATTTTGATACCGATCAGACAAATATGACTTGATCCAATTCAGAGCAACACCATCGATACCAAAACATTCCTGCAAAATTTCCAATAATCTGGTGTGGTCTATAGTGTCAAATGCACAACAACCCTATGAAGGAGATCCCTAAACAGCTGTTTGTCACCATGAAGGTAAATAACTCTGATATACGCTTCCAACTTGACAGCGGCGCTACTTGCAATCTCCTCCCTCTAAGTGACTATGCTAGAGTGATGGGTAACCCCTCCAACCTCACACTTCGAAAGAGTAAAGCCAAGCTACGAATGTACAATGGTAGTTTGATGCACCCAGTTGGCAAATGCACACTCCCCTGCACAAGGAACAATAAAACTCATGAACTTGACTTCCAAGTTGTTGATAAATAAGTCACACCAATACTCAGCGCTGAAACTTGTCAGCGCCTTGAGTTCCTCAAAGTACTTGTGCATGACCTAGCCGAGGACCACACGGTGAACGCAATCGATGTAGATTCATGTAAGCCACTCACTAAAGAGCTTATCTTGAAAGAATATGGTGACGTGTTCAAAGGCCTGGGATGTCTCCCTGGTAAGTACCACATTCAACTTGACCCTAACGTTTCACCTGTGGTCCACCCTCCTCGTAAAGTGCCAATCGCATTCAAGGATCAACTACGCCATGCTATAGATGGTATGGTCCGTGACCAAGTCCTCACTCCAGTAACTGAACCAACTGACTGGGTCTCCAGTCTTGTGACAGTCATCAAGCCTAACAAGCTGCGGATATGTATCGATCCCCAGCACCTAAATAAAGCGATCAAACGGTCACATTACCCTCTCCCGACTGTAGAAGAGGTTGCTACAAAACTGAGCAAGGCCAAAATCTTCTCAGTGCTGGATGCCAAAAATGGGTTTTGGCAGGTAAAACTCGACGAATCTTCTCGACTCACCACCTTCAATACCCCCTTTGGCCGCTTCCGTTGGTTACGGATGCCATTCGGAATCTCATCTGCCCCTGAGGAATACCAGCGTCGAATGCACGAAACTCTCGAAGGACTTAATGGGGTATCTGTCATTGCTGATGATATCCTAGTGTATGGTGAGGGCGACACTACTGAAGAAGCAGAAAAAGACCATGATCGTAATCTCCATGGAGTGCTGCAAAGAGCGCAAAAATGTAACCTGAAGCTGAATGAAAGCAAGCTACGACTCCGACTCGCTGAAGTCCCATACATCGGACATCTACTGACCCCTGCTGGCCTAAAGCCAAACCCCGCGAAAATAGAGGCAATACTAAAAATGCCTAACCCTACCGATGTTCCCTCGCTAAAGCGATTCCTTGGGATGGTGAACTACCTTGCCAAATTCCTCCCCCACCTATCCACTGTAACAGAGCCTCTGAGGAAACTAGAGAACAAAGACATCGCTTGGCACTGGCTTGATGAGCACACTGAAGCAATCGCAGAAATCAAAACGCTCATCACCACCCATCCTGTACTGCGCTACTATGATGTCACAAAGGAAGTGACGCTGCAGTGTGGCGCGTCTGAATCAGGCTTAGGGGCAACCCTACTACAAGATGGACAGCCCGTTGCATTTGCCTCGAGGGCATTAACACCAACTGAACAGAACTATGCTCAAATTGAAAAGGAAATGCTCGCTATTGTATTCGGTTGTGAGCGATTTGACCAATACATCTATGGACGTGACCTCAATGTGGACAGTGACCACAAACCTCTCGAGAGCATCATGACCAAACCTACACACGCTGCTCCGAAACGACTCCAACGCATGATGCTCCGTCTGCAGAAATACTCGCTGACAGTACGCTATAAGCCTGGCAAGCTGATGTACATCGCTGATACGCTGAGTAGGGCTTATCTGCAACGACCACATACTCAGCCTGATGACAGGTACGACGTTCGTCTGATGGATGCAGACTACGATTTAATCAATGACATCGAGAAAGTGAACATGGCTCACAATATCGCTATCTCTGATGTTCGTCTCGCTGAAATACGCACCAAAACACACGATGACAAAGTATTGCGCTCACTAATGACCACTGTCTATGAAGGCTGGCCAGACAATCGCACACAAGTTTGTGATAGTATAAAGCCGTACTTCAACTTCAGAGACGAGCTCTCTGCCCAAGATGGAATTCTCTTCCGCGGACACAGAGTTGTCATTCCATCCTCAATGCGTCATGACATGATTGACAGAATACATACAAGTCATATTGGCATTGAAGGATGCCTTCGTAGAGCCAGAGATGTTATCTACTGGCCTGGTATGAATGCACAGATCAAAGACAAATTCGCATCATGTGGTACTTGCAACACATTTAGTCGCACACAAACCAAAGAGCCACTAAAACCACATGACATCCCTGACCACCCATGGTCCACAGTAGCAGTCGATTTGTTCATGTTAGATGGCAAAGATTACATAATAGCCACTGACTACTACTCCAACTTCTTTGAGTTCAACACCCTCCCCTCAATACTGAGTTCGAATGTCATAATCAGCCTGAAGTCTTTCTTTGCGCGTCATGGCATTCCCGACACACTAATTAGTGATAATGGTCCCCAATTTCGATCTGCAGAATTCCAAAATTTCACCAAGGACTGGGACATTAAACATACTACATCATCCCCACACTACCAACAGTCTAATGGCAAGGCTGAAAACGCAGTGAAAACCGCAAAGTCCCTATTGAGCAAAGCGAAATTAGACCGGCAAGATCCCTACCTAGCCATACTTGACTGGAGAAATACCCCCACGGAAGGACTCGGATCCTCCCCAGCACAACGCCTTATGGGACGTCGAACAAAGACCCTCCTCCCCACAACGATCACGCTTCTCAAACCACACATCTTCGGAAATGTCAAAACTAAACTTCAGACAAACAGAGCCCAACAAGCCAAATACTACAACCGTGGTAGTAAAGAATTACCCGAACTAAACACAGGAGATGTAGTCCGCGTACAGCCAAACCACGGCACTAACGAATGGAAAAAAGGCACATGTATTCGCAAAGTGGCCCCTCGATCGTATGAAGTTGACATTGACGGACACATTTATCGTCGCAATCGAAAACATCTCAAGCGAACAAGCGAAAAACAACCCCTAATTCCAGTCCCACTACCTAATGATGACCTGGATATGCCCAATGATTTTACTGATCCACCGCATGTCCCAATCATAACGGCTCCATCAGTACCCAGTGTACCCACTATCCCGGACTCTAATGAACCAAAGCGATCCTCACGAGGACGAATCCTCAAACCAACCACCAAATATAAAGACTTTGTGTAAAATCCACGAAACACCTCATCGAACTATGTTCCCAATGACTCATACATATGGATTAGAACGTAAAGACTGAATCAAAGTTTAAGATAATAACTGAACAGTTATTTTATTGTGTGTGTAGGTTAGAGACTCTATAATCAATGCATGAATACGCGTAGTGGATAGAGAATTTTCATTTTGAAAGAACCATAATTAATGCATTTCCTCTGAGACTGAACTAAACTTTATACACACTGAGGCATACAAACCAATTCATATGGACTGTGTTACTTTGAAAAATCTTCCACTTGTTTTGTTTAAAAAAAGATACTCATGAAATTTCAAGCTGATCCCTTCATTACTTTGTTTTGGTTTTATCTCAAGAAAGGGAGATGTAATGATATGCTCATGGTCACTTAGAACCACCCTAGATGACCTCTGACCCAACCTATAGCCAAGGTTTCCTGTAACCCCACTCCTCCACATTCCACATGACTCATGCATAGACCACACAGGCAGGCATGGTATGTTTCCCATGCACTCTTACTCAAGTCTCTCACTGGTTAACATCTACATGTATATGCTTACACACTTTTAGTGAAAAGGTTGAGCACTATTATCGCTTATCGTTACAACTACCAGAGCAATATCGTCTCTTTTCATCAGATTAAGAACCTTGTTCTACTGGAAAGATACACCAGCAGGAGGAGGGATTAACAAATCACTCTTGTTAGCTACACACCCCCTAACCCGACCTATCCTACTGCTACCAACAGTCTGTGCAGGGAGCACAGGCTTAAGCGGCCACTGATGACGCCAAAGATCAAGACGCACGTAATAGCCATAACAATGTATGCATGGTCCAAATGCGTGTGGAGCTGCCTCACGATTGGGTCTGTAACCTACAATAAGGACACCCTGTCCCTCTCTATAAGGACTTGGCTATTGTGTCTGTGATTACCGATATTGCGGATGTATAACAAGTTTCTTGCGGGCACTAAGGTCGGTCTCCGATGCTATCTCTGCAACTTCCCTTTCCTCCTTATGACACGCCTGGAGGTGACGGGGTAAGTTAGCCTGAGGTTCATCACAGTAAATGCAAAAGTGCTTCTTGTCCCATTTCCTTTTTCCACCCACATTATCGGTCTGCATGACTGTTATGGCACAGTTCTCACTAGAATCATTTGTGTCGGATCCTACAGCTTTATTGGTTTCAGAAATAACTTGTGGGTCATTGTCATTCTTCAGGCATGCAACTCATCAACCCCCAAAAAAGAGGAAAATGTTTCGACAAGCAAAATATTTTCAGTGCGCATTTCTAATTGTAAACTACGGAAGCATAGTGCCGCCAAATGAATAAATTTTTTTAGTTATCATGTACGTACACGATAAATATCATGTACGTACACGATAAGAGACTTATCGTGTACGTACACGATAATTATTATGTACGTACAAGATAATTATCATGTACGTACACGATAATTATCATGATAAACCCTGATTTTTCCTATTAAATCATCTATACTGAAGCACAAGGATCACACACTTGAGTAAATGTATCCTATACGTTCAAGATTGTGTTGGTACATGGTTATTTATCGTGTACGTACACGATAATTATCGTGTACGTACACGATAATTATCGTGTACGTACATAATAATTATCGTGTACGTAAACGATAAATAACCATGTATCAACACAATCTTGAACGTATAGGATACATTTACTCAATCGGTGATCCTTGTGGTTCAGTATAGATGATTTAATAGGAAAAATCAGGGTTTATCATCAGTTAGGACTAAGACAAAGAGAAATTCTGACGTGCATGAGATCTGTTGAGGGTATAGATTTAACCTTGAGAACGCTGCAAAGATTATTGAGGTCAGCTAAGTTGCACTGTAAAAAATTCAAGTCGGATGTACTTGAGGTGGCCCTATTCCTCGAACTCGAACTAAGCAGGTATGGCAAAATGCACGGATATAAAATGATGCATCTAAAATGTATTCAAGAAGGGTTAGTTGTGACCACGGAAACGGTAAGATTTTTTGCTACATATACTAGATCCTGGTGGAATTTCCATTCGCCGACATGGACGTCTTCGACGTCGAATGTATTTCAACCCTGGTCCCAATTTCATGTGGCATGTTGATTCTTACGACAAACTCAAGCCATATGGGATTTGTGTAAATGGTGCTATCGACGGATTATCAAGGTACATCATTTGGATTCATGCCTACCATACAAACAGTGATCCTAAAGTTGTTGCCGGATATTTCATCGAGGAGGTACAGAGTAGAATGGGCTGCCCAACTCGAATCCGCTGCGATTTGGGGACAGAAAATAAATACATTGAACACATGCAGAAATTCTTGAGGTATGAACATCCTGACAATCTCGCAAGGATATGCTTTATATATGGTGCCAGCACCCATAACCAACGAATTGAAAGTTGGTGGGCATTCCGGAGAAAGGAACATGCACAGTTTTGGATGAATCAGTTCCAGTCCCTTAAAGAAAGTGATGACTTCTGTGGAGATTTCTTGATAAAGCGCTCATCCAGTTCTGTTTTCTCAATACAATTCAGGTACATCAGTTGAAATTATTAGAACAAACCAGAAGAGTCATGAATTGCATTTTTTGAATGTGATGTTTTGTATATTTTACATAAAGTATATTTAATACTTCACTTCACTTTTTGAATTGACAGAAACGCCCTCAAGTATTCAATACAATCACCAAACAACCAATCTGTGAAAATTCAAATTCAAATTCAAATTCAGTGGACAAGTTTGATCCCAAAAAAAATCAATAACAATGGATTATGTGTTTGTTTTTGTTTCTTGGGGGGAGGGGTAGTTCAATTAAGAACAGGCAGTAGTAATTTGTAAACTTGCTTTTCTTTAATTACTTTTGCAGTAATTCAGTCGTCAATATTTCTGTAAGTTGTTCATAAAAGTTTTAACAAATTATTGTATTGAACAGGAAGAATTGGATCGAGTGGTAAGCCTGTGGAACACCCATATGATTCGTCCAAGCAAAAATCAAGTGGCCCCCAATGGACGACCAGTTGTCATGTACAGCATACTGCAGGTCTACGGTTGCACTGATAGACTCGTGGGTGTCAACTATCAGCTACTCCAAGTATGCAGACAGGAGTGCTTCTTCAAAGCTCAGTACCCATGCGATCGAACTGTTTTTGAACTAGCATGCATGCTAATGGTAGAACATGACTTAGAACCCCCAGAAACACCTGACCAAGCATTGCAGTTGTATAAGTCATTGAGATATTACATACGAAGTGTTTTGTAATCAACTAAAGACTGTTGCATTTTCTAGTTTTAATGAAGGGGTAATAACAATACACAGTTTGACATAACCTGATGACACTAATAGAGAAGTTCACATTTCATATCTTTACAATATGAATCATTTCGCAAAGTTATCAATAAAGTTTTTAAGAATCATTAACAATCATTAAAAATCTTTTGCATAAGGTTTTGCAAAATATTTGAAGTAAAATTTATCATAAACTATCTGTATCGGTTCCAAGTGCATGTCCCGTTTATTTCTATATCTATAATATTGTTCCAGGTGGGTCAGTCTAGTCATATCAGCTCCAAGAGGATAGACATGTTGTTACTTGAGCCTTCACCCATCCTTTCCAACCAATTCAGCAATAAGGAAACTTCTCTTTAATTAGTAATTACAATGACAAGTCAAAACTCAGATTCTTCTCCCTTCCTTTATTTAACATAACAAAACAAAACAAAACAATGATTTACATTGGTTTTTTTAATTAAACAATGTGAGGATCCTTGTAAAGAGGCCAATCAATGCATATAAATATAAACCTCATTTCTTTTGTCAATTGTAAAATGTTTGTTTGCGGGCTAACCTTAAGTGACCAAACTTCACCAGAAGCACACATAGTTTTCATTAAAAAAGATAGTCATCGTTGCACTTGAACCTTACAACGGTTAACACCAAAATCATGATAATAATTGTTTTAACAGGACCGAGGTGACATTTGACATAAATAAAAAAAAAAACAATTACCAGTATGTTAACAAGTTTAATGTGTGCGAAAAAATAGGAATTTTCAATTAACAGCACTCACCACTTTTAAGAGTGAAAAGAAAAGACAGCCACAACAAAACAACCAAAAACATTTTTTTTGAAAATATAACCACTGTTGCAAAGTCCAGCAGTGGCAGTCGGGGTGGGGTATATGGGGTATATCAAACCCAATGCAACTTTAGGATAACAACCGTTGTTTACTATCATCTGCAATTTGTTTTGTACTTGAATATGGACCCTTAAATTATTCTAGCAATTTGGAAGTCCCGTCACTTTAAACATCAAGCCACTTGAGTATTATAAGACATGCACAGTTGAAAAAGTAAAATGTTCAATAGTGGTAGGGGAGGGGGGTGTTATGTGTTACCGGTATGTTGTTTTTGGTATGCTGTGTTGTAGCTGTCTTTTTAAAAAAAATGTTTATCAAACAAAAAAGGAAGTTCCTCCAGGACTCAAACCTTGGATACACCACAACAGTAACATGAACAGTTGAAAACGCTAGCCTTAAACTGCACTCATTGAAGAGTAAAAAGAGAGACGGTATGAAAAATATTCTGTAAAAACTACACTCAAGTAAAGTTAAGAAAACTAACTTTCAACAGCATTTACTACTTCTGAGAGTGTAATAAAAGACTCCTATGCTTAAGAACCAAATGTTTGTTTCTTTTTTAAATATAACCATTGTTACATTCTACAAATCAACTTAGTGGCATGTCTACTTTGGTAGGGTGGGGGTTGGTAAGTGTAAACCAATTTAATTTTTCTTTAGGATACGTATCAAAAACTAAAATCCTTCAAATCGCCAGTAACCACTAAACTATTTCAAAATGTTATTTTTTACTTTTTAAAAGTTCCACAGTGGGCTTAAATCTTTGGTATGCCACCAGAGTAAACAATGCAAAAGGTAAAATTAACAAACGCTCACTTCTTTTCAAAATGCACAAGAAACTACTTATCAATAAAAGATACATAAAAGTAACCACTATGAAGTTGTAACAACAAAGACTGTAGTCTTACATCGGGGGGGGGGGGGGGGGTGGGGCTGTATGAGGGGAACCAATCAGAACCAATACATCTTTGGGATAAACATTTGTGGATGCCTTTTTTTTTTTTTTTTATAGCTATAACTGTCTTCAGAGTAATAAAAGTTACACTTGCATTTAAACATGTCCAATGACCCTTGGATTGTTTTAAAATGCTCATTTATCTTCAAACCCTGGAAACATAGCTGAGTAAAATGAACAGAATAAAGTGACCTTCAACACAGATAAATAATTATGCAATGTTCATTTCAACGTTCTGAGTGCTCGATAGAATGGACTCCATCTCTTTTCTAAACTCTGGATAGCTTTTGTATGTGCATGGCAGTTCAAGAACAGGCCCACATGTATGAGCTATATAGGTCTGCGTGCCAAACCATCCAAGCCTGTAAATACTATATTGATTGTCTTTGTTGGAGCAGTGTTAAAGCCCATTACAAAATGCAAGAATTTCCCAAGTGACTGTTCATCAAGAGATCTGACAAACTGCTTGAGATACTTCATGCTGTCATCTTCTGCTTTGTTCATTACTTCAGCTTCCATCATTTTCAAAACTTTACGCGTTGTGGGCTTCCTCCCCTTCTACATATTGAAAACTGACTGAACTGAAGGGAGTGCTTGTGCCAACATGGCGCTTGCAGTTTCAGACATTTTGTCTAGTGCATAGTTGGGTTTCTGAATAATTACCTTGTGGGCCACTTGATAGAGTAAGGGCATAAAGTCACACTTTGATGGGATACCATGGCAACCCATCCTGTCAAGAAAATCGACCAATTCCTCATTGTCACATGGATTGCTATCACTTTCCATGGTCATCTTTACCAACTTTTTTAACCTTTTGTAACCTTTCAGTAGTATTCTACCTACTGCCCTCCATTCCTCTTCCATCCATTTGGTATTTATGGCTGGAACTTGACCCTCTTCCCCCTCTGCAGCACCAGTGAAAAACTCCTGCCAAAACAAGCAATATGCATCTCTGGAAACCCCATTGTTGTCAATGCCCCTCTCACCAACAAATGAAGTTTTAATTTCCGTGTTTAGAAAGTCAGGATTTTTGAAGTGCGCGATAAGTTCTTCAACAATGTTGACCCTATGGATATGTAAATATGTCATCTCAGGGGGAGGAGGAGTTGGACTTCTTGGTGGAATCTCCAGGTGAGCAGCGACTTCATTGGGAATGTCACTGGGGATGTTGGGCTCACTTGTTTCGTGAGGTTCTGACACATGACTCTCTTGTTCCAGAGGTACTGATTGTAGCAGTCCTTGGGCTTGGTGGCTAGAGGAAGCAACTGAAGTATCCAAGCTGTCTGCATCACTTCGTGAGACTGGCAATGGTAAGGTGTCATCCAGATCTGCAATTTCCACTGAGACAGTTGTAAATGGCCAAAATTCAACTGTCCCTGAAGCATCTGAAAGGTTGACCTCAGTCAAATCAACTAGCTCATAGAACTGCTCCTCTGTCTTTGTAGGTGTACTGCACTGGTTAACTTCATCGGGCACTGATGAGATGGTAGCTGATGGCATCATTCGGCTGGGTGTTTCTCTTTGGTTTTGCCTTGTGTATGAGGAGGCACCAGTTTCAGAGCTGTCTTCTTTGAAGGTTGTTGTGATGTAAAAACGCAAAATTCCCATTTTTACATCCTCGTATATTTGTCCTACAGTCTTTGCCTCTGGGTAGGGAGCTTCTGAAAAATCCACTATATCACAATGCACTTCATTGAGATGTGCGACTTTAGAGATGCCGTTCGGAAAGAAAAGCTCAGTTGCTTTTTTCAGCAATGTCTCCTTTTTGGCACTCTTGTCAACAGTAATGCTTCGCGTTCCACCTCCATTTTTCTTCCTCACTTGCTTCCCCTCATGAATCCAACCTAACTCGAGCTTTCTCGACAGTTTTGATGCCCTTTTGTTTCCTGCCATGGTTGAACCTTGTTTTACTACTTTTGAGTTATCTGCTTTCTCAACACTGCTACTCGAGCACTTTCTCTTTCCGGAGACCAGGCTCATTTTTGATCTCAATTGTTGAAATAAATTCAGTTTTCTATCTGCTGGCTTGTATGAGCCTTCCTTCTGATTTCTGGAGAACCGCTGCAGGACTGTCAGTCTGTCGCCTAAAGCTGATAGATACTTTTGGAGTTGCCCTTCATCTAGTAGGGCGACATTATCTTTATCAATCTGTGGAAATTAAATTATGACAAAGTTAAGCTTTTCGGTCATATGGCAATATACAGTACAACAAGTACATGTTTTTAAGTCAATACAAACAATTTGATGTAAGGTGTATGTTGGCAAAATTGCTGAGGAAATGGGTCTACTGAAAGCTATTAGTGCAAGGTAAGTAGTTATTTTGCAAGGTATTACATGTATCAAGGGTCATGGTGACAAAAAAACAACAACATTGTTATCAACCATTTGTCTGCCTCTCGGTCACAATTTATAAATGCCTGTAATGAGCTGTTCTTCTTTTGAAACACAATTTCCTCTTTGTTTTCTTCAGAAAAGTAACAGTGATAGTTTTAAAAGCACTGGGGGCATTCAAAAATAGTCACCTCATCTGGATTTGTTCAGCCTGTAGTTATGGGGTCTACTTATAAATACATGTAGTTTTTTATTATTCATTTATTACATTCAAACATTTGTTAGGCTACATACTAATTTCTTACTCTTAAATTTCTTAAACAAAAACCCCAAATCCCCATCCTTGTGAGAAAAGTAAAATAAAAAATAGTGTTAAACTCAACAAATATCTTTCGCGTTCCAACAATGGGTATTTAGTTACTACTGACACGGTTTTCCTATTGACAGTATTGTTTTGTCATATCTCGCATAGGCCTACATAATTTCAAAAACAAATTCCAATCATGATTACCAGAGTAACTCATTTTAGGGGAACATCAATCAATTATTGGTTTTCCTTCCATGTTTCAATACATGTACATGTATTGCCTTATCATTGTATTTAAAGCTTCGACAGTAAATTATACTCTAAAAAAAATACTGTACTGCCATGGACATATTTTCCCCAAAGGTGTTTTTGTAATGATTTTATCTAGAATATTGGAAACTGAGATAAACGCATACCTTATCTTTCTTTAATTTGTTGATTTCATCCCTAGAAACTCCACGTTCTTCCAAAAGTTGGTAAAGAGGATCATCTTCCATTGTCCACAAAGATTTCATTAATTCGTACACTCACTCCTTTAATGAAAAAAAGACATGCAAATTGTCTGTTAGAAGTGAAGTATTGGTATACAACCCTTCCGATATTGTCAATGCACCGTGCAAATAATGAACTGTGCTTGAATGAGAATGACATTTTATATAGGCCTAAAAAACATACAAAATGTGTGACTACATGTACATAAGCAGCTCTCGTTTTTCTTTAATAATTTATCGATTTTCATAAAGGTACAGAGATACTAATATTATAATGAGCTGATTTTGTATAAAAAATCAGTTTATACGAAAATAACCAGGGATTCCACCCCTTTTTAAATTTTTTTTTTATTTGCTTATTTTATGCAAAGCGATGTGCAAGGAGTGAATAAGTTCAGCTTCCAAGTTATGGCCCTCTAGTAACAGTAACACAAACAAAGTGATGAAAACCACCTTGAATAAGTCCAGGGACTGATTTAGTAAGCAACAAGCCAGCTAGAGCCGAGCCTCTTGCTTGGTACCGTGTTACTAAATCAGCCACCAGCGGCCAAGGCATAGACTGATGATAGAGCACCCTACACTTGTCCGGATTTTGGACCAATATCTATCTAGTAGAATATTTGATCAAAATGCATGCTGTATATAACAAGCAGAGCGAACAATGACTGAAATTTGCAGAAACAACGACACAATGTCAATCTCTGTCATAATCTCTGCCAACTAAATATCCCACAAAATAGATAGCAATTACCTGTAATCTGTATTGATATGTTTGATCACGAACTGGTCTGTTGGACGGGTCGTGATATCGGCGCAGCAATAGTTGTCTCTACACTCGTGTGTGTGTCATTCACCATACCATCACTACCACTACTATCTCCACAGTATTGTTACACGCACGGAGACTGGACGCCACGTCACACCACGGCCCTTGTATGGTAAAACAGCCTAACTTGAAAAATGACATTTTCAGATAATCGACTTTAAAACTTTGATCACTTGCATTTAAGAAAAAAATTCAGTTGGGAAAGGAAACATATTTCAACATGATGAATGTTTTATTCTACTATCCCGCAAGTTTAGGGCGAAAATGCTTTGCAAGTTTCTAAAATATGATCAATTTTGTGGAAATACGTTCTTTTACTTGAAAACTAAACAGATGCAATTAGTAACAGTTGTACGGCAAAACACGGTATCTCAAGTTACCTTCCACTTCTGTTTAACATTTATTATGGCAAAACAACGTATCTCGAGTTACGGATTTCAATTCAACTAATTTTGTATGGCAAAATGATGTATCTTCCAGTAGAAAACAATTTCCGTTACATTTTATGGCAAAACAATGTATCTTAAATGAAAGACTTTATTTCAATTATACATATATTTTAAAACGATTTATCTTCAGGATCGGATAAAGTACGAATTTTATTTAAACTCATTGAACATGTTATAACAGATTTATTTAATACAATTCATACCAGGAAATATCGTGGCAACAAGATATTTCAAACGTTAACATTGTTAAAAGTTTTTGTGGTGATGGTGATTATGCGGTGATAGGTTATGATGATGGTGGTGGATGATGGATGGATGATGATGGATGATGATGGATGATGATGGATGATGATGGATGATGAGGATTGTGAGGATGATGAGGATGGTGGGGATGATGGGGATGATCATGAGGGTGATGATCATGATCATGATGAACAGTTGCAATGATAATAATTATGCAATGATAATAATTGACAACGCTATTTATTACAATGAAAATGACCTGACATTAAACAATGATGAAGATGACAACGATGAATCTGCAATGGCTTCTAAAACAGTAATTGTAGATTTGTTCTGTGAATTATACATGTCACAATAAACAAATATCCAATGATAACCAAACTTGAATTTATCACCGATACAGCACTTCAGTTTCACGGCATGTACACCACTTTTGCAAAAAAATGAATAACCAACTGCATATACATGTAGCTGGAGGAAAAGTGTAACGTTTTTCACCTCAGTCGTCATATCATTTCTAACAGATGGATCAATTAATTGCCAGTCATAACATAAAACGTCTACAATAACTTTGTAAAGTTAACCTCTTAAGTATTGAATTTCCTTATTGTATTTCAAGTTAATATTATTGTGTCCATTGGATTCTTTAATTAAAGCTTAAGTCAAAGAAAATTTAAGTTCTCGATAAAAAGCACTTAATCTACAATTTTACTCCACTGTTGTACTTAAAATATCTTATTGTCAAATAAAGCATTTGATGGACAAAATTAAACGAGAAGAACGCTGGTCTTTATGTCAGGCTCTAGGGCAATAACATTCAATGAAGTACGTCCCTGCAAGAAACTCCAAGTATTTCAGTAGCCTTCAACTGTTTCCAAGTCTTCAGAGTCATCATTTACCAGCAGTTGTTCAAAGAAAGCTGCCTTGTAGCTTGGCATCGTGCTGCAAAGTTTCATGACGTCTGCTTTCTTCAAAGCTGGTATGCCTCAAGGTCTCTTCATTGCTGGAACTGATGTTAGTGGATCCTCACCACGCTCCATTCTCACTGTCAATTCACGTGAAGCAGCCTTCTTCAGGAAACCAAGCTCCACGAATTCTTCCTGAATATGAGATGTCTTGTAGAACATTTTTAATGAGCCATGCCAAAATTGTGCGACCTTTATATTCTTAAGGAGTATTGGTGTCTTCTTGACCTGGTGTTCAAACATGAACATATGGGTGTGATCGATAGTTGCACACTTCAGCTGTTTTCGTGATGTTTCTATGATCTCGACGTCTTGGAAATCATAGATTGTGCTCTTACTTTTCAACTTGGTGGTGATGGACCCATGTACGCTATCTGCCGCCATAAACGTATGGCCAGGCTCCAAGTATTTCAAAGTTACACAGGTGATGCCAAAGGATGGATCATTGACCATGAGAGGAAGTGCTGAAAACAGCGTCCAGTTTTTGTTCTGGGAACTGCAGTTGTCTGCAAACAAAATAACCTCTTGGATGTCTCTGTTGAACCGAAGAAAAGTTAAGTATGCACTGGCCACGTTGTAAGCTTTTTAGTCTATAACAACAATAATGATTTAACACATTAGGCACCCATGTAGCACCCAAGATAGCTATATACATGCAACCATATGTATTAATGTGTATTTTGGTGGAAAATAAGACCAGGTAAAACAGATGTTATGTTTGTACAGCAAATAGCTCTATTTGCCCCCCCCCCCAAAAAAAAAAGGGTGAAGAAGGGAAAATGGGAAAACAACATTTTGTATTCATGGGCACTAACATGGTCCTCTTTTCAGAAGCATTTTACAACTAACTTTTAGGGACACATTTTGTTTTATTTTGTTTATCTTATTTTATATATATGTATTTATTACTATTAATTGTTATTGTTATTATTATTTATTATTTACTTGCTTCCATTGCCCTCCCTAAGGAGCTCTCTCTCCACATTCTGCTGTCATGAGCAGACCCTGGGTACTTAATGACAACGTCCAGGAATCTTCTTCTGTGGTCACACACCATCTATTGTATAAAATTGTCAAAAGTGTACAACTACATATATATATAGGTATATACACATTTGAGTAAAAGGCATTCAGAAATTTAAATGGTGTGCACAACATTGGTGAGATAGTGGACAACTTTTAACCCATAAGTATTTGTATTGCCGGAAAGTGAAATGCCATAGTTATTTTAACAATTAGTTTTGATTTTGCAAGACCAAAACTTTTCTAATGGTCGATTATGTCTCGATTGGTGTTTAGTGGGTTTGCTAAGTAGAAAGAAGAAAATTCTAGAGGATGTTTTGCTCAAACAAATGAAACAATAGCACTGTTGGTTACAAAAACAAAATATTAATACCTGACAGTTGATTGAAGGATATCCTTTTCTGTTCACATAATCCTGTCTAACGTTACTAGGGGGATCCACGCGGACGTGGGTCCAATCCACAGCACCTATAGTATTTGGAAAACCTGTAAAGTGTAATTAGAGATATTTAAAACAGTAAATCTTATTTTAATTGAAAAATGGGTACTAATTAGAATTTGTAACTTAAATATTGGACAATTATTCCCAGACAGATCACAGTAAATAACAGAAACATTGAAGTGAATTTCTTGCACAGTTAAACCACTGCATTTAATTTTAGCAAACTTTGCCAATTCTCACATTGGTCAACAAGCTTGCATTATTCAAACATTCAAAAGTATGTAGGGCAAAACCTTTTGCCACAAATTATGAATAAGAACAAATTCCGGGCATCCTTGCCCACAAAATTTTAAGGCACACTTGCCGCCTAAAACTATTCATACTAGGCATGTATGTTTTACCAGAATACTTATCACGCTTGACACAAATATGGGGCACGCTTGCCCAGAAACAACTTGGCACGGGAGTGCCACAAACAAACAACTTGGCACGCTTGCCACCATTATGAGCCTGCCTTGCTTGCCCAGAAAAACTTGGCACGGTTGCCAGAAAACATTGCCCATGTTTTTCACCAAAAAGCTTACCACCAATAAAGAATACCAATTGTGTACATTTATCCCCCAAGTAATCGTTATTATAATTAATCGTAAACTGATCGATTAAAGTTTAAAGCAGCAATTATGGTACTTAAAACCACTGAGTGTTTCCACCGTTTGTACATACGGTTGGAATATTAGCCCCACCTGAACAAGTGGATGCTATACCCAGTGTTTACAAAGTGTGGATTGAAAATTTATGTAAATCGTACTAGCTACTTAATTACTTATCCAAACTAAATTAGCTGAACCTGAGTCAGTGGCAGTCCGCTTCCCAACAAAAATCGCCAAACGCGCCAGGCGCGCCCCAATGGGAAGACGGACACAGCCACTAATTACTATAAATTGAACAACCGTCTAACAAGAAGAAATTGCCTCCAAAATGCAGTTCCGGAGGTTTGCCCGGAAATACTCATTCCCCGACGGGGAAAGGTGAACTCCATCAAAACGAAAAAGTGTAAATGCTGACCATTTGAACTGAGGGTGATGAAGGACAAAAGCACCAATGCGACAGGTAAAAGACCTAGACCATTTATTAATGGACCGGCGTTTCATTTCCATGCGGGATTGTGAAAAAGCCCCAAAATAGCAAGCCCGGGGTAAGATGTCGGACTAAACTAACCTGGCATTGGGATACCGCCCTCGGCATTCTTGCATAAAAACACTGATACGCTGACGCAAACAGAACGAGTCAGTGTCAACCAGATCATTTGTTCCCACATGAACGATAAGCATCCCAGGCGGCGAAGGCCATTTGGCATCTAGCTCACACAATAATGCGGTAATGTCGCCGTACCGCGCACCCCCTAAACCATTCCAACGGACTTGCGGCCTACAACCTAGCAGATGAACCGCCCGGCGAATGATTGAATCTCCAATGATCCACACATCCCCTGAAAATATAATGGTGTAATTCAGACAATTACTAGACGTTGTAGTAACCCAACAAATAAAGCTATTAGAACAAGGGATTGCAATTTATAGCGCTATACACCAGGCAGTTGGCAATGTACCACAGGCCGAATATATAGCTTCACCACCTCGGAACGCCAGCGGCCCATGGATTTGATTTCATCCTGAGAAACCCCCAAAGCAGAAGCTGTCGTTGCAGCCCCAATACGAAATGAATGGGCCCGAAACAGTGCACCATCCAAGCCTGCAAATGCCAACACTTTCTTGAGCATGGCATTAAATTGATACTGGGTCAGGGGACTCCCATCAAAATGGCAGAAAAAGCAGCCCGGTAAAAGTGGTCTTGCCTCAGCAAACGCAGTTAACGCTATGACCGGACAAAGAGATGGATCAACTGAACGAACTAAACGAATCATTTGAGCTGGACCCGTCTTATTGTTCTTAGAATGCCTAAAGGAAACAACCACCGACGCCTCTGCCGAGCCGACGTCATGAAATTGCACATAAGAAAAGTTGAGCAGGTTTTCTTGCACAACTGATTGTGAAATCGCCGCAAATTCGCCTATTCTCATGAAGCCGAAAAAAGCACTTAACATCACTGTTCGGAATAACTTAACCTCAAATTGACTTGAACACACACGAGGTAGCCCCTGTAAAATGCTGGCAAGTACCAACAATGTCATCGGCCAACGCTTATCAGTGCTATCACGATCCCGCCGACAGCCCTCTAATAATTTTGCTACTACAAAATCCTTAGTTGGATCTCGCCAGCCCTGCATCTTATGATAGTAGCCCACCCCCGACACATAAGTGGCAATAGTTGCAGGTGCCCTCTGCTGTAATGAAAGCCACGCAACAAATTCCCGGATGTTCTGCACCGACGCAGGCGCAGTAGCGTCTAAACGTTGATGCATGAAATTACATAAAAAACCCGCCAACCCGTTTGGTAAGTTTTGTGTGAATTGGGTGCCAAAGCAGAATATAATAAACGGTGGATCTCACCTTCTACCATAGTTGTGGCAGGTTGGGCAAGGGTGACATAGTGCTGTCCGCTTGTGGAGCTACCGCCCGGAAACGAGCTACCTGGAAACGTGATAGTGAATCAGCAATATCATTTTGAACACCCGGAACATGAACTGCCTTAAATGATATATTGAACTGCAAGCACCGACAACGAACAATCGCACTAAATGCATAATCATATCGCATTGCAACGACTGCTTATTTATAATGTGTACAACCGCCATGTTATCTGTCCGAAACCTCACTTTCCGGTTTGCCAATAAATGGCCCCAACTGTAAACCGCCACGACTAATGGGTAAAACTCAAAATAGGCAATGGAAGGAGACATTGCTAATAATGCCAGGGCCCAGCAAACTTGAAACCATCTGCCGTTATAGTATCCCCCATACCCAATGCTTGCCGCGGCATCGGTAAACAACTCCATGACGTCATTGTCAAGCCAACCTTGAGAGCGGAAAGGTGATACGCCATTGAAATGATCAAAAAATTCAAGCCACATCAATAAATCAAGTTTGGCTCCCGCCGAGATGCGGACCTTGTGATGCGGCCTCCGTAACCCTCGGGAAAGTGCTATTAAGCGGCGTGTAAACGCCCGACCAGGAGCAATTGCCCGGTATACAAAATTTAATGATCCGACTAAAGATTGAATCTGTTTCAACGACAACGTCCTCTGCCCCAAGATCATTTGGATTTGAGCACGCAGTGCCTGTATTTTATGATCCGGTACACGGATTTCTTGTTTAACAGAGTCAATCTCTAATCCAAGGTAAGTGATAGTCTGGCAAGGACCCGTCGTTTTTTCCTCAGCAAGTGGCACCCGCAATTGAGCGCAAACATCCGTAAAAGCCTGCAGCATTGCGGCACAATTGGACGCGGACTCGCCCGCAAACAAAAAATCATCTAAATAATGAGTAACGCCAACAGATTGTGAAACTTTTTTAACTTGGAATTCCAAAAAAGTACTGAAAGATTCGAAAAGTGAACATGAGACTGAACAACCCATTGGCAAACATTTATCATAGTAAAATTTGTCCTGAAACTGGAAACCTAACAGTTCATAATCAGAAGGAGCAACAGGGAGGAGCCTAAAAGCGGACTTAATGTCGGATTTTGCCATCCATGCATTATGCCCAGCAGACATCACCATATCGACTGCAGTGTCAAATGATGCATAATGGACAGTACAGTCCTCCTTATCAATGAAATCATTTATTGAACTCCCGAACGGGTGAGACAAGTGGTGAATTAGGCGAAAAGAGCCTGGTTCATGATTGGGCACAAGACCTATAGGAGAACACTGTAGATTCGTAAGTGGCCTGTACTCGAACGGTCCAGCGATCTTCCCCAATGCAATTTCTTTCTTTAATTTATTTAAAACAACTTCTGGGCGCTCTGTGGCTGAGGGAAGGCAATGCGACTCACGTCTCACCCGAGGGTCCTGAAAACCAAGCGTGAAACCCTGCGAAAAACCCTGATCAAGTAGGCGAGCTGCTGACCGATCAGGATAACATGACAACCAGTTCCATAACAATTGGGTATTAATTGGCGTTGGGGGGACGAAAAGTCGCCGCTGGCTTGACACTTTTGTTAAGTGGTTGTCCTGCCGCGCTTGTCAAAGCCGGCCTCAATGCAGGTTTTGCCCCCAATGCCCGAGGTGCAAATGTCCGAGAGGGAGGATTCGCAAATTGCCTAGTAGTATGACTCGTATGAGCCAGCCCTGAACCAACTCGACATGTCGTGACCCCGTGACCAAAGCGTGAACAACGACTGCAGCGGTGGGCATATTTACAAGGATTCCAGCGAAAGCCATTAGACGAATTAAATGAAAAACAAGACGCTTGTTTGAGCCGCTGATTTCTCCCCGCACTAGTACCGGACGCTGAACTAGCATTATGAGCATTAAAATTAGCCACTGGTAACAAACTAAAAGCCGCGGCGACCGTAACCCAAAGCTCCATATCCATAACAGCCCAGGAACGGGACGGATTAGCCTCTTGCCGCAGACGGAACTGTTCGTCGTAACTACGCCAACCCATCCCTGGAAATTGCGCCGCAGCCAACCGAATAGTTTCGGCATATTTGAGTAGCTCCGCAAAACGGGAAGGGTGACGAGCTGTGAAAATGGCCATGAATGTATGGAACGCACTTGTCCATTTGTCAATTGTGTCTATCTTACGCTGGTGAGATGGTCAAGGCTGACCCATGATGATCGGCCGACGTCATAGCCAGGACGGCATTATCACGGTACAGTAATGACATATCTATAAATTGACCCCTCCAAATCTTTTCCTTTACCAGTTGTGGGACATGGAAATCGAGTGAACCACGCCCCTGCACTGAATGAATAGGAGCAGGCCTACTACAATCCAAACTAGAATCGGTCAGTGGCAAAGACTGCGAACTACCGATTCCCAAGTCCAAACTACTAACGTTAGGCAAAGCGCAGATAGGGACAGGTGTTGAGTTCCCCCCTCTAAATACATTAGTACTAGTACAACCTGGCCCACCACCCACAGAATAAGGACCGGTACTAGCATTATGACAGCCGTCAATAGCACTGCTACTGGCCGCGACAACCCCTAGGTTTGACGCAAAACGAACCGTATTACTACTACTAGGCCTACTGCTATTATTACCATTACTGCAAGTAATATTATCAGGCCCCACCACACTTGCATTAACGTTACGAAGGGGAAATTCGTTAACAGAATTAAAATTTTGCGGTAAAGACTGCAAATTTTGGAACTCACCACCCATGCTGCTGGTGGCAATGCTAGGACTAGGAGTACTACTAGTGAAACCCGGAGGAGGAATCTGACTGCTGACGGCTGGGCGACCAAGTTGCTCAGCCGACGCTGACGATGATGCGATGGTCGGTTGGGGCTGATCTTGAGCAGCGTTTCGCACGCTGTGGAGTCCGGCGGCATTAGCACTAGCACCGGCACTCCGACGACCTCTCGGCCCACAACCACCCCTCCCTCGGCGACCATACTGCTCCATCGGCGAGGATAGCCGTGCTGGTGTCCGTAGTTGCCTCTTTGGACGAGGCATCATGCAGGACACTCCAAATATTGCTAGCTACAATGTTAGTTAAATGTCAAGTGCTGAAAACACCTGCAACCCTGTCACTGGTCACCGTCCGTAAGGAATGAATTGCCGCCGAACAGTTAAGAAAGGAACTGTGGCCGTACAGGTGTTAGTTACTGGACATTCCGGTGAAGTTACCGTCAAAGATTCAACAGAGACGTCGAAGAATAACAATCCGTCAAACTAGATGTAGTCTGAGGCCACACAAAGAATAGCTCCTACTGCATCTCCGTCTTATCAATCCAAAAAGTAGGCTCCTCAAACGAAAAATTCAAGGCCGCACGCAATTCAAGAGACGACAGAAATCTTTCCTCGACAAGCAAGAAATACCACTAAAAATTCTCTGAAATCCAATTGATTCGAAGCTGTAACTGAAAAAGTTACACATACGCTTATCTCCGACTCAAAAAACCGAGGGCCGCAGCTCCGGAGATTTCCTCAGAAGAAACAAATTCCAACAAAAAATTCTCTTCAATTTTTTAATTTGTGCAGCAGTGGCATGTAACTGAGCCAAAGTGAGGATTTTTTCCCGCGCCAATTCGTTAAATAACGCCGGAGTCCCAACTGGCAATATGCCAGACGGGCAGCCTGCCCAGGGGCGAGTTGTATGTAATTGGCAACAGCCCAAGAAAAATTGTCCTTGTTGCCACAACAGCGCCCCCTGATTACGACCGGCTGGATGGGTGGCGCCCTTGTTTACTGTGGTGAATAAAGCGTTTTATCCCGGATGTGATAAAACGGATTATTTTGGAAAGTGTATTTTATGAATTGTAAATGACAGCTTTTTTGCTATCATTTTAACTGTACACTTTGAATATTTCTAAAAGTAAGCCTGTTACATAAATTTATGGTTTGTAATTTATTGAATATTTTGTGTGTTGATGATACACCTGTACGTGTGTATACTTATCTCAGTATGAGAAAAATGTCATAGGAAAGTGAGCTGGTGTAAAAAGATGAATTGATTTGAAAAGAAAATAATATATTAAAACATAAAGAACAAAGTTAATTTCCGCTTTACATTTGAAGTTATTTTTGAGAATTTAAAAAAGTTCAATATTTCTGCTTGATGCCCCCTCCACCAATTACTGCTTACTGGAACCCATCGACCACAATGCTTTGTTTACAATTTACTGTACCTGACCTCTCTCTCACTCACACAGTTATAAACAATTCTTTTATAACATTGTATTACATTCTTTTGAAGGAATCCTTCAAAAGAAATGTGTGTGGATCGGGTGTGTTGTACGCGTGAAACTTAGCTTTGTGTGTTACTGTACTGTAGTGTGTACAGTAGTGTGTTACTGTACTGTACTGTACTTTTAGTGTTAGTCAGTAGAGTAGTAACACAACACGTATACAACACAACGCCTACATGTACACAGTCTTAGTTTTACTAAATAAAATTATAACACCGCGATGGACGCAACTTATTTTCGTCTTTAGAAATAGTTGGAAAGGTTGCAATGATCTTCAACTTTTAAGCCTTGACGGCAAAACGACAACCCTGGAATTAATAGAATAAAATTGTCGGACGTACTGTGTAAATAACTCTGAGAATGAGATGAGAGGTGAGTGGTTATTCAATTTAATTTGAGACGACGTCACTTACTAAAAAAGGGAAATAAAGCCCAACATCCATTACAACAAATGTAAACAAATACCTTAGTTAGCGGCTTGTGGGTATGGAAACTAGATCAAATGTCAAACGACTGTATTGACCTAGGTATGGTAGGCTAGTGTAGTCTTATACTTTTATATTAAATAATAGTACTGTAACTATGCAATATAGAACAATATTATGTTACCATATCATGTGTACTCTGGAGAGCTGCCATTAGTCGAATGAGAGGGACGCTCCTCAGATGGATGCAATACACTCAATGTTTATGACGCGTATCCATGACAGCTGCCTCGCAACAACCCACTGGATCGACCGGACCATGCTACCCAACTCAAACCGAATAAACTAACCGTCATGCATAATGACTCTTCTCTGGAATTAGAAATGGCCGCTTCTTCTACCCTTCTGCATAAGAAAGAAACTTTTACTAGCAACAGAGGGAGCTGTAATCACCTAGAAATGCTAAACGCTGGCAAAGAGGTGTTAAATCACACATACTCGGCTCGCCAATGATGTAAACCGAGGATTGCTTCCAAAAGCTTAGATATTTCATTGCCGTCCAAATTGCCTACAATGCTCCACTTATCACAATTTTTCAAAGCGAGGACGGCCTCGCTCTGATGAAAGTCCCCGATGTGCGAGTGTGTATTCACGCTTTCGAGTCACTTTGTGCCTTGGTCACTTCGTACCTTCACCAAGGTACGAAGTGACATTGGACGTTTCGTACCCTGGATGCTTCGTACCTTTCAGAATTAACTTCATACCATCTGTTATTGTTGATTTCGGAATTCTACACAGGAATTATGCCCCATTGTGTTGCGTCGGGAGGACGTGTGAGCACAACACACCAGTACCGCAGCAGTAAAATACTCGCCTCGTAATAACGCGTGAAACGAGAAATGTAACGGGAATTGCCACGTAGCCTTCAGTCAAGGCCGTTGTGCAATTACGTTTTTCTTATCGAGTATTTTTGTAACTATTATAAATTTGTCTAAGCATGAGTTTGTTTTAAAAAAGAGCTCGTAGAAGAGCTGTTTCTTGCGGGTTTCTTGAGTGCTTGGGAGAATTTTTTTTTTCACTATCCATGGTGAGGCTAGGTATTCGTATTATACATTTTTTAATTCCTTAGGACTTTAGCTATAAGATATCGCTATTTTTACAATCAGTGGTGTAACTGTGGAAATTGAAGTTTTTGATCTGTATTTTTTTAACCAGTGCACAGAACTCTTATTTTTTTTAGGTATGTAACTGTCCTAAAAAAATGCTACCTCGGGTAATTTAACAAAGTTTCTGCATTTCTAGTAGTCTGTATGGTGGCCTCGGGAGGGGGTAAAATACCCTCCCCCCTCCAGAGCGTGCAGCTTTTACATGGCCTTTTTGGTACACCATGATTTTATCTTTACACATGTAATTCCAACTTGTTTTTTGTTGGAAAGTTTACACAAGTGTTTGAACTTTATGCCATATTATTTTCATCAGCCATCCAGTTTCGGTTCGGTGGTGAAGTCATTGGCAGTTGGTGGTGTTTCGGAGCATACATTTTCCGTAAACTTTTACTACCATTTAACTGTGTGATACTGCTCATTTGCAAATGACATATTCCATTTTATCACGTACGTGATAAAATTTGTTACACACTGCAATACACTTCCTGAATGGCGCCCTCTCTTGGCCACTTTACATCAGCTGGAGCAACGTTGTTTACTGGTTGTTTTCCTAGGGGCCTTTCTTCCCAGGTACTTCACTATGCAGAGGTGCCCGCTCTAGGTGACGAGAGGTAACTTTTGTTCGCAGGCTTGTTTCTGAGTGGTCAGTTCTTGGTATGTTTTTAATGATGGGACATATTCTGGACCAATCAGGGCCAGGCTTGCCAATGACGGTTCGGGAGTGTGCGCCAGGAGTTGAGTTTGATTCACTTTTGTTACAGCTTTTCTTTAAACCATAGTGTGACGAAATCTGCTTTTCAGCTGAACATTTTAATTGTCACAATACTTAGATGTCATTATAATGTGGAATTATAGAATATTTCGGTTGCCACTTATTTTCTGCAGTTGCGAGCTAGCAATGCACGCGATAGTGTGTTGATTAGCGTGTGCGTTGTGACGCGCATATTGGCAAAACGCGCAGGCTACTGTAGCAGTTAACATTTATAGGTCTATTATTTTAATGCAGAACCAATCAGTTTGTTGACTAGGTAATGGGCTTGCAGCGCGCACGCTCCACTAGGCTATATAAACCGCTGCAAAGCGAGTACGGGGCTCTGCTCTTTCAGACGGAGTTCGCCGCTCTCAAGACACAAAGACCCAAAAGGCCTAAACACTGCAAGGTACAAAGACCCAAAAGACCAATTCAAGGTGCAATGAATAATATAGCACACACGCAAATGATGCCACTCACACTTTATTGGCGATCTGTCAATTGATAATGCACTCTTATTAGCAGCCACCGCTACCTCAAAATGCTGCGTGCAACTCTCTTTACTATCGCTGATCATTTGCAGTTAAGGAATTACTCCTCCCAATCAATAGAGGGCGATGTGTACATTTTGTAATTGAACATGAGAAAGGTGTTGAATAAAATACACATTGTGTAGTTCCTTGCGGTTAAAGACAACCCTCCGTTTGAAACAGTTCATTTATTTCATCAGCTGCCTAGTGGTCAAGGAAATATTCTACTTTACATCTCCCCCTGAGTCTTCAAATTCCAACGTGGTGGCGTATTTATTTTTCTGATAGCTACCCTACCCTGGAATCGTTACATTTTTGGTGGCAGCGGTGGGATCTCAGCGACTGGTGAATTAAAGAATTTCAAGTAAAAAAAAATCAAAGAATTAAAGGATTTCTATAGTGAAGTGAATGACTATTGACAAAGATGGAAAGTCCAGTGCAAGAGATCCAAAACGAATGCATGAGTGAGGCTTCAAGGGAAGATGAAGGTGATATTTCCATTGCAAGTTCCAGTGATGGAATAAAGATTACAGAGAGGGGTGACTCAAGACTATTAGTGTCAAGTGATAAATCCCCGCAGAAGAAACTAATTAAAGAGGGACAAGCCGGCCTAGACAAAATGAAAGAGGAATGTGAAACTCTTCAGAGAGAGTTGGATGGCGCTCACGAAGAAAGAGAACAGTTTAAAGAATACAAAGCACAGTTTAACAAGTCCCAAACAAGAAAGCCAGAAAATAGAGTTTGTGATGCAAAGATAAAGATAAAACCTACAAGCTACGATGGATCCAGTTGTTGGAACGACTATGCTGTTCAATTTGAAATGCTCTCTGAAATGAAAGGCTGGGATGATGAAGTCAAGGCTATGTATTTCGCAGCTAACTTAAGAGGTTCGGCGCAGTGTGTTTTGGGTGATTTGGATGATGACAGCCGTCACGACTACACAGCCTTGGTGACCGCACTGAATAACAGATTCGGCTCAAATAATCAGAAAGAATTGTTTCGAGTACAGTTAAAGAACAGACAAAGAAAGAGGGAAGAAACATTGCCTGTGTTGGCGCAAGCAATCAGACGACTCACGAGGCTTGCGTACCCATCTGCTACGTACGCTTTACAGGAAACTTTGTCTCAAGAACATTTCATTGATGCCCTGTCTGATAGTGAGATTAGATGGCGGGTATTTCAATCTAAACCAGGTACTCTGGCTGATGCTGTCCGCATAGCAGTAGAGTTAGAGGCTTTCCAGGCAGCTGATCGCCAGCGCGGAGTAACTCGGAAAATGGCAAGAGTTGTCTTACCAGATAAAGACACAGAGCAAGACATAGAATTAGAACCAAGTAAAGAAATTAAAGACATAAAGGGCAAGATTCTTTCAGTCTGATGAGCTGGGCACTCTAACCAAGGCTATAATGAATATGTCCAGTGGACATAAAGAGGGGGCTGAGTTTACCCGGCCAGACAAAGAAACGTCACCACCGGTACATGATCGACGCAACAAAGCAAAGAACCAGTACAGGCAAGACGGACCAAACTGGAGACACCATGAAAGAAACAGAGGAGGACCACCCACATGTTGGAATTGCAATGAGTTAGGACATTTTGCACGTGAATTTCCACACCCAAAGCAAAGTTACAGATATAACATGATGGGCAAGCAAGAAATGTGGTAGGGAAACGGACAACAGCCGATTTTGAGGTCAAACAGTAAGCACACCATCCTCAGTAAAACGTGCAGTAATTAATCAAGGTATAGAGGTAACTGTTCGAGTTGAAGGTGTTCAAGTAAATTTTCTGGTGGATACGGGGGCAAGCTTGACTATCCTCCGCCCAGATATTTATTACAAGATTTCCGAAAGTTCAAGACCACGAATAGATTCGACTGACGTCAAAGTGGCCATGGCCAATGGAGAGCTCGCTCCTTGCTTGGGACGAGGACAACTCGAGCTTGAATTTCAAGTTGGTGAACAAAGTAAAGTAATGAGTCATGACGTATACCTCGCGGACATCGAGCCTGAGGGAATTCTGGGCTACGACTTCATTGAAATGTACAACTGTTCGCTGAATTTAGGAAAAGGTGAAATGCAGATTGGAGGCCAGCAAGTAAAATGTTATGTTTACAGGGCATCTGCATTTGAAAAGTGCACCCGAGTGGTAGCCGACCGAACTGTTACAATAAAAGCAGGAGAAGAGATATTGCTACCTGGCAAGCTGAAACAGAGATAGAGATTCAAAGTTTGGCATTGTCGAACCTGAGCCAAGATTTGTCAGAAATCACGAGGTCATGGTTGCCAAAACCTTGGTTGACGTTCAACAAGAGTTGGTACCGATCAGAGTTCTCAACCTTAAAGATGAATCCATAATTGTCTATCAGGGTGCAGTGTTAGCCACATGTAAACCCATAAGAAGTGACGAAATAGTTCAAGGAAAGGATGGACGTCTTGTAACTGTATTACAAGAACACAAGCAAACGTTGGATCAAGAAATTCCAGAACATCTGACGGAATTATTCAAGACCCGTGGGGAAAGACTTAATCAAAGGCAAAAGATGCAATTATCAAGAGTCTTAGCAACATCTCAAGATGTTTTTGCAAAAGACTCAAGTGATCATGGAAAAACATCTATTGTCAAGCACGAAATAAATACTGGTGAGACACAACCTATCAGACAGCCGGCAAGAAGACCTCCAATCCATCAAAGAAATGTGGCAAAAGAAGAAATTGACAAGATGTTAAAGCGTGGGGTGATTGAACCATCATCTAGCCCCTGGGCTTCGCCCATTGTCTTAGTAAAGAAAAAGGATGGATCGACAAGATTTTGCGTGGATTATCGTAAATTAAATGCATCCACAATCAAAGACTCATATCCTTTACCAAGGATTGATGACTCACTGGACACTTTAGCCGGGTCTCAGTGGTTTTTGACGTTGGACTTGGCAAGTGGGTATTGGCAGGTGGAGATGGCGGAGAAAGATAATGAGAAAACGGCTTTTATAACTAAAGAAGGGCTCTACGAATTCAAAGTGATGCCATTTGGTTTATGTAATGCACCCACCACTTTCGAACGCCTGATGGAGCGAGTGCTATCCGGACTACAATGGCAGACCTGTATTGATGACGTTATTCTTTATGGAAAGGATTTACAATCATCCCTGCAAAGATTACAAGAAGTACTAACGCGACTCCGGACAGCTGGCCTCAAGTTGAGTCCAAAGAAGTGCCATCTCTTCCAGCAGAGCGTGACATTTTTGGGACATGTGGTCTCAAGTCAAGGAATACAGACAGATCCGGTCAAGACAGAGGCAGTTGAGAAATGGCCCACCCCTAAAACAGTGACTGAAGTTCGAAGTTTCCTCGGACTTTGCTCATATTACAGACGATTTGTCAGGAATTTCGCTGAAATTGCAAGACCTCTGCACCGCCTAACAGAGAAAACACAAATTAATTTTGTGTGGGCAAAGGAATGTGAAGATGCATTCCAGCGACTCAAGAGACATTTGACAACTACTCCAATACTGGTATACCCTTCGAATGATGAAACATTCATCTTAGACACAGATGCAAGTAATCAAGGTGTAGGGGCAGTGTTATCACAAGTTCAGGATGGAAATGAGAAAGTTATCGCATTTTACAGCAGATCATTGGCTAAAGCAGAGAGACAATATTGTGTTACCAGAAAAGAATTACTTGCAGTGGTTGCGTCCATCAAGCATTTTCATCATTATTTGTATGGCAAGAAATTTCTCATCCGGACAGGTCACGGAGCACTTCGGTGGCTAATGAATTTCAAGAACCCAGAAGGTCAGACTGCACGATGGTTGGAACTTATGAGCACCTACAATTTCGATATCCAACATCGTCCTGGTAAGCAGCATGGAAATGCTGACGGTCTGTCAAGAAAACCTTGTGATGAATGCAAACAGTGTGACAAGACAGAGAGATACAATGCTACACAGGAAATTGAATACAGCATGAGACAGCCTCTACAGCACAAGGGTACAAGTGAAAGTAAATGTCAAAATAGCAACACACCTGTAAGGCCAGGCGACCCATTTTGTGGAGTCGCCACATCACACGTTCAAGACCAATCATGTGATGACGAAAACACAAGTGACAAACAACTAATAACAAGAGAAGAACTTAAAGATGCACAGAGACAAGACAAGGACATTGGTAAGATACTCAAATGGAAAGAAGCTTTAACAGAGAGGCCACAGTGGGCTGATATTTCACCTGAAAGCATGGAAGTAAAGAGCTACTGGTCGCAATGGGAACGATTGCACATCCGAGACGGCATCCTATGCCGACAATGGGAAACAGTGGCTGGTGACAAAATCAAGTGGCAGATTGTTCTTCCAAAGAGTTTAAGGAGGACTCTAGTAACAAGATTACATAGCGACAAAACCTGTAGTCATCTTGGGCACAACAAAACAAGGGGCAGAGTCAGAAATAGGTTTTATTGGAACAGGTGGCAACGAGATGTAAATCTCATCATTTCCACATGTGACGTGTGCATCAAGGAAGTCACCGAACAAGACTCGTCGAAGCCCAATGAAAAGATATAACGTGGGAGTGCCAATGGAAAGAGTAGCTATGGATGTGTTAGGTCCACTACCCCAGACAGATCGAGGCAACCGATATATTTTAGTCATTGGGGACTATTTTACAAAATGGACCGAGGCATATGCAATACCTAATCAAGAAGCCATCACCATAGCGACAGTTTTTGTTGAACAGTTCGTGTGCAGGTATGGAGTCCCAATGCAGCTCCATACAGATCAAGGGAGAAATTTTGAATCTCAACTCTTCAAAGAAATCTGTAACCTCCTCGGCATCGACAAAACAAGAACATCAGCACTACATCCTCAATCTGATGGAATGATTGAAAGGGCGAACAGAACCATTAAAAATATGCTAGCTAGGTTTGTAGACAGCAACCAGAGGGACTGGGACATCTATTTGCCGTATGTCATGATGGCTTATAGATCTGCTGATCACGAAGCGACCGGTTACACACCGAACGAGATGATGATGGGAAGAGAGGCAATATTGCCAGTTGATCTACTTATGGAAAGACCAGAGGATGACTATCAAGAAAATCAATCTGAATATGTAGCTCGTCGCCAAGGGTGTATGGAGCAAGTTCATCAGTATGCTCGAGAACACCTTCAGATAGCAAGTGACAGACAGAAACGCAACTATGACCACAAAGCAGAGCGTGGGGGATACAACAGAGGAGATGCAGTCTGGCTGTATAACCCTAAACGAAAACGAGGCCATTGTCCCAAGTTTCAATTACCTTGGGATGGACCATTTGTGGTAACAACGCGCATGAGTGACGTCACTTATCGAAAGGACCGAAGGGAAAGCCAAGAATTGTACACTACAACAGACTGAAACCTTATACTGGAGAAAATGCGCCTAAGTGGTATCAAGACACAACAAGGGCAAAGACTCCAGCAATGGTGAATGAGACACACGGTAACGAAAACCGGAATGATGCTCAGGAAAGTTTGGTTAAAGATAAAGAAACCATGGAAACCACAGAGAAAACAAAAGAAGAGAAGTCTTCGCTGACAAATCGGTCAGATGGAAAAGATGAGCGAGTGGAACAAGATAATTCCGGGGGGCATCGCCATAGCCAGAGAAAGAGACGGCCACCGGCAAGATGCAGAGACAAATAAATGTCAACAAAACAAGCTATTGCATAAGTGAGATGTTTAAAGATGGAAGTGAAATAGTAAAAAAAATAAAGTCTCAGAATAAAGGAGGACTTAATCAAGTAAATTGCAAGAGATTGAGGAGAATTCAAAGACTAGAGTGGATGAGGCATAATACAAGACATAAAGACGTTGCAAAGTTGATGAAAAGTGACACAGATTTTGGAAATAAAACAAAAATGAATCTCTGCTGGCAGGGACAATTCCTTTTAACAGTCCAAAAAGAGTGAGAACCAATTCATAAAGCAACAGAGCTGTTAAAAATGCTTAACACTTTAGACCTACGAAGAGGGACCTAATCAATACTGGACTGTGTTTAGTGATACTACTCATGCTTGGATGCACAGCGCACGCATGGAGTGAGTAAAGTTTTTGTATGGAGGATGCCCTCATACGTTTGCGGAGAGACAGCAGTAATAGTCCCGAGAGTACTAAAGTTGCAGTGTGAAATTATAAAAGAAAACAGAGAAAATGAAAACAGTAAATAATGTTGAGTAGAGGAGTTGCTCAGGAAGAATTCGTCTATAAAAGAAAATAAAAGAAAGAAGAAAGAAAATAATCAAAGAGTTGTTGCAAGAGATAGGGGAATTTGCGGAGGTTAAACGTGGACAAGCATTAAAAGAGATGTCAAGACTTCAACAAGACGATGGATCGGAAACACATAATGTTAGGAGAAATACTTGGTCCCTGGCCAGGAACAAGTTTTCAAAAGCCCGGGAGAAAGTGTGGTGGTCATCCATAATAAAAGAAGTCAAAGGACGTTAGATTGCCTAACACATTCAACCTAAAAATTGAAGGGAACCCCACAGTTATTTTGCGAAGAGACCGCAATGAAGAGTCAAGCAGAGACTGAGTTGCAGTGTGAAATTATAAAGAAACAGAGAAAACGGTGAAAAGTGAAGAAAAATGAGTAAAAGAGATACTCATTTAGGGTTCATTTACCAAAGAGATTAAAGAAGACTGAAAAAATACATTGGCAGTTTATACATCCCTGAATGAAATTGATGTTTACATCACTTATTAGAGAAATTATTTATAAAAAAAAAATTAAAAAAAACTCTTTCAGGAGTTGTGTAAAATTGACAACATTGATGCAAGAGCTATTAAAGTCCAGCAGACAAGAAAGCGTGCAAAATTAATGACGTCACGTGAAATTGGCGGCAAGTATGAAGGAAAAGAAAATGTGCATGGGCGAGCATCAAGGTGTGTGTGTACGCGCTGACTAGTCCAGATTCTGGCCGTCTGTTATCGTTTCTTCGTGTGTGCGCGCGCGCGCCCTCTCGTGTGTGTGTACTTTTGACCGAAAAACATTCCTGGCCGTCTGTTATCGTTTCTTCGTGTGTGCGCGTGCGCGCCCTCTCGTGTGTGTGTACTTTTGACCGAAAAACATTATGACCGAAAAACAAACGTCCAGACCATTTGCTCCGCGTGAGAGCCGAGGGCAAAGGTTAATAAGTTACCATGAATATGCAAGATGCTACGCGCGCACGTGACTTGCATATTTTTGCATTGGAGAAAAGTTTTTGATTGTTGACTCGATCAGATATACAATCATGTACGTATGTGTGTGTACAAACGTCGTATTATTGTCATTTTGCACTGTACATTATGTCGGGTCAAGATGGCAACTAACTTCCCCATAAGAACAAGGTGGTGCTTGATCTGCAATGTGCCATTGACTACTTGCAAGCATTATGTTAGAATAAATTCCACAAAGGTGGTAAGAAGTAGCCTACATGATCAGTTGGAAGAAATCTTTGGGAACGTCAAAAATGTACACAAGTCCATAGACCTACGACAAGAGCTCCAATCCAGATATGAAAAGACTAAACAAAGTTACACTCACAGTGCTTCTCCAATACCTTCCAGTCCCGTGTCAAGTATTAAGCCGAGTTGTAGCACCTGGTCAACTCCTACAAGTACAAGCTCCCCTTTCCAAAGAGCCAACAGCAGTCAGATGCGAGGGGCAGGTTTTTCCCCAGGAACACTGTCATCAAGGGTAAGCTAACGTTAACTGTTAATTTAGTGTTATTATTATATTATATATTAATGTTTTATCAGTCAGTTTTCCGGTTCAGACCCGGTTCCGAATCAGGGCAACTTTGCAACAACCACACTATTTACTAACAGCTAATAACGAGTCACATATTTGTTAATGTTTGTAAAGAACAACAATTTGTCCGATACAAGCTAAAAAAATATCAAGTGCATAGGCCTAGCTATCGGTAAATAGCTAATTTTCTGTCAGAGGTCGACAGTAAACTTTAGTACTAACGTTAGTAGTAGCGATCCGGAATAGATTGACATTAACGTTACATCGGCTCAGAACCAAGCAAATGGACGACAATGTGTTTTTTCGTTGGCACGTTTTAAATACTTGTTTAACTTATTTCTGTGAACTGCAAAGTTATTTTGTGATTTTTATCACATCCCACCATGCCCAAGGTGAGCTGTTTGATGTCTTTTGCTCAAGTTAGAAATGGCGACAAATGGCACATGAATTAAAAAACCTTCCCAGAACGGAAACTTACTGTACTACATACATGACACTGCTATTTGCTAGACCTAGGTTATTTAACATTACTTGATATAAAAGCTCTGTCATCTCATGCAGACCAGAGATTAACTTTAGATCTTGTCAAAGACAAATATTATTGTAGACCATATGCTTATTGCTAATAGTAGCCCCTTTTGAGACCCTTTTGACTTTGTCATGCTTACCATTGAAAACAAAGCATGATAATTTGGCTTTGGTGTATACAAGTGCTGAAAATGGCTGAGGCATTCTATAGCATTGTGAATATTTATTAATTTTTCTAAATGTGGTTTTTAATGTGGTTTGGTTTACAGCATCAGACCAAAAAACTGGTGTGTTCTCCAGGAACTCCCAAAACACGAATACTCAAGCCACAAGATGAAAATGAACCTAGCGAGAAATCAAGTGTATCAGAGGTAGGTGAGAAGGAGGATTGTTGTCTTGAACAAGGTTGCCTAAAAAATTGCAAGTGATTCAAGGTGGAAGATAATTACACCCGTGTCATTCAAGGCACTTCTGCCCAAACTAAACTGAGTGAGAATAACAATGCATAAAAGAAACGATACTATCACTGGACTTAAGCATTATGATGATGGCTAGTAGCCCGTCTCCAGTGTGATCTGGTGAAATTAACCAGCTGTAGCCTCCGCCTCAAGGAGTCTTTAATACGTCAAGGTTCACCAATCGTCAAGGACGGGGTTAGATTATGCCTAAGGATGTGTGGCCATCTATTAAGTAAAATACAACCAAAATCTGTGCAAGTTTTCCGGAATAATCTTAGAACATATTTAAATCAAGCAATTAAACAATATTAACAAAATCAATGAATCTCAATCAACAAGTTGCTCACAACTTTCAATCTTCGCCAACTTCTCGAAATCTTCCATATTAATAATCATTGATGTCTGCCCATTCCCTTAAAATGTCTTTGCCGATTGCAACTATAACAGAACATCATTTTAATAATACATTAATTGAATCTTCTCAAAAATCTGTCTCCTTCAATCAATCAATCAATTTTTATTCAATAATAAATAATCACTTGTAACTTACGGTTATTGCATATACGTGTAGTGAAAAGCGTCCTGAGGCTGAGTGTTGCGGGGTTGGACCGGTGAAGAAGAGTCAAAAGTTTGGCTCTGATTTTGCCAAAAATTGATTGGAACGTACCGGGACTGGATTTCTCCGGTCGATCGCCACTCCTGCTGCTTCAGGGGCTTCTATAAGAATTGGTAGTCACTTGCCCGCCAAAATAGCAATCTCACTCTCTCTCTCTCTCTCTCTGGTGTTTGTGGATCGCTGATCAAAATCGCTCTGATCAAACTATGATAAAAATCTCTCTCACAATCTCACACACTCATTTGCATGGAATTTGACAACAATTGAACCACAATAACAAAGCACAGTAAACAACAACAATAATGACTACACAACAACAATATCAGGGGTGGGGTTTGAACAATAACCACGGCCGGTGTCCTTACGTAATTCGCTGTCACTACTGAAAGCGCGTCCTAGGATACGAAAAAAAAAAGCTCTGGAAAAATACTAGCGGCTGCGGCAATCTTCGCGGGAAAAAAAATAAGCGCGCGCGATTGGCTTGTGGCTACATCAGTCAAGAAGGCTAATGATGTAATGCTGTCAGGTGATTTGGTTTGCGGGAAAAGAATACTAAAAAAAATAATAAAAGTAAACAGTGCGCGATCCTGACAGAGTATACTACCCATACACCTTTTGCATACAATGTCGTTTGTAACAAATACTGCCATCCAGTATCCAGAAATTCATCCATGCATTATAACTATAAGTGTGAAGTTGTGTCAAGTTACACAGAAAGGGGAAATGTTGATATGAATAGAAAGGTTGGGTTCCATTTGAAAGTGTTCACTTCCAGCAGAACAGTAGAGATGAGCTCAAATTTTAACAATTTACATGGGACGCACATCAAAAATCTGAATAAGAGAATTTTCTTGAGCAAAGAGTAAATGAATGAGGAACAGTGCAATTGTTAGTATCGACGATTAGAGCTGGGAAAGTGACTTTTTATAGCAATGATTTGTACTGTTTCTAAGTAGGTCATTCCATGCCAACTCACCTAATGGGTTGGCAGTGACTGTCTCAGATTTTCATTAAAAAAAATCCTCTATGGGTGCGATGAACACAAACAAAATTTTAGATTCCTACTACTTAGTTAACCCAGGTGCGGATCAAGAGAAGGGGTTTTGGAAGATGAAGTGAGTGCCGTGCACCAAGTGCTCAAACTAGATGTTGCAAAGAAGGAAAACAAATACTTGCAAATGATTGACAGGGAAGTACAGGAGGTGTGCAGGCCTAGCACCAAGTCATCATTCAGAGCATCTGATGTGTCTGCAGTGATGTCATTTGATTTGCAGCAACAAGAAACTGAACTGAGAACTACAGCACCAACCTTGTTATCTGTACTGGAAGCTGCTGCAGAAAGCAGTAAAAACAGGTCAAAAACCAAGGAAACCTTGATGCCAAGGATTTTGACCTCAGCAAGCATACTGTTAAATTGCAGAAGCAAAAACATGAATGCTCATCAAGTCATTAACTCATTGACTCTAAAGGAGGGGGCAGCTAAGAAGTCAACATACAAACGACTGAACACAAGGGGGGTGGAAACATCATACAACACTGTGCTAACAAAACAAGCAGAGTTTGGTGAAAACTATGATGAAGAAGTCAAAGAGTGGGCCAAAACCGTGCAAGAAGCCAATAATACAGAGCGAGAGCTGGAAATGCAAGGTGATGCAGATGCAGTGGAACATTTCAATTCCAGCAGACAGGATAAGGGATATCAGCTCGTAATGGACAATTTGGACATTGTGATACAAGCTCGACATCCTACAAGAGACAACTTTGGTAAAGATCTTCACATGGTGCAAATGCTAGCAGTCCAACATTGAGTAAGTGGGCATCATTTGTCAAATTCCCAAGCCACTGGCTCTGTTCATTCTTCTGAAACTGTTGATTTCTTGCCCAACACTGATGACAACAAACGGTTACGAAGAGACTGGATGATCATTGCAGCCAGGATGATTGCAGAGCATATTCCATCACTGAAGATAATGAAGAGCACACTTCCTTCTGAGATTACCCATGAGCATATGCAGGAGATCAAGGCAAAATCTAAAGTGGTATGTACCTTGTATTAATCATAAAAGATTTGTCAAATGATAAAATAAGGGAATAAAAGAGTAGGGACGAGGTCTTAAACGGCCATTTAAAACCACGCAGTGTCAGTGCCGTTGCGATATAAAGACTGAGCATTAGCGCGTGCATTAGCGCAACGCAAATGCTATCCCAAAATTACCTTGGAATCGCGTTGATTTGTTGCAAATGATGTTCACCAAGAGTAGTGAAACTGAAACTAAAAATGTGGTGTTTGAGGCCACATCTGAATGGTGTGAGGTTCCTTTTTATTGTACATTTAATGTTATATATGTATGTATTGCAACATTGTTTAAATCTCGTATCTTTTTGTTCCTTTCTGAATTGTTTTATAAAGGTCAATCTAGGAGTACTTATGGAAAATGAAAATACCACTAATGGAATCATCAAAATCATGGATCATATGCACTCATACACCCTTGGCCATGAATCCCAACATCCAACAACAATCCTCAGTGCAGGAGATCTCCTCACCTTATTCCTGATTTGTCCTACTGTTTTGTTCCTAATGCCACACAATTTTCTCTGCTTCAGATATAATTGTCATTATCTTCAAGCAAACATGAATCCTCTATTCTGATTGGTTGATCCATGGTAACTCATAAACCTGAAGAGTCATGCATTTTTGTATATTAAAACTGAATTAGAGAGTTTTGAGGCTTCGTATACAAAAAGTAGGTTACAGTAGGAATAAGTAGGAGTTTGGAGAAAAAGTAGGAAGAGTGGGATTAAGTGAAAGCTCACGTAAAATGAAACATTAGCCATCTTAAGATTCTGTCTTATTGGATATTTGCGTTGAAATTAAGTCTCTGATTGTTTTAATTTTTGTTTTTTGCTTTTTGTACTTTCTCCAAACAACATACACTTACTCATAGTCGCTGTTATATTAATTGCTCTTCCTGCAGGCCATATTGAAACACCTATATGATCCTTCATCAGCAGCAGACAAAGGAACACTCTACTCAGCACGCAATTACTTAGAAGTGAGAAATGTGACGGCCGACCCGATAAAAAACATTAATGCTGCTGCGGATCTGGTGGAGAAATACACAACTGCTCTTGTGATAGCTGCCGCCATAGATTACTTTGGGATCAAAGATTTAACAGAGGAGCCAACTAAACACATCTTCAACCTAGAACTACATTGTGATTACAAGCAGTATGTTGAGACAATCATGTCGTCCTTTGTGGATAAATACATGATTGTGAGTGATGCAGAAATGAGACTAGATGATCAAGTATGGCACTGCAGTATGTGTACCAAGACATACACAACTCGGAAAGGTCTTGTCAAGCATGTGAAATCCTGTCATTCAGGAACCAGTGCCGAGAGCTCACGAGTTGCTTCCGACCAAAGATCTCAAGATAAAGTTCTAAATTACACAAGATGTGCTCTAGGCATGGGCATGTTGGCTCTGGACTTCAACGACGCATGCCAGATGGGTGATGGGGGCCGCATTATCCGTTTGTATAAACTGATACTGCTTCATTGTAAGGCTTCAAACAAACCCAAGTACAGTTTCCAAATCTTAAGACTGCTGGCCCAGATAAAGTGTTTTTTAACACCTCGTTTAGCATATGAACTAGTTTGGAATCGCTGCATAAACACGAAAGGAAAGGCCAAGTGCAATGTAGAGCTTGACAGGGTAATTGAACATCATAACAGGGTATTTAAAGAACACTGTAGAGGTCTTCGAGGACATGTCACCCAGAGGAGTGTGGACCGTGTCAGTAGGTCAGCTCAGAAGGTGCATGCAGCGCTAAACAATGTGGATCACCAGCTTAAAGTAAAGAGGCCTTCTGTCAAACGTCATCAGACTGGAAAACAAGATGTAGCTTCATTAGCAAGAGAGCTAAACACTGAACACCTCTTCAGAGAATGTCCAGGTCGCACTCATTCTAAATTTCCAGATTTCCCAGTTTCAGTTCTAAGCAGACTTGAAGTTCCCGAACTCTACAGATGGATTAGTGCAACACTTAAATCCCTCTCACGGAAAAATCAGTTTAAAATTCATTGATTACAGACATTTCTGTTAAGGTTGTATCACAGCAAATTCCTATAAGGCCAATGTGAGTCAAATTCACCCTTTTTCGAATTAAAAGTGAGGGACTGCTCAGAATTGGTAAATGGGAGATCGTGACAGAAAAATTGTCTCACTGATGCTTACCACAGCCTAATTTTTGTGTCAGATATTAACCCTACCAGGACCATTTTTTAAATTATTATTATTGTTTGGTTTTTTTTGGGGGGGGCATAGGGGGTGCAACCTAATTTGATACAGGAGTCTACATCCATTAATTTGTCCAAACTTAAAGGAAAAAGGGGCATTTTGAATTTTTTTGATCAGATGCAGTGTTAAAAAGTTATGAGCAAAAATATGATTGGGGAAATTGAGCCCCCCCCCCCCCCGATAGGGCTAAAGGTAGAATGCTAGAAATTCAGCACACTGTGAAATTCACCTGCAGACCATGAGTTATTTGGTCATCCTTCATTTCCTTATTTTAGGCCAAACGCTAAGTTGAATTTTACTTGTTCTCTCCCCATTTATTGCTATTCATGATTTCTCACCTCCCCTTCCCTCACATTGAAACAAAACTGGGGTACACAAAAGGAGTATTGTGCAACAATGCCATTTTAATACAAATCATTGAAATAGCTAGATGAATAAAATGGCTTGTTCAAAAAGAAGGCACAATGTTCATTTATTCCTTTGCTGTGAGTAAACAATGTCTTGACAGAAAATCCTTTTTAACTTAACCATTATTACACAAAAACAACAGAAGAGTATATTTCCAAAATGCGCTATATCCAACAGAACAATTCACTAAAAAAGCTCAATTGAAATATTTTATAAACAAAAAGAAATATAATTTTGTTTTCTTTACCATAGATATATTGATGATATACCGCAATTTCAAAATCACCTGAGTTTATAAATCACATTTTTGTGTTTACTTTTAAACATTTTACTCAAACAACCGTCAGAACTGAGTTTGAGGGAAAAAAGGGTGTTTTTTCAAAACAAAATAAAAAATTGGTGCTTATCGCGTTTTGGAAACAAACTCTTCAATTGTTAATACATGTAGTCATGCAATTTCCCAGTATTC
Organism: Marthasterias glacialis; assembly: GCA_911728455.2. Taxonomy (NCBI): domain Eukaryota; kingdom Metazoa; phylum Echinodermata; class Asteroidea; order Forcipulatida; family Asteriidae; genus Marthasterias; species Marthasterias glacialis. The sequence goes on along the minus strand of OU452220.1, from coordinate 28,379,688 downwards.
ATAAATTCAAAGCAAATTGGTGACAGGTGAAATATATCATTTGCAAAACACTTTTAATGATTGCAAAATGAAGAAACTATCGGTAATTCGGGGGGGGGGGTGCCACTCTTCACTTGCCCCTCCCCCTCCCCCAGAAATCAGTGTCATAAATTGTATTTTCAATAATGTCCTGAATTTGCACTCCAAAGCACACATTAGAATACACGCCCATGATGAAAAGTCCTCAACACTTTCTTGGAAGTTCACTTTGTGCTTGCCCCCTTCTGTAAAAAAAACCCTGACCCCCCCCCAAAAAAAAAAGAGGAGTCTTTTTACAAAAACCTCTATCTACATGTATGTAGACTAACTGTTTTGCCTCACCACCCCCCCCCCCCCCCACCACCGGAAAATTTACTGCGGACGCCCTTGTTCAGTGGTGATAGTTTTTAATCTGCAAGCACACATATTGTACCTTTGTACTAGTAGGACTGATAATTTATTTGTTTATTTCAAAATCTTTTGACAGGATATAAAATGCTCAATAGCTCTTTTACATCAATATAAAGGTTGTTTAAAACAATCCATGTTAGTCTCAATGAGCGAACCAAAGAGTAGGGACTAGGTCTTAAACGGCCATTTTAAACCATGCAACGTTGCCGTCCGTGTGATTTAAAGTCGACCAAGCCGAAGGCACTGTCTTTATTGCACGGCCGGCGACACTGCAAGGTTTTAAACGACCGTTTTAGACCATGCATTTCTATGAGAAAGTTTTCTGATAGCATTTGAACATGCGTTAGCATGAGGCAAATGCTATCTGAAAAACAGGCCTACCGGTCTTAAAGCAGTAGTCTTTATCAGCCGTTTAAACACCCCCATTATTGGGGCGACATAACTAAAAAATATCATAACAATTGTGCATTTTGTGATAAAGGAAAGAGATTTGCTATATAGATAAAGTAAATTAATACAAACAAATTTGGATAATGGGGCATCACAGATTTGTCCTTTTAAAAAATATAGGTAGTATAACAAGCAATTTTGAAAATTTTGAAAATTTTGAACCTATGATTTTTCAAAGGACAAATCTGTGATGCCCCAATATCCAAATATTTTTGTAATATATATTACTTTACTTATATAGACCATGTGACCCTTGTTTACAAAAGAGTGACCTTGTACATTCCAGGGCAATTACTGGCAGGCAAGATACTGCATGGGACATATGAGAAATTTTACATTTTGTATCATAATTTCCACATAAATTCAATGGCTATTAAAATGAGAGCTGAACTAGTTGTGAGATGTGCCCCTTTCTTTCATATCCAAAGTTGATGACAATCGGACAGTGCAATCTCCATAAAATGAAAGATTTAAAGTATTTTCCCATTGAGCCGTGTACAAATCCTGCCTGCAGGAAGTCCAGGCTCTGTGGCTCTTTTGTAAACATGTGATGTCACAGGTAACATGGTCTATAGCAAATATCTTAACTTCATCACAAAATGCACAATGGGTTCACTATGCCCTCCCACTACATGTGACATGCTCTCCACCAAAAGGAATAGCGAAACTGTTCGGGGTATTTATGAATGGTTATTTGACATTATGGTCCTGTGAGTGAAAAATAAAAACAATTAAAGTGGTAAAATATACAATAAAAATGGTCAAAAAATACATCAAAGGGACAAAATTTACTTAAAATTTGTTTTATATGTTTTTAAAACCAGCAGTAGAAGATGCATTCTGGACCTTTGCAGGGTGTTTACCATATAATAGCACCAGAATAATAAAAAGGTTGTTTAAAACAATCCATGCTAGTCTCAATGTTTTTTTTACATGGTCCTGTGAGTAATGAATAAAAGCATTTAAAATGGTAAAATAAATTTGACCACTGCCCATGATTCTTTGTCAATGTTGAAAGTTTATGGTCAGATCATTTATTGACTTTGGCTGGATGTGCAAATAAATAAACACAGAATAAACACTACCAAAGGTCAGACTGTTACAAGTACGGATTGGCAAGATTAGTTCTGATCAGTATGCAGGCACGGATCTAGGGAGATCTAGGGTCAACCACCCTGCTCTTACACAAAAATAATAAAAAACATAACAGGGGGTTACTATCAAACATAAAGAAAAAGAAAAACCTGAAACCCCCCCCCCAAAAAAAAAAAAAAAAAAAAAATCCTGTATCCTGCCCCTGGTACGGTACCATCAAAGGTTTAGTTACTGTCACTGCTACTAACAACAATTACTTCCTGGTACTCATCTTCATCATCATTAGATTCACTGAAGTCGTCAAAACTTAGATCCTCTGCATCATTTGATGTATTATCTCTCAAAGAGGGCCGCTCCAGGCTATCACAAACAGTGTGCCATACATCTAACGCTATCTGATGGTTTGGAAATGCATAACGATGTTGGAATGCCCTGAAATCATATTCAACATTACATTCTTTAAGAATCTGTTCGGAGACTGCCTCTGAAAATCCAGTCACAATGTCTGCACCACAATAAATGTGTTCTGATTCATGTTGTAGGAGACAGAGTCTGTACTCCTCCATTGCTCTCTCAAGCTTCGCTACATTACTTGGGGATGGAATGTCGATGGGAAACTCTTCGGCTTCGCTCTGTTCTTTCAAAGCGTCCAGCATTTTCTTCTCAAATGCAGTGACCTTATCACAACCGCACTGACAAGATTCTGCACAAACATCACAGCATCTATGGGGTGTAATTGCAAAGCTGGGCAGTTCGCCAAAAACTTCTCGTATGACTTTCTGTCTGGAACGATTTCCAGCAAGGAAGTCTTTCATGCTTGTTGTAGTCACTCGACCCACACTATCTCCTGGATAACACGTGACTGCCACACTTTGCTTACCATCTCTCCCTATCCTACCACTCATCTGCATGTAATCGTCTAAATCAACAGTGTGGCCACACATAATGGTACGGCATACTCCCTTCGAGTCAACCCCATACCATATGCTATTGTTGAAATCAGCATCCTCACGATCCCATCTTGGTCTCCCATACTGTTAACAATGTGCTTTTGGATGTCATCTTGTGTGTTGTTGTGGTACATGTTGACAAAATGGTTACAAGTGGTTGGAAGCAAAGCAAGAAATATTGCATAGATGTCACTAACAACTTTCCTAGATTGGCAGTATATGATGGTCCGCTCACAAGCACGCCCTTTGGTTTTCACTTCGTCAATAAGCCATTCAAAAATGGCTTCAAAGTCCTTTGTACGAGACTTCATCACCGCATGTTTAATGTTAACCTTCTCTGGCAATTCACTGATTAGAACATAATTGCGCAGCCCCAGGTTGTCAGTGATGAAACTTCTGACCTCTTTGGTAGCTGTTGCTGTGAGTGCAACTGTTGGGACAACTGACTTCATTCTTGCGCAGACTTCTCCAAGCTTCCCATATGCACTTCGAAATGCTTTAGTGTCTCGTGATGAACTCCCCCTTCATGAATAAGACAAATAAAGAACAGAACAAAAATTGTGTTAGATAAAAGTGGACATATAGCCGACACTAATCCCTTAGCTTTTTTACAAAAGTACGGTTAGGGTGAAATTGCATGTAATTTTCATCAAAATTATCAGTTCAGAATAGGTTTGGAGAACAAAGTGTTCACATGACAGATAGAGACACCGAAAGACAAAGAGGGGGATGAGCGACAGGAAAATGTGGTTATTGGTATAAAAACATGCCATACAACTTACAAGGCAATACTCTGCTTCTGCATTTCAATGGAATTATGTCCAATCAAATTTTAGTTACCTTGGCATGATAGGATGTCTTTCTCATGAAATTCTGCCGGAGAACACCATGTGACCATTAGGCATTAGGCTTATTTGTGAAACGGTCTGTCCTATCCCTACCAACTCACCTAAAATTTTGAAATTTTGACGGTGATCGACTAAGTTTTTTGGATATCTTTTCAATGTTATACTTTATAATTACGCTTCGTATTTTCCTTTTTTTTTTTAAATTGGACCTAGGAACCTCAGGTTCTGTGGTCTTAAGGAAAGTTTGTGGTAGTTTGTGGTTTTAAGTCAAGTTCGTGGCTTTATTGTTACGCATCTTATTTTTCCCTTTGCTATATTGCACCTAGGAACCTCAGGTTCTGTGGTTTAAAGGAGCACACCAGTTTACCGTTTACATATTTTAGTGATTTATAATCATAGACAATCATTTTTATATGGTTGTTGTGAAAAAAAAAACATTAAAATGTCATGTAATTAACGCGAAATATTCAAAAAAACAAAAGAGGTCAAATGTCAGGGTATACACTTTACCAGCCGTTGCAACTGTAGCGTAACGTGATATAACAGCTAGGTGTACAGACTAAAACCCTTAATGACAAAACTAACTCGGCGGTTTGGCTCCCTACCCCTCCCACATGTGTTCATAAGCTCCCAGCTTGCCTCGTGGTTTAGCCACACGAGCCACGGCACTGGCTGTATTGCCTCGGGGTTTATGTCTCGCTAGCCCCCACTCGCTGTGCACCGTGGAATACGCTTCTGTTACCCGGACTCTCTGAAATAAAATCTTACGTTCGATTTTTCATAATTATGTATAACTTTTATCCATAATCTGAGTACATAGTCTCTTTTGTCAAATACTCATGAATAATTTACAAAAATCAGAGTTAAATTTGGTGCAGTAATTATTTTTTTACAGATGGAAGTAAAACTAACTCCAAAGATCATGTGATTTATCAGAACCGAAATCAGGTTCTGATAAATCATGTGACCTTAATTTTTGAAAAATGCTCGAAAACGGCAAAATTTGATGGTTTCTTTTAGGGACCGTTCTACTCTACTCCTGGAAGACCTTACATTCATGTTTGGGTCTATCTTGTAGCCCAAAATAGCCCAACGAAGCCGGTGTGCCCCGTTAAGGCAAGTTTGTGGTTTTAAGTCAGGTTCGTGGTCTAAGCAAAAAATTTCAAATCATATTTCACTCCCCCCCCCCCCCGCATTCTTCTTAGATTTTGTATTTTGTTATTTTTCCTCCTTTAAACCATTTTTTTACCACCCTTAGATTCAACTCTTAACGTTAGAGTCTACTCTTAGACTTCTTTCTTTTCCTCTCCTTTTCTTCTCTTTTCATGCTGCATGTTTACAAGGTCCATTTTTGGCATACTTTTGAATAGTTATAGTCTGGTACTCCACGGTGGTGCTCTAAACGTCTTCTGCATATCGTGAGGTATGCGCAGGGCTGTTCGATTTTAGGTCTTCCTATACAAAAAGTAAAATAACTGACCTCTTTCCACAAAATTAAACCAGCAACATGTTGTCCTCAGCAATTTAGGTTAGTTCAGTTGCTT